>OZ005620.1:12906666-14260000 GCA_963930655.1 Myrica gale
AACCAGAGGTTTCAAGAAGCACCAGACACCCAGCTGCTCCTCAATTGTTCAATCCCTCCTTTTCTTCTTCTTCTCACCCTTCTCAATGGAATTCTTCAGCTGCACATCAAATAGAGCCATTTAAGCACTACATATACATATACTGGAGGCAGATAAATGTGGTTAATCCAAGGTACTTCAGCTCAACTCACCATAATTGTGAGAATTCGAACAAAGACAGCAGCGAAATCAGTGAAAAGGAGGAGTGCATGATTCACATAGTCCAAATCACCATGATGTGCTTTCTCAATTATGTCCTGAGTGTCCACGATTGTGAATCCTACAAAAACCAGAAGCCCAAAGTACAACTGCAAAAGTAATCAAGAAAACAGAGTAAGAGAACTGATAGTAGCCACCTATTTATTCAATCACCAAAACAAAATACCACATGATCACACCCAAATACTGCATTCAATTAATCTCCTCACCTCAAACTTGAAGATGGCGGCAGAGCCCCCAAAGATTGCAGAGGCAAAGTGCAGCCACAGAAGAATGCTAAGGCCAGAAGAAAGCAAACCACCAAGGTAGAGATATTCCCTACGCCTTGCCAACAAGGCTGCTGCTGAGAAACAACCAAATGCCAGTGCAGTCCCCCCGAAAGCACTAACCAAAATGCTGGAAAGGGGGACAAATATTTCATGCATCAGCATCCAGTATTCTAACATCAATCTTAACACTGAAGAGCATATCAGGTGGGCACAGAAAACAGCGATAACCTATTTTCTCTAGGTTCATAACGTTTGGACTAAGCAATTTATGGATATAAGAAAAGACAGAATTAAATAGTCCCCTCATGTTAATAAAATACTGGACAGTGGCGTCAGGATAATAATTTCAGAGTAGTTCTCAACTGATAACAACTGAAAAAGAATAACAGAGACCAACATTTCACAAAAGGGCACACACCTTGGGTCAATCTCTATGGCTAAATCAATCAAAGGACCAATTGAAGCCCCCTCAAAGACAGCGGCTGCCATCAACAGTGCAACCCTTTTTTTCTGCTCATGAAGGGAACACATTCCCCAATGAATGGAAAAAGAGTTAAAAAAAAGTTCGTGAAACCAGTAAAATGGACTAATAAACTAAAAGCATCACAGAGAGAGTGACATAACAATCACTATACCTCTTGATGAGGAGGGGTGGAGAGTAGCCAAGCCATGCATCCCATGCATGCAAATGTCGTAAGGAGGCCACCAATGTTCCAGAGAAGATGCAGGTAAGCACCGGCAGCAGAAGCAATCAAGGCACAGCATAATGACAGGTAGACCTGCAAGATTCATGAAAATAGACAAGATGATGAAATTGTTGGCAGAACTTAACAGGAGCTTCTCATAAAGCTTTTAGTCTCTCAAAAATGATAACCGAATACCAAAAGAAGTAGCAATCGTCAACAAATCTACCTGTCAGAAACAGAATTCTCAGAAAATCATTGAACCAAAACCCTACTTGTAACACGCGCATAGAAGTGAAACAACTGCTTGACTTCCCATTTAAGAAGGTTTGGGTTAGGGAAATATTTCATATAGTGGAAGGTCAACCGCAGCTTTTTTGAGATTCAGCTAAGTTTCTTCGGAGAGAAGAAGATGAGATCTTATGATAGATTGATTAATGCTCTGTTATAGTTCTATGGAACTAATACCACGCAAGATAGTTTAGGAGTTTGGTAAAAAAAAATTTGAATCTCTAAGCGCGTAAATTTCCTTCCTGATGAGTACGGTAAAATCTGATTTTTCTCAACCAATTTTAACAAAGATTTCGCACAAAAAGATTTAGTGACTATGGTGATGTTTGTTTCCCCAACATTTCGGGGCATGGAAATTTCCAGCAAAACAAACACTCCAAAATTTTTAACTTTTACACACCAAAATTTTCACAAACCCTAATAAAGCAAAGATTCCCAAAATTTTGGCAAACAAACATACCCTCCTATATAGGTTCACAGACATTAGGGAAAATGCATCGAATATTTAGAGGACCAAAGGGGTGGCTCTCATAGCCAAAAAAGGAGGAGCAAACATCGATGCAAGATCCCAGATTTTCCAGCCTCAACGATTTCAAATTTTCATACCAAATAGGGGACAGTTTTGCTGAAGATCAAGGCATGTAAAAGACCCTTAAAAGGCTGAGTTTTTAAGGGATCACACCCCTAGAATAGTGGCAACCAAAAGAAACAAAATCCAGAAAGTCGAGGAAAAAAGAAGCAGAAATGAAACCCTAGAACAGAGAACGTAACCAATTACACTCTGCTTTATCAAACAGGACCTTCAGGATAATCTGGATATCGCTGCGGTAAAGCAAATTTGTAGCATCAATAACACAGAGATCATTCATTAATCTTTATTCCATTGAATTTAATGGTAAGAAACAAGGCCAAACAGATAAAATTCATCCAAGATAACGTCATCGATCCACAAAAACAATTAAAGACATTTGAAGAATATAAGAATGATTTTGCTCTCTGTTTCGCCCTCCCCATCGAATTTCACGGTAAATCAACCAAAACCCTAAAACAGAGAGAAATCCTTCCAAGAAGACCAATACCTGTTTGAGATGAGCCTGGACGACCGGAGAGATGTGGCTGAAACTCTTAAGAGAATCGTAGCTCCAGCGGTTTCGTGAAGACGACTGTGAACCGAAGAACGATGAGAAGGCATCCATTTGCTTACAAAATGCTGAACAGAAGCGTCGAGAAAGAGTACGAAGGCTGAGTGAGAGGATTACATTACGATTCTCGTCTCGTCTTATATATAAATCTTATAACATGGTCAGCATGTCAATTCCCCAGAACTTTCTCTTTTTTCTCATCCTAGTGGAATTACTATAGTACCCTTTTATTGCGAAGTAGAACTAGAACCGCGAACTTAGACGAGCACCCGTAACACGATTAATCTATATTTAGGATATTTATTAAAAAAAATTGTTATTATATATCACTCTATTTATAAGTGTTCCTAAATTACTACCTTTAGAAATTGATTTTATATCAGTTAGTCCCCTTAATAAAGATTTGATAGTAAAAATCATGCTATATATATGACTTATTTCATATTACATCCAATCAAATAGATGTTCAAGAAAGATACACACTATAAAATAATAATAATTTAAGGGTTAATTAACAAGAATAAGAATTTGAGGTGCAAAATATATATATATACTTTTCTCTTGGTCTTTATATTCGTAAATCTGGAATAAGTTTAACTTGATTTAATTTTTAGAGATAAATACAAAGTTAATCCTTGTAATTTGCATGGAAATTAAATAAATCTTTAATTTTAAAAATTCATTAAATTAGTTTCTAAAGTTTAAAATTGGTCACATTTAGTTTTCATAGATTTTAAACATTAAAAAATAATTTGATGAATTTTAAAATTAAATACTTATTTGATTTTTACACATACTACAAACTTTTATTAATACTAACCAAATGCTTCCTATTTAATTTTTGGAGAAACCAAATACACAGAGAATTTCTAGTAAAAAAATATTAGTTTGTATCGCATTTCTTTCCATTAGAGTTTATGTACTTTATTTACAATTATTAACATTAAAGCAAAAGTCACTATGTTATGTTACGTTTGTTTTAATGAAGGAAATAAAATATTTACTATTATTCACAAACAAAAACCTCAAACAGAAGGAATTAAAGTATTACGAAAAAGTGGGTAGTGAGAAGTGGGTGACGTTAGTTTCATCGGGATAACGGGCTAGAAATCCAAACGAACTTGGGTACGGTTCGGAGTTTGGAAAGGGGGGTAATAAGGGAAATTGCGTGGTCGTTCTGGAAAATTCAACCCAACGAGTAACGACAATCTTTCTGCGTACTCGCCAATACACAATTTTTTATTTTGAAACTGTTTTGCGAACGGATCACGATTGCCCGAATTGCACTGCAATCGTGAGAGAGCGTGGGTCCGAGAGCGTGGGTCCCGGGGCCGACGCATGCCCGAGCAGCAATTGCAGTGCAATCGTGAGAGAGGAGCGTGGGTCCCGGGCCTGCAATCGTGAGAGAGCGTGGGTCCCGGGACCCACGCTGGCCTCTCACGAATTGCACTGCAATTCGGGCAGCCGAATTGCAGGCGATCGTGGTCGTTTGCGAACAAGCCAGAAGTATCTGACTCTTCGTTTCCTTATTTTATTTGTATGGTGACGGATGACGGTTGACTCGTAGCTCTGAAAAAAAGAGAGAAAAAATAACAAAATAATAATAAATTAAATAGGGTCTAATTACGTCATGGAACCAATAAAATCACGACAGCTGTGAAACAAACCCAATAAATTATCTTAATAGTTGATGGATCAAAAGGGAGGGAATTTCATTCTGTTCTAATCAGCTATTCCTTAATAATAAAGCAAACCCAAGAAATGAGATAATTTTAAATACATTTTTTTTATTAAAATTTTAACATAATAAAATAATTATAATATAATCATTCTCTTTTAATCAAATCATTATTTTTTACTATAATAAATATAAAAAATTCATTCAAATAATTTTCTTTTTACTTTTTGAGAAATTTATAAATATCACATTAAGTTTTAAAGTCTTTTTAAAAAGCTCATTAGGTTTTAAAAAATTTCAAAACGCTCACTAGGTTTATCATTTTGGTATCAAAACGCCGTTAGACCTGTTTAACGAAAGATTCATCACGTCCAATCACATTGTGACACGTGTAATTAAATAAATCTAAAATTAATTAAAAAAACATAATTAATTTAAAAACAAAAACGAAAGGATCGTGGTGGAGGGGGATCCACCCCGGGCGGTGGTCTGGGTGGGGGTTGGGGGACCTCCCCCATCCTGAAACCCACCCGTTAGGGGTCCACCCATGGCCGCCCAGAACTGGGGTGGTCAAGGGACCTCCCCCAGACCACCGCCTAAGGTGGATCCCCCCTCCCTTTGGCCTCCCAGTTCTGGGCAGCCAGGGGCTCCACCGTGAAAGGGTCCTTTCGTTTTTTTTTTAAATTAGTTATGTTTTTTTATTAATTTTTATTTTTATTTATTTAATGACACGTGTCATAGTATGATTGGAAGTGGTGAATTTTCCGTTAAACCGGTCTAACGGTGTTGGGTTCAGTGAGTTTTGATACCAATATAATAAATCTAGTGAGCGTTTTGAAATTTTTTAAAAAGGCGCTAAAACCTAGTGTGATATTTGTAAATTTATCTTATTTTGTCACCAATTCTAATACCTTAAAATTTTTACACACAATCAAAGTAGAAGTGTACATAACAAAAAACCATAACAAACCCATAACCACTTTTCTTTTTATTGCGTTGAACGAGAAGTTACAAATTTGGACTAATCTCTTGCTTAGGGTGAAAGAAATTCCTTTTAGCTACTAGGAAAATCTAGGTTACAAGAATAATGTGAATACATATACACGTTCTGCTACTAAAAAAGTTGATGTGATGAGCTAAGCAGTGACTGTTTAATCTAGCTAGACAAAGCATACACAATTTTTATTTTACGTGCCAAAAATTTATTTTCCATTTAAAGTCACAAAAAACTTTAAAAGAGTACAAAATGTCTGGATCAATCATTAGTAGATGAAATGTGATCAAAATAGTAATTAAGGGTGTGAGAAGTATCAATACTTTATAGTTAAAAAGTGAAAAGTATATTCATCAATTTTCCATTTGAAGAGGTGATAGTTGTTTTCTATTAATAATATCATGTATGTTACACAAGTTTATGTATGTTTATTAAAAAAATTAAATAGTAGTTTTTGTAGTAGAAGTAAAAAGATTAATGAGGTACATGAAGCATGTTCTTCAATGCGTGTTCTTTGGGGTGTATTCAGAGTCAAGATTAACGTGTTGGGGACAGAGGCTTGCGGATTAGAAGTTGACCAAGACATTTTGGGCCTTCGATCTTTTTTTTTTCTTGAGAAGTGTTTTCTATTTTTTTCAACTTAAAATATATCCCAAAGCAATGTAAAAAAATGACATCAAATAATAAATGAATGGAACATTATAATAATTTAATGAATACTCAAAACAAACAAAATTATCAAATTAATAAAAACATAAAATACTAAACATTAGTAATACTGAACATTATCAATTTATGAATGCTACTAATCAATACGTAATGCTTTCCTATTTATTAATTGTTGTTTTACAAGTTCATCAATTAACAACAATAAAAAAATATAATATAATTGTTGTGACAAGGTGATTTCTTTAGGTTAACTTCTTTAAGTGAGATAAAATTCAAAGAAAACAAAATAAAACAAAAGTAAAAATCCATATTTAAGTCATGAAGAGATATTTAATTATGATCATTTAAAAGGGTTAAATTCGACTCACTTATGTTTTTTAAGGGGCGAGATTGTATTTTTTTTAGTTGTTAAATTTGACTCGCGATCAAGGGGCGAGATTTTTATTTTAAGGTTTATAGAGGGCTTAAATTTGACTCATTTATTATTTTTTTAAGGAAAGTGAGAATTTTCAGGTTGGAAAAGAGGGTTGAGATGGTAATTTAAGCTTTGAAAAGGTATTTCTTTTGGAAAGAATTGAAAACAGTATCCTGTAAATAGAAACTGTTGCATGGGTTTCTTTTGTTACCCGAAAAAAAAACCGGATCCATCCAATGAAGTCGGGTATTTCATTTATCTGATAAAAGTAGTTCGGATATTTTAGACCTTAAAGGGAAAGGCCAAAAATATATTATGAAATTTATGCATAATATCAATTATCAACAAAAGAAAAGTCGCACACGCCCAAAGAGGCTCATTTAAGAATTCCTCAATATACACTGGAGCTGTGAGCTGTTTGTTTTCTTTTTCTTTTTTCTAAGCACATTTTCCCACTGACCCACGCTTTCAAAATTCGATCTCTCCCTCTTCCAAATAAAAAGCATTACAAAACATAAAACACCAATAAGTGGCCAAACAGGCGTATTGTGTATTGCGAAAGACGTAGCAGGAAACTTGGTTAATGCAAGGAGTTGGGAGTTTTGGACTAATCTCTTCTCCCTGCGTTGCCACGAAGTTTACTTGTTGGTTCATTGCCTTTCTGTGAGGAGGAACTTTGAAATTCTTTTTCCTTTCAGCAGGGACCAGGGATTAGACCTAGGCATAACAAGAAATGCAGGGAATTTTACAATTGTAAAGATTTGACTATTTGTCCCTATAATGAGCTACAACTTTGTCTCTTCCAATTCCTGCACGGCAACGGAATTAAAACTTTGATACCCTAGACACAATCACCAATTATTCCTCAATATAATTTTCACACCTCAAAGAAAATGACAGCTTTTAATCACAGATGACCCCTTATCCCCTTTTATTTGCAACCAGGTCCCTTTTGTTTTGAACCGTCCGATACATCACAACATCTCCTATTTCAATTATTTCATGAGTTACTTACAAAATGCTTTTGCTTGAAACTATCAATCTAGAAGCAGACTATGGTACTTGAAATCCTAAATTGCATGAAATTCAGCACAAACTGAAGCCCCACAGATCAATATCTGCTTTAGTTTTCCTCCATTTTGAAACAGACCCTGAACCCAGATTGAAAGTAAACCAGAAAACAAAAAGAAAAGGGATGCAGAAAACTTATTAAATGGAGATGCTATAATACTTGGAAGACATACAATCTTCCATATACTACTTGGGATGTGATAGAGGCAGATAGACTTTCCAGTTTCTTCAAAAGAATTGCCACCTGGTGTGATTGTTTCTTTAGGTAGCATAAGCCTGTCATTATGGTTCTTCAATATTTGTTGTCAACTACCTCTCAGATAAGCTTTGTGATTTATTGATCTTAAGTAGAGAAGTAACAACACATAACATCTAACTGAAATATCAGAGGAAGCACCAGTTAGCATGATTGTTTCCTTTTGCTCAAAAAATACCTTGGCAGCTTCTCCTATCATTTCAAATTATATTCACATTGTTGAAAATTACTACAATGATACAGGAAGAAACTGTACAAGGTATACAAGGAATTCAAAACAGGATTATAGTTGCTATTCACAGTATTATAACAACGGAATTTAGTATCATAAAGCTAAGATCTGAGAACTAACATTCATGTAGGCTTAGAAAATCATGTCCCTCCACAAAGCTGATCAAGTTTCATCCCCAGAAACTTTCACAGGAGTGATGTTGCTTTGCCCATGGAAAGAATGCCTACTTCCCGAGTCTCTCCCTTCTCATGCCTTTATGGCATGGAGCGAAGAACTCGTGCTTGAGAGCTTCCTCTGCACTGATCCTTACTCGAGGGTTCACTGTCAAACACTTCTCCAAAAGATTAAAAAGTGAGTTTGGGATTTCCCCAAGAAATTCCGGTCTCTTTGTGTTTGTTTCACACCAATCCTGCAGCTTTATGGAAGGTAACCATTGTGTATGATAGAGACCCTGCATCAGAACGAACCTGGTCAATATATGATATCTTTTAATTTTCATTTAACTGAACAAATGGCATATGAAAGATGTATACCACTGGAAATGATGATTCACGGTTGTGTAGCTTGGCAACTTCCCATAAATCTTCGCTGCCCCTCAGCTTCGCTATATCCTTTACGTTCCTGACAATGGCAGTGCTATGGTTGGTCAAATGGACTATAAAGATGAAAAAGTGAGTCTGTAAAAAGACTTTGGAAAAAGCAAAGGTTCTCACTGTTCAGGATCACCAAAAAAAGGCATTCTTCCAGTCATCAGGTATAATAAGGTGACCCCTGCAGACCAAATATCAACCTTGGGGCCTTGATGAAAAGATTTGAACAAGACCTGCATTAATCATTCAAAACATGAGCTCCAGCTTTCCTATTTGAAAACAAAATTGAGGAACAAGCTCGGTAATATTTGAGCGACAGGGCACAAGTAGAATGATCCATGAACTTGCAGTTCTCTCTAATACCATCTTTGGTTTAAATCCTGGTAGGACTATCTTGAAAATATATAGATTACATTAATCAATCATTAACACCGACGAATTATTTTTTCACCTCAGGAGCGCGGAAGCCTTTAGTTCCAACACAAGGACCATCTTTCTTGTGCTTTCCACCCCCTAATAACAAATGAAAAAGGATCATTTGAAGTATACATTTTCGTTTCTTTTAGTCCAAAGTGTCAGAATCACTAAAAGAAATACCTCTTTTATTTGTTGAGCCAGCACCGGTAACACTGGTGACAGTTGAAAGCAGGGGCATAGGAGTAATATAAACAAGCTTGCTATCCACTTCTCTCGGAGAGGCAGAAACTCTCTTTCGACTAGGAACTGGAATTCTTATTGCTTCATGATTTGGACTCTTCATTGCTTCCTGCAGCAGGCTGATGAGCTCCTTCCTACCGTGGCATGGCATAGGTTCCCTCCGCCTTTCTGCTGAAGGAGTCCGGGCGCCTGTCACATCCTTGGCTGAGGTTATGCCTGAGCCATCTGCTCCTTGACTTTTGATGACGTTTTGACTACCCAAGCTATTATACACCTCTGCTTGCCCCAAAGCCTTTCTTTTCAGGTTCTTAGTATCTAAAGCTGACCTGGAGCCTCTTGTCGTCTCTTGATTGACTCGTGAAGTTTTAGCAGTTGAGAACTTCCCATTATCAAATGGAGATATTGATTTGGAATTGGAAACCATAATGTGGTTGGTGGTTAAATGAGATCCTATCCTTGGCCTGCCTGTAAAAGTATACAAGTTAGCAGCCTGTTTTAATTGTTTAATAATGAGAAAGTAAGCCCACAAAGCATTCAGTGAAACAATTCCTATAATGAGATATTTTTTATTTTTGGCATGAAATCTTGCACAAAGGGGTTTGGGGAGAGAGATAGAGAAAGAGGGTTTAGAAGGAAACGACAACTTTGTTTTCTTCTTTTCTTTTTCCCTTCTAATTGAATTTTATGAAATACAAAGAAGGCACGCAGTCCAGTGTCAATTCCACTATAGTTATGAAAATAGGAGATTAAACCAAACTAGAGAGGAAACATAGCATACCAGTGTTTCCACGATTTTGAGACAAATCCTGTCAAACACAGTAAAGAAACACAAAAGCAAACTTCCAGATTACAATCTAATGAAAACTAGGGGGAAAATTAAGTGAAAACAAACTGGAAGCTAGTGCTGAGATAACAAGAAAAGTGTAACTAACCATGGCAAGGTTAAAGTCGATAAGATAACCTTTATTAGTCTTCCGAGAGAAAAGGAAATTGCCAGGTTTAACATCTCTATGAAGTATTCCCTGCAAACACAGAAGCAAAAGAACTCCCTATCATGCAAAAAGCAAATGAATCCAGGCAAAACATAGATAAATTATATTTACCTGCCTATGCAGAACTGCAAGTGCTCTGAACATGCAGTAACCATACCACTGGAGCTGAAACACATTAATTTCTTTCTTTAACACCTGCAAGATAATGCACAGTGAACATCAAATACAGAGACTAACAAAAAAAAACAGAAACAACCATATCCAATAATTACCTCAGGCCTATCATGGTCAACATGCTCAAGAACAAAGCAATCAGAATTCCCATGCTTGAAACAACCCTTGTATTTGATAACAAAGTTTTTACCCCTGAATTAAAAGGATTCACTTCGATGTTAAATCATAACATTTTGGCTTTCAAACACATGCAGTTTCATATAAATGAACTTCCATGAAATTCTTACCCAAACTGTTCCAGCATCTTCATTTCATTGCTAACATGATGCCTGTGAGCATTAGCATGAGGGCCTGCAGTGCCATTGCTAACTTCGTCATAATGTTGTCAGCCACAAATATGACGAAGTTTGATGTATCCCTTATCTTAATGCAATAATATCATATCCAACACAGGTTTTTGCAATTCTTTAATATCCATAAATTTCCATTTTTTGAAGTGACTCTGTCATGAGATCTACTATTGACATAATAGTACATGCAACCATCCTGTCATTGTAATGACTTGATTAGTCTAGCTTGACTATATCAGTACTCAATCAATTAAACATAGCCTTCCTTCTCAGGCAGCCAAAAAAGAGAAAAAAATATAGAACAAACTTATGGATGCTAAAAACCCTCACCCCTTCCTCCCTCCCTCCTGAAGAGTTTTGGCAATCAGACAGATTCCAGTAATAATTCTATGTGAGATAGTGTTTTCCATAAACAACATAAAAGACTAGATTTACAATGTTACAGAATTGCAAAAGGAAAATTTACAAGTCTAAGGCATTCTTTATAGATAAGACAACCTAAACCGCTTCTTCTTCTTTTTTTCCACATGGAATGGCAGTTTAAGTCCCAGTAGGTTACAGTATTAGTCTGTCTAAGAAAGAGAAGTACAACTGCACAAGGAAGTCTAATTGAAGTCCAAGATGATAGGCACATTGGTTATAATGTTAACTGAAGAGATCAAAAGGTTAGAACAGGCTCTATAATGTCATCCCACTTACATTTAATTGCAACAGTAGCTCCATCACTGTTCCTCCGTGCCCTGTAAACAGTGCCATAACCTCCTGCAAGTTTGATTTTAGAAAAAGCAATCAACAACTCACATAACAATGAACAGGTTCCAAGAGATGAGGAGGAGGTACCAAAAGGTAACCAGAGGTTTTGATACCTGAACCTTCTTCTTGTATTACCGTATATGATTCAAAGCTTGGAAGTGCTTTCTGCTCTTGCTGATCCTACAAAGTAAGAATCTGTAGCTATTAAAACTAATAATCAGTGGAGAAGCTAATTTTTCAGCTTTGGGTCAGAAGATTAACTTGAACGAACACAGCATTGATAGGACACAGATGTAGGCAACCAAGTGCATTATAAGATATCGCAGGTATGTTCCTACCTTGGGAGGAGTACATCTTGCCCCCCTTCCCCCCTTAATAAGCATGTCATCATGATTATGCTTTAATTTCTGCGCTTTGCTTATTGATAGCTGATGCCTCCCGCACTGCCTCTTCTCTTTGGGAGAACCAGCAACTTTACAATGCTCAGAAGACTTTGAGAAAGCATGCAACCCTGCAGCCATTCCATCCTTGTGAAGGCTCCCAGAATCGACCAACTTTTCTTTCTGGTCGTCTTCCATAACTCTTCCATTTTCAACTATTTGAACCTGTGTAGCTTCAAATGCATCATCAACGTTTCCAGCCTCTAAAGGTGATATATTTCCAAAACCACTATCGTTTATTTTACAATCTTTGCACCCAACCAGATTATCCAAAATGGGATTTAGAAGAGCTACTTCCTGATCCGGCTCACATGCCATTATTGGCATGTTAGGCTTCCCTTGCGGAAATAGGCTTGTATTATGGTCACCTTCTACATGTTCATGGTTCTTCAGCTGACATGTTACTTGACCAACATTGAAATTGGCAAACATGGAGGGTACAACCATAAACTTATTTACCAATACTGAATCACCACCTGGCTGCATGTTTATGTTCCTGGTGATAGCGTCCATCATATGAAACAGTACCTGCATGGCAGATTGGATTCTAAGGCTGCCTGGAACAGTGGTTTCCTAGAGGAGATATCCTTAAAGAGAAAAAAGTATGTCTCCAAAATAAGGAAATTTTGACAAAATCTTGTCTCAAAGAAAGCAGGAAATAATAAGGCAAAAACAGGATTTCATGAAACCATACACTGCTATTGGGAGAGATGCAACGGTTACCCAAACAAAGTCAATAATTAAAGAGCTGTCACTTTAGAGGGATGAAGACTATTTGCTGCAAACACTAACCATGAGATGTCAAAGTCCCATGTATTTGTATACATTCTTTTTCAGTCCTTTTTTTGCTACATGCTAATTGGCCAACACTAACTAATAAGATCACGAGAGCAGCTACAACTCTGCTAACATAACGTGGCCGGTAAGAAAGCTTTATTCTTTCATATAAATGTAAAAGTATGACCAAAGAGAAGTTTCATATATGAATATGTGAGTCAAACCTGATATGGAAAAAAGCAACATAATCCAACTACACATTTGAAGTAACAAGCTTGATTCAAGAATACCTTTGGACAAACATATTGAATTAGTTTCCGCGACTGCGACCACAACCATTCTCGTTCCTCTTCTTCTGCTGCAATTAATCACCAGAATAACCAGCTAACAGTATTGAATCCCAAATAGAAACTGCCAAAGACTCTTCGAAAGGAATTTAAAGAGAATGAAATAAAGTCCCCACTCACCAGCTCCGGAACTCAAAATCCTACTTCTTTTTGGCATAGGCGCAAGCTCACAGACTGAAGACGTAAACAGCTTGCGCTTCCTAGAGCACATTGTCCCCAAGTCAATCACATACCCTAACCTGTTGATTCCGCAAACTACCATCCCCATCCTTGGCGTGCAGGAAACTACCGAATTCGAGCTCGACGCGAACTCTGCTAGAGCAGTTAGGGCCGCCGGAGAGAAAGTCACGTGGAGATCGTGGGTCAATAAGATGGGCGAGTCAGGGATCGAGCAGAAGGACTCGACAAGCTCGGGGGTGGCACAGAATAAGGCGCATCGAGAGGCCAGCTCGGCAGGGCGTGCTGTGCGGCCGAGAGAAAGTAGGAGGGCGAGGAGATGCCAGGCCTTTTCTGAGTCTGTGATGGTGGTGGCGAGAGTACTGCTTATTGTCAGTTCCGAGTAGGTGAGGCGACCTTCCATGGAACTCCAGATCTAACAAACTGGGGCCTCGGTAGGCCGGAAATAGATTTTCAGGGGTTTGGGAGGGGTGGATGTGGAATAAGGAGGATTATGCAGAAATGACATTGGGACAGCCCAGAGAGAGAGAGAGAGAGAGAGGCGGGAATGTGGCACAAGTAGGGATTCAGAATTTGCACTTGCCAGGTTCCCGCTAATTTTTTTTTTTGTATCTTTATATACATATTAGAAATAAAATGCAGCCGGAACATATATACATCTTAGAAACAATAATATATAGCCAAAACAATAATATATACATGATTTAAATGCGTCTTTATAAATAACTGGAAATTTGAATTTTTTTTAAGCCATGCGGAAGGTAGTATAGATTGTATTGCATTTGAAAAATTTGTTAAAAATTTGAAAAAAATATTTGAGCTTGTAAATAGTGTTAGAAAAAATTACATTGAAATTTGTATAAAGTTATAAGAATTACATTGAAAAAATTCTCAAAAATTTTCCGAATCATTTTTTTTTTCAAATTCTAATAGAATCATAGAGCATGTTCGTTTTGTGAGAAAACACCGGATTCGAAGCCTCAGATAATTCATGTTCGGCAAGTGTCGAAAAATTTGAGGATGTTGCGTGTTTGTTTTCGAATTTACCCTCAAAATATTTTAAAATAATTACTAAATTACCCTCAACTCAAGCATAGTGAACAAAAAAATTAAAGGGCACGTTAATCCTTCTCCGTAAAATCTGCATGTCGTCTGCAGCCAAAGCTGCAATGTCTCTGAAGCTGTCCCCGAAGCTGTTCCATGCGAGCCGCACGTGCTGACTTTGAATTCAACTTTTCGTTCTTTCGGTGGATGAAGTCATTCAGCTGAGTTGCAAAATTTTGTCCTTTTGTGATTTTGTTTTTTTAAATTTATATATATATATATATAATATTCAAAATTTAATAAAAAATTAATAAATTCGAAAAAAAAACAACTTTAAACATCATCATTAATTTTTTTTACATCTCAACAATTTCTACACAAACACCAACACAATTCTAATATCACCTAAAAATTCACAAAATTCTCCAAATCCTACAAAAACCTTAAAAACGAACATCACATATATATATATATTAAAATTCTCAAAAAAAAACTGTTTTGCTCATCTTACAAATTCCAAACAGCTTTTTAAGTGTAGTTGTGAAATTTTTTTCAGTGACATTCAAACAAGCGTATAAGTGCATACCAAATATTTTTTTTTACTTTTGACTTACAACCAAATAATCAAAATCTCATAAAATTTTACACAAATTTTAATACTTTTTTACACCAACTTCAATAATTTTCATTAAAAAAATACATCAAATATTCTCTCTCCCTACTCTTTAACAAACTCCATACTTTTTCATTTAAAAAATTCATCAAATATTCTTTCTCCTTACATTTTAACAAAAACTCCAATTAAAATCATTCTACCATCTAACATTCTTCAAATTTTTTCATAAATGTGTTTACAAATCCCCATAAAAAAAGTTAAAACTCAAAATTCTTAAAAAAAAAATTAGTTGCCAAACATCACAACGCACGTTTGAAATGAAGAAGAGACATGAATTTAGAATAAAAAAATAAAATTGAATTCCCAAGTAAACACTCCATGTTATACTACTAAGTTTTAATTATAACAAGAGTAACAAAATTGTCAAACTCAGATTTTAAAAATCTAGTAAATTCTCATTTAAGAGTTCCTAACTCACTATATAGAGGTATGTTTACTGAAGATGTTGTACCGTGCTTAAACAAATATGGCTAGAGGTATGTTTGACGATGTGTCTATTATTATTTTCGCTATATTATATTTTATTTCAAACATATATATATATATATATCTCGTCAAACATATAATCTTGACACATCATCAAACATACCTCTAGTCATATTTGTTTAAGCGTTGTTTATATTCTAGTCAGTTGTCTTCGGAGATGAATAAAGCGTTGGTCTTGAAGTTGGCCTAGAAGATGACTATTGACCCAGATAGCCTATGGGTTCGAGTATTGCTTGGATAGTATGTTAACCGGAGAGATTTTTTTGGGGGATAGGGGCTGGCGGTCAGGCATCATGGATTTGGAAAGGTACAGTGAAAACTCAGGATGTTTTGCTGGAAGGTCTGTGTTACGGTGTGGGCAGTGGACGTGATTCCCTACTTTACCTGGCTTTATTACTGAGGATAGGGAGGGAGCTGTTATTCCTCCAGAGTTAGGTCATGTTCGTTTGGCTTAAAAATTTTAAAATTTGAATCTAACTTTTTAAATTTATATTTATAATATTACTCCTACATGCATATCAATACAATTCAACATTATCTTTTTTACATACATCAATACAACTCAACAATTTTTACACGCATACCAATAAAACTTAAACATCACCTAAATATTCACATTATTCTTAAAATTCAACAAATTTTCTGAAAATGAACGTATCCTTAGTGACTGTTCGAGATCTTATGGTGTAGGGTGGTCATGGTTGGAATGTGGGAATGATTCGTCATTTATTCTCTCCAGACTCCGCAGAAGCCATTTAGAAGCTACAGATTTCGGAGATTGGGACCACTGATACTTTGTTTTGGCCATTGGAAGCTTCGGGGCTCTTTAGTGTCAAGTCAGTCCATTCGGCTCTTGTTCGGAGACGCACTTTGAATTCCTCTCTTCGGTCTAATAAGTGGAAAGACCTTCGGAACTGCACGTGCAAGATAGAGTAAAGATACTTTTATGGAACGTTGGATGAGAGATTTTACCAACAAAAACTCAGGTGGCACTGAGGCTTGGAGAGCGCGAGTTAGAAGCTGATGCTATTAAATGTGGGTTGAGTGGCGTATAGGGGTGAACAGAACCGGACCGCAGACCGGACCGGACCGGATTTCCGGTCCGGTCCGGTCCTTTTTCTTAAAATGCGGTCCGGTTCGGACCAGACCGGATAAATCCGGTTATCCGGTCCTCTTTTTTAATAAATACGGTCCGGACCGGACTGGACCGCATTTATTAAAATATATATATATATATATATATTTTTTTTTAATACAAATTATAAACATAAAACGTTTAATTTTTATCTAAACTAAAACTTAACATTTTTATATACACTTCCCATTTGAAATTAACCTAAAAAAAATTTTGAAAAATTTTAAAAAATTAAAAAAATTAAAACCGGTCCGGACCACTTAAGTGGTCCGGTTAAGTGGTCCGGACCGGACCGCATTTAGTGAAACCGGTCCGGTCCTATATTATTTAAGGACCGCAATGCAGTCCGGACCGGAATGCGGTCCAAAAAACCGGACCGCATTCCGGTTGTGCAGCCCTAGTGGCGTATGCCCAAAGGTGGTGTTTGTTTGTGGAAATATTGAGGTGGTAGAAATTTTGAGGTATTAGATTTGGTAAAAAAAGAAGGATATTTTATGGGAGTTGTTGAAAAAAACGAAAATAGAAAAAATTTGAGTGAATATTATAATGATAAAGAATTATTTGTTAAAAAATATTAATTTTTAAATTTTTACCGTATGCTCAAAATATTGAGCATCTAATAGGGATGTTTGAGGGTGAAAATTTTGAGTATTGGGATTTAGGAAATATTATAAAGTAAAGATATGTTATTAGAGTTGGTGAAAAAGTAAAGAGAGAGAAGATTTTTAATAAGTATTATAATAATAAAAAATTATATAGTAAATTTTTTATGATTAAACCTAAATATTTGAGCCAAATATTTGGACACCAAACATACCCAATATTTCTAAAAACAAAGCTTCTAAAATCTCTTATCCACTTACTTTTTATGCCCTTGTAGTACGGAGCGAATCTCCTTCAGCAAATTAATGGAATGGTGTTTGGGCGGTTCGAAAACCGAATAGAACATGGCGGCAAAAGGGGTATGACGTGCAGGAATTTGTTTGCAGGGTGCGTCGGATTTCTTTAAGCATATAGATGTTTAGCGTAAGTAGTTATGAGACTCAGATTCGGTCCCGACCGTACGGGTCCGGATACGTCCGGACCCACGGTCGGGATTGAATCCCGAGAGAATGGACGGTTCTCGTCGGGACGTACCGGTCGCACCGGTATTATAGGGGTCTGACCGGTACCCCGACCGAGAATGGACGAGAGCCGTCCATTCTCTCGGGATTCAATCCCGACCGTGGGTCCGGACGTATCCGGACCCGTACCGTCGAGACTGAATCCCGCTCCGTAGTTATGCCCTGTGAAGATGTTGTGTTGGACCCCACCACCTGCGGACTATAAAAATAAATGTTGACGTTGTCGTACGCGAGTGGCCTTGCTAGCTACCTTGGCTCGGGACTACGAGGGAAAAGTTAAAAGGTGCAGTGGTCCAAGCGGATAGATGTCGTAGGGCTCTTGATGGTGAGGTGCAGGCTTTTTCCCTAGGTGTGCAGTTGGCGTGTGACCATGGTTTTCCACGAGTGCTTTTCCAAGGTGAGTCTAAAACACTTAGTTTATGCTGAAATTTTTGATATTGAGTTTAGTGAAAAAGTGAAGAGAGATAATTTTTATATTTTTTTATGAGAGAGATTATATTGTAGTATTTTATTGAGAGTTGGTGAAATATTTTGTGAAATTTGTATCACAAACGTACCCTTAATTAATGGCATATTGTTTGTTTGTCCAAAAATTTAATATACATATTTCAAATTTTTTAATTTTTACCGATGCATTTTAAACACTTCACAAATTTCAATAAAGTTCAACATTTAAAATATTCTTAAAATTTTAAAAATATTATCCAAAAATTTGGTAAACAAACAACCCCTAAGGCTATCCACAACTGTCTCATATATCATGTTGGCGCATTTATTCGTCAGGAAGCAGGTTCCATAAAAAAAAGTCTTTAGCGGCGGTAGTTAAAAACGTCACTAAAAAGTGTCTTTACTGCCGTTTGTCTCCAAATGGCAGCCCACTTTAGCGGCATTTTTTTGACAAATACTGCTACAAGTTTTACCTATAGTGACAGTCTTTATAGCGACGGTCAAATACCGCCGCTATAAACCCCCTTTAGTTGTAGTCTTGTTAGAGGCGGTCAACGCTATAGGTCTAATTTCTACCAGCGTTTGTACAGCGGCGGTCATTGCGACCGCTGCTGTAGGTTACACATTTAGCAGCATTTTGTTTAAAAACGCTGCTAAAGGTGTATCTACAGCAGCGTTTGTTGACACAAACACTGCTATATGTATAAGTGCAAAAAAAATTCTTTATTAATTCTAAGTTATTTAATGTAAATAATTATTTTATATATTATTATATTTTTGTAATATATAATTTTATTTTGTCATGTATTTGAAACTTTTTATTTTAAAGGACATACTTAATAAAATATGAAATTTGAGGGAGTGTTGTGAAAATTGAAGTTGTTATATAATATATTTTAAATTATAATCTATGATATTTATGGTAATTGCATATTTATTGACTAAATCTAAGTAGTTTAGAAAATATCTATTATCATATTTATAATGAGCATATATATTTTGAATAGTTAGTAATATAATACTATTTAATTAGGACATATTATTTAATTTCAAACAAAAAGATACTGTGAGATTTAATTATGCAAATAATGTACATAACTTAATATATGGTCTTAGAGACTATGATTTAGTTATTAAGTATATAGGTACATACATATAAAGTACTTAAGTTAATTAACACATCATGCATATGATAAACACATATAACAATCATGCAATGTTATATAGAAGACATTATACTTTTAAATTATAAGTATTATATATTATTACTATCAACTTATTTTAATTAAGATTATTATTCTTATTATAAAAAAGTGTAAACTAATATGCTATGTAATTAATTTACTAAAAAAACATAACATGTATAAATTTATTATTAAAAACTGAAAAACTGCAATTTAAAAAAAAACGTTCAAAACGGTGAGTTTTGACATTTTTTAAATCCTTCTCGCTCCACGCGCCTAGAAAATCTAGGGCTTGTTTAGTTGTGGGTTGAGATTTTGGTTTAGGGTCCAGGTTCTGGTCGTGGTTATGTGAGTTGGACCAAGCTCAACTTCGCATTCTGCCGCGCACCTGCCATAAGTCTCTCACCTGACACGCTCAGAGTCTCACCCGAAGTCCTCATTTAACGTGTTGACACGGTCTGTTAAGGGAAATGCTGGGCATCCCGCCCGCGTCCCTCCAACGTCCCGCTGGCTGATGTGGAGCGGGGGCCCAGCACTTCCCTGTTTCTCCAAACCCCCCCATTTCTCCTGCGTGACCCGGCGGGTTAAATTTGTTTTAGACCGGGTGAAACTTTCCCATTTAACCCAAATCTCGCTCCCTCTCCCCTCCCATTTCAAAATCGAAATCCCCAAACCCACGTGGTTCTCGCTCCGAGCTCTCTCTCAGTAGATCGAAATCCCCTCAAACGAAGTCCCGTGTTCACCAGCTTCATAATCGGGGGTCTCTCATTGGCTTCTCCCACTAATTTTCGGTAAGTCATCCGGCCTCTACTCTTCATCCCGTCATAATCGGGGGTCTCTCACTGTCTCATATCCATTATAATCGTAATATAGCCTTTCGCCCTTCCCAATTGAGAGGAATGACAACCAAAAAGACTCGGCATTCACATGATATGTGTGAAGAAATTAGGGTTAAAAAATGCTGGGCATATGATATCTGTGAGGAAATTAGGGTTACAAAATGACGAAAAGTGGAATTTTGTTTACAGGTTGGGATATCAATAAGTATCCATATAATTTAGAGGGTTGATTGCTCAAATTTATAGCTCAAGGAAGAAATTTGCAAATGACTCCATGGTTTAGGGTGGAAAACTGTATTTTACCGTAAGTTGTATTGTCTCATTTGCTGCATTTGTATGGAAAGGTGATGTTTTGGGGTGAATTTAATGTGTATGTGGTTTCTTGGTCTTGTTGTTTGTGATTGGTAAGTAGCACAGAAAACATTTACAGGAAACGGTAAATTTAAATGTGAATTGAAATGTGACTGACAATTATGTTCGGCCTCATTTCAGTGTGCATTTAAATGTTTTTGCTACCTGCTAGTATACATGCCATTGAGATTTGCTTTCAAGGAAACGGTGTAATACTTGACCATCAGGTGACATTGCAAGGTAAAGAACTCACATGCTATGTCCAGTTAGAGTTGCAACCTATCAAAGTTCAATTCAAAAGATGCTTAATTAAACATCTAATGACAAAATAAAATTTTAATTGTCTATGATTTTTAGATGTGATGTTACTTTAAACCAAGATTTGCAAATAGATTATAAAGAAAGTTGGAAATTTTATGACTGAAAAGCTAATACCTTTGCCATTGATGGATACTTCCACACCATAATCTGATTCTGGGAATACCCATGAGTGCTTACTAGTTCATTCACATTTTTACTCCAAGCAAGATTGCAAACCTGCCGGTACAGGACATGATATGACATATGTGGTTTGAATTATCTATATGTTGTCTCGAAGAAATCATTTGTTTTCCTGTCACATGTCTCGAAGAAATCATTTGTATTTGAGATTTATTCTAAAGTGAAGAGGAGGTTGTGAAATGTTGCTTTTGTGATGCTATTATTTCATTATAGAGTAGTAAAACTGCTGCAGAATGCTCTCAAACATCATTGATGATATATTGCAGGTAAATAAAATATTTTCCAAGCTGAACTTCACTCTATGGCACCACGACAGTGTGGATGCAAGCTCTTAGTCCAAGAAAGGACTTCGTGGACAGCGCAAAATCCCGGTCGACGGTATTTTACATGCGGGCTAGACGCCCACCATTTGGTGAGTATTACATGGTGAATCTTCATTTATATTCAACATTTTGTCTGCTTTTCTTAAATGTCAATTGATGATGTCACAATTTGTCCGTTTGTCTTATATAGGGGACAACGCCTTGTGGTTTTTTCGAGTGGATAGATCTTGAGACGTCGAAGCGGGATCCGGCCGAATATGTCCCCTATTGAACTGTAAGATTCAGCGACTGCTGTCCGAGTTGAAGATGAAGGATGATGAGCTACAAAGGCTTAGAGCGGACAACCATATGCTCAGGGCGGAAAACCAGATTCTCAAGAGGGATCCTGAGTTGGAGAGGATGAGGAAGAACTAGTGTTGAGATTAACCGCCTTTGGTTTGGCCGAGAAAACAAAACCTTTGCCCTCATGTTAATATGTAATTTGAGGGTCTAGGATGAATGTAGATTACCCTGCCACTTTTGTATCTGTAAGCTGTTATGGCAGGATAAGACCTAGATAAAATTAAATTATGGTAGTGGGTGCAGTTGAGTAGACTTTGATTTGTGGAGACAAACACTTGAAGAGTGCTCTATCCTTTTTTGCTTCTTGTTGATTAGCATAAGTTTTTGCCATTTCTGTGGTTCTGCTGTGTAGATTTCTAATATGAAGTTTCTGCTTGAAGAAAATGCATACAGTACTCTGGATGTTTGTGATTTTCTGTCAACTAAGTTTGACTTTTGGTTGCAGATGGGCTGGGGTCTGGAGAGGCATGTTGCTTGTCAGGTGAATTATAACTAGATTGTACATGCCACCAACGTGAGATTCTTTTCCTTGTACTGCACTGCTTTTAGTCTTGACCTCCATGGTTTGCTCGAATAATTTTGCGTTCCTTCAAGGTTTACAGTTATAGTTTTTTATTTATTTTTTTTCGCCATGCTAACTGTTTTGCTGAAATCCCTCTGTGGCATTCCTTCCTCGTACCACGACCTGACTCATTTTCAAGAACACACAGTGGCAACGGGTTCTGAGTATCGTTTGATTGATCTTGCGTTGCTTTTAAGCCTTACAAAACAAAACCCATGGTTAGGTAAATGAGTGTTCAGGCAAACGCAAGATGACAGCAAGGGACAAAAAATTGCATTCTTGCAACCTTTTTTTTCCGGCTACTTGGTTCGGCTTCTGTCTCAATCGCTGGATTTGACCCTTTTCGTTGTGACTTCTTAACCGCTTTTTCCACTGCAGACACCATTCTTGATGACCTTGGTCTCCCTTTCCTTGTAACCTTAACAGGACTAAAGACGATATTACTTTGTGTCACCGAAACATCATTACTTTGAATTGACTGCTGATAGCCAGAAGATGCAATTGCGATAGCAGGTTGGTGGGAGCCACTACTGGGCTGAAGTGCACGAAATTCATCTATCAACTGCTTAACATTTCTCATCACCTTTTCGTATCTGTCCACGTCCATTGATGTCACCGACGCTAATTGATTAAACTTTTTGCACAGGAGGTCATATCTTTCGTCAGTAGGGTCATCGTGAAAAGCATCGTAACTACTCTTAATAAAAGTGTAATGTCGCTTATGTCCTTCCTCCATCTCGCAAGATAATATTTCCATGGCAACTTTACAATTTTCTTTGATAGTAGCACAGAAATGGCATGACAACACAAGATACCTCTCGTTTCAAACAACGCACAGGTGCACTTCACCTCTCCTTCATCATCATTGTAGTAAAGACAATATGATGTTTCCTTTATATTTTTGTTTACAACCCCTAGTTGAATCACTTCGTAAGTAGAAATTGCACCTTCTACTTTAAGACAAGAATGATTACGTTGCATAACTTTCCGAAACTCCCCTTGAACTTCCTTGAAATTTGCATTGGTATACACATTTTGGAAGCTCTCCTCTAAAGGAAAGGGACTTGAACACAGAATTATGCGGTTGAAGGAATCGAAATCAGCATTTATCTCTTTCTCAACCATCTTCCTCAAAGCACTGTCAAACTGATCAACAAATTCCTTTAGTGTGGTCTGTGAGTGCACATAACCATTAAAAAACGCATTCATACTTTTACTTCGTTGCGTAGTATTCATTCCCGCCCAAAATGTACTTTTCACATATGCCGGCACCCAGAAATTCTTCTCACCATATAACCCAGTCAACCATATATTATTTTCTAACTGATAAGTCTCAATGAGAAACTTCCAATTTTCCTCGAACTGGTCACAGTTTTCAGATTCATAGACACAGTTATTCAAGGCAACCTTAATACCATGGAAATCAGGATTTGCTGCAAACTTTTCTGGCAGTTTTCTCATAATGTGCCACAAACAATATCTATGACGTGTCGTGCTGCCGAAAACTATTTCAATTGCATTCTTCATAGCCCTAACCTGATATGTTAAAATTGCACTTGGAGCTTTACCGTTCATGCAACCCAACCAATTTTCAAACAACCAGACAAAGGTGCTTGTATCCTCATTGAATATAAGCGCTGCACCAAACAGCATTGACTGACCGTGATGATTGACACCTACGAAAGGAGCGAATGACATGTCATATCTATTAGTCAAGTACGTTGTGTTGAAGGAAATGACATCCCCAAAGTATTCATATGCTGCTATATTTCGTGCATCAGCCCAAAAGACATTTCGCAAACGACAATCATCATCCATGTCCATTGCATAGTAAAAGTCAGGATTATTCTTTTGCATTCTGCTAAAATACTCACTAAGTGCTTGACCACCTCCTTTACCTAGCCGAAGCTCTTTTGCCTTGTGAATAAAATTTCGACAGTCTTTTTCTCCGAAGGAAAGATTTTCATACCCCCCCATTTCAACAACAAGAGAGTGGAAATTCTTACTTGCACGTATTCTAGCTCTGTCATTTATATCTAGCCTTCTTTTCACATAAGCTTCAATTCGCCTATGACATTTCATTAACCTGGCTTTGCCTGAGCTTAGACTATGGTTATGTTCAAGCACAACCCTAGTCAACATCCACTTTTCATTGGCACAGACCATTGCACAAATCCTGACTGGACAATTCGTTTTAATTGTTGTTGGCATAACATCAGTTTTCGTCTTTCATTGGTTCCCTTCACGAACACAAGTATAAGTTACATGTGTCACAATTCTTTCCTTTCTTTTGTTGCGTCTTTTTACCACAACAAAACCATCTTGCTTAGCATACTTTACATAGTACCGAAAAAACTTCATCAGCCGAATCAAACATCATTGATGTCTTCGACTCTTCAATTTTGTCATCCCTATCTATCACATCGTATACCCGAGCATTAGTTGCTTTATCATCCCCATCTTCGTTATCATCAACCTCTAAATTACATACAAAAAATTAAATAAGAAATGCGACTTTCAACTCCATACATGGGTTAAAGAAAAATAATTTGACGCTATAATATCAAAATAAGAAGCCTAACCAATCTCAGTGTCACTTTCGTCGGTTACATCATTGTCGTGATATTCACTGTCAACTTCTCTGTCAATCTCCAAGAGTGAAGTAGAACATTCCATTTATAATACACCAGCCTAGCAGTATAAACTTTACAAGAGTATCGGTCACACCATATCCACCAAATATTGTCCTGCATTCACATTACATAGTTATTAAGATAGCTTACTCGGCCACTAAATTGATTGTGTGAACTGCTACTGGGAAACATGTTGGGAAGGAGGTGGACGAGATGCTAACCGAGCACGGTATGCTTCGATGTTTTTTTTTATTTGTTCTTAATGAAATATTTTAATAAATTGTTATTATGAAATGATTAGATAAACAACCTACTTACTGAATCTTTTATGTGCAAATGGGTAAGCAGAACTGATAATGATAACAAAGATGCTTGGGGTTGATAGTTTTCCTGATGGTGGTCCTTACATTTGAAAGGTTTTCTGAGTTGAGATACATGTTGATATGTCTTCTCCATTGGTTCCATTCATCCAACACATTGCTCTTGGTTGTGACTTAGACAGATTCTTAGGCAACATGGTCTGTACTTGTCTTTTTCAGGTGGAAAGCGCCTTGTTCCCCCGTTGGGCCTTGGAAATTGGTGAGATTTACCTTGTACTTATGGTTCCAGGTGCTCTTCATGTACATCTTTAGCATTTGGTAATCCATTCAAAGACAGTAACAGTACATGATATTTGGACAATACAAATGAAATGGTATCAGATGTTGATTCACAGTCTTATGTGGTTGCGTATTGTATTGGTAGGTGGACTCAGCATTGGCATCAGACAAGGCACTCGAGCTGGATGCTGCTCTTGGGTCCTGCACTGTCCAATATAGAGAGCTTCTTGGGCCCGAATGTTATTGATTCTCTTGCTAACTGAATTAGGAAGTTATTTGTTGGCGAAACTTTTTGGTTGCTTATTGTCCTTTGATAAAATTGGTTTAAAAAATTGTTAATATTGGACCTTTTGTTCCTACTCAAACCAAAGCTATATACATGTTACTGCTAAGGGATTAGTTTAGATTTCAATGCCTTCGTGCTTGATGCAGAATCTTAGACAAAGATCTCTCGTTCAATAATGTGCATTTTTAGTTCTTGCCTTGTCCCAACATATCTTAGTTTGATTTTGAAACTGATGCTCTTTAAGAAATTTGTTTTATTTTTTGGTATTACCTTTCGTCTGCTGTTGGGCATTTAATTGAATCTGATTTGGGCTCTTTAAGAAATTTGTTTGATTTGTTGGCCCTATTGTTCTGATAGACTATTCTCTGTCATTTATTATTAAGCATTTTCCATTGTCATATTCTTTATTGCTTCCCAATGAGGTTAACTAATCTCTTCCTCATTTTGGTACATTTAGGGATGATTGAGAATTCAAGAGGATGTTGCTGTGTCAAAGGTCAACGTGTCAAAGGAGGAAGATTTTAATAGGTCCTTGTTTATTGTGTTGTATTTGAATATTTTAGTTGACCTTGCTTATTTTTATTTTATATTAGAAATTTGTTACTTTTTAGATTACTTGTAGAGATTCTTGTGTTTGTTGTAAAATATTATTAATCAATGATGAAGTATATTTTATTTTATTATCCTTGTTCTTTAAGTTTTTATATCTAATAAATTATAATTATTAAAATAAATTTGTATTACCGATTAAAAAAACATGTATAGGAAAATATAGGAAAAAAATTAGAGGTCATAAAAAAAATTCAGCTGACCTATAGCAGCGTTTTTAAAAAAGTTGCTAAAAATATGTAGCAGCGTTTCAGCAAAAACCATTATTTTCGGATCGGGTCTATGGCGGGGTATAAGCCTTGTAACTCTTTGTTTTACTTTTGACAAGGATTATGAATCACACTTGCATATCTTTCAAAACATGCATAAATCGTTTTACCTTTTGTTTGAAAGATTAAAATATTTTTAAAGGTTTCAAAACACCTAAATCAAACTCTCAAACCTTTCATATACTTATGAGAAGTAAGACTTTAAAATTGGGTGTCTAAAAGTGGTAAAAAACATTATTTTAAAAGAACCGGACTATGTGCTAAAGTTGAAGAGGTCGACCAGCTGATAAAGCGATCGACCGGTCTTCGGCCGCTTGGTATATTGGTCGACCGATTGATTTTAAAATAGAGCCGTTGAGCTTCTGACAATATGATCGTTGAGTAACGATAACATGAAGCAGTCGACCGGTTTATGTAGCTGTTGACCGACTCGTTTTGACAGACAACTCCCAACGGCTATAAACGGTTAGTTTTCTTGTGGCCTATAAATACACATTTATAACGTCTGAAATTAACACGCAACGACCACACATCATTTAGATCACTTGAGAAATATTTCAAACCTTCATATTCCATATTTATTTATATCATTCACACAAAACATACTTTCATATTCTTGCCTTTGTGTGAATAAAGAGATATAACTTTTCATTTTTATATCTACTCTATCAAGAGAGTTTTTGTTATTGTAATCTTCATATCAAGAGAGGTGATTCCTTTTAGTGAGGTTGTCCACTAAAGAAAAAGCTTAGAAATTATATATCTCAAAGCTTGGTTAGGTTGAGTGGTGAGCCCGAAAAATCACTTGGGTGAGTTTGAGTGTTGAGCCTGAGAAAATACTTGTACGATTTTCTAACACAAGTATACCATTTTTCACTCATCAACTATCAAGGATTCAACACATTACACCATAAATTATCAGTTTCAACATATTTCACCCTCCAACTATAATGTTAGACACTTTGCACCCTATGTTATCCATTTTGATACATTTTATTAGGGCTGCACAACCTCGATGTAGGTGCCGATTTTGGCCAAAATCAGCACCTACACCGGGTAGGCCGATTTTTAAATAATTGCCACCTACACCATTAAGGGCAAAAACTGGCCCTTAGCGGTGGCGGTTTCCGGTTATCCTACATTCATATTGAGCCATTTTTAGCATTTTACGCACTTGTCCCGATGTTTTTTTTGGTCCATTAATCACATATCAATAAAATCTAAACTAATGAAATCCAAATTTCAAAATCAATAAAATTAAAGATCATCTTAAAAGATAAGATGAGAATTTAAAGTCCAAAGTAATAAAGACGTCACTGTAAGTAGAAACCATTACCTTTTGAAAAATCCAGTTTAGACTCTAACAACACTTAGAGGAGATAATATGTGTTTTTCCTCTAATTAACAAATTAATAACAATTTTAAAACATGTTCAAAACCTAGTAGGATTTCCCTTGGTTTCACAAGGAAAATCCAAAAATTCAGCAATTTTTGAAATTCGCCGGAAGGCGCTCGAGCGCTCGTCAAACGCTCGTCGAACATTTATGTTTCTGTCTGAAATTTTAACTGAGCGCTCGAGCGCTTGTCAAACGTGATGACTCTGTCTGAATTTTTGAACTAAAATGTATTAGAAATTTGAACTAAAATGTAATTGAGTGACTAATTTTGCAAGCATGATATAAATTTAATAGTGATTTGTAAATTTTAAAAATTTAGACAATTTGTTAAAATTTCATAAAAACTCATACATTAATTTAAAATTTTTCGTGGTAGAATCTCGATCTCTTTTGACTTATATTATGCGAAATACTTACCAAATTTTGGTATTAAACTTTTTAATTAGGATTCCAATGCCTTCATATATACCCTTTTAAATACAATAAGTTTGTAATTTTTTCTACCAAAATTCTAAAAAACTAGTTCATTCACCTTGCAAGTTTCTTGGTAACTTAAATGTAAGTATTTGATTAGATAAAACCAACAACAAATCTCAAATATTCAAGTGAAACTAAACTATTGAGTAGACTTTGTCATGCTTATAGAATACTACGTCTTAAAACTAAACTATTGAGTATAAACTAAACTAAAAAAACTAAAAAAAAATCCCGGTTTAAAAAAAAATAAACCTACACCGGCACCGGTTAGGCGGGTACCGGGAACGCGGTGCCGGTGCCACCGGAATTTTCCGGTGGCATTGTGTAGCCCTACATTTTATCCTCAAACTACCAATGTTAGATTCTTTTCGTCCTCTATCTGACAATAATGCCTCTGAGACCTTAATTGACTACAATATCTTCAATATATGTAAAGTGGATCAAAGACATTATCATCGTTTTAACCTAAACTTACTTTTATAACTCAGTTTTCAGATCTCAAATACATGTGATCACAACAGAATGATCCTTTTTACAGACGTATAATTATACTTGGATGATAAAGTAACCCAAATGATCCTTGATGTAGTCAACTACCAGTTTGACTTGTATTTTCTGATTTAACCAATTGTAAAAATAATCAAAAACATTTTGTAAGACACTAGTTACCGATACAGACGCTACCGCCTTAAGATAACTTATATTGCAGCGTCCTGAGGAGATGGCTGCATGCATGCTGAGTAACCAAATGCACCTCAATAAATGTACACCTATAGTGGTTCTCACACAAAAAAATGGCCAAAAAATAAAAATGAAAAAGTTAAATCCTATAGCAGCAAAGCGAAAAAGGATGGCAAGGATGGAGATCATATTGCAGCAGAATGAAATCCTGGATGTGTTCCAACAAGTTATAACATCCCAAAGTTCATGAAATAACTCTGAACTTGAAAACAAAGACAGACCAGCTGCGCAGCAATTCTTCATTTAAACGTGGAGAGTCTGGGAAGCTTGTCTCTCAAATAGTACAATCTTGCCCTCCGGACCTTCCTGTGGGATAATACTTTGATCTCTTTGATGTTTGGAGAGTAACTACAATGAGAAAGATAAAGCAAAAATCAAGCTACATCCAGATTCATTTCATACTAAGAGTCGGACGTATCGGCTTCCCGATAATAAATCAATCAAAATAACAAACAACAAGCAATCATGCACAACACATAAGCTGACAGTCTATGTAGCGTATATAATGTCAATATCTAAAACCAATCCTAAATTTCCCAACATTCACATGATACTTGTTCAGAGGAAACTTGTACACAAGATCAAATACTCCACATCAGCTATTCAATATTCTTTAAACATATCTGTAACTTTCAGCAAAATACTCTTCCATTTCCAAATTTGGGACTAACAAATACTACTGTAACCCTTGAATAGCTAGGATTCACCTTTCCCATTAGGGCGTGACCTTTTTACATATACCATATCCTTGAATGATTAAACTATTATACTGAACCATTCTGGAACATAAAATGGAGAAATGAAGAACTAGAATTCTGGTTTGACAGTCTATCCCGAACTTCTCAAAAATCTTTTTTCTACATGTCTGAATCATATTATCCTCAAATCCTGTATCTATGACCATGCTTTCCTACCCCAACCGAATATCTTCTATCAGGACTCACAACTTTAACCATACCAACATTGTATAGGTTAATGCCTCGATGTTCCTTTGGAGTAGTGTTTCCCAGCACTGAGGGAATCCTAGGCTTCCATTTCAAACCACGAAAACTTGTGAAAATCATGTCTAAGCCCTTTAGGAAAAATTACATGACCAGAAAAATACCCCGTGTATGATCTTCAAGAAAATTCAATCAAACGCCCTCACCAAACTGTGATGCAATAAGACAGATGTGCTTACAGAGGGAAAACAATCTCAACACCTACACCAGCAATAATTCTCCGAATCCGGATGGTCGTGTGAATACCAGCATTTTGTTTAGATATAACAATGCCTTTGTAGACAGACAATCGCCTCCTATTTTCAGGAACTTCCTGAAAGTGAATAGCAAAAATATAAAAAAAGTTCTTTAATACACAGTAAAAGACCTCAAGAAATACAAAAAGGAAGTGGAAACATAGTTACCAATTTAATTTCCACAATATCACCAGTTCTAATGTCGGGAACTGGCCTCTCCTTCTCCGACGCCTCAATTGCCCTCTTATTCAATATCTACACAAACAACAGCATAACTTCTATCATTCTGCCAATGTCTGAATAATCAATTACCTTAGTTTGTCTAATGAGGAAAAAAAGGGGGGGAAAGGAGAAAAGAAAGTATACATAAAATGTCCAGAAATGGGTTGACTTCTTATCCTACACCATCAGTTGTTTAAGATCAGGCTCAGAACATGGCATGGATATATGTAGAGGTGTCTTCGAAACGTAATTTTGATTGTTATTAAACTGGACCGCAATATCTGGATTGGTCCAGGTGACAGGTTTCCCATTAAGGGAGCATTTGAGGAATTCTGTAGTCTACATTTCACATATACATCTCATAAGTCAATTTGTCCAGAATCTTGGAGGCTATCTTGGCTGACCACATAGAAATACATTTCAGCTCTCCAAGTTGCAAAAAACATTCTTGAGATAGTGCTTCGGAAAATCATTTTTCCCACTTCATTCCATCGGTTTCCTCTCAAGCAACACCATAACTTTAAGTTCGGTTTCTATTTTTCTTCCTTAAAAAGGAAACAACTAAAACAGCACATTTTCTATTAAAACAAAAAATGTAAGCTGTTTTCTGGTTGATGTCTTATTTTAAGAGATGACACTAACCAGAAACTGAGTAGAGTTAAACAATTGACAAGTCCTCTCGCCGGAAATATACAATTACATAATACTCTGTTCAATAAATTTTTTTTTAGGACAATGGAAGATCGAAGGCTCATAAAACACGTATAGGGGTAAACACAAAAGTAATAAAACATTTCTGAAATTCTTGTTTAGACCCTATTAACACGTATAGGGGTAAAATAGGTGCTTCACCTCTTTAAAAATTCAATAACAATAAAGTCCTAAAATTGTTAAGTCTACATCTCAATAATCAACCAACAAAATAAGCAGCTGAATAATAAAACAAAAATACAACTCAATTAAAAATTAAAATTTAACACGAAATTACACCAACATTAAAACACTAACAATTTCAAATTTGAATTACCCCCATTATATCTCCGAGCTTAACCCGAGGCTTCCTTGGCGGCTTTGCTTCCTCAGACGGAACTTCAGCCTGTTCTTCTGAAGATTCTTCGACGTCGACAGTTTCATTCTCTTCAACATTCCCAGTCACCTCTGCTTCCGCATTGCCTTCTTCTTTAGCGTCGGAGTTGGATTCAGCCCTCACAACAATAGCCCGCTTGCCTCGCGCCAAGATAACGGGACCGAAATTCCAGCCAATTGAGCTGGACGAAATCCTGGTGTCGGAAGTCCAAGGACCAGAGTTGAAAGAGGGACAGCGGGGAATACAGGTAGAAAACCCCGGATTCTTGCGGTGACAAGGGTTTCTTGCGGTAATAATCAGAGCCTACAAATACCATATGCATAAACTTCATTCAAACCATTATCGGAAACAACAATTGAAAAAACGAGCGAGGGAGAAACCTGAGGTAGCACTTTGGATCCCATGGTCGACGGAATGAAACAAATGGGAGAGAATTAGTGAGTTGAGGTCATTGGAGTACGATGCCACTGTTGTCTGACCCTTGGGTCTCAGACTCAGCGAGAAGGGAGGCTATAACGGCTTATCTGATTCTATCCGGCCCACACGGTTGAGGCACGGGCTTTTCTCCCGCATCGTGCGAACAAGTTTTGTTTTCTCTTTTTTTAGAAAAATGCAAATTTCTTCTTAGAAAATTGAACAAACTACTTCGGCGTTTTCAAATACCATCTCCACGTCACGTTCAAAAATAATACATAAAAAATAAATTAAATTGCAATGTTTAAAAAATCAAATCTCAAAACTAAAATTAAAAATTAAAAACTCAAAATAAATTAGAAAGTTTTAAAAAATAATAGGACAAATTACAATTTCCTCTAAAACTACCACTCGATGCTCAAGTACCCTAAAAAATTTCAACTCATTACAATTCACTCCAAATTATGTTTTTCGTTACGATTTAATATCCAAATCCGCTGGAGCCTTTATGTGAACAATTTTTGTCTCACTTAAATGAAATATGACTTTTTCTTTACGTGATTATTCAAATTTGGATCTATCTGAACCCTTCTCAATCTTCTACGATACTTCTCGCTATCTATAGACCCAAGAACCAATATGTAATTAGATGATTTTTCTTTATTAAAAAAAGGACAAATTACAACCGAAAATCCGGTCGGACCGAATATTCGGTTGTACTTAAATGGAAGTACCAGACTGGTCCAAAACAATCCGGTTTGGACCACTTTTTCTTGAGCTTTTATTTTTTTTTCATTTTAAGCTCACAACTTAAGATAAAAAATGTGATATTTAAAGACATGAACATTGTTGACCTACTTAATGATTTTGAACATTGCTGATTTACTTAATTGAAGTACTTCACAAATGAGTTTTTCAGCTCACATCTTGTCGGCACAATTTGCAAATAATTTAAGTACTTTGCAAATGAGTTTTCAACATTTCCAAAAAACCCACAAAATTTTTCATTTTCAGCTCACATCTTAAGTCTCATACAACACCATTTGTGTATTATAAGATATATGGCGTTGTCGTTTAAATCTATCCTTTAGCTCAAGAACTCTTGGATTTTTCTAGGGTACTCTTACCGATCGAGTAGGTTTCTTAAATCTTTGCCATTAATTATTTCCAAATTTAATGGCTATAACCCCTAATATAGTTAACATTTATCACTTATAAAAATCTAAAATTTGTGTCTTTTCATATCATGATCTTCATGCTTTTGTTTGCTTTTTGTTGAACTAGCCATCCCTTTTTTTTCACCTTAAAAATACATTAATGTCAAACATTTTCATCTAAATTACACTTAAATATGTCTTGTTTTCTTCGTTAACATTACTTCCAATATGATTATTGAATTTTAAAGTTAACGTAAAACTAAAAAGGGAGTGATTTTGATTGTATATGTGACTTAAGATAACAAATTAGTTGTAAATGTCTCAACAAATTAAGCACCATAAGTCAAAATAAAAATGTCTCAAACACGCACAAACAAATACATTAATAAACTAAAAAGCTTTCAAATGTCACAAATGAGTCACCTCCTCAAGTCTTGCCGGTGGTTGATGTCTCAAGTTCGCTTGCTGTTGTGTTATTGCTTGTCATTTTTGCAATTTTAAATGTCAATAAATGTTAAAAAGAAATAAATATAAGTAAATCATAGAGAAAATGAAAAGAGAATTAAAATTACAAAACATTTTATTTACCGGAATCCATGTCATAACTCTCGATACAATCCAAAGTTTCTTTGATGTTAATTAGTTCATTTTCATTTGTACGCCTCAACCAATCTTGGGTATGAGGGCCTCCATAGTCGCTAGAGCTAATGAACTCCGAAATGGATCAAGTACAAGCCCCCCGTACTAAAAACGGACTTTGAAGATACAGTGGAGATAGAGATAGCCAATACATATCGTGCAATCCTAGTAATGACGGGATATCGTAAATTATTATCATTCCACCATTTCAATACGTCAAAATTCTTGTCTGGAGCAATAAATGGATTAGCCAAATACCGATCAATTTCTAAGTTTGCACTGAGACTTGATGATATGTTCCAAACGACACAGCCGTGCTCCAATAATCAACAAATAAAGTTAGCTTTCTGCCAGAACCCGCAACCACTAGAGAAGGAGGAGGCACACTACTAGTAGATGAATGCACATGAGCCTGAGGTAACTCTAACATATATTCATCAAACAATGCATGAAACAAATCACTTATATTGGCCACCAACTTCTCTCCATCTATTCCACCATACATCAACCTCACCATTTGTCCCATTACTTGTAACTTAGACTGTGGATCAATCACGTTTGCAATAAATATCAACGAATTTAACCTGTCATTCGGCCCCAATATTTTTGGTACTTAACCATCATAATATCAACCATGTCTTTCAATCTATTGTCCTTATATTGTGAATAACGATACAAATGTGAATGCACCCCATAGAGTCCATGGAAGTAGGAATTCGAAGTAACATACAAGGAACCAGAAAATTGCACAGTAGTATCATAAAAGAGTTCAAGAAACTTGCAAAATACCCTTATTTTTTCCAGTCTTCTTTTGTTGGAGGTCCGTCCCTCTTCCCACACTCACCTTTAGTAAAATGCGGAAGATAATCAACATCACCACTCTTCATTCTAACAAAAGCAAACTTATACTTCTCAGTAACATCCAACATCAAATAAGTAGAGTTCTAACGGGTTGAGACATCATGGCACAAACTCTTGGAACATTTGATCCTCTCCTTCTCAACATATTGATTAAACTTGATAAGCCTTGTAAGAGAAGACCACACATACCTAATTGCATCTCACAAAAAACAACTGTAAGAAATAATGACTTTCTAAGAAACGAATTATGCATAGTACTAAGAAATGAAAAAAATACATACCTAATTGCATCACAAACCCTTGTAATTGCATCATCATTTATCTTCAACCCATCACCAACCACAAGATTCATAATATGCGCCACACATCTTATGTGAATGTAAAGACCATTCAATACATTACTTTGTAGATACCTCTTCAAGTAAGCAATAGATGTATCATTTGAAGACGCGTTATCAACTGTGATGGTTATAATCTTTTTAATTTCCCAACCATGTAAACACTCTTCCACTTGTGCCGCAGTTGTGTCTCCTTTGTGATTATCAATCATACGAAAGCTAATCACTCTTTTTCTACAATTTCCACTCGTCAATCCAATGAGCAGTGACAACCATATAACTTAAATTCTGAATCGAAGTCCAAGTATCAGTGGTGAGACAAACTCTACTATCATAAGCCCTCATCATACACTTCAACCATGTTTTTTGATCCTTAAAAATGTTCATACAAGTCCTAGCATTGGTCATGCGAGATGAGACTTAAAATCTAGGCTCTAGCATCCGTACAAACTTTCTAAATTAGGGAGACTCCACAATCCTAAAAGGGAGCCCACCAACAATAAGAAACTTTGCCAAAACTTGACGAAGAGCTATAGCACGATTATGGTCAATTTTTTTACCAACACCAAATTACTAGGGTTCTCATCACCATCAACTCCCTTCTCATATGCTAAAGTTTTTTTTTGCCTCCTGTCTTGTTTTGGGGGTAGCTGATTGGGGTTTTTCTTACATTTAGTAAGATGTTCCAACAAATTTTTCGTCATATTCTTATTTCCATCCGCAACATAATCAGCATCACAATAGTTGCAAAATGCCCTAGGGCGTGGTGGGTCACCAACATACTTCTTTGTAAAGGAAGTTCGAACCTTAGATCGATTATTTCTTTTTGCTTTAGGTGGTTCACTACTTGGTGGGAGAATTTCTGAAACATCTTCCTCCTCAACCATCATATCCACATCCTCTAAACTCAATCCCGTAGCATCAACAGTAAGATCCAAACGATTACGAGAACGAGACATAACTTTTGATCCCTATGTCATTGAAGCAAAACCATCAAGTCATTTATATTGTAGAAAATTATTTGTTGCGCATTAAATTATTCAACTAAATATAACTAATCTGCTTGCACACTAATGAATGCATGAATATCAAGTCAAATACACTTTAAATTATCCACATCCTCTCATAACTAATCTGCTGCACATAAAGTTATTCAACTAAATATAGCCGAAGTACTTAGACACCAATGAATGCATGAATATCTTTGTGAAAAAGCTTCCACGCACTAAGAATCTTATTCATTTTGATCAATAAAGTGCTGCACCCAGTTGAACATTCCTCAAATTCAAAATTCTAAGTTTTATAATTCATAGTGAGAATTTACGTTGGAATGTAATCATACAAGTAGTAGTAAAAAAAGTGGAAACAATAGATTGGAGAGCATTTTGCTGTTATCCTTGACTTTATCCGGCCTCTTTTCATCAGTGTCATTTATTGCATCTCCATGTATATTTCTGTTAAAAGCATATATCTAGACAATTCCCACAACAAGGCTAAAAAATTATCTTTCCAGAATGATTGAAAATATTTCAAATAAAATCATGAAAATATATTGTACCTGAGGTCATGACTTGTATTAGCCTATATTTTAGGCATTTGATTTTTGTATTTATAGTCTCCTTTTTTGTTTTGATACAATATCTATAAAAGGAAGTCTTGTATGCCGTATAGGGACTTTAATACAACATTCAAAACTCAATTTTGATTTCTTTAAGAATGGTAAGAGGAAATTCGAGTAAGCAGGTCACAAAGCATCTCCAATACGCAAAACACACTACACAGAAAGCCAATTCAAAAGCCCAATGACACACAAAAAATGCGCTGATTAAGCACAGTCCACACAAGACACTAGGGTTGTATCCTATATAGTACCAAATTACCAATTTTTGGAACCCAATCAGTGAGGAACGGTAAAGACATCAAATAAATGGTCAAATCCTTACCAAAATGGAGAAGAGAGCTTAGAACGCGCTGGGGACTGGCGGCGCTGGGGAGGGGGCTATATTGGGGACGCCAGGAGGGGGGTTCAGGATTTCAAAAGGGAAATGCCAGAGGGAGTCAAGGGACTGAGGGAGTTCATTACGCATAGTCTTAGGTTTTTATTTGCACTACTAAGACCACAAAACCGGTTCGCTCCGGTTCGGTTTTGTGCAGTCCTACCATAAACTATGACTCTTTGCAACCTCCCCTTCTCAACTATGTCTTTGTCACGATTCCATCCCCTAATCGATTTTGGGAGTAATCTTGAGCGAAATTTGTCCCATATGAAACGCATGTGACACTCTTTCCACGTTAATAGGCCATTATACCCATCCTAATTAAAAAGAAAAAACATAAGGAGGAAAGTAAGACCCCCAACACGCATTTTGATACCCTCAGTTTTGAAGCCTTCGACATTTTCACACAATCCAAGTTGGACGAAGACTTCTTGCAGTTAGGGCTAACTCAATTGGTATGCGTAGGGAAGCTAAGGAAACCCTATTACCAAGGTAAGCTGCCGCAATAAATTCTTGCTTATGTGCAACCTTGTGATTAACTGCATCCCTGAAGGGACACACAGGCCTAGAAATTATTTTTGCAATCTGTCCCCTTTGTACCACGAAGATTCGAAAATAGAGTTTTCACAGATATCTTAGATGCCTTATGTTTGGAATCGCATGACGTAAGTTTGGAATGTCAAAAACCATTTAGGTATGGAATTTAGCGGAGTCAAAAGTGGAGCCTCTCGAGCTTTAAAAACCAACACCCAAGCAGAGCCTCACGAGCTTCAATGTCTCGTGCCAACCACTTATATGGATTCAAAGGAAAATTGCTACCGTATCATTTCCTCAATATTTTGACTTGTTGGTGTATCGTAAGAGCAATTAAGCATAAGAGCATAGCACTTAGTTAAATAGTTTAATCCACCACAGAGAGGGTGCACTGTTTTAGCATAAATATAGGTCCCACTTGCAGTATTTGGTAAGATATGGGCTTAAGAGTGAAGCCAAAGTTTGTGTCCTTATTGGATTTGAAAAGGTCTAAATAGGATAGCTTATTTTAAAGCCTATAAGTTGTTGGACTTGCTTTTGCTTATAAATTGATATTTCTTAACAAGATTCAACAAAATAGCTTGCTAATTTAGAGATTTTTAAGTTGTTGGACTTGCCCTATTAAGATTTTGTATACTTGCAATTTGAGATAAAAAGTTTCATGCAACTTGTGAATGTGTGATTAGTGAATGATAAACATAAGATTAGTAAATGCTATCAAGCATGGCTGTCATACGAACAAAAACATGAAAACATGTGCATTGGATGTGACATGTGCATCATCTCATGGATACGAAGTGGAATAGTGAAAAAATGATGAAAATGGTGACGATATTGCTCATCAGAGGACGTGCAACCACCACTAAGGGGTAGTGGGTGACTTCCTAAGTAGGGGCAGTGGAGAGCCTTTGCTTGGTGTTCTGGTGCAATGGATAGCACATGACTATCCCGGTAGAGGGGGAGCGGGACGCACAACCCTGTCACTTGGGGGTGAAACAGTGGACACCAAAGGTTGAAAAAAACTTCTCACGGTTCATGCATCTCATTCATCTGCATCTCGTTATATGGTAATAATAATTTCTTTCAAGTTATAAATATTGCTTCTGAATTATTATCTATTTTTTGAAATCGGTAAGTACGATATGTCTCTACTGTTAAATTATATACACTAACTGCTTATGATCACATGCCCCCTATCCCACCCTACTAAGTCCTCAAGACTCACCTTGCTATCCTGTCTATATTTGTATATTTCTAATAAGATAGAAGATGATGTTGTTTGAGTCGTACTTGTCCCATGAGCTTCCTACCCACATTCTGGTCTTCCACGTACTAGTCTGGGTGACAAAAAACTTGGAGGTCATTGAGGAGCACCTGCCCTATCTAGTTCCCAAGGATCCGCCTCCAAATGCTCCCCCCGTTCCCCTGTTCGTCGTAGAGCCTGTCGGCCTCGGACTGGTCACTACAGGCCTCAACGAGGATTAGTTTCTTCTTGTTACCTAGTTTTTGTTTAAATGGTCTGTATATATATTTCCTGAACCATAGAGTTAGAGATTAAGTAGGCTTAAGTGAACCACTTATTAGGTTGACAAATTTTGAAAATTAGTAGCCTGATTTTGTAAGGGTCCTAGGATCCTCCCTTATTCCCTAACCCACCGTCCCTTTTTAATTTAGTACTACTAATGTACTTGCAATTTCCTATTTTAAGATTTCTTTTCTTTATAGTATTTAATGTATGCTTAATTTACGATTAAAAATTTCCATACGTATACATGTAAGTATATAATCATTCTTAAAGTATTTATGACCTTTTCCACTTCACCTTGACCAAATCCTTATCTAATACTTACAAGGATCCCTACAGTCTTAAGACTTAGAAAGGTCGTGGCGTAATCTCCCATTTATAGCAACTTTATTACTATAATGAGAGCTTAGAGACTAGTACATGCACGGGTCATGGCAAGATGACACTTTATAAACTTGGCAATAACAACTCTAATAACCTTGGGATCATATGAGTCCAGCTTCATCACCTCCACAGATTCATTACTTGCCCCTTGCTATCAAAAGTTAATTCCTGTAGAGAGAAATCTAATTTACTTTGCATTCTTTTATAAGTTAAACAACCCTTCAGGTGTGACCTCATAGCAGTGGTCCCTCTATATTTGTTGTGAACCCCGACTTTATGATTACAATGGTTGCATTTGACCAATGATTTGTTTGGGTCATATACAGGTAGCCTAGTGAAATATTCCCACATTGGGGAAAGATTGGCAACCTTCCTTCTTTTCGGGTAAGGGGGTCTACTCTTGTTTGCTCATATAGTTGAATTTGTTGTGCTTCTAAATCTATAATTTGTATCTCACCAATTGTAGGTGTAGAGGCAGGGGCAGGGTTTATGGGAGTTGTCGATTTCGAATATGCAATTGAAGTTTGATCTATTTGAAAGAAAGACAGTTTTTTTTAAATGAGTGGTTGAAAATAAGTCACTTTAGAAGTTGTTGATGTTGGCCACATTAAAATATGCATAACATGACCACCTTGAATTGCAACCACGATAACATAAAATGACAAGTTTTAGAAAGTTGTAATTTTGGACACAAACAAATAAACACCCATTCACGAAATCACATCAAAAATCCAGATTCACATGCCAACATTAATCCAGATTCACAACAAATTACAGATTCACTAAATCACAACAAAAATTCAAATTCACAACAAATTAAAATTTAAATCACAGATTCAAATTAAATTCCACATAAAAACCAAAAGCATTGCAGATTCACAACAAATTACTCACTTCAATATTAGAAACCATAACAGACTCACAAGTTACAAATTCACAACAAAAATCACAGATTCACAAGTCACAAATTTAAATCACAACAACATGCTCATTGCAGTATTATAAATCACAACAGATTGCTCATTGCTCATTAAAGGCATAAATAATAGATTGCTCATTAAAGATTCAAATCACAGACACAAATCATAACATAACTAATTGCTTATTGCTCATTAAATACACAAATCACAACAGAACAAATTACTCATTGCTCAGTAAAGCTTACCAGTTACCACCTATTGTAGTATTAGAAATTAAAAGGCTCTAAATTTGAAGCTATCTGAAACCTAAATACAAATAAAAAAATGGTTAGCAAGAAATTTGAACAAATAAAATGATATCAAAGTGAATGGCGGCAATTGATTGACAAGCAAACGACCAAGGACAAGACACTAGGCAACAAAGGCTGCAAAATGCCTGAGCTTCAGCGAGAGAGAGAGAGAGAGTATGGAGTCGAGAGAGAGAAAGAGAGAAAGAGAGAGAACGACAAAAACCAATCGAGTGAGCAGTGAGAGAGATGAGAACATCGGGGGAGAACAATAGTTGAGCAATGAGAGAGATATAAGAGTGAGAGTCTGAGTGAGTCGAAAGATAAGGGGAAATGTTGAAGGGGGAGGGGGTATTTTAGGGTAAATGAAACTCTGGATCACCGTTTTGATCCAGGGTTTATTTTGGTAATAAAATAAAGTAAACGATGTCATTCTATTTTAAATGGAACGACATCATTTTGATAAATAGGGAAATTAAAAAATATATATCTACAATGTGGAATTGGTTTTTCGCTAAACAGGCAGAATTTTATGCTTCCAATTCCGCATTCGGAAAACCTCCAAATAGTGTCTGGTTCCGATTCCTGGTAGCCACGAACGTTATCTAGCCGGAATCGAAGACGAACATGGGGGTAGAAGTTGGCTAGTAGCTGGATGAATAGGCCTAGTATTAACTGGTTCCAGTTTTCCCTTTTTGTGCTGAAATTAATTTGTATAAATATTTGTAACTTGCCATTACTACATCTTACTATAGAGAGCTAGTCGTTTCATGTACTTTTTTTTCTTTGATGCTCATGAAGAATTAAGTGCATAACATGCTAGATTTGGCCAAGGATCGTAACAATAAACCATTATTTTGTTTGTATAATGTAAGTAAAGGGATGCTAATTTGTCAATTTTTAATTGCTACCAGGTTGAACGAAATGAGCAATGAAGTTGTTCTGTTCTAGCTTAATTAAAGGGGAAGGTTTAGAAGGGCACCACAAACTAAATATGTTGGTGGTCAGAAAAAGATGCACTACAAGCCCTAGAACATGGACTGTCTGTCATTCATCAAAGTAGAAAGTATCTTGGTAGAGTACGTTACATGCCAGGAGATTTGATGTACTACCAGCAACTAGATAAGACACTCAAGAAAGGGCTGGTCCTTATCTCATATGATCAGACATTTTGGATATAGTGGGTTGCCACATTGGCTACAGTATGTACAGTGGCGGATCCAGGATCCAATTTGAAGGGGGTCGAACACATAAGGTGAAATGACAAATTTTTTTTCCAACGTAATGTAAAAAATGTCTTATAGTTAAAATATCGAAAATTAAGGATTAAAAACATTAAAATTTTTAAAATACATGTACTTAGGCTGCACAACCCCGGTATAGGTGCCGATTTTTAAATAATTGCCACCTACACCTACACCTACACCGTTAAGGGCAAAAACCAGCCCTTATAGTTAAAATATCGAAAATTAAGGATTAAAAACATTAAAATTTTAAAATACATGTACTTAGGCTGCACAACCCCGGTATAGGTGCCGATTTTTAAATAATTGCCACCTACACCTACACCTACACCGTTAAGGGCAAAAACCGGCCCTTAGCGGTGGTGGTTTCTGGTTATTCTACATTAATCTTCGTAATAATAAAATGTGACAAAAGGAATGAACTGTCATTTGAGAAAAGGAAATTGTTTTAGCTTCCAATTTGGAATGTGTGACCGTGAGAATTTTAAGGACTGATCTATTTGAGGGCCTCTAGTGTACTGCCCACAAGCAAAGAGTGCCTCTGAAAAGAATGAGAAGAAAATTAAATGGTGGGTCTTTCTAAAATCTTTTTTTGCCTCTTCCGTAGGGCTGCACAACCTCGGTGTAGGTGCCGGTTTTAAAAAATCGCCACCTACACCGTTAAGGGCAAAAATCGGCCCTTAGCGGTGGAGGTTTCCGGTTATCCTACATTAATCTTCGTAATAATAAAATCCGACAAAAGGAATGAATTGTCCTTTGACAAAAGGAATTTGTTTTATTCTACTGCAAAAGAATTTAAATAGATTTCTCTATGTTTTTCAAAACAAAGCAATCTGTTTTTCTACTTTCTTAAGTTGGTTGACTTTGCACACTGTTACCTCTATGTTGGCAAATAAAGCAAGATTTAGACATGGGTAAACATTTTAGAATTTTGACAGCATTGGAAACTGAATGCGAACAAAAATTTAAATCAAATGAGCTGTATTCATGACAAAGAACTCATAAAGAAGTTAGTTTTGAAAGAAAATAATCTACTTAACATTTAGTTCCAAGGAACTTGACCCCATATGCCCTTGAAATTAATCCCAGTATTAGGAGAGGCTATGTGACATGGTTCCAGCAAAAATACAAAAAACCTGCATGCCCAAAACCCTTAACAAAGCAATGAAGTAGTTAAAAAGCCTACCTGAAATGTTGACGTCCACTCCTTGTTCAATAAGGTAAAGAGAAATATCTTCATATCCTTTGGATGCAGCTATATGCTGTAAAAATAATAATACATATTAGCAGGAGCCATACATAAATCTGCTTCATTCTTAATAAATTGGCTAAGATTGGGGTGGGGGTGCACCAAACACCACACTAAAGATTATTCAGTAAAAATTGCATATCTAACAACAATGCCATAAAACTCCTTGCACATGAAATCAGCATCAGTTTACACTTTGTGGCTGCAAGTGATAGAATACTAAGCACAAAACCATCTCATTGGGCTATATCACCCAGCATAAAGAACCAACATAAATAGATACATAATCATTTATACAAGCTTGCTTTCTTCCTCTACCTGCTAAACAGCAAATAAGAAGCTAAACTACACGACATTACCCACTACTTACCAACTGCTAAACAACAAATAAGAAGCAAAATCAATCAAAAGAAGACCTTTGTCTCAGAAACAAGGCTACAACTTCTTACATCTGAATCTGGCACCAAAGTAATCTGCGCATAAACCTCATCCGTCTCTTGTTCCGCCTATGAAAAAAAAAACACACACACCAAAAAAACAGAACACATTAAGTTTTTCCCTTATTAGCAATATTCACAAATTTATTCCAATGTTCTGTTTGTTTGCAGAGAAAATGCAGGAAATAGAAAGAAAATGTAACCTTTGTTCTGTATTTTCAATTCCAATTACTTAGAACACCATAAAACTAACATACAATTCAAGTTAGCCTGGCTTAACGAATGGATCCAGCTCAGCAGGGTCTATCATGTCTAATAGAGCCCACATAATAAAGTTTAACCACGCAGCTAGTTCCTTTCTTCCATTTTCCCAGTGACCAAACAGAAAAACCAGAAATTAAAAGTAACAGAGGGGAAAAAGATAAATCAAATAGAGAAGTACCAGTAGCTCAACGTGAATTACGTGACAAAGACTCATCGAAGGAAGTTGAAACAGTGGAATCCTCTGATTGAGCTCCTGGTTTGTTGATGCCTCTAACTACAACACCCAAAAATAGCAACTTTTTGTAAAAAAAAAGACCCCCAGCAGATTCCAACAACCACCAAAACAAAACTCCACTATTTTTCTCTCTCGAGAACAATTTCCCAGAAACGCTTTCTACCAAAACAAATTGAAGCGATCCAAAACACAAAAAAGAAAGTTTACACACTTACTTGTTCCATGTGCTCCTGTGGGAAGTAGTACACCCTCTCGTTGACCCGAGGCACGCCCACTAGCGGGCCAGCGCAAGCCTTCCATAGCTCAGCATACAGCTCATCCCTTCCATAACCTAAGAAACCAACAGTGAAATTTTTCACATTTTCTCAGAAAATGAAAAGAAACCCCCTAGAAAATTTTCAAAAATTCCAACAGCCATTTCACCTTCCGCCGAAACATTTGATTGTGAAAACGTGCTCGGCAAAGAAGGAGCGGCTGGAAGGCGTGGTCACAGACGGATCTAGCGAGGGGCGATGGGGGGCGGTTGCCCCCCATCGCCTGAAAAATCCCTTAAGACTTTTTTTTTTGGTTTTATTTTTTATATGGAGCCGCCCCCCTTCAGATTTGTTTTTTGGTTTTGCTCCAAATTTGTTTTCCTATACTGTTTTCGGTGGAGACTGGAGTACCTTCTTGTTGGCTGTGACGCAGAATCTAGGAATTGGTGTCATGCAACAAAACAAATTGGGATAAAGAAAGCTGCAGAGTCCCGATACCAAAGCTCCACGTATACAAATCTCCTTTACCCTATGAAGAATTTTATCAAACACTTCTCTTTCGGCAAAAGGATAATTCTGAGTTATATAACCTAAGCCAATGAGATGCACTTGGATCCCTTCTGATCTAGAAACAAATATATGATCTCTCAGATTTTGCCACGTCAATCATAAAGAACTCAATTCCATATTTATTGGTTTTCCCTTAATTTCTTCTTGTTCTTCATCAGCATGGCCATCACAAGTTCACATCTCTATTCATAATTTCAAATCAGGTTTGGTGGCCGTCAATTCTTTCATGGAAACCATATGCTTATTGACACCATGTTTTCTGCCTCCAAGTATGTGTGTGGTCTCAGAGTTTTGAAACAAATGCGGGACCATAATGTTCCATTGACTTGGGTCGGTTGGTAGGGCTAATTAAACAAATTGGTATTTTTCAGACATTCCACCGTTAACAAGTCCAAATTAGTCCCTGTCATCATGTGATGAAATTTGATTAGGGTTATTAAATTTATTGTGAACCGGATAGAGAATTCATGAATTTGTGATGAAATTTTGATTGAATTCATGTGATGAGATTCATGTGATTGAATTAATGTGATGAAATTTTGATGAATTAAGTACTGATAGAGAATTCATGAATTTGCATTATTTTTAAGCAGAAGATATTTGTTGTAAAAACCTAGATATAATCACTCACATACACAAACTCGAATCAAATTTCTGAATTTTGATTCGTGTAAGCAAAAATGGAAACTAGATTTGATCTTTTGGGGCTTATAGAAGGCAAGAGAAGAATTGGCCTTAAATTCACAAATGTTTCGTGTTTAGTTCATTTCAATTGGTAATTTTTCCTTAGCTTTTATTCATTATTATACTATGTAGTGCAGTATGAAGTTTATGGAAATTTTGTTAATTTTAATTTTAGTTTCTTCTTGTTTGGAAAATAAATATGTTGCAAGATAATGTTGTTTTTATTCACAAAATGGTAAATATTTTCAGTCCTTGTGTTGTTCTTTCCAAGATTCATTTTTTAAAAACTTTTAAGACATTCTTTTGCATTACGTAGTAAAAAATTTATTCGGCTATTTTTCTTTAAGAGTTTGCCCCCCTTGGATTGCATTCCTGGATCCGCCACTGGGTGTGGTGGTTGGCGAAGGGCTGTGCCGCCGAAAGTAGGGGGAGAGAGAGAGGGACGACAACGGGTGGGGGATGTCGGGAAAATAGACATTTGGGGGGGATGACTGTCGAAGGAAATAGGGTTGGGGGTGGGGTCAAAACGACGTCGTTTTGTGGGGAAAAAATAAAAAAAATAAATCCCGGTTTCCCTGGTAACAGGAAGCCGGTGCGGGTAAACCGGGACCCGAGATTATCCCCGGGTTTTTGCAATATGTCCAAACCGGCACCGGTGAAGTTGGATACCGGCAACCAGGTGCCGGTGCCACCGAAAAATTCTGGTGGCACTGAGCAGCCCTAGCCGGCTTCTACTAAAGTAGAGTGGTTGGACTTTTGAGCCTTATTAGAATATGTAGTAATAGTGGATAAATGGGGAGCATAGGATTATGGTGGAGGAAAAAAAATATGTGTACCCTCTGACTTTGTGCTCACTAACATCTCGTGGTTTCTGTCCTTAGTAATTGACCAATGAATCTATGAAAGCTTTTGAGGGTGAAAGTAATTGAAAAGGCACTATTTTGGTCAGATATGGAATTCGGTTTGGAAAGGCACTATCATTCAATAAACAAGTTAGCCATCATATCCCAAAATCTTCACGGGAAGTGCAAGGAGTGAGCTGGATGATTAATTCCTTCAAATAAAATAGGCGAATAATAAACTGGTCAACAATTGACAGGAAATCAAAAGGAGAGGTTTTTACTTGTCACTTCGCTCTTTTTAACTCTTTTAGCATGTGAACCCTCAGGATCTTTTTTTGTTTTCGCATTCGGACAGAACTGTAGAATAGGAACGGGTTACGGGGTAAAGAAACGACATCAGATCTACCTTTGGATAGCCCAAAAGGACGAACACATTTTGGGCTTTCTATCAAGGCCCATGCTATCTTAGGTTTACCTGAAGTGCTCTCTGCTCATGACGTGGGGAAGACAGAGACACCTTTGCCTTTGGTTAGCCCAAAAGGTGTAATTCTTTTCGGGATTTTCTCTCTCTAAATGGCCCACCCTATTTCAATATTGGGCCTGAAGGGGAAACTTTGGATGGCATGGGCCAATGGGGGTCGGGCTCCCAAAGGCCCAGGTGCTGCAGGCTGAACACCAGGGTTGGTTTGGGCCTATGGGGATCGGGCTCCCATAGGCCCAGACCAACTTATAAAAAAAAATTTACATGTAAAATTTTTTTTTGGCTGGTCCAATGGGTGGCGGCCGCCCAGGGCCGCTCCCCCTGGATCCGCCTATGAGTATGCATGTTATTTATGTGGCGAAATTTGGTGAAAAGAAGAATAAGAATGCATTTGAAAAGAAGAAGGGCAGCGTAGGAAAAGGTAAAAAATAATGGTAGAAGAAGAAGAAGAATCATGAAGTAGGATGTCTGCAGATAGCGATCCTTTTTGGGTTGTTGTAGCCAGATACCGGCCTCTCACTGGGACTGGGGAAACTTAGATTGAAAGGGATAAGGACGTCGACATGGGCAATGATATTGCAGACATTTAGGATTACTCTCCTGTACAGAGGACTCAGAGGATGTAGAAAATGGCAGAATGGAGAACCCTAGCAAATATTTACATTAATCTGCTTGTAAATACCAGAATTAAGGGATGCTGAAAGGGTCAATCCATGGTTAGACAAAGGGATGAAGTTTGCTACTATAGAAGTTTGTAAGGAGGCTATCAGGGAGGCAAACATACTAATAGAAAAGGATATTCATTGGGCAAAGAATGACCCATGACAAGGTGATTAAAAGGTGCAAGTGGGAAAAATGTGAGTATAGGGTTTATGGTCGCAAGGTTAAAGGGGAGCTTACCTTTAAGATCATATCTCTGATGGGAATGTACAAGTGCACAAGAAGTTACAAGAATAGCCAAGTATCATCTAAGAGGATAGCAAACAAATATATGGAGCACTTCAAGCACAATCCTATCTAGCCAGTTTCTGTCCTAATGCACAAGATTAAAAGGTCTTAGAAAGTAGACAAGAGCTAGTGCAAGTTATATAGGGTAAAGACTGGCAAAAAGAAACATTTTTAGGATGCACAAGAATCAATATGCTTGGCTGTGGGACTCCTCTGCCACCGTTTGACGAAACAATCCTCGAAGTTGTATTTTTATAAAGGTTACAAGGCCACTGCCCGATAGGCAGGGTACTTTTAGAGGTTGTATGTCCCATTAAAAGCCATGAGAGATGGGTTTAGAGTTGGTTGCAGGCCACTCATTAGCCAAGATGGCTGTTTCTTGAAATGTTCTTTCAAGGGACATATGTTGTGCAGTGTTGGTCACGTTGTCAACGATAACATTTAACCAATTGCTTTTGCGGCTGTGGAGGCCGAGACTAAAGATAGCCGGTCCTAATTTTTGGACATTTTTGTTTCAGACCTTGAGCCCTACCGTCCAAATGGGTTGAAATTTAGTTCCGATCGACATAAGGTATATGGTTGGACTTTTTTTAATGCATTATTTCAGTTAACTCTCTTTAGGCATCTATTATATTGTTGGGCTCTTTTTTATTGCTTCCATTTCATTCCAAGCTTCGCTAAAGATCTACCCAATACTGACCATGGAATTTGTTTGCGGCATTTTTATGCCAATTTCATAGATGAGGGCCATCACCAACAGGTATTGAAGGATAGGCTATGGGCAGCCGCCTCAACGTAGACGAAATTCGAGTTTGAGTCTAAGATGCTTACTCTTAAAGCATTGAGCGAAAAGGCTTGTAAGTACCTTTTCCACATTGATCAGCCTCGGGGAAAGATCTCATTTCTTCACGCATTCGTGGTCAGATCTTCTAGTGAACAATCTGCCTGAGTTTTTCAATTCCTACATTCTTGACGCACTGGACAAACCTATAATTACCATGATGGGCCATAAGGAGGAAGTTGGTGCGTTGGTACCAAATTAAGCGATAAGGGATGAGTATGATGGATCAAAACCTATGCATAGCAATTATGAGAAAGCTGGACAGAAATGGCCAAGAGAGTCGTGATTGACGCCCGATTCCGAGTGTTGACCAACGAGAGAGAACACCCCATGAACCAGTTCTGCCACCAATAACATGAGTTTTCCTTGTTAGATCGAAGAAACACTACAAGAAAATGCACTTTAGGTGTCAAAAAATTGTCACCCAAAGTGCATATTTAGTCATCAAGGTTTTGGGTGAAAAAACCGAGTTGTCACCCGGTTTGTCACCTAAAGCTTTGTCAGCAAAGGTTTTAAGTGACAATTTTCATGTTCTGTTGTTCAAAACCGTCCGGAAGGACAACTATACCGTGCGAACGGTTTTCTGCTATCTTGACGTACTTCAATTTCGTCATAGCCCAGTACTCCCCATCTGTTCGCATGAGATGTGCGAACATTTTGTCCAATGTGACGAAAATCATTTTTTTCATGGAACATACGTGCGCACGGTTCTATAAAAACATTCGAACGGTTGTTTCACTTATGAAAATGTCTACAAATATGTAATCTTCATAAGTAAACAAAATTCATAATCGATAATGAGTTAATGAAAATACATAATCTACCCAAATTTCCATTTGAGAGTCATACGAGATGTCAACTGTCTGATGTGCTCTATCATCAGGTCACAAATTTCTTGTTCTATTCATTCAGCCTTTGTTCTTGCTCTTCTTGTTGCTTCCATTGCTACTCCTCCATCGTCTGCCGTTGCTCTCGTATCGTCTGTTCCAACTTACAAAATTTTTCCGTGCATCATCTAATGTCCACATGCCATCCTTATTAGTATGCATTTTTTTATACATCAATGCAAGATTAATCTGATAAGATTTCTGAATTTTTCTGTATACCAAAAGAAATATCCAAGATACATATTAAAATACCTAAGTCATTTAAATAATATTTCTAAAAACAGTAAATTTATTACTTACTGACAAAGCTTTCACACTTTGGAAGAACCTCGCTCTTGATATGTGTACAAACTTCAACTTAGCTTTATTCTCTCGGTTGATTACACTCCTCCTCATTGTATATTTACAGTTGTTACGATAATTAATAGTAAACTAAAATAAATGTACAAGACAAAATAAAAATTTTTAACTTGAAATTTCTCGCTCGCAAATAAATCACAGACATGAGCCCATTCTTCCTTGTTCGTCTCGGGATACAGGTGTTGTGATGCCCCTTCTTTGGTATTGTACACCAAAGTAATGCTAGTACATTATATTTCTATGTGTCCATATGCTGTGTTCATCGTAGACATCACAGTGATGCGATCCTCGGGTTGGTCATAATCTAGTTGAAAGTAATCCTTAACATATATAATAGTTAGTACGTATAAAAGTTTGCACAATTAAAATTTAATAAATTATACTTACTAACACTCGGTACATCACGTATGATTTAACTGGATCGGGGAATGCCCTCCACTTACTCGTCTGAAATGAGACATATATCCGAACGAGCGAACCAATATGACTTGAGAGCATCGAGGATGCCTTATCCTCATTGCCTCGTAGGTCCATCAGGGATATGGACAGTCAGCTTTCCTCTATGAAGAGCCTTGTGTAATGCAAATCTGCGCATACTACCCATTCCGTGCTTGATCCCAGACGTTACTACAAATGAACAATAATACATTTAAAAATCAGTTAGCATACGATTTGAAAAGTCATAATATTTAATCAAAATCGACAGGGTAAGACACTTACACGCACAACTACTTTGTGTGCCTACTGGACTGGATGTGATAGGGGACGGTAATTTATTGCAATCTCTAAGTGAAAGACTCGACACTGTTACTGTACTGGGATTACTCTTAGCTCTAACCGATGTGCTAGATAAATCGCACTGAAGACGTTTCCCTCCTGCTGGCATGACGTCGTCATGTGACCAAATAAATCAATATTATTGAAAAAAATATATTATGCATGTAACTCAAAATGAATATAAATTACAAATGCAAAGTAAATTGAAATGATTAAATAATTGCTTTCTTCTATGTCACGCTGTTGTTGTGGACTACTCTTTTCGGTTACTGACACATAAGTCTCGACATCATTTATAATTAAAGGGATCATGTCAAATGAGTTAAAGTCCACAAAAAACTCAATAGTCTCATTCTTATGGTATGCTTCATTGTTCAACGATCATTCTCCATATACACTCACTTCCTCTTCAATAGGTGGAATATCATACGTGTTTCTAGGGATAATCTTTGAACAATCTTCTAGTGATCGCCCAACTTCATATCATTGATATAAAACACTTGATTCCCCTAAGACACTAGCATGAACAGGTCATTTTTGTACCACTTTCGAGATGTGTTAATACTAACAAACTGACCAATTTTATCAAGACCTAAGTTTTGAGTACTCAAGTTAAACCAGTCAAATTTAAGTAAATAAACTAAATTATGGGCAAATAACGCAATGCATAAATCTCCACGACTTCTTCCTCGCTATTCTGAGTTCCACAAAACTGTTTAGGAAGGACCGTGTGAAACTTAAATACATTCACTACAAACCCAGAATAAAAAAATGCCCGTTGATCCGGACCGGATGCTAATTATACAAATCATCCAACACGGGCCTGAATTTTCATTGCGCATAGTTTGAGTCTCAAATAATAAACACCCGATAATGAGAAAAAATAAAAAAGTGTAACGAAAAAGGAACATATAATATAGACAAAATAAAATAAATACCCGATTTCTAAACCATAACGAAAATCCTTCTTCGTGCATCCTATTAACATTTATTAGTGATTGCCTCCTCATCTCTTCCCAATGCTCGCTATAAACAAATATGATATAATATAAAAAATAAAAAATATGAATTGATCAGTGTTTAAATGAGCAACGATAGTAAACAACACTTATTCTAAATATTGGCAAATTTCCAAACAGGTGATTAGTATGTACCACTGCACTTTTGTAAATTCCTTTCTACCCAAATCGTATCCTACCAGCTCCCTACGGGCGAACATTCTGAGCGAATATAGAAAGACCACTACCACGAGTAGTTCGATCATCCATGTCGGCATAATTCTTGTCTTTTCTATTGAATCTGGTCTCAACCATACCAAGATACATTGAGCAAAAAGTTAGGCATTCATTTAACACTTAACTCTCTGCTATGGAGCCCTCAGACCGTCCCCATTCTTGATGAAAGACTTCATCTTCCCTGTGTATCTCTTTATTGGATACATCCACCGAAATTGAACTGGACCCCCAAGTTTCAGTTAAAAATGAACGACTAAATTAACATAATAGTTAAAAATGATGGAGGGAATAAATGTTCCAACTTGCAAAGAATCATTCTGATGCCTTCTCTAACTGCTCCTTAACGTCTAAACGTATTGTTCTTAAGCACAAGTCTCTAAAGAATAAGCTCAGCTCAGTCAACGTTGTACACACTTCATTTCCTAATATCTTGTGTATCATTGTCGGTAATGGTTTCTTCAACAAAACATGTGAGTTGTGACTCTTCATACTCATTGTCATCCCTTCTTTTATATTCCCCACCGGGATATGTTAGAGGCATATCCATCTAGAAACTTAACACTCTTCAGTGACTCACATCACTTTTTACGTGCCTCCTTCGTTAAAGTAAACGGTGCTTGAGACATGACCTCGTGTTGAACCTGAACCTACAAATGCAACTTTTTTTTATGCCCATTAATGCCAAATCCTTTCGGGCACTATCATTGTCCTTCGTCTTGCCATCGACGTTCAGCAAAGTTCCAATACATTGTAAAAATATTCTTCTCTATGTACATGACGTCCAAATTATGTCAAATTTTTAATTTTGACCAGTATGACAACTCAATGATTATGTTGCGCTTCGTCCAACTTAACTCATTTTCAGCCTGTTTTCATTTTTCTGAGTCTTCCCAAATGAACATAATGGTACCGATGCATGTTGTTGAAGTATCTCCTCTCTAGTGACTTCTTCAGGCGCTGATCTAAATTATTTATCCCCGTCAAATATGTCCCAAAAAATAATATTTGCCCCAATGTTTCAATCAAAATGACGTTGTGTTGGCATTGCAATTAGGACTACTAACCGTCCATTCATACTCCAACCTGAGAGATTATTATATGTCGAAAAGTTGTTCATTATCCAAAGCAAAGCAGTGTGCAACTTGAATGAATTTGACACTGCTGCGTCGTACGTTTGCACTCTATTTTCCAACAAGTCCTTCAACTCATCTATTAAAGGCTACAAGTAGACGTCGATATCATTTCCGAGACTTCTTGGACTTGGAATAAGCAATGAGAGCATGAAACTTGAATCTACCATACACTTCCAGATGATAGATCGTATAAATTTAGTACTATTGGCGATATATTGTACGATAAGCTCATGTTGCCAAACAGATTGAACCCATCAGATATCAGACCCAACCGGACGTTTCGAGATTCCTGACCAAACCATTCATAATTCTTATCAAGGTCCTTCCATACCACAGAGTTTGCAGGATGCAAAATCATCTTTCACCACTCGCTGCTCTTGGTGCCACCGCATATTCATTACTCTTTGCCATGGTATAAACAACCATTGTGACCTTGCTTTCATGGAAAAATGCCGTGACACTTTTTGAGGAACCCTTGATTTACTATTATAACTGTACTTCCACCTCGATACCCCACACACTATTATCCTTCCAAAACAATACACAATCATTTAAGAACACACGTATATTATCGTAGCTAAATCTCACATTATTTCTTAACTGTTTCGCCTTATAATAAGATTTAAAAAGTGCTTTCCCCGTCGGGCAGCACAACTTTATCAACTCCAACACATCTTCAAATGACTTTACATTCAAATTATTCTTCAACTTCACATCAAGTAATCTAATAGCGAAGTAGAACTTCGAGTACTTTTTTTTTAAATGGTTTCTTTGTCAACTGTCAAACAGGGTGGGTCAAATGAATCTGCCCGGTAAAACTCGGAACCATAACCCCAAAGGGTCAGTCATTTGATCTGGGTCCAACCTGGTCCAGCTGGCCCGTTTGGGCTAGACCCATGGCCCACATCTAATCTGGCCGAGGGCTGCTCCTTCTTTGGGTCACGGGCTGGCCTTTTGGGCCAGGCTCGTTCGACATTTCTAGCCCTTTTCCTCTTTTTTTATTACACAGGTTTGGGCTTAATACTTAGGGCGACCCAGTTTTTATTTAAAAAGATTTGGCCCGGTCCAGTTGTGTTTTAAAACAGACGTACGAGCCTATTTAAAATTTAAAATTCTCGGCCTATGGTTAAACTAAGACCAATCATTAAAAAAAAACAAAATGGGCCGTGTAGGGCAAAAGTTGCCCCCACTTGGCCCAAACGGCTGACCCAAGGATCTTTATCCCTTGGGCGTCATCTGCTTAAGGCCACTACCTCAACGATGGAGTCCATCATCCTATTTAATAGAGGTACAACGAGTGTAGACCTATTTGTACATAAGTATGCACCTCTGTCAAGAACAACTGTCAAGTGAACACGAAATCGAAAAGTCATACTCCCCTCCTTTTGATTCATTAATTATTAGCATGACTTTTCTACAACATTATACTCAATAGGTAATAAATACTTGTGACGATAAAAGAAATAATTATCTCATAATTATTCTACTAAGGGTGGGTTTCTTTTGTAAAATTTTAACATAATAAAATAATTACAATATAATCTCTCTCTCCCCATCAAATCATTACTTTCTACTATAATAAATATAAACAATTCATTCAAATCATTTATCTCTTCACTTTTTCTCCAATTCCAATACCCTAAAATTTTAACCTCCCAAAATTTTAACACTCAAACACAACCTAACTCCATTCCTATTATTTTAGAATCTAAAAACTCGAAAAATATATGCATTTCATCCTAAAATATATGTTTTTTAACCTTAAAATCAATAACATTTTAACCCCACTAACCTCAAATGCAATCCAATGGAATTCCTCTTTGAGTTTCTCCTTCGACCTCCTTTTCGTTGAGATTGAGCGCCCAAATCAACTCCCCACTTCTTCTCTTCCTAAAATCTTCATGTTTTTAAATTTCTTACCATATTTTTGCCACTGCTTGCGATTTCTCCTTTTCATTCTGCGAAAACACTGTCCAAACGTACAAAAATGCGTGCAGAAGTCTCTGTCTTTAATTTTTTGAGGGAAATCATTGCTGCCTAAAATTTCACAACCGTCCACACATGTTTAACATCGTTCGAACGCTTTGCATCCCAACACGATAACATTCCTTCGTATACTTGCAAACAAACAATAAAAAACGAACGCGTTCAAACAACCAGTGTAAACGTCCGCACGATTTACATTTTGGACGACATCATTTTGCATCCCAACACAACAACATATCTTTGTATACATGCAAATAATCGATGTTTAACATTAATGTTTGATGCCATCTTGTTCGTCTACACGTTTGGTTTATACTAAACGACACCAATTGGCCTCACAGTAACCCAGTCGGATGCTTAAAAGGTCGTCTGAATGTTTTTTCACGAATTAATTTTCTTACTAACTCATACCATTCAATTTATTATCAATTTTGAAATAACCCATGTGTCTTAATAACAAATATAAACCTAAGTGTGTCTGTACTGTCACGCCCCGAACGCAGTCCCGCCGGGACCGTGACAGCCGCGAGCAATCCCGAGGGAAAGCCCCAGCGAGCTTCCTTAAACTTACAGCGGAAAAACATCGGACCGAGAGAGAGACGGGTCATACTCATAACATCGTAAAGGTCCTCTAATAAGCATAGTATCTTATATTACACCTTACATGAATAACACATAATTAAGTGACGGATCTCATCGATCAAGTCACAATCATCAAAATATGAATATAATCTTATCCTTCTAAGTCAGGTAGTCCTCCTGAGTTTCTTCACCTGAGGCATCTGGAATGACACAATTTTAAAAACGTGAGTAAAAAAGACTCAGTAAGGGAAAAATATAAACTTAAAACATGCTCTTGACTTATACTTGCTTAATCATGAAAAAGAAACTTAATTTGTGATGCACATGCATGTCATGGATATACATATGCTCTTGCTTGAATTCGGTCCCAGGCCCTTGAAAATCTTTCATTCATACTTGGTTGTAAAATTGGTCCTTGGCCCTTGAAAATCACTTATTCATACTTGTGGGCTTATTCGCTCCATTTAACCCCTGAAGTCAGGGTTGTGCGTTCCCTTTGGAACCGTCCCCTATTTCCCTTGGGGACCTTACATACGGTCAAGCTAGCACACCTTCTCGCATTCGTCCTTCAGTGGCTAGACATGACCCTTGGAGGCCCACTCCTTCTCAATGTCCTTCAGTGTGGTTTGCACAGCCTCTTGGATTCACCCATCCTTCTCGCCTTCGTCCTTCGGTATGGGAGTCCATCTTGATGGTACGGTACCGACCAGTGCCCCTTGACTTAACTTATCGTTTCGTAAACTTTCCATAATCTTTCCATAAAATCATTGCATAAAAATTATCTTTAGAAAAATCATGCAATGCACATGTCATGTCATGCTTGTTCGAAATCTCATGCTTGTTCATGAAACGATGCAGTGTGTCATTCCAGTTTTCACAAAAAGTGTAAGATTCACTTACGATCCACTTACGGTTTCCACTTACAAATTCCACTTACCTTGCTTCTCCTGATACTCGGTGGTTCTTTGCCTACAAGCGAATCACATTCGTCACATAAATGCTTAGATAATAACTTTCAAGTTGACATACAAAAGTACTCGTAACCGTTTCCGGTTTCCAAAAGTACATATCTTGAAAATATGATTTCACTTGCAAAAGATTTCTTTAAACTTTGGCTTGAATAAAACATTTTGAAACAATTAAACCTGTACATCAAACAAATTCAACTAGATTGTTGTTTTCACCTACTTCATGGCCAACTCGTATCCGACTTGTTCAATTAATTCTTCCTGTCACTAATCATTGATTCCAAAGCCTATCCATGAAATCAACAACAACATTTCATCTTAAAAATTCCAAGTCAAAACAGCAACTTATCTTCATCTAGCTTCTATTCCTTTGTTCCACACTTTTCATCGTATTATACATGGACCAACAGTTATCATCCTCCACCAAATTAACCTCAATAGATGTGTTATATGGACACTGCCAAGATCTATATGATTTAACCTAAGTTTATGCTCCTTTGAGTTCTCATAGCACCAATGTACCAACTATTTACTTGCCTTGATTCCTTATTTTCTTATGGCCAACCCTTGGCCTTATTGCCCTTACTTTCGCTCTTAAGCTTACTGACCTAAACCAGAAGATATCTTAGATTAAAAATCCTCAAGTTTCATGCAAGGATTCATATAGGTCACTTAGAGACAACAACATGAAATCAATTCCTACTTAACCCAACTGTATATAGTCTATGCCCAGCAAATATAATAGATTTACTTAGGTGACTAACTTGCTGATCTATCAATTTCAATCCTTCTTGACAATCAACTCATAATGTCACACATATAACACCTTCTTCTTGACATAGGCAGCAACATCATTCGGCTCCCAAGTCCCCTTTCCTCAAATTTTACAACATGTTCTTGCCTATTCATGTTCAATTTACCTTAATCATATTCAAATAACACTACTCATATTTAAATCACATTAACCCCTAGGTTTAGGCCACTAACCGAAGTTCTAATATATCTCAAATCTTACATTTTTCACTTTCATTCCCAAGCTTTAGCACAACATGCTTACAGCACCTAAAGCCAAGGATTTATACCTTACACTTCACATGCACTTAGTTTATTTTCTACTCTCACAAGCTGACCCTAATCATAATTAAACCTTGGCTTTGACATTTGATCTCCATGTAACCCGAGACATTATTCTTTGATTAGGTTATACATTTTTCTCCTCATAAGATCAAGGCTCTCTAATCCTTAGCTTTGATATTCACATCATTACAATTACGTTTCACTTTGCCCTAAATAGGATTTGGCCAACATTAAATCATTCTAATTGAATCCTTAATCCATGCTTAACATTATAAGGCCTTGATATTCATTTTAACCCGAGCCCTTTAAGCTTTCTTATCTTTGTTCTTTCTCACATACATGTAGTCTTTTCCTTGCACTTAGGTTTGTATCCTTTAATCTATTCAGCAATGACCTCATTCATCCATTATATGTAAGTGTAATTCCATTTGTTATTAACTTGCCATTAGGGTTGCCTCTTACTAGGTCATTCGGCCAAGCACAAATCCAAGTATTCGTCGAGTACAATTTCTTCTCCAATTGTGATCCCATCCTCCATTAACAGATTCACAACCTAAGATCTACAATTCATAGCAAAATCATAAGATCTCATGCACTCCACCATTCGGCCAACACCATAATTCATAACACTAACATACACTTACATGGTATCTATGACATGCAAATCTTATTCTCTTCAAACATAAACAACAACCATGACTAGATCTAACATTTAGAGGCTTCATCAGCAAGAGATCTAAAGGAAAAACCCAACTTTCATTCGGCCAAGCATACTTTCATGTAAATCTATTCTTAACATTTTCCAACTCACATGCATACATGTCAAATCTTCATCTTCAATATAAATCCCTTCCTCCAGCAACCAATTTCATAACATAGGATCTATCAATCATGAAGTAACTTCAAGATCTAGCAAAATAGGACACTCGGCCAACACCATTATTCCTAGAACACCTAGACTTTTCTTATTTCTTTGATTGCTTGCAAACCTCCTCATTTAAAACCAACTTACATGCATTCTCCATTAACAACTTAGAATATATCCACATGCATTCTCATTCTTAGATCCAACACAAAACACAAATAACAGATCACATGATAGGGGTATAGATTCAACCTTCTCCAAAAACATGTATCCTTATCCCCTTCCTTTCTAAAACCATGACTATCAATTATATTTTCTATCTTTAATTCACAAGAATCATAACCAAAGATATCAGATCCATTTAGTATGAACTTTTACAAAACTAATGGACACAACAAGCAAGAGAAGGATTCCAAGAAATGCTGAAAATTACCTTGCTATTTTAGCTTTCTTTTCTTCTCCTTCCCCCCTTACTTCCTCTTGGCCTTCTCCTCCTCCTTCTTCTTCTCCTTCCTTCTCCTCCTTCCTTTCACACGGTTTCTCCCTTGGTTCACCCCCTTTTCTCCCCTTGGTTCTCTAGCTTTCGGTTTCTCTCCCTTCTCTCCTTTCTTGGTTTCTCTCAACTCTTTTCACTTGTGTTGCACGATCAAATGAGGAAAAAAAATGAAAGGAGATGTGACCTAGGTGAGAGGTGAAGCAAATGGGGGAGTGAATGTGGCCTAATTTTCGGCCAAAGGGGGAGATTTTCTCTTGGTAGGATAAAAACCAACTTTTGCAACCATCACTTCATGTCCCCTTGGCCTTATCTCTCTTTTGGTTCCAATCCAACTAACTTAGTTACTCTAGTGTTACTTAGTTGGCCTAATGAAGTTGTAAGATAACTAGCCCAATAGCATAAGCATTAAGTCCAAATCATAAGTCTAAGGGCTAAGGCCCAATAACATAAGTTTTTAAAGCCCAATAACAATATATGGCAGCCCAACCATTATAAGTTCCAAGGCCCAATATCAACCCAATAACAACCCAACTATTATAAGTCTTAAGGCCCAATATCAGCCCACTATCTTTTCCATATAAAAGGCCCAATATCACAAGTCTTAAGTCCATTTCACAAGCCTAAAGGCTAAGGCCCAATAACATAAATCTTTAAGGCCCAATAACATCATATGACAGCCCACTAACAACCCAATTACCATGATTTCTAAGGCCCAATTTCATGTATTAACATTTCAAAGTCATAAAGTAGGCTATAAGAAAAATACTTTAGAAATATTCAGCAACTTGGACGCTAAAAATATCATAAGTTCTTCTATCATCATCACCATAAAAGTTACATTGAAGAATATCATAAGTCTTATGGAAATTATCTTGGAGAAATTTACCAAAAAGAAATTCGGCCACCAAGAAAATATTGACTTCACCACCATAATAAAAATACTTGGAAAAGTGTAGCAACCCCTATTCAAAATAACATGGGTCATTGTGGTATAATATCTTGCTACGTATTAAGAAAATTGACCAATAACAGCCCTTTAAATATAAATAGCAAAATACGTAAGCATAAAATGACATTGTAAAATTCGGGGTCTCACAGAAAAAGTATAATAATAGGTATTTTGAAGATCCATATATTAACATAAATAACCTAGGTGTGTTAATTAGTTTTGAGGTTTGAAGAAGTGTAACAAAAAGAGAAACACAACAGAAATTAACATGACTAAGGATGAATAATATACTAACCATAAATATCCATGCCCAAAATATAAACCAAATATACAGCTATATATGAAATGTCCAAAATATAAATAACATAACTATATCAAATGTACTCAAAATATGATATAAAGAAAACATCAAATAACAGAAAATAAATCCCATGGGAACTACTCATGATCATTCGCGAGCTACAAGAACATCACAGACTTTCTTCATGTGCTACTCCATATCCCCGACCCACCTCATGAGAGCTTGTAACTGTTTCGAAGACGCCACGACCTTCAGATCAGATCGAACTGTCTCCACCTTCTTCTTCAGCTGAGAGTTCTGTTGGCCGATCTTATCCTCCGAAGCTGTGAGCCGAGCACTGATATCACTCAACACCTGATGAGTGGGAAGCATCTCCGCTTGCACAATAGCACTCAACTCCGCCTTCAGATCCTCCACCAAGCGATCTACCCAAGTCGATCTCTCTATCTAGTGTCCCTAGGTCGAGCTCTAACCGGGATCCCACTATTCGACCTGTGGATGCCACTCATGACATTTACCAGCAGCAACTCGCATGACCTGCTTTCGACGTGTCTGAGCCATAGAACGCGACAGTGTAGTCTTGTTGATGGGTAGATGTGGATGCCCCTTCGAGTCGTCAGGGTCCTCAGTTACTAACATCGAATGGAGGAAATATGTCAGTAGAAGTCTGTATGGAAGTGAATCTAACTCACATGATAGGGCCTCCGCTTGAACACTCATGAATATGTACGCAACCAAATCAACTAGTGTCTCACGTCCCACCAGAAACTTCAGCTCAACCTGGTAAATCGAAAGCTTAGTAGTGTGCTTCTTCTGGTCGATGCAGTAAAAGAAGATGAGGTGCATGATCTACCAAAAGGGAAACAGCTGACCATGGCTCATGCTACTTCCCTCCAAAAACATTGTATCCGTACCTAGCATCGTTCGAAATACCTCAGATAAAGGAGTCCTCTGAAAGCTGGATCGACAGGAAAGCATCCACGAGCCTCTCATAGCTTATAAACCTTACTAGCTCATCCAACGAGAATAGGACCCAAGAGTTGTGGACAGTGACCTCCCAACCAGGAGTCGAGATGTTAGGCATCAGAAGAATCTTGGCATAAAACTCTCAAACTAAATCCATGGATGCGACACTTGTCCTTTGTAGAAAAGGTACCCAACCCTGAGCGTCTATCACCTCCAGAAGCGTTTGATCCTCTAATCTCAGGTCGTTGAAATCTACCAAAATGATCTACCTCTCCATAACGATCGATCGAGACAAAAGTAATGCCTGATGCTTCTCTAGCGATAGAGTGACTCTGTTTTGCCTGGTCGTTTTTTGCCTCAGCCACGATGCGTGGACGCTTGCTCATACTTTCTTAACTTGCAAAAAAGTGTTTGCATGGTTAGATAAAGTGTTCACACAGCTAGGAAAAGTGTTCGCACGGAAGAAAAAGTTGTACTCACATATGAAATGACATTCATACAATTAAGCATCCGTTCGCACGAATAGCACGTATATCATACACTTTGGAGAAACGTCACCGTTTGACATCAAGAAACGTCCCGACGGGTGGAAACAATTGTCTGGATGGATTGAAAACGACTGCATTTTTACATAAATATCCCCACCCCAAGCCTTAGCTTAGGCGTCCGGACATAATTATAAAGGATCTGTTTAAATTTTACAATGAAGTTTTCACCAACACGTTCGGACAACTTACCAAAGCCGTCCACACGTCCAAAAAAATGAAACAAAAATTCATAATTAATATAAACTAGCATCCAAAGAGTTTGGATAAAGCGTCCGGACGCCCGTAAAATGACAATATATTCTTTAAAAGATACAATTAAGCGTCCAAACATGTGTAAACATCGACTGGATGCATTAGGGAAGATGATTGAGTTAACTCAGTCTTGGGAACCTCCCTTCACCTCCCACACAATCCCAAATACACAACCAAATGCTTCAAAAATATATTCAAAACAATCCTAACACTTAGCACAATCAATATCTAAAAAAAAAAAGACAATATAGTATACACAAAATGAGATTGAAATTTTCTACATAACTCCAAAAAAAACAAGATTTTTACAGTTAAAATCATGCTAAAATTGAATAAATATTACATGGATATGATTAAGCCCACGAATGAAGGAGTTTACGTAAAAATTTGGCAAGAAAATACATCAGGGAGGAGAGATTTGAGAGGAAATGATGCACGGTAATGAAAATAAAGAATCTATTTGTATATCAACAATCCGTCGAATCCGTCTGGACGCATTTGAGGAACCTAGCCCAATGAAATATGACTGTATTAAACGCCAAACGTCAAACAGTTTAAAACAGTTCGAAATTTTAAATGCGTCCAGACGGGCTTAACCCCATCCGGACTTTCTTCTCCTTACGTGGAAGCTCACGTTTGGCTGAATAAACGTCATGTCAAGTCCAGACACTATCAACCACCATCCTCATTAAATACGTGTAAGCCATGTGGCGGTTATGTGGACGTCCGGACGGGTATCAACACATCCTAACGCAATTGAAATTGATTTTAAATTTTAACTGTCATCCGCATTAAACATGTGTATGCCTTGCAGAGGTTACGTGAACGTCTAGACGTGTTTGTCAAGCGTTCCAGCGATATCGTTTGATGTTATGCGTCCGATTATCCTGTTACACCTTATGAACGTGTAACAACTTCATTCAACATTACTTTAATCATTAATTGATTAGTGATCCCAATTTAATTGATTTAATTCACTCAATTTAATTTATTTAAATTATTTTACTAACATAATGTAATTCACCAGAAAATTTTAACTTTATTTATTTATTTTGTACCGCATTTTGACTAAAAAAATCATACATATAGTTAAGCATACTTTTGTACTAAACGTCCATTATAACTTATTTTACTAATTGTTCGGTTAACTTAGCACTCGTACAAATCGTCTGTTTAATTGTACTAACCGTCCGTTTAAATTATAATAAATTTAAACTAATAAAAAAATGTAATTAATATAAAATATCAAAGGTAGAAATACCAAATGAAAAACATAATCATAAAGTCTAGCACAAATCGGAGACTAGTTTGAATCACAAGCCGGAGACTAACAAAGCATAAGCGAGAGACTAATCTAAACCACGACGAGTTGGCTCATCTAAACCACAAACATGTTGCAACAACTCCTCTATATTATCCACCCATTTGATAAGTGTCTGGAGTTGTATCGAAGCGGTATTGAGAGTGGTCAAGCAGGTATGGATATCCATGCACAACATCTGTGTTGGCTCCACCATCGTCTGGAAACTCTCCTTCAGCTCCACTACCATAACATCTGTCCAAGCTGGTCGATCTGTCTATGCCCCAACCTTAGTGATACTTTTTTCGGATCGATCCATGACCAATGTAACAAAAATTGTTCGAACGCTAGAATACATCTTTCCCATGGTTATCAAATGGTGACATTTCTGGTTATTATGTGTTCGAATGGTGTGTCACACGTTCGGACAGTTCAAAAACATAAAGCGTCCGAACCTAAATTAAAAACGTCTGAATGGTGCTTCGATGAACACAAAATTGAAACAACCATATTATCCACCAAAAAATAACAAAAATGCATGAAACTTAAAACCAAAGGCACGAAGAAGGTATTACCTAAAGTTGTAAGTATTGATCTCGAAATAATGACCAAATTTATGGAGTTGAAGAGAAAAGGTTTGAGAGAAAAAGGAATGGGTGAAAATGTGATTTTGACAAGTCTTGTAGGTTTTATGTTACAAGTTACGCATCTGAACGCCTTTGATTTGTGTTCGGATGATTCTAAAAAGTTAGATTCACACGTGGCCCAATCAAATTCAACCTCATTAAGTAAGGCAGATCCAAATATCTTCTAGAATTTACTTATGTCTGGTGATCGTCCAGATGGTCTGGTTGTTGTCCAGGCGGTGTCGAAATCACATATGCGAAGTATTGAAATGTGGAACCACACGATTCACTGAAGAAGCATTCATACCTGTGCGGACACCATTCCCACGTCCGGACGAGTTTATCTTTTCTTCTTTTGGACGTTCGTATCCTGGTCTGGACAGTTTTAAGTACGCACGACGATTTTAAATGAGTCACTAAGTGTTACTATCATTATTCGTTACCTAAAGTTGGTTCGGATGTTATCAAAAATATGTCTGGATGGTGATGAAAAATCTGTGACGATACTAATCTTCACTCAGTTATAATGATTTATATTTTATCACCCAGATATATGTTCGAACGGTTTCTGTACACGTCCAGATTAGTATGAACTATTTGTGATAATACTAATCATCACTCATTTGCAATGACATGTATTTCGTCACACCACAAATCCGTCTGCACGGTATTTGGACCTATCTGGACGAAATTAGCCATCCGAAATGATTTTGAGTGATGCACTTAATGTTTTGTTTGGGAAAGGTGACTTCAGGTCACAAAATTTGGTTTGACAATCAAAAATTTGTCAAGTAAAATGTATTTTCTTGTTGTAAAAGTAAGGAGAAGGGCCACTGATGAGCCTGAAAGCTCTAATTGTGTTCCAAGTGCAGAAAATTGGGCACAACTCTAGAATATGTATGAAAAAGGGTGCGACAACCACCTCATCGCCTACTTCCAGAGATGTAAGCATTATACCATGAATGTTGAGACCTAATATCATATTGGATGTGCTCATTGATCTTGTCGATGTTACTCATTACCATTTCCTAGTTATCACAGATTTCTACCTCCCAATATGGTAGTATGTCATTCTTCACCTTGACAATATCCAACATTGTAAATATTCCTACCTAATGATGTATTGTATTAAAACATATTGTTCTGCCTTTTAACTAAGCAAATATGTTGTCCACTTATAGGTTCAATGGATTGTAAAAATCCATATCAAGAGGTAGTAGGAATAACACAGCCACCCAGTTGGAGGAGGACCAACTCAATGCAAACACAGTCATTTGTTGAACTAACAGGGCTATCTATTGCAGTTGTTGAGAAAAGGAAAGACAAATGTCTTGTGGTGCCAATAGTAGATAAAGGGATTAAAATGATGCTTAAGAAACGATGGCATTTGTTTGATGTGTTCTGTTATAACAAACATAAACATTGACATTTGTCTTTGATGTGTTCTATTATGAAGTGATGTGTAAGTGTTGTAAATGGTATAATTTCTCCATGTAAGGGTTGTAACTTCCCAGTTGTAACATTGCCTAAAGACCTGTCATTGTAAGGGCTGTATTTTTTGTTGGAAGGTTACCAGTGATACTATGTAACTTGGAGCATTTATTGAACCGTTAAAATAATATTGAAATGCATCATTGAGAAGTTAGAGTTACTTTACACGCTTGTTTAAGTAGTATTGTATTGCACGGTTATTGAATAATTAAAATAGTATTTGAGATAACAATTATTAAAATAGTATTAAAAATAGTATTGTTTAGTGCCTTAATAGGTTTGACTCTTTGTGACTTTTTAATACAGATTATTTCGCCCTCCCTTATTTCTATGCTTATATACACCAATCAACTAACTTTTTGTTAATCTCTTAACAAAGAAAGTGAAAGACAATGAGCTAGACACATCTCAGGAACAAAGCTCAACTAACATCAATTGTCATTCAAACTCATACGCCACAAATTATTATGAAGTCAAGAAACATATTTTTTAACACACTTGCATTTTCAAATAGTTCTCATCAAGCAGACAAGCATTTCACAGAAATAAAGAGATCAATTCTATGTGTGTACAGGGAAATACTCGAGACAAAAGAATGAATGACATAACATGAGTGACAAGCCTTAGGATTAGTGTCAAATAAAAGACCCTAGAATGCTTCAAAACTCATGGGAATGACAGCTTTCACGCTTAGCACTCTTAATTAAAAGATATTTTATAGCTCCCAATACTTAGATAAACTGTTTTCATCTCAAAAATCAAGTTCATCGACTCAAGCTTATCATCACAATCATTTGCACAAGTTTCCTCTTCTTTTTATTTTTTTAATCTCTCTCAGTTTCTTTTCTTCATCTTTTTTTTTCACTTTCCCTTTTTTTGTTCTTTTTTTTGGACAGTGCTTCAACAGTGTTGAGATTTTTTTAAAAACCCTGTGAGTTTTTTTGGAATCCGGTCAAAACCTAAGTAGTGAATTTATTTTTTCCATTTTAAAACTGATCAATTTCTGGGAATACTTCCAAGTTTAGAAGTTGTCAAAGTAATACAAGGGTAAATCCCAAGATCGAATTCACAGGGCAATGGAGTTAATGCAAGCATTAGATATTATATGTAAACTACTTACAAATAAAAAGAGAAAATATCAGAGCTGGTTTTGGATGTTTATGATTCGCAATGGAAAGGAAAGTTAAGAGAAACGAATAACAATGCACTTAAGAAAACAGATGCAAAATATTCTAAAGGCTAAGTGCAGAAAAAGTAAAGAAACGATCTAAGAGATAATGAATCAAACACTTGAGATGCAAGTTTCTCCAATAGCTGATTTGATAATGGATTTACCTCTAATTTTCTCTTCTACAAATCATTTTCTCATTTCCAAGAGATTATGATCAGAATAAAAAAATCAGCCCACAATTTTTAATATGATCTACGATTCTCATTAGATTGTATAACAAATGAAGGTAATGAAAGAAAAACATCAGTCTTGTTACTAGTTCAAGCATCAATTGTGCCTTTACGTTTACAACTGATCAAAAACAAGAACAAAGAACTTCAATCCTTTCTAAAAGTAAAATGAAATACAATCTAACAAGTTAATCATTAAAGCTCCATGGAAAAGAAGAAATCCAACCCAAATCAGATACGAGTTACTCCTTGAATCTCAAGTTTAAAATCTAGCCCAATATATCTAAATCAAACACTGTTAAGAACATCTCAGAATTAAAGAGTTGCATTAAAGAAAAATAAGATGCAATTGGAAAGCTAAAAGTCCTATGGTCTTCGGCTTGGGCAGAGGGGAAGAGTTTCCCCAAAGTCTCCCGTAGGTTCCAGCCCAAAGAGCCAAAAGTCATTCTTCCAAAAATGATAAACGAGAAGAAAAATCACAATCAAATTGAATGCCCTCTGAGCCCTCCTTTCCGCGTGCTTTTCAGCAAGAGAAACTCCTGCTCCGCAATTCCAAATCTGCCCAATACGTGCCCGAGATTCCCCTTCCTTCCAGAATTCCCAATCTTCGATTTTTGCTGCTTCCCTTGGTCCCCTCGTGTAGCTCCTTGCGTAACTGATTTCTGTTCAAGTTTGCACTACGCAATTCTTCTCCTCCAGCTCAGCTTAGCAATACCCAAGTGTCTTTTTGACTTCCGAAAATGCCCTACAGTATATAACACCAGTGTATATCACTGTAAAGGTAAAAGTGAAGCACATGAGTGTCACGTTTCTCTTGTTACAACAGCAGCAACATAAATCATTCTTTTTAAGTGTAAAACATCAATTGTTATAAATTTAGCTCAAGTACTAAAATCTGGTGCTTAATTTAGAGCTTACTTCATTTTTAGTTAAACAATTAATTCACTTAAGCCACTTAATTATGCATATTAAACAGTTTATCACACTCCCCAGCTAGCTTTTTGCTAGTCTCTAGCAAATAGAGCGATTGAACAATAATGTATCTTAACCTCCATCCAAAGTAACTGAGACGCAGGTCTTCACTCCCGGGCTTACAGGTATTGCATTCGAATTTTAGGTCTTCCAGAATTTACAGGTCTGAGATAGAGAATTCTATACCATGGACTAGAGATTTTCGAAAGTATGTGCACTTAAACTAGAATAGATAAAATTTTCACTCTTGTAAAATGCTCATAAAATACTCAAGCACTTAAATAAAGGAAATGCGTAAAAGTATGCAGATCACTAAGTGCAGTAAGTATGTGTCACGCCCCGAACGCTAGCCCGAAGGGGGTTAATGACAGCCGCGAACATCCACTCAATGAATGTTCTAGCGTTGTCTCTTAATCATGCAGCGAATTTTTTTTTTATACAAATACATAAACACCTACAACTGAGAGAGATGGGCCAAAGAGATTTACATAAACTACAACTTACACAATTGACTACGACGACAATAGTGAAAGCATCCGAATTACATGCCATGTCTGCATGGCTGAAGTACAGACCTACTCATAACATCTTGAATCCGTATATACCTTACAATTTTGTTTGCATCCTGCCGCCTCAGTGGGATATCAAGCACTCTTAGGATTCCATGTACATTCTCCAACTCTTGACCCATAGTACATTCCCAAGGCCTATGACCAACAACATCACAATCTACTACTTACTAAGTCAGGAAATCCTCAGGACTCCTGCCACCCGGCAAACCTGGAATGATACATTTTGAAATCGTGAGTCAAAAGACTCAGTAAGGAAAGAACTTGTAAACGTGATCTTGTAAAACATGAACTTAAATCGTGAACTTGAACTTATAGCTTGAACTTGTAACTTGAAATTTGAACTTGAATTCATAATCTTGTAATCATGCACTAGTAGCATAGCTTGAAAACATAACTTAAAATCATAACTTGAATTCATGACTTGAAATCGTAAGCATGCACTTGAACTCATAAACTTAAGCATGCACTTAAACTTGAAATCATTATGAATTTGAAACCATAATGAACTTAAATCGTAAGCATGCACTTGAACTTGAAATCATAGTCCTGTAAACATAATGCGATGCATGCCTGATCATGAATCGTGATGCATGTATATGCCTCATGTTGCATATGCACATGCACTTGCTTTTGAAAACATCATTTGTACTTATAAAGCTCTTGCTTTAGAAAATCTTATGGGCTACTTGAGCTCCATTTACCCCTAACATCAGGGTTGAGCGTTCCCGTTGGAACTGTCCCCTATTTCCCTTGGGGACCTTACATATGGTCGAGCTAGCACACCTTCTCAATGTCCTTCAGTGGCTAGACACGACTCTTGGAGGTTCACACCTTCTTGCAAGCATCCTTCAGTGTGATTGCACATACCTCCCGGACTACCCATCCTTCTTGCAAGCATCCTTCGGTATGGGTGTCCTAGGTGACATCCACCCTTCTCGTAAACGTCCTTCGGTATGGATGCACCTTCTTGACTTGGTACGGTACCGACCGACTTGGGTTCGTTAATTAACTTGTCATAAAACTTGTCATAAAGTAGCATAAAAATGGTACTTTCATTTGCATAAAAATGTCTCATTTCTCATGAGGAAAATGAATGCAAATGATCATGATGCATTCATGTCGTGCTTGGTAATGTCATGCTTGATATATCATACTTGATATGCTTATTCATAAACATTCTTCATGCAGTGTATCATCCCAGTTTTGTAAAGATTTTCACTTACCTTCGCTTGCTTGAGCATCGAACGTCTCGTTACCTACAATGAATCGTACTATTGTTATTCATAGGTTTACTAAACGTATAGAGTAATCAATACATTACAATCATCCAAGGTATGACTTAAATCTTTCCATGTCCTAGGCCTTCAATCTAGGATCCACTCAATATCAAGAGATAACTACAAATGCATCAAAACACACTCTCTATTCCAGCTCTGAAATCTGCTTATGTAAATTCCAGCAACAACAGTAATCTTCTAACGTTCCAACTTCCAACAACCAAAACTCTAATCTCTTCATGACACAACCAACATCCAAGGCTAATTTAACATCTCATAACAGCAACCATTATTTCACATTCCTCCCACTTTTACAACTCCAACTCAAAGTTTATAACAAAACTGTGATTCCATCTTCATCAAGCTATACTATTGCATTTGCCCATGTCTTTTGGGCTTTTTATCAAACACGAAGGGTGTATCATTTGTTCTCTTGAACATCTTTCAGATCTGACCATATATCAAACACTTAGGGCTTGGTGGTTCTCAACAAGACTCATATGCATACAACCTAATACATCAACCAATAGATTCGGCCATACATGCTCAAAATAGATCTCAGCCCTCTTTTAGGCTTTTCATCAAACACCTAGGGTGCATATTTGTTTCTCTTGTATATAAATTCCCAGATCTAACCACATTCTCCATGGTTTTGTGCACAATCCTTACAACTTTCTAAAGCTCAATAGATCTACATTTTCCTCAAAGAAAACACATGAATCTCAAAGAGAAAATCTAACAAGAGAAAATCTAACAACACAACCAACAACCATTCAAAAAGAAAAAGAGAACATAGGTGAAAATGGGTAAGGCTTGGCCGGCCATAACCACTCACCTCCTTCTCTCTCTCTTTCTTTCCCTTCTTCCTTTCTTCCTCTTCTTTTCTCCTTCTTCTTTCTTCTTCTTCTTTTCTCCTTCTTCTTTCTTTCTTCTCTTCTTCGGTGGGAGCTAGGGCAAATGACTTTTTGATTTGGGGGGGGGGGGGGGCTGCTTATACGTAAAGGGGCTTGGGGGAAGGAAAAAGGCAAAACTACCCTTCCCCCCTTTCTTTCCCTTTTTACACGAATTCCACCTCACATATTTCAATCCGATAAAATTTCGGAATGTAGTATATGTGTCGACACCATCAACACTTTTAGTTAGATGTGTCGACACCCTCACTCAAGGTGTCGACACTTCCAACACTTAGTCAAAGTGGGAAAAATGTAAACTCTCGGGTTTCAGTTAGATGTGTCGACACCATCACTCAAGGTGTCGACACTTCCAACACTTGGTCAAAATTCACGGGAGTTCTGGAAAAAGGCTAACTCTCGGGTTTCAGTTGGATGTGTCGACACCATCACTCAAGGTGTCGACACTTCCAACACTTGGTCAAAATCACTCTAGTTTCGGAAAAATATATACATTCGGGTATCGGTCTAATGTGTCGACACTATGACCCAAGGTGTCGACACTTACAACACTTAGTCAAAATTCACTTTGGGCTCCAGAAAAAGGTAAACTTTCGGGTGTTAGTTTAATGTGTCGACACTATGCTCCAATGTGTCGACACTTACCTCAAAAATCACAAATTTAATCATACATACACTTGCACTAATACATACTTAAGAGGTCATAAGCAATAACTTGACAGACCTAAAATCGGGGTCTCACAGTATGTGACAATATTACCAAGGTTGGTTATAAAATTCCCTAAATCTTCCCAATATCAGCAGCTTGTCAAGAAGAATCAAAATTGATCTTTCTCTATTTCAAAACCATTGCATTGGTGGCTTTCACGCTATTACACTTTAAAAGGCATTTATTTTTGTTGATAGCCCCGGTAATAGATAGCCTTTTCTCAAGCTCTTTCTTTTCTCTTTTTTTTTGTGCATTCGCACTTCTGCATTTTTTTAAAGCCATTAAGATATGGTTCATTAGAGTTCTCATTAGCTGCCACATTGGACTGACTTAGTGAAATAGTAATGCAACCAAGGTATTTTAATTGTGTATAGACGAGTTTAGAAATCAACCACTTAAACAATCATTTACTTTTCCTAAGTAACTGAGTATGAAATGAGCTTCTATGTTGAGCAAAAACCGAAAATATTAAGCTTTAATGTAATCCATACTCCAAAAATCTTGTCTCAAGCATAGAATTCTACTATGAACTTCAGTTAAGCATATTCTCAGGAAAGCACAAGCTCCAGACTTAATCAAGATAGTTTAAAAGACAGAAACACAATGAAGATACTTGGCAGTAATTATTCTCCACCCCCAACTTAAAGTAAAAATTGTCCTCAATGATTAAAAGATGACAGGAGAAACACAAGAGAGCAAAAAGGAAAGGGAAAGTGGCATACCTGAGCGAAGGAGAAAAGAACAGCATGAGAAGAGCAACAAAGACAAGCAGAAAGAAATAACAGAAAAAGAAACCTGCAGAAAATAGAAGCAACACAAGACAAGACAACACAAAACAAAACTAGAAGAAGGTGAAAGCTAAACAAGTACGGGAGAGCCTGGGTCGAGCAAATGAATGGTGGAGTCTTCAGGTGAAAAATTGGTAAGGAAGGGTTTGAGTCGCTGACCATTAACCTTAAAAACATTTCCATGTTGGGGGTTAAGGATTTCAACAACACCATGGGGAAACATAGTTTGAACAATATATGGACCATTCCACCGAGATCTGAACTTGCCAGGGAACAAATGGAGCCTAGAATTATACAACAAAACCTGCTGATTTGGCTCAAATGTTTTCCTCTGAACATGTTTGTTGTACAATATTTTCATACGCTCCTTGGACAACTTGGAATTGTCATAAGCATCTCGTCGCAGCTCCTCCAATTCAGATATCCGCAATTTTCTCAAAGAACCAGCTTGATCAGTGTCAAAATTAAACTTTTTGATTGCCCAATATGCTTTTTGTTCAAGCTCAACGGGTAAGTGACATGATTTGCCATAAACCAACCGATAAGGGGACATGTTAAGGGAGGTCTTATAAGCTGTGTGATAAGCCCATAAAGCATCTGTTAGTCGTAGAGACCAATCTTTTCTAGTGGGGTTGACTATTTTTTCCAAATATGCTTAATCTCCCTATTTGCTAACTCGACATGACCATTTGTTTGAGGATGATATGAGATGGAGACCTTGTGATGCATTCCATATGTTCTCATTAAGGGATCAAAAGGTTTATTGCAAAAATGAGTGCCATTGTCACTGATAATAGCCCGAGGCATACCAAATCTAGCAAAGATGTGGTCCTTCAAAAATTTAAGCACAACTTGGTGATCATTTGCTTTGCAAGGAATAGCTTCTATCCATTTGGAAACATAATCAACAGCCACTAAAATATACAAATAGCCAAAGGATGATGGAAATGGTCCCATGAAATCGATGCCCCAACAATCGAATATTTCAATCACCAAAACAAGTTGCAAAGACATCATATTTCTTTTGGTAATGCCACCTAATTTTTGGCATGGCTGACAAGCTTTGCAAAAATTATGAGCATCTTTGAACATGTGGGGCCAATAAAAACCAGATTGTAAAATTTTAGAAACAGTTTTATTGGAGGAAAAATGCCCACCACATGCTTCAGTATGACAGAAAGATAAAACAGCATGGATTTATGACACATGGTTTAACTATTAGATATTATGGGCACAACTATTGAATATTTATGTGCCCATAATATATAATAATTAAACCATGTGTCATTGAATGTTGTAAGACACACGTACTGCATCTTCTTTCTTTGAATTGGAATATCCACTAGAAAAAGCAAATTACAAAGGATCATAATCCAAATTAATGTATGATTCATAATGAGATAAGCAAATTAAATTGGTTGGCTTATAGGGAAAAAAAGTATTTGCCCCAAAGTTTCTAAAATCCTTGTAAAATTGATTTGATAGAAACAAACCAATAAAAATCTAATCCTTCATAATCACAAAGTTATCACAAACTTACATATATGATAGATAAAGGACCAGATTGCAGGTAGCAAGATATACAAACACAAAACATGACTCTCTCACACACTAACCCTCTTACACACTACAAACTATCATAAAAAAAACATGGCTCTGAGACCATATTGATCATTGTGGCAAGGTGAGGGAATCATATGAGGAAGTTCCACAGAAGAAGCCCAATAGCATAACATCAAAGAAGAACGCCCGCGGAATAACTATACATGTGTCGATCTTGCTAGTTTTTTTACTTTATGGTTTCCAACTCAAAACAAAGTTATGAGATGACAAGCTCCAACTTTGCAGTCCCGTTCATTGTCTCGTCCTCAACCATTGACATATGATTGTCTACCTCCGTATTTACCCTTCATATTTCTCATGCAGCCATCTCAAAACCCTTTTGTTGTGGACACACATTGGAAGATTGTACCAATGGAAGAATCCACAGGATTGCCCAAGCTAAAAAAGACAATGTTAGCATTATTGACTGGAAACCAAGTATCCTAACTATACAAGGTTTTACCCAATTTACAAATGCTAACGAAAGAAGCTAAGTTATCCTACTCTGAAATTGATATAGCTATAGAATCTAAGGCTGAAATTTTCTTCAGTGTAATAAGTCTTCAAACAAGCTTCAATTGAAAAGTAAAAAAAAATGGGATCATAAACTTGGCTCCACTTCCGGCTATACTCAAGCTTTCACTACTAGCACATGGGCACACACCACCGTGAAGGTTGGAGATAAAAACACCATTTAAATAAAAAGGGAGTTTAATCAAATTTGAACATGACAATAGGATTAACTATAACCAAAGGCTAGAATAATGTGTTGTGCGACTATAGGATTAACTACAACCAAAGAAAAAAATTGAATGTAATTGGAAGACGAATGTGATATAATTAACTGCTAGCATAGAAATGTTACTTACTTGTATGATGCCCTTTGACCAAGATCTTGACCGACAATGGTGGAGGGTTGCGACCAGGAACGGGGAAATGCGTAAAGTTTGTGACCACGAACGACTAGGGTTCTTAGAGTGTTGGCCTTCGTCTAGTTGGGAAGAAAGGAAAGACTATTTTAGTCGAGAGAAGACACTTTGCGAGGAGAGCTTTATTGACATTGAAATCGTCAAAAAATCAACATGTATGGCGGTTTGAATTTTAGGGGAAAATGGAAAAGACAAGCAAGTATTTTGCACGTTATTGACTTTTCCATTCAAAATAACGGATAAATAAACGGGGGTGCAAATCGAAGGAACCTAGAACCACGTGGGTGAAATGTCTCCAAAATAAAGGAACGAGGTGCAAAGTGTAATTAACTTTTATTTTTTTATAGTAGCCCCTCACAAATTTTGATATTATATTTTCGGCCCCTAGAAGTCAAATTCTACCTATGCTCCTAGTTAAGAGTTACCCAAGTATGAACTCGGTGCATATAAAAATAATTAATCCAATGTGCAAAGTTAAAGAGGAGAAAAGGGATGAGAGATACAATATCTCGATTTTTAGGTAGTTAAACTTAACCTAAGTCTACGTCCCGTACCCCAAAGGATCCTCCCTCATGTTTTCTCTACTATTATAGTACATTCTATCTTTTGAATGATAAAAAATTTGTATAAGTTTCCTTGAAAGGAAGGTAACACTCGTAACCTCACAACAAAAGTCATCCCCACTTTTGTTCCCGTGACCAGATACTTAGTACAAGTGTTTATCCCCCACAATATGTGAGACCCCGATTTTTCTCCTACGTAATTTCTTACGTATTATCTTTTATTTCCAATGTAATAGCTTTTATTTCTTCATGGGGCTATGTTTTTGGCCAATGTATGGCCTAATCTTTATGTTATGGAATTTCGATTAAAATGAGATTTTATTTCATAAAATCTCTTTAAATAATTTTAATGCCATTGTATGCAAGTATAAATTGTATTTATATTAGGAGCCGAAATTTCAAGTAAGTTTCTCTTTTACAAATTGATATTTTTCATTTACTTAATATGATTCATGGACCATATAATTTGAATTATGATTTAATAATTTCCTTGTATAAACCGAAAATTATTAATAGATTAAATAATGAAATTCTTTTGAATACATGGATTAAATATTGTATATCTTTTATATGTGACATGTATTATTATCATGTGGTCTATATTATTAATAGAATTTCCATTTGAATATTCAATGATAACCTATGTAGTTATGTGATAAGTTTAGAGATGATTTAATTGATAAGCACACTTGCTTATCATAGTGATAAGCAAGCATGATAAGTTAGGAAACTTTTAGAGTGATAAGGCCTTGTGATTATTGTAGAGATATGCTAGGGTCATTATCACATGATAAAAGAACATGCTTATGAGGTGATAAGCTATTGGAATGAATTAGATAAGCAAGAGAGCTTATGAAGTGATAAGTTAGGTGAGAATGAAAACTAAGTTGAAAGTTGGTTGCCATTTAATGTGGAAGTAACTAGGTTGGTTGAAAAGCAACCAAACTAAGTAAAATACAAGCCATTTACGTGAAAGGCTAGGGGATGAATTTGAAAAGCCATGAAGCAAGGCCATGTGAAGTGTAAGAGATGTGTAAGTGGTGTAAGGTGATGAGACAACTCATGGAAGTAAAAAGAGAAGAGAAAAGCAAGTGAGAGAGGGAGTGATTTACGTTGGAACTCATGAGGAGAGAGAGAAGAATTCAAATGCAAGCCAAGCTTTGGAGACAAGTGATGTGAGAGTGAGAGAAGTGAAAAGAAATAAAAGAGAGAGAGGGAGAAAAGGACATAGGCTTGGTCGGCCAACACTTCAATTCATCCCCCTCTTCCTCTTTCAAATTCTCTCATGTCAATTCACTCTCTCAAACCCTATGTCATAGCCTTAGGGTTGCATTGGGAGACTCAATCTCACACAACTCTCTTGCAAATGCCATGACCGAACCCCTCATTTCTCTCAACTCTCTCCCATTTCAAGCACTTGGCCGAATATTGCAAGATCTCTCCATTCTCTCCCATTTTCAAGCCTTGGCCGAACCTCACACTCAAGAGTCAAGGTTTGTTCCATTTCATCTTGCACCTAAACCACTTTCTTCTAGCTTACCAAATCCCATTCTAAAAGCCAAGATAAATCTCTCTTGTTGTAGACAAAAATCCTTCCTTGAAAACCCTAGCCATTTGACACCATTTCCCTTCAAACTTACCATGTCCTCTTAACCACCATAGAACTTCCTTTTAAATCAAGCTTGGATATTTCTGAGGGTGGACCGAATCTTTGAAGGAAGAAAGGATAGGAAGAGTTGGTAAAGGTTGAAGGTGAGTTTAGCTTTATTGATGATCTTGCCTTAAGCTTCACAAGTACTAACCAAGGATACCTTATTTTCTAGGTGCTCAAGCTTGGATAAACAACAAGGTAAGGCTAATATGATGTTGTTGGGTATAGCATAAGTGACCGAATAGGTTATGTATGGATCTTGAAGCTTAGGTCATAATATGTCTTGATGTTGTTGGATCTTGAATGTTTAAGAACCCTAGGTTGATTTCATGCTAGATCTAACCATGGAAACCCTAGATCTAAGGTTGTATGTAAAGAAAAAGGCAAATGAAGAACAATGTATGCTAAAGGAAGTTAGATCTAAGTTTTGATGTGTTGGGTTGATGGAAGTTGATTTCTTTGTTTAGATCTATGGATGTTAGTGTGTATAAAGAATAGATCTAATGTTGATGAAATTATTCGAGGAAAAGATTAAGTGAATGCATGCTAGTTAGGTCACAAATGCAAAGGATATGCATGATATGATTTTTAGCATGAAAAGGTAACATTTTGGGGTATGGCCGAAAATGAGCTATGTAGGATTTCATGTATAGTTTTGAATATGTTTAAATCTGGACATTGGCCATAACATGTGCAAGCTTTATGACCCCAATGCATGGTAGATGATTATGTTAAGTGTGAGATGCATGTAAGTTAAAGGAAACAAAAGAAAACCTAATTTTTGGATGAAAGCATGTGTTGGCCGAATGCTATGGGTATGATGTGTTGTGTTGGTGCTTTGATTTATAGATCCTAGGTTGTGAAATTGTTGAATGGAGGATGTGATCACCCTTGGAGTAAAAGTTGTGATTAATTGGTGCATAAATGGTAGTGGCCGAATGTTGTAAGAAAAGGTAACCCTAAGTGCAATTCGTGATTTATGTATTTTCATTGTTGTGTCGGATAAGAAAATTAGAGTTAGGCTAGTTGGAATAATATTATAGAGCCATGATCTTTTATTAAATATTATTGGAACCCTAGTTAAGTTTTACTCGGGTTTTATTTGAGGTTTAAAGTCTAAATTAAGATTTAATCATGAATAATTTATTAATAGTTAGATATAAGGTTTTAATGTAGTACGTGTAATAAAAAGAGACTTAGGTTTAATTCTAAACCTATGAGTATTATTTAACCCTGATCGAGGCATGTACATGGATAAATATATTTTTATTTCAATAAAAATATTAGCTAAGTTTTGGAATAATTGTTAAGGAAAAGAATAAAATATTTTTTTAATTAAATGGATTTCAGTGATATATATATATATATATATATATATATATATATATATATATATATATATATCTTTGGTGATTTCAAAAAGAAATGATTTCATATTCTTAAAGTCTAAAGAATATTTGAATCGCTTGTAGGCGATCCACGTGTCTGTATACACGAACAAGGAGACCAAGAGTAAGTGGATACTGTAAGTGGACAGTAAGTATTCTTTTTCAAAACTGGAATGACACACTGCATCGTTTCATGAATAAGCATGAATTTTAAGCAAGCATGACATGACATGTGCATTGCATGAATTTTTCAAGAAGAAAGTTTATGCAATGATTTTTATAAAAAGAATATGTGAAGTTTTATGAAACGATAAGTTAAGATAAGGGGCACCGGTCGGTACCGTACCATCAATTTGGACTCCCATACCGAAGGACAATTATGAGAAGGATGGGTGAATCCAAGAGGCTGTGCAAGCCACACTGAAGGACATTGAGAAGGTGTGGTGCCTCCAAGGGTCACGTCTAGCCACTGAAGGACATTGAGAAGGTGCGCTAGCTGACCATATGTAAGGTCTCCAAGGGAATTCGGGGACGGTTCTGAAGGGAACGCACAACCCTGACTTCAGGGGTAAAATGGAGCGAGCCCACAAGTAAAAGATATGAAATAATTATGAAAAGGCCAACAAGGGCACAAGTACAAATAAGCGGTTTTCAAGGGCCAAGGGCCAGTTTTTCAAGCAAGAATGAAAGAAAGATTTTAAAGGGCATGGGGCCGAAACTAAGCAAGAGCATATGCATAATTCATGACATGCATGTGCATCAATTATCAAGTTTCTTTCTTTCATGATTAAGCGGGCATAAGTCAAGAGCATGATTTAAGTTTTATGTTTTTCCCTTACTGAGTCTTTTTGACTCACGTTTTTAAAATTGTGTCATTCCAGATGTATCAGGTGAAGAGAGTCAGGAGGACTACCTGACCTAGAAGCCCAAGATATTATGTTTCATATTTTGATGATAGTGGCATGAGCGTCACTAATTGGGTTCTAATGTGTTAAATATATGTTTTGTATGAACTTAATGAGAACCCTGATTATGTAAAAATTAGCTCGAACCCCTCGCGATCCTGTACGTTTCCGCCGTAATCAAGTAAAACAATAAGTAAGAACGCTGGAGTCATCCGGGGGATAGCTCGCGGCTGTCACAGTCCCTGCGGGATGCCGTTCGGGGCGTGACACAATAAGTCTCAAGCTTTATCAACGCTTAAGAAATCTCCTAAATTATTAGAAGGCTTAAAGCTCACAATAAATGAATCTAAATAGCCAAATCTTGCTAATGATGAGCAATAATGGTAATAACGAAGGAGGAGAGGAGTTGATAGGTTTTCTTGACAATAAACTGACACGTATGTGACTATAGATAGAATATTCGTGGAACTTGTAAGAATAATGTCCTAAAATTTATTTATCTGAATAATTATTTATTTAGATGTCACATGTTTATATTTAATTATTGGATAATATGTTATGACATAAGATGTTACATAGATATTATTGGGTGACATTGTAGAAAAGTCATGTCAAGGATTAATGAATCAAAGACGGGAAGTATGACCCTACAGTTCCTTGTTCATTTCATATTTTGTTCTAGACCAAGGTACATATTGATGTAGATAGGTCTACACTCGTTGTGCCTCTATATAATAGGATGATGGACTTCGTCATTGAGGTGGTGACCTTAAGCAAATGAATGGGTGTAATGTAAGAGTATATGCACTGAACGGAATCAAATATGAATACCTTCTAGAAGTGATCACTAATATTGAGAATGAATTCAGCACAATTGGTTTATTATATCCTTAGACCTGAGAGGTTTATACAGATCTATTTATTGTGTACTTGTGCTTTGACAGAGTCTTTTGCTGATGATCTTTCTAGGTCAAAAATTTCATATAACGTTGGGTTTGTATATAATAAAGGAGTTTGTATAAATGCTCAATAAGGAATCCATCAGTCTCTTGATGGGGCAATATATTCAATATATCTGTATAGGGTTGGACTAGAAAAAAAAACCATTGGCCAATGGTATTTTGTGAAAATGTTTTTTGAAATTTATATATATATATCTGTGTGTGAATTTTTTTTGAAAATAATTGATAGTCCAACGAGTTAGGGACTTAATCGGTGATATGATTTATGTCCTATTGACTCGTAGAATACATTATGGTCGAATGATAAATAAACGAATAATTGTTAGCAAAAGAGATTTCATAAATCAATCTCAAATACTCGGGGGTAAATTATAGTATGTTTATGGATATGATGACAATTAGTAGAAGTCTAAAATTCGGAATAAAAGAATATAAGGAAGTTAATGGAAAAAGAGTTTTTCCATGTGATCCTACGGCCAAGATCTGAGATTCCTAATGATCTCACGCACTATCACAATTAGGATTTTATATAAAAGGATAACTATAAGATAGTCTATCGTAAGCTTTTGGGTTGGCCATCAGGACCTTAGAAAAATCCTGTGATGGCTGTGAGCGTAGAAAGGAATGAGACAAAACATTTGTGCTGCTCAATTGTGAAATCTAAACACTCAAGATGTGAGATCAACATGACCTGAAGATTATTAAAGATTGAAGATTCAATCACAGACAAGTTCAAGATTGTTTGTCAGATTAAGTTAGTATGATAATTTTCGTAGGCAAACTTTCAGAACTGATATATGGACAAAGAAACTTCTCTCCTCCTTCGTTCCACTGACACATATTCTTCCATCGAATGCAAAACTAGCAGTTTAAAATTTTGAATTTTTCTTTGTCCATATGTCACTTCCACCAATATGTGTCGACTCATGTTAAGGTAGGTATCGACTCATTTGGACAAATCTAGTTTTTCTACTTCATGCAAGATGTTGACTTATGTTATGGTAGGAGTCAACTTGTTTGGACAAATTCAAATTTCAAAATCCAACCGTGACGATGGTTTCGACTCTTGAAGTCATAGTAGTTGACTCATTTGTCCAAGCTCAAACTTCAGCTTTTAGGAATAGACCCTTCCAATGAAGTGGTGACTCACTCTTCACACAATGTCAACTCAGCCAAATAGATTCACAATTTCTTACTTTCAGCATCATGGAGTAGACTCATTAGACACAATTTTTTTTGAAATCTCTTCTTTGAGTGCGCAAGAGCCTTGGCTTACAAAATTTCCTTCAAAATTAAATTTGACCTATCTCAATAATTTAGTTTCTGAGTTCACCCATTCTATTTACATAGTGGTTCAATCAATAAGTTGTCCCCAAGTGCACACTTGATACTCAAAGCCAAGATAAATAGAAAAAACATAACTTATAGTATGACTTGATCGGGTTTGGCCGCCTTCTAAGTTTCAAGTAGTCTTTGGAGGGAGCGACCTTACCTCAAGACATAGACATGGCCTACAGTTATTCACTGAAGGGATCTTTATTAGGATATTTGTTTTGGGTAATTAATCTTTATCAGGATGTTTGATGGAACTAAAATATCTATTTTTACCTTATTTTCTTATTAAAAATATTTCATTATGATAATAATTTTCTTATTGAGTTGTTGAAAACTTCTTCTTCTTTTGCATAAAACATCATTTTTTTAGTCCCCGAACTATGTGCTAAATATCATCATGAACCCTCAAACTACTAAAATCATCAACATTCATCCTGTCATAGGATTCGACCATCAATACTAAGCCACGTAGTCTATTTTTGGCACATTACAACCGTAAGATCTTATTGGAGGGCGAATTTTGATCCATTTTAGTTGTTTGGTGCTATATGATAAAATTTGTAGATCAAATCGATAAATGACATCGAGTGATAGTTCAAGGACTGGAAGGGAAGATTTCTTTCAAAACTCTTATAGGAGAATATGTCAAGAATAGAAAAGAGAAGATAGGAGGGTGGTAGAATGGATACTTTATTTTTTTTATTAGGTACCTATACCTAGATGATTTGTATCTCCTAGTATATCGTATATGTAGAGAATATGTTGGAAAATATTTTTTACTTTATTTCACTACAATCCTTTGAAAAATTCTATGCACTTAAAGACTTCGTTTATTACATTTTCTTTGTCATATGCGTAAAGTACAGTGCGTCACCCCTAAATTATCTTTATAGTATAAAAGGTAAATTAAGAATTGTGAACAAATTAACATGTAGTTTTGTTTATCTAATTTTTGAACGGATTGAATGTTGTTGTTTAATTTTAGCGAAAAATATATTTTTTACCCACAAACTACCATGTGTTTTGCACTTCGTACTTTAAATTACCATGTTTGAGACATTGTATCCACAAACTACTTATCTCTAACGCATTGCACTCTCTATCAGTTTTTACATCAAATTAGATAGAAATTATGTCACGCCCCGAACGCTAGCTAAACGAGGCTAATGACAGCCGCGAGCGTTCCCGAAAGGAACGCTCAAGCGTACTTACTAAAGTTCTTGCAGCGGAAAATATATCTCATTCAGAGTATTCTTGCAGCGGAAACATCATGATGCCTCAATATTTAAAAGAAGCCTTATAACACTAGCGTTTAACGCACATAGGAACATACTTCCCATCGATAACTTAAAGTAGTTATAACATGGTCTCAAAATATCAACCAGTTAAAAACCTTAACTTACTAAGCCGGATAACCCATGACCACCACATCACGGAGGCTCATGCCGGCTCTTACAAAAATTATCTAAACCTTTACTAAAATTAAGCAACAAGGAAGAGACATTTTCGTCAACCCTTCTCCTAGGGTTCAAGGTCCTCTTCGTAAGATTCCTCCCCTGAAACATTATCTGGAATGATACAATTTAAAACTGTGAGTCGAAAGACTCAGTAAGGAATTATAGCTAAAACATAGATTTGAAATTGTAAGCATGCACTTGAACTTGAAATCATAATCGTGTAAACATAATACGATTCATGCATGATCATGAATCGTGATGCACGTGTATGCCTCATGTTTGCATATGCACATGCACTTGCTCTTGAAAACAATACTTATACTTGTAAAATTCTTGCTTTTGGAAAAATCATTTCACGTCTTATCTGATGGGGCTACATGCCCTCTATTTACCCCTGACATCAGGGTTGTGCGTTCCCGTTGGAACTGTCCCCTATTTCCCTTAGGGACCTTACATATGGTCGAGCTAGCACACCTTCTCACATTCGTCCTTCAGTGGCTAGACACGACTCCTCGAGGTTCACACCTTCTTGCAAGCATCCTTCAGTGTGATTGCACCTACCTCGTGGACTACCCATCCTTCTTGCAAGCATCCTTCGGTATGGGTGTCCTAGGTGACATCCATCCTTCACGTAAACGTCCTTCGGTATGGATGCACCTTCTTGACTTGGTACGGTACCGACCGGCTTGGGTTCATTAACTAACTTGTCATCAAACTTGTCATAATGTAGCATAAAAATGGTACTTTCATTTGCATAAAATTTCTCCTTTCTCATGAGGAAAATGAATGCAAATGATCATGATGTATTCATGTCGTGCTTGATAATGTCATGCTTGATGTGCTCATTCATAAATACTTTCATGCTATATATCATTCCAGTTTTGAAAGGCGTAAGTTTCTACTTACAATTTTCACTTACCTTCGCTTGCTCAAGTATCGAACGTCTCGTTACCTACAATGAATCGTACTATTGTTATTCATAGGTTTACTAAACGTATAGAGTAATCAATAAATTACTCACACGAAATCTGTTCCAATTGACCCTCACACTAATTTTTCATATCCTATAAAAATTCTAAGTAATTTGAAGCTCGCTAGCCACCCAAAACCTTACCCAACAATACATGTCGCTGAAAATTTCTAAGCGGGCAGCCCTAGCGTCTCCAACTTAAAAATCCATAACTTCCAGACCATAGCTCCAAATTACACAAAATTTACCTTAAAACATTCAGCTTTCATAGGTCAATATAGGGAGTAAATTTCACAACAGAAGATTTTGTTATACACTTTCAAAAACATTTCATATAAAGCAAAAATCCTACAACCACACTATTGTTGTTTCCAGCTCGACCCTCCATTTTCAAAATATCACAACTTATTCGTCTTACTTCTAAATCACCTGAAATTTACCTTAAAACGTTCCTCTTTCTTAAACTTAAAATTCAAGACCAACCCCGTAAAATTTGGACTTAAAATGATTCCTCAAAAGGGTGCTCGAAATGAGCTGACATTCCGGACGTGCAAGACTGCTGGCAGCTTGACGTCCGGGTCTCGAACAACGCATATCTCATTCGATAGTTATCGGAATCGTCCAAGGTATGACTTAAAATCTTCCCATTTCCTAGGCATACAATCTAGGATCCACTCAATATCCAGAGATAACCACAAATGCATCAAAACACACTCTCTATTCCAACCTTGAAATCTGCATATGTAAATTCCAGCAATCACAATAATCTTTCTAGCCCTCCAAATTTCCAACAACCAAAATCCGAATCTCTCCATGTCACAACCAACATCCAAGGCTAACTTAACATTTCCTAGAAGCAACCATCCTCTCACCTTCCTCCCGTTTTTACAACTTCGACTCGAAGTTTATAACTAAACCATGGTTCCATATTCATCAAGTTAACACCATTGCATTTACCCATTTCTCTTGGGCTTTTTACCAAACACCTAGTGTGCATTATTGGTCCTCTTGCCTATTTTTCCAGATCTGAACCTATCTCTAACACTTAGGGCTTAGTGGTTCTCAATATGACTAGCATACATACAACCTAATGCACCAACCCCTAAATTCGGCCATACTTGCTCAATTTAGGTTTCAATCCTCTTTTAGCCCTTTTATCAAACACCTAGAGCACCAAACCAATTTCTCAAGAACTCTAATTTAGGATTCAACCATTTTTCCATGTTCTCATGTAAAAATCTATGCTACACTTAAGCACTTGCAAGATCTACCCTAAACATGCATAGATCCACACTTAGCTTGCATAGATCTACACTAAACATGCATAGATCTAAACTAAACATCCATGAACACAAGGAGAAAAACTGCTTAGACAACCCACCATCAAACTACAACCGACCAACAAGAGAAAACAAGAAGAAAATAGAGAGAGAGAGGGTAGCATGATTTTCGGCCAGCAAGGTTTCCTAAGAGGGCTGGATTTTTACCTTGCTTCACCTCTTCCTCCTTCTTTTCTTCTTCTTCTTTCTCCTTCTCCTTCCTTCTCCTTCTTCTTCTTCCTTCTTCTTCTTCTTCTTCCTTCTTCTTCTTCGGTCGAGTGACTTAGGGCAAGGGAGATATGGTTTGGGTAAAGGAAAATGTGAAATGCGTGAAAGAGAGGAGGGGGTGTGGTGTTTAACGTGAAAATGGCTTGGGGAAAAGACAGGGCTGCCCTCCCTTATTTTCTCCCTTCTCATGAATTCCACCTCACATGTTTTTTAATCCGACAAAATCACTCAAGGTGTCGACACTTTCAACACAGCCAAAATCACGAAAAATGTAAACTTTCGGGTTTTAGTTGGAAGTGTCGACACCTTGAAGTTAGATGTGTCGACACCATCACTCAAGGTGTCGACACTTCCAACATTTAGTCAAAATCACTGGAGTTTCGGAAAAAAATGTAAACTTTTGGGTATTAGTTAGATGTGTCGACACCATCACTCAAGGTGTCGACACTTCCAACACTTAGTCAAAAATCACTTGAGCTTCGGAAAAATGTAAACTTTCGGGTATTAGTTTAATGTGTCGACACTATGCTCCAATGTGTCGACACTTACATCAAAAATCACTAATTTAATCATACGTACATATTGAGGGAATCATAAGCAAAAATTTCTCTGTTATAAAATGACATAAATAAGGTCGGGATCAAACAAATTAACTTTTTAATACAAAATACTGATTATAGGCTTAAAAAAATTACAAATCACCTATTAGGTTTTAACGCCTTTTTAAAAAACCGAACTGTGTTTTTAAAAAAATCAAAAAGCCTACTAGGTTTGTCATTTTGGTACTAAATCTCACTCGACCCAAAATTGTTACTAGAGCTAACGAAGCACGTCCCACGTAATCCAAATAACCCAATCAATGTGAGACCCCGAAAAATTAGTACGTACTCTGTTGTAAGCTTAAGGATTTGGTGATTTGTTTTGAATTAATGGAGGTCATGGTATGGTCTAAGTTTAATGAGCATTATGGAATTTCAATGGATGAGATTTAAATTTTAAGGTAGTCAACTTTAAGTTGCTGAATTTTGTTTATTTTCTATATCCTTGATTAATTTTTGAAGGATTATGTTATGGACCATATTATTGGGCTATTAAGGTTTAAATGGTTGGACTTAAAGCCTAAAAGAATGGGCTGAAAATGGACAGCCCAAGCTTGGCCGAAAATTAGGAATGATGGGCCTTGAAATTTAATCAAGTGGGCTGCCCAATTACATGTGATGATGGGCCCTTGAAGTTGTGATATTGGGCTGCTATAAGGCTTGGAATATTAGGTGATTATTGGGCCTTTAAATGTATGCTAATGGGCTGCCAAAATAGTCATAAAGATGGGCTTAAAAGTCATGGTATTGGGCTGCCATAATATTCATGATAATGGGCTGCCATTGAATGGTTATTGGGCTTTAAGGATTTAGGTTATTGGGTCTTAGCCTTTAGGCTTGTGAAATGGACTTGAGACTTGTGATATTGGGCCTTAGACAAATATTATTGGGCTGCCAAAGTCTTATGTGATTGAAATGTTAGTGGGCCTAACTTTAAAGATTTATGTTATTAGGCCTAGCTTTAAAGATTGGTGTTATTGGGCCCTATTCTTTAAACTTGTGAATTGGATTTGAGATTTAGCCTAATGGGCCTTGAATTTTGATGTTGGATTAGCAAGCCCATTAAGTAACCATGAACCCATTTAGTTGGATTTCAACTAAGTGAACTAGACTAGTTCTAAACCAAGGGAGACAAGGGGACATGAAGTGACAAAAGGCTGAAAAGTTAAAGAAGAGTGAAGAGACACTACTTGGCCGAATATTATGGCCAAGTTCACACTCTTTGTCTTCACTTGTGACATTACACGTCTATCACCCTTTTTCCATTTCATTTGTGTTGCTTTAGTCGACCAACACAAAGGGGAGAAGAGAGAAACCAAGCCAAAAAGAGTGGAGAGAAACCGAAGGGTGAAAAGAGAGAACCAAGGGAGAAATCCAAAGTTTTGAACCATGAAGTGAGGTTTTAAGCTTGAACCAAGAGGGAACTTGTGTGAGAGGAAGGAGAAGAAGGAAGAAGAAGAAGGAGGTAAAGAGAAGGAGAGGTCTTGCAAGGAAAAAAGGAAGGGAAAGCAAGGAGACAACAAGGTAAAGTCCGGATCTCTCCATTTCCTTGTTGGCCGAATTTCATGTAGTGGGATCTTGGATTTTTATGTTGTATGTTGCTAGATCTAGTGTTGTTAAGGTGTCTAAGTGTTAGATCTGGCCATGTATGTTCTAGATCTAAGGTTGAATGTGAAGAAAAATGCAAATGGAGAACAATGTATGTTAAAGGAAGCTAGATCTAAGTTTATGCTAAGTTGGTTGGTTGTAAGTTGTAAATCTCCCTAGATCTATGGTTATGGATGTGTTTGAATGTTAGATCTAAGTGTTTGACCATTGTTATGATGATTTAATGAACAATATACATGTGGAAGAGGTTCCGAACTATGGAAGAAATGCATGATAAAGAGGAAGATAGGACAAGTGTAAGTTTTGGCATAAATCACCATGATGGCCGAACCATGCAACCCTAATTTGCATTTTGCTGCTTATGTTTGGTGTTAGATCTAAGAGCATGAATGAATGTGAGTGTGTTCTGACTTGTTATTGGAAAATGCATGTAAGTTTGGTTGTGAATCGAGGAAGTTGCATGCAAATAAATAATGAGAAAAGTCCAAGTGTTCTATGATATTGTGTTGGCCGAATGTCACTTTGTCCTTGATCTTGAATTATGTTATGATTGGTAGTTCTTAGGTTGTGAAATTGTTGAATGGAGGATGGGATCACCATTGGAGATGAAGTTGTAATTAAAGAACACATAAGATTGGCGTTGGCCGAATGCCATGAGGAAGAGAAACCCGAATTGCAAGCTTGGAACAATTGGAAATTTTATTTGCTTGTGATGAATAAATAAAATTAGGGTTGTGGCCAAACAAATTAAAAGATGTTAAGGCTTAAAGGATCGAGTTAAAGGATTAACAAGCCTTGTGATGTTAAGCATGGATTAAGGATTTAATTAGAATGATTTAAGGTTGGCCAACTCCTATTTAGGGCAGAGTGAAACGTAATCGTAATGATATGCATATCGATGCTAAGGATTAGAGAGCCTTGACCTTATGAGGAGAAAAAATGTAAACTCTAATCAAGGTTAATGTCTCGGGTTGCATAGAGAAATGCTAATATGCATGTAAAGGAATGACATGTAATTGGGATGATATAACATGCATGTTGGGCGATCGCCTTGATGTATAGCAAGTTCTTGATGTTCCTTGATGGTTAAAAGTATTGCATGATGGTTATATCATGTATAGAACAACAAACTTAAGAGGGAAATAAGGGCAAGAAGGCCACGGGTTGGCCAATGAAGTGAGGATTCAATATATATAAAGATCGAGTTGAAATACCCTAGAAGTTCACATAATTGGAGTTGTTTGATAGGTATGATCCTTGCTACTTTCACTTTGATTATGAAAGTTAACAATGTTTATAAGGAAGGTCACATTATGAAATCACATGTTCTAAGATTGGAACTCTGAAACTAAGATCGTAAATGATACGTTGGTATGCTTTGTTGAATTTGGATAACTAAGCATTGGAGTATCGCTTGTAGGCGAAGACCGAACTAAGTTCGAGTGGATCGGTATAAGTGCAATAAAAATATTAAATGATTAAATGACCTAAGATTTGGTATATTAGTTAAAGAAAAGATTAAATAAAGTATTTAATGATTAAAAGAATTATATTGATATATATATATTATCAAAAAAGAAATATAATATAGTTGCCATTCGGAAACGTTCCGACGAATGGAAGGTACGAAGTCAAGTGATGAACGGGAAGTTCAAGATGGATTAAGAAATATTCGGCAACTATATTATACCATTAAATTAAGTAATGCGTTGAATTATCGCTACTTGTCCTTAGTGGACTTCAAGATAGGACTGTCGGGTAATTCGTAGGACCGACACATACCGATATGGTTTCATCTATACGCAGTACATTGAAAGACTGAACCTATTCCTTGTAGGCGAGGAGCCAAGTGAGCAAAGGAGGATTTGCGAGGAGTACTGTAAGTGAACCTTACCCCTTTTGGAAAACTGGAATGATACACTGCATGTTTTATTGTGCATGGCAAGATGTTTTTAATACATATGAAATGTATTGCATGAAGAATGTTTCAAGTACGCATGATGTTTCGAACATGTCATAGCATGATCATTTGCATGAACGCATGAGAGACGTTTTGATGCAAATGAAATTACGATGTTTTCAAGAGTGGCATGGCATGTTCATTGCATAGAAAACATGAAAAGTTGTTTTATGCAAATGAAAGATGATTTATGTTATGATTAAGCCCGGAGGCTTTGGTTGAACACGTACTAAGCTAAGTGAGGTTCGACATCCATGCCGAGGGACGTTGTTCGTGAAGGATGGATGGATGGAACCTGAGACATCCATGCCGAGGGACGTTGTTCGTGAAGGATGGATGAATGGACGCCCATACCGAGGGACGTTGTTCGTGAAGGATGGGTTAGTCCGTGAGGTATGTGCAACCACACCGAGGAACGTTGCTCGAGAAGGTGTGGCTCCTCCAAGGGTCATGTCTAGCCACTGAAGGACAAATGAGAGAAGGTGCGCTAGCTGACCGTATGTAAGGTCTCCAAGGGAATTCGGGGACGGTTCCAAAGGGAACGCACAACTCTGACTTCAGGGGTCAAATGGAGCGAGCCCACAAGTAAAAGATTTGAAATGCATTTGAAAAGGCCAAGAGTGGCAAGAGATTTTAGTGCATGGCATGTGCATCACGGAGCATGCATATGCATCATGGTTTTTATGCACTAACTCATGATTTACAGTGTTGCATTTCTTCTCTTATCGCTACAGTGTATTGAAGTAAGTATGTTTTTAAAGCCATGTTGTATCAAAGTTCATGTTTTAACTGTTGTTCCTTACTGAGTCTTTCGACTCATAGTTTTTAAATCGTATCATTCCAGATCCACAAGATAACTGGGGAGCAGAGGAGTATCTCACATAGAAATCCTGGAAGTTTGGGGATTGGAGCCGGAGTTGGTGAACTCCGAGGTAGCACTAGTGAGTGCTGATTTTGATGGAGAGGCAGTATGTTGCCCTAGTACGTTTTGTATAAGTTTGCAAACAAGAGGCAATGTAAAGACTTTTCTGAATTTTAATTTGTATACCGAAGGGTTATGTTCTTCGAGCTTGTATCTCAGCCAACATGTGGATCCTGAGTGAGCCATCCTATGTGTATATAAAAAAAAAAATTCCGCTGTAGGAGGTAGTGTAAGCGCTGGAGTGTTCCCGGGGAATGCTCGCGGCTGTCACGGTCCCTGCGGGATGGCGTTCGGGGCGTGACAATCAATTTTTGCTACGTGTTTAAAATTCCATGTCAGCTTTATTTGCTCTCCCGTCTGCCATGTCGTATGTCAGGCACATCATGCCACTTCACTTAATGAGCTCCATCCATTTCATTATTATTAGGAGCCAGGTGTGACACTTATTTGAGACCAGCTTATACCTAAAATCACAAGTGTTCCAAAAAATCCCCAAATTCTCAGTCTCAGAAAACATAAAATCTAGTGAGTTCTTCGAGCATTGTTGTGCATTTGCTTGCGGAAGGAGGATAAAAAAAATGACTCCTGCAAATCTCCTGCTTTATCGTCTAACAGGCACAATTTTTTCCCTTAAATCTTCTATTCATTCTAAGCTCGATTAGTTTTCTCCTCATACAGCTCAAAGTATAAAAGTAATCTAAGAAATAGGATTTTATTGGATGAATCTTGAAATGTGACATCTACCGCAACAAACAAGCAAAATTTTAAATGGGACCCAAAAACAAAATGACAAAGAAACAAGCTAGAGTAATGCCTATGAAAATTTGTCTCCTACCCTGTTGACAAAGATGATTATTTTATGTTTTGGTCATACCAGATTTAGTGTTGTCTGTTGCAAGTGATGTTGAACAAGTTAGTGCTTCTCCTTCAAATATTCTCTGTTACATGTGTTGTGTGAAATTACTCATCGTTTCCATGTCCCCAGACTCGTATTTTGGTCCATTTTGATGTGGTCCCGAGTTCAGTGATTATTTAATTATGTGGTCAAGTTTAGTATATTTTGTTCCCACCTGATGTAACCAGCCTTGTTACTAAATTAGCCTCAAGATGTATGCTCTCTGAAATTTTTTAATAAAAGCTAACGTGTTTGATTTTAAGGTCTGAAATTTGGGTGTTGATGTGTTTTATTTTCTCAATTTTGCTAGCTTATGCATCTTCGAATAGATTCCTTCTATGTCTTGAATTATTTTGTAACTGAAGCGTGATCTTTGAATGGTGACTAACTCAGGAGATATGAATAATAAACTGTTCTGTTGCAATTTGTTCTTTGGATAGAGTCCTTCTATGACTTGAAAATTTTGCTAGCTTCTATGTTTGTTAACCCAAGGTTGTTTTGCAAACGATCCATAATTGATTTTCATGATAACAAAAATTATAAGTTTTGAGGACTTTTAGATTTTATCTTGTCAATCCATAATTTCTAAAAAGTGTTTCAAAAGATTGAGGATATCCCTCTCTAAAATATTCTAATATATATTAACATTATTACATAAGCTAAAATGTTCACATTATTCATTGTAGGTGTTTAAAGATGAATTGGAGTGAAAACGACACTTTCAAGTTGCTGAAAAACTTCTTCAGCACTTATAGTGTCGACACATTGAAGCCTAGTGTCGACACATTGCACTGACACCCGAGACATCAATTCCAGACCAAGTTTGATCGTGTCGACACATTGCATTGATTCCCGAGAGCATCATTCCAGACCAATTTTTGAAGTGTCACATATGCTAACTATGTGTCGACACATGTCACGAATTTGAAGACGATTCGGAATTATGTCATATCACTCAAAAAGCTTTAAAATTAATTGGGTACCATTCCAACGGTACTCTTGTTGTCCTTAGAAGACCGTTGAAGCCAAATAAGCTTTAAATAGAATGAGATAGAGAGATAAAAAGAAAAATTCTCTTGCAATTACTTTTTACCCAACTTTTAGAGAGAGAAAGTGTTTTGAAGAAGAGATAAGACCACACCTACCAAGAAAGTGTGTGATTCACCCGCCAAAATTCAGCTGTCTAATGAGAATCTTATCCTCTTGCACTGAGATATTCCATACACTTGCTTATTCGGCTTAGAAAGCCATTCTCCTTTGTACTCATTCTTTGTAAAACACTTGAGTGTTGGGTAAACACTTGGTCCTACTTGTGAGAGTAGAAGAAATCCCTTGAGTTTTGAGATTTATGAAGAGAGTTAAAGCACGAGCTCGAAAAATGCTTTGTAAATGTTCCTTAACACCCTAGAAGCTAAGGTGTATTTGCTATTTGAAGAATAGTGAAAGAAGCCCAAGGAAGTCAATAGCCTTGGGGGTGGGCGTAGACAAGTATTGGCTGAGCCACCTAAAATTGCGGTGTCGTCTCTCTAACTCTATCTCTCCCATTATTCGTTCCTTATTCATATTTGTGGTGCTTTATGCTTTATCATTTGTTGCTTATATTTTTCTTAGCATAAACAAATTCAGATCTCTATTTTATTTGTTAAAATGGTATTTTTCAGATCTGCATTTTTGTCGAAAAGGGGGTAAATTTTGTTAAACTCAATTCAACCCCCCTCTTGGGTTGTTATTTGGACTCACAATGTCTTTGGATAGAATTGCAATTTGTTTCTATTTTGTTTTGTTAGAGTTTACAGAGTTGCAATTTGACATATTTTGTTTTACTATTTGATATATTCTGATTTTCAATTTTACATGTTTTGTTTTCTTAGAGCAAGTGTATTTTGTTCTTTTTTGTTAGGATTTACTATTTTGCAATTTGACATGTTTTGTTTTGTTAGAGCAAGTGTCTTTGTTTTGTTTTGTTTTGTTTCAATTTTACATGTTCTGTTTAGTTTGGTAGATGAGGTTGAGGGTATTGATGCATCATGGAGACAAGTCCAGATAGGGGGAAGAATACATTAGGAGAAACTGCTGCTATGGGAAGAGTTGACGTGGACTACATATCTACCATTGAGCTTGTTGGCTCGGTCAATTCCTTTGGTTACCATCAAAGGGGCAGCATGTGGTAGTGTCCCTCGATGACAATCCAATGACAGAGGTTAAACCATTGTGGAGTGACAAAGACGTCCTAGAAATGCAGACCATGGTTTATAAAGAGCGTAACGAGACTCCATATTTGTCTGGAGCATGCAGTGGACCAGCCTCGCATCCTTAAGCCCAATGTAGATGTGGGTGAGGACGTGGATATGGACGTGGGTGAGGAAATTCTGGTTAGGATGGCAATTTGGGTGAGGAAGTTGGTCAATACGGAAATGTGGGAGAAGAGGAGGGTTGTGTTAAAGGTAGTGATAGGGTTTCTAGTCAAGAGGGTAAGAGTTTTGGTCAGGATAGCATGCTACAACTCCATTTTATATTTTGTGTGTTCTTATACTAACAGCTCTAGCTTGTATAGGGGTCCCAGCCTCCAGCTTCTCAACTAACTACAAAGTTTCCAGCTACAAAGAAGAGGAAGGGCAAAGGAAAGAAGGCTACACAATCAGTACAACATGCTACAATTTTACCTTAGCATTTTTATATTTTTTGTGTTATTATACTAACAGCTCCAGCTTGTATAGGAGTCTCAGTCTCCAACTTCTCAACCAACTACAAAGCTACCAAGTACAAAGAAGAGGAAGGGCAGAGGAAATACACAATCAGTACAATTTTTTTTCATGATTTTCTTTCTTGCTTTTTTCATAACTGAAAGTTTTGGTCAATATTCAGCCTGGAATACTATTAATCATTAAAGAAGCAGGAACTAGAAAACAATGACCCAAACTTTGATGTCTACTGATAAGTTTCAAGTATGTGTAACTTTCAATAATCTTAAAGAAGCAAAAACTAGTACTCAGTAGACATAACTCCTAAAAACCAGGACCCGTAAAATAATTTTCGCAAACGACGGTTTTGGCTAGTTTGTGGGTTATGTTCTGAATGTTTTAGATGATTCTCATTTATGTCATTTTAAAGTGGAGTCATTCAGACATTAGAGTTCACTTCCTCTACTTATATTGAAATATTCTGGTTGGTTTTTAACTTCTTTGAAGAGTTTTGATGGATATGAAATTTGGATGTGCAATTTTCTGAGTTATGGAAATAGCCAAGTACCTATGCGTCATTACATAGAAATTTTTTGCAAATGGGTTTGTACCTATAGCTTTTGTGTCTAAAATGGAGCATTATTCTTGACCAAATTGTCTACCAACAAAATGGAGCATTATTAATAACAGATTTCGATTTTGATTTGCTCAGAGGTCCCAACATCCAACTTCTTAGCCAACTATAGAGCCTCTAGCTTCTCAACCAACTACAAAGGTCAATACCAATGAAATCGCATATGTAAGGGAAAAGGCAAAGGGGCATCAACATAGTGTGGGGTCCTTGAAAGCTAAAATAGTCATATACATGTTCTGTAGTCATTATGAGAATAACTTTTTGAGATGTTTATAACTGACTTTTGTGATTTAGTCATCTGTCGACACATATTTTGGTAGTGCTTGTGAACAATATTTTGTGATTTGCCCAGGATGTTTTGTAGTGGTTTCCTCGAACCACATGACACTTGTAAGACAGGTGCTATGTATTAGCTGCATTTCCTTTTTGTAGTGGTTTGTTGGGACCACTTAACTTGTAATGAAGATACACCTTTTGGTAATGCAAGTTGATGTTTTTATTCATTACGTGTCTTAATAGATAATCTTTGGAATGATGGAACATAACGCATATAAGAAATGCTCGAAATTGCCACTTTACATTTCCAAACATAGATAACATAACACATGACAGTGTCATGTTCTACATTTCAAGTCACATAACACAAAATACTAAACACAAAACACAAACAAGACCTATACTGACACCTACAAAACAGGACACTGAAACATACAATAATTTGACATTGACTCCTACAATCACAACACATGTCACAAACACAAAGGTCTCAATGTAGCTACATTTTTGGATAAGTCAGAAGCCTCAAGTAGAAAATCACCAACAAGATGATGATCACCCACGAAACAACAAGTAGGTATATAAGCCACCTCCTGGTTGCTTTATGCGAGTTAATTTTCTTCTCCATAATCCTTAACTTATTCAAAACCCTAAGTAGAATCTATCTCCCACGCTGGCAAGTCCTAACATCCACCCATTCGAAGAATTCACACTGTCGTTGCCTCTACAACAGAAAATCAAATGAAGTTATTAAATGAACAAGAAGTTGGTTTAGACATTTCATCAACAACTTATTCACTTACATGTCTCTCATATAGAGCACAACTATAAAACCTCCTACTAGGTTTTAAATCAATCTACAAAGTCCTTAACACTGCCTTCAACCCACATTTGCACACCTTTGCGTCGCGATTTCAAGCGTCTATAATAGCGGATGATGAGCTTAAGGAAGACATCATTGAGGATTAGATCCACACAGTAGAATGGGGAGAACTATTGTCCAATCCTTACAATAACACCTCGAAGACCCTCGAAGTTCCTCCAAGAGAAATCAGCGCAGCAAGTCTCTGAAATATTGGAGATTTCATAAGTTTCACTTAAGGGCAAATAAATTTGGGGATTTTTGAGCGAACGAGGGTCTACAATCGTGTTACTAGAGGAGACAATGAAATGGCGAGTGAGGATGTGGGAGACACGAGGCGTGGGGACGTAGAAGACAAGAGACCTAATTTAAGCACACATGGAAGGGTAAACACGAGCCATAAAATCGATTGGGTTATTTGGATTACGTGGAATGGCTCTGTTAGCTCCATTAACAATGTTGGGTCGACTGAGATTTCATATCAAAATAACCAACCGAGTGGCCCTTTTTATTAATTTTTAAATCCAGTGAGGTTTTTAAAAAGGTGTTAAAACCTAGCAGGTGATTTGTAATTTTTCCTAAAAAAAAGTCAAATAGAATGTTAAGTTTAAGACCATAATTGTCATTTTATTTTTAAAAAAATCAATTTTTATTCTTTTTAATATGAAATATTGATTATATCCTTAAAAAACTCAAATAAAAAGTTACATCTTAGGGTATAATCATCTTTTTATGTTTTAAAAGGTCAATTTTCGTCTAATTTGACGAAAAAAATAGGAGGGTGCAATGTGTTAGGGATAAGTAGTTTGTAGGTGCAATGTTTCAAACGTAGTAGTTTAAGCTACAAAGTACAAAACATGTGGTAGTTCATGGGTAAAAAATATATTTTTTCCTTAATTTTATATGAATAGACTTGTAAGCATTTAAATAGATCAAATAAACGAAAAGAAATTGTTGATGCTGGATTTTGCTTTGGTCCATCAGATGAGCAATGGATCATTAGCAAGCTCTCTTTTGGATAATCGAACATGCAAGATAAAGCAAAATGAGCGGAGCTTTTTTGTTGGATGAGCCTCTGATACTTAGGGGCGTTTGTTTCCCAAAATTTCCACCCTTCATATTTCCAAACAATCATAAAATAATTCATCTCTCCTCATTAAATTATAAAATAATATTATACTATTCAATTAAATATTCTCTCTCCTAACTTTTTTTATAAAATACTATACCTTTTCACAAAACCCAATACCCAAAATTTTCAAAACTCCAATATTTCCACAAACAAACACCACTTTAAGTCAGTGTCGGAGGAAACCAGCTTACGAAGTAGTTCAATGTGTATCTTAGATTTGTTTACCTGAAGACTTTTATGGGAGCGTAAGGACCAATACCATTTATTTCCTTGTTAGGCACGAAACTTGTGGTGTACAAAACTTGTTTTGTAGCCGATAAGACCCAACATGGTAGAAAAGTCTATCTTTTGGGGCGCTTCTCCTCTCTGAGTCTACAGGTGAAAAAGAGGGTTTTCAAAATTTGGGGGTGCTAAGGCCCCTTTTCGAGCAAGACGTGGCCTTTACTGAGGCCTATTGAGCGAATTCCAAGGGAGAGGCGTCAGACGCTCTAAAGTAGTAGTGGAAAGAGAAATGATAGGCGTTCTTTCTTTTGTTCGCCTCTCGTTCGCCTATCGAATATTATAGTGATATTTACGTTCTTCTAGTGGGTCCGTTAAAATGTAAAGAACCGGTCCAAACAACCCGATTTTCACCCTCTCCGACAGACCGGTTGAATTTCTCAGGCCGTATTTTTTTAAAAATCTCTCTAAGAGCATTCCTAGCAAGCTCTCTATTCTAACATTTTAGTTAAAATAGAGAGCCAATTTAACCAAAAAGCCAAAAAACACTCCTCAACATCCTCTCTATTTTAACAACTTTTAACAAAATTTTTGAAGAAGTGAACAGTGGCTCTCTATTTTTAGAGAGCCACTATTCACTTCACTATCTTAAAATATTAATATATATATTCTTTTTTTCTTTTTCTTTTCTTTTTTTTCTTCTTCTTTTCTTTTTTATTTTTAAAAAATTATTATTCACTTCACCATCTTAAAATTTAAAAAATTCCAACATTTAGTAAAATAAAAAAATTTAAAAATCGATCTTTTTAAGATAAGACAAATATTCAAAAATATGACTATTACGATAAAATGAATATTCAAAAATATAAATGTTAGAGAAATAATAAAGAAATCTTTAAAAAATAATATTTAAATAGAATACTAAAAATAGATGGTTAAAATAGAGAAGCTGCTGTGAATGTTTTTTAAAAGTTGATAGTTAAAATAGAGAAGTGTGTTTTTTGGTTAAAGTAGAGAGCCAAATTTGAAGAGGCTGCTAGGAATGCTCTAAGACAGGTTGAATTTCTCAAAACTCACGTTCTCTCTCCCCGATTTTCCCCCAAAATGAAATGCCCCCAAATCCTAGATCTCCCCGTCTCCCTCTCACTCTCCGCGTCTGCCCCCAAATCAGGATTTGGCTGGGCTGTAAAGGAAGAAAGGGAGAGAGACAATGGAGCAGTGCGATGGGATCCTAAGAGAAGATCGAGCATCGAGATCCGCGTGTAGTGCACTGCGTTTGCTTGACGAAGAAGCTTCAACATTAGGCACAGCCTAGCGTTGAATCTCTGCTTCCCAATCTCAAACAACCGTCCTTGTTCCTCAAGATAAGCTTCAACATTACTCCAGCGTGTTCCTCAAGATACGCCGTTAAAGCTCACCCCCTAGGCCCCTCTCTATCTGTCCTTGTTCCGTACGAGCATTGAGGTTTTCGCTCTGTGATCCTCGGATTCTCAGATCAAGCAGGCTACCTCTCATGGACGCTTCGCCCCGGCATTCATCGCTATTCGAGGTTTCAACTCTCTCTTCACTCTTCATTTTCTCTCTTGTTCGCGGTTTTTTTCCCCTGGAAATTAGTAAGTTGCAAGTTTTCTAGGATGAGGATTCTGTTCAGAGACGTAGTTAGGTCCAATTACGGTCTTCTGTATTCATTGTCCTCTTCAGTTGGGGTTCCCTTATGCATCAGGTTTCAGATCACTGACGATTGTTAACCAATTCCGTCTATCTCGCCGAAATCCACGATTCCCGGTTCCGGTAAGATAATTTTTGAGCCAGGACATGCGTCATCGGTAGAAAAACCTTAATTTGACTGAAAATGCCGTCCATTTCCTCCAAAAATAAGCTTAGAACGAAAGAGTTTGGGCTGAAGTTCTTAGCTTCTCGAGGAAATAAATTTGTATAAAGTCTGCGACTTGTTCACGATTTCGACCAGATAAAAAGTTCAATGAATAAACAAAAAAAGCCAACGTTTGATGACCTCCTTGTCAACTCTAAAAACTGGGTCATAAACTGGTTTATTTGCTTTCTTGTCAGGGTCCCAATTTGAGTTCATTGTGTGTGGTTTTGCTTTTGCTTTTTCGTGTTGATGACTTTGCTAGAGCTTACAACGATTTTGTGTTTAACATATTTTCTTCCCCACTTTTAAGTTTTTTGACTTACAATGCTAGCTCATAGTCATTGAGCAACTACTAATCCTTGGTTGTATGGATTTTTCTGGCTTTATAGATGCTTGGATTATTAACAATTATTCAATATTCTTTGTGCCAAATGCTTGTAATTACTGTTCTCGGGTGTTAGGGAGTGCCGACGATCAGGAATATGATCTTCTTATATCTTTGATCCTTTGCCAGGGGAGGAAGAAGAATTGCTGAGATCACAGTCGTACTCACAGTCACCTCATTAGAGGTCCCAGAAAACATCACTTATGAAGCTACAGGCCATTTTTGCAGCATTACCCCGGTGTTGGACTGTTTGGTCCAGTTCCATACTCAACAATCAAGTATTCATCTTTTGTTGCATGTCATTAATTCCATGCTCATGGTTCTTAGTTGACTTATGACATAGTCATAGTATATTGTCTTTGTACTTTTATTATGATTATGTTAATTTGTAATTTTGTTGGTATTTGAAATTTATTTCTTGAGAATGGGTGTTTTAATGTAATATCATTATTTGCACATTTTCTAATTGCTGAGATTTTCATGTAATATCATTATTTGGTGGTGAGACTGAAGAAAGTTGTGGAATTATTCGAACAGATGATTGCGGTTTGAACAGACTAAAGCAGGTATGCTATTGAATAATGAGAGGTGATTTCGAGATGAAGTGCCAGAATTTTGAAATTTACTTCGTTTTTTTTCAATTGACGGTTTAGGACAAATTTTTCCTATATGTGGAGAAGATCATATATGGAAGGCCTAATTCATTCGAATCTGGATTCTTTTCGTATCAGTTTACAATAGAAGATTGTGGAGAAGATCACAAATCCAGAATCATTTTGCCTCTGGGACTCCCATTTTTAGGCTCTAACTTCATATTTCCACAAATTAGATAAGCTTATCATCCGGCATTCTTCTAACTGCAAACAGCACAGCAAACCCAGCGACCACAACTGTCACCACTCCCAGAAAATCGTGCTTGAATCCTAAATAGTCTCTCACATAGTCTTCCATTGTTTCATCAGTGTCTTCAAGTGGTTCCTTTATATATGGAAGGGTCTATATATATGAATGGCAGAAGTTTCTCAAAAGAAACTAGAGACAATTCGAGGTAGATACGCAAGCCGAAATTTCAATCGTATTAGAATGAAATATAGCTACTCATCTGTAACACCAATACTAGAATCAATCCATAGTCATCATATTAATTCTCTACTAGTAATAAGAAATGTAAAGATTGTTTCTCCAATGGGATAATCTCTAAAACTGTTTCCGAATAGAAAATTAAAAAGGGAAAGGGCACAAAGGCGAAAGTTGAACATGAATTATCTGTTTTTGGAGGATCTAGAAATTTCATTTCCGCAATGGAAAATGTTGTACAATAATAGCAATTAACAAATCACCTCAACTCCATTGTAAACCATATCATAAGCTAACGCACGAGCAGATGCAAGATCATCCGTGTCTTCAGGATTTGGAGCAGTGAATGGGTGATGCAAGGCCTGCAAAACTATGATTTTATATGCCCAGGTAGAGATGGCGAAAATGAGCAATAAAAGATCCCTTCCAACCAGTTCCATCAACACTCAATTGCAGAAACTCTATCTTGAAAAACAACCCAAGATGAAAGTAGGAATCTACATACATGACGGACCAAAAGTATAACCTGAGTCCTTACCTTTAAAATACCGTTTTACATGAAAAAAAGAGCTAACAACCAATACAATAGAATACCGGTATTGTGCTCCATTTTTATGTAACAATCACAGAGGATGAGAAAGCATGATCTGCTGATTCTGGACAGAATATTAAACTCACAAGAAAAGTATCTTAATTCCCAGAGTTTTATATTATGACAGGAATCTGTAATATCAGACCAAAACAGGGTAGTTTAAATGGATAAAATGGAGAGTTAACCTTCCCATAATTTTACCTCAGTAGAAAAATACAGGCGTAGTAGTTATTAGAGGGCTGGAAAAAACTTCGGAGCACTGAATTATAAGATGTTTAGACACAAACCCGCCGTAGCAATTACTATTAACAAAGTAATATAAGAATCATTCAAGTAGTAAATTCAATATTGTGACAATCTACCAGCTCATATCAAAATGAACGAGAAACAAGAAACACAGAAAATGATCGTAGTGACGGTATAACATCGTGAAACAATTTCAACAGTAATTTTTTTTTTCACAACAGGAATGAATTACACTTCACTGGAATTGCAAGGGCATATTACAAACATGAAAACAGACCGGTTTTTGGAAACCAGGCACCTGAAAGAATGCACCACTCAGTACGATAGATAGAGGGACAAAACTCGAGATTTCGGGGCAAACGGACGGGATTTCGGGGCAAACGGGGAGAGACAGAGGGACAAAACTCGGGAGAGGGAGAAATCTGGGTTTTAGGGAGAAATCTGGGGGCAAATGGACGGGGAGGGAGAAATCTGGGGGCAAAAGCTCGGGGAGGGAGAAGAAGTCTGGGTTTTGGGGGGCAAATGGACGGGGAGGGAGAAATCTGGGGGCAAAAGCTCGGGGGGGAGGGAGAAGTCTGGGTTTTGGGGGAGAAATGGACGGGGAGAGAGAACGTGGGTTTTGAGAGTCCCGAAAAACAAACCGGTCAGATGGAGTTTTAAAAAAATACGGTCTGCTGAACAAATCGGTTTGCATTTTAACCAAACCCAAGAACTGAAGTAAATATTAATATTATATTCGGTAGGCGAACGCTAGAAGAACGCCAATCGTTCCTCTAGTGGAAATTTGAGTTGGCCGATTTCGTATAATAATAATAATTTTTTTTAAAAAAAAAAAAAAAAAATATATATATATATATATATATATATATATAATTTAATACAAATATATAGCAGGAAAATATTTATCATTAGATTATATTTTTAATTTAAGACATAATAATATTATTAATAAGCTATTGACTAAGAGAGAATTATTAACAAAGATCATGAATTATAAATAATTTTTTTCTCCTCAAAACCCAAAATTTAAAATATTCAATGTTTTCCTCATGTTACATTTGTAGAGAAAATAGAAAGAATATCGATGAAAATAAGTGAGTGTTTGAAGAACTCAGGGAAAATAAAAGTAAACCACATATTATGAGTTTTAATGTTAAATATATTGTTATAAGAAAAAAATTGTCTAAAACCTTTGAATTTTTTTTTTTTTTTACAAATTGTCAAGATTCAAAATATTCTTAAAATTTAATAAACATGTAATTTCAAATATTTAAGGGACTTAAATATTGATTTTTACAAAAAAAATATATATTTATATATATGTGGGGGACTAAAGAGGAGTTTTAAAAATTTTGAGGGACCAAATCTTAAATTTTTGAAAACCGTGTAAAGAACTATAAGAACAAGGGGGTTTTCAAAATTTGGGGGTGCTCTTTTCGGGCAAGACGTGGCTTTGCCGGTCGAAGCATTTCAAAGCCTTCTTTAAAATTCTGAGGGTCTTTGGGTGTGAATTTTCTTTTAGCCCATATGACTTTCATAGACTTTCCGGTGTTTCATTTGACCTGGATGGGATTAGTTAGGCCGATATTTCTATACTAGAAATGAAAGAAAAAGCATCATCGTAACGTCATGAAATCCTCCTGGTCTGTTACTTGCGGGTGATTCTGCTGTGGTTACTGAATCTCTCAGATCTTGGTCTTCAGCTCTCTCGCAAGTTCCGTGGAAGATTGCCTCTCAAATCAGCACCGCTAATGATAATATTGTGGCCCACTCAGTTGCGGCCTGGCTGCTGCCCTCTCTCATATAAGGGAGGTTCCTTCCTCCTTAATCGCGGATTTTGGAAATTCAATGGTGCCAAACCTCCTGGAGTATTTGCTGTTGGCTTTGGTTTCCCCTCGTGGCCTTCTCTGTTTTAGGCCCAGTGGCTTTTGTTGTCTTGTTCGTCTTTTGGTTTCTGTTGTTCGGTTTGGCTTTTGTCTGTCGTTTGGTTGTGTTATTCTCTTTATAATATGTTCTGTTTCAAAAAAAAAAAGTTGTGTGGCTCAATAGGAAAAGAACAAGGTTTAGGTCTCCACCACTTGAGTTGCAGTCCAAGAAAAAAAAAATCCACTTGAGAGTCCAAGGAAAAAAAGAACATACCACTTGAGTAGCAGATCATGATGACTCGATTTACCTTAATAGATTTATGTACAAAGTAGGGTCTAGAGGAAACCATCATTTTCATCTCGTTGCAATGCAACCACTGCAATAAAAGTTGTTTAGCAAAGCTACGAGTTCATAAGTAGCTGTCGCACACATCTCAGACGAACATTAAAGGTGGCTCATGTATAATTCGAGAATGTATAAAGAGTCTATTTTTAACTGAATATCAACTTTAAAGAATTATTTATCATTTTTCTTATCTCAATGACTTATTGTAGGTGAAATTAATCTTATTATTGAAAGAGTAAAGTAAATTATAAAGGGTGGAGTATATAATTGTTGTCCTCCCTCCCCTTGCTGTTTGTAATTGGTCCAAAAATCCCTTCACTAAAGTGCCAAGAGGAGTCCTTATCTCAACACTCGTTACTTCTGTCCTCTTATACTCTGCCCCCAACAGAAGTTACTCATGGCGATGAATCATGTATAGACCTTGTCTGCTTCGTCTTGTCCATAAAAAATGATCTCATAGAACCTCTTGATGAACCAGTTGGTTTATGGTCAACACGTCTGAGTAGAGGCGCTTCAATCTTCGTGTATTCTAGCCTCCGATGCCTAATTCAGTCATTTAAGTGGAGGCGTTTGTAAGAGATTTTCAGATGTAATTGTGTGCGTACCATTTCTATCATTCTCTCTTGCTTTTGTAGCCTTTCTTCCATGTTCCCTCATTTCCCCTTGTGTGATCGTGTGTTGTTTGAAGGTTATTACACGTCTGAGCAGGGGTCGTTCTTTCCCACCTTCGGGATCGAGGAATCGTGGAGTTGGCGATTGTAAGGGGTTATTGGAACAACTGTTTAGGGCACATCTGACGACCCTCAACTCTGGATCTGCATGCATGATGGGCCTGCGTATAGCCTGTGGACTTCGGAAAGATGGAATCACCTTTGCCGGCCCAAATTGATTTGGACCGGGTACAATTTAGTATTGGTATCATTAGAGTCTCCCCATTCTCGAGCGGATTCACGGTGGGGATCTGGTTGAGAATGTTTGTCGTGCTTCGGAGGCCAATGTATGAGGGCGATGAAGCTAAGTGTATAGCAAAACTAAATTCTTATTAGTGATTATATCTTGGTCCACGGGGGAATCGTCCACTCGATTACACTCCCTGTAAGACCTAAATATATTTCACTATATCGAAATTCTTTGTTTTCATAGCAAGTGTTGCAGAGATGTTGGCGATATGCGATCCACCATTCTGGAAATGACGCTGGGATCTCGGCTGTCGTTGGGATATGGCAGAGATGTTCCTTCGGGCATTTCAGCCTATCTTCCAGTCTATACTGATGCCCATTAGTCCGACCGTATCTGGTTATTACCCAGTCTACGATGGCCTTTCTCACGGTTTCCATTTGTTCAGCATTCAACTTTCGTTGAAGTTCTGTAATCAGATCCACGACGTCCTGTTCGGGCTTCCTCCTTGGTGGTGGTAGGCCAAGGCGAGTAGATATTTGGCTTTCAGATTTCCTCTTTTGGCCGAGGTGCGGACTTCCCTTAACCCTTCGTTGATCGTGGAGGTCTAGCACATTTTTCTGCTACCTCGAATGAAAATCTCGTGCCGGTTTCTTTTCGTGTAGCATTTGTCGCGGAGAATTCTCCATTCTTCCGTCAGAGGATACGAAGGCTGTATGTTTTCGATTCTCAGCCTTTGATACACTGCGGGTCCATGAGCGGCTCTATGGAATTGTCAGGATACCAGACAGAGATTTTGCCATTCCTGCTGATTGTGACGTATGACCCTGCTTATCACCTCGGTCCATATTTCTTCAGGCATGGTTCTAGGGTTTCGTCTGGACGTCGACATCTTTCTCTCTCTGATTTGCGTGTTGTCATTTTCTTCCCTTTTTCGGCTGAGATTGCTTCTCCTTTTATGCTTGTATTTGATTGACAGTTATCCTTTGGGGAAGTTATTTGGGGAATATCGTTCGGTTCCCAGCATTTTGTTGCCTCATCGCTCAAATAGCACATACCTGGGATTCCGTATGTTGGGCTGCCCATGTTTCCCTCTTTTTTCGCTTGCTGCGACACGTGGCTATTCAGGCCTCTTATACACAATAGTGGATAACTTTCTCCGCTTGTCTTGAGTGGCACGTCGCATTTAATGCAGTCGTTTCTGGCATTTGGCAGTTCGGCAGATTGTCGTTCACAGCGACACGTGGTTCCCTTTGGTTCACCCTTAGGCGTTGCGTATCAAGCATATCATCTCGCGGTATCTGGGACAGTGTGTCACCTCGAGTGTTGCAGCTTTAATACCTACTGCTCTGGTTCGTTCGTACAATGTGTGGTCTTCTGACGATTTATCCAGGCTGATATGCATCACTTCATCACGTCCCGAAATAGTTCGCATTTATGATGGAAGCCTTTGGGTCATCCGCGGCTTGGGGAGAGATACGTCATTGCAGCCTTCATTTGTAACAGTTGAATCGAGTAAGAATCTCATTTTCGACATATGTTATGTTGATATTGGTTCGTTTTCGACAAGCTTATCTCCTCGACAACGTCACGTTGTAATCAATTGATCTGGTTAGCGCCTTGTTCTTGGTAGCATCACATTGTAAGCAATTAATCTGGTTGGTATGTTGTTCATCGACAACGTTTGTTTTCACCAATTGATCTGGTTATATGTTGTTGATGAATCAATTGGTTTATGGTCAACACGTCCGAGTAGAGGCGCTTCAATCTTCGTGTATTATTCCTGTACAATCACGTGAATAGCCTCGGACACCGAGGTTACTAGCCTCCGATACCTAAGTCAGTCTTTTAAGTGGAGGCGTTTGTAAGAGATTTTCAGATGTAATTGTATGTGTGCCTTTTCTATCGTTCTCTTTTACTTTTATAGCCTTTCTTCCACGTTCCCTCATTTCCCCTTGTGTGATCTTGTGCTGTTTGACGGATATTACACGTCTAAGCAGGGTTCGTTCTTTCCCACCTTCGGGATCGAGGAATCGTGGAGTTGGCGGTTGTAAGGGGTTGTTAAAACAACTGTTTAGGGCACGTCTGACGACCCTAAAATCTGGATCTGCATGCATGATGGGCCTGAGTATAGCTTGTGGACTTCGAAAAGATGGAATCACCTTTGCCGGCCAAAATTGATTTGGGCCGGGTACAATTCAGTATTAGTATCATCAGAGTATTGTTTAGACATATGCTCGTGGAGGCGTTTGAACACCCAATTGCCATAGCATGTTCTATAGAGGTCCTTCTTTTGGCCTTTCCTCTCGCGGTCTACCATGAAAGGAGGGTTGTGGCCATTTGGGCAGGGGGCAAATTTTTCCACTGGAAAAATTGGCCTGCCATTTCGGATGTGATATGTCAACCATCCTTGTGCAGTGCTTAGTAGTGCCCGCATTTCTCTTCTCCCGAGTTGAGTCCGCAGAGCCCAGATCATATCTCAGGCTTGCACTTGAAAGGCCTCTTCGTCTGAGGAGCAGTAGAGAATGGCTAGAAAAGTGTGTGCTGACTTATGACCTTCCGAAGTCGATGTCCTCAATTTGTTGACGGCTTCGAGAGTCACTCCCTCTTCACGAAAGTGTCGCGCTGCTTCCACAAAAACTTCGTGAGGGTTATGTACCTTTCGGCAAATTAGCCTGACCACTTGACAAATGAGAGTTGGTGTCCAGGGCGTGGAGTAGTCTTCCAAATTCATCCTCTGAAGGATAACTCGTTGGAGGCCGCCTGGTGGAACTCTCGGGAAGCCAGTTTGAACTGCTTCCAGTCATTGATGTTGCGTTTCACAACGTAACTGGCGATGATGGTGAGAACATCGAAGGGAAGGTGTGCGGGTTGATCATCTTCCATCATGGTTGCTGGGGTTTTATGCTTGCCTTCTCTTCTATTGTTCTTTGAATAATTTTTCCTCGTTGGGGTACCTGCATGGTCTTTTATAGACATAGTGGCCGACATATTCATTCGGTCGTGGCCCTGGACGTGCACAAAATTATTTCGATGCCTGTAGGGTTTCTTGAGTAATGTTTAATCTGCTCTTCACGATGATGGACAGTTCGGTAATTTTATGCCCACGAGTCAGGTGATCGTGGCTTGGTGGGAACCGCCTTGGGAGTTACAGAATCTTTCGACGAGTCGCTTCTCATAACCGGATGTCGTTCCACTCTTTGATTAACTGTCATTTTTCGCAACTGTTTGGTTTCCGGTTTATCTAACTTCGTTCCAGGATTTCCTGGGATTTCCTCGAAACGGTGTGTTTTCTATTGAGGGGCCCATTGGTCATTGCGTATTCCTTTTTAGGGTTGTCTCCCCTTACTCTCGTCACTTATAAAATTCTTCTGGATTCTTTGTCTTCCACCCTTTGAGCGTAGTCATTTGTTTGCCTCTCTGTTTCTGTACGATGGCGAATGTAGGGGGTTCTTCCAGTGGTGCCACCAGGGTTCCTAAGGTGCCAGAACGACACGAAGGCCACTGGGGCCCTAGCCGAATGATAGAGGCTGATTTCGGAGTGTTTCACGACGAATACCGCTTCCTCGGAGAGACTCGTTTTCGCCTCCCTGCTGCCAACAAGACACCCTACACCAAGAGTACAAAAGGAGAGATGTGCTTCTTCGAGGCCCCTCTGAGATCTAGGGTAAGGTTTCCTCTTCCTCTAAGCGTCCGAAAGATTTTGAGGTCTTTGCATCTGTGTCCGACTCAGATAGTTCCCAATGCTTGGAGGGTGTTGGTGAGTTACACTGTCATGTGGCCGATGTACCTTGGGCTTGAAAACCAACTCACATTGAAAGAAATTCTGTGGTTTTATACACCCATCTATTGGACCCAAGTTGATAAGTTTTGGTACTTTTGCCCTCGTAATCAGGGAGTGTCCCCAATTGCCTCTTATCCGGATACCAACAAAGGTTGGCATGACCGGTATTTCTTCATTTCTGGCACTAGGTGGGAGCGCTTTCCTGGGGAGGATCTTCAGAGCGAGTCCTCCCTGTGTTGGGTTTTTGGGTCTGTCCCGGAACATTATAGAAGAGATATAACAGGTCTTACCTCAACGGAGCAGACCCATGTGGACGCCATTGTAGAGGTGGGTTCTGTGGATTGGAACGCTCTGGTTTGCAAGGAGAACGAGGGTTGGTTAGGATATACCACGTTTGAGCCCTCATCTAGAGCAAACCCTAGCGCTCAGCCTGACAGGACTGCTCATGAAAGACCTTCCCATGAGGGTTTGCAACGGGAGTCTCCTCGGCGTACCTCTGCGAGAGTATCCGCCAAGCGAAAGCCTTCTCGAAAGGCGACGGGTTCTTCTCAGAGCCTTCTTCTAGGAGGAGGAGAGTGTCCCCTCCGTTGGCCTCCGACGCTGAGGAGGAGGAGCGGACATCTTTAGCCCGCGCTTCTTCCAAGAGTAGGGCAAGCAGCGGTATGTTTTCTCCTAGTAAGATGTTTGTGTTGTTGGTTGATTGTTCGTTGTTGTCATTTCACTATTGTTTGGTTGTAGGTTCCGAGGATACCAATCAGGCCTTCAGCTCCGCCTCTGGGGCGCGTACCGAGTTGTCGGTTCCTTTCGTGAATGAGATTCGAGAAGTTGGGACTCCCTCATTTAATATTTCTTTGACGACTCCCGCTGTACATGTGAGTTTTCGCATTATAAGATAATTTATCCTATTACACGACATACCTTTAATTCGCCTTGAGTTTTGACAGTTGATCGTTCAAGAGCCGAGGGGAGGGACATGCTCGTGGCTTCTCGGACCTCCAACAAATGGATATGTTGTCCGATTCTGCTTCTTTTGAAGGATCGGATTTGCAGGGAGTTTGAGAGAATCCTAAGATGCGGAGTAGTACGGTCCCGCCTTTGGAGGCTTTGGTCCCTATTTTCTCCCTTGGTTTCTGAGTCTTTTCAACGGCAGCCCCTAGAGCATGGGCATGAACTGCTTGCTGCTGGCATTTTTGACCCTCCTGTGCTTAGATTGGCCAGCGAGGTCAACGCGTTAGTGTCTGGTGTTGTTGGCGACTCCTTTGTCCGTCTTTCTTCCTCAGTGAGGTGCCAGGAGGGAGCCGCTGGTTCTTCGTCTGCAGAGGATGTCGAAGAACCGACTTCGGAGCCTCCGGTGCATCCTGCTTGGCGTTCAAGACCGTATGCTTAGCCTCTTCTTATTGAGGAGATGATGCAGGAAGCTCTGAGCGCTCCCCGACATATGAAAGTTGATAGGATTACGCGCAGTTTGTCTCATTGCCTGTCGATGATTGCCGCTGAGTTGAGGCAGGATGAGGAATTGGAAGCTGCGCGCGTTAGGCTAGCGAAGCTTGAAAGGGAGCTGGAGTCCCAATGGAAGTTCGTTAGGGAGTTACGTATCATAGCCCGAGGTGCCCGTTCCCAAGTTTAGAAGATCGGTGATAGGGTGACAAATTTGGAGCGAGAAATCATTTCCAGGGACGCTACTATCGCCGAGCTGAGACGTACAGTCAATACTCTTGAACTGGGGCGGCTAGATTTCGAGCTGCATTTGTCTTAGGAGAAGGCGGGGATGTTGCAGCATCAGAGTGAATTTCGTTCATCTTCCTTAGAGAGGGAAGAGTCGTTGCAGGCTGAGATAGCGGATCTTCGTAGGGCTATGTGTTAGGCCTCTGATTCCTTTGCTCTTAAGCAGAAGGATTTGGAAGAAGCTCGTATGGGTCTTTCTCTTTGTGTCGCCGAACTGTCGGCAACACCTAATTTTCCTGACGACCCTGAAGCCCTAGCGCGTAGGTGTATCGGCGCGACCATGGGGGTACTCAAGGCGGCTCGTCTTACTGAGGGAAGTCGCTTCCAAGTGTACAGGGCGGGACATTCTCAAGAAATTTATGACAGGCTTGCGAAGTCGTTGGGGACTCGCAGAGTTTCCCTTCCTCTCGCGGAAGATGCGAATTTGTAATAATGCTAGTATTTGTAATAAAGAACTCACATTTTGTTTGTCGTACCTTTGCTTTGTTTTCCTGCATGTTGGTCAGCTGGTGACTTGCTTCTTTGCTTCTTGATTGAATGCGGGACCTTTCGATTCCATCCTTGGGGAACTTCAGTCCCGACGTGTGAGCATAATTAACACTGATTTCAGATCCGGTGAGAGCAGTTGTAAAGATTGTAAACCATAGTCCTGATTTGTATACGAAACTAGTGTCGCTTCTTGAGGCTGTGGAAGCAATAGGGGACAGAGGTCCTTTAGAGATTGTCTCGCATTTATGGTGATGCGCTAGGGGATAGAGGTCCTCTGAGGTCGCCTTACTCTTGCGGATGCGCCTGGGGATCGAGGACCTCCGAGGTCGCCTTACTTATGTGGATGCACCTGGGGATCGAGGTCCTCCGAGGTCACCTTACTCCTTACTGGAATGATGTTGATGTCCGAGATAATATATTTCGAAGAGACATCTTCGTAGATTTCATTCATGGAAAGAGTAGACGGTGGTGGAAACATATGACGCCTATTGCGAATACTCATGCATAGTATTTTCTAAGGTACATGGAGTTCCATGGATGCTGGCGTGTTTTGCCTTGGAGACCTTCTAGGTAGTATGTTCTTGGTCGTTTGGATCCGACGATGCTGCAAGGGCCTTCCCAATTTGGATGAAGTTTGCCTTGCCGGGGATCCTTAGCCCTTGGTGATATCTTTTTGAGGACCAAGTCTCCGGGCATAAAATGCCGGGGTCTTACCTTGGCATTGTAGTAATTTTCGACTTTATGTTTGTACGCGTCCATCCTAAGTCACGCTCCTCCCTTCTTTCTTCCAACAAGTCGAGATCTAGCTTCTTTCCTTCTTCGTTGCTTTCCTGGGTGAACATTATTACTCGTGGTGAAAGCGTTCTGATCTCTACCGAGATTACGGCGTCAGTTCCGTAAGTGTGGGCAAATGGTGTTTTCTCGGTGGATGTTCGGACGGTAATGCGATTTGCCCATAGGAATCTCGGTAGTTCTTCTTCCCAGGAGCCTTTGTGATCATCCAGTTTAGTCTTGATGATCTTTAGAAGCGATCGACTCGCCAATTCCACCTGTCCTTTAGCTTATGGGTAGTACAAAGATGAGTAGTGGTTCTCGACGTTGAGTTCTCTACAGAACTCCCAGAAGTTGTTATTGTCGAATTGTTTGCCATTGTCGAATTGTTTGCCATTGTCGGTGATTATGGCTCGGGGTAATCCGAAGCGACAGATGATGTTTCTCCAGACGAACTTCCGGGCGCTCTGCTCGGTGATCTTTGCCAGTGGTTCTGCTTCTACCCATTTAGTAAAGTAATCGATAGCCACAATCAAGAACTTGGATTGTTTCCGTCCTATAGGAAAAGGCCCGAGGATGTCAATCCCCAACTGCATAAATGGTACGGGGCACTCACGATGGTCATCTTCTCGGCCGGAGTGTTGATGAGGTTGGAGAATCTTTGGCATTTCTCACACTTTCGCACGACGCTCTCTGCATCGGCCTGTATAGTGGGCCAGAAGAACCCAGCTCGAATCACCTTTTAGCCCAGAGTGCGTGCTTCGGAGTGGTTTCCACATATTCCTTCGTGTACTTCTCGGAGTGCGTAATCTGCGGCTCAGGCGTCGTTAAGGCAACGTAACAGCGGTTTGGAAAGGCTCCGGCTATACAAGTCTCCGTCTATGATATTGTATCGATGGGCTATCCTTTTGAATTTCTGCTTCTTCTGCTTGTCAGTCCCGAGATCTTCCTCCTGCAACGTTCTCATAATCGGCAGTCGCCAATCTCCAGGCTCCATTTTATCAATCGCTCGAATTTTGGCTACGACCTCGGCGAATCATATGGAGCCTTTGCTTTTGAGCGCTCCTGCTGCTCCCGATATTTTCGTAGCTAGGGCGTTTGCTCTGGTGTTTTGGTCACGAGGAATATGTTGGATTTCAAAGTCTCTAAAGTGTTTCTTCACTTCCAACCTCGCTTCAAGTAGGTTGCCATCCTTTCATCCCGTGCTTCGTAATCTCTGGTGACTTGACCTACCACTAACTGCGAATCTGAATGCACGTTGAGGTGTGTTCCCCTAATAGCTCTGCAGTGAGTAGCCCGGTTATGAGGACTTCGTATTCAGCCTCGTTGTTTGTGGGGGAAACTCCAGCTTCACCCCGATTTCGAGGCGCTCTTCCCTAGGTATGTCGATGACGATCCCTACTCCACCTACTTCTTGAGTGGATGATCCATCTGTCTACGTAGATTTGCCACCATTCCGACTTAGGCGTTTCTTCTTGGCATAAGGACGTAGTGAATTCAAGGACGAAATCGGCTACTGCTTGTCCCTTGATGGCGGTTTGAGGTTGATACTCGATGTCAAATTCGCCAAGTTCCACCGACCACTTGATTAGCCTCCAAGAAGCGTCAGGTTTTCCCAAAGTATGTCACAGCGGGTGATCCGTCAGGATGATGATGGGGTAAGCATGGAAGTATGGCCTCAGCTTTCTTGCCGGGAGAGTGACAGCCAGTGCCAATTTGTCGATGTCGGGTTATCGGGATTTGGCTCCTTGTAGGGCTTTGCTTACGTAGTATATAGGTCGTTGTATGCCTCCGTCATCTCGTATGAGTGTAGTGCTTATCGCAGCATCGGAAATAGCGAGATAGAGATAAAGTGTTTCTCCCGGCTTGGGGTAACTAAGGAGTGGCGGATTTGTCAAATACTCCTTAAGGTCCTCGAAAGCCTTTTGATATTCTTCTGTCCATTTGAAAGCCTTTCGAAGTATTTTAAAGAATGGTAAGCATTTATCAGTAGCACGAGAGACGAACCTATTGAGTGCGACTATGCGTCCTGTGAGTCGTTGCACTTCTTTGACGTTTTTCGGCGGCTGCATGTCGAGGATGGTTTTGATTTTTTCCAGGTTTGCTTCGATTCCTCGCTGGGATATGAGGAATCCCAAGAATTTTTCGGAGGAGACTCCGAATGCGCATTTGGCCGGATTCAGACGCATCTTGTACCTTTTGAGTATTGCGAAGGCTTCGGTGAGATCCTTGACGTGATCCGCCGCCTCTGCCCTCGGTGAGATCCAGGAGATCGTATGCGTAAACCTCCATGCAACGTCCTATCTGCCCTCGGAATATCAAGTTGACCAGCCTTTGGTATGTTGCTCCTGCATTCTTTAACCCGAAGGGCATTACTCGATAGCAATAAGTATCTCGTCCTATTGTAAAGGAGGTGCATTCTTGATCCGGCGCATGCATCTTGATCTGATTATATCCCGAGAAGGCTTCCATGAAGCTGAGGAGTTGATGTCCTGTGGTTGAGTTGACGAGAGAGTCGATTCTCGGGAGCGGGTAACAGTCTTTCGGGCATGCTTATTCAGGTCAGTGTAGTTTACACACATTCTCCACTTACCGTTGGCCTTCTTTACCATGACCACGTTTGCTAGCCAACTGAGGGAGTTGACTTCCCTGATGACTTCCACCTGAATTGCCTGACGCCTCTCAAGGGTGAAACTTCTCTTTCGTTGTACGATTGGCTTGACCTCGGGGCGTACATTCAATTTGTGGGTGATAACCTCGGGATCTATTCCCGGCATGTCTTAATGTGACCAGGCAAAAACTTCTTTGTTGGCTTGGAGGAATTGTAGGAGCTCTTTTCTGGAATGGCTTGATAACTGGGTGCCGATCTGCACAGTTCATTCCTTCGAGTTCGCCCAGAGTGGTACTTCTTCTAGCGGTTCCACTAGTTGTGCTCGGAATTCTTCCCGATGCTCGATAGCCATGGTTTCCGTCGTCCCTTGGGTGTCTGACAAGTAACATCTTCTCGCTTGGTCCTGGTCTCCCTTCGCCTCACCTATTCCCGATTTGGTTGGGAATTTCATCTTCAGGTGGTACGTCGACACTACAGCGCATAGTCAATTCAAGGTGACTCGGCCTATAATGGCGTTGTAGGAAGAATCGCCTTCAAGAATCAGGAACTTCACGGAAAGGGATGCTTAGTTCGGGAGGTCTCCTACTGTGAATGACAATTCCTTTATTCCCAGGCTAAACACGTCGTGACCGGTGAACCCGATGAGTCAAGTATTTTCTTTCCTCGGTACTTCCCTTCCGAGCTTCATTTGATCGTAGGCCATGGTGTATAAGATGTTGGCGGAGCTTCCAGTGTCGATGAGTATACGCCGGATCTTGTAGTTCCCTATTAGAGCATCGATCACCAGGGGGTCGTCGTGACGGTACTCGATTCCCGCCGTGTCCTTCGCTGTGAACATGGTGGGCTTTTCTTCCCTTGAAATCGGACATCGAGTTCCGTTATTTATCTTGGCGACAAGTAGTCATCTCGCATAGGTCTTTCTCAAGGATTTGGAGGAGCCTCCTGCTGCAAAGCCCCCTGAAATGGTTCTTATCTCGCCCAGTGCTCTCTGTGTCGAGCGTCGTCTCTCTGGCCTTTCTCTTTGTTGCGGGGCTTCGTTGGCTCTTTGACCTCCTCGTGGCTCTTCCCTTTGGTCTCTTCGGTGGGGCTCCAAGTGTCGGTCTTCTGGAATTCTCAGAGCGTTCCGGAATGTCTCCCTCTGCCTGGTTGTGGTGAATTGTCGGAGACGACCTTGTTGGATGAAGGCTTCGATTTGTCTCTTCAGTTGTATGAAATTGTCGGTGTCGTGGCCGTGGTCGTTATGGAAACGGCAGAATTGGTGGTTGTCTCGTCCATTAGGGTCGGACTGCATTCTTTGGGCCATTGTATCTCGGGGCTATTTGAATCTTCATGAGAATCATTCTCCTTCTGTCGGGTGAAAAGTGGTGAATGACCGGCTTCTTTTGCTTTTTCCTTGTGATAAAGTGGCTGACGAAGGCTTTACTGAGCTCTTTAAAGTTTGAAAAAGAGTCTGGTTTTAATTTGCTGAACCACACGCGCGCTGGTCTGGATAAGTTGTAGGGAATGCTTTGCATTTGATAGCATATTGGGTGTCCAGCAGATCCATCTGCGATCGATAGCCTTCCAAGTGGTCTAGCGGGTCAGTTGTCCCCGTGTATTTGTCCATCGTTGGCATACGAAATTTGGATGGTAACCGAACTTTTGTCTCATCTTTCCTAGCTCAGCCAATACTTCTTCCAGCCTTGCATGCACCCCATCGGCGCCTTCGTTCCTCTCAGATGGAGAGTGTGAGCCTCTGTTGTGTGGCTGGACATAGGCCTCATCGTCACGCCTTTCCGACATCGAGACCTGCGGTACGTGATTTTCCCTGGTACGCCTTCCTCCTTGGATGGACGCTTCTCCAGGTGGTTCGTGGTTTTGGCTCAGATCTCTTCGTGGGTTATAGGGTTCGTTGATGGCTTCCATCAGTCGCTCGACTTCTTGTTGAGGAGGTTCTGAGTTACCTCCGACTTTCGCTTTTCCTTTACTCTTGGTGGTCACCATAAACCTTTTATCAAAAGAACTGTAAACGTTCCCACAGACGGCGCCAACTGATGAATCAGTTGGTTTATTATTGTCACGCCCCAAACACTAGCCCGAAAGGGGTTAATGACAGCCGCGAATATCCACTCAATGAATGTTCCAGCGTTTTCTCTTAATCTTGCAGCGGAATTTTTTTTTATACAAACAACTGAGAGAGACGGGCCAAAGAGATTTACTTAAACTTCAACTTACACAATCGACTACAACGGTAATAGTATAAGCATCCTAATTACAAAGCATGGCTGCATGGCTGAGGTACAAGATCTAAGGGATTCCAACAAAACCTCTTCATATTGACTTACTCATAACATCTTCACATTACAGCCTGAATCCTTATATACCTTACAATCTTGTTTAGCATCTTGCTGCCTCAGTATGATATCCAGCACTCTTAGGGCTTTATGTACATTCCCAATGGCCTATGACCAAAAACATTACAATCTACTACTTACTCAGTCAGGAAATCCTCAGGACTTCTGTCACCTGGCAAACCTGGAATGATACATTTTGAAAATTGTGAGTCAACGACTCAGTAAGGAAAAGAACTTGTAAACTTATAAACTTGAACTTGAATTCATAATCTTGTAATCATGCACTAGTTCCATAGCTTGAAAACATAACTTAAAATCATGAACTTGTAAACATAATGTGCTTCATGCATTAAGGGTGAGTACCGGAACGGATGGAACCGGAATTAACCATTCCGGTTCCAGTTCCGGTACTCACCGGAATAGGAAATTTCATTCCAGTTCCATTCCGGAATTCACCGGAATGGAACCGGAATTTTCGAAAATGGAACCCGGAAATTCCGGTTCCATTTCTCGGCTCTTTTTTGTGCTTCTGGACCAACCGTTGAAGGGCCTCGTCTTCCTCCGCGCTCCATGAACCCTTCATCCGATCCATTTCACTTTTACTAACGGCCATGAAACAGACAGTAGTAGTCTAGTTCTCTATTTAACTTTCTTTCTTAGGTACAAATAATACATATATGAGATAACAATAAGTTAGGGTAAAATACTTCGAGCTTGTACGAACCGAGATGGCGAAAGATAACTCCTTTTCTAGTAAAAAAAAAATCTCCCAGAAAACATTCTGATAGAAACAAACGGAGGATAAGAGAGGAATTTCTAGAACTTACTTTTGATCTCGCAAGGGTCGGAATTCGTTGAGGAAGGGCGCAGAATAAGAGGGCACTTAGGAGTGGTTGAATTGGCTGTGGTCTTCTCCTCCTCCTCCTGGAACTCCTCGTCGATCGGAGAAAGAGAGGACTCGAAAGAAAGGGAATTTAATAGAGAGCCACCGGGGACAGTCCAGTTCGTTGAAGAGCTACGTGAAGTCGCTGAGCTAGTTTTTTCCGAATCCATCGTTTTTCGCTGCGTTGGAGATCAGTGTCCGTAATTCCGACTCTCAAGAGCGAAGATGCTTTCTTGGTTCCGAGTTAAATCGCAATTTAGAAAGGTTTTACGGGGCTTTGGGATACAGCTGGCTAACGAACACGCGTCTTATTATCTTCTCTAAAATAAAAAATATATAGAAACGAAGGAGAATGAGTATTATTACGGGATAACGATGATAACATTTGGGATGGGGTGAGAGATTTTGAGTCGTTGAGTTTGACTGAGGGAGCGCCAGCCTGTACAACATTTTCGTGTGGTGTGCGGGATTGCTTTTTCCGTTTCTTTTTTAAGAGTACTGACCATAGTATATTTTGGAGATTAAAACGGTCGCACGAAAATGTTGAACTGGCGCTAAACGACAAGAGCGATTGCATAAACGGAGGGCGAATAATTACGACTTTTCTGTACGAGACCAGTCTGTAAACCTGCCACGACCACCCACTTTAACGACCTCTTCTCCAAACAAATCCGGAACCGGAAAAATTCTGGCATTTCCGCCGGAATTTCCGGTTCCGGTTCCGAAAAATCTCTAAAATGAGTTCCGGTTCAGGTTCCGGAATAGATCGGTTTCGGAACCTGAACCGGAAATTCCGGTTTCCGCCGGATAAAAAGCTCACCCTTATCATGCATGATCATGACTTCTTGATGTGCATGTATGCTTCATGTGTGCATATGCACATGCACTTGCTCTTAAAAATGTAAGTTTGCACTTGTAACATTCATGATCTTGAAAAACATGCTCTTGTACTAAAATGACACGTGGTCCTTGAAAAGTATTTTCTTCTTGACTTGTGGGCTACATACTCTCTATTTACCCCTGAAGTCAGGGTTGTGCGTTCCCGTTGGAACTGCCCCCTATTTCCCTTGGGGACCTTCCATGTGGTCGAGCTAGCACACCTTTTCTCATTCGTCCTTCAGTGGCTAGACACGACCCTTGGAGGTCCACACCTTCACGTAAACGTCCTTCAGTGTGGTTGCATAGACCTCAAGCACTTACCCAACCTTCACGTAAACGTCCTTCAGTATGGGCATCCTAGGTAACATCCATCCTTCACGTAAACGTCCTTCAGTATGGATGTACCTTCTTAACTTGGTACGGTACCGACCAGAGCTCCTTACTTAACTTATCATAAAAACTCTCATACTTCCATTTGCATAAAGATTTCTTTCATGCTTTCATGCAAATGCTCATGTCATGTCATGCTTGATAAAAAGAGAGTTCATGTTTGCTTGTGATGACATGCTTGTTCATGTAAATCCATGATGTGTATCATTCCAGTTTTCATAAAAGTGTAAGTTTTCACTTACCTCGATCCTCTCGATCTTAGAATGGGTCTTCCCCTACAAGCGAGTTACTTTCGTTACTTAACGCTTAAGGATAAACATTCAAATAGAACACACGAGAAGAAATACTTATTAACATTTCGGTTTTTCCAAAAGTATGCACCTTTGAAAATATGATTTCATTTACAAAAGATTTCTTTGCTTAGCTTGCATAAAACAATTGAAGAGAAGCAATTAAAGACAGGCATCAACATCTCCAATAAGGTTGTTAAAGGGATCACTATGTAATCCACTCAATCAACTAGGTGCACTGATTCTTCCCATTGACATCATTGATTTCAAGCCTATTCATGAAATTCAACAACAACTCATGCTAAGAATTTCAAGCCAAAACAGCAACCTATATAAGTCGTCTAGCTTAATACTTTACATTATACCATGCCTGGGTTAATGGCTATCGAATTCCCACCATCTTATCCTCAATAAACTTCTTAACTAGGCTTGGTCATCTAACCTCAATGATAGGGTCTTACACACCTTCAATAGGAAATTCAAAAACTCAAAATATCTGAAATTTAACAGGTCCCGCTCTAGCGCCTGTCGAACTCCGGTCGAGTGCCAAGTCTCTGTCCAATGTTCCTCTTTCCTCGCTCGAGCGGTGGTCGAGCGCCAACTCACTGTATGAAAACTTCCAAGGCCGCTCGAGCGCCTGACGAGCGCTGGTCAAGCGGCTTGACTCTGTATTACACATTTCTTTAATGCCGCTCGAGCGTGAGTCGCACGCTGATCGAGCGTGATGATGCCTAAAAACAGGTCACTAATAACTCCCTATTCCATCAACTTAAACATGGTTTCTAACTTGATTCTTTTGACCAATAACTAATATACACAATTTTATTTCATGCCTAAGCAATCTCCAAGTACATGGACCATTCAGCCACATCCTTGACTATCATACATATAACTTCATTTCTCCATGATTTTTAACTAAACATTTTCTCATGCATATAATCCTTTCATATCCAATCCTTCAATCCCTTCCTCCAGCAACCAATTCACTCACATTCTTCCTACTTTTACAACTCAAATTCAAAGTTTACAACAAAACCATGATTTCATTCTCAAACTAAAGCTATTGCATTTATCCCACTTCTCTAGATCTTTTTATCAAACACCTAGGGTGCATAAATGGTTTCTCTTGAGCCCTTTTCCAGATCTAGTCATGTTTCCCCATGGTTCCATGTACAATCTATACTACCCTTTAAGACTTGCAAGATCTACACTATCTTCAAAGAAACACACATGAACACAAGGAGAAAACATCAAAGAAACAACATCCATCAAAGAAACAAGAGAAAATGGGAGAAATGGGTAGTGGGTAATCCAGCCAACCCAGATTTTTCACATCCAACCCTACCTTTCTTTTCTTCTTCTTCTTTCTTCCATCTTCTTCTTTCTTCTTTCTTCTTCTTTCTTCTTCTTCTTCACTTCTCTTCTCTTGTGCGGGTGGGTGCTAGGGCAAATGTTGTTGAAAATGCGGTAGGGGAGAGAGAGGGGATTTCATGCGTGAAATGCAAGGGCTTGGGGAGAGGAAATGACAATTTTGCCCTCACCTCCCTCTTTCCCTCCTTCTCCTTCACTTTTCTTTTATTTCCTTTTTCTGCCACTCCACAAAAATAACTCTAACATGCCTCCTCATTATTATTCCAAGGACTCACATATTTTTCAAGGTTAAAGCTCCTAATTAAATTCTTCCAACAAGTAAAATAATTGGCCTGATTAATCTCAATTACTCAAATTTAACAATTGCAAACAAAGAAACACACATGAACACAAGGAGAAAACATCAAAGAAACAACACCCATCAAAGAAACAAGAGAAAATGGGAGAAATGGGTAGTAGATAATCCGGCCAACCCATATTTTTCACATCCCACCGTACCTTTCTTTTCTTCTTCTCCTCCTTCTTCTTCTTCTTTCTTCTTTCTTCTTCTTTCTTCTTCTTCTTCTCTTCTCTTCTCTTGTGCGGGCGGGTGCTAGGGCAAATGATGTTGAAAATGCGGTAGGGGAGAGAGAGGGGTCTCATGTGTGAAATGCAAGGGCTTGGGGGAGGAAATGACAATTCTGCCCTCCGCTCCCTCTTTCCCTCCTTCTCCTTCACTTTTCTTTTATTTCCTTTTTCTACAACTCCACAAAAATAACTCTAATATGCCTCCTCATTATTATTCCAAGGACTCACATATTTTTCAAGGTTAAAGCTCCTAATTAAATTCTTCCAACAAGTAAAATAATTGGCCTGATTAATCTCAATTACTCAAATTTAACAATTGCAAACAAAGAAACACACATGAACACAAGGAGAAAACATCAAAGAAACAACACCCATCAAAGAAACAAGAGAAAATGGGAGAAATGGGTAGTGGGTAATCCGGCCAACCCATATTTTTCACATCCCACCCTACCTTTCTTTTCTTCTTCTTCTTCTCCTTCTTCTTCTTCTTCTTTCTTTTTTCTTCTTTCTTCTTCTTTCTTCTTCTTCTTCCTTCTCTTCTCTTGTGCGGGTGGGTGCTAGGGCAAATGGTGTTGAAAATGCGGTAGGGGGAGAGAGAGGGGGTCTCATGCGTGAAATGCAAGGGCTTGGGGGAAGGAAATGAAAATTCTGCCCTCCCCTCCCTCTTTCCCTCCTTCTCCTTCACTTTTCTTTTATTTCCTTTTTCTGCCACTCCACAAAACTAACTCTAACATGCCTCCTCATTATTATTCCAAGGACTCACATATTTTCCAAGGTTAAAGCTCCTAATTAAATTCTTCCAACAAGTAAAATAATTGGCCTAATTAATCTCAATTACTCAAATTTAACAATTGAAAACAATATAACATTTCAATCATAGCTTAAGACGCATAAAAAAATGCTAGAGGAAAAATTCCACCCAGACATGGTTTTAGATTAATCTCCCTATACATGTCTTTCTCAATAATTAGAGTAATAATAATAATAATAATAATAATAATAATAATAATTAGAGTAATACACACTTAGGGAGTCATAATTCTTTTACAATGATAGAAATAAGGTCGGGGTCTCACAATTATGGTCAACACGTCCGTGTAGAGGCGCTACAATCTTCGTGTATTCTTCCTGCACAATCACGAGAATAGCCTCGGATACCGAGGTTACTAGCCTCCGATGCCTAAGTCAGTCTTTTAAGCGGAGGCGTTTGTAAGAGATTTTCAGATGTAATTGTGTGTGTACCTTTTCTATCGTTCTCTCTTGCTTTTATAGCCTTGTGTGATCGTGTACTGTTTGAAGGTTATTACACATCTGAGCAGGGGTCGTTCTTTCCCACCTTCGGGATCGAGGAATCGTGGAGTTGGCGGTTGTAAGGGGTTGTTGGAACAACTGTTTAGGGCACGTCTGACGACCCTCAGCTCTGGATCTGCATGCATGATGGGCCTGAGTATAGCCTGTGGACTTCGGAAAGATGGAATCACCTTTGCCGGCCCATTTGAGCCGGGTACAATTCAGTATTGGTATCATCACCTCTCAAAGTTCATTTAATGTGTTGAAAATGATGGTTTGAATACTCGAACTAAAAATAAGCAGCTTGCAGGCGCAACAAAGCCTTGCACCTGCATGAGCTTTAACTTCTTTTTCCAACTTTTGCTGGTAGTGCGCGCCCGCTAATGCACCGAATAAAGGCATAGTGCTTTTGTATTTCAAGAATGAAAATTTTCTTCTTTTTTTTGTTTCAAAAGATAAAAATTGCAATGCTTCAACATTAAATTTTAAAAATAATAATTTAAATTAAACATGCATGCTGAAAGTATTATCAGGAAAGGTTGGGAAGTGATCGAAGGAGGAAACGAAGTCGTCAAATGCCTCTCCAAGACATCCCATAGCACTCAAGATGGTAGGAAGAGCTACAATAGAGGAGTATTGGGCGGGTTCGAATCAGTCCCAAGAATAAGATCCTAACAGGGGTAGACATTCAGTTACTGTATTCATGAGTTAAACCGACGGCCTAGATCGAGTTACTTAATATGTTAAAGGTCTAATAGCTCTATTTTTGGTAACTTACTATGGACTTTCCATTAAAGTCATTAATGCGCGGGCTGAACACAAATCATTCACTAGATATGTTTGAACTTTACTAGATAAAAAATGCCTTATAAGTTTATTAACTGTCCGAGTCATGAGGCCTTTATTTCATGTATGAGGGCCCATACAAAACAATTAATTAGGACTTCGAATATTTTATATTAAATTTAATAATTTAAGATAATTTTATATTAAAATTTTTTATAAAATACCTAATAATTTATACGGTCTTAGGCTTCCATTTGGTTTGAGCTGGCGTGTACTAGACGTGTTAGGATCTTACTCTAATTAGGACTAAATCCATATTTAATTCATCAGCGTTAAGATATATATATAAACGTACGTATAAAATTTTATTTGCATTGAGTTCATACAAGCATGGTACAGCAAATATAAAATGTAGCAACCATAGATATTGATGATGCATCATGTGGAACATTGTTAGAGAAGTGAGTGAGTTTGTGATTTTGACAAATTCTAGCGAGTTTAATGTGCCCAGTCACCGTTCGAACGCTTTCGATTAGCGTTCGGACTGTTCTCAGTGGTTATATTCACACGCGGCTTTATCAAATTTAACCTCATTAAATATGCCCGATTCGAAAAGGTTCTAGAATGTATACTGTCCGGACTCTAGTTATTGGTCCGGACGGTATCGATGTCACATGTCTGAAGTTTTGCAAACCACACGATTCGCGGAAGAAAGATTCATAATTGTGCGGACCTTTTTCATACCATCCAGAAGGAGTTCATGATGATTTTTAATTTGTCACTATATCTTGACGATTATTATTCGTCTGGCAATGTCCATTCGGACGTGTTACAAAAAGATTCCAGACGGTATTGTAAAAATTGTAACGATTCTAATTGTCACTCAGTTACGACGATTTGGAATTTGTCACTCTGCAAAGAGTCCGAACAGTTTTCTTGTTCGTCCGGATGAAATTTTGTTTTCGTCACTCATTTGCGACGCGTATATGTCGTCACACCAAAAATACATTCGAGTAGTAAACGCAAAGGTTAGAATTAAGTCATGTTCTAAACAAAAAAAGGAAGAATTGCATGCGTATATTGACAGCCTACACCACAATACTCTCAACTCAAATTATGTTAGAGAAGAATATGAAGAAAATTATTGGGGTCTTCCGTACGTCCGTTGTTGGGTCACACTCGCACAAGCGTGCAGGACCGGCCAGTGGACCATGCATGCACCCTTTCGTAATGTCTCATTCTACATTTAACACAATTTACATTGCTCATATAAGTGGGCATTTGGGCACTTCTGTGACCAATTAGAAATACTTGTGACGAGGCAAGTTAGGTGAACTATAGCCATTTGTGATTTGTACATTTTCGAGTGAATATTTAATTCCAAAAAAATTTACTAAAAAATTTATTACTTAATTAACCACACAAAACTATTAATTACCATGTCAGCCGTGTACATTACAAATTACCAATCTTCACAATTTACCATAAAAAAAATACCATTCTTTTACAATTGACCTCTTACATTTATTAAATATTCTGTGTAATCTACCCACTCGGGTAAGAATATTATGTCAAGCACGTGGCCTATTTAAAGTCGATTTCTATTATATGCCAAGTACTGTAATTGCACTGCACAATTGGTTTATTCCTGCTCTTGAATTTTACGAGAACATATAGTACAATTTTAGTACTGGCACTACATGAAAACAAACGGATATAGTACAATTTTTTTTTGTCACCCAAAGTGCCCAGTTCGTCAACTGGTTTTGGGTGAAAAAACCGGTTTGTCACCTAAAGTCCGTCAGCCAAAGTTTTAGGTGATTATTTTGGCGTTCTGTCGCTCAACACCTTTCGGACAGTTTTGTTTCATAGCGACGAATTGAAAACTGTCATGCCCAGTACAGTTCATCTGTTCGCATGAGCTGTGCGAACGTACTCTATACATGTTTGGACCACTCATGCGAACAGTTTGTCCTAGGTGACGAAATGAATTTCGTCATGTACAATCTGTGTGCACGATTACATAACATTGTCTGAATGGTCTTACATAGAGTTCGGATGCTGTTGTAAAGACGTCTGCATCGTTGTTTCATTTAGACGAAATACCTATTTCTTATCCTCAGAACCCGTTCGAACGCCTACGTATACGGTTCGGACTCTTCTTCAGACGAACACGTTCAAACGTATTGTTGTATCATGCGAACGCTTGCTTAATAATAGACCGTGTACATGCGAGAATAACCGTTCGGACGAAATAATTAAACGTGCAGTGTGCAGATGGGTGGTTATGCGGCGCATGTTATCGACGCTAAATAACCGTTCGGACAACCTTTGTTACCGTTCGAACGATTTGCTACGTATTTAAATTAATTTAATTAAACTTTTAAAATAAATTAAAAGTAATATAAATAGAAAGATATTCGATGCTCATAATATAATAAAATACATAATCGATAACTACTGACATGGTAGTAAAAATACATAAATCTAACCAAATTTTCATTTGGGTGTCAAACGAGAATGCAACTGTGTGATCTGCTCCATCATCTGCTCCGCCATTAGTTGCATCATCCATTCTTGTTGTTCCACTAGGGTCCTTTGCTGCTCCTGCATCATCTTCTGGTGTTCTTCGTCTTTTTTCCGTTGCTGCTCCATCATCTGCAGATGCTCTCGCATCGTCTGCTCCATATCTGACTGCTTGACCAAAAGAGCTTCATATTCCATTTGTCTAGCCTTCATCTCCTCAATCTGTAATCTTAGGTAAGATACTTACATGCAGAACTACTCTGGGTGCCTACTAGACTGGTTGTGATAGGAGACAATAATCTTTTGAACTATCTTCCAGTGGCCGCCCAACTTCATATCATCGATATAAAACACTTGATTCTCCTGAGAAGCTAGCACGAACGGGTCATCTTTGTACCACTTTTAGGATGTGTTAATACTAACAAACCGACCAGTTTTATCAAGACCTAAATTTTGAGTACACAAGTCAAATCAGTCACATTTTACTAAATACATCATATTCCCCTGCAAATAACGCAACACGTAAATATCCATTACCTGACCGTAAAAATCAAAATCTTCTCTATCATGGTCCCTCGGAACAACCACATTAACATCTCCGACTTCACATGAAGTAACCTAACAATGAAAGACAACATCGACTACTTCTTACACCCGAGATACAACTCTCGCTCAACATCCGCTCATAACTTGGTATACGCAGAAAATTCGTCTCCAGACCCAGATTGGACTATTTAAGGACCCGGTATATTTCCACCCGCGTTCTCATCAACCCCTGCTTCCGCCTCAAAATCTTCTAACATGTCTCTCATATCGTCCTTTATGTTTCCCTCATAGTCCTCGCTGCCCGGTTCAGGTTCTAAATTCACCACCCGATTAGAAACTTATGAAATTGACTCTCCGTGAAATACTCAATTAGTGTAACTCTGTTCAAACTCAATTATGAATAAATGATCCTCCTGTTAGATGTATGCCCTCAAAACCAATCATTTTGCATAATTATGAGATAATTATTATTATTGATTAATCACTTATATAATATTTTGGGTACTTGCAATGATATAAGATGTCATATTGTCACGCCCCGAACGGCATCCCGCAGGGACCGTGACAGCCGCGAGCTATCTCCCGGATGGCTCCAGCGTTCTTACTTATATTTTTACTTGATTACGGCGGAAACGTACAGGATCGCAAGGGATTCGAGCTAAACTTACATAATTAGGGTTCTCATTAAGATTTCATACAAGACATAAATAACATGTAAAAAGCCAACTAGTGACGATCAAGCCACTATCAACAAAAGTATGAAACATAAATTCTTGAACTTCTAGGTCAGGTAGTCCTCCTGACTCTCTTTACCTGAGGCATCTGGAATGACACAATTTTAAAAACGTGAGTCAAAAAGACTCAGTAAGGGAAAGACATAACTTAAAACATGCTCTTGACTTATGCCCACTTAATCATGAAAGAAAGAACTTGATAAGTGATGCACATGCATGTCATGAATTATGCATATGCTCTTGCTTAGTTTCGGCCCCATGCCCTTTGAAAATCTTTCTTTCGTACTTGCTTGTAAAACTGGCCCTTGAAACCACTTATTCGTACTTGTGCCTCTCTTGGCCTTTTTATAATCAATTCATATCTTTTATTTGTGGGCTCGCTCCATTTAACCCCTGAAGTCAGGGTTGTGCATTCCCTTCGGAACCGTCCCCGAATTCCCTTGGAGACCTTACATACGGTCAGCTAGCGCACCTTCTCATTTGTCCTTCAGTGGCTAGACATGACCCTTGGAGGCACCACACCTTCTCAATGTCCTTCAGCGTGGTTTGCACAGCCTCGTGGATTCACTCATCCTTCTCACATTTGTCCTTCGGTATGGGAGTCCATCTTGATGGTACGGTACCGACCAGTGCCCCTTAACTTAACTTATCGTTTCATAAAACTTCTCATAGTCTTTCCATAAAAATCATTGCATAAACTTTCTTCTTGAAAAATTCATGCAATGCACATGTCATGTCATGCTTGATTAAAATTCATGCTTGTTCATGAAACGATGCAGTGTGTCATTCCAGTTTTGAAAAAGAACACTTACTGTCCACTTACAGTATCCACTTACAGTTGGTCTTCTTTGGTCGTGTATAAAGACACGTGGATCGCCTACAAGCGATTTAAATATTTCTTTAGACTTTAAGAATAGTATGCAATCATTAAATATTTGCATTTTTGAAATCGGTCATCAACCAAAGATATATATATATATATATATATATATATATATATATATATATATCACTGAAATTCATTTAATCATTTAAAATATTTTATTTATTTTTTTCCTTAACAAATATTCCAAACTTAGTTTATTAAATCATTAATATTTTTATTGAAATAAAAATATATTTATCCATGTACATGCCTCGATTAGGGTTTAATTAATATCCACAGATTTAGAATTAAACCTAAGTCTCTTATTATTACACGTACTCCATTAAAACTTCATATTAAACTATTAATAAATTAATCACGATTAAATCTTAACTAGGGTTCCAAATTTCATTACATGATCACGGTTTTATACCAACTAGCCTAAACCCTATTTTCCTCATCCATCACAACAATGATAATCCATAATTCGTAAATTGTACTTAGGGTTCCATTTTATTATAACATTCGGCTATTACTATTTTATGCACCCTTTAGTCACAACTTTAACTCCAATGGTGATCTCATCCTCCATTCAACAATTTCACAACCTAGGATCTATAAATCAAAACATCAACACAATATATCATGCTCATAACATTCGGCCAACACATGTTTTCACCCAAACGATTAAGTTTCTTTTGTTCCTTTCAATATGCATGCATCTAATACCTAACATAATCATCTACCATTCATAGGGTCATAAATCTTGCACATATCATGACCAATGTCCAGATTTAAATATATACAAAACTATACATGAAATCCTGAGCATCTCATACTCGGCCATACCTCAAAATGTTACCTTTTTCATGTTAAAAATCATAACATGCATATCCTTTGCATTGTGACCTAACTAGCATGCATACACTTTATCTCTTCATCAAATATTTCCATCAACATTAGATCCACACTTTATACACACTAACATCCATAGATCTAAGCAAAATAATCAACTTTCATCAAACCAACACATCAAGACTTAGATCTAGCTTCCTTTAACATGAATTGTTCTCCATTTGCATTTTTCTTTACATTCAACCTTAGATCTAAGGTTTCCATGGTTAGATCTAGCATTTAAACAACCTATGGTTCTTAAGCATTCAAGATCTAACAACATCAAGGCATATCACAACCTAAACTTCAAGATCTTATACATAAGTCATTCGGTCACTCATGCTAACCCAACAACATCACATTGGTCTTACCTTGTTGACTATCCAAGCTTGAGCACCTAAAAAAATAAATGCCTTAGGTTAGTATTTGTGAAACTTAAGGCAAGATCAACAAATAGAACCAAGCTTACCTCTACCTTTACCAACTTTTCCTAACTTCACTTCCTTCAAAGTTTCGGTCCACCCTCCTTAGAAATGTCCAAGCTTGATTTAAGGAGGTTCTATGGTGGTTAAGAGAATATGGTAAGCTTGAAGAGAAATGAGGCAAATGGTTAGGGTTTTCAAGGAAGGAATGTGTTTGCACCAAGAGAGATTTTGTCTACTACAAAAGAGGTCTAAATTTGGCTTTTAGAATGGGATTTGGAAAGCAAGAAGAATATGGTTTAGAGTGCAAGAGGAAAATGTGCAAACCTTGAATCCTAGGGGGTGGTTCGGCCAAGGCTTGAAAATGGGAGAGAGTTTGAGAGAATGCAAGTTTCGGCCAAGGCAAGAGAAATGGGAGAGAATGGAATGCATGAATGATTCGGCCAAGGCATTGCAATGAGAGGTGTGAGAGAATGAGTCTCCCAAGGAGAGTAATTGCTATGACACAAAGCTTGAGAGGGTGAGTTGACAAGAGAGAAATTGAAAGAGGAAAAGTGGATGCATGGGGGGGGGGGGTTTGGCCGACCAAGCTTGGGTCCTAGTCTCCCTCTCTCTTCTTTATTTCTTTTCACCTTTTTATCTCACATCACTTGTCTCCAAAAGCATGGCTTGTTGATTTGTTGTCTTATCACTTCTTACACTTCTTACACCTCTTACACTTCACATGGCCTCACTTTATGGTTTTTCCAATTTCACCTCTAGCTCTTTCACGTAAAAGCCTTATCCTTGACTAACATTTACTTTGTTTGGTTGCTTTCCAACCAACCTAGTTACTTCCATATTTAAATTGCAACCAACTTTCAACTTGGTTACTCTCTCTCACCTAACTTATCACTCATAAGCTCTCTTGCTTATCTAATCCATTCCAATAGCTTATCATCTCACAAGCATGATATCTTATCATATGATAATGGCCTTAGCCTATCTCTACAATAATCACAAAGACTTATCACCCTAAAAGTTTCCTAACCTATTATCATGCTTGCTTATCACTATGATAAGCAAGTGTGCTTATCAATTAAATCTTCTCTTAGACTTATCACATAAATACATAGCTTATCATTGAATATTCAAATAGAAATTCTATTAATAATATAGGCCACATGGTAATAATACATGTCACATATGAAAGATATAAAAATATTCAATCAATGTCTTCAAAAGAATTTCATCATTTAATCCATTAATCATTTTCGGCTTATACAAAGAATTCTTAAATCATAATTCAAATTCTATGGTCCATGAAACATATTAAGTAAATGAAAAATATAAATTCGTAAGAGAGAAACTTACTTGCAAATTTTGGCTCCTAAAATAAATATAATTTAAACTTTGCATAAAATGACATTAAAATTATTTAAAGAGATTTTATGGAATAAAATCTCATTTTAATCGGAATACCATAACATAAGGATTAGGCCATACATTGGCCAAAAACATAGCCCCATGATGAAATAAAAGCTATTACATTAGAAAATAAAAGATAATACATAAGAAATTACGTAGGAGAAAATCGGGGTCTCACATATTGTTGAGCAACATTGTAGAAAAGTCAGGCCAATTATTAATGAATCAGAGGCAGGGAGTATGAATTTTCGGATCCTTGTTGACTCACTTTGTTCTAGACCGAGGTACATGATAATGTACAAATAGGTCTACACTCGTTGTGCCTCTCTAAGATAGAATGATGGACTCCGTCATTAAGGTGGTGACCTTAAGAAGACGAGTGGGTGCAATGTAAGAGTACATGCACTGAACCGGATCAACTATGAATACCATCTGGAAATGATCACGGATGTAGAGAATGGTATTCAGCACAATTAGCTTATGTTGTCCTTAGACCTGAGAGAGTTATGCAGGTTTGCTTGTTGTGTGCTTGTGCTTTGACTGAGTTATTTGGTGATGATCTTTGCAGATCAAATATTCCAGATAATGTTGGGCCTTTTGCATAATAAGTGAATTTGTATAGTTGTTCAATATGGAATCCACCAGTCTCTTGATGAGGCAGTATATTCATTATGTATGTATATTGTTGGACTCCTGTAAAAACGCTGCAGCGAGATTTTGTGAAAAGTGTTTTCACGAGTTTTATTTATATAATATATTAAGTAAATATTTGCGAAAAAGTTTTTTGAATAGTTTTGGAAGTCCAACTAGGTACAGACTGAGAATTAAGAATTATATGAGCTAGAGACTTAATCGGTGGTATTATTACGGTCCTATTAGCTCATGTGGAATATAGTATAGTAGAAGGATAAATAAGCGTATAATTGTTACCAAAAAGGATTTCACAAAAATAGTCTCATTATCTCAGGGTCAATTATGATATGTTAATGGACATTATCACAATTTGTAGAAGCCCATAAATTCAGATTACAAAATATAAGGGGGTTAATGAAAAAGAGTTTTTCATGATGATCCTACGGCCGAGATTTGAGATCCCTAAAGATCACACGCTATAACACAGTTGAGTTCTGAGCCAGCCATTATAAATAGCTCAGAAATCATTTGAGAAAGTGAGAGACTTTTTTTCAAAGAATTTCACGAGAGAATTTCTCTCTCTAGACTCTCTCTCTAGATTCTCTCTCTCTCAAAGCTGTGTGCGTGGATCTGAAGGAGGTAGAACGCTTGGCCTGCTTTGATTTCAACGATCTTGTATCTACTGCGCCGATCTTGCGATTCCAACACCTCCATCTTGTCCACACGTTGGAACAACACATTCTTACATCTCTTACATGGACATCTTATCAGACCTCGACTATCAACATAACTACGGGCAACACTCATAAAATCCCAAACACCATCATTATACTTCACACTTTTGAGTCTATCAACTTCATAAATCCAGCTCTTATCCATATTGTTCCTTCAAAGACGAAAATACAAACAATAATGCAAACAATAATTCAAACAATGATGACATTCATACTCAACTCTAATTTATTCGGGTGATAGGTCTTATCTCATTCAGTTTTAATATATTTCATGTAATTGACCCAACCATTGTGACCGATGCTCTAGAAATTTCGACAGCATTTCCCCTCAGTCCTCAGATACACGCCTTCAACATTGAGCATAAACACCCATCATTTAAGGCAAGTGTGTATGCTCAATGCTGAATGTGTATCCGAAGGACAACAAGAAATTTGCATCGAAATTTTTAAACACGTCTGTCACAATAGTAGATACAATTACGCATATTACGCATATTGTAAACTCAAACTGTCCATAACGTGAACAATTCAAAAATTACATCGAGTTCGTTATCCGAACTTCGAGTAATTCTTAAACGTGGGCTAGGGCTACCAAATGAATGCATGACATAACAACAAAACTGTTCAGACGTAACAAAACGTTCAAACAATACATATACCGTTTGGACGTTTTTCCAAAAGCGTCCGAACCAAAAACAGAGTATGGACGATATACATCACGTCCGGACTGCGATTTTCGAACAAGACAGTTCTTCGCCACACAGACTTTATTTTCACCGTAAATTCATGTTAAAATCAACCTAAATCACAAACACTTCAACATAAACACATCACAACCAACCCAAAACTTCATTGCTATCATTATAGGCCTTAAAAATTGGAAAAACACATCCTTTGATATCCTAAAATCCAAGTTTTTCATCCTAAAACAAAAGAAATTTTAAAACTCACTGACCTAAATTCAATCCAATGCAAAATTCAAATTAATTCCTCCTTTCACACCATTTTCAACGAGATTGACATCCAAAATCAGCTCCCCTTTTTCACTCTTCTTGCTCAAATTTTCTAAATTTTTTTTTACGTTTTGGCTATACTGTCAGCGATTTCTCGTCTTTCAAACGAATACAAGTTGTTCGGACGCCTTTAATGTAGTTCGGACGCCTACGTGTATAATTTTTGTGGGAATCGTTGTCAACTAAAATTTCACACAGTTCGAACGTAAAATTTTACGTCCGCACGCAAACTTAAATTTCACGACACCGTTTTACAAATCTCCAAACGACACCGTCTGATCTTACTCAAAAGCGTCCGGACATAACATTGTAATACCCCTCTCTTATTTTACATATGTGATATAGTTTTATGTTTAAAAATATCGTTTTATACTATATGTGTTATAATTACTTTCCACGTGTTTTTACCATATAAAGAGCATTCAATGCATTCTTATCCTTATGTAGCTAGACGTCTAAGTGGGATTTTGTGATTGGCTCACACTTTGACTTATTAGCTACCATAGATACATGAGATATGGGTGATCCTGGTGGCTTTTTATGATTGGTTCTTAAGAGATTTCAAATGATTGCCTAGCCTATAGTAGACCATATAGACTTGCCAGGGGAGATGCACCCATTTGTTCATTGCCTTAGTTGCCTTAGACGAACTTACCTCGTATTTATATCAAAAAACTTTCACCAACCTATCTGAAAGTGAAAGTAAGAGAGAATATCATCTGACCAAAGTACGAAAGACAGGAAAAAGGGGGTAGAGTACGAGGTAATCTCGGTCTACTCTTTTCTTCCTTAATCACGATTGTCTCTTCTTGACCTCACTAAGTGTTCTTTGGTTCAGGGGTTATCATCATCATTCAGTCATTATCCTAGGTAAGGGTGACAGATACTTATTGACCTGGGGGTTTCGGGATAGTCACATGTGTAAGGGGTAGTTTGCATGATGTGTGTTGTAGACAGCCAACGAAGCTGTATAAGTTGTTGGACCTGTCTATTTCAACATGTTGCACTTATGGTGTTCTATCTAAAGCATGTTAAGATTACAAATGATTTATGAGTATAGAGAGACAGATCATAACACACAAAGAGCATATGAAATTGCAGGGGTATCCGAGGTCGGTAAAGGTCTAAAATGCCCCTAGATGTCTGTAAGGGCAGTTTCAACATTTTTCAAAACAACCCCATGAAATACTTAGATATTTGCCCTGAAAATTTTTGTACCTGTAGTATAGGATCATAGTAGGACCCAGTAAAAATTTCAGGGATATCCAAGGTCGGTAAAGGTCTAAAATACCCCTAGATGTCTCTAAGGGTAGTTTCAACATTTTTCAAAACAACCCCATGAAATCCTTGGATTTTTTGCCTGAAAATTTGTATACTTTTATTATATGGTCACAGTAGATCCCAGTAAAATTTCAGGGATATCTGAGGTCGGTAAAGGTCTAAAATGCCCCTAAATGTCTCTGAGGGCAGTTTCAACATTTTTCAAAACAACCCATGAAATACTTGGATTTTTGGCCTAAAAATTGTATACTTTTATTATATGGTCACAGTAGATCCCAATAAAATTTCAGGGATATCTGAGGTCGGTAAAGGTCTAAAATGCCCGATGTCTCTAAAGGCAGTTTCAACATTTTTCAAAACAACCCCATGAAATACTTGGATTGTTGGCATGAAACTTTGTGTACTTGTATTATATGATAATATTAGGCCCCATTAAAAATTGCAAGGTTATCCGAGTTCTGGAAAGGTCAAAAATTCCCCTGGATATTTCAAGGGCAGTTTCGGCGTTTCACACTAAACATAGTGTAAAAAGGTCCTAAATGGAAAAATAACTTTATGGTTATGTAGATCGTAAAAAATAATTGAGTAATCCTAAATTTGAGTCCAAAACGAGTGGAAATAGGAGCTCAAAACACAAAGCCCGTGTAGTGGCCTAAATGGATTTTAGCTAGTTAACCCAAAACAAGCTCAGATTATTGTACAATTTTGGGGAACTATAAAAGGCCTTTTTAAAAAATTTTAGGGTATTTTTTAATTTCCTTATGCATTTTATTAATATGTATGGATGGTATGTGTAAATTTATTGATGAACGTGTGTGGATGGTATGTATAAGTTTATTGATGAACTTGTATGACGTGTTGAAGTGTATTGAAGCATATGAGACATGTTGCATCTTCATGTCATGGATCATGTTATGGGGATGGGTAACCTAATAACGAAATAATATAAATGAAACTCATTCCCATAGGTAGTCCTTTGGAAGGGTGACGGTACCGATCACAGTGGGATAGTGCAAGCCACAACTGAAAGGAGTGGATGGTATCCCTGGCGTGAAACAATATACGCTTGACAGGGTCCTGGTGCAAGAAGCACTGGACAGTCCCATAGAACGGGAGGGGATGCACAACCCGACTCTGGGGGGATAAAACAGAGAGACTAAGGGCACCTCTGATGACCTTGATGTTCAAGTGTGGTTAAGGTGTTGCATATCATGAATGATATGTATGAGCGTTGACATGAGACATGCATACTTAATGCATACTGTGAACCATGTGACAGTGACAGAAAAGAAAGAAAAGAAATGGATATTTGATGTTCACGTGTGGTTAAGGTGTTGCATATCATGAATGATATGTATGTGCGTTGACATGAGACATGCATACTTAACGCATACTGTGAACAAAGTGACTGTGACAATAAGAAAGAAAGTGAAATGATCGGGAAATAGTTGCATCATCCCTGCATTGCATCGATCATATTGTGTTAAACTGTTTATGTTATAAATGCTTAATTCTTATGATTGTCCTGCTATTATAGTTGTTCCTAACATGTTCCCTTATTCCCCCCTTACTGAGTCAGTAGGACTCGCCCCTTTTATTTATTTAAATTTTGTATGTACTACCATGGACCCCAGAATTGCCAGATGTTGACTTTCGCTAGTGAGCTGATTCTGGACGTAGACCCGTATATTTTAAAGATGACTATCTGGGTTTTTATTACTAATTCCTATGAGGTTTATTTGGGATGCGATCTCGAATGGTATCTAAAGACCCATCATGTATCCCCAGTTCCTTTAGTAGAGTACTATCGGGTAGTTGAGATCGACCCGACTCTCCTACTAGTTGACGCTTATCCACCGACATCACCGGTAGAGAGTACAGGGGACAATGAGATCATTGATCCCACTTCTAATTCAGAGTCAAGGGTAGACTAGACGAGGTCTATATGGGTTAAGTTACCTTTTTTAGAGTTAGTTTTGAGTAGCTAGGTTTCAGTTATGTATCAGACGGAAAGTTTTAGACCGCTTCCGTCTTAGTGCTGACAGCTTTCGCCTTAGTATATATTTTCTCCCACTTTTGTAATACTTATGTATCCTCATGAAGGATTTTGATATTGTACAATGATATAGTGGAAAAAAATTTTATATGTCTCTTTTTCTGCTTCACTTCCTGTTCTTTAAATTTACATTTTATCTCCATTCATTTTATTTTCCTATTTAAATCAAAACGTTTAAAATGTCGTTTATGTTACATCATAAAACTATTATTTTCCCTTCTTAATATACTTAAATTTTAACTTAACCACTTCCGCTAAGCTTTTTCAACGCCACTTATTAGGCCTTAAGAAGAATAGTTTGTGCCGTAATCCCCGTTTGTGTGCATTCTATTACTAGCAAAAATCATCCGAACATTATCATAAACCGTTCGCATGAACTTCAAAATGTGTCGTTTAAATTTTAGGTCGTCCGAACGTTATAGAAAACGTTCGAATGTAAAATTACTATCTGGACGGTGTAAAAAGACGTCCGAACGTGTGTCGATGAACACCAGCAAAACAGCGTAATTTGATTAACACAAACAACACAACAAACTAAACAACGGACGGTATTGAATCGAGATGCATGAAATTGAGAAGCAAATTCATGAAGGAAGTTTTACCTGAAGTTCCTTGAGAGGTCTAAAACGGATAGTGGAAACGTTTGGGAGAAAAGTTTGAGAGAAGTAAGTGAGTTTGTGATTTTGACAAAGTCTGGTGAGTTTAATGTGTCAGTCACCGTCCGAAAGCTTTCGATTAACGTTCGGGCTCTTCTCAGTGGTTATATTCACACGTGGCCTTATCAAATTTAACCTCATGAAATATGCTCGATTCGAAAAGGTTCTAGAACTTATACGGTCCAGACTCTAGTTATTGATCCGGACGGTATCAATGTCACATGACTGAAGTTTTGCAACGTGGAACCACAAGATTCGCAGAAAAAGCATTCATAATTGTGCGGACCTTTTTTCGTACCGTCCGAACGATGTAATATTTTTCGTTGGAACGCTGTTGATAACGTCCAGACTGAATAGAGTGTTCATGACGATTTTTAATTTGTCACTATATCCTAACGATTATTATTTGTCAGGCAATGTCCGTTCGGACGTGTTACAAAAAGATTCTGGACAGTATTGTAAAAATTGTGACGATTCTAATTTTCACTCAGTTACGACGATTTGGAATTTGTCACTCTGCAAAGAGTCCGAACGGTTTTCTTGTTCGTCCGGACGAAATTTTGTTTTTGTGACGATTTTTATCGTCACTCATTTGCGACGCGTATATGTCATCACACCAAAAATACGTTCGAGTCATAAACACAGAGGTTAGAATTAAGTCATGTTTAAACAAAAAAAAGGAAGAATTGCATGCGTATATTGACAGCCTACTCCACAATATTCTCAAACTCAAATTATGTTAGAGAAGAATATGAAGAAACTTATTGGGGTCTTCCGTACGTTCGTTGTTGGGTCACACTCGCACAAGCGTGCAGGACCGGCCAGTGGACCATGCATGCACCCTTTCGTAATGTCTCATTCTACATTTAACACAATTGACATTCCTCATATAAGTGGGCATTTGGGCACTTCTGCGACCAATTAGAAATACTTGTGCCGAGGCAAGTTAGGTGAACTATAGCCATATGTGATTTGTACGTTCGGTGTTGGGTCATACTCGCACAAGCGTGCAGGACCTGTTCAATTTGTTAGAAGAAAAGAAAATATGATAATGAAATTAAAAAGCTGAACTAAGAATTAATTGTCTTTGATCTACTATAATGCCAGTCTTTAAGAAACTAATTAATGAAGGTGACACCTATTTTAACATGATAGATAAACATAACATATAGATTCTACTGTATTTAATACAGCACAGGTGAAGTTTCAAATAATGTGGATTTTACAACATTTAATGCATGTTTTTATTTCTTATAAAATTATATCATATAATTTGGACAATTTACAAAATTGTAAAGAATTATGATTTCATTTTTTCTCCATTTAATTTAACTTTTCGTTTCTTTTTTCCTTTCTTAATATGGAGCAAGAAAATAATTGCTTGTCCCTGCAATTCAAGGGTTGGGTACATTTAAGAGGAAATCTTTATTTCGGCTCAAAATAAGACAAAAAAGAGCTAATAAACCAAGAGTATGGGCTTTCTTTGTGTCAATCACTTGGTTAATTGCATGAAATGCCCATGAACTCATGAAAAGGTGCAAAAGATATATTCTCCACAGCCTCCTTTCCTTTCGTCTATATATCAACCTCAGTACCTCATTCTCCCATGTCCACCACAAACCATCTTTCTCATTTCTTGATCCAATTTTTTTTCTAGTCTACCACTCCATTCACGCGGACACATTGCTAGAGTCATGGCTCTCCCATGTGCCATGCTCATTCTAACGGCCATGTCACTCAGCCTCATTGTATCCACCATGGCCGCCTCCATAGCCATGCCACCGACAACCATTGCTACACCACCGATGACCATTGCTACACCACCGACTACCACTGTGACGCAACCAACAACAGTAATGCCACCATCCACCATGGCCACCCCACCGACAGGCACTGCAAGTCCACCGACTACTATAGCCACCCCACCGACTGTTTCCACTCCTATTTCAGCCCCACCGACAAGCGCTGCAACTCCAACGACAAGCGCTGCCACACCTCCCTCGGCTTCTGCTCCTATTTCAGCACCCCCAACTATGGCCAGTACCCCTCCAGCTTCGAGCCCAACAAGCCCACAGAGCCTAACCCCATCTACACCCTCTGCACTAGAATCATCATCATCACAACCTTCACCTCATTCCGAAACACCAGCAGCACCGACTCCAGCAGGAGCTCCAGCCTCCTCTACATCTGACAGTGGCAATCCTCTTGTTCGCGGGAGCAGCGTGGCCTTTCTAGCATTATTGTTTGGCGGGTTTGTACTCCTTGTTTAATGCTACCTAGGTCATTGCAGTGGCGAAAACAGGATTAAAATTCAAGGGTGTCGAACTTTAAAGGCGAAATGACAATTTTTATTCTTTCGTAATTCAAAAAATTGTCTTAAGAGTTACAATGTCGAAAATTAAGGACTAAAAGCATTAAAAATATTGGAATACATGTACCGTACTATGTACTGCGACTGAGAGGTGACAATTGGATCCTACGAGTTTGCATCTTCTGAAAATGTTGCAAAATGGTTTCGTTCTCAATAGTTTTAAAAACTTCTTGCTCAATGTACACTACCATGCAATCATTCATCCAGACATCTCTCATCCTATTACGCAAATCACTCTTGATGATCTAATTCAAGTTAATTCCCTACTTAATTCTAAAACTTTGGAAAAAATTGAAAATGATTCTGATGGTTGTGGTCTTGGTGCCACTAGGGGTTGTCTTTCTTACCTTTTTTGGTTACTACCACAACTGAGCCTGTCTTTTTTTCTTCCTCTTTTTCTTTTGACAAGAGGCTACTGGGGATGCATTTGCAATTTACTTTCTCTAGGTTCTATGGATTTGAAATTTAAATATATTCACATTCTCCAAAACAACTTCCACGCACAAAGAGAAATATATTCTCTAGGTTCTGTGGATCCTATAAAATGAGTATTGGCCAGAAGAGAAATACCAATGTTGAAACAAAAAATCCGTGATGACAAGGGAGCAATTTGGCTTTAAAAATTGTGTTCTTAGAATGATATTTGCTACATGTCTCACAGGAATCAACTTGAAGCTATCCACCTCTCCATCTGTTACTCAACAAGCCATTTACAAAGGACAAATCCCCAATAAAAAACCTCTAGATCAAATGGAAAGAAAAATTCGCTACTGAGATGCAATCAACAATGACACTGGCTCTAGTTGGCCTGGGACTAATGGGTATCGGGCCCAAGCCAACTTATAAAAAAAAACACATGTAAAATTTTTGTTGGGAGGAACAATGGGTGGCGGAAGCCGGGGTTCGATACCCCCTGCGTCCGCCACTGGACCTTCATTGCATAGACAAACATTGTAGATTATGATTCTTATCAGAGTCTTCTTTTTCTTCCTTGTTTTCTTCTCATTTCTGCTTGATGGAGCATGGAGATGAGTTTTGATATTTATCCGATATTACAGCCCTTCTGTAGCATTTTGACGTTGGCCGAATAAGAGGGACTTGGTATTTAATTGCTGTTTTCTCTGTAAGTGCTAAACTTTCTACTTTCTGATAAGAAAATGACTCAATGATGTTTCTGTAAAGAGAGGGACTGTGGGCCTGATCTTCCTCATCTTTCACCTGGTTAGCCAAAGTTTATTGCTGCTATTTACTTTTTAGAAAGTGAGACTTTTGCTTTAGAACTGGGATATTGACGAAGAAATTATAATGAACCAAATTGCTATATCTTTTCTGACTTAGCTTGCTGTGACCTCCAATTCCTAATTGAAAAGGTAGTTTGCTACTAAAGAGGGTAGCTGGAGGTTTGATGAATAGGAGTAAATGGTGTAATTGGTTCTGCTGCTAGTGGTGGGGGAAGGAATGGGAGAATATGAAAAAGTTAAGTGTGAGCTAGCTGTTAGGCCAGAATTGTGTGGAAGAAAGGGAGGCGATCGCGATGCTTTGGGGATTGGAAGGTGTCCTTGGTACCTTATTGAATGCGGTAAAGGATTGAAGTAGAAATGGGAATTTTTGTGATGGAAGCATTAGGGGGGCTTGTGGGGCTCTTGACAAATCAAAATGTCCCTGAAAGTAATGGGGCACAATGCACATGGTCTCTTAGCCCTACTAACATGTGTTTGTGTGGAGAGAGATACTACGATCAAATCAACTCATTTTCCACCATCTAGATCTCTCTCTCTCTCTCTCTCGAGTTTTGCAAGATTACTTTTATTACCTATGATCTTCAAACCACCACCCCCACCCCCAGGTACTCTCTTATTCTCTAGCGATAAGTCTCTCTGTGTTCCGCGATTATGATCTAAAATTTATTGGTTAAACCAGTGAATCACATCAGTTGGTAAATGAAAAAGATAATAAAGTTGTAAAAACTAAAGTGACATATTTAATTAACCTTCTTAGTAAGGAAAAGATAATTACGAGAACAAAATAGGGAATACAAATATACCAAGTTCAAATTCTGTTTTCGGTAACGAGAAAAATGCACCCAACTTTTTTTCCTTTTGGTAACAAAAGTAACCTTCTACAATAATCAACCGAAGTGAGTCCACTTAACGCATAGGTAAACTTCGAGCAAAGAGAACTACTGGAGAAGAGTATATGTAGGTGGTCATGCCTTTTGGGGGTAATTCCCGTGTGGATCAAAACGGAAAATCTAATTAAGAATATTCATTGCCTTGAGATATGCAGTAGAAGGGGCAAAGGAAAACAGCTTCTGCTATCCCATTTCTTTTCAACCCTTTCGTGGATAATTTGCAATCAGTTTAATACATTTGTTCCTGAGATTAGTAGATTTCTCCTTCTGGGATTGCAAGAAGGATTAGGCAATTCAACCCAAACCAAAGTTCAAACTCCTACGGAACAATCTTCTGCTAAAGCATACAAACGGTGTCAATGGGAATTATCATAGTGATTCGTCTACTTTTTTCTTTGTTTTCTTCGGCACTGAAAACAATCAGTACACGGAGACTTACTTCTACTTGTATATGTAGCTCGAAGCTTGCTGGGTGGTATTTTCAGGTCTTCCAGCAGTACCTGGCGAAGCTTTTCATTTTCCTCCATGAGCTCCTCAATGACTTGCTGGTGCCTAAGTACCTGAATACATAGACGTCTTAGTTGAACCATTTAAACAAATTCTCATCAGGCCAGATGGATAATTAATCTAGAAGCTGTGCACTATAAATTGGAAGAATAAGGTCTTACTAATAACTATAGTGGTTACCATCAAGGCAATAACTCCTAAAGAGACACAGCCATCCAGGGAAGTTTTAAAAAATAAGGAAAAAAAAACCCTTCGTCCTATAAGGCACAGACAAATCTGTCAACAAAAATTTTGCAGCTAACTTGCGACTAATATTATTGATTAAACGAGTGAGTTCACCACCGAGGAATCAGATTATCCAGAGAGAAAACCAACATGCATGAGACTTGATGTCAAGAAGCCACTGATCAAACTTGCCTCGAAAAATTAGACATCAATAGATTTATTAAGCAGACCTCGATATCTAGGTATCTAAGAACTTCAGTAATCTTAGTAGACTCAAATTTTCTTTCCGCACTTTGTATACTCTTATTTACTTTTACGTCTAGGAACTTAACGAAAGTAGTGAGTGCCTGACTAGAATGTCTTCAGAGTATTGAATTCAACTCTCGAGCAATTATTATGGCAAACCCTTCGGATACTTTTCACTTGTCTTCAGCAAGTCTGAGACCTTACCTCTGCCATAATCCACTTTTGCGATTCCTTATTTTGACAAAATATTCTTGAAGTCTCCTCTATCTCAGATTATCACTGGACATGGGTACACTACAGATGCTTTCTCTTCATATAAGCAGATCAAGATGGCCATGGAAGAAGAACATCATCGGTCGGGTTTACCTTACTTAAGGCATCAGGAAATACTCCCTTTCAGCTTCTTAGATTGAATTGGATATTTCGCAGCAACTTCTGAGTGTCACCATATTATCTAACACTACCATATCGTAGCAGAGCAGAAATCTGTCCTTGGCTCCACAGGAAAAGAGACCGCAAGAGTTGATGGATATCAAATTTCAACTGAATTGTATATCTCAAAGACGGGATGGATTAGAAGCACATATAGGGATTTCAGAAAGGAATCTCTCCCATTCTTGCCCTTCATAGGAAGAAACAGAATTTTTTTTTTTCCCAAGCAGGAAGAACCAGAATTGAATTTAAAAGATACTACTGTTGAAGTTCTTGTACAAAAATGTACTCTCAGAGTTATATGCACTTCTTGAGTGAAATAGTGATTTTGGCTCACCTCCACTGTGATGAATGCTCCAAAGAGGATTATTTTTTCTTTGGTTTAATTATACATACAACCTTGTGCTATAACATTTTGACAAAAGGTTCATGTGGTAAATATGAGTGATTAATGGTGATGTAGGTGACGGTTTTGACCAAACCGGCACCAGCACCGGTAAGGCCGGTGTCCAAATTTTGACACCGGCACCGGTTGGCCACAATAACCTGCCCTTACCGGTGACGGTTTGACGGTAATAGCACACGGTTTCAAGGGCGGTTTTGACCAAAGGTGAGAGGCGAGAGAGAGAGAGAGAGTCAAGAGAGGGCATCACAAAGGGGGTGGCAGGAGCATCGGGAGAGAGATGAGAGAAGTGAAAACTTAAAGGACAGCACGTCGTTTGTATTTAAAAAAAAAAAAACTAAACGGTGACTGCCGAAACTGGCTGTTTACCGATGACTCTGAGAGCACAAGTAGCTTTTTTTTTTAATGGGACAAGTGCTTGTCACTGATTGGTGCACAAGTGGACATTTTTTTTTAGCTCAGCATCAAGCATTAAGTGCTTGAGGGAAGTGAAATGGAGGGACCACATTTTTACTAAACACTGACAGACCACAAGGGCGAATTTGTAGAAAGTTTATCATAGGGACTTTTTTGTCAAAACATTATACCACAGGGGCTATTTGATATAATTAAGCCTTTTGCTTTTGAGTTCCATGGAGTTTGACAATGTAACCATGACTTCTTCATGATTGATGGAGGTCTGGAAGGGACAAGGGAAGCATGCTATTTTGATTTTGAACTTTTAATGGCTCCAAGCATTCATTTAAATCTATTAAAGGTTGTAGGGAGTTTCCACAAAACACCTTCAAAATTACAATGCTACCTTTTGGGAACATTTCAAAGAAAATGTAAACAGTGGAGTTAAGGACTTTTTATAATAATTTAAAAAAAGCTGCTGTTAGCCACAAATTCACAAAAGATGATGAGCTAAGCCAGGTAAGATTACGGTCAAAACTTCAAACAACAGACGAGGTGATTGAACGGCAATGGTGCACTATCTGGAAGCCAAGGTTTATGTTGGAAATACACATAACATCCATTAAATACTCCAAAAAAAACTAATCAACATATGTAACACCCCAGATTCGGAAACGGGGTACTTCTGTTATTTTGCATGTCTTTTGGGTGTTTAAGTGATAGTTGTCATTTGTTTTCATAGTGGGCATTAACGATAGGTTAGAGAACCTTTCAAGGTCTAATAAAGAGAGTTATAAGGCCCAAACATACCAATTATTATTTAGCTTAATTAAAACCAACAAATCCTAGTCCTACACAGAGTTGGAGACTCCTATTTTGCATGTCTTTTAGGAAAATGAAAACGTTAGTTTTTCCTTCTATAAATAGAACCCAAGTCCACTTAGTTTCAACCCCAAACCTTAATACAGATCTACCACCCTCCCAAGACCTAAAAGATGTGCAGAATTTTAATTCTAAACACCTCAATCTCTTTTTAACAAAGAAGCCCAGTTTAGAGGTTCTTTTCTAACAAACACCTCAATCTCCTTTATTTGCTCTTCCGCAGCACCATTTAGTTTAGCATCATCTAGCTGCAACATGCCATCTTGCAATCAATTCCATCTACTAATGTGGAGTCTTTCTTATTGGATGACCACTATTTTTCCTATGCCATAAAAGAATTTGCAATTAATTGAAAATCAATCATGATTTTGAAATTACCATTTGAAGCATGTTGTTTTCTGACCGCAGACGTTCAGCCTACAAAGGTGAAATCCAGGAATTAGAATTTCATACTAATAAAAGTAATGGCATCAACTCAAGCTAAACAAGAAATTATATTGGCATACATCATATACATCTGGACTGGATACAAGCTGCGCTTTGTATGAATCTGTAATATTTCACTAATCTATTACGTTTTATCAGATCAAATCTTAACAAGCCAATATTTGGATTAGATAATGGTTTACGCACATTCATGAATACCAACTTTCACCCGACAATTGTCTATCCAATCCAGAACTCATATGTTAAGTAGACTTTAGCATTTAAAAACCTATTCTTTTGAGCATTTTGTAGATGAGATACTTTTAAGCTCCAACAATCTTGATATTTGGGAAACATGACGAACACTAGAGCTAATGTAATCCAGTAGTAAGTTTGGCAAAATATGGATTCAAAGATTTGTTATTTGAGTGGTGCAACATTGCTATGGAGGTACACAAGGTGTAACTTCTAAAGACATTACAAGCCCAATAAGGAAGTTAAGCTCAACTTTTATTGCATTTATGAAATTGTATTGTAATTATACAAGATCATGGTACTTTCCAGGACTAACCAAAGCGAGGGATTTTACAAGGATTTTATGGGCAATGCTGTTCTTCTGAATAAAGCTATATCCATGGTAGATTGAAGCACCTTAAAAAAGGGACAAAAACAACAAAAACATTTACGTTTCAAGCACATATATGACACTGGAAAATGGATAAGGATCCCCTAGTATTCTTATGTTGTTCCACCAGGTGGATCTATTTCACTCTTAACACTATCTTCAAATTCAATGGTAGGGAATCTCACCACATCGCTTCTTATCACTTTCACATTCAAATCTCATATAGGCTAAACATGGAAACATATCACAATAACAAATATGTGAGTTTATGTCAAAATCCTTAGCATTGAATTTAAAGCCATCCACCATGTAGAATACCTACAAAAAAGGAGATCTTTGACACATAAAAAAACAAACGCGTTCTATCAGTTCCGTACCATGCCACTCAGTTTGGTGTCCTCCCCTTCTAAAACAGGATTCTTTAGAAAACTGTGAATTACTCTTTCTGTTCTTCCAAAAGGTGCATCAGTTGGAGTTCCTTGTGAAGCGAAATTCTCATATGTTGAACTTGAGCTGATATTTCCATATCCAGGCAAACCTTGAGAGATGTCTCCAGGTAATTTGGTTCCCAACTCCATGATACTTCCAACTGGGTTTTGGTTTATCGATTGATTCATCATGTTAATTCCACTTTGCAAAGAGGCTGGAAGAGCACCTTGCCCAATGGATAAGTTGGGAGCAACTCCAAACTTCAGCATCATCTTTGCCATTGCTTGCTAGCAAATAAAGGATTTGACTTTTAGGCTCATGAATCCACGAAAGCCAATGCATGTGCAGTAACTGGTACAAGAAAAAAAAATACATACTACGAGATAAGATTGGATTTGATGCAACACAGCGGGTTTAACAGCAAGGCCTGCAAAAAAAAATCAATTTTTCCAATATCATAAACTGTGATCATTAGAATGCAGGAATAAGGGAGCATCAGAGCATGCATGCATAAAATCATTCTCTTGAGAGAGGGTGAATAGCATTGACAACAGATAATAAATTAAAATATGATATATATCTTATTCTCTTTTGGTTGTTCTCTTCAGTTCAGGAGCACCCTAAGAAAGTGTCTACGACAGCGAGATAGAAAGAATCTGATGAAGGCCCTAGAAGGAGAAGCATGATACTTGTTGAAAAAAGGGTGGACATGTGAGGAGGACTTGAGCTCATTAATGGCATTTTGGGAATATTAAAGTTAATGATAATTTTCTTTTTTTTGATAAGCAAGCTAATCTCATTAGAAAAATGAATACAGTACAAAGACTATACCGCAAACACTATTCTAAACAAGCTAGGAAAGAAGCGAAATCAACAAGATCAAGAAAGGGGCAACCAAGCATCGAGTTTCCCCAAGAGAACAACAAAGAAAGAAAGACACCCTGCAATCTAACCGAGGACAAAGAACAATCCTCAAAACATCGTCTATTACGCTCACGCCAAAGACACCACCAGATACAATGAGGAATCATCCTCCAAATAGCCTGCGCAAAGGGGTTTCTTAGTCATGCGCAAAGGGGTTTCTTAGTCATGCGCAAAGGAATCATCTTCCAACACCTCAGCATCTCTGCCACCGTCTCTGGCATAACCCAGTGCAAATTCAGAATATTAAGCACATGGGTCCAAAGCTCACAAGCATAGGGGCAATGCAACAAAACATGATTAATTGATTCCCCACTACAACGGCATAAGAAACACCAATCAGCAATGATGAAACCTCTACGACGAAGGTTATCAGAAGTTAAGCTCCTACCAAGAGCTGCCTCCCACACAAAGAAGGAGACCCTCATAGAGCTGCCTCCCACACAAGGTTCTTCTGCATTTCGACGGTTAAGTTTTTGGTGCTCCTTAATGGCTCTCCTCACGGGTTCTTCAGTAGCTCCCGCGGTTTACGACAAGGGGATCCTCTTTCTCCGTTGTTGTTCGTTATTGTGATGGAGGCTTTCAGTCGAATGATGGAGGCAATTGCGGTGCACGGAGGGCTACGAGGTTTTACAGTTGGAGGGGTGTCCACTGAGGGGGTTGCTATCTCACATCTTCTTTTTGCTGATGATACTCTAGTGTTGTGTGGGGCGGATGATGTGCAGTTTCGGAATCTCAGATGTCTTCTCTTGTGCTTCGAGGCGGTTTCGGGCTTAAAGATTAATCTCTCTAAGTCCGAGGTCATCCCTATTGGTAAGGTGGAGAATTCTCAGGAATTGGCGGCTATCTTAGGGTGCGGTGTCTCTTCCTTGCCTATTACGTACCTTGGCCTACCTTTGGGTGCCTCTTTCAAAAACATTCACATTTGGGATGGGATCATTGAGAGGATGGAACGTCAGTTGGCGGGGTGGAAGCGCATGTACCTCTCTAAGGGTGGCAGGTTAACTCTTATCAAATCTACTCTTTCGAGTTTACCTTCATATTTCCTCTCTTTGTTCCCTATCCCGGCAGGAGTTGCACGTAGGTTGGAGAAAATTCAACGGGACTTCCTTTGGGGAAGTGATGCTGAGGTTCATAAGCTCCATCTTGTGAAGTGGGGTACGGTGTGTTCTCCGTTGTATGTCGGAGGGTTGGGCATTCGCAATATTAAGTTGTTTAATACGGCGTTATTAAGCAAATGGTTATGGAGGTTTGCTATGGAAAGGGATAGATTGTGGAGGAGGGTAATTGCTGCTAAATATGGATGCATGATTGGAGATTGGCATACTTCTGTTGGTCGTGGCCCTTATGGGGTCAGCTTGTGGAGGTTCATTAGTAAAGGTTGGGGTGTCTTCAGTAAGCACATTCGGTTCAAGGTGGGGAGTGGTGCTCAGATTAGCTTCTTGCATGATGTTTGGTGTGGTGAGTTACCTCTGAGTATCACTTTCCCTATGGTTTATTCCGTATCTCATTGTAAGGAGGCTATGGTGGCGGAATATCTGATTGAGGTTGGTGGGGATGTCACTTGGAATGTTCCGTTCTCTAGAGCTGCTAATGACTGGGAGTTGGAGGAGTTTGAGGCTTTCTTTGCCTTAGTTTACGAGGCTAGCATTAGTCGCGGGGAGGAGGATGTGCTTGAATGGACGGGCTCTAAGGATGGCAAGTTTTCTGTTAAGTCAATGTACGATGGGCTTACAAGAGGGGGTGATCCCTCTTTCCCGTGGAAGGATACCAGCTCCTTTCCCAAACTACCAGGGGAGACCTCCACAAAAGGATTCGTAGCCTGAAGACAAACAACATCACTCTCCAGGTCCTCAAACACTGGAGAAGAGACGCACCCCACACTCCCATTCGTTTGCTGCCCCAGCCCAGGTGGATCGGAAACCACCAACTCACTCGCAGGCACCAGCTGGCCTTCATCCGAAAGCCCCAGGTCACCCCAGACCTCTCCCGATGACTTCCGCGTCACCCCAGGAGAAGAGAAGGCCACCAGAGTACTCGCCGGCGTCGTCTGGTCCACACCCGCATGACCCAGCTCACCGACGACCGTCCCCGGCGAAGACCGCGACAACCCATGGGGAACAGAGGCCACCAGCGAACTCGTCGGCGTCGTCTGGCCCTCACCCGCACGTCCCCCGTCACCACCTGCCCTCCGCGGCGTGGACGGCGACACCTCAGGTTGGTCGGAATCCACCATCCATCTCGCCGGCAGCATCTGGGCCTCAGCCACAAGACCCACAGCTTCCCCAATTGACCCCAACCCCTGCGAGATGGGCTCCGACACGTAACCAGGAGCCAAAAAGGAAGATGGGCCCGGCCCACCAGCTTGAGCCTCACGACCCGGCCCAACGAGCTGGTTCTGGGCAAACGATCCTACGTGCTGGTTGTTAGAGGCAACGAGCCTCTCAGTCACGCCAGAATGCAACCAAGGCTGGTTCTGGTCCAACCCGAGATACTTAGCCAACCCAACGAGTCTATCCAGCTCATCCTTGAGCTTCATTAAATGCACCCACAGCAGGCCCTCTGACCCAACCGTCACTCCAGACTCCTCACCAACCGGATGACATCGGGAAATAACGTTGCCCACTCCCTCTACAGCATGCGCCACCTTCGGGACTCCAACCAATTTCGAGTACACGCTACCCCCCTCAACATTACACAGGCGCGACGCTTGCTCAGCCACCACCTTCTTCTTTGACGAACCAGCACGCACCACCGCAGCAAAGGAAATGCCTGGCGTGATTTGAGGAGCACACCCCTTCTTCTTACGTCTCAGCACCCCAATAACAACAATCAACTCTTCACTCATCTGAAGAAACGCCTGCCACCCCGCACCAGAGTCCCCTGCCGGGACCATTACAGCCCCACGCTTACGTTTCTCTCCAAACTCTGCTATGACAACGTAGCACCCATTCATATTGGAACATCCCTGAGCCAATAATGCTCGAGATGAATCGTTGAACTTCTTCGAAAACAACCGGGCCTCCTTCCCCTCCACCAGATGGCCAAAGAGATTGGCCAGCCACACCAACCCGAATCTACTCAAGGAGATCGAGCTCTGCGACCTTCTACTCAACTCCGATACAGTGACACTACCAAAAGAACTCACAGAGAACTGAAAGGTTTTCGCCTCAATCACGAGACTACGAAAGTAAGCCATAAAAACTCCTAGACTTTACCCAACAAGCTAACGGAAAATCGCATCACCCAGAAAACTTGACAGTAACTTCCAGATTTTGAGACGTAAGGAAATCTAAAGCATCTTCCAAGGCTGCAAGCAAAGCAGCAAAAACTCCTACTCCAGTTAATGATAATTTTCTAATTTCAAATAGGCTAAATAAGAGCTTAATGGTCAATTAAGCATTAAAATTTATCTAGGTTAAGTTTAATTAGTCGTAAACTTAGAGGATTATTCATTCATATTGAGACTTATTGGAGATGGCTTGTTTTGGCCTTGGGGACTCTTGAACTTTCAATTTTCTAGGATTCATAGCTCTTGGAATACTTGGGCTAGCTTGATGCAATTCATTGAATCCAAGTTAGAAGATCTTATTCTTGGAATTCATTGAATAGGGTTTGATCTATCTATCCTTTTATCTTTCTTTATACTTTCGAATTGTACTCTTGCAATCCATTGAATAGAGTTGATTCAACCATCTTTTCTTTGTCTTGATATTTGATTATTGTTCTATTTCAATTTCCATACCTTAATCTGGGTAAATCTCATTGATTTGTCTAGATTAAATCCCTAATTGAACCAAATCCCCAAATCTCATAAACCCTAGATTCTTAGTTTGGAGATTGTGATTGTGTAGATTGGTGGCTTGTTGATGGATCCAGAGCCAAGTCCTCAACAGAATTTAAGCTATGATACCAAGTACAACACAGGATCTTGAACTTCATGAGTAGATTAGGTTCCCTGGTAAGTTCCTGAAGGTTTCTTGGATCAGCTTTGAGATGTAAAAGCCATAGGAATATTTTAGTCTTTGCTTATCTATTAACCCTAGCTACAGGAGAAAGGGTCCATAGGAAATATTCAAGACAGGACAAACAAATAGGAGGGGGTGGTTCTTTCATTGCATTGTAAATAAGATTGTATCTTGCAAGAATTTGATGCAGTAAAAAATAACATAAAGAAAGATCAAGGCTAGGAAATCACTTCTCAGTTTCCTAAGCAATCACCCTTAAAATTTCAATAGAGCTGGCTGAAATTTTGTCCAGTCATACTTTGGATTGTATCACATAGATGCATTTAATTGATATAACAAGTACTAGGATTTGCAAGTTAAACAGAAAATTAATTTGAAGTAAAAAAAGATATCCTTAAGGGAATTCTGAACTACTCATTGAAAAAGAAGAGAGACCAAAAGGTCCCACATGGCTGATGGTTCTCAGGTGTAGCCCATTCAGTCAAATCTTAAAATTACCAGACTAGCCTAACACTGAAACCTGAAGGAAATGCCAACTGATATTAACCAACCAACACCCTATTTAAAAACAAAATTCTAAAACTAATACTCAATACTGACTACAGACAAGGAAAAGTCCTGAATTGGATGCCACAATGAGAGTGGATCATCTTCCAAATATTTTCATCTTGATCATGTTTTTCCATGAGCCTTTTGGTGGCTGTAACGTCCATACCAGGCAAATTCTCTATACCCTCCTGTAAAGGAATTGATATACCCATGATCCCCATGCTTGGAATGATTGAGTAGTCATTATTTCATTTCAATGAGACTCCAGTGTACCTGAGCTTGCAGGCTCATTTTAAAATGACAACAGAAAATAGATGTAGCACTATTTCAGCACCACTTCTGACATTTCCGCACCTACCCATCACACATGGGGTCCCACCATATGAGGGCTGGATGCAGAAAATCAAAGAATAAATTTAGCATGGCCCTAGTACCAAATAAGTAAACTATGACTCTATGATATACAGTAGTGACAATTTACTATTTCTTATACCAGTTCTCCTGCGAGATATGGCATAAGCTCGTCTAAATTGAGTAATAAGTGCTGTAGAGTTAGGTTTCACTGAACATTTACTCTTTCCAGTGAACCTTCAGTTCTTGAGCAAGTTTTATTCATGTAGAATGCATGCCCTGAACATTCACTTCCGAAGAAGCTTCAATTCTTGAACAAGTTTTCTCTACTTAGAATGTATTAGCTTGTGTATCCTGATATAAAGCAGCATTTGCACCTCAAAGCATTTCCCGTCCCTTGCACACATACACACAAAAGGGGTTGAGCAATGCCAAACACACAAAAGGGGTTAAGCAATGCATGGTCGCTCAACGGGAATGCCCATGTACGGTAACCCTTAAAGCTTTATGACTTTATCCTACCATCATAGAGATTACATTAACCATATAACATATTTCTTCCCTAGAGAGTATAACATGACGTACCAGCACCGAAACCATGGCCGAAGCCTACACCACATCCAATGCCTGCTTCAATATTCTTAGCTCCCAACTTTCTCAACTGAAAAATAAGAGGCAAGAGGCAAAATATTCTAAATAGAAGTACATATCCATGTTAAGAAATCGATAGAAAACAAATAAGAAAGATGAAGTTTGACTTACCGAGTCATTCACATGTCTACTAACACCAGAAAAAGCATCACTTGCCCCTCTGGTGGCACTCATAACTTGATTTAGCATAGGTAGTGCACCTGGTAGACAGGTGGAATGAAAAATTATCAGGTCCAATTATATCTGCCAATAAGGTAAAGAAAGAATCAGAACCTACTCAAAAATATTCCCATTCAAATTATACAAGTGAGCTATTGTTTCCCCTCACCATTTGATCTCATCCAATCCAATGAGGCATTCATGAACCAAGCAAGTCTGAAGAATGAACTAACTACATTTACTTACTCTATAAGAAGGATCAAATCAGTAACCATTGATAAGAAATATAAGATCCCAATGGCATTTGAAGGCGCCAATCGAACAGACAATCCTCACAATAAATCCAACAGAGATCCATATGGGAAAGAATGACTAAAAATCAAGCCGTAGAACTTGGCAGGAAAATAAAATAGCATGATTACAAGCAAACAAAGATGAGCCTAAATAACAAAATGAAAACTTTTGTTCATGCGCATACTGATCCAGAAGAATTTTGTTTCTTTTTTTTGTGAGGGGAAGTTAATACCTCAAGGAATTATCTACCCTTATCAGCAATATCATCCCTACCTAACCATGAGTGACCACAGCCAAAGTTAGCAACAAGGAAAAACAAGAAAATTAACTCCATCCACTAATTGCATTCTGTTTCAAACTTTAGACAATTGCTTCAAAGTAGTATGGGTTATCATTCCAACAATTAAACAGATAATTTGAGAAAGACCAGCTCCAAAATATAGGTACATGGCAGCATTTTGACGAACAAGTCCTAGTGATTGAACCTATTAGAAAAACAATCAATTACCAGGAAAAAAGGAAAAACCTAGAAAAATTATGCAAGAAGATAGAAAGCCATAGACTTTTGTGGGGCATGGAAACATGCTTCCATAGACACAATTTTGGCAGAACACATGCCACGATAATGCATTCACTGACATAATGATGAGCAGAGTAAAAGAATGTTACTCTGTTTTTGCTTAGCTCTTATTAGAACCCCCACAAGACAGAAATTTATGCATTAGATAAACATCAAGTTCAGATTACATGAATAGGAATCAACAAACATAATCAATACGACTTCTTCTCCACAATATGGTTTGCCTTAAACACTGACTGGGATTCTGTTTCCTATGTAACCCAACTTAACGAAAAAAAAAACGCAAATAATTTAGTGCGATTTACAGCATTTTCTAACCAACCAGAGCCAAAACCCAAAACAAATCTGACAAAATAGAAAGCAACAGAAGATGATCCCACATTTATTCCGGGGCGCTAATCCTAAATAGGTTTCACCAACTTTGTTTTTGAAGAGATTTGAAAAGTCCATCTTCCCGACTAATTTAAATTTTCTGACAAAGAACGACACAGAGAAACTGAAAAGGGGCGTTGTTACCCAGATTTATGGGGCGGCCCACGCCGATACCAATACCACAGCCGATGCCAAAGCCAGTGAATACTTGACCCACTTTCAAAGTAAAAGGATTCTCTATTCGGATTCCCTGAAACTGATTCGCCTTTCTCTGATCGGTCACTACGCTACTGTTACTACTACTAACAGTATTACAGGTACTACCAGCAGCCTCCATTCTTCAACGACTAACCTTTTCTAACAGCTAAAGCTACTGGCTATAATTGTCTGAAACTTTCGGTTCGTGTTTTCCCTCTCTAGTCTCTTGCTCTGAAACATTTCGACAAGGCACCCAAAATAATAATAATAACCAAACCAAAATTATTTATATATATATATTGGGTCTCTAGAAACACATATGAAAAATTAAAACTAAAAAACACCAAATTACACAGAAAAAGAATAAATCAAAATAAATAAATAGTATAGAAATTCAAAACATAAATAAAATTGTTTTTTTTATAATTTGTCTAGCTTAGATATATTTAGTCTTTTTGTACCTTTTTTTAAAACCAATATTCTTTATTTAGGATTAACTTTAATTTTTTTTAATTATTTATGCATAAGAAAGTTATTTATGCATATATTTAATTTTTTTATTTTTCAAATTATTTTTTATTTTATATAAAAGGTAATGTCATAGCAAGCCTCTTAATTAATTATAAGCCAAAATCAATTTCGTCTCTCTAAATTTCAAAACGGTTATTTGAGCTTTTATTAGTAAACTACATGCAAAAGGATTATGCTACTGTTTGTTAACAAAAATTTTACACCTCCTAAAATTTTAACACAATAAAAAATTACGATATAATCTATCAGCATCACTATAATAAATATTAAAAATCACCTATCTCTTCACTTTTTCACCAAATCCAATACACTAAAATTTTAATTTCCCTAAAATTTTAATACGCAAACACAAAAAAAGTATATACAAGACAACATTATTAAAAATGATATATAAATAATAATAAAATATTTTTAAAATAAAAATATTGAAACTCTATTTCAATAATCTATTTATTTTTTAATTTTTTCTCTGATTTTTTTATTTTATTTTTAAAAATTCTACCTTGATATTTTTGATCATTTTGTATGAATTTAACTTCTAAATCAAACAGAGAGCGAGAATGAATCATATTCAAAATAAAAAGAGCTCAAATCCTGAAACTTTGAATTTAGGAAGTTAAAATTAATTTAAACATATAATTAAGGGGCGTACTTTTTCAATTATTTTCTTCTTATTACATATATAGCATGGGAGGTGCTGGAGGAGGCCAAAACTTAAAAAAAAAAAAAACAGAAAAAAAAATTCAAAAAAATTGTTAAAAGGGAATAAAAAATTTGCTACTGATTTTTGGAGGCCTGGCCATGGCCCCCAGCTCTGTCGGTAAATGCTTCAACAAATCATTCGAACGCCACTCGTAGACCGCTGGCTGTGGCCGGCCATCAGCCCTCCCGCTTCAGACGGCAGAGTTGGATATGCATGGCTGATGGCACCCCGTCACTGCCAATCTTGGGCAAAAAAGCTTGCCAACCGCGATCATATAGAACTGAAAGATAAGAGTCGTCTCCTTCCCCTGTAACCATACCTGCAAATCTGTGGGGTCGACTTCGCAGTGGGAGAACCCAGCTGTGTGCTCTGTAGGTATAACGTATCATCCCTAGATTACCATCAGTGGCGGAGCCAGAAACTGTGTATAGGGGCATAAACGAAATTTTTTTAAAATAATATGATTAAAAATAAATATTAAATATTATGCGAAAAAAAATTTCAAATAAGATTTCAATATATCAATATTTTTTAATAGCCCCCTTCCCTCCGCCCCTGATTACCATTGTTGGAACTTACGAATTTTGAATGTGAAGGGCGGAATCGTTCGTATTTCTGGGCGGTGAGACACGATTTGGTGAAATGGCCTAAAAAGCTCATACCTTACTCTTTTTAGGTCTTGAAAATTGTTGCTGCATTTTACCCATTGTGAACAAACTCTTGAGAGATTCGCGGAATATAGTTAGATAGAAAACACAATCTTTATGAAATCAGAGTTTGGCAAATTGATAAAAAGGATCCTGTGGAGACCAAAATGTAATCTTCCAGTCTAAGTTCATCTTATCTTCTCTATTCCAGTCAAACAATGACCATTCTAATCAAAGAAACTCAATGATTCCTGCGAGAGCTACAACACATACACGCCCTTCTCCAAATTTAAGTGCGTTTCTATGATTCGGATGGAAAATTTTATAAACCAAAAGACGACACATATGAAGTTATAACTTCACAATGAATAACGGATGCCCTAAAAAAATCATTGAAACTGAATGTAAACAATTATATATTCCTTTGTCCGTTTTTAGTCTACTTTGTCTGGTAGAATCGAAGTTCATGTTCATCAGCTATACAATTCAGGATCAAGCTCATATCCATATTCTCAACCATGACATTGCTGTCAATCTTCAAGCCCTCAATTCTGCAAAAATAAAATTGACTCTATAGTTACATTCATTGAAATTAAAACATGAACAAATCTCCTAATGCTTTGGTAGGTAATTTGGAGAACAATTTTTTTGTTACAATTTGTTTCTTAAGACATCCTCAATAATAGTTTACAGAACCACCACTCGCCCTCTCTCACCGGTGGGCTGGCCCCCCGATTGAAGTAAGTGCTAGATCGGCCTTAACTGAGGGGCGACGTCTCCATGAAGGTGGAGCAACCCAGTGGGTTTGAAGGCTATCAGCTGTTGTTAGGGTGCTGCAGTTTTTATTATTGATGTGTGGTACACGCAGCACTGGATCTTGAACACAACCTCACCCCTCATCTCATTCTTAAGGTTACTACCCTTCGGCATGTTCTTCCAATGAGAGGGATGTATTGAATCCCAGGTCATTGGCAACAATAATAACAACTTAATAAAATCCATTTATTAAGCTGGATTGCCGCTCCACTCTGGGGTTTTCTTCTATTTTCGTATTGTTTCTTCCCCATCACAGGGGAGGTTGTACAGGGACTTCCTGTCCCTATGTTCATGTGTGGTGGGACTGTTCCCACGATATCTGGCGTCTGGATTGGTTGATTTGCTCTTAATCTTGTTGATGTTGGAGGGATTTAGAGTCATTGTATGGGTTGTATTTATCCCCTTGTATCCTGTTTAATCTAACAAATGAATATCTCTTGCTTAGAAAAAAAAATACTAATAGAATCCATTTAAGTCTGCATTTGCTGACACATATATTTCCGAACAAAGGTTTTTTTTTTGTGTGTGTTTTCAGATGTTCAAGTGCATGAGCCGCAGAATACAAGTCAACAGAAAACATTTTTTTATTGTAAGAAACGGAGGTTTAAAGACTTAACAACAAAAAGGACATGAAACAGTTTTTTCACAAACAGATGATGGTCTATTCCCAAATGAAAAGGACCTAAGACTATTATACGAGAACTACTAGCATAAACCCGATCAATTAACCATCCAACAATCGAAGTACACAAGAACTTTGGCGAATGGGAAATAGAGGAATTGAGAAAATGGGTCAGCCAGGAACTGAAATTTTTTTAATCAATACCAGGGGTGGGAGAAGAACCAGAGGACGATGACGCAGAGCAGGAGGACGAGAGGGATGACGTGGACGGAGGACTCAGCGAATCTGAGACGGGACCTTTCTTTCTTGGCCACCATGGAGATGGGATAAAAAATAGGCAGTTTTCGGTCGGCGTCAGAGGAAGATCCGAAGATAGCAGTAAAGGTGATGAGAACTCTTCGGAGACCCTGGAAGTGCTCGACGACCTAAGCATCTTCTGCTTCGCTTTGGACTCAACGCAGAGACAGGAAGACAGAGCCAAAGAGAACCCAGAGGAGGGATTTGATTGGACTTTGGATGGTATGCTTTGGTTTTTCTTTCTTTCTGTTCCAACTCGGCAACTCTCGAAAAAGAAAAGAAACAGCTTTTGAACTTTCCGTCGTAAACCTTCCTTCTAATTCTGTTCTGATATAAAGTTAACGCATTAATAAATTTTATTAATAATTGAGATGAAATTAGTCAGATATAGTGTTTTTGAAAAAAGAAAAAAATTAAATCACTAAAATTTTATTTAATGTAATATAATAAAATTTATTAATATATTCACACCATCAAAATTCATATTAGAACTAAAAATTTTAAGATTGAAACCTTTTAAAAATTCCTAGAAGGACTTTGATCTATGGTAGTCTAATTTATAAAAATGCCCGCCAATCTAATTCTTTCTTTCGTCCATACTTGTAATGTTGTATGGTGGCTTTTGTTCACCAAAATTTTCACCCCCAAAATTTTCAAACAAAGATGAAATAATCTCTCTTCTCATTATAATATTATAATATTCAATTAAATTTTCTCTTTTTTCACTTTTTCATAAAATATATATATTTTTTCACAAATCTCAATACCCATAATTTTCAAAATTTCAAAATTTCCTAAAAAAAACACCACTAAAATATAATGGACTTCATCTTATGTTCACTTTGACTATTTAAATTCAGTCACTTTTGGTCAGTGTTTTGTCTAACTTTTTAAATGAAAATATGGAATATATCTTAATTTTTTATTAAAAATAATGAGGGATAAATAAAATATAAGATTTCTTCTCATTTGAATGAATGGTTTTCAATTGAGACAAATCAAATAAAGAATTTGGTTGCACAACTTTCGAAACATTTTTTTTTTTATTTGAGAAACATTACGCACCCATTTCAAGAGAAGAAAATAACATCATACATTGCTCTCTTCGTAATTTGGTTGCATAGTTGAAAGTAATTAACTATATTTTTTTATCATCATGAAATCTACTGTAACTTAAATTCGAGAATACCACGTAACGTATAGATCACCAAAACATAACGAGATTACTATGAAAGGTAATGAACTATATATTAATTAAGATAACATCATTTAGAAAAACCTTAATTATTCCATTGATCCCTAGGTTATTGCGAAATCTCTTGGTCTTTAGGAAAATTTTTCATCTTAGATTGGTTCCTAGGAAATTTAACATTTTGTATTTGGTCTTTTTCGTCATATGAGAACATCAGCTAGACAAAAATATTCTACGTGAGTAACGGGAGCCACATCACTGTTATTTGTAGTTGTCAAGTATTCCGGCCTCTCATCTAGATTTTTTTATTCCACGTCAATTTATCATGTTGAGACTCATCTGCAGCACACTTACTTGCTTTTTTTTTCTAAGTTACTTGCTTTTATTTGGTCTATTAGATTTTACCTTTACTCGAGATTTTGCCCCTGCTCAACCCTCTTTCCAGCTCCCTTTGCGGGACAAACTGCTAGAGCCCGAGCCTCACCATCTAGGAGGCCCCTGTTGCATATGTAGGACATTTCCGTTAAACTGTTATCCTTAGATGACAAAAATAGCTAAATACAGAATGTTAAATTCATATAGACTAGTTCAGGATGAAAAATACTTTGGGGGACTAATATAATGGTATTCCTTATATTTTTGGGATTATTGAATTCCTATTCGCTGGCGATGCCTTCGCTTGTCAGTGACCGGACGATTGACTCTCTCTTCTTCCCAATGAGACGGGACCTTTCTTTCCAATAAGCATAGTTTGAACCATCAAAGTATGGTGGTACCCCTAGAGATTGACTTCTGTCCATATCTAAATTATTGAGTCTAAGGAATCGAATTTGCCTCTGATACCAATTGAACAAACCGTTTTAAACTCAAATAACCTAGAGGGGGGTGAATAGGTATTTTAATAATAAATGCAGAATTTAAAAAGACAAATGTAACACAACAACCCTTCAAATAAAACTTATAATCAAATCTGGATTTTTACTCAACTTTATAGGAACAATATTTAAGATTGAAGCAAGCACTTAGAAATATCTAAAGCTGAAATGTTTATGATGACAGACAGTAAACTAGTTCAAACTCCAGCAACAAACTAGACACTGTAGAATCTCTATATTCAAGATATATTCAATTTCACAATCAAAGAACAACATAATATTATCTAAAGACTAAACTCCAGATCCAGATCTGAATATTACATGAAGCCTTCTTGCAAAGTGGTAAAGAGATCGTATGATACTTAATCTTGAATACAATTTCAAACAAGAATCATTAGCCAACAACAAATGATATGAATCAACAAATAATAAACGTAAAATCAAACACACAACACCAAAATTTGTTCACGAAGAGAAAACTCTCAAATAGAAATCTATTTGAGAGAAAAACTCTCCGGGACCTCGTCCATAACGGATTTTTCACTATGGTATAAGCCTCGGTTACAATGTGATCTATAGATCTAACAACACATGTTAACCTATATAACAAAGAACCTTACTCGAGATACCTCTCTCGAATCTGCCACAGCAGGGGACGAACAGCCTTCAATCCCGGCTTAATCCAAGTCTTTTCTTGTAGCTTTCCACTTGAGCCTCTCAAGCACTACAATCCGTTCACGAGCATCCAAACTTGATGAACCGAAATCCTCAAAAATCTATTGAGGAGGAGTGATCGAGCAGCAAGGGATTTGTCACTATATCCCTACAGAAACGCAGATCTGGGCTTGAGAAGACGAAATCTATGAACTTCGGCACTTAGGGTTTCTTGATTGGATCTTGGAAGTCTTCACGTATATTTCTTGATAGCTTTAGCCAGGTCCAGATCTCCTCTTTTTATTCCACTCTTCTTTTTGTTTTTTCCCGAGTCTCCGTGTCACACCTGAAAACAACCTCTAAACAAACTCCAGCTCCTCATTCTTCTAGAGACATGTAAAAAGGCAAGAATACCCTTAAGTTCAAAAGTCACGTGATGCCAATATGTCATAACATTATCCCTACATGTAATTGCTGGTTTTATGGAATTTGTTTAGATTAGTTGGTCTTCATTTTTGGGGGAAATTCTATAAATAATACTGTCTGAATCTGATGGTTGGAGTGTCTATGTAGGGTCAATAACATGCATTTGAACTCTCATTTTATTCACTCACATACACAGTTAGCACGAAATAAATCAATGGTTGTTTGTCTTATGCTTCCTTTCTATCCAAATTTCATTTTCTTAATCATGGAAGAAGGTAGGAACTATTCACGGCATTGACAGGTTAGGCGGTCAATCCACTGGAAAAAAAAATTGCAAGAAATCTGCTTGTCAAACGCAAATGAGGTATTTGATAAGAATACTACATGGTGATATGTGAAACCAAGAAAGCCCTTCTCATCCCTAAAGATTCATTTTCAAAAATAATAAAATAATTTATTTTATTATTTGTATTTTTTGAATATCATAATAACTATAAAATTAATATTATTTAATTTAATTAAAATATAAATCATTTCAAATCTCAAACAACAAACAAACCCTAACAATAAAAAAATATTTAAATAAAAAATTTGAAATTTAAAAGTTGAACCCAAAAGTTAAACCAAAACCAAAACCACAACCTTTTTTTTCCAAACAAGCTGAATATAATTCTTTTGAGGCAAAACATCAAGCCAACAATCAATCCACAAACCAGGCCATGGCAATGACAAAATTTCCTATAAAGCAAAACATCAAACACTTGTCATGAATCACATCAAAATCAAACATTTGTTCCATGAGAATGAAGTCACCCACAAAATATGAGAATGTAGACGTGAAATAATGACAAGATGATTCATTGAAAAAACAACTTGATGTACATATATACAATAGTTTTACTTGCGGGTAGTAACTCGTAATCCATGAAAAAACAGTGGGATGAACTCTCCAATCTAATTAATAATTTGGAGCACAGATAACGCATAGTTAAAGCAATAATAAGAAACACCCATATCAATTCGGCAACTGTAGTCCATTTTCTCATAACAGAAATAATAGGGCTACCATTCATAATTAGAAAATAATATTACACATGACCTAAGTTTCAAAGGAAAAGTTTTGTGCTACATCTAAAGGGCATATAACTAGGCCTTGCAATGTGCGTCGGACATGACCATGAATGCCTTTCGTGCAAACACGTTTTCATGCTCCTTGCACCCCTTCATGATCACCGCATGCTCATCTTCTCCCAGCAATGACTACATTAGGAAGAGGCACTTTGAATAAGGGTCATGTACGCCATCAGCTCCATCTTGGCTGGAGCCTGTGGTACCAGTGGCTTTACTTTGCAGTGCAATCCCTTGTTCGAGAATGACATTGTGGCGGTCCTAAACATCGACAAACTCGAGAAGCGGCATACCATTTGTGTCGGCTCGCGACTTCCCCTTATAACCTTTGGGGCGAAGGTGGACACTTGACGTGGAGTCGGTGGACCTTTTACCCGAATTGGTGCGGGCTGAAGAAGGAGGTTGTGTACCAGAGGGAGCTGGCATGGCAGTAGGGCTGTACAACCCTGGTGTAGGTGCCGGTTTTGGCCAAAACCGGCACCTACACCGGGTAGGCCGGTTTTTAAATAATTGCCACCTACACCTACACCGTTAAGGGCAAAAACCGGCCCTTAGCGGTGGCGGTTTAGCGGTGGCGGTTTTCGGTTATCCTACATTCATATTGAGCCATTTTTTTAGCATTTTACCCACTTGACCCAATGTATTTTTTTCTTTTTTCTTTTGGTCCATTAATCACATAACAATAAAATCTAAACGAATGAAATCCAAATTCTAAAATCAATAAAATTTAGAAGAATGACACATTCCAAATCAAGAGAAAAACTTACTTGGTGTCACTCAAAGTGTTTTGATAGCACAAAAGGAACAAATCACAGAGGTATCTTAGAAAGTTCCTCCACATTGGACTTTTTCCAAGCTTCCTGTTTTAGAATTGAAAAATCCGGTCAAAAGCTAACAGAAATCAAACTAAATGAATAATGAAAACAAGCACATAACTAGCTGCATAATGAACTACTGCAGATAACTATATCTAAGTCTTGCAGTGCTCTCACTGTGATGCACTTTGCGCATTCGTATCCCATCTTATCATCTGTCCATTTTCTGGTCCATGTAGATAGAAGTTGTAGTTCCTAAGGGGTTTAATGAACTGGTTTCCTCAGAGAGAAACCAAGACCCAATCTTTTATTAGCATGTCTTCTTGTTACTGATTTGAAATTCATTAAAAATTTGGGCTCACTAGAAACAAGCTCATAACAGTGCAATATCATGAAGAATGAGAAAAAAGAGGAGAAAGGCAGGTGGAGGAATAACAAATATAACATGATATAAAAACATGCATGCACAAACATTAGATTTTCGTGGTGAACTCTTATAAAAACGTTTTGAAGCACTGATAATTGATTTGATCAAAAAGTTCTGACACTTAACAGATTGATTGCAATACTGTACATGGGAAAAAGAACCATATGAATAGTTAAAGAGCAAAATACCCTCTGTGATAGCTTTTCAACCTAACACATCGCACCACTTACTCCTGCCACTTACTTGTCCTAATGCACTTGCAACAACAAGCCCCCCCTCCCCCGCAGGAAAAAAAACAGAGGGAAAGAAACTTCAAAAGCAAGCATCAACACATAAAATCAATCTCCATGGTTATCTAACTGCATGCTATCGCAGCATTAGCTACCAAACTTTGGTCCAACACTAAAGTACGCACATATATTACCAAGAAGACTTTATTAGATCGATGCTGGTAATACTTCCTAGTGAAGCAAAATTCATTAACCTCATACTTATTATGGGCAGATACCAGAACAGATGGACCTTAGAAAACAAAAGGTCAGACTCTAGTATTGAACTAGCACCTACTTTCCCAACTCTAGCTACATATATGCTTATCCAAGCATGAATCACAATAGTGATAGTGAAAAAGATTTGCTACTTAGTATCTCCATAAAACACAAACAGCCTGAGAAAGCAAAAGTCCATGTTCCACAGTCAAAATAACACCCATATCTTTTCAACTTCAGCTGTATCGGCTCGTTTGAGCTGAACCATATGTTCTGCCTTGTCTATCTCAACTCCATTCCTTACATTTACCACCAAACAACAATAAATTTAACACGCAAAATTTCATTCGCGGATTCGCGACATTTTCTTCAGCTACAAAAAAGCCATAGCCGAGTATCCAAAAAAAAACTCTCATAAAGCCCGTCTCAGCATTCCAACCCTCTCATTCCCGCCACTCGCCATCAAAATCAAATACAGAAAGTTAAAGCAGTAAAAGATTTTGAAAGCCCCGAGCCTAATCATCCATCTAAAACCCCTCAAAACCCCATTGATCCTCGCCCAATTATGCAATCAGATCATGCAATTTACGCTGTCAACGAATTCTGAACTAAGCAACTACACAAAATGAAAATACGATAGCAATAAATAAAAAAAGACTACGTGTTAAATCATTTCACATTAACAGATAGACTTATAAGATGAGAGGCACGACTGTACTCGTTTGTGGTGAGATACGTTCAGAATACTCGCTTCTCTGACCGTCGTTTTGGTGGGTGGAACCCAGAAGTCAAAGCACAGGGGAATGAGCTTGAGGTGGGGTTCGGGGAGGTGAATGGAGTTGGGGTTGGAGAGCATGGCTGCATGAGGGGGCTGAAGCCTTTAAGGATTCGGGGAGGGGGGAGGGATTCTGTCGAAAGGGAAAAGAAAAGGGGGGGTTAAAAATTGGGAAAACCCGGTTCCCGGTCCCCGGGATCCCGGTGCCGGGAACCGGGAATACCCCCGGGTTTTCCCAAAAATGTCGGTGCCCCGGCAACCCGGTGCCTATTCCGGTTCCGGTGCCACCGGGATTTCCCGGTGGCACTGAACAGCCCTACATGGCAGGATCATTGTTGTTATCGATCCTCAAACCATTAATCTCATCCTCAAACTCGTGTTCCTCATTTGTGTCGGGCGGGCTAATTCTAGAAGCGTGGTGGAAGGCATCCGTAGCAGTTGAGCTTGAGAAGAGTTCGCACATAAGGTCGTAGTTAGCTAGATCCTTTTTTTTGGAAGGGTTTCACATTTTTGTGCACCTGCATCAATGGAGAGAAAAACTCATATACATTAGAAGATGTACTTTTGAGGGGGTGTTAATGGCACGTGAGGTTAATATTACTGCTAGGTAGGAGACGGTAGTCCCAATAACAGTGTTATTTACGAGATCTCATCCAAAGCTGGTCTCATGGTTCAACAAATGGTAGACCCGCCTCCACTGTTTCTACATCCTCTTAAGCTTCTCTTGGACCTGGTTGCTGGACTTGGACATCCCAGTGATCACTATTGGTCCTTGAGGATGTTCTGGAGCGCGAGCTCTTGGGAGGTTGTATAGTCAGAACCCTTCCCCATCTACAAAATTAGGGTGGGCATCAGTATGGACGGTATATCAAGTTGCAGTAAAAATGAAGGGATTTCCAAAAATAGCATGTGGGGATCTATTAGGTGTTGCATATACCGATACTTCTACCTCAATTTCTATATGCTTGTCACATCAGTGTGAGAGGGAGAAGGCAAAGTTTGAGGTTTATGGTTGAGGTGGAATATCAACGCGACCAAAATGCAATGTGGCTAACGGGGAAATTTATTCAATCACATAATAAAGTCACATAACCTGCTACAAGGCATAGATGGTTGAAATTGAAAGTAGTAGATTATACTGACCAATTTTCGTCTTCTCTGTGGCTTACGAATGTTTATGTCGATGAGGGATTTTATGGCGACCGAAGGTTGTAGGGCTGTAGAAAACCTGCCAAAAAATGAATCAATACAGATGAGGAACAAAACCAAAATTGAAGCATGAATGCCGCAGTGGTGCTAGAGCCATGTCAAACGCTAATATTAGTCACACGGAGTCAATCTGAAGCACAGATTAATTGGTTGCTTTGGCTACAGTATTAAAATCACAACCTCTAAAATTAGTGCTTGAATGTGATAGTGCATACTGAAGTACAGATAAGCATGAGCGTCTATTGATGTTTGTAGACAATGTACATACGCCCAAGCAATCATGGGCTATAGTTTTGGGGTACAAACAAAATAATCGTGGCCTATACTTTATGTGTTGAACCGATTACCTTAGATCGCATGCGGTGGCAGAAGAAAAAGTCTATGCAATTGTAACAAGCAGCGGACAATGTTTGGGCTATATTGGCTGAAGTCCACAGAGGCATAAGTTCGAACATTGTTAATGCAAAGAACCTGAACAATATTGCGAAGAGGTAAATATCTGCGCAACATAACACATAAAAGAAATGATTTGCAACAAAACTTAGACCTGGAATGCGTTGTGGGTGTCGTGGTAGGTGTTGATAAAGAAGACAACAGTTGGGCTAACGGGTGCGTGAATCTCGATTGTTGGGCATCCTAGGCACTGCAGCGACTAAAGGAGGAAGAGCATCAAAGATTCCAGAAGTCGAAGTGCCTCTAAAGTGTTTATAGGTGGTACTCAACCGTTTGAGAATATTATAGAAGTGATCTGGGAGAAGGACTGCTTTAAAATTAAGACTTTTTACATTGCAAACGGGATTTGTCAATTGGAACTGATATGTGTATAGCGAGTCAATCGGAACGATCTGTCAATCTTGGAGATGATTGCAATCTAAAATTCAATTTTCTGAGCAGAGGCTGTAGAGTTTTGTAAGCTTGCGAAGAAAGGACTGACATAGGAAGATATAGATTGTGGGGGGAATCTGTACGAGACTATATCGAACTGGGTCGGTAGAAAGTTATTAGGGGAAAACGGGCAAGATGATGGTTGTGGGGTATTCAATCGACAATTGGAGAAGCAAGCGTCGATTCGGCCCAACCCTGCATTTGGGCTGCTCTGTCCTGATTCTCAAAGCCCTGTCGTTCCTTTCTCTCGTCCTGCTTCGTATTTTAGCTCTCCATGCTCACCAGTTGCCGCCAGTGATAAAGGCAAGCGCAAGCTTCTTGTGACCGCGGAGGATAACTTGCGCTCTAAAAAAATATCTTCCCCGCCTGGAGTCGTGTTCCACTCTACTCCAAATTCTCAGGGCCGGTTGGAGTTAGTAGTGGCTTCGCCTGATGAGAAGGACGTTGTGTTGGCAGAGTTAAAGACCCAGCGGAAGACCATTCATGTTAAGAAGCAGCGGGCTATTTCTGAAATGCAAAAAGAGTTGATGCGTCTTATTAAGTCCGTTGATTATGATCTGGATGAGACCATTCTAGGAGACTCAAAATTGGCTGAGGAGGCGGGCCTGACCATGCCCCCTCCTTCACCATGATTGGCTTGTATTGGAACTGTCGTGGGCTTTGTAGAGCAGCGGCAGTTCGTTCCATCCGGAGCCTTGTGAGATCTCACAACCCAGACTTTTTGTTCTTGGCTGAGACCAAATCAGCTTCTGTTTCTTCTATTATGCATCGGCTCGGGTTTTTTCATTTTGTGTTTCAACCTCCTATTGGTAGTCGAGGAGATCTTCTTTTTGCTTGGCGGTTGGGATTGGATGTTGAAGTTGTGTATATTAATGATAATGCTATTTCTCTTTTGGTTTACTCTAACCCCTCTAATAACCCTTGGCTTCTAACTGGTGTGTATGGTCCTACTGATTGGCATAAGAAAAGGGAGTTTTGGACTTCTCTTAGTAATTTGGCAGCGACATTTAGTGGGCCTTGGTTATGCATTGGTGATTTTAATTGCATTCTGAATAGCACTGAGAAACGGGGTGGGCGTCCCTTCTCTTCATCCTCTTATAATCATTTCCATCAGCTCATGGATTCTTGTGGTTTAATCGATCTCGGTTTCAAAGGTCAAAAGTTTACTTGGTCGAATAATAGGGAAGGACAAGCCAATATTTGTGAACGTCTTGATCGGGCCATAGCTAATGGGGCTTGGCAATCCCTCTTTCCCCGGAGTAGGGTGACCCACCTCATTCGTTCTTCTTCTGACCATGTCCCTCTCCTTCTGGAAACTGATGATGATGTGTTTTCCCAACCCAAACCTTTTTGTTTTGAAGCTATGTGGATTGGGGATTGCTCTTGTCAGCAGGTAATACAAGATAATTGGACCATACCTATTTGTGGTTCACCTCCCTTCAGAGTCTGCAAACGCATTAAAGCTGTTAAGCTTGCTTTAAAAGAGTGGAACAAGTCTCACTTCGGTATCTTGCAGGCCCGGATACAAACCCTTCAGCATCATATCGCTGCTTTCCAAGCAGCGGATCCCTCTGTGGAAAATCAGGCTCAAGAGAAGCGTTGGAAAATTGCTCTTGCTGAGGAACTCAAAGTTGAAGAGACCTTCTGGAAAATCAAAGCTCGCAAGGTGTGGCTCACTACTAATGACCTGAACACTAAACATTTCCATTTATCCACTATTATCCGTCGGAGGCGGAATGCTATTGAATTCATTAAGGACGGTGATGGGACGTGGATGTCTTCTCGCCATGAGATCGGATCACATATTGTCCAGCATTTATAGACTCTTTTTTCATCTTCTGACTCGTCCCCTCCTAATGATTTGGATCATTTAATTGCTCCTATTATTACGACGGAGGAGAATGCTATGCTTCGTGCTCCCCTTCTGATGTAGAGATTTTTGAAGGCATTCGCAATATTGGGCCACATGTCCAGGCCCAGATGGAATGACTAGCCTTTTCTTCAAGCACTACTGGCCTATAGTTGGCCCGGAGGTGACTGCGATGGTTAAATCCTTTTTCTTACGTGGATTTATGTCTTCTGAGATTAACCACTTTCACATTATTCTGATCCAAAAAATTGATAGTCCCTCTGTTATTTCTCATTTTAGACCTATTAGCCTATGCAATGTCACATACAAATTAATTGCAAAAAATTTGGCTAAGCGTTTGAGTTTGGTGCTCACTAATCTTATATCTCCTTTTCAGTCTGCTTTTGTGCAAGGGAGATTAATTCAAGATAACTCTGTTTTGACCCATGAAGTCTTTCACATGCTTAGGAGCAAACGCAAAGGTCGGCAATTTATGGCCATCCAGGCGGATATTGAAAAAGCCTATGATCGGATGGAATGGAAGCTCATTCTTCAAACTCTCAAATGCCTTGGTTTTCATGATATTTTCATCAACTGGATTGCTCAATGTATTTCGACGGTGTCTTATTCCATTCTCTTGAATGGTTCTCCTACAGGGTTCTTCAAACCTTATCGTGGGTTGAGGCAAGGCGATCCTCTCTCCCCGCTCCTGTTTATTATTGGCTCTGAAGTCTTCTCTCGTATGATCACCAGTGAGGAGCATGCTGGTCGTATCCATGGCATTAACCTCGGTAGGGGTGTTCCGACGATTTCACACCTTCTTTTTGCTGATGATCTTTTAATCTTTAGTCGTGCATCTCGAGAGGATGCTCATGTTATTTCTGAGTGCCTCCAAAAAAGGTATGGAAGTTGGTCTGGACAACGGTTGAATCTACGAAAATCGTCGATATCCTTTAGCCGTAATGTTCGTAGTGACATTAGCCACTCGATTTGCTCTATCTTCCAATTGCCCCGTCAGGACAATATTGGAAAACATTTGGGTATCCCCATGATTGTGAGCCGCAATAAGACTCAACAATTCTCCTTTATTTGTGAAAAAGTTAAGCAGAGATTGGAGGGTTGGCAGATGAAAACTCTCTCTCAGGCAGGTAGGTTGGTTCTCATTCGCTCGGTGGCGGCTGCTCTTCCTACCTATACTATGGCCAATTATCTTCTTCCAAAATCCATCTGCACAAAGTTGGATTCCATGATGATGCGGTTTTGGTGGGGGTTCGACGATAATCGGCGACGACTTTGTCTTAAATCGTGGGCCTCTTTGTGTTGGCCTAAACAAGATGGTGGCCTAGGTATAAAACTTATGGCAGATCATAACATTGCTCTTATTGCGAAGCTGGGATGGCAAATTCAAACTCATACAGATAAACTTTGGGTACAAATCATTCGTGCAAAATATTTGAAAACAAAGTTTGTTTGGGAGGCTCAAGCTCCTGTAGGAGCATCTTGGTTCTGGAAAGGCATTACCCGGGTGGCACACATCTTGCAAGAGGCAGCTTGCTTCCAAATTGGCTCTGGTTCTCTAGTGCGCGCTTGGTTTGATCCCTGGCTCCCGTTCCCTGCTTCCCATTGTCCTCAGCCGAGACTTAATTCCACTCTTCTTGATGAGGCTTTCATGGTTGATTCTTTGATTTTGCCTTTTTCCAGATCTTGGAATGCTCCTTTAATTCGGCACTTGTTTTGCGTTGAAGATGCAGATGTCATCTTAAATCTCCATGTGCCGCAGACCAATCAGGTTGATAGATTAATTTGGACGGCATATCAGCATGGAGTATTCTCTTTAAAGTCTGTCCACTCTCTCATTTCTGCTCTAGCGTTTCAGCCGAGTATTTTAACTGCTGAGGAATGGAAGTTATTATGGCGGCTTCCCATGACAGATAGACTCAAAGTGTTCCTTTGGAAAGTAGCGTGGAATTGTCTCCCTTCTATGGACAATGTGGGGCGGTTTGTACCTCATCAAACGGCGGATAATTTATGTGTTCTTTGTTCCTTTCCCATGGAATCTCTTCCTCATATTTTCTTTGAATGCCCTGTGGCACAAATCTTATGGAGGGACGCCCCTTGGCCTTTCAATCTCACTTCTATTCCGTCTCAAAGCACTGCTGATTGGGTGCTACTTATTCTCAAACCTGCCCAGTTTTTGGGCTTGCCGTTGGACCAACAGGTTAATTTTTCTAGATTTGCAGCTCTGCTCCTTGACTCCCTCTGGTACACCCGTAACAACCTTGTTCACAATGGTGGTGCTCTGAACGTTATGACTCTCTCACACTCTATTAGAGGCCGTTATGAAGAGCTCATTGGAGCTTGGGAGGAACAAAGACCCTTTGTGATTCAGTGTTGGAAGCCTCCTCCTAGTGATGCTTGGAAAATTAACTATGATGTGGCTATTAGAAAATCTTTTGCCTTTGCAGCGGCTGTCTGCAGAGATTCTTCTGGTCAAATCCTCTTTGTTTCTGCAAAGAGGCTGCCTCCTTGCGGCCCTCTTGTGGGCGAGGCAAGGGCAGCCTTGTTGGCTGCCCAGGAGGCGTTCTTCTTTCCCTTCCAACGTTTCATTTTGGAAGGTGACTCTCTTTTTGTGGTGGATGCTATCAACAACCGTTCTATTGGAGCGAATTGGCAGATTTCAAATGTGGTTGCTGAGATCCAGAGGATTGGTTGTGGGAGAGCTTTTTGGGATTTTTGTCATGTTAGGCGAGGTGCCAATGAGCTTGCCCACAGAGTTGTTCAATGGGCATGTTCGGCCAATGTTGAGGGAAATATTTCTGTATCTTGTATCCCTTTTAACATTCTCTCGAGTGACAATCCTTGGTTTCCGCCATGAGATTGTTGCTACTTGTTTATCTTATCGTTTATTTAGAAAAAAAAAGAACCAAGCTAAATGCGGGTGCAGAAAATTGGGTTTAGACCATGGGTTGAATCACAAAACCAGAACCAAAACTCGTCTCCAAACAAGGCCAATTGGTTTTATGTGCTCAAAGCTCAACTTATATTAAAAAAAACCTAGCTTCTAATAATTATGCGTTTCTTTGCATCCATTGGAAATTTCAAAAAAGTTTAAAGAAGATTTTGAGGCTTATTTTTTTTCTTAAGTTAAAATATTAAACATAAATTGTAGGCCTTAGGCAAGGACTTAGACTGCCTATACTCGAAGATGCACCTTATTCATGTGGCAAAAATATTTATATGCATTCATTCATCATTTTCATTTTTCATTTGTGTAACTTTTTCATAACATGAATGTAGCTGTCTCATAGAATGCATATTTATTTATTTATTTCTATACTTTTGGTGGATAAAAAAGGGCTTAAAATGAAAGATCATCAAATATCATATAGTTTTTTCGAAAAATGCAACATTTTGGTTTGAAAGAAAAAGGCATGATTATATCTACTTTACTCTGTCCAATACTTTGTTTAAAGGTGAAAATTTTGAGTATTGGGGTTTGAGAAATATTATAAAGTAAAGATATGTTATGAGAGTTCGTGAAAAAGTGAAGAAATAGAAGATTTTTAATAAATATTATAATAATAAGTAATTATGTGATAATTTTTTTATGATTAAACCTAAATTTTTGGACCCAAATTTTTGGCCCTCAAACATACCTATATTTTGACCTAACAATTCCATATAAAAAGTAATTAATCTTCGATCCTAGTCTGGGTCTCAATAAGCCATGAGGTACTGTCGAGCATTAATACGATTGGACCTCGATCAAGCTGTCCCCTCTTCCACCGATGGCCCATTGGTTCCCACATGTGCCACCCCTAGAGCCTTTTGTTCCTAGACAGTATTATGGCTCAAGTTTGATTACAAATTTCTATTTTCAGAATATGTATTTACATTTTGCTTTTCTGACATATTTATTTTCAGTAGCTATCCAGGCTGTATATATATTTTGTTAAAGTTTACTTTGCTAGTTTGAGTTGGACTGAGAGTCTGTTTGCATTAAAAATTTTACAAAAATTTTCACCAACTCACAATAAAATACTACAATATAATATCTCTCTCTCATCAAATCATAACTTTTCACTACAAAAAATATAAATCATTACATCTCTCTTCACTTTTTCACTAAACCCAATACCAAAAATTTTACAACACAAACATAACCTCAAGTGTGGGTTCAAGTTTTTGCTTTTGCTTTAGATATCCTTTTGCAAATCTCGAAGTAAAAGATTAAATATTCGAAACTTCTACTGTTACTTTATTTATTTTCTATCTATTTTAGCCAGTCTTGTTATTGCTTTACAATTTTCTTACCCATGCCTTGATTTTGTTTTATTTTTATTTTTTGTCTATTTACTCGAATGTATCTTGTAATTATTTATATTAAGGTGTCGTTTGTTTGTCGAAATTTTGGGGAATATTTCCAAAATTTTGAGAATTTTTAGATATTGAGATTTGTGAAAATTTTAGAGTATGTTTGGGTAGATGTTGAAAAATTTTAGGATAGTACTTAATACTAATGATTGACAATCATTGGGTTTGTTTGTTTGATTTTTGTGTAAAGTAAGTGAGTTGAAAAAAAATGAAAAAACTGGTGGACCAGCCGCCGACCATGCTGCGCTTTGTGAGTTGAAAAAATAAGTCCATGATGCCTTTTTGTTTCTGTTGTTTTTTTTTTGTTTTTTTTTTCGGTTAAGCACCGATCATGCCTTTTCGAGATTGGCTGATTTTTACATACAAGAATTAGGGAAAATGAGCACAGCATGTAGGGAGGCCATTGACGTGCAGAATCGAACTAAACGCAGAGGCCATTATTGTTTCCCACACCACTCAGCACCAGACACATACCTCTGTTTAGGAATACGAGTCATCATTGAGCTCGGGTGTCAAACATATAATTAAGCACCTTGGTCATGTCTTTTGAAGGATGTGTGAGTTGACCTCTGTAACTTTATTTGCTCGTGCCTCCCTTAGCCATCGTGGTCTTTCCCCTTAATTGCTAAGAAAAAGAAAAAAAATACTCCCACACTGGCAGGGAGTTGAGGGACTTGTTGACTTATAAGATGACACTCCTCCTTCAAAGGATAGGCCTTTTTAAAGGATGTGTGAGTTGACCTCTGTAACTTCACTTGCTCCTGCCTCCCTGTGAGACCCCGATTTTAGGTATGTCAAGTTATTGCTTATGACCTCTTAAGTATGTATTAGTGCAAATGTATGTATAATTAAATTTGTGATTTTTGAGGTAAGTGTCGACACATTGGAGCATAGTGTCGACACATTAAACTAACACCCGAAAGTTTACCTTTTTCTAGAGCCCAAAGTGAATTTTGACTAAGTGTTGTAAGTGTCGACACCTTGGGTCATAGTGTCGACACATTAGACCGATACCCGAATGTTTATATTTTTCCGGAACTAGAGTGATTTTTGACTAAGTGTTGGAAGTGTCGACACCTTGAGTGATGGTGTCGACACATCCAACTAAAACCCGAAAGTTTGCATTTTTTTCGGAACTCCAGTGAATTTTGACGGTGTTGGAAGTGTCGACACCTTGAGTGAGGGTGTCGACACATATAACTACATTCCGAAATTTTATCGGATTGAAATATGTGAGGTGGTATTCATGTAAAAAGGGAAAAGAAAGGGGGGAAGGGTAGTTTTGCCTTTTCCCTTCCCCCAAGCCCCTTTACGTATAAGCAGCCCCCCCCCCCCAAATCAAAAATTCATTTGCCCTAGCTCCCACCGAAGAAGAGAAGAAAGAAAGAAGAAGGAGAAAAGAAGAAGAAGAAAGGAAGAAGAGAAAGAAAGAGAGAGAGAGGAGGTGAGTGGTTATGGCCGGCCAAGCCATACCCATTTTCACCTATGTTCTCTTTTTCTTTTGAATGGTTGTTGATTGTGTTGTTAGATTTTCTCTTTGAGATTCATGTGTTTTCTTTGAGGAAAATGTAGATCTAATGAGCTTTAGAAAGTTGTAAGGATTGTGCACAAAACCATGGAGAATGTGGTTAGATCTGGGAATTTATATACAAGAGAAACGAATATGCACCCTAGGTGTTTGATGAAAAGCCTAAAAGAGGGCTGAGATCTATTTTGAGTATGTATGGCCGAATCTATTGGTTGATGTATTAGGTTGTATGCATATGAGGCTTGTTGAGAACCGCCAAGCCCTAAGTGTTTGATATATGGTCAGATCTGAAAGATGTCAAGAGAACAAATGATACACCCTTCGTGTTTGATAAAAAGCCCAAAAGACATGGGCAAATGCAATAGTATAGCTTGATGAAGATGGAATCACAGTTTTGTTATAAACCTTGAGTTGGAGTTGTAAAAGTGGGAGGAATGTGAAATAATGGTTGCTGTTATGAGATGTTAAATTAGCCTTGGATGTTGGTTGTGTCATGAAGAGATTAGAGTTTTGGTTGTTGGAAGTTGGAACGTTAAAAGATTACTGTTGTTGCTGGAATTTACATAAGCAGATTTCAGAGCTGGAATAGAGAGTGTGTTTTGATGCATTTGTAGTTATCTCTTGATATTGAGTGGATCCTAGATTGAAGGCCTAGGACATGGAAAGATTTAAGTCATACCTTGGATGATTGTAATGTATTGATTACTATATACGTTTAGTAAACCTATGAATAACAATAGTACGATTCATTGTAGGTAACGAGACGTTCGATGCTCAAGCAAGCGAAGGTAAGTGAAAATCTTTACAAAACTGGAATGATACACTGCATGAAGAATGTTTATGAATAAGCATATCAACTATGATATATCAAGCATGACATTACCAAGCATGACATGAATGCATCATGATCATTTGCATTCATTTTCCTCATAAGAAATGAGACATTTTTATGCAAATGAAAGTACCATTTTTATGCTACTTTATGACAAGTTTTATGACAAGTTAATTAACGAACCCAAGTCGGTCGGTACCGTACCAAGTCAAGAAGGTGCATCCACACCAAAGGACGTTTACGAGAAGGGTGGATGTCACCTAGGACACCCACACTGAAGGATGCTTGCAAGAAGGTGTGAACCTCCAAGAGTCGTGTCTAGCCACTGAAGGACGAATGAGAGAAGGTGTGCTAGCTCGACCATATGTAAGGTCCCCGAGGGAAATAGGGGACAATTCCAACGGGAACGCACAACCCTGATGCCAGGGGTAAATGGAGCTCAAGTAGCCCATAAGATTTTCCAAAGCAAGAGCTTTATAAGTACAAATGATGTTTTCAAAAGCAAGTGCATGTGCATATGCAACATAAGGCATATACATGCATCATGATTCATGATCAGGCATGCATCGCATTATGTTTACAGGACTATGATTTCAAGTTCAAGTGCATGCTTACGATTTTAAGTTCATTATGGTTTCAAATTCATAATGATTTCAAGTTTAAGTGCATGCTTAAGTTTATGAGTTCAAGTGCATGCTTACGATTTCAAGTCATGAATTCAAGTTATGATTTTAAGTTATGTTTTCAAGCTATGCTACTAGTGCTTATGAATTCAAGTTCAAATTTCAAGTTACAAGTTCAAGCTATAAGTACAAGTTCACGATTTAAGTTCATGTTTTACAAGATCATGTTTACAAGTTCTTTCCTTACTGAGTCTTTTGACTCACAATTTCAAAATGTATCATTCCAGGTTTGCCGGGTGGCAGGAGTCCTGAGGATTTCCTGACTTAGTAAGTAGTAGATTGTGATGTTGTTGGTCATAGGCCTTGGGAATGTACTATGGGTCAAGAGTTGGAGAATGTACATGGAATCCTAAGAGTGCTTGATATCCCACTGAGGCGGCAGGATGCTAACAAAATTGTAAGGTATATACGGATTCAAGATGTCATGAGTAGGTCTGTACTTCAGCCATGCAGACATGACATGTAATTCGGGTGCTTTCACTATTGCCGTCGTAGTCAATTGTGTAAGTTGTAGTTTATGTAAATCTCTTTGGCCCATCTCTCTCAGTTGTAGGTGTTTATGTTTTAAAAAAAAAAAAAAGATCCGCTGCAAGATTAAGAGAAAACGCTGGAACATTCATTGAGTGAATGTTCGCGGCTGTCATTAACCCCCTTCGGGCTAGCGTTCGGGGCGTGACACTCTCTTAGCCATCGTGGTCTTTCCCCTTCCCTTTCCCCTTAATTGCAAAGGAAAAAAAAGCACCTTGAGCTCATATCCGTCAAGCTTGAATATGAAGATGTTCATTTACGTTTGAATTCTTAGGATTCAAGTGACTCCTGAATTCTGTAAACGAACATGTTTCTGAAATGAGACTTCCAAGTTTATCCTCTGTTTGAGCTTTGCAAATTACTAACATAGCCTCCAATTACTTGTGACAAATCTAATCAACAAAGAGCAAAATGGGGTTTAAAAACCAAATAATTAAACACTTGATTATACCACATTAATTGCATTGTACCCGGATTGACAGAAAAACCCCTATCATTAAATTTCACGTTGAAGAGTGCTTGGGTCGAATTTGGAATTTCAGCCACCACGTTGAAGAGTGCTCGTGATTCTTGCATCGATTTGTCGTGCTTCTAGCTTTGATTTGTCATGTTTCCTAGCCTTTATAAGTGTTACTCTCTAGGGCAGCCGAATTTCTCTTGCTTAATGACTAAGTTTTGCTAATCGTTCGATAATCACAAATCAACCTAGTTGCTTCCATAAAACGTCCTACTTGCTTCCGAAAAATAAAAAGTCTCCAAATTTGAACCATAACCTCGTGGATGATCCCCTAACATATTAAAAGAATAAAAATCATATGGTTCGATTTTCGAGACAAAAACGTCCTACCTGCTTAAAATTTTTATTGATCCAATACGAGCTCCTCAACATTTTGAACAACAACTTAGTTGCACACGAACTCCAAATCTCACTTAATCATATCCTAATCAAGGTTTTAACCTTAGTATTTCAAATACTAAATAATCTTTCTATCTCCTAAGCATACTTCTAATCATAACCAAATGCCACTACAAAAAAAATGGTCTATAGCAGCGGTCGGGCTATAGGCCGAAAAAACGCTGCTATAGGTCATTTTGGCCTATAGCAGCTGTTTTTTAGCGACCGCTATATCTCCGTCTCGATAGATATATCGTAGCAGTTTTCGGAACCGCTGGTGAAGACCTCGTGACCGCCGCTATAGACCCGAACGCAATTTTGTCTTCCTCGCAGCGTTTCGTGAAAACGCTGGCATAGACTTTTAGCGGCGGTCGGTTAGCGATAGTCGCGACCGCCGCTATAGGTCTTTGCCAGCGTTTTTTTTGCTAGCATTTTAATGCACTACTAATTTTTTCCTATATTTTCATATACATGTTTTTTTAATCGGTAATACAAATTTATTTTAATAATTATAATTTATTGGATGTAAAAACTTAAAGACTAATGATAATAAAACAAAATATACTTCATCATTGATTAATACCGTTTTACAACAAATACAAGAATTTTGGTCTGAATACACCAAGTGAAAATCCAACCTTCCAAGAAAAAACAACCAATACATTAACAAAGACAGATAATAAATCAACACCTGTTCCTTGATTAGCAATTCTTGCAATGACATTGAGAAGTATGGAATTAATCAAAGACTAGAAAATGCCCTGTTCCTTGATTAGCAATTCTGGGAACATTAACAATATAAGAATCAGACTCTAGAACACATAATAAATCAGCACCTGCTTAGCATCATCCTTAAACTTATCCTTCCCAACTGCCATTCCGACCAAACTAATGCACTCCATAGATTTGGCACGAAGCATACGATTAGACTTGTCATTGGCATTCACCAAAATGGCTTTCAAGTAAGGCATTGCAACATCATAATGCAGAAAGACTGACTAATCCAACCAAAGAAAGTATGAATTACCAAAAGATGACCAAAGCACGTCAAGAATATATAACAGCGACAAAATATGGAGTAACCTTATCAACTTTACTCTTTAGAAACACCTTTTTTCTTTAGGTCTGTGTTTAGATAGTTTTAAGTGAAGAACTTGGGCAGTTCCAACACCAAATTGTATATTATCAGAATAAGGATAAGCTAAGAATAGTATATGAGCTAAGAAAGTATATGAGCTAAGAAGATTGCATCCAAAGTATAAGAGCAATGCTGTAAAATCAGCTAAGAAGATTGCATCCAAAGTATAAGAGCAATTGTACCACGTTTGTAGACTATTTCAGGAGGTCTTTCAAGGAGTCGCATATGCTGGTGAAAACCAAAATACAAGGATTATATTAAAAGCTTAACCACAACAAAGTAGAACTCTAGTACTGAACCCCTGAATCATACAGTTACCACATAAACAACGGTGAAAATCACATACAGAGAAGCCTGACTCCCAAGACCAGATGATAAAATCCAACTTTACCTTATGATCTTCTCATGTTGTGTCTCATATGCATAAGTAAACATCTCACTTAGATTGTATACCTCATTGATAGCAACAAAGAAATATAATCATGGGCACAACAAAGTTGAAGTCTATACTGAAAAAATAGAAGCTAACCTGAAGATAGTACTTCATCCTCAGGCACAACAAAGTTGAAGTCTATACTGAAAAAAGGCAGAGTCATATGCAACCAAAAGCAGAAACAGACCCAAAATTCGACAACAGCTAAAATGGAGGGGCTTTGTATCACTTACCACTTGTACCTCAGGAAATGGCCTTCAAGTGGAGCCGACTCAGGCACATCTTCACCCCAAACCCCAACCCGTAGCCTCCCCATCTCTCTTATTTCACCCTTTTGAAGAATTCGCAGCTAAACCCTAGAAATAATGGACAAAACAGCAACCTTTACAATTTTGCCAAACTGAAAGGACAAAATAGCAATAGCTTTGGCAGTTGAGGCAGAGTGTATGATTTTCATTCCTTTCCCATGGATTTAGCAATCGCTTAGTGTTAATAGCGCGTTCATCGATGGTTCTTGGAACTGCCACATTAATCAGCTTACTGTGCATCAAAGAAAGATTCACTTCAGAATAGGAGGTCAAGAAGATTAGTCGTAAAACACAATAAAACAACAAGAAACCATAAATTGTCACCAGAGTAGAACTCCATCTTTGTTAGTTGAAGGATCAATAGGAAGGTATGGCTTTAGAAACTCATCATGTGCAAGGTAATTGTTAATGTGCGCGACGTAGGAGGCGTTCTCGGATTCACTAATAGTGTGAAGCGAAAATGTAGTGGTGGCAGCCTTGAGGAACGCGGATGAGTCCTTAGCAGTATGGCAGTAGCGGGAAGGGAAAATTTTGACGGCAGCCACGAAAATGAAGGTTTCGTGTTTCATGATCGACATTTAGAATTGAAAAAATAAGGGTTTTAACCTAGTAGCGGGAAGGGAAAATTTTGGTGCTCAATTCTCTTATATTTTTTCTTGGTCTAACTAGCTGTGAATCAATATTATATCATAATATAAATTTTTTTTCGTTATTACACTCTAAACTCACTATTTTCAGTTTTTTTTAATAATACGCTATATACATATTTTTAGTAAATTAAAATCAGTTGTAATGTATAATAGTATTAAAAAATCTTTATAATTAGTATTGAATTTAAAAGTATAATATTTTCTTTATAACATTGCATAATTTGTTATATGTGTTTATCATATACATGATATGTGCTAATTAACCTAAGTACTTTATATACATGTACTTATATACCTAATGACTAAATCATAACCTCTAAAACCATATATTAAGTTATGTACTTTAATTGCATAAGCTAATCTCACAATATATTCTTGTTTGAAATTAAATAATATGTCATAATTAAATAATATCATATTCCTAATTATTCAAAAAAATATATACTTATTATAAGCATGATAATAGATATTTTCTAAACTACTTAGATTTAGTCAATAAATATGTAATTATCATAGCAATCATAGATATAACTTTCATAACATTATTTCTAATTCCACATAACAACTTCAATTTTCATTAAACTCCTTTTAATTCCATATTGCATTATGTAGGTCAACTAAAATGTTTTTTAAACACATGACAAAATAAAAATATGTATTAAAAGGAACAAAATAGTCTATAAAATAATTACTAACATTAAATAAAATATTTTTTTGATTTTTTTTTTCAAATTATACCTATAGCGACGTTTTTAACAAAAAGCCGCTATAGGTATACCTTTAGCAGCGGTTTTTCAAAAATCACTGCTAAAGGTGAACTCTACAGCGGCAGTCAGTATTCTAGCAGCGTTTGGAAAAACCGCCGCTAAAGGGGGTCTATAGCGGCAGTCAGTACCTTTAGCGGCGTTTTACAAAAAACGCTGCTAAAGGGGGTCTATAGCGGCGGTCAGGTATTACCTTTAGCGGCGTTTTACAAAAAACACTGTTAAAGGGGGTCTATAGCGGCGGTCAGTGACCGCCGCTAAAAAGACTGCCGCTATAGACCCCCTTTAGCAGCGTTTTTTGTAAAACGCCGCTTAGTGGTGTTTTTAGCGACCGCCGCTATAGATCTATTTTTTTGTAGTGTGCATGTGATGTTTTATAAGCTCGGGGTATGACAAACAGAGAGAGAGAGAGAGAGAGAGAGCTATGTTTGAGTTCTGGAAATTTGTCGAGGAACACAGAGAGAGAGAGAGAGTGTGTACTATGTTTTGATTTTTGGAAATTTGCCGATGATCAGAGAGAAGGGAAAGAGAGAGGGAGAGAGTGTTATATTTGAGTGCTGGAAATTTGCTGAGGAAAAGAGAGAGAGAGAGAGGTCAGAAAGAGTCGAAGAAGGAGAAGTGTAAAGGCTGGGCGTTATCTTGCAAAATTTTTCCCAACATAATTGGTTGAGGCAGAGGGGGACGATTGGGTTGAAGGGTAACGTCCCCCTACCGAATGTTGTGTTGGTGAAGTAAAATCTGCTACAGTAGCTTGTTTTTTATATTTCAAAACTTCTTCAGTAAGAGTTAAATCAAGAACTAATATGGGCCAGAGACGTATTGTTTACTTCTGCCTTTAGCATTGTAGTTTAATACGAAATTGTTATTTGTGTCCTTGTAACGATGATAGGCATCAATTTTTTATGTGTAAAAGTGTTCAGGTTTGTTACATTGTGATTTTCGAACCCATATTTTCAGATTGATTATAAGGCAATCTTCCATGCATTCAGAATGGAGAAATTCATCAGTGACAATAATTAATGTAATTGATCTAAGATACCTTTTTAAAAAAAAAATGCAATGTCAATTTCACGTTATTTGTTTAGAGTTTTCTCCCACAGAGGTAAATCCTGACTTTACCACTTCGTTTGCCTGGCTTTACCACTTTGTCTTGGTTTGAGTTCTCACTCTCCATAGGGAATAGACATTGTTTTGCCTTTTCTTGAATCTCTCTTATCACTTCCAGTGTGTATGCGTGTAAGATATTGAGGTTTCAGTAAAATTATTTGTCTGCAGTTATTCTTCTTTGTTTTGACCTTATGCTCATTCAATTTGTATATGCAGTGCCATTTTCTCAGGTCTAGGAAAGAAAGGATCATTCACCTGCAACCCTTGTCCTCCGCTGCAACCCGACACACGATGTGTAAAAGAAAACACTCCTTCTAAATAGGGCTCTTAGGACACAACTTATTAACTACGCATGTGTAGAGATTGGGTGATGATTGATCATGCAAAAGTATTTGTGATAAATTTCCCGACTCATCCATTTATGCTTTTGCATTGACATTCACTTGATGAAATGTTTAATTCCTGCAATTTTTATGTGAGGTGATTCATGAGAGAGTTCCTAGTGTAGGAAGAGGCTTTCCTTGAACTACTTTGAATTTCACATCCACAGACAAATTCTTGATTGCGATCTCCCGAGCATGATTTTCAGAATTTCTTTTGTATGCGGTGTGAAAATTCTGGGAAATTAAATGTAAAAAACAGAAAAGGGAAACTTCCATTTTGGATTATTAGTGCATCAACCGTAGGTCTCGGTGGTTAAATTACTCATTATGGTTTGTGCATCCTTATCAATTAGGCTTCAATGTCATCATCGAAAACCCTTTGGCGAGATGAGCAACGCGTGACGAGGCTCATTGAACTAGCCATTGCTGAGTTCAACGCAGGACGTGTGAAAAATGGCAAACTAGGAGCACCCAACTACGAATCTATAGCTGCTATTATGAGTGTTGATGTGCCCATCCCGGATGCGCAAAAAATTAAAACTAGGTTGGACAATATACGCACTGAGTTTTGGATGTTCGAGGACCTAAAATCAAGGACTGAGTTTGGATAGGATCCTGAAACCAAAACTGTGAAAGGAGACGTCAAACATTGGTCTGAGCTTATTCAAGTGAGTTTCACTACTATCACTTAACTCATATATTTATAAGTCATCTAATTATCAGTAACTTAGTTGAATGAGTCATAACGGGAGTGCTACGTTTTTGACGACAAATATGCCAAATTCATGGGTCGAGGGTTAGACCATTATGACGATTTATGTTATATATTTGATTACACCACCGCCAGCGGCCTCTACCGCTATGCACCCGCCCAAGATCCTGCTACTAGTGACGAGGAGCAATGTCTTTATGATGCAGCCCTTGGTAGGTCTGCACGAAGCGACCTACCATGGGCTGCTTCTCCCTTCACCCCCGATGAAGGTTCAAGTGGGAGGCGAAAACGTCCATCTCCCACACCTTCAAGTGTCAGATCGCGTAAGATGCGATCTGGGGAGTCTCAAAATGACTCATTCGAAGAGGCATCTGAAAACTTCTTGCGTGTCAAGGCGGAACAGATTGCAAACTCTAACCTTTCCCGGAGGTCTCTCGTGGATGAATGCGTTGATGCACTTATGTCTATTCAGCCTTCGGTTGGTCAAGAAGCCATGGGGAGGACGATGGACAAGATCATTCAAAGTGCGACATTTAGGCAAGCATTCTTGAGGCTCCCCAAGGAAGCACGTTGAACATATGTGCTTTACCTGAAGTAAGCTTCTATTTATACATTCGGCAACTTCTTGTGTGTATGGAGCAGCAGACTATCCATCGCTTATGTTGTGTTTTTCGTTTAGTATTTAATTTGCTTTGTAATGAACGTTATTAGCATCTGTGTATGAGAAACTTGATTTGTACGGACATATTTATTTCGGAGTGTTCATTGTGTTGTTTAGATTGGAAGATTATTAGTTATGTAAACGAGTGTTGAAGTACTAAATATTATCAATAAATATCAACATTTGTATCACAATAAAATAGAAGATAAGAGGTATTTTCGAAATTATTCCCAATATTATAAATAAACATAAAAAAGAAAATAAAAAGGATTTCCGAAATTATCAAAAATATTATAAATAAACATCAACATTTGTATGATAATAAAAAGTAGAAAATAAAAACTATTTTCTGAATTATAATAAATATTATAAATCAATATCAATATAAATATAATTTTATATTTTATCTTCTACACACATCCCAATAAAGGTAAAAACCAAATAATAACCTTAAAAATCATTATCACCTCTTTTCACAACAATAATTAAAAGTCAACAAATTATTCACAAACACCAATAAAATCCAACATCACCTAAAAATTCTCAAAATACAAAAAATTCTCAAAATCTTACAAAATCGAAAAAACTCTATGTTTTGAAGTTTTATTGGGCTTTCTGCAGCCCGATTTACCTTTTTAGCTACTCCTCCAACTAGTTACCCTCTCCAATAATAATAATAATAATAATCAGTTTCCATGTTTGGATACTTCAAAAATAATTTTCAGAATTTCTTTTGTATGTGGTGTGAAAATTCTGGGAAATTAAATGTAAAAAATAGAAAAGGGAAACTTCCATTTTGGATTATTAGTGCATCAACCGTAGGTCTTGGTGGTTAAATTACTCATTATGGTTTGTGCATCCTTATCAATTAGGCTTCAATGTCATCATCGAAAACCTTTTGGCGAGATGAGCAACGCATGACGAGGCTCATTGAACTAGCCATTGCTGAGTTCAACGCAGGACGTGTGAAAAATGGCAAACTAGGAGCACCCAATTACGAATCTATAGCTGCTATTATGAGTGTTGATGTGCCCATCTTGGATGCGAGAAATTAAAACTAGGTCGGACAATATACGCACTGAGTTTAGGATGTTCGAGGACCTAAAATCAAGGACCGGGTTTGGATGAGATCCTGAAACAAAAACAGTGAAAGCAGACGTCGAACATTTGTCTGAACTTATTCAAGTGAGTTTCACTACTACCACTTAACTCATATATTTATCATTCATCTAATTATCATTTACTTAGTTGAATGAGTCATAACGGGAGTGCTACGTTTTCCACGTGCAGATCTACGACAAATATGCCAAATTCATGGGTTAAGGGTTAGACCATTATGACTATTTATATTATATATTTGGTAACACCACCGCCATCGGTAGGTTTGCACGAAGCGACCTACCACGGGCTGCTTCCCCCTTCACCCCCGACGAAGGTTCAAGTTGGAGGCGGAAGCGTCCATCTCCCACGCCTTCGGGTGTCGGATCACGTAAGATGGGATCTGGAGTCTCAAAATGACTCATTCGAAGAGGCATCTGAAAACTTCTTGCGTGTCAGGGCGGAACGGATTGCAAACTCTAACCTTTCTCGGAGATCTCTCGTGGATGAGTGTGGTGATGCACTTATGGCTATTTAGCCTCCGGTTGGTCAAGAAGCCATGGGGATGGCGATGGACAAGATCATTCAAAGTGCGACATTTAGGCATACATTCCTAAGGCTCCCCGAGGAAGCACGTCGAACATATGTGCTTTACTTGAAGTAGGCTTCTATTTCTACATTCGGCAACTTCTTGCATGTATGGAGCAGCAAACTATCCATCGCTTATATTGTGTTTTTTGTTTAGTATTTAATTTGCTTTGTAATGAACGTTATTAGCATCTGTGTATGAGAAACTCGATTTGTACGAACATATTTATTTCGGAGTGTTCATTATGTTGTTTAGATTGGAAGATTATTAGTTATGTAGACGAGTGTTGAAGTACTAAATATTATAATAAATATTATCAATAAATATCAACATTTGTATCACAATAAAAATAGAAGATACGATTTATTTTCGAAATTATTCCCAATATTATAAATAAACATCAACATTTGTATGACAATAAAAAATGGAAAATACAAGGTAAATTCGAAATTATAGTAAATATTATAAATAAACATAGAAAGGAAATAAAAAGGATTTTTGAAATTATCAAAAATATTATAAATACACATCAACATTTGTATGATAATAAAAAATAGAAAATAAAAACTATTATCGAAATTATAATAAATATTAATATAAATATAATTTTATATTTTATCTTCTACACACATCCCAATAAAGGTAAAAACCAAATTAACAACCTTAAAAATCTTTATCACCTCTTTTCACACCAATCATTATAAGTCCACAAATTATTCACAAACACCAATAAACTCTAACATCACCTAAAAATTCTCAAAACACAAAAAATTCTCAAAATCTTACAAAACCGATCAAGCTCTATGTTTTGAAGTTTTATTGGGCTTTCTGCAGCCCGATTTACCTTTTTAGTTTTTTGGGTACTCCTCTGACTAGTTACCCTCTCCATCTTCAAGCAATCATGTAATAATAATAATAATAATAATAATAATAATAATAATAATAATAATAATCCAGTTTCCATGTTTGGATACTTCAAAAATATTTTTTTTATTTTCTAATAAAAATGTTTTTAGTGGGCATTTGTTAGATTTTATTAATTTTTATAGAAATTTGTGCAGGACATCCTTTGAAAGATGTTTAATTGATTATTTTTTTTTTGGATTATGTGGAAAAGTATAGAGAGATATTATTTGATAATTATTTTTATGAAAAAATATTAAAGTTTGTGAAAAATGAGTATAGATGATTTTTTGGAATTTTTTTAATAAGGAGTGGGGTAGTAGTTTGTGAAAAATTAGGAAGAGAATGATTTGATTTTATAAGGGTAATTTTTTTGAATCTTTGTTTTTTGGAAATCAAAACTCTCAAAATTTAAATTTTGTTTTCTAAAAAGTACGTAAATTTGGTGTAAACCAATATTTGTAAATATATAGCACTTTTTTTGGCTTATCGTTGGATTCTACCTCTGACGGCTGAGGAAAGCAACTCCCACATCTTAATGGAGTCGTCGCCCTTAGACAATTATTTCCAAGTAGGGTTTTTAAGATTAGGTGTGGCCACGTTGTCACCTCTCTGCCGCATTGGCTAGGGTTCTGTTTAGCTCCCCAGATTTCCTCGAACTTTCCCACAAACTTCCCCACCCTTTCAACTCCATTTTCTCTCTTCTTAAGCATATCATTTATCTCTCGGATTGATTTTTCATGGAGCCGTGTAAGCAGTAGGGTTTCGTTGGCATTGTAGAGCTCATCAAGTTTGGGTTTCTCGATTGGGAGCGTCAACCAATGGCAACCATGAACCCTTTCGACCTACTGGGTGACGACGACAACGAGGACCCTAGTCAGCTCCTCGCAGCTCAGGAGAAGCTAGCGCTGCCAAAGAAACCCCAAGCTCCTGCTCAACCCACCGCTCAGCCGGCTAAACTGCCCTCCAAGCCGCTCCCGCCTGCTCAAGCTGGTGAGCTTCGATTACAATGGTGATCGTTTCTTCTCATTTTGCTGATTTCCAAGGATTCACCCTTGTGTTTTAGAATTTGTTGTCGATTTATTTCTTTTAATGCCTATATTTCTCGTCTAAATATTACGTATAAAAAAAACAAAATTTCTCGTCTAAATATCAGAATTTGTTAGTTCCGTTTCGCTCTTGGTTCAGTTACTTGGCAATTGTTGTCATATTAGTTATTTGAATTTATATGATTGTCTTTGTACATAAGCTTTTGTATTTTACGGTCTTGCGATATGGATCTTTTTACCTGAGGCGTGTTCTCGTTATTGTGCATTTTTGTTGCGGTTTTGGTACCATGAAACTACATATGCAGTTGTGTGATATTATCGGATTGGGGTATATTTTAACACGATAGGTTTGTTGAAAATTGTATTCATTACAGATTGTGTTGGTGTAATAATGTTTAGTATTATATTTTATTGCCTACCCGTCAAGTGAAGTCCAAAAAATATCTAACCGGCATTCAGAAGTTGTATCTTTGTACATTTCCCTGGTAAATAATAAGTCTTGTATTGTCCCCCCCTCTTTTTGATGTCCTATAAGCTCTAATGCAAGTTTAATAAAAGGAGAGTGTAATTGCAACTAATTGTTGAGTTTCCAACGAGAATAAATCTACCTGCAGTGTGGCATATATAATTGCTGAATAAAGTGTTGTTGTTTGATTGTGTTTTCAGCCACTGTCTTTTAAGCTGGTATTTGTTTTGTTGCCGTGGGTTTGTGTTTAGTTCTGAAAGGTGGCATTTGATTACTGGAAATTTTTGATAGTTTGAAAGTATATGGTTATGCAGTGGTTTGTGCTCTATCTTAACTCTTAATTCTATGAACCTGCTTCATTTATGTGCTATCAATGTGCTCAGAATATACAATAATTTGTCTATCCTCCAATATCTGCCTTTGAAAGTACAAAGGAGACAAATTTTCCTAAGCAACATTTTTCTAGTACAATTTCACTCCATTGAGGCCAAATGGGGTTGGATTAACTGTGGATTGTTGGGTCCTAACTGGGGAAATACTTTGCATTGGATTGTCAAGTATGTTCATTCTCTTTTACTTAATTATTTTTTTGTTGACTCAAGGGACTTTCCAAAAACTCTAGTATTGTTTTTATAGCTGCAGATAATGTTCAGAAAGCATGTTCGAACCCTTATTTTTGTTCTTTATTTATAGTCTCTTTCTATGATTTTATTTTGACGTGTCCCGCAGATTTGTAATACAATGATGTATGGCCTATATAGTTGCAGCATGGATTTATATGTTTAGCAGATGATGGCTGGCTCTTTATGTTATGTTGAAATTGGGGTCTATGCACTGCTCTTATCCCCTTTTCTTTTACTTTCTGTTGTACGTTGCTTAACTTAATATTTATCATGTGACATTTGTTTGTATAAGAAACAAAAAACTTTCTGCTCATTTCATCTTCTCCCTCTCCTTTTACTGTTTGCTAAGAAGAAATTTAGTGTTGAATATTTGACATTGTTTTGATTTATTTATACTTCTATTTATTTCACATCTATGATGCTTACGTGCTTGGAATGGTGATTTATTTTCAATATCTTTGTCGTAAAGTTGGTGTGTAACACATTTCTGTCAATTGACCTTCTCTATTGTTGATCCTAATATGATAAATCCTCTTCCCTCGCCTTTTTCTATAAAAAAATTTCTGTTAATTGGTGCAGCATGCTTTAATGTTATTTGTATTTCCCCCCCTGGATATTAAGAATCTGCTTTATTCAAACCCATCAAGAGCATGACGGTCAGTCCCAAGTTATATTCTATTCATGCTTTATCGTGTTTTTCTTTTGGACCTCAAGTTCAGATTGTTGGGAACATCGATATTATTTCAGAATTTATGTGTAACATTTTCCTTCTTTTGTCTTGAAAGCATGTTTTCTTTTTGTGAGCAGTAATGGAGGGAAAGAATGAAGTGAGGCGTGGAGGGGGCCATGGTGGTGGACGTGGATACGGGCGTGGACGTGGTGGTGGATTTATACGGGATTCAGTTAACAAGGAGAATAACTATGATGCCAACAATGGATTCTCAGGGGGGTATAGGGCAAAAGAGGAGGGAGATGCGGGGAAGCCCACCGAGAGCCGTGGCTTTGGTGGGCCACATGGCTCTTTCCGTGGTGGTCGTCGTGTCAGTTTTAGCAATGGAGAGGATGCTGAAGGGGAATGGCCCCGTAGGATACATGAACGCCGCAGTGGGACTGGACGTGGGTGAGTTTTTCTGCATTTAGATTTCAATTTCCAATAATGTGATTGATGACATGATTTTTGCTTAGAATTGTTATTTATAATTTCAAGTATTAATTTTATTTTCTACCCACAGGAATGACATTAAACGTGATGGAGCTGGTAGAGCTAACTGGGGAACTTCAGCTGATGAAATTGCTGTGTAAGTATCTTTGTAGCCTCTTAAGCCAGGCTGGCAATTAAAACTCGTAACTAATATTATATTTATTATGCTTGAATGTGATATGAGATCTATTTAATGTATATCTTCTCTTTTCTACTTTTTCTACCACATAAGGGATGTGCAGGAGCCTATGGCTGAAAATGATAAGACTGTCGGTGCTGAGAAGCAGTTGGGAGAGGAAAATGCTGGTGATGATAACAAAGAGAATCCCATTAATGAATTCGAAGAGAAGGAACCTGAGGAGAAGGTAAGTAATCTGATTGTTGAGGATGTTTCCTGTACAAGTTTTGCTTGATCTCCAGCATTTAGATCTTCTTCAATTGGCTGCAAGGTAATTATGATGGTTCTGATTCAGCAAAGTTTCTTGCAATCGTGAGAATTGGAGTAGCTTGCTTATTATAGGTACTATATTGGGTTTTTAACTATTGAAAGGAAGAAGGAAACAATGAACGATTATTATATGGGGGCCTGCAAATGAAAATGAAGGTCAAGAACCTAGCCTCCAAGTGGTGGTAAATGGGTGTAGTTCTCTGATTGGACATTGTAATGGTAGATTTACTTTGAGAAGGCCTGTAATATGGATATCTAATCCTTTATTTTAGAACAAGCATTTGGAATATAACTTCCACTGCTAATAATCTCTTTGCAACCTTGCTTGTTTTGAAATGTTTTTCACTAATAATATCAGGCGTTGGGCTAAGCATGTGGATTGTTTTTTTTTTTAAATGTTTGTGTTTCTCCAGTCTCTGGTTTGCTTAAATTGGCTAATCCTATTGGATAACACATGGAATAACTCAACAAAGTTTTATTATTTATTATTTGAGTTCTTTCTTCAGAAGAGTGGTTTACTTCTGTATGTATGAATATGGATACCTGCACACGCACACCCTCTCATGCACATGTAAGTATGTTTGCATCCATGCATAGGCCTTGCGCTTTAAATGAAATTGGGTTTCGGTTGTACACTTGGCTACCCTCCTGTTTTATTTCATGTTCTATCCGAGGTTGGGGCTTGTTGGGTTTATTTTTTCCAAATTCTCTTTCCAATGTATTTTTGTTTCTTAGAGGTTAACTTGTCTGAATAGTTAGTTTAATGAAATTCAGGTTACTTTGTATTGCTGATATGACAGCTTACAGTAGTTTTCCATATCCTCCTAAAACTGCATTATATTCTTGTTGATCCATAAATAGGAGATGACTTTAGAAGAGTACGAGAAGGTACTTGAAGAGAAGAGGAAGGCTCTGCTTGCTCTGAAGACTGAGGAAAGGAAGGTTGACTTGGACAAGGACTTTGAGTCTATGCAGCAGCTCTCAAGTAAGAAGGGCAATGATGACATATTTATCAAACTGGTGAGACTTTCAAATATACATAAAAAAATGTGACCTTCCTTCATTTGATATGCCTTATGCAAGTATGTTGACCCGTTAGCATTTCGTTACCAGGGTTCTGAGAAGGACAAACATAAAGATGCGGACAGAGATGAGAAAGCAAAGAAGGTATTCTTATATCAGTTATGAGATTGCTTTTGCTGCCTTTTACTTCATGCAGTCTTCCTTTTAGTGGTCTGTATTGCACTTTCTTTTATGCCTCATATCTTTTGTGACCTTCCTAAGTGAACTTGGAATATCTGGAAATATGAAATAAATCCGTTCATGTACTAGTGATGTTAAGTGTCGATGCTGTGTTTGGCCAGCAGAATATCTAGCTCAGCCTTGTCAAAGCTGGACTGGTAAGCATCATGAATATGAGATTGCGCTCTTGTATTCACAACGAGGTTTCTTTTCTTAATTATATTTGTTATACTTGCATTTAATCTACTGGTATACTGTTTCGGATGGTGGGTAATGACAATATCTGTCATGGTGATTTCTGAATTCATGGTTATCTCTTCGTTAGACGATATACCCACAAGTTCTTTTAATGTTTGCCTCAATTTCTTGCTTATAATAAGTAATTATAGCAGCAACATGGCCATCAATTACCCACTGTAATGCTAAAAGGTTGCTAAAAGGTTATCACTGCCACCGTCACATTTTTGTCCAAATTTCTAACGGAATTGTTGATATGAAATGTCAAGGGGTCAATATATGGTCATGTGGCATATCACACGTCATAAAAATATATAAAAATGATAATCTTTTTATAGTTTAATATTTTTTTATTGAATATATCAATTTTGTTAATTATTTATTTGTAAGATACGAGGCATGCCAAATGGCCATATATTGACCATTGGCATTCCACGTCATAAATTTTATTAGAAATTTTGAAGACGGAGTAAGTGATTTTGCAAGCGTGGTCTAAACTAGGGCAGTAATTTGTGAATTTTAGAAACTCAGACATGTTTGTAGAATTCCATAAAAACTCGGAGAGAGATTTTTAATTTTTTTTAATGGACTATTTTTTGTTTCTTGTCAAAGTTCCTACAATAAAGTTTTAGGTATCAGGTCTCTGTTACGCCATTTTTTTTACTGTCTACCCTTTATTGATTTATTGATGCTTGGGTGTAGGCTGTTAGCATAAATGAGTTTTTAAAGCCTGCTGACGGCGAGAAATACTACACTGGTGGTCGTGGTAGAGGCCGTGGCGGTGGTCCCAGAGGTGGATTTGGTGGAAGCAACAGGAGCCATGTAGGAGCGCCTGCAATTGAAGATCAGCAGCAGTTCCCCTCCCTGGGTGCCAAATGAGATTTTTCTACTCTATAATGTGTTACTATTTCGTTAGTTCGTGGCTACCCACGGGCATGTTTTAAACTATTTTTAATCTTATGGTTTTCGGTGTATATTTTAGATGTCACGTCTTGGGACGAAGTCAGTTTTGACTTGGAATAGGTGAGACATGGTTATTTTTGGTTTTCTTGTCTTGTATTACTTTTATTTCAAGAGAATGGAAGAGCTTTTAGTTGGGCCGCACCTGAAGAGGTCTTGGCTATAATTGCTGAATATTCTTTTCAGTTGACAATTGCAAGAACCTGCAGCCATACTTGATACCGTAGGTTTTTTTTTTTGGTAAATACACCTGTCACCTACTAATTATTATCAGTTTTACAATTTATACTCTAATCTCACTTGTATAATCCGTCAACTTTTTAGACTAAAATGACGATAATGTCTTTGACTCACTTTGTATATATTAAATGTATTGTTTACTTATTAAATTTTTAGGGGTATTATTGTCGAAAGGAGTGCTCACTGTTTAAAAATTTGACGAAAGATGCAAAGTGATAATTTAGGGTGTAAAGTATAAAAGTCGGTAGTTTGAGTGGAAATGTATTTATTTATTTATTTTTCTTCTTGAGTGGATGAAAAAGAGGAAAAAAATTGAATAAATTTTTTATATTTATTATAATAAAAAATGATAATTTGACTGTCTAGGGATTACTCTGTAGTTATCAAAATTTTGGCACATAAGTCATAGTGCTATCGAAAGCAGAAAGAAGTGTAACACTCGCTGGGATGGGGCTTTTCCAGCATGAGAATTGGGTCTTTAAACAACTTGGATCGGGCTTTTACAGACTACTAAAATTTTCTTAATTCTTTTAGACTGTTGACCTCTTATTGTGGGTCAATTAGGGATCAGTTTCTTGCCAAAGGCAGAGGGATTGTGGGCCATTCCCATATAATTTTGTTAAAACTTTCTAGCTTCATGTTTGTCATTTCTTGAGGGAAGAAAATATGTTAGCATCCACCTGTGCTCTCTCGCAATGGAATTATCGGAAATATTAGCACACTAGAATAAGGGCCCATGACTTCTAAGAATATGACAAATAATTTCCGCAATGAATATATAATAAAAGGGTTCTTTAAACAATAAAATAATGATATGTTTTGAAATATTTAGGTGAAGGTGGTTAATATTGAGGAGAGGGTTATGAGAGATAATACACCTTTGTTAATCATAGGAAGGGAAAATATTACATTAGTTTTTTAATTCTTCAAAGGAGGATTTATAAAAGCTTTTTGGTTTATAGACAAAACTGGAGTCTGCTCCAGGCTCGACTAACCTCTACTGAGATTGTATCCAAAATATTTGCAACCCGAAAAATATAACTAAAGTTAATTTGTCCAAAAAGCAGAAAATAAGTACATAAGTAGAGAATAAGAAAGTACGGATCTACAGTAGTCCTCGTATACTCCCCAGGAATAAAAGGGTTATGGTGTGGCATATTGAAGAGCCATGGGGTTGGTGGAGTGGTAGGAGGTGACTCGTTGGGGGTCCAGTCGTGGTAATGCTCGATCAGCACTTCATAGGAGTCCGGCACCCAGACCAGAACCGGGACTATCAGGGTGTGTCCTGAAGCCGTAAGTGTAGGATCTCGTGAACCCTCATTGTCTGCTAAAAGCAACGCAGGTGCAAACAAAATAGAGAGAAGAAGAGTGAGTCATAAGGACTCAGTGAGGTAGGGGAAGGGATTGTGCCATCAACACAAGTAATATAGATGAAGACAATATGTACATATAATCGCAAAGGCAAGGGAATCACATAAGTATAAATAAAGAAAGAAATGCTCAATAATAGACAATATGTAAATTAGTTATTGCCCATATTTAAACCCCTAATTAATATTTCCATATTTTCAGTTCCCATCCAACTCCAAGCTCTGTTTACCCTCATACTCAGGGTTGTGCCTCCCTCTCCCCTTCCTTTGGGACTTTTCCGTGATTCTGTCCTCTCCGGAACAATCCAAGGTAGATTGCTGCTCCATGCCCACGGAGGCCACCTTTTGACTAAGTTAAGGCCATGGTTGATCGGTATTTTCACGCGTCTTCCATCATTTAGATATTTATTCTTATTGATCAGAATTTCATTATTCACTATGTTCAAGGGAACATCGAATATTTTATTATCCAACTCAAGAGCTTTAACAACAATTTCTTACTAAGGTTTGACCATTTTTTTTCTTTCAATGAGTCTTTATATAAGTCCATGAGATTATATTGGATGAATCTAATGAAAGATTCCACAAGACCAGTCGTAGTGGAATGTGGTGTAAGAAGTGTGCCCTAAAAATCATTTATCTAGATACCACTTGTCTATATTTATTATATTAGGTAATATGTTGTAACATAAGATGCTACACGGTTATTATTGAGTGACATTATAGAAAAGTAATGCCAATGGTCAATGAATATGACTTTTCGGTTCCTTGTTCACTTGATATTTGTTTTAGACCAAGGTAAATATTTATGTACAATAGATCTATACTCGTTGTACCTTTATTAAATAGAATGATGTAATCATTCATTGAGGTAGTTATCTTAAGCAAACGACTAGGTGTACTGTAAGAGTACATACACTGAACCAGATCAAATATGGATACCTTCTGGAAGTGATCATTGATGTTGAGAATGTATTCAATACAATTATTTTATGATATCCTTATACCTGAGAGGTTTATACATGTTTGTTTATTGTGTACTTGTACTCTGAATTTGTCATTTGATGATGATCTTTATAGGTCAAATATTCCAGATAATGTCGCGTCTTATGCATGATGAATGAATTTGTATAAATGCTCAATAAGGAATCCACCATTCTCTTTGTGAGATAGTATATTCAAGTATATATATATAAGGTTGGACTCGAGAAAAAGAAATCTCTAGCCAGAGGAATTTTGTGAAAATATTTTTCGAAATTAATATATAATATATATTTATTTATAAAATTATTTTGGAAACAATTTGATAGTCCAACGGGTTAAAGATTATAAAATTTAGAATTATATGAGCTAGAGAATTTATTAATGATAATATTCTGGTCATATTAGTTCATATGAAATATAGTATGGTGAAAGGATAAATAAACAGATATAATTGTTAGCAAAAGAGATTTCATAAATCAATCTCAAATTCTCGGGGGTGAATTATAATATGTTGATGGACATGACTATAATTAGTATAAGCCTTAAATTCAGAATAAAAAAATATAAGGGAGTTAATAGAAAAATAGTTTTTCCATGTGATCTTACGGTCGAAATCTGAGATCCTTAACAACCCCTCGCACTATCACAACTAGAGTTTCATTTAAAAGGATAGCTATGAGATAGTCTACCCTAATTGTCAGTTTTAAGTTGGCCATCAGAAGTCAGAAAACCCTACGATGGCTGTGAACGTGAAAAGGAAGAAGACAGAACATTTAGATTGATATTGTGGAATCCTCAAGATTGTGAGATTGACAAGAACATGAAGATTATAAAATAATTCTCGGAGATCAACAAAGAGAATTTGTAAGTTTATTTTTCGCAGTTCTAACTTTCATGTGGATCATTAAAATCAAAGCAGCTCAAGTGTGCTGCCTCATTCGGATTCACGCGCACAGTTGTTTGAAAGAGAATTCTAGAGAAATAAACTGTAGGGAGAGAACTTTTTCGCTTTATGACATTCTCTTCTCAAATGAAAAACTTTGAACTTTTATAATGTCTCACTCAAAGCTTCGACTGTGCTTGTGCATGGATCCTTAAGAACCTCAAATCTCAGCTATAGGATCATTATGAAAAACTTTTTTTCATTAACTCCCTTATATTCTCTATTTCAAATTTATGAGCTTCTACAATTTGTGATAATGTCCATTAACATATCACAACCGACCACTGAGATAAGGAGAATGTTTTTTAGAAATCCCTTTTACAAACAATTATTTGCTTATTTATCCTTCCACGGTTCCACCATATTTTATTTCACTTGAGCCACTAGGTCTGAAATAATATCACTGATTAAATTCCTAACTCATATAATTCTTAAATCTCAGTATGTACTTAGTTGGATTTCCAAAAAGTTTCAAAAATAATTTTCTCAAATAAATATGTTTTTACTTAATATATATAAGTAAATAAACACAATGAAAACCTTTTTCACAAAAGCTCGTTGTGCTGCGTTTTTATTTGAGTCAACATTATACAGACATAATGAATATACTGCCTCAACAAGAGATTGATAGATTCCATATTGAGCGGTTACACAATTAACTTACTATGCACAAGACCCAACATTATTTGGAATATTTGAATTGTGAATATCATCACCAAAAGATTTGGTCAAAGCACATGGACACAACATACAAATATGCATAACTCTCTCAGGTCTCAGGACAACATAGGCTAATCATGACGAATATCATACTCTACATCATTGATAATTTCAGAAGGTTTTCTTATCTGATCTAGTTCAATGCATGTACTCTTACAATGCACCCATTCGTCTGTTTAAGGTTACCACCTCAACGACAAAATCCATCATTCTATCTTATATAGGCACAATGAGTGTAGACATATTTATACATTATTATGTATCTCAGTCTAGAACACAGTGAATCAACAAGGATCTGAAAAATCATACTCTCCGTCTCTGATTCATTAATCCTCGACCTGAATTTTCTACAATATTCAACAATATTCTATATAGACATCTCATATCGTTACTAGTACCCAATGATTAATCCAAAACAATAATTGTCTCGTAATGATTACAAATAATTATTTTTGAGGTCATACATCTAACAATCGCCCACTGGCACTCAGAACCACTTATACATGTACTTGACACCCATAGATGCCAAATGTTTCTCAAACATTTTTTGAGTCAAAGGTTTAGTGAACGAGTCTACGATATTCTCAGCTACCACCACATTACCTAAATTCACAATGTCATGTATGAGATGAAATCCTATTTCTATATGTTTTGTCCTTTGATGAGCTTTAGATTTCACCGCCTGTGCTATAGCATTATTGTTGTCACAATAAATAATGATCGGAGACTCTATTGATGGGACAACTTCAAGCCTTTGTATGAATTTTTGTATCCACACCGTTTCCTTTGCATATTCGTTTGTAGCTATATATTCTATCTCAATGGTGGAGTTTGCAGTGGTGTTCTGCTTGAAACTTCTCCAACTCACTGCGCCTTTACCCAAAGTAAACACAAATTCAGATGTAGCTCTTCTATTATCAACATATGATTGGAAATCTAAATATGTATATCCTTAGATAGTCAGCAAATCCTCACCGTCACAAACTAAACAATAATGTTTAGTTCTATTCAAGTACTTGAGAATATGCTTGATCACTATCCAGTGCTCATGGCCTGGGTTTGACTGATCTCTACTCACAATACTAACTGCATGACTAATATCTGACCTTGTGCAAAACATTGTACACATGAGGCTTCCTACAACATAAGCATAAGAATAATTCCTCATCTTACCTCTCACTTCCTGTGTCTTAGGAGACATCTTCTTGGAGAGATGAATATTATGCTTAAAGGATAAAAACCATATCTTGGCATTCTGCATGCTAAACCGTGTCAATATCTTGTAAATGTAGTTGATTTGTGAAACTCCTAAAAGTCTATTTTCTAGATTTCTAAACACTTTGATTTCAAGAATATAGGATGCTTCTCCGAGGTCTTTTATTGAAAAATGGTTCACCAACCATACTTTTACGGATGACATTGTACCGATGTCATTCTCTATGAGTAGTATGTCATTAACATAAAGAACTAGGAACATTATTGAACTCTCACTAATTTTCTTGTAAACACAAGATTCATCTATGTTTTGTAAGAAACCAAACGATTTGATCATCTCATCAAAACAGATGTTCTAGAACATGATGCCTGTTTTTATCCATAAACGGACTTTTCAGCTTGCACACATTAGATTCATCTCCAGGAGAAAGTAAACCTTTTCGGTTGCTCCATATAAATCTACTCATGGATGTATCCATTTAGAAATGCAGTTTTCACTTCCATTTGGCATATCTCATTATCATAATAAGCGACGATTGACAACAAAATTCAATATGGACTTTATCATAGCTACTGGTGAAAATGTTTTCTCATAGTCAATACCATGTTTTTGAGTATAATCTTTCGTTACCAGTCTAGCTTTAAAGGTCACTACATCTATAGTAGGTCCTACTTTTCTTTTGAACACCCATTTACAACCTATAGGCTTGATACCTTCTGGTTGATCAATTAGGGTCTAGACTTCATTGAAGTAGATGGAGTCCATTTTCGATTCTATCGCCATCTTTCAGTGTGCTACATCCTTGTCACTAATAACCTCTTGTAAGTGTATGGATCATCATCTAACCCCTCCGATTGCATATGATAAATTTCATTTATCATAGAGAATCTAACCGGATGTTTACTTATTCTTTTAATGCGTTGAGGCTCCTAAGTTCTGAACTTTTCAGACATATCAGTGGGTTCAGTTGCATCCCTTTCATTAATCTTATCTACCATAGTATCCAGTTCAGCTGACTGCTCATCAAGAACAATCTTGCTTTTTCAATCACTTAGGTTGTACTCTTCCTCTAGGAATTTTGCATTCATGCTGATGATCACCTTTTGATCACTTTGGCTATAAAAATAATAACTAGTTGACCTTTTTAGGTAACCCATAAATAAATACTTTTCAGTCCTTGACTTTTGCTTCTCCACGTCAAATTTTTTTACGTAAGCTGAGAACCTCACAGTCTCAAGTGTTTTAGACTTGGCTTCTTACCAGTCCATAACTCATATAGAGTATTAGGAACATACTTAGTGGGTATCCTGTTTAAAATATAAATAGTCGTCTCTAAGGTATAGCCCCAAAAATATACAAGTAATTGTGACATGCTCATCATGACTGAACCATATCTAATAGCGTTCGGTTTCTTCTTTCTGCAACACCATTAAGTTGTGGCGTAGCAGGGGGAGTCAATTAAGATATGATGCATTTTTCTCTAAGATGAGTTTGAAACTCAATTAAGAGGTCACCTCTTATGTTAGATCAGGATATCTTAATATTATTTTTTAGTTAATTCTCAACGTCACTCTAATATTCCTTGAAATTTTCAAAGGATTCAGACTTGTGTTTAGTTAGGTACACATAACCATATTGGAAATAATCATCAATAAAAGTGATGAAGTATGAAAACCCTCCTCTGGCTATGTGGTTAAAAAGACTACATACATCAGTGTGAACCAACTCTAACAAATCCGTGACTCTAGTTCCTTTTCCTTTAAAAGTATTCTTAGTCATCTTTCCCTCCAAGCAAGGCTGACATATTGGGTAAGGCTCAACCTTCAAGAGGTCTAATGGCCCATTCCTCACTAATGTATTGATCCTATCCAGATTAGCATGACCAAGTCTTAAATGTCACATTTTGTATCATTCTCTATATTATTCATAGAGTCCACAACATTTTGTAGAATATAAAGACCATCAATAATAGTACAAGAAGCTATAAACTGATGTTTTGAAGTAAAGACAATGGAATATTTGGATATTCCGAGTTTGGAAACAGAAAGTAAGTTTCTTCAACATTCTGGTACATATAGACAATCTGCTAAAATCAAAACTTTGTTCCGTTGTAGGTTCAGATGAAAAGTCCCTATGGCGGTCGCTGCAACATTTGCAATCGTCCCTATCTTTAACATGATTTACCGCTCATCTAGTCTCCGGGTTTCCTGGAACCCTTACAACATATTGCATATATAAGAGGTTGTACCTAAATCAACACACCATGAATTTAATGTATCATCTATTAGATTCATTTCAATGACAAGCATCCTTTTAGGAGGTTTCCTTTCCTTCAAAGAAGCAAGATACATGCGACAATTTTTTTTCCAATGTCTTGGTTTGCCGCAGTAGAAACAGTTTCCTTTATCCTTTTTATCTGGCTTATTCTTTTCCTTCTTTGCCTTCGAGCTAGGTTGACACCTCTTCTTTTTCTTAAATTTCTTTCACTTGGGTTTAATTCTGAGATAACCTTTCTCTTTTTTTATAAGTTCTTTAGCTGCCTATCACATATTGAGCAGCTCTGATAAAGTTATTGTCATCTTGTTCATATTAATGTTTAATATGATCCGGTTGAATGATTCAGGCAGAGATGCCAATATCTCTCCAACCTTGGTCTCGACATTCATATCTGCACCTAGTGTCTCCAATCCAGCGATGAAAGATATCATCTTCAGGACATGTTTCCAAACTGGAGCACCCTCCACCATTTTGGTGGTCATTAGCAGTTTCATAACCTGCTAGTGTGCAGATTGACCCTGCTCTCCAAATAGCTCCTGCAGATATAAAAACATCTCTTTTGTTGTAGCTATGCCTTCACATTGCTTTTTTAATATGTTGGTCATAGACGCCAACATATAACATCGAGCTAATTCATCTTCCTCATGCCACTTTTCAAAAGCAACTTTCTGTTCTTGTGTGACATCATCTAAGGCAAGCTGATATGTCTGCTCTCTTAGGACATGAACAATTTTATCCACAGTGAATATAATGATTAGATTTCTCTTTCATTCAAGGAAGTTTGGCCTAGTCAATTTATTTTTATCTAATATTCTAGACAATGGGTTCGGCATCATGAATATGCAAATGTTAAGAAAGAAAATTTACAAGTATATAAAACTTCATCAGTATAGGGTTTTGAATAACTAATGCTACCTCTCACTAAATCACAACAATCAAATAATAAATACAGGTACTAGTTTCGGTGCCGGTTAACCAGCATATTGCCGGTACTGTTGAACAACTCTACTTGTATACAATGGAGTGTATGTGTCTGTGATGACTTATATATATATATAGACTTCCGCATTTCTGGTCGTATAACATTTTCATTCATCATATTACATTCCTTTTTCCTTCGTTTTCGTTCCTTTCATCCTAGTAGAAAATCATTCATAATATGTATATTAGTAATCAGAAAACCCTGTGAAGAATATGAGCGTGGAAAGGGAGGAGACTGAACATTCGGGCTGCTCAGTTGTGAAATTGAAAGACTTAAGGTGTGAGATCAACAAGACTTAAAGATTATCGAAGATTGAAGATTAAATTGCAGACAAGTTGAAGATTGTTTGTCACGATCAAATAAGTATAATTTCCGCCAGGCAAATTTTTTAATTGATTGCATTAGATGTTTAGTACAAATTACAAGGGGCGGGGGAGAGAGAAATCAAAGGTATCAAATTAAATTGAGATGTCAAGTTATTAGAGAGGGAGAGAGGAGGAGAGGTGAGGGAGAGAGAGAGAGAGAAATCAAAGGTATCAAATTAAATTTATATTTTTATTATACAAGGAAAAAAGTATTAATGAATATTAATGGTATTAGATTTTTTTGTACGAATTAAAGGTGCGGGAGAGAGAAATCAAAGGTATCAAATTAAATTAATTTTTTTTTTACAATTTAGACAAGGAAAAACTATTAATGAATATTAATTGTATTACATTTTTTTGTGAATTAAAGGTGCAGGAGAGAGAGAAATCAAAGGTATCAAATTAAATTTAGACCTTTTGTTCAATTTAGACAAGGAAAAAAGTATTAATGAATATTGATGGAATTAGATTTTTTGTACAAATTAAAGGTGCAGGAGAAAGAGAGAAATGAACGTATCAAATTAAAGGTGCAGGAGAGAGAGAAATCAAAGGTATCACATTTAATTTAAAATTTTCGCACAATTTAGAAATTTTTTTTAATGAATATTGATGGCATGATTTCTTTGAATATAGCCAACTCATTATTAGGTGTTTTATTTTGTAATGAAACATATTGTATTTGGAAAGATATGAGTAAGTTGAGCACTAGGATGATTTTTAAAACATTTAGGTCATTTTTGAACCTTTTTCTATAATTATTTAGATAGTTTTCATATGAAAAAAAACATTTAGGTCATTTATGCTAGTGCCAATTTCATGTTAGTTGTTGAAATTGGCCACTGGTACTGGTACTGGTAGTCAGCATGTACTAGTTTCGGTGCCGGTTAACCGGTATATCGCCGGTATTGGTGAACAACCCTACTTGTATACAAGGGAGTGTATATGCGTATGTGATGACTTATACATATAAAGACTTCTGCATTTTAAGTCGTATAACTTTTTCATTCATTATCTTACATTTTTTTTGTCCTTTGCTTTCATTCCTTTCACCGTCCGTCTTTTTTTTTAAATGTTACATTTGCTTGAAAGAGAATGACATGATCATATCTACTTACTTGGCTACAGCTTGAGCCAATAATTCCATACAACAAAAATCAAATTTTCATTCAAACAATCATCCAAATTCACAAGTTAAAGAAAAGAGGAAAAGATTTTTGAGTGTAGTTTAAATCCACTAGGATAGGCGTCTATCTCTTCATGTTTTAAATTCAATCATAGTATTAGATCTTTATTTATTAACCTTTAAATTCAAATATAGGATTCAACCTCTATAGCTTAGCTTTTAAAATTAAAATTATGATTAAGAACACTAAATCAAATAGAAAGATACAAATACCCTTTCTATTTGGGTTGGGGTGTTACAAGAGATCTCCTCCATTCACCCACCTGCCGGTTTCCCCCTGTTACACAAGGCTAAAGGTTCATTGTTTTCTTTGTTTTCTTCTTTGTCTTGGGGACATCTGTCTCATTTTTCTGCTTATAATAAGTCCATATTCTGTTAAAGTTGATAAGAAAATTAAGCTTCAATTTAACCAAGGAATTAAAATGCGAAAGTTGTTAAGAATATGGTTATGGATGACTGTTACACCTTTTTATTATCCCCAACCGTTAGTTTTCTCACCATTATGTACCATTTTAATTCCATTTGAATTTCTTTGAATTATATGTATCACCTCTATGCCTAATAAATGGGTATTGAGATGAGTTGTAGACACAACACTATTGATAATACATCATAGTTCCTAAAGAACTATTTCTCTCTTTGTTACGCTTTCTAGATCATATTGTTTTTTAGTTTTACAACACGTATCAGCACGAAGCGCTACCGATCGTGAAAGAAGTATTTGAAATTACAAGAGAAAGACATGTTACTTTCTTGTTACAAAAAGTTCATTCATGAAGGCAAAGGAAGTTGCATATTTTTATATCCTTTCATAAGCTTGTGGTAAGTATTTTTGATTTGATATTTTCTTCTTTGTTGATTTGTGTAATTGGATTAGAAATTTATTTATCCATTGCTTGTTATAGATCATGTCGAATCTTGCAAAACTTGAATTCGTAGATCTTGATATTTCGGGAAACAATTATCTTTCATGGGTCCTTGATGCTGAGATTCACTTTGATGCTAAGAATCTTAGAAATACTATTTGAGAGGAAAATGATGCATCCCTGCAGGATCGTGCCAAAGCAATGATTTTCTTACACCATCATCTCCATGAAGAATTGAAATATGAATATCTTATGGTAAAAGACCATCCCCTTATTTTATGGAATAATTTAAAGGAGATATACGAGCATCAGAAGTCCGAGAGCGAAAATGTCACTAAAGAAGACATGTTCTGCACCTGAGGTTGCAATATTTTAAATCTATTTGTGAATATAATTATTCTTTGTTCAAAATCATTTCACAGTTAATCCTTTGTGGAGAAAATTTCACTAAAGAAGACATGTTGGATAAAACATTCACTACTCTTCATGCCTCAAATATGCTCATGCAACAGCAATATCGAGAGCGAAAGTTCACGAAATATTCTAAACTAATGTCTTGTCTTCTTGTGGCTAAACAAAATAATGAGCTTTTGATGAAAAATCATCAGTCCCAACCAACTGGTTCTCGACCATTCCTTGAAACGAATGGAGTCTCACTCCCTGAAGTGGAATAACAATTCTTCAACACTGAACCACCAGAAGTGGAGAAATGCCAAATAAGAAAAAGGCAAAGGGTTGCAAAATAAACAGTCAAAGAATTATGAAGAAAAATGCTATCAGTGTGGGATGAATGGCCATTGGTCTCGTACTTTTCGTACGTCAAATCACTTGGTAGATCTATACTAAGCCTCTCTGAATGGGAAAGAAAAATAAATGAATTTTGTTTATCATAATAACCTTCTTGATAGTTTTGACGGAATTGATGTTACTCATCTTGATGTTTTGGATTTCTTTGAAGATCCTACTCGAAAAATTGATCATTTGATTGGTGATGGAAATGTTCTTATAAATTAATGTATTTTCTTTATGATGAAATAACATGTTAGTGCTTTATGGAAAATGTTGGAATAAATTAATGTATTCTCTTCATGCTGAAATAAAATGTTTTAATTTTCTTTTCATATTCTTCTGTGTTAGTGATGATTAATATATATATTTTATATGTCTGAAGCAACATGGATGCATTTAATCTATTTATTCACTTCGAAATGGTCGAGGATGAATTTTTTCTGGCTGACACTACAACAACGCATACAATTTTGAAAGAGAAAAAGTATTTTCAATACTTAAACATTTTCTACTGCATGTGTCAACACTATATCAGGTTTTGCAAATCTGATTGAAGGCTCCGGAAGAGCTTATATTATGCTCCCTGAAGGAACAAATTGGTGTATTGACGAGACATTATATTCTTCTAAATCTAGAAGAAATTTACTCAGTGATACCGGGGTTAACTGGGGAAAGCGCGGGACACCTCGTGAACACCTCCAAATGGTTGGAATGAGAGAAATGGACACCTCGGGAATAGTAATGGGGCCTCGAGAATAATATTGGGGACCTCGGGAAGTGATAACCAGGGATAGAGAGACACCTCGGATAGATAATGAGACATCGAATTAATGTATGGGTATCTCGGGTTGTTTGTGGGACGTCGAGAAAGTACTTAGAAACACACGATAACTCACACACCCGGATAGATAAACTCACCACCCAAGTAGAACACAAAGGGTTACAGAAATCACCACCCAATGTAATCCAACACGGGATACAGAACAAGAACGTGACACTTATCGGAATCCACAGAAGGATACGAGTTTGTAGAAGTAATCATTCTTCAAAATAGCCTAAGGCTCAAGTTGTATAAATTTTCAAAAATATGTATCTTTTTTCACAACAAGAGAGGGGTATAAATAGCAAAGCTTGGAACAACCCTCCAAGCATAAGTAAATGAGAAATATATCTTCCAAAATATTAATTGAGACTTAGAAAACATAAAAGAATCTTAGGAAAATAAAAAGATACTTTGAGAATCCAAAAGAACAATCTAAAAATAGCAAATTCATCCAAAATTTGCAACACCTTGTTCTGAGCTTCTAGCCTGACTTCCTTGGAGTAATTTAACCATAACTTCGTCTAACAAACTCCAAATTGTACGCCGCTTGATGTGTTGGAAACTAGACTCGTAGATATTTCTAACAAGTTATAGCTCGAATAGAAACCCCACGTAAATCATTCCATACTTTAATTTCAATCTCGATCTTTTATGCTGACCACACCTGTGTCATGCTCCCTTGGTTGGAAAAGACTCGACCTCGAGGCTAGCTCTTCATCTTCTTCTTCATGATATGAGGACAGGTGAGAGACATTAAAAGTTTCTGAAACTCCATATTCCCCTGGAAGTTCAATTTTATACGCATTATCACCAATGCGTTGAAGCACCTTGAAGGGACCATCGGCTCTAGGTCTAAGCTTAGCATGTCTTCCTCCCGGAAAACGTTATTTCCTTAGATGAATTCACACCAAATCACTTTCCTTGAAATTTGCTGGATTTCGGTTCTTGTTGGCTTGCTTTTTGTACTTCTCAGTTTGCTTGAGATCTCGAACTTGTTCATGCAACTCCAAAGGACTAATAAGATTTTGACCATAGACATTCTCAAATGGACTACAACCCGTAGTTTGACTAGGGGAACGATTATAAGCAAACTTAGCTTGTGCAAGAATTAAATCTCATTGAAAAATATTCTTACCAATAAAGCTCCTCAATAAATTTCCTAAGCTTCGATTGACAACTTTAGTTTGTCCATCAATTTGAGGATGACAAGCTGTACTAAATTGCAGATTAGTTCCAAGCTTTCTCCAAAGAATGCGCGAAAAATGTCTCATGAACTTCGTATCTCGATCTGATGTGATAGTCTTTGGAATTCCATGAAGCTTAACAACTTCTCGAAAATAGAGATCTGCCACATGAGAAGCATTAAGAGTCTTGCTACAAGGAATAAAATGAACCATCTTTGAGTAGCGATCAACAACCACCAAAACTGAATCTTTGTTCCTTTGAGTCTTTGACAAACCCACAACAAAATCCATACTTATATCTTCCCAAGGTGAATTAGGAATTGGAAGTGGAGTGTATAACCCAGTATTTTGGCCATGACTCTTGGTAATGTGACAAAATCTACAACGTTCCACATGTCTCATAACATCTCACTCCATTTTTGGCCAATAGAAATTTTCTTTGATAAGAGAAAGAATCTTATCTCTACCAAAGTGACCAGCAAGTCCACCACCATGACCTTTAATGATAATGATATTCCTCAAAGAGCATTGTGGAATACACAATTGATTGCCTTTGAAAATATAACCATTTTGTAATTAAAAGGAGTGAGAATGACCCTTAGAACATTCTTCACATACTTTGGCAAAGTAGAGATCCTCCTATTTCACCACTTCAAAGCCCAAAACATTAACTTGCATAGGAGAAAGCAAGGAATGTCGACGACTCAAAGCATCAACCACTTGATTTCGAACACCCGCCTTATGCTTGAGAACAAAGGAAAATGATTGTAAAAACTCACTCCATTTAACATGTCGGGAATTGAGTTTTTGTTGGCTATTCAAATACTTCAAGGCTTCATGATCCGAGAATAAGATGAACTCCTTAGGAAGGAGATAATGACTCCAATGATGCAAGGCTCGAACAATAGTATAGAATTCTTTGTCATAAGTCGAATATTTTTTGCGAGACTCACTCAAATTTTCACTGAAGAAGACAATAGGCTATCCTTCTTGGCTGAGTACTGCACCAATGTCAATGTTAGAAGCGTCACAATCAGCTTCGAACAAAATGTCAAAATTTGGCAAGGAAAAGATTGGAGCTTCCGCCATCTTTCTCTTGATAACTTCAAAACTCTTCTCGGCTTCACTGGTCCACTTGAACATACCTACCTTCAAGCACTCAGTGATGGGTGCAATGATAGAGCTGAATCCTTTGATATATCTTCGATAAAATGATGCAAGACCATGAAAGCTTATAATATCATGAATCGACCTTGGTATATGCTAAGTCGTGATTGCTTCAATCTTGCTAGGATCCACCTTTATCCCTTCGCTAGACACCACATAGCCTAAAAAAATAAGGCTCTCCGTAAAGAAATGACATTTCTTCAAATTGGCAAACAACTTTTGCTCCCGTAGAGTTGTGAACACATGCCGAAGATGTTCTAAGTGTTGCTCCTTATGCTTGCTGTACACCAAGATATCATCAAAGTAGACAACAATAAAATGCCCAATAAAAGATTTAAAGATATGATTCATAAGGCGCATGAAGGTGCTAGGAGCATTAGAAAGCCCAAAAGGCATAACCGTCCACTCATAAAGACCATCTTGAGTCTTGAAAGTGGTCTTCAATTCATCTCCCAGCCTCATTCGAATTTGGTCATAACCACTTCGAAGATCTATCTTTGAAAAGAGAGAAGCATCGTGAAGTTGGTCAAGAAGATCATCAAGGCGAAGAATAGGAAAGCGATATTTGATGGTAATCTTGTTCACCGCTCAACTATCAACACACATTTGCCATGTTCCATCCTTCTTCGGTACAAGAAGTGCTGGGACAGCACAAGGACTCATGCTTTCTTTCACCAAGCCTTTAGCTAAAAGCTCCCCAACTTGCCTTTGCAATTCTTCATTCTCCTTAAGACTCATCCTATAGGTTGCTTTGTTTGGAATGATGGAACCCGGTACAAGATCAATGCAATGTTGAATGTCTCTCATAGGAGAGAGACCATATGGAATTTCTTCGGGGATGACATCAAGGAATTCCTTAAGAAGAGATTGCATAATAAGAGGTGGCTCATTCACTTCTTCATTTTCTTCCATTACCACAAGAGCACAAACTTCGTTAGAACACACAAATTCCTTCTCAACATCACATATAGAGAGTAAATTATTTCCCTCTCCTTTATAATGTTTGAGAGATCTCTCCAAATCCAAAGGACCCAAAATGATCCTTACTCCATCTTTGACAAAATCGTAAGTATTCTTGAACCCGTCATGAATAGCTTTTCTATCATATTGCCATGGTCTACCAAGAAGTAAATGACAAGGATCCATAGGCACAACATCAAATAATACTTCATCTTTGTAATTCTTATCAATAGAGAATTAAACAAGAGTGCGTTTATTTACCTTCACCTCGTTTCCTTTTCGAAACCACGTAAGCTTGTAAGGTTGAGGATGAGGTTGTGTCTTAAGTTTCAGCTTCTTCACCATGTCTTCAGCCACCACGTTCTCACAACTTCCACCATCAATTATAATATCCCAAACCTTGCCATGAGAAGTGTATCTTGTTTGAAAGATATTTGTCCGCAGCCATTCATCACAATCTTCATGGACTGAACTCAAACTTCTTCGAACAACAAGTGATTCTCCAATGTTGGCATAAGTGACATCTTCATCTTCCTTGTCTTTGACATCGTTCTCCGTTGGTTCCTCTTCATTTCCTTCGTCCATCCATTCTTCTTCAATAAAAGTCACCACTTTGCGGTTTGGACAATCATAAGAAATATGACCAAATCCTTGACATTTGAAACACTTACGAGAATTAGGATTTTGGCGAATTGAACTCGGTCCTCCTTCATTCTTCGAGAGTTGAGGATTTGCTTTGTTTGCTGAAAACTTTGGTCCTGAAATTTTAGCGACTAAAGAGCTCCATCGGTTAGAATGACCATCCTTTGCTCCAAAACGCGACCTACTTCTATGAGTCTCCTTTTGTTGGCCTTTCCACCTTCATTACTAGCTTCATATATCTTTGTAAGTGCAATACGGTTGTAATTGGACAATATTGCAAATCTTAGTCCACCAAGATAGCGAGAGATAGTTTGCTTTTGTGGCTCCGCCGCATCACACTTCATCATGAGATGGTAGAACTCCGCAGTATATTCTTCCACCGAAAGATCCTTTTGCTTAAAATTGTGGAACTTAAAGAAAATATCTTGTCGGTAATTATCCGTCAAAATTTTTTGCTTAAAAACTTTTATCATCTTTTCCCATTTAGCAATACAACTTCTTCCTTCTCGAGCACACTGTTTCTTTAAATTCTCCCACCATAGAGAAACATATTTCTTCAATTTCAATGCAACAAGTTTCACCTTTCTTTCTTCCGGAACCTTCTTATAATCAAAGATCCGCTCCACCGAATGTAACCAATCAAGAAACTCGTCCGACTGCATCCTTCCTTCGAACTCGGGAATATCAATTCTCACATCTAGTTGATCTCGTTGAACTTCATGGTTTCTTTGATTACGACGATGACGACGATGCACATGTTCCTCCGATGATGCTTCACTTCGATCACGATAGAAAGGATTCTCATTCTCATGAGGACAAGATGAGAATCAAAAGGCTCATAATGCTCAGGACATTGTTGAAGTTATGAAATCATCCCAACTGCTAATATCCTTGCACGAATCAATGTTCTTGAAGAACAACAAGTAGCAAATGAATCCAATACATGCTTGGGGCGTGGTAGACGTCTAGGTGCTAAAGATAAAATTCTCCGAAGGCAGAAGACACAAAAGAAAGAAATTGGTGCTCCTAAAAAGAGTATCCCCGCAATATAGGAAATAAAAGTGAAAAATATATCTTATGAAGACAAATCTCCTGGAAAACAATATCATGAAACAGAATCTTCTGAAGAGATAGTCCCAGAAGTGGTAGCTCCCAAAGAGATAACTCCTGAAGAGGTAAAGGTACCTGAAAATAATGAGATTTTAATACATTATGTATATACAGAAGAAATGTTAGATCAAAACAAAATTATTGTCGACAACATATTTTCATTCAAAATTGCTTTTGAAATTACCAGAAGTAATGATGAAATTGAACCACAATCCGTCGAAGAATGTCGACGTAAAAATGATTGGCCAACGTGGAAAGACGCAATCCAGACAGAGTTAAACTCTCTAGCCAAACATGAAGTATTTGGACTAGTAGTCCAAACACCTGAAGATGTCATGCCTGTTGGATAAAGTGGGTATTTGTGCGAAAACGTAATGAGAAAAATGAAGTCATGAGATATAAAGCACAACTTGTCGCACAAGGTTTCTCCCAGTGATCTGGGATTGATTATGAAGAGACTTATTCTCCCGTAATAGATTCAATTACGTTCATATTTTTAATCAGCTTAGTAGTCATAGAAAGATTAGAAATGCAATTAATGGATGTCGTGACTGAATACTTATATGGTTCATTAGACCATGATATATACATGAAAATCCCTGAAGGATTTAAAATACCTGAAGCATGTAATTCTACATCCAAAAGCATGTACTCTATCAAGCTACAAAAATATCTGTATGAGTTAAAATAATCCGGACGCATGTGGTATCATTGTCTTAGTGAATACCTCATGAAGCAGGGATACGAGAATAATATACTTTGCCCTTGTATTTTTATCAAGAAATCTGAATTCAGATTCGTAATTATTGCAGTATATGTTGATGATTTAAATCTTGTGGAGACTCCAGCAGAGCTCAAAAAACTATAAGTTTTTTAAAAAGCAAATTTGAAATGAAAGATCTTGGAAAAACTAAATTTTGTCTTGGCATGCAGCTTGAGCATTTTTCAAGTGGAATTTGTCCATCAATTGACATATACTGAGAAAGTTTTGAAGCACTTTTATATGGATCGATAAAGCTCATCCTTTGTGTACTCTAATGGGTTGTACAATCACTAGATGTGAAGAAAGATTCATTCCATCCTAAAGACGAAGAAGAAGAGATTCTTGGTCCCGAAGTACCATATCTCAGTGTAGTTGGTGCCTTAATGTACCTTGCAAATTGCACTCATCCTAATATAGCATTTTGAAATTAATTTGCTTGCCAGATATAGTTCTGCACCAACTCGGAGACATTGGAATGAAGTCAAACAAGTATTACGTTATCTCCGAGGCACCACTGACATAGGATTATATTATCCAAAAGAATCAATTGCTCAGTTTGATGGTTTTGTAGATGCAGACTATTTATCTGATCCACATAAAGGACATTCACAAACTGTATAATTATTTACCTATGGAGGTACTGCCATTTCATGGAGATCCGTAAAACAAACAATATCTGCTACATCTTCAAATCACTCTGAAATAATTACAATTCATGAGGCAAGCAAGAATGTGTTTGGTTGAAATCAGTGATTCAATATATTCAAGAAAAATGTGGTCTTCGATCAATTAAAGGCAGCCCAACAATTTTGTATGAAGACAATGCTGCTTGCATCACACAGATCAGAAGGGGTTACATTAAAGGTGATCGAATCAAGCATATTTCACCTAAATTCTTTTATACTCTAAACTCCAGAAGAATGGTGAAATTAATGTCAAGCAGATACGTTCAAGTGACAATTTGGCAGATTTATTCACCAAATCATTACCAACTGCGGCATTCAAGAAGATTGTGCACAATATTGGAATGCGACGTCTCAAAATTTTTTCATCATGTAGCTAGTCGTCCTTTTGAGGGGGAGTCTTATATATTGGTACAAATTGTACTCTTTTTCCTTCGCTAAGATTTTGTCCCATTGGGTTTTCCTTTGCAAGGTTTAATGAGACAATCTTCTACCACTTAAAGGTACACACGAATAGTGTATTCTTTTTTCTTCACCATTAATTATTTTTTCTCATTGGGTTTTTCCTTGGTAAGGTTTTAACGATGCATATTCGTTGTGTATAGTCATCCAAGGGGGAGTGTTATGATAATGAGTTATTATGGATTACCGTTACATCTTTTTATTATTCTCAACCGTTAGTTTTTTTTCACAATTGTACCCTTTTAATTCCATTTGAATATCTTGTAATTTTATGTATCTCCTCTAAGCCTATATAAATGAGTATTGAGATAAGTTATAGACACAATAATATTAAGAATACATTATAGTTTCTGAAAAATTATTTCTCTATTTCTGTTTTTGTTACGCTATCTAGATCGAATTATTTTTTAATTTTACAACAAAAGTAAATTAATGACGTACAAAGGTTCTTTTTCTTAAATGTTCAACGTACGTCACAGTTGCGCATGGGTTGTATCGCTCCCAAAACAGCTAAAGGTTTGCGCGCTAGCTACTAAGCTACTTTCATATTTGAGAGACGTACGTGGGAAAACGCAAATGCGCCGCTTTTAATTTGTTTACAACTACATAGAAGACAAAGTTCAAAAGTTTGATTTCGTGCGATATTATTTCACGCACACGTACACAATACTCAGTATACCAATGAGGTAGATATGATCAGACAATGAGAACAAATTTTAGGTTTTGAAGGTTGAAGTGAAGAAATACTTAAAATAAAAAAATACGGACTTCTTATTTCAAGTATCAAGATGGACTAGGCAAGCAACTAGACATAGGCATGAGTGATCCCTGATCTGTTTGAAGGGTTAAACTCAAGCCCTTTGCCTTACTAGTATACAACTTTTTCACATTGGATTGTTGATCATGTAGCAATCTGGCTAAACTTCTTTTAGCATTCGCTCTAAACGGACAATTGGATGCCGAGAACCCGTCCACCAAGTGCAGATAAGCCTCCAAGTCATGGCAGCACGCCATGTCTGCGTTGGGCTTCAAATACGGCGACATCTTTGTATCGACCCGCAACTCAGCCCCGACGTGCGAGTATGCCAGTGGCATGTTTTTGTCAAGCATGTCAAGCACCCCGCTGACGCTTGTGTTCCTTAGCTTTTGGTCGAGATCTTCGCTTAGAAAGCTGCCCGGTACCCTAGTGATAATGTCTTGGGAGTTAACGATTCGTAAAACCTTTACGTTTCGGGAGTCGAGAAGGTTGGCGAAGCCTCTATTGCCAACACGAGGTCCACCAAAGGAGAAAACGGCTACCGGCGGTACGTCCACCGCACAGGTACTAATCTCATCTGCTACCAGCAGAGCCAAGGCCGCGCCCAGGCTGTGGCCTGTGACCGTAATGCTCAGGGTCTCACCCTTGTACAAGTTCATGAGCCTTTTTACCTCCTCGATCACGGACTTGGCTAGGCTTGGCACGTGAGCCCCAGGGGTCTTGAACAGGCTCAAGAACCCGCATTCCACTTTGGCGTGCCCGTGTCTCGGCTTAGTTTTATTGTCTTCATGGTTTCCTGGGATTTGGACCAGTTGTGCCCTCATATTCTCCGCCCACTCGAGACAAGTAGCTGTTCCGCGGAGGGCGATGACAATATCCCTCCTGCCCATCCGTTGGATTTCTCTCCTGTCTTCACAAACCGCAACATAACCGACACAACTGGACCGCTGGGTCATCCACCCAAGATCCGGTGCCACGTCGTCCACCCAATTGGGCAACCCAAGGGATGACGTGGCGTAAAGACTCTTCGTCAGCTTATAAGACCTCTCAGGCATGGCCACGTGGCGCGGCAAAGGAGGCTCCTCCGCCGGCATAGCAGGATTCGAATGGAAAGCATGGTAGGCGGCTTGTATAAACTCACCGTACCTCACCACCTCTCGACGAAGGTTGTCATCGAGCGGGTCAATTAGTCCTTTCCAGTTGTTTTTACCGTGGTATTCATGCCATTTGCTGCCGAGGTTGTTTCTCGGAGAGTATTCGTTCGTCTTCGATAGAAGTCTTTTGAGCTGGTTGAGATGTCGCGGACACATTTCCTCGGCGGCCTTCATTTCTGGCCAGAGTCTGGCCAAGTTAAGCCCCTCCAGTGGACCCTTTCCCTTGTTTTCCAAGGACCCATTACTGGAGTATTTGCGAACTGATTGTAGGTCGAGTTGGCTAAGTGGGGCTGGCTTTTGGAGCAGTTTATCGAGATTGGCTAGATGTAACCGAGTTAACTCGGTGGACGTTTCCTGTTTTTGGGTGGTTGATAAAGAAGAAAGCTCCAACGGTCTTGCCAAAGGGTATAATGGAGATATTTGGCATTGAAAAGTAGCACATTTGGACTGAAAGAGGTGGAGATTTTGAGCAGGAAGGATGGAACCGATGTTCATGGATACGGATATAGCCAAGAAGAGATAGCGAGACACAGTGAGAGAGAGAGAGAGTCAATTAGATATTGGGAGTGTTTAATGGCCGCGTCAGCAGTAGAAACCAAATGTGGTTGAATGGATCAATTTGCGTATATATAGTGTGGGTCTTTCTAAATGCCATTTACTTACTCCATTATTACAACGAGAGCCATTTCCTAAAATTCCAAACGATGACGTCAAATACGAGCAGGGGTAAGGGGTGTAAACACTAAACACGTACTCGACGAATTGACTTTTTCTAATGTCTTGACAAAACAACCGTGAAACGGTATATCGGCACTTTAGCATTTCCTTGACTGAAATGTCCCTGGAGACTTGGAGGCCTTTAATTCATTTCACATCTGTGCCCTTCCTTCAGCCTCAAGCTTCGTTCGTTTAAAGAACTTTTTTTTTTGTCTAATCCCGGAACTGATGGTCCGGCTCCTGCAATTTCCAGGGTATCGCAGAGTATGCAATTAAGAGAAAGAGGGACATGAGTAGCAATTAGGAGAGATAAGGACACAAAGTGTGGGTCCCCTAATTACTTTCCTGCAAAATACCCTAGGAATTGCAGGGTATACCGGTCTCGGAACTGATGCATCTAAGATGCGGTACGGAAAACGAACCAAATCTCCAGAGTTAACAGTGGGACCCACACTTTGTGTCTTTCTCTCTCTTAATTGCTCCCTTGCAGTATCCTAGGAATTGCAGGATATACCGGTCCCGAAACTGATGCATCTAAGATGCGGTACGGAAAACGGACCAAATCCCCAGAGTTAACAGCGACGTGGTCTGAACCAATCTACATTTCTCTTTGGGTACGTTGTTTGTTTCCCCGGTTCCCAACACCTTCTTACAAATGAAAATTCTTCAGTCAATTTTAATGCCAGCTGCCCAATCGAGATCTACCTGCCGTCGCTGTTGTCTGTTGAACGGGAATATATATAACGCAGCCTAATTCCCCCAGATTTTTTTTTTGGTCCATTCTGCTTTACGATTTTTTTAAAAAAATATGCATATTCCAACCAGCTTTCTAAACCTAACTTTATATTCGGCCTTAAAGCCCTCTGCTTTTTCAATATTCCGGTGAATAAAAATTGCATATTCCACTGTACAGCTATTCTAAAGTCTGAACTTGAGCACTTGATATTCAGCCTTAACCCTCTGCTTTTTGAAAGTTCAAAATTCTCAAGTGTTGATAGCAGTTGGGTCATCAGGGAATATAGGGTGATCAGGAAGGAAGACTATCCATGGCGCGGGGGGGGATGAAGTAAAAGGTTGAAGTTTGAATCGGCTGGCTCCTAATTAGTAAAAGAGGCAGGGCATGCAATTCAAGTCAAATATATAGATGTTTGTGTCAAAATTCTTGAAAGAAGCAAACTATAACTTGGATGTTACCCACCCAGTTAGATTTTTTGGACCAATCGACAACCATGCTAAGCTAAACCCCTCCTCATAAGTTACGTACATTTTAAGTGCAAATTAAACCGGTCCTTGCGTAATCCTAGTATCTGAAACTTCATGGCAATTTCCACATGATATATATATTCTCTTACGTACGTAATCTTCTGAAACCATGCACCGTCACAAAAAAAAGACTACGACCAAAATCGTGAACAATGTTTTCAAAGAGTCAAACTCGATCGATGTTCGATCCCCGGTTATATATATATATATTCCCATATATAGTACAACACGGCCACGTGAAAGATATATATAAAATTAAACGTGAATGTATATGCTAAATAAGAACAGACTGTAAATGGTATATAAAAAACAGAGTTAGAATTAACCATGTAGGCAGTAACAATAATGTAATAGTAATTAAAACAAATACTATTGAAATCATGATTATACATGACATAATTGATTTGAACAATGTAAAACAGATTACAAGTACATAGATTTAGAGAGATTACAAGTACAAGTTCAGGAAAAGATTGAAATATTACAAGAGAAGTAAAAGTTGGACGGAGGAGGTATGAGATAGTCGGAAAAGGTAAGGGATTGGTGGAAAGCTTGAAGGAAGGTAGAGAGAAGGAAGAGAGTTGAGAGATAGAGAGCAGAACTCGATCTGAAAAAATTAAAATGCGAGAGTCGCTCTTATATAGAAACAAAAATAAAGTAAAAAGAATAAACTAACATTGATTGTAGCAACAGTAACAGAGGTATTTTTGTCAAGGGTAAAATAGTCTTTTACTGTTTGTCGGCATGGGTATTTTGGGTATATCTTCAACAGTACCATATCATCATTTCATCATATCTTCAAAATATTGTTGTCAAAAGATCAGCATTTCTTCAGTCGTCGGTTAATGAATGGCTAATAGTAGCAATATCTTCTGGAGAAAGTTCTGAATCAAAAGCCTCATATAGATCTTGAGCATATTCAAAGGTAGACATATAGTAGTTATCTCTGCTTGATACATCAGGAGTATCTGTTTTATCTTTATCATAATCTCTTTTGTAATCATCACGAGATTTGGCAGCAGCTAACTTTGCTTGTATCTGACTTCTTTGAACAGGAAGTTGAGGATGAGTATATCTTGAATTTGTTTGACTTTAGAAAGGGAGAAAATGATAGTATCAATAGTGAACACATGCTACCATTTCACAAAAAAAAGGATAATATTTTGGCTTTTATATTGGAGGGTAAAGAAAAATTTCAAGCTAAATATCCAAGGTAACAAGTTGAATTGGATATAAAATCAGAGAAGGGGAGATATATCTTTGAGTGGAGAATTTTTCATGTCAGGATATTTCTGGACAGCAGTGGTATCATGAGGACATAAGACCCATTGATCAAAAGCTTGTTTAAGGGGATTAAGGAAAAATGGATAATTCTGGACCAAACCTATCCCACCATTGGATAAATCAATGAGGAATTGGATCAGTACAATAAAAGCCTTTGAATTTTACAAACCAAGTATGACGATGAGTTTGATTGTCAAAAAGTAAAGAAAAAGTTCATGCGTCAGTATAATCATAATATGGATCTTCAATAAAAGTAACATGACAGATATATGTTTTAGGAACCATTATATCAGTAGGATTGCAAGGAAGAGAAGTAGGCGTAGCATGTATCTTTTGACTAAAAGTTGTATCCATTGGAGGTAGAGGTGCGGGTGTCATAGATGGTCTAGGTGACGGTATTTGGCCAAGAAGAGTAAAGGTATTCTTGAGAAGTATACTACTAGGACGTACATAAAGCCTAATATGAGAAGGAGATGAACCACGAGTAGGTGTGGAAAATGGAGGGAATGATATATTTGAAAGAAAATCGGAAATGGTTAATTTATGAGTTGTATTAGGAGGTTTGGAAGATGGGGGGGGGGCAAAGGATTTTGAAGAATTCATTTGCCCTGTAAAAATTCACGAGTAAGGAAATCATGGATGAAGTTTGATTCACCTTTAATATATTCAATATCAAAAGCAGATAAAATGCCTTGTCATCTGGCAAAAAGATGTTTAGAAGCAAGAGTTTTCACACATTTTAATAAAATTTTTTTAGCAGATTTACAGTAAACACAAATACGAAAAGGAGATGTTTGGGAGCTAACGTCCCTTCTTTAGATATACAAAGGAGTTGTTTTTAGCATCAATAAAATAATATTATAAAATTTTATTTCTTCTTATTAAATCATCATTTTTCACTTTAAATAAATATAAAAAAATCATTAAAATCATCTCTCTCTTCACTTTTTCACCAACTCCAACATTTTTAACACCACAACGTTTTAACAATCAAACAATATCACCAAAGTCCAATGGCTAATACTTCTTGTTTCATTGTACTGTATTTTCGTTGTGTAGTATTCCATGCACCAGAATGATATCGTACAATGTATTCTTTATTATGGGGATGCATGCGTTGCTTTAATATGACACCATATCCAAGACTGGAAGCATTAGTCTCAACTATTTTAAATGCAGAGGGTGATGCAATGCCAAGACATGCGAGATGTTTAACATGAACTTTTATTTGTTTACTGATATTTGTATCAACAGAAGTCGAAGGAGGATGTTTTTTGTAAAGACGAGCAAAAAGAGGTTTGCATAAAACACGAATATCCTTATAAAAATCACTAATATAATTCAAATTATATATATATAAACCTCGCGAGAAGTATGGTCCGCGAGATAAAAAAATCCTTCTATTTGGCGGCGAGTGAAGAAATAGCGACGAGATTTCATTATGAGTGACAAATTGATAGATATAGTGGTCTGCATTAGTGACAATCACAAAAAAAAAAGAAAAAAGAAAAAAGGTAGAAATTGATATTCTGCCTTCGCATATTATTTTGAGGAAAAAATATTAGGTAGTCCTTTTTAAATTTCTTGTTATATATAATGTCCACATAGTCTCTTACGTACGTCATCCTCTCCCTAAATTAAACCACCGACGAAAAATCTAAAGAGACTTCTCTAATTGATTATCGATGGGTTGAAGGCCAAGCTAGATAGTCAGATTGCTACTAAAACTTAAGACTACAGCATGTTGATATTTCTTCCCTTTCGTTTTCTTTGATTAATGAAGAAATTAAAACATGAAGACTCGACTAAGGAAAAGAATAACAAAAGACGGATCAATGTTTAATACTATTCCTAGCTATAGCAACCAGAAAATGTCATATGCATGATAAACGCCGCAATTAATTTAGCAGGTCAAGTCCCCATATTTTAAATAATTTGCAATCCATTACATATTTCGACATGAACACTGAAGTTAAGGCTCTGGTGGACAAAATTATAAGCACTATGTATATCAAGGCGCTAATTGGGTTCTCACTTATTAATTTGTGCACTAAAAACATGACATAAACAGCTTTTCGGGGGTGGCTCTAAGGCTAGGAATCTAAAATATTTTGTCATGACTAAAAACATGATAACTTGAATGTAAGTATTTGATTAGACAAAATCAACAACAAATCTAAAATATTTAGGTGAAACTAAACTATTGAGTAGACCTTGTCATGCTTCTAGAATACTACGTTTTGATGTGAAACTAAAGTTTAAACTATTGAGTAGAAACTAAACTAAAAAAACTAAAAAACTTAAATAATAATAATAAAAATCCCGATTTAACTTGCACCGGGAAACCCAGTGCCGGTTAAATCGAGATTTTTTCAAAAAGCTAAACCTACACCGACACCGTTAAGGGCAAAAACTGAGAACCCGATGTCGATGCCGGTGCCATCGAAATTTCCCGGTGACATTGTGCAACCCTACACTAGATCACTATGGTCACCCCAAACGCGCAGAAAGCCCTTATACGAGGGAAAAAAAGTGCCCCCAAAAGCAAAAAGGTGTTTGGACAGGGTGCTTAATTAATCTAAAGCGAAAAAGAAAAACTAAGAGGACACCTAATAATTTCTTAACCTGAGAGAAGAAGACCATCTAGAAATTGATCTTAATATTATGCACGGGATGGAAAAATTAATTAAGCTTAGCACTTTCTAACTATTAAATATTTTATATCTCAAACTATCAATAAATCTACACATTATACCCTGTATTACAATTTGACTATTAAAATTGTGTCTCATGACCTATTTTTTAAATTAATTTTAACGGTAAAAATCATCATATAGTTTATGAAGTGTAAATGTGTCAAGTTTAGTATATATATATGAGAGTGAATTGCGAAATGTGCTGTAATTAGAGAATATAAATTGTATTAATTTGATTAATATAAAATTATTAAAATAAAATAAAAAATTGTTTATTAAGATTTTTGTGTTAGACTTTGAGGAGCTGCAGAGCACTATAATGGAAGATAGAATGACTGGGGCCCAGGATTAAATACGAAGGGAAGAGACAATTTCCACCAATACATATGGAAGCTCAGTGTGGCACTTCCATTTGCAAAGAACAATTTATAAGCAGATAAGCTACAAAACAGATTTGATTGGCTGGCCTTGAGTGAGGGAGTATCAAGGGTCAAACGTGCTATGATGTTTTTCATGTCAGATGACATATAAATATATATATTAAATAAACATATATTTAATTTCCCACTTTTTGCTTTTTGAGAGCGTAAAAGTTCCCAACTCGTTTCTCTCCCACTCGTTTCTGTTTAACATGAACATGTTCTCTGTCACATGTCTCATGATATTATGATCCAGTGGGGTCCGTAGATCATCATGAGGTGTAATTCCACTATGTAATTCTCCCACGTGCAAAAACGCAAAAACATGTAAAACGCAAGACTTCTATTTCCTTTGCACGCGTTTGGCATATGATCCCCCCTTTCCGATCTCTACTTTTGCATCTCTCTGCTACAGCGTCTTTCTACGGCAGAAAGGGACATGCAGCATGCTCATCTTCTCCGGTAAAGCTAGGATTTTCCTCGAATTTGGAGGACTTAAGTACATCTATGATCCGACAATCTCTTATATTTGTTTGGTAACTTTACTCGTGCTTGTCTGTTTTATTCTAAGCATATTTTATCCATACAAATTTTGTATATTATGAACTTTCGGAGAAATAAATTATAGTCGTTTAGTTGTCCAGGAAAAAAAGTAGTCGGTTAGTTAAAGCTCGAATACATAATTGGGCCTTGAGGCGTAAAATAACATGGGTATAGTTATTATTTTTTTTGGTCAAACGATCTATATCCATTCAAGTAATTGGAGCTAGCATTAGGGGTGAATAGCGGTCATGTCGGAAGCGGAATTTAACATTTCGAAATTCAATCCACTAACTAGCGGATGGCTAAAATGGATTTCACTTTCGCTTCCAACTTTTGGCGGACTAATTAGCAGAAGCGGATAGAGAAATTCCGCTAATGTTTTGGACTATATTTTTTGTTTAGAACCAAAACATAACAAATTAACAACTCCAACACATAACATAACAACTATTTATAATCTATCTATAATTTTTGGTTAGCAACAAAATTCATTTGAATAACAGATTCACAATCTAAAAAAATATAGAAACAGATTCACAACATAACAATGCAATATAACTAACTAAATAATTTACATATTTAATAACAATGCAATATAAAATTAATTCACAAATTCAATAACAATGCAATATAACTAACTAAATAATTAACATATTCAATAACAATGCAATATAACATTAATTCACAGATTCAATAACAATGCAATAATTAACTAAATAATTAACATGTTCACAGATTCACAACTAAAAAATAATAATTCACAGATTCACAACCTAGAGAAGAGACTCAAGAAATTGACAGCGAATATAGAGAGAAATAGACATAGATAGAGAGAGAGAGGGAGAAAGAGTGCGATAGAGACACAGAGCGACAGAGAGATAGAGAGAAACAACGGAAGCCGGAGGGAGTTGCGTCACCCGAGAAAACCTTAGCAGAGAGAGAGAGAGAAATGGAACTGGAAGTTAACGTTGAACACAGAGACTGACAGAGAGCTGAGGGAGTGAGGCCTGAGAGTGACAACGTCGAACAGAGAGAGTGAGGGTTGAGGGAGGGTCGCGAAGGAGAGGAGGGGAGAGAGACTTAGGGTTTTTTGAGTAATCAAATACCATGAACCGCCACTTGCATACATTGCACCTCTCTCTCTCACGCACACATTGGTAACCGCCCACCGATTCCAATAGGCACCTCCCCTTACCAGCCTATATTGCACCGATGTCGGTGGGAGCAAAAACCGCCACTGGCACCACCCATACACAACTCAATGCTCAATCAAAATGCTATCCGATATACACAAAACAAATCGACCAATTGCAATAAGGTTCAGGCCCTCGGAAAGAAAAATATGACCATCTAGTCTCTACAATTAGGCCTCGGGTTTGTGTGCTATTTTGGAAGGAGAATAGTAAGTTACAAGAGTATTTTGTGTGTGGGGCGTCGAGGTGGAAGTATACTCAAAATTCTCAGTCAAAGATCCCCCAGAAAGTGATGTGGTATTTTCTATTGAAATAAAGGTTGTAATGACTGTTTATATTAAGATAGATTGTAATGGATATATGGTGGCACCAGGACAAGCGAGTGGTTGAACACGAGGTCATGACGTATACTGCAGACTCAGAGGCATGAAAGGATATTTAAAAGAAGTACGAGTGGTTTTGTGAGACCCCAACTTTATTTCTATCTTTGTAAAAGAATTATGACTCCCTAAGTATGTATTACTCTAATTATTGAGAATGTATGTATGAATAAATTAATTTCAAGTTATGTCTAGGGGCAATTTTCCCCTAACATTTTTACGAGTTTTAAGCTAGGATCTGAATGTTATATTATTTGCCATTGTCAAAATTGAGCAATTGAGATTTATTAGCTTGAATTGTTTTATTGATGGAATATGTCCCTAAGTTACAATATTTGGAAGTATTTAATTAGGGGCTTTAGCCTTGGAAATATGTGAGTCCTTGGAACAAAAATGAGGAGACATATTAGAGTTAGCTTTGTGGAATGACAGAAAAAGAAAATAAGTTATCTTGAGGGGCAGAAAAGGAAAAAGAGGGGAGAAATGGAGGAGAAAAAGGGAAAGAAGGGGGGAAGGGCAGTTTTGCCTTTTCCCTTCCCCCAAGCCTTTCACGTATAAGGCACCCTTCCCCCCCAAAAAAACTGCACAACCCTTGTGCTTTGCCCTAGCTCACCCGAACAAGAGAAGAGGAAGAAAGAAGAAGGAGAAGAAGAAAGAAGAAGAAGAAGGAGAAAGAAGAAAAGGAGAAGAAGATAGAAAAAGAGAGAAAGAGGTAAGTGGTTTTGGCTGGCCAAGACATGCCCATCTTCTCCCATTTTCTCTTTTCTTTTGATGGTTGTGAAGTTTGCTGATTTTCTCCTTGTATATATGTGTTGTGTTCATGTGTTCTTTGAAGAAAATGTAGATCTATACATGCTTTCTTTTAAGATAGTTTAGATCTTGCTAGTGTTTAAGGGTAGTATAGATTTTACATGAAAACATGAGGAAAAATGGCTAGATCCGAAATGAGGGTTCAAGAGAAATCAAGTATGAACTCTAGAGATTTATGAGATGGACTCATGTTTTAGCTGAGAGATTTAGTTGGAATGTGAGAAAAATTGAAGTCTTGGGAATGATGGTGTGAAAGGAGAGTATTTGGAGACAAATTTCGTGGATTTTGGAGCTGTATAGCATAAGTTGTGCTCTGAAATTGACTGTCGCCCGTGGAACACTCGACAACCGCTTGAGCTCAAAGTCCAAGATTTTCTTACAGAGACGTTTCGCCCGAGGTACGCTCGACTGGCGCTCGAGCGAAACTGGGCAATTTTATTCAGAGAGTTTCGCCCGAGGTTCGACCTACTAACGCTCGAGCGAAACTGGGCAATTTTTTACTGTGGGGATGTTGTTGTTATCTTTTATGACGAAAATTGGTTGTCACATATCTGTGACATTTGAGCTTTCGTCACTTGAAAAAATGTGTGAACTGTTTTTTATGTTGTTCGGACATTTTTTAACCTCCGCGAACACCTTGCGTGACTATGTTGATTTTGTTCTCACGAAAACCGTTGTTTAGTGTCAAAATATTTTTTAACATCCAAGAATTTGACACGGTTGGAGAAAGAGATGAAAAAAAATTCATCAATAGGTTAGATTAATCACGGCGGCCAAGATGGATTGTTTATTTTATTGCGTATTTTATATTTCCTTTATTATACTTGCATCGTTATTTTACGAATATTTAACATTAGATTTGATACTTGTTATATAAATTTGTAATTGAATTAATTGTCTAATAATTTTTTATCTAAAATATTTTTATACGGTTTGATACGCGTACAGACATTTTGCAATACAACTGTTCACTTTTGAATGGGATCATGTTTCTGTTTTTTACCGTTCGAACACTTCCCTTTCGTTGGAAAGCATGCAAATGATATCAAATGGAGAAAGCTTACCATTTGTAACTGTCTGAAGCGGTTTGAGCATTTACGATGCAAGACGTTGCAACGCTTTCAGAACGGTATCAAACGAGCTTGTTTACGAACGTTGTAAAGGTTTAGAAATACATTGAACGTGCTTGGAAATAGGCATTGAAACGGGTTAGAACGGTATCAAACATAGTGCCATTGACCTTTGGATAATGTTCGAACATATTCAAACGTTTGTGAGAATACTATCCGAACAGTTATGGTGTGCGATGACGTTCGAATGAAGGTATTTGGGACAAAATCCTTTTTTGGTGAAACCCTTGTACACATTTTGTGATGGACATTTCCGTCCCAAATGAACTAGGTGGTTTTAGACTCCGTACAGTACACCCGAACCTAGAGGGGGTGAATAGGTTCTTTTAGATTCTTTTTCGATCTTTCACTTTGCTGTACATTTCATAAGAATATCAACACGTTCAAGAACCTATAATCTTTATCAAGATTAATAAGTATAGGGAGAATCAGTTAGCTCTTTGAATTTAATAAACTTTTTATTAAGGTTTCAAGATATTCAAGAAAACTGTCTTTTAACTTTAGACAATAATGAAATGTTTAATATCCAATCAAGAATCAACACATTAATAATGTAAATCAACAACAATCACAACACACTTGACACACTGATTGGTATCGAAGATAAGCCATTTGAAGTCAAAATTCAAAAGAAAAAACTCTACGGGCTTTGTGGCCGGGAAAGGTATCCACTAGAATGAGAACTCGAAATTACAAAGTGATCCGTTAGCAGTACACAAAACCCTTGCTACTCTAATATACTGAATTCCTTACCCAAATCTTGAATTTGGTTCAGCAAACCTTACTAGGACTGAGACCCGGTCTCATCTGTTCTTCATTTCTAACACCTTCATCACTGATCTTGAACGCAGTCTTCCCAGTGAAACTTCACTATTACTGCTACTAGATCAGTGCCACCCAAACCTGCTTAGGAACCAAAAATTTGTTAAACCCCATGACTTCAATCGGGTAATCTTTGTGTCTGATCAACGAACCTTGATGGAACTAAAGAATATATACAATATTTCTAGTACGTTTTAGTCCTTACAGATTAAACTAAGAAACAATATCAGAGAGTTCTTGGAGAAGATAAAAATCGAGGCTTATACTCTCTCTAACCAAATAAACATTATTCTTGGATATTTTCTAAGTGTATGGCCAATTGGGAGTGAATGCTTTTTATACCATAGGCTACTGAGGTGAGAATCATGAAATCAGTTAATTTTGAGGCACTTCTAAATCAGTTAGAGGTATTCAGGTTTAGCTTCCGCAATTCTGGTAAACCTTAGGCAAACTCCCGATAATATGTTCCAACATAAAAACATACTGCGCTCCAGCTTCATGTTATCAAACTAGTAGACAGACTCTCGTCATACTACACATTCTCCAGACACTTATTTGCTTGTTGAGATATTTGAACCATGCAATGCTTTTACTTTTGAATCTTCAGGAATATGACACAAATAGAAACATGATGTTTATGCCAACTAAATACATTTACACCAAAAAATGCCACTTCTTTTGGGACAGAAATAAAATAGTCTTGAATGAATATTTTTTAGGACGAAATTGTTTTTCCGTCCCAAATCTCTTTCGTGATGGGGTTACTGGGACGGAACTCGATACGGACCAAATCTGTACCAAAAACTCGTTTGGGGAGGAATCTAAATTTTTTCGATGAATTTTTTTCGTCCCAAAAACCAATTTTGTTGTAGTGACATGCGGCAATTAATTTATTTTTCTTTGCAACATATGGGACGTAATCAGACAAATGGGAAAGATGTAATTTGATTTTTGGTTATAGATATGGGGTGTATTACTATGTCTTTCTATTTTTCATAAATTTTTAAACTTAATTCACAACAGTTCGGAAAATTTTCTGTTTCTTGTTTTTCATTGTTCGTTCAGCGTTTGACTCATGTTTTTGTAATCAAATATATGTGCCGTCTCTATTTAAACTTGTGTTATGTTTGGAGATGAAAATTTTGGTCCCAAACGAGAGTTAGCTTTTAAGGATGATTTTTTTTAGTTCTTGAAATTGATTTTTGGTGATGCATATGGATTAATTTTTTGTGCCGAAAGGCCATTTGACTTTTTGGGAAGAAATTTGGAGTCCAAAAATGTTGTAGTGATCCAAATAGTACTAATTTTAAAATGTTAATTATTCGTGACGCGAACCAGTGACGGCTTGACTTGTCTGGTCGTGAGAATTACTCGCATATTGCAAAATACTCGCATTTTGAAACCGAAGGGACAACGAATAAATGTCAACTCATGTTGTATACCTCACGAGTATTAGCGTTTTTTACTTTTGGTCCTTTAAAAGTAGTATGTTGGATTAATATTATATTATAGAATCCCATGCATCTAGTCCACTGCTTTATGCTTTTCGTGTTTTCTTACCGACAATGACACCCACAATAATTACGGACGTTGGTATATAGCTTACGATGAAGAACATGATAGCATGCGATGAAGAACAAAGCCCAGTCCAACAGGATTTATCACACGTCCCCATACGATATTTGCTGCCCATCTGAGTCTCCATTGTCTTTCACAGAACACATTCATTCCACATGTTGCCCGGCCCCATTGCTATGTGGGGGGGGGGGGGGGGGGGCGATGCATGCAGGAAAAAGGGGTTTTATGGATAAAAAGAAGAAGATTATGTGACACTTTTGAAGCGAAAAATCCAACAATATTATTTAGTGAAAGAAGTACAAATCAATGTGGCCGAATGCCGATGAACAGGAAGCTCCACCTACGGTCGTACCCAAGCTTGAACTGATAAATTACCAGAATCCCAATTTTACTAGTATATATATATAGAGAGAGAGAGAGAAAAAAAAGATGTAAAAGCTATCTTGTGGGTTGACCCAATCGAAGGGTCAACAAATGGGTTTACTCTGCGTGGCCGATGACTTAATACTAGAGAAGTATTCTTACGAAATGGTAGCTCTATTAATCTGGGGATGCATGTTCTGTTATCTGCTACCAATCTAGCTAGCTATACGACAGTCTAAGAGAGACATGTATTTATTTCAAGTTCAATAGAGTTAGCTGCAATTCGCTGGCTTACCTAAAAATTGTGGATAATATTGGGAGCGTGAGACACATCATGAAAACGAATATATATATATTGAACAGTGCTTGAAAAAGCGGGATGTCGGCAAACTCGGGGGACACGGAAATGACGCGCAAGACGTGGAAAGACTTCTCGTTGTTTTGTTATTTTATTTTGGTTTGCCTTGTTCTTTTAGACTGCGACAGGGACAAGGCACAGCTACCCACTTGTTTAACCAAAGAGAGACCACCGACCCATGCCATACATAGTTTAAAGAAATTTAGAAGAAATGAATGTCTTCCTGATCCATCCTAGAACTTGCAGAAGCGACCCCGCGGACACGCACAGGTGACTGCGGGGAGGATAATTTTTGGTTTGGAGCCAAATGGAGGCGTTTATCAAAAAACGTTTGTGCAAGTGTCGAAGCATTAATAAGAAAATCGTGCAGAAAATCTTAAGAACAACGTGTAATGCGCAAAAGCATGAGCCATGCATCTGTTTGATCAGCCACATAGGGAGAGATGGAGAGAGGGATGGGGAGAGCTCTAACAACCAGACCCAAAGGATTTACTTAGACCAAATAAGCACAAATGTGAAATCTGAAAGGCGAAAGTAAATTGCGTAAGATTCCTTTTCTCTCTTTTAGGGTTAATTAATTGGATGCATTTAATTTCCCAGTCAATGTCCACTTCAAACAAACTGAGTCTAAACAGGCTGGTAAGAGAGGAAACATGCCTAATAATTATCTTTCCCTAGCTAAAATGCATTTAGGGAATAAAAAAGGCCTTTGTTCTGCGACTAATTAAAATGAGGCATGCACAGGGCAAAATCTTAAAGTACAAAACCGTAGCAGAGATATATGTAGTGCTGTTTCTTAATTATCAGAGATTAAAATGAATCGCGATGTTGTTCGACTGAATGATATCGATTGCAAAGATAGTACAGCACATGAATGATGTAAGATGAATGAGAATGTAGATTTTAGCACTATTTTTCTCTGTTTGACATCAGTGATTATCCATCTGCCCTTTCTTGTTGACCATAATAACATCGAACTGAAACACGATTGTGTGAATCCAATGACAAGAATGGGAATCTACTTATTTATCTTGTTATAATGTTTCACTAGTTTTGACCAGTACATTTATATATATATACGTAAGATAGCTTTTTGGTCAACCAGATATGGCGGTATATATGTTGGCAAGAAAATAAGAACTGGACCCTACGAAAGTCCTCAAGCGAAAGATATATGTGCAAAATAGCTTTTTGGTCAACAGTATACATGGCTTTTTTAGGTTGCCATGTTGCTAAGAATTAAGTAAAGACTTTGGGTGAGCACCAAGAAATAAATAAGGACTTGAGCCTACGAAATTCCTCAACCGACAGATGTATATGCGGAGAATAGCTTTTTGGTCAACAGTAATAGTATATGACTTTTGCAGGTTAGCATGTTGCTAAGAAGCAAATTCGACTTTGGGTAAGGGCCAAGAAAACAAGAGTTGTGCCTACCAAATTCCTCGACGGAAAGGTATATAGAAAAGGAAGCAGACAGATGTAAGTTTCTCAGTAAACTCAGCAGGCAATGAGTACACACTGCTAGAGAGGGGATCGGACAATAAAAAAGAAAAGGGTTAAATGCATCTCATGCCCCTGTGGTATGTGATAATAGCAAATATGCCCCTGAGGTAAACAAAGTCTTTTTCATACTCCTGAGGTAAACAAAGTCTTTTTCATACTCCTGAGGTAAACATTCATGAGCAAATATGTCCTTCCGTTATCTTTACCTATAAAATTTCATACTGCAAAAACTATTTTGAAATGTCAGTAGCCTTTAATAAAAGGCATAACCAGTACTATTGTTCCGGAAGCATGCGAGTAGCCAGTAATCAGAGTAGATTTACTTGAGTAGCATATTAAATATGATCCAATACTGTAAGCAATAGAACGCCATTTCCTTCAGGTTATCAAATACCCCTTTTAGGCAAGAAAGCCGCCTCAGTGTTGGCTTTGGTCCAGGGGCATAAGATTTCAATGACCTAAATGTCAATGAAAACCAATTCAAGCGACACCTGATTCCACAACTTGAACTATAGATGAAGTTTCCACACAAACAAGACAGTACTTTCCACACTGTATTATAACACGCTCAAACAGAAACACAAATGAAACTCTAAATCCACCCGATGGATTAAATCCGAAATTCATTGGTCAGATTCTAAAATATAACTTACCTATCTCATGTTTCTCTAAAATCCATAAATTAAACCATGTTTTTCCCTATGATGTTTAATATACACCTGTTAAATTTCATATCCAAAATCCTTGTACAACTTAGTCAATAAAATCGACATTTACCTCTATTTATGGAGTCAAACTATACCTAAAGATCTATTACAATATCCAAAAATCCCAAACTTTATACAACATATTCATATATGTGTTATAAAGATACCTATAAAATTTCGGTAATCATCACTTCCACAATTCATAAAGATCTATTACAATATCCAAAAATCCCGAACTTTATACAACATATTCGTATATGTGTTATAAATATACCTATAAAATTTCATACCGCAATTTGAAGCCTAGCTATGTCATCCGGTTCAAAACTCCAATATGTATCAAAAAATCTTTTTAGCAATTCCGATTTCTCTAACCCTAACTTCCAGATTTTCAAAACCATACTAATACATCTCCAAAAATTACGAAACTTTAAATCAATTATTCTGCAGATATCTATTACTCCATATCTAAATATCATAACTTTTAGGTGTCTAAAGTCGGCTGTAGAAATATAACTCGATCCACTACTCAGATCAAGAACCTGAATTTTTCCTGAACAAATCTTGAACCCAAATTTCAATTACTCCAAGAAACTCATTAAACTATTTCGAAAAATCTTGAAATAATTAGGGCCAGATCTAGACACCCTATCTCTTATAAAAAGAATACAAATATAATATCAAGAAATTCGAAATACATGAAGTTGCTTCAAGAAATTTTGTCTAGATTGTTGAAAGCAAGAAAACCCTTCTTTTTCCTCTTGTTGGTGTAAAATTGAGGTGTGTAAAAATTAAAACCAATGTGTAAATCTATATATAGCTCACACTAGTAATAGAGTTCCTTTTGAACTGGAAAACCTTTAAACTTTAAATAAACATAAATCTGTCAAATTTTAAAAAGGTTTGACTAGGTCAAAGTTAAAAATTTAACTATTTTAAATTACTTAAACTCAAATTTCAAATTTAAAGAAGAGATGTCAAATTTAAAGAAGACATTTCAAATATCAAATAAAAAATTTAAATAATTTTAAAATAGAAATCTTGGGTGTTACATTCTCCCCCCTTAAAAAAAATTCCGTCTTCAGAATTTGCTAAGCGAAACTAACTTCTCACTTTCTGACTTGAAAATTCGGCTTCCAACCTCAATGTTCAAATAATTGTGGATACTTAGATCATATTTATTTTTCCAATTCCCATGAAGCTACCTTTCCAGAATGATTATTCCATAACACCTTTACTAGGAGAATTTTACTTTTACATAGTTCATGCTCCTTTTTGTCCAAATCCGTATAAGCTTCTCAACATAAGTCAAGTTCTCTCGAGTTCTTAAAGGTTCGTAATTAATGACATGAGTAGGGTCGGGAATATATTTTCGTAATAAAGACACATAGAATACATCATGTTTTCCCGAAAGACATGGTGGCAATGCAACTCTATATGCCACTGGACCAATCCGATCAAGTACTTCAAAAGGACCAACATATCGTGAACTCAATTTTCCCTTATTCCCGAATTGCATTACCCCTTTTAAAGGAGTTACCATCAAGAAAACCTTATCACCCACTTCAAATTCAAGTTCTCGTCGACGATTATCAACATAACTCTTTGTCTACTTTGAGCAACCTTTAGTCTTTCACATATCAAGTCAAGTTTCTCCACCGTTGTTTGAATTATCTCTGGACCCAAAATCCTTCGTTCACCTACTTCATCCCAATACAAAGGAGATCGAAATCTTCTTCCATATAATGCCTCGTACGGTGTCATCCCAATACTTGCTTGATAACTATTATTATAAGCAAACTACACTAGAGGTAGATACTTAATCCAACTTCCTTTAAAATCAAGCACGCAAGGTCGCTACTTTCCAGAATCTGAATGGTCTTTTCTTTTTGACCGTCTGTTTGAGGGTCCTAAGTTGTACTAAAATTTAATTTAGTTCTCATAGCCTTCTGTAAACTCCTCCAAAACTTTGAAGTATAACGTGGATCTCTGTCTTAAACTATAGACACTGACACCCCATGCAACCAAACAATTTCTTGAATATATAATTCTACTAGCCCCTCCATGGAATCACCAACTTTGACAGGAATAAAATGAGCAGTCTTTGTTAGTCGGTAAACAACTACCCAAATTGAATCCTGCCCAGTCGGTGCTCGCGGTAAACCTGACACAAAATCCATAGAGATATGCTCTCATTTCCACTCTGGAACCTGCAATGGCTACAAAGGTCCTGCTGGTCTTTGATGCTCTGCCTTCACTTGTTGACACGTCAAACATTGCTCCACAAAATTGCTCCCTCTTCATATTGTTCCACCAAAAATACTCTTTCAAATCCCAATACATTTTAGTGCTCCTTGGATGGACTATGTAAAGAGTGCGATGAGCTTCTTCTAAAATAACTATCTTAATATTCTCATCCTTAGGCACATATAGAAGATTTCGATATCTTAATATCCCATCATCCGATATGTTGAATTCTGACTTTGACTCATTCCGGACCTCCATTATGAGCTTCATTAATCCTGCATCCAGCAACTGATCTTCCTTTATTCTTTCCACCAAAGTTAATTGAATCACCATACTTGCCAAAATAACTCTATGATCATCTTCGACAACCTCAATCCTTGCTCTCTCCAGGTCCATTCTAATATGATGCTGACTAATCAAAGCGGACATTGAAACTCCATATGATTTTCTACTCAATGCGTCTGCTACTACATTAGCCTTTCCCGAGTGGTAACTAATCGTACAGTCATAATCTTTGATTAATTCCAACCATCTTCTTTGCCTCATATTCAACTCTTTTTGAGTAAACAAGTATTTAAGACTCTTGTGATTAGTAAATATCTCACACTGCTCTCTATAGAGATAATGCATTCCAATCTTTAAAGCAAAAACTACTGCTACTAATTCCAAATCATGGGTAGGGTAATTCTGCTCATAACCCTTCAGCTGCCGAGATGCATACGCAACATCCTTCCCATTCTACATCAACACACAACTCAAACCCTTCTGTGATGCATCACTGAAGATCACAAAGCCTCTACTTCGAGATGGAATAGTTAACACTGATGCAGTTACAAGTCTTTGTTTCAGTTCTTAAAAACTCTGTTCACAAGCCGTTGTCCACTCAAACTTGATATTTTTCCGTGTTAGTGTTGTCAATAGAACTAATATCTTCGAAAAACCATCTACAAATCTCCGATAATATCCTGCAAGACTTAGAAAGCCCCCTACTTCGTGACGTTGGTTGGTGCTGACCAATTCATAACTGCCTCCACTTTGCTTGGATCTACATAAATTCCCTCCTTTGAGATGATATGACCAAAGAACGCAATCTCATCCAACCAAAACTAGCACTTTTTGAGTTTGGCATACAACTTTTTCTCTCTTAATACTTGCAATGCTAACCTCAAATGATTCTAATGCTCCTCCTGATTCTTCGAATAGATGAGGATGTCATCGATGAAGACCACAACAAACTGATCTAAATACTCATGAAAAACTATATCCATCATGTTCATGAATGCAACTGGTGCATTAGTTAATCCGAATGACATTACTAAAAACTCATAAGGCCATACCGAGTTCGAAATGCAGTTTTCGAAATATCCTCGTCTTAAGGCTTCAACTGGTGATAACCCCAATGGAGATCGATCTTAGAAAAGACTTGAGCTCCCTGTAACTGATCAAAAAGATCATCGATGCGAGGCAATGGATATCTATTCTTAATCGATGCACATCCTAAACAATCCATCCTTTTTATTCTCAAACAAAACTGGTGCTCCACAAGGTGACACACTGGGTCTTATGAAACCTTTGCCTAACAATTCTTGTAGTTGCTCCTTAAGTTCCAACAACTCTGAAGGTGCCATTCTATAAGGTGCCTTAGAGACTGATGCTATTCTAGGGAGTAGATCAATAGAAAATTCAATCTCACGATCCGGGGGTAATCCCTGGTACGTCTTCAGGAAATACCTCAGGAAATTCCTTCGCAACTGGAATCTACTCCAAATTCATCTCCTTCTTTTGTGCTTCCACTACAAAAGTGAAATAGCACTGACATCCCTCACAAAGTAGCATTCTTGTATGGATGATTGGCATTACTTGTCACGCCCCAAACGCCCTCCCGTATGGCCAATGACAGCCGCGAGCAATCCCGAGGGAAAGCCCCAACGAACCTAATCATACATATAGCGGAATAGAATCGAGAGAGAGACGGCCAAAACTCATCATGACTTAACTACATATAGACTTCAAAGGAAAAGTAGTGACATAATTACACAACACGTAGCTTTACATAACCTATGTGACAGACCACATCGGTCAACAGTCACCAAAAACAAAATACATAAAGGTCTACTCTTCTCAAGACAAGTAATCCTCCTGACTTCCTTCACCTGAAACATATGGAATGATACATTTTGTAAACTGTGAGTCAAAAGACTCAGTAAGGGAAAACGTAAACTTGTAAACATGAGTTTATGACTTGAATATGAATATCGTGAATAAACGTAAATCTTGATGCACATGCATGCTTCATGGTTGCATGTGCACATGTACTTGCTCTTGAAAATGTATGCTTGCACTTGTAACAATCTTGATCTTGAAAAACATGCTCTTGAACTTAATATGACACATGGTCCTTGGAAAGAAATAATTTTTTATCTTGTGGGCTACATACGCTCATTTAACCCCTGAAGTCAGGGTTGTGCGTTCCCATCGGAATCGTTTCCCTTTCCCTTTGTGACATTTCATTTGGTCGAGCTAGCCCACCTTCTCGCATTCGTCCTTCAGTGGCTAGACACGACCCTTGGAGGTCCACACCTTCTCGCATTCGTCCTTCAGTGTGGTTGCACTTACCTCTAGGGTTCACCCATCCTTCTCACATTCGTTTTTCGGTATGGGTGCCCTTCTTGATGGTACGGTACCGACCAGAGCCCTTAACTTAACTTGACATAAAACTTACTTTATTTTCATAAAAATCTCTTTTAGAAATCATGCAAATGCTCGTGTCATGTCATGCTTGCTTATGATGCTATGCTTGTTCATGATAAACTATGTTGTGTACCATTCCCGTTTTAGTAAAAGTGTAAGTTTCTACTTACTTCCACTTACCTTGCTTCTCTTGATATTCGGATGGTGCTACGCCTACAAACGAGTTACATACGTTACATAATGTTTAGAGAACAAATCAAGCAACATACAAATACTTGTAAGTGTTCTCGGTTTTTCAAAAGTACATATCTTTGAAATATGATTTCATTTACAAAATATTACTTTAACTAGTTTTCGTAAAATAATTGAAGAAAGACAATTAAACATAAGCATCAAACATCTCCAATACGGTTGCTAAAGGGACCACTATGCAATTCACTCAATCAACTAGGTACACTGATTCTTCCCATTGACATCATTGATTTCAAGCATATTCATGAAATTCAGCAACAAAAACTCATGCTAAGAATCTCAAGCCAAATTAGCAACCTATATAAGTCGTCTAGCTTAATACTTTACATTATACCATGCCTGGACTAATGTTAATTGAATTCCCACCATCTTATCCTCAATAACTTCTTAACTAGGTTTGGTCAACTAGCCTCAATGTTAGAGTTTCACTAGTTTTCAATAGGAACTCAAAATTCAACATATCTGAAATTTAACAGGTCCCGCTCAAGCGCCTGTCAAGCACCGGTCGAGCGCCAAGTCTCTGTCCAATTTTCATCTATCCTCGCTCGAGTGACGGTTGAGCGCCAAGTCTCTGTATGAAAACTTCCAAGACCACTCGAGCACTTGTCGAGCGCTGGTCAAGCAGCACGACTCTGCCCAACTATTTCCCTAAAGCCGCTTGAGCGTGAGTCGCACGCTGATCAAGCGTGATGATGCCTAAAAACAGGGCACTAAAAACTTCATATTCCAACAACTTAAACATGATTTCTAACTTGATTCGTTTGACAAATATCAAACCCACACAATTCATTACATGCCTGATCAATCTTCAAGCAACATTGTTCAAATTTCTATCTACTCTAACCCATGGTCGTAACATAGCAAAATCATGATTAATATTGTACTTCAAAAGCATAAACCAAGATTACCACAAACACCCCATTCGGCCACATCTCGCATTACATGCATGTATCATTTTCCTATCAACTCTCATTGCAACAACACTACATTACCACTTCCTCTATCAACCCGACCTACTCCTTTCCTCCAACACCTACTTAACATCACAACACCATAGACCAAAACCATGGCTTAAACCCTTCCTTCAACAACAACAACATCAACACTCTCAATCTAGATCAAATCTATTATTCAAGCATATTATGAAAGAGAGAATGGACACAAGAAACACAAGCATATTCGGCCAAAACAACAATCCTAAACCTTTGAGAAACCCAAACCTTAGCTTACCTTTATAAAACTGGACACAACTGCTGATTAGGGAAATACCTAGCATAAGAATAACCATGGTCAGATTCTAGGAAAGAAAAAGAGAAAAGGGATGAACATACAAAGAGAAATCAGATCTCCTTTACCTCTTTCTCCTTCTACCCTACTCGGCCAACAAGCAAATGTCCCTCTCTCAATCTCTCGGCTTCTGTCACTCTCCCACCTCTTGTGTAGCTAAAATAGGCTGAGATGAGAGCAATATGGTTGTTGTGATGAGGCTGGAAGTGGTATGTGGAGGATGAGGTTGCTGGAAATGGTGTGAAGAAGAGAAAGGAGAAGCTTTGGAGAAGTGAAGAGTTCGGCCAAGGAGAAAGTGAGATGAAATGTGAGAGGTGAAGGGTGAAGTGAAGTGAGGTGATGCTTTACCCATGTGACATGTCAGTGCATTTAAGTGCTTGTCCCCTCTTCTTATCCATATCTTTACCTCCAATTGAACTCCCACGTGATTGCTCTTCCCATTCTCATAATTTTTCATCTTGCATCACATCTTCTTTTTCAGCCTACATCACATCCCCTTTTCTAGCCTTTAACCACATCACTCTTCAACCTACCTTCTCTCCCTTCTTTCCATTCACGTGAACTCTACAAACTTCTCAACTTTCATTTGCTTTTCTCTTCTCTCACGGACCACTTTATAAGCACACTAACTCATCTCTATTAAACTACTCTATAAGCACACTAACTTATCACTTAGTTCTCCTAATGAGGCTTAAAACTACCTAATAGAGATTAGGATTATATAATAAAGACATGGGGAAATTTACATGCACTAACATAGGATTTCACAACCATAGATTAATATGTAATAAATTTTACTTAAAGAATTTCAGAAATCAATAAGAATTAAAATACTCTCCAATATTCTTGGCATTAATTTAGTAAATCATTGTGGCATAATAATAGGCCAATGGAAAATTAATTCATAAAGAAAATCTACCTTAGAGAATTTCGGCCATGATGAATATATCAAATTATACTAACATGATTTCACAACATAATGAAATACTTAAGGAAAACAAATAATTCAAAATACGATAATCAATTTAATATCTTATATTGGCCAAACAATAGCCCCTTGAATTTAAATCCAAAAACAATTACATAGAGTAAATAGCAAAATGCAATACGGGGTCTCACATTACTGGCGGAAGGAAACGCACACACGATCCGACAAATTTAAATTTTGAGTTTTATGGGGGTCTAAAAATGACTTCTTTGCTTCGACAATCAATCCATAGGATAATATCAAATCCATGCATGCTCAAAACAACTAGATCTGTTGTAAGCACTCTTCCGTCTATACATTTTGGACAACCACTAATCACCTTCTTACATATGATAGAACTCCCAGTCGGAGTAGGTACTGCCAAATTTTTCTCTAATGGTTGAGTATCTACAAACTTAGATGCATGGACTGTCATCGAACCTTGATTCAAAATAGAAAATTCTCTTGTCTAGCTTCTTTTGTTGATTTTGAAAAATAACGCTCGAAGAATTCTTCCTTAAATATTTCCTACATAATAGCTTCTCCCCCAAGCTCTTGCTCCAAAAGCAATTTTCTTGAATTTCCCAACACATTGCCTCACTAGTTAATTTAAATGCAGCAAAAAGAACTTTCTGCTCATCATTGCACCTCTGTAGATACAACATCTCTTCAATCTCCGGAACTCAATTCTCTACAACAATTGGGTCTGCATTTCCTTCAAACGTAGGGGGTGAAAGTGGCTGAACTGCTCAAACATGTTGCCTTCTGTATTAACTCATCTGTTCCTACCTTCATCATTCTGAGTAATCTCGACCATAACTAGTTATGCTACGTCACGTAACACTCTAGGAGTGCTCAAGTTGGTTCCCACATTATCCTCTCCAGTCTGACCCGAGTTTTCACCGTTATTCAAATTATTCGAATTCCAATAGTTACGACGTGGGGTCATCCTAAACTATTAACTAATATTCAAAATTTCTTACCAAAATATAATTAAACAAATTTAAACAAACAACCTAGTTTACCCAATCCCATCCTCAAAATTCTCAATCCAATCCAATTCCTCTGTTATTTTCTTTTGAATCTAATAACTCAGTTGCTCTGATACCAAATTGTCACGCCCCAAACTTCAAAGGAAAAATGGTGATTTACTTACAATAAACAATTAGACTTTTGATTTTAAAAACATCTTAAAATAAAGGGAAATTTACAAATAACTTACTAATTTTTAGCGCATTTTTAAAAAACTCACTGGGTTTTAAAAAATTTCAAAACGCTCAGTGGGTTTGTCATTTTGGTATCAAAACTCACTGGACCCAATGTCATTAGACGGTTTAACGGAAAATCCATCTCATCCAATCACAATGTGACACGTGTAATTAAATATAAAAAATAAATCTAAAATTAATAAAAATGTAATTTTTTTAAAAGGAAATTTACAAATAACTTACTAAGTTTTAGTGCCTTTTTAAAAAAAACTCACTGGGTTTTAAAAAATTTCAAAACGCTCACTGAGTTTGTCATTTTGGTATCAAAACTCACTGGACCCAACGTCGTTAGACGTGTGTTAACAGAAAATTCATCTTGTCCAATCACAATGTGACACGTGTCATTAAATAAATAAAAAATAAAAAATTAATTAAAAAACGTAATTAAAAAAAAGGGTGGGATCGGGGACTCCTGATCCTCACGGTGGAAAGGGGATTCCGCAACCCCCACCCAGACCACCGTCCGGGGTGAAGGAACCCTCCCTCTGGCCACCTAGAACTGGCGGCCAGAGGTGGAGGGAGGAGATCCTACTCCCCCGGCGGCCAAAGGTGGATTCCCCCTCCAACGTGAAAGGATCGGGGGTCCACGAACCTTTTTTTTTAAAAAATAATTATGTTTTTTATTAATTATATATTTTTTAATTTTTTTTAAAAAAACATTTTTATTTATTTAATGACACATGTCACATTGTGATTGGAGAAGATAGATTTTTCATTAAATAGATCTAACGACATTTGGTCCAGTGAGTTTTGATACCAAAATGACAAGCTCAGTGAACGTTTTGAAATTGTTTAAAACTCAGAGAGTTTTTTAAAAAGAAGCAAAAACGTAGTGAGTTATTTGTAAATTTTCTTCTTTTTTTTAATTAGTTTTTTTAAAAAAAATTAGATTTATTTTTTAATTTAAAAAATGTTTTTAAAAATTTATTTAATGACACGTGTCACATTGTGATTGGACGAGATGAATTTTCCGTTAAATCGGTCTAACGGCGTTGGGTCCAGTGAGTTTTGATTCCAAAATGACAAACCCAGTGGACATTTTAAAATTTTTTAAAACCCAGTGAGGTTTGTAAAAAGGCGCTAAAACGTAATGAGCTATTTGTAAAATTCCCTTTTCTTTAAGCTTAGCTCAAAATAACTCCAAACTGCAGGATAGCAGAGTTTACTATATATGTTTTCCTCCTTGTATGCCAGACTCATCGTGTTTAAAGACATATTTGATATGAGACATGTCATGATATGCTTTTGCTTGTTCTTGATGTTATGATTGTTAGAGATTGTAGGCAGTAGGAGTTTCCAAAGAATCACAAATCTTGCTTTGGCATCCTCTGAAGTTTGAGCTGGTGGTCACAACTTAGTCTCCGAGCAAAACAGCAGGAAAGGAAACAAGTAACCTTGTATTGAGCTTGATAACAAGTTTCATTACTTGGCTCAACAAAAATAAAAACTTAAATGTTTTATATTCTATATGTTGCAGGGTGTTAGATATATGCCCTCAAAACTAGTTTTTAAAATAACTATTTGAAAATTATTTATTTATTTATTTCTTCATTTACACATTTACAAATTGGGTACTTAATTGTGGCATGTGATGTAGAGACATTATTTAGTAACATTGTAGAATAGTCATATCACTGATTAAGAAATCAAAGGCGGTGAGTATGATTTCTAGGATTCTTATTAACTCGACTTGTTCTAGACCGAGATAAAGGTTTATGTATAGATAGATTTACACTCGTGTTACTATTAAATAGAATGGACTCCGTCATTGATGTGGTTGACATTAAGCAAATGAATGAATGCATTGTAATGCACTAAACAAGATCAAATACGAATACTTTTTTAAAGTGACAACTCATGTAGAAAAATGGTATTTCAACATAATTAGTTTAGAGTAGTTGAATTAATAGCTTGCTAAAGAGTTAGCCAATAGAGGCAGAACATTTAGGTTGTTAATGAGGAGAGATCGATAATTAGTTTTAATAGTATTTGTATTTCTGATGGGGGTGAAAAAGGTTACATGTTTCGGGATAAAGATTTAGATAAAATAATATAAAACTCAATCTTATGTGTCCTTGAGCACCCATAGACGCTTCTTAGCTGCTAGACAAGTCCTCCAAAAGCTTATTCTCCTTGTAGACACTTTACATTTTTAATTACCTTGGCTCGTAAATTTGTTAAGAATAAGAGTGCTAAATAACAAAGACAAATGGTATCAGGTAACCATCGATTAGCAGTCAATTTAAATAGAAGGAATGACAAGATTAGTGCATCAGGTGTCCGGCCAATGGCTTGGAAAACCCAAGATGACACAGGTCTAGACCTCTTTCCTTGACATAGTTACCAAAGGAAGGCTCGTTTAGTGGAAAAATACAGAACCGAACGGGAAGCCCCCACTTCCCTGCTTCCTTATGTAAAAAACATATGAATTGCGTCTCTGCTGTCCCAAAGATTGAGATACAGCTATGAATGGGGGGGGGCGTGAAAAAAGAGCAAAAAATATCTAACATAAACTTATCATCTTCATTCGCTTTAAAGCCAAAGAAGTCAGCCAGACCGCCCGTGTTTAGCTTTCCATAGCATCTGATCCCTCATCCCGGCGTTTTTCAAGAGTTCTACTACAGTTGTTCATTGTGCAGGCATCAAGAAGGCCATGATTCCAAAGTTTGATCATGAATAACCTCCAACACCTGGTCCAATTAGCATTTAAATTCAATCAGTTGGACCAGAAAGGAGAAAGAAAAATCAACACCACCATTTAAATTTAAGAAAACAGGTGTTAGGTTCTACAAGAACTTCACCATCAAGGCAAGCTGCAAAAACTATTTTGAAATGTCAATAGCCTTTAATAAAAGGCATAACCAGTACTATTGTTCCGGAAGCATGCGAGTAGCCAGTAATCAGAGTAGATTTACTCGAGTAGCATATTAAATATGATCCAATACTGTAAGCAATAGAACGCCATTTCCTTCAGGTTATCAAATACCCCTTTTAGGCAAGAAAGCCGCCTCAGTGTTGGCTTTGGTCCAGGGGCATAAGATTTCAATGACCTAAATGTCAATGAAAACCAATTCAAGCGACACCTGATTCCACAACTTGAACTATAGATGAAGTTTCCACACAAACAAGACAGTACTTTGCACCTTATCTTTCATTCATTACATTTTACTTTGTTTTTTCTGAAGGAAAAAGTTTTGATGAGAAAATTGGAGAAACATCTAGCAAAGCCAGGTAAACCAAAGAACGAGAAAGAGTAGCAAAATTATTTAACAACGCATAAATATAAGCCTAGACTATGCTAGCTAAGATTTCTGGTCATACATTCAGCACGGCAGATTACATGAACATTCAAGAGAAGAAACATAGGGTGCTAAAATTATTAGAACAAAATTATTGAGCAATACCAAAAGAGAGTTGGAGATGAGACCAGTTCTTGTCCGTGAAGCTTTGAGAACGCCTCACATGCCCAAGAAACATGACCATCTGCCAGCACCCTGCCAGAACAAAAATGGCCATTTCTTTATTTAGTTTCTTCAAACAAGAAAAAAGTGCCTCACAAGAACCTAAAGTAAAGTCGAGGAACTAGGTGCTATGCAATTCCCTTAATGTCGTAATAGCACTTAAAATTCTAACATAAGTAACCACAGGGAAGAAAACAAAAGGGAGCAACAAAATTGGATAAACTCCCAATGTTATGCATAAATTAAAATACCTTTGCTTTCTCACAAATGAATTCCAAAGATGCATAAGCTTCTTTTCATCTTTTGTAACATCCACAAAATCATCGAGCATCTGCAAGATAACAAAATGGGCATATTTAAGTGTCAGAGTCAAACAGAGTGCCAGTAAGCAAGCAGTGGACAAAGCTGACTATGTAACAGAAGGAAGACCTTTGAACTGGCTCAAACAGATCGAAGAACAAATGTGAGAAAAGGGTGCACTGATTTAACCAACAAAGGGATTTGGTAAAATGCAATTCATCATAACCTCCTGAACTATCAAAATAGGAGAACTAAGCAAACAAAACTTTTAGTCATGACCAAAGCTTGCATGTTTATCTTTAAAACCCATGACCCTTAGTCAAAGCCCAGCTTCAAGCAAGTTTCATGGAAAAAGTAAAAAAAAAAACACTATCTCGACACTCATTTTGATGCCTATGGTTGAAAAGCACATATAGCACATCTCATGGTGTATGCCTAGCATTTTCCTGAACCATGTGCATACATGAATGAAAAATAGGTTCCACTTATATACTTTTGATCCAAATGATCAGGTCTTAAATAAATGAAACCTCTTTTACTAAGCATGAAAATGTTTGCTTGCATCCCCTTGCTCTTAATCACATTAAAACTAGCTTCCTAGACTTTGAAAAGGATATATTTCAGTAACCAGAAATTGCATTTATGAATTATTTCACAAGAAAATATCATGGTTCTCAACTGTGGTCTTGTTTAACCATGATATATAATTAGCAACCTACAATGGTCAATCCTAGATCACAAGTTTCAATCCTACTCCCACTTGAACTACCAAATGTAGTAGCACTCCTATTCAAGAATGATTCAGATCTGTGCAATCATAGCAACCAGCATCTGACTTCATATTCTAATATGTCTTCTGCTCTTACTTAATCTGAAGGCCACATATGTGACAATTAATCAACTACTAGGCCATGTTACATTTCACCATTATTTTTTTAGCAGGACAACCTGACAATTATAATTGGAGAATAAAAAAAAAAAGGTTAGGCTCCACTCCTTTTGATGTGAAAACGTTTGGAAAAAGTTCCCAAAATTTTTAGGTGTTCCTTCAAAGTAGAAACCAACTGAAAACAGTTATTGGTCTACAAAAAATTTGTTCTTAACTGCCTGTAGGATGATTTACGTTCCCTCCCCCTCGGCCTTTAAATCTTTAGAAATCAGCTCACACGCCAGTCTTCTTCTTCTCTCTCTCTCACCTCTACCTGAACAGACCCTTCTCTCTTTCTGAATAACCAGAGCCACCGAAATCTCTCCACCAACACAGACACCCCCCCCCCCTTCTCTCATCCTACCTTCTCACTTGACTACCTCCCTCATCTCCAGACCCACTGACCATTTGGGTCAAAATCTCAACCTCCTCTTCGACACCAACAATGTCAGAAGCCACTGCCTCCTCCGGCTCAACCTGTCCAGTCCCAAGATGGACTGTAGCCCTCTTGCTCTTGTCATCCAATCCACATCCATCTTTAGAGCTACCCAAAACATCAATGTCATCAGCAAGGCCAACCTTGAGTCTCCTGATGCCTACATATTGCTCCAACTATGGTCGAAGGAGAATTGGTTTGTCACTCTCAATACCACTGATTACCCACTTGTTACACAAGATATACAGCTCAGTTGGACCTTTCATAATGTTTGCTGTCCATTTCATACTGGTCTGCTACATGGCTACTTATTTGTTGATTGGTTTTCTGATGAGTGTCTCTGTGAATCCCCAAACATTCATATTTTGTCATTTCTGAGTGAAGATATTAACCTTGTGAATCATTCAGGCTACCCTTGTTTTTATTCCAGTTTTTTCTTTTGGAGATGTTGACGGCTAAACGTCTCCACTCTAGGCTGTTTCATGTAGGTTCTAGATTGACTCCGATACAGTGTTGCTTTTCTCTAAGATAATGGACAAACATTTTTGGAAGCAACAAAGTACATGAAAATGATCTTCAAAAACCCACCCAAACACCGGAACAGTGAGTGGCTTCCCTGAAAATATTTTTATCTGAAAGCATTTGACAATAGGTCGAGACATGTGGAGCCCTAAACGAGCTCTTCTTGAAGCAGGGAATATACTATTTTTTTTTACATTTGCTCTTTATACCAAAATCCCAAGCAAGAACACCAAGATCTACTATTGTAACAAGAATGACAATTCAGAAAAAGAAGTAATGCAAGACAAATATAATTGTCAGGTATACCCGTTGATCTTCAAGATCAGCAATGTCATCATCAACTTCATCTTCACTATCCCGATCTGAAAGTACTTGATCTAATGCCATGGGCTTCAAGTGCACAAAATGAGATTGCATGAGAAATTAAACTAGTCATCCACATTTTCTTACACATCATGGGTAAAGTTTCTTTTTTCTTGTTTAAATTTTTTCTTCCCTTTTGCTGAGGAGGGGGGGTGGGGGAACTAAATGGAAAACGGTGTGAAAATTTCTGGGAGCCACTAGAAAAGTAGAATCATGTCTCTTAGGATTAAAAAAAAAAAAGAAAAAGAATCATGTCTCTTAGGACAGATATTTGACAAACTGGATATCCACTGTCCTAGAAACAAGTTCTCAAAAGAGCCTAAGAATCACCGATCACCTGAACTCTATGAGAGTGAAAGAACTGTCGCTTCTGTAGGAGTGCACGGCTGCAAAAAAGAAAACATATGTGAAAAGTTCTTAAATCTATCAGCATGCACAAAAATGATGATTTAGCATAAGGCCATCTTTAGATAATCTCTGAGTTTGTGAAGGACTTCTTAGTACTTTTCATACTCTAAAATCACATCCAAAATTTAAGAATATCATCATTACCTGGGGAAATTTAATTAAGGAAATGACCATAAGACAGACAAGAACTAGCCAGAAATCAAAAAATTGCCCAAGACTTCCAACTACCTGAACCAGACAAATATATCAGACTTCAAGAGACTCAAAATTGTATCAAATAATGGAGGAGTCAGTTTGTGAGATGCTAGATTCAAATCTCACAGACGGAAAACTAATGACGATGATAACAACATCAAAATATCAAAAACAAAATTCAAAACGTCAGCCGTGTCAAGTTCATAGGACCTTGCTATGATGTGCTTACCCAATCCAACCCAATTTAAGACTAGATAGCAATTAAATTGGATCAGCTTTAATTTGGTCTTTGTCACAATTATCTGATTTGATATCTATGACGTATTAGAATTTTCTTTTTATCATCTCCCAATTTACCAAATGCATCTTATTTAATTATATGTATTTGTTTGGGGCTTCTCTGACTTCTTTGTAACATCCTCCACAATCAAGATCCTAATATCTGTGGACATTTGAACCCAACTTCCAGCACAGAAATCCACGTTTGAAGATTTTTACCAGATTGGACGCTAGAGGTTGTCCTATTGTGTCAATATTTCATTGGTTTTCCTCCTTTCTATTTCTGCGACATACCAGTAAAATTGAACTCCAGTTATAATGGTCACGAAACTCACTCACCAGGTGTGACATCTCCCAAATGTTCACTGATTTTCGGACTCCTATTGCAACTACACCATTTACTAAGATAGTAAGCGCCATCATCTATTTTCCTCATCAGTCACATTATCTTCTGAGTACTTCGTAGTAGAAAATATCTTGAGAATTCATCTGTAGATGCATCTCATGATTCCATATGCGTGAATACTAACCTAAGGAGAACCAAATTACCTTATGCACTTATGTAACCTATGAAAAGGCCAGGAAGCAACTAAGTTCATAGAGAACACATTTCTGAAAATATCCCATATCGTAACTCAACTATTGACAACAACAACGATAGTGGACAGCACTAAGACCAAACGTGACACGTAACACAGAGCTTTCAACGTTTCGGGCAAGTTGGAGGCTTTTGAACTTTTATGGAAGGAATATGGATCGACTTTTTGTACATCAAATCTTGCTATAGAACAAGACGAATAATCAAGCTTGAGATGGGTATAATCTCAACTCTATGATATGGAAAGCAAAGCAGCTAGGAATTGGAGAGAAGCTAAAATTGTTCGAAAATTCCATTTCTACCAAACCGCTTACTTAAAAAGATGACTACATTAAAATGATGACCTGCAGAAATACCACAGGTGATCATAGAAGTGAAAAGTGTTTCTGCTTCCAACCGTAAATGGCTGGAAGGAACATCCGCCAAGTACTGTTTTCAGCTTTTGAGCATGCACACAGATACAAAAAAAAATTAATTAATGCAAACCCTAATTAACAATTATAAATTCAAAGAAAGGCCTTTCATAACCAAATATAAGGAGAAAAGTATGTTGGAATGCTATGGAAGATTGGAAATTGAACACAACAAAACCTCAGTGAACATACTTTCTAGGGTCTGACCGCTCCACGCTTAATTTCTTCACTTTAGCAGAGACTGTGAGATCACTAGCAGATACTATTTTAACACATTCAGGGTCCACGGAAGATTGAGCCATGGCAATTGAAACACCAGGAACATTAGAACTCGATGCAACACGCTCTATGCAGCCGGCAGCCCCAGGATAATCAAGACCGTTCTGCATTTCTTTCTCACTAGGGAATAACTTTGAAACCTTCTCACCTTTACAAGATTGAACGTCTGTTCCACAAAGTTAAATTTCAGTCTTCCATACCAAACCAATACAGGGATGGAACCAAAAGGTAATCTTTGTCCAACTATATATTGCAGCTGTCTGTGTCAAAAGGTTTAAACTAACAAAACAAAATGAGAAGTCATTGTTTTTCAATCTAACTTTCTTCAATAGTAGGACTATAAGCACGCGAGCACGTGGATCTAGAAAGAGCAAACTCAGCCCATTCCAAATTCAAATGAAATATCATGAAAAGTTTTCCCAATTAACTTTCTGAACTTGGCGATAAGTAAACAAGACACCACTCATAATTTAGTGTTTTACCAGCCATATTTGCAAACACGAGTCAGGTCCCAAGGAACAAGCATCACTAAAGTTTTGCAAGTAATGTGCAACAAGGAATCAATAGGACTCATGACATAATCAACTTGATCAACCATTTCCAAGGCAGAATTGATAGATAACCAGTGGAACTATCCCAAATACCTTATACACGCTTAAAGAGAGAGATAATACGGGACTATTTAAACTACAAACTTGGTAGCAGTGAAGACAAGGAAGAAACTTGTGCAACTTTCCCTGGTTCAACAAGTAATTTGGAGGACATAACAGCAAGAATGTTTCATTGAACAGACCTTCCTTTTTCACCCAAAAATATCCAAATACTCAATTGGACAAGATTCTCAGTGGGTGTTACAACAAACTTTATAAAGGCTAGGTCATTCATATTCATCTTTTCCTCCACTCATCTGGATTAACTGGGGAAACTGCTGGAATTTTCTCTTTCCATCCCCTCTTAAAGAAAGGGCTTGGAAGTAGTTACATGAAGAAAGAAAATGGATTACATATTTTTCATTTTCTTTGCATTATAAATCAGAAAACAGTTATCAACTACAATGCACAAAAAGAAGAAGATAAATAACCAATTATACCATCATCCTTCTCCAGCAGCCCCTTGTGCATGCATTCCCCAAGTGGTCTGGGTGAGTCCAACTCCAGGAACTGTACAGTAACACGCTTTTCATTTGGATCATGGCGCTTTCGCTTATGCGGTCGTGGTCTTGAGCTGTACGATTAAATTAACCTTTTCAGCTCGGATTAACAAACATAAAAATAATGTACCGAGATGCTGTAAGATGTTCCAAAAGATATGAAACAGACCAAAACAAGAATGTTTGTAGTTTTGGCTCCACTCCAGCAGCGACAATCTGTACACAAAAACTGTTTCACATGATATGATACTTGGAAAAGAACATGTGCCTTATTATTAATAGATAGTTTCTGTCAGATAGGAACTGAACATGATTCTCTCTACTAGAGAGGGAACATATAATTTTCAGCCAGCAAAGTGAAGTAAAATGCCTAATTTCTTTTACATCAAGGAATAATGTAATAGTTCAAGTTCATAACCAAATACACTTAAACATGTACAGTAGCATATACACAAGATCATATCCAAAAGAGCAAGGTATGACATGAAGGGCAGAATGTATCTGGGAAAAGATGGAAATTCCCATGGGCCTCAGTCATCCATGAACTCAATGAGTCGCAAAGACAAATCCATTCGTGAATATTCATTACCTCAGATCCCAATATATCGATCTTCACAGAAACATTTACTGCCCTATACTCTTCAGTTACCTACAAAATATAGGATTCTTAACAGCCTTTACAGAAGGGCTCAATAACCAGCAAGTGACTTGATATTTCTAGATTACCAACCCAGAACTCAAAGTTGAACAGGTCATGTGAAGAACACAAATGATACCGCAGACCCTGCAAATAAAATGAAGGTTCGAAGAAAATTAATATCCTAGTACATTTCAAACAAGGCGACCTATATGACTGTTGCCACAAACATAAATTAATATCCTAGTACATTTTAAACAAGTTTGAAGAAGGAAAGAAGTTTGATATGGGCAACAATGAATGTTTGCATGAAATATCTTAAATCTACACAACAACTTTTTTTTTTGATAAGTAAGAACTTTATTGAAAAAACAAAAAGAGGTAACAGTACAAAGAGCTATATTGAGGACCTACTCCAAGCAAGCTACAAAGCTAAGAAAATCAGCAAAATAAGAAAAAGGAGAGCCCAAAACAGCATTGGCCCAAAGAAAAAGGGAACTCAACAACAAACCCCTCAACCCGACTAAAGACGAGAAAGAGTTCTCAAAACACCTCTCATTCCTCTCCCTCCAAATAACCCACCAAATACACAAAGGAATCATCTTCCACACCCTCGAAGCAAGAGGGTTGATGAACTTCCGCCTCCAACAAAACAGCACCATAATCACCTTAGAAGGCATAACCCAACAATAATTCATAATGCTAAGCACATGAGACCACAAATCCCTAGCAACATCACAATGAAGGAGAATATGATCCACCGATTCCCCATTGCACCTACAAAGGTAGCACCAATCAAGTAAGCAAAGACCCTTCCTCCTCAAATTATCTATAGTCAAGAGTCTCTCATGCGCCGCTTCCCACACAAAGAATGAGACTCTCATAGGAACAAGGGACCTCCAAAGCTGCCTCCACGGAAAAGACATAACGGGGCTACAAGAAAGAAGCCCATACAACGACAAGATACATTAGAAAGTTTGAACTGCACTCAAATTTAAGTGATATATTTCCTAAACCTCTAGCAAAACTGGACCTATCATATTTTTTAAACTACAGGAGTAATAGATGATATTGTCAATTCAGGATTCTTGCTTTCCAGTATATACAGGACTTGGACACTCGGTACAAAAAATCGTTTGTTAGACAATGTGAGAAGGAGAAACTGTTTGTTCCTTGTTGCGGTGATCGTTACGGGTTTGCTTTGCCGGAGAGGAGGGGATTGAGAGGATGTCGTCTTTTATTCGATCTTTTCGAGTCGAGTCAAGGAATTTCAAGTGAAGATTGGTGGGAAGGGTGATGTTCAATTTTCAGAGTGGAGTCATAACTTTGCGAACTCGATCCGTATGGGGAAGTTCGGGGTTGCGTGGATCGCTAACATGTTCGACAAGTTGATGGAAGCTCCTCTTGCTGCTGATTTTGCCTCCAAGCTCAACGAGTCCAGACGTAGTTTTCTGGCTCAAAGATGTTCTAATAAGGGAGGTCGGTATGTTGCTGTTGTAGAGTATGGAGGGGGCAGAAAGGTGGGGGTGGTGATGGTGCCGGAGGGTAGAAATGGATCTGGGTGGCAGCTGCTGCACCGTATCTTCTGCCAGGCCGTGTTGTTTTTGCGTTCTGAGAGTAAAGCAACGAAACCTCCAGGTTCCTCAGTTGTTCGTCCCGAGTTTTCCTTCGCTAAGGCTGTGCTATCTCCTGCGTTGTCGTTAGGTGGCAATGAGGGGGCTGCGATTATGTTTGGTAACGCCGGGGGCGTGGATGGTCTGGAGGTTTTCGACACGCCTTATTTGTTGCATGCGGATGATGTCGTGCATGCTAAGCCAAAATCCCGTACCTCAACGCAATATCCAGCAGGTAAAGGAAAAGAGGTGGAGCGGGGGTCATTTAATGCAAATGCTTTTTGGTCTCAGGTTGGTGCCTCGAATATAAGCGATTCAGACGACAAAGAGTTGATTCGCGACTCCTTAGCAAAAGCAAAGACTGCTTTGTCCGGTACGAAGCTAGATGCATTTAAGGCAGCCGAATTTTGGCATCATGTCGAGGGGTTTAGGAGGGAGGTGGATATAATTGCTCTTTTTTTAAATAATTTTACCCGTGAACGTCCAACTGTGGAGGCAATGAAATGTCTGGTTTGTGGCTTCCAGCTAAAAGCCCAGAAAGAAGTTGTTCGGGCCTTTGAAGATGGGAAGGGGACTGTTGGATGCAGTGGGCTGAATTCTGATGAAGGTGGGCTGGATCTGGATAATTGTGGTGGGTCGAATTCTCTTGTAGGTGGGCTGGATATTGTGAAACGTGTTGGGCCGAGCGTTGGGCAGAGTTCCCTTGCAGTGGGTGAAGGCCCGATAGGTGGAGATGTGGGTTTGGAGGCTCTCGTCAGTCGGCCCCTTCAGCCCACGCCTCAGCTGCCTAACCAGTCGTCGCCGATTGCTGCCCCCTTTGCCGACGTCTCCAGTCGCGACGGTGTCCTCCCTGCCGGCGAAGGAGTATGTTGTTCCGTTGTGTTTTGAACGGTCTCCATCGACATCGTCGTTGATGTCGTCGCAAGGTCCGCCCGAGACCTCGCCGGTGCCGGATGTGCCTGCTTTTACTATTTTTTCGCCGGACCGGGAGAAGCTGGCTGATTCGTATGGGCTGACATCTATGGCTGGTCCGCGTTCGAGGGAGTGCTTGGTGCCACCGAAGCTGCAGGATGCTTTGCCGTCGGCTACAGGTTCTCTTTCTACTGTCTCTGAGAGCTTTATTATATCTGAATTCGAGCAGGAGTCTTTGGGTCAATTCTTTGGTGCTGAGAATTTTGATCGGGGTACGGGGGTGACTGGGATTTCCTCTGAGCTTGTTGAATTTGTCTCGATGGGTGGTGGTGGGCAGATCAGTGCTCCTGGGTATGAGGAGTACGGGGGTAATTCCGACCGGAGTGGTTCTGCTATGTTGTTGGCGGAAGATTTGGACCTCAAGGTGCGTGGGAAAGGTGGTGAGTTGTTATGGGCGGGTAGTGGCAGTGGAGATCCTATTTAGACTCCGTTGCAGATTAGATATTCTATTCCAGAGCAGGGAGACCCGTCTAGGTGGGTATTGCGTATGGTCTCTTCGTTCCGTCATATGGTGGGGGTGTCTTGTGAGGGTTATGAAAGTGAGTTGATGGCTTTGTTTGCTGCATTGGAGAAAGATCGGGTTTCTGTGGGTAGCACCAAATCTCATAGGTCAGCTGGTAAGATGGTGAGGAAACTCAAAGGCTTAAAGTCTAGCATCAATTATGAAGGCGGGGATGGTTTGTCTCGTCGCGGTAGGACTGGTGGGAGGACTCTGATAAATTGTTAATGAAGCCAAGGTTTATCAGTTGGAACGTCAGGGGCCTCAATGATAGAGGCAAGTGTTGTAGGGTCGGGAATTTAATACGAGGGTGGCTAAAACCTGTTTTGGTCTGTCTTCAGGAAACCAAGTTGGAGGAGGTTACGAGGGCTGTTGTGCGTAGTTTGTGGGGTGGTCCTCATGTGAGGTGGGTTTGTTTGCCTGCTGTTGGTACGTCGGGTGGCATTTTAATCTTATGGGATTCTCGGGTGCTTGAGTCGGTCGATGTATGTATGGGGAGTTGTTCTCTTTCGGTAGTGTTCCAGAATCTTGAAGGTGGGGGCTAAGTGGGTGTTCTCGGGTGTCTATGGCCCTAATGACGATGCTGGGAGGCAGCTCCTATGGGATGAGTTGGCGGGTGTTATTTCATGGTGGGGGGCTCCTTGGTGCATTGAGGGGATTTTAATGTCACTAGGTTTCCTAGTGAGAGGTCGAGTTTGGGTGTGGGCAGAAGAGGGATGGAGGAGTTTTCGGATTTCATCTCCAAGTTTGGTTTGGTGGATTTGCCGCTGGTAGGTGGTTTGTATACTTGGTCAGATAATCGTTCTTCTCAAACTTGGTCGAGGATTGATCGTCTTCTCTTTAGTTCGGATTGGGAGGCTATGTTTCCGAATTCCATTCAAAGAAGACTGCCTCGTATGTATTCTGATCACTTCCCTATTGTGTTGGAGGATGGGTCTTTTGGGGGGGGGGTAAGAAGCCTTTTTCGTTTTGAAAATATGTGGCTTAAGGTGGAAGGGTTTGTGGAGAAGGTCTGGGGGTGGTGGGGAAGCTATGCGGTTTCGGGTACCCCTAGTTTTGTGTTGGATTGCAAGCTTAAGGCGCTGAAACGTGATCTCATTGCTTGGAATAAGGATGATTTTGGTAACATTAGTGTGCGTTAGTCTTTGTTGTTGAGTGAGTTAGCCTCTTTGGATGCGTTGGATGAAAGCGGACTCCTTATTAATGAGGGAGTGGAAAGGAGGTTGTTGGTCATTCAGAAATTAGATCATATTATTGAATTGGAGGAAGTGAGTTGGAGACAGAAATCTCGAGCTTTATGGCTAAAGGATGGGGATAGATGTACCAAGTTTTTTCACAGAGTCGCAAACTCTAACAGGAAGTTTAATTCTATCTCCCAGTTGGAGGTAGATGGGGAGGTGCTGCAAGACCCGAGTGACATTTCGACTCACATTGTTCAGTTTTACTCTTCTTTGTATGTTGAACCTTTTCAGTGGAGACCTTATTTGGATGGTTTGGAGTTTGACTCTATTTCGGAGGAAGAGGCGGTTTGGTTGTAACAACCTTTTGAGGAGTGAGGTGGCCAGGGTGGTGCGCGACTTAAATGGGGATAAAGCTCCTGGTCCTGATGGTTTCACTTTAGCTTTCTATCAGTCTTGTTGGGATGTCATTAAGGAGGATGTGTTGTTGATGTTTAACGAATTTGCTAATTATGGCCGTTTTGTTCGTTGTTTGAATGCTTCCTTTATTGTCCTCATTCCTAAGATATCAGGAGCGGTTGATATGAAAGATTTTAGGCCTATCAGCCTTGTGGGCGATATTTATAAGATTCTTGCCAAGGTGTTGGCTAACAGGTTGAAGTGTGTGCTGAACAACATTATCTCCCCGTCTCATAACGCTTTTTTTCGTGGTAGGCAGATTCTGGATTCGGTGTTGATTGCGAATGAGTGCATTGACTCTCGTTTCAGGTTAGGTGCGTCGGGCATGCTGTGTAAGTTGGACATCCATAAAGCTTATGATCATGTGATTTTGGAATTTTTTTATGTACCTTCTTAGGAGATGTGGGTTTGGAGCAAAGTGGTGCCAATGGATCTATTTTTGTATCTCCTCGGTTAAGTTTTCAGTTCTTGTGAACGGCTCTCCTGAGGGTTTCTTTGGTAGCTCTCGTGGTTTAAGGCAGGGTGATCCCTTATCTCCCTTGTTATTTGTCATTGTTATGGAGGCTTTATCTCGTATAATGGCTAGGTTGGATTCGGTTGGTGTCCTTCAGGGCTTCAGCGCCTCTGGGGTGAGTAGGGAAGGGGTTTGTGTTTCCCATTTGTTGTTTGCCGATGATACGTTGATTTTCTGTGGGGCTGAGGAGTATCCATTTCGGAGTCTCCGATGCTTGCTTCTGTGTTTTGATGCAGTTTCTGGCTTGAAGGTTAATTTATCTAAGTCAGAGGTGATTCCAGTTGGCCAAGTCAGTAATGCGTTGGAGTTGGCTTCCATCTTAGGGTGCAGGGTCTCTAATTTGCCTATGACGTATTTGGGTCTTCCGTTGGGAGCTCGTTATAAGAGTGTTCACATTTGGGATGAGATCTTGGAAAGGATGGAAAGACGGTTGGCTGGGTTGAAGCGTCTGTACATATCAAAGGGAGGTCGTGTTACTTTGATTAAGTCTACGCTTTCGTGCCTTCCTACGTATTTTCTCTCTTTCCCCTTCCGCATAAGGTTGCAGCTAAAATGGAGAAATTGCAAAGAGATTTCTTGTGGGGTAGCGATGGTGAGGTTCACAAATTTCATCTTCTTAATTGGAAGGTCGTTTGTTCTCCTATTGATTGAGGTGGTTTGGGTATTCGAGGTCTCTCCGTGTTTAATGAAGCTTTGCTGGGTAAATGGTTATGGAGGTTTGCAACTGAGAGAGATCGTCTGTGGCGGAATGTTATTATGGAGAAATATGGAGCCATTGAGGGGGAGTGGTGCTCTTTATCTCCTAATGGGTCTTATGGGGTTAGTCTTTGGAAGCATATTAGCAAGGGTTGGGAGACTTTCAGGGTACATACTCGGGTGGTGGTGGGGAATGGGCAAAGGACGAGGTTTTGGCATTATATGTGGTGTGGGGATCGTCCGTTGAGGTGCTCTTTTCCTACGGTGTTTTCCCTTTCTATGGAGCCGGATGGTCTGGTGGTGGACTGTATGGATTCTGATGTTAGCACGGTTGTTGGGAATGTTCAGTTCCTACGACGTGCTAATGATTGGGAGTTGGAAGAATTCTCGTCTTTTTTCTCCACCCTTTATGCGGTTCTGTTGCAGCGAGCTGTTGAGGACAAGTTGTGTTGGGTGGGTAACAAGGATGGTAGTTTTTCTGTAAAGTCCTTCTATGCTTTGCTTGACGGTGGTAGAGTTGCGTCCTTCCCTTGGCGTCGGATCTGGAGTTCTAAAGTCCCCTCAAGAGTCTCCTTCTTTGTTTGGGAGGCTACGCATGGTAGGATTTTGACTTCTGATAACTTGAGACGTCGTGGGCTTTATGTGCTTGATTGGTGTTACTTATGTAAGAGGGATGGCGAATCGATTAACCATGTCTTACTACATTGCCCGGTTGCGAGAGGTCTGTGGCAGCATGTTTTCTCCTTGCTAAATCTTCATTGGGTCATGCCGGAGCGGGTGGGGGACGTTTTGATCGGTTGGGGGAGAAAGCTTAACGATCCTTTCGCTAAGGTTATTTGGAGGATGATTCCTCCTTGCATATGGTGGAGCCTTTGGAAGGAGCGGAATAGACGGTGTTTTGAGGGTTCTTCGTTCTCCATTGACCGTTTGCAGGGGTTTTTTGCTTACTTTGTTTCTTTGGACTAATGCGTTGTTGGGGAGCCCTTTTCTTGATTATCAAGATTTCATTAGTTTGTATGCTATAATTTGTCAGTACAAATCTTTGTACTGATGCTTCTCCTTTTCGTTAATAAAACTTCTTACTTATAAAAAAAAAAAAACTGGACCTATCATACTTCCTGTTAAACCTTAGAGTCCTGAATGGAATTACAAATAGAAGAACACAAGCCAAATGGACATCCACCTTAAAGCTTGCACATTGCATCAAGCAAAATGGACAAGAGAAGTTGTCAGATACTGCACGTTGGAAAAAAACACAACAAAGTTAGCATCTCAATGAATCAAGCTTTAAGTACCACACAGTTTTTTTATATGAAGTATATACAACAAAAAATTAAAGGATAAATACACTTTGCATGCTCCAACTATGCGAGTTTTGACACTTTGCACCCCCATCAATTATTTTTGTCACATTACACTCACCAAATATAGATTCCAGGCACTTTGCACCCTCCATTAACATTTTTCATCAATTTTGACGGAAATTGGTTTTTTTTTGCCTCTAAAATTACACTTTTACCATCATAAAATGGCCACTGCTACTAAAATTATGGGGACCAAATTGTCATTTCATGCTCTAAAAATCATTTTCGTTCAAATTAATCAAAAATTTCAACGGGGGTGCAAAGTGTCTGAAATCAATAGTGTGTGGGTGCAATGTGACAAAAAAATAGATAGGGGGGTGCAAAATGTTAAGACCCGACAGTTGGAGGGTGCAAAATGTCTTTATCCCAAAAAATAATTAGGATTCAGTTAGCTTGATTAGACGGGCAGAATGCTATCTTAGTTCCTTATTATTCTCATGCAGTTCTCACATAGATCTCAGACTGATCTGCAGCAGAGAAATGGACTTAAGCTGGCAGCTTTTGCAATTCACAAAAGGAATATGATAGATGCCACATATTTGTCTCTATTACCAACCAATTTATATCCAAAGTCCAAAGTTGCTCGAAGAAGGTGGAAAACTACATATACAAAATTTTTATATATTTGACATTGCCACTCTCCAATATGTTGCTAACACGACCAGTGAGAAATCCAACACATCTGGTCATAGCTACCATAATGGTCTTCCAAATTAGCAAACCCCTCATGCCACCAAGAAAAACTCTTGACAAACCTCTATCAACCAGTTCAAGATGGTTTCAAGATTTTCAACTGTTCAACTGTTCCATTTATCATCAAACTAAGTTTGATAAATCCTAGGTATAACAGGTGCATTTAATGAGAAAAAAAGATTGAGGCTGTAATTGACTTCAGATAACCTTCAGCATTGTTGATTAATATTTGATTATAGATCCCTATCAACGGATCAACCACACCCACCAGTCCAGACCACCTAGCACTGGTGTTGTCTGCAGTTAATTCACTTGCAGTGACAATTATACCTAGAAACAATTAAGAAACTAAGAAAACCCAGATATATGTGAATAGCCTTTTGCTACTGCAACAAAACCATCAAGTGAAAAAAGGTATATAAAAGTTGTTTAAGACAGAAGAATAGAGTTTGGTCATATGCTATTAACTCTAGTAAATAGGATCGAAGAGAAGATGTACCATAATATGGGGACAAAGATTACTCATAATACCTTCAATTAGAAAGACAGAAAAGTTAAGTATGATTTGTATGGCATAACTATTGTAAATAAGGTCACATAGAAAATGTACAATATTCCAGCGACAAAAAATGTTCATAATACCTTCAGTCTTCTGTAGAATGTTATTGTAGTCCCTATAGTTAAAAATGACAACTCCAGCATTCAGCCTATTCAAGAACATACAGCCACAGATATCAACCGACTAATAGAGCAAACAAAGATGCCAGACACACATTAATTCAAATGTAGATGATGAGGACATAAGATGGAAATATCTATTTTCCTTTCAGTAGGCAAGTAGAGTCTGTTCTATACACCAGTGAGTAAAGCAATTTGATTTAGGTTAATAGAGTGAAATGGGTAGAGGAAGACCTAAAATAGCCTGAACAGAAAGAGAGGACGCATATTAAACAGGTAGGAAACAAAGAACGAAGTAAATATGAGAATGGACTAGCACAAATGATACGTGTCGCCATGCCCTACTGAATAGTGAGGATCCAAAGAGCCAAACACAATCCAATCGGGCTAAAGGCCTACTTTGAGTAAGGTTAAATAGGCTAAGTGGCAGAGGTCAATAGGTTTTATTTCAATTTCCCATATAAGTATGAAATTTCATTCAGAAGAGAAACAACTCAAGTACACAAGTAGAATGCAAGAAAGTCCTCCAAAGAAAATTTACAATTTACCGCTCAAGGGATCCCCAAAATAAACAAAGGAATTAAGCCACAAGGAAACCTTCAGCCACCACAGAAGGTGCCAACAGCTACAAAGCACCACCACTCAGCTTCAAGAAGCTCCGAAAACCACCACCGAAGGCAATTGAAAGCCCTCTGCCACCATACAACGTCAAGAAAACACCGAGAACAACCACAGAAAGTCACCAAGAGCTACCCACAAAATCGAAAGCCCTAAACCTCCTCAGAGAACTACCGATACGTACCTACAACACTCCAAAAATTGCAATGAAAATTGCACACCAGTGATTAAGGCCACAAAGAGACGGAAATCAGAATGGGGGCTCTAATACCGTATCAAATTGGTCTAAATACCCTTCACAGTAGGGTTTGCTTCTCCTATATAGACACAGCTTTCACCTTGGGAGTTTTACCCTAAGGGCCAGTGCTCTTCCTTATGCTGGTCTTATTCCACCTTCATGTGTTGCTTTTACTAATATGTTGGGAGTCAACCAATATACAACTAGCCATAAAACAGACAGCGAATTTGCATTGTTTTGTTGTCGAATCTTACTCATAAATCAACAGATAAATCTGATAAGCCAATGGTTTTCTTTCCCGTGTTTTAGACTTAGGTTAAGCAACTTGTTAATTGATCAATATTATGATAAATTTGATCAAATTTTGCAGCTTTCTTTTCTTCTCCAAGATGAGCAGAGCTCTTACAAAACCAAAAACTAAAAATACATTCCACCAACCTCCAAAGATATGCAGAAACCGATGAAAAGGATAGAAGAAAGACATCCATGGGTTCTACATCCTATAGAAAGATAAGATGGCATAAAGATGGAACTCGTACCTCCTTTTTCGGCTAGCTTGCAATTTGTAATGCAAACATCTTCGAAGAAATGAAGGCTACAACGAAGAAAGTGAATTAGGATCAGAAAGGCTAGAGTGAACGCTTTCAGAATAGGAGACCTACAATTTAGAGCACCCAAAAATATTTCACAGCACAAAAAGTCAACATGTGAAGGGCATTCATAGATCAGCATTCAATATCAAATGGATAAGGTTGAGCCCTGATCAACAAAAATATCAAAATGACCAAGCCTTATAATATGGCTAAATCATCAGGTAGTTGTGCTCTCTAGGATTTGCTACAAGATAAAACTTTAGTGCTCAAAGACTGAATGGTTCCAAAATAGACATTCCTAAACAACATGATGAATTAATACGAGTGGTACAGATTCTGCAAGGAACTGCCAGATAGTATACATTATGTAAAGCACGGCGGCGAAGGATATTGTATAGTTCAACGGGTTTGCAATAAATTAGAAGACTCTCTTCAGCTGCAGTTGCCTCTTCCACAGACAATTGAACACAAGAATTTTGACGGCACATCTTGTCCACAGTGGTCGATCAATGCGACAGCTAGCTATCAGGATTCCTGTGTTGCAACAAGAGACGAACGTCAAACCTGGGATAGGTGATCTAGCTACAGTATCAAGGGCTACATTTGCGAGTAGACTATAATAAAATAGGGAGATCTTACAGAAACCGAAAAATTACAAGAATGACAAAAATCTTGCTTGCGTAGCCTCCTTATAATGAATCAGATAATACCAGTGACCAAATTCCAACAAAGAACGAATAGTGAATGAACATCTAGCTAGAATTTCTTTTTCCTGGTCGTGTATATGACAATTAAATTATTATTTTCTAAAAAAATGATAGAAGACAAATTATGCATAATTCCCACAGAAAAGCAAAAATTCCACTCTCGTGGGCTTGGAGATGATGAGACTTACCGGGTCGGATAATTCGTAAGTCGTGGGTGATTCGGAAATTTCGGTTCACAGGGCCGGCGAGCCGGAGAGATAGGCGCTAGTAGGTTTACCTATATTGAAAAGCAGATCCCTCTCTTTTTCCTTTTCTTTTCGTATTTTTCGTATTTTTATCTCTTTATTTGTTTTTTCCTCTTTTATTTCAAAATTCAATCTTCAGGTGAAAGAGTCCCAGTAACTAACCTCCCATAAATCGATACTCAAAATTTTGGGTGAAGAAATGATAGAAACCAAAATTTCTAAGATCACATACTCAATAGTGGATGCAAGCATCCTTTCTTTTTGTCTTAAGTGATGTTTACATTTCATAGATTTCAACAAGAAGATTTAGAAATTTTGACTTTTATTAGGGTTTATAAAACGTAGTTGATAATTTTAAAGTTGTTTTTGTCCTAAATAAGCTTTTTTGGGAATGATGAAAAGTGTAAATGGTAAACATTAATTGATAATTTTTAAAATATATTTTTTCCTAATTTAATATTTTTAAAATATTAAAAATAATAAATTTAGAGACACAATAATCTTTTTTATTTCATGGAAAATGGAAAAACCTTGATGAGAGGGTAAAAACCAACGAGTGGGGAGGCAACTCCTTCCTCAATGAGTTTCTTTTTTCTTATTTTTCACTTCCTTGAAACTATAATTTTCGAAAAGTTAACCTTGTAAATTAAAATATTTAGAATAGTTTAACATGTTTAGAATAATTTAACATTAAAGAATAACTCATAAGCGTTAAATAAAATCATCATAATTCGGTATGCGTATTACTGTTATTTTGGTCATAAAATGAAATCATAATTCGGCACGTGTAAAAGTGTGAAATAAAATCAGGAGGTAATTCATCATAATTTGACATGTGAGCTATCACCATGAGTACAATGAAATTTTAAGGATTAAGATAATCGAAGAGGGATGAATTGGAACTCAATAATGACTAAAATAAAGATAAGGGTTAAGAGAACAAACGCTCGCTTTTTTAGGTACTTCGGTAACCTTTATTGCATCTACCTCTCAAGTTCTTTATTGATATTAGAAGATTTTTCAGTAAGCCTTCTTTAGCCAAGGAAAAGGTTCATATACCACAAGCTTAACCTTTTGATGAATCTTCTCACCAAAGATCACAAGAGTGAATCCAAGTCTTCTAAAGGGGGCGTTTGTTTGCCCAATATTTTGGAGGCCTGAAATTTCGAGCAAACCAAACACACTTCAAAATTTCTAACATCTACACAAATACACTCTAAACTTTTCACAAACCCTAATAAATTTCAATATCCAAAAAATTCTAAAAATTTGGAAATATTCCCCGAAATTTCGGTAAACAAACGTCACATTTATTTGGCAAATACGATAGATACAATGGAAGCACTCCTTATATGAGTTGATGAATACATATAAAACACTATCTCAAATGGCTCTCACACAAATTAGCTTAGAGATGCAAGAACAAGTGTGAGTATTTGAAAATTCAAGGAAAACTCGAAATAAGCCTTTTTTTTTAGAGTAAATCAATAGTGATTGAAGGTTTTGAAGTTCATTGTCGTTGTCTATGGCCATGAAGCACATATTGGCCACTTCTTCCTCCTCATTTTCAGTTGAGCTTGAGTTGGTGTAATCTCACGTGACTTTCATTTCTCTTTTCTAGAACTTACTCATGTCTTTGAGGAGAGGTCACTCTATCTTCATACGCCTAGGTATTTTGCACTCATAGCAAATTATGAGCTATTTTTTCTTGTCTCCCTTGTAGGATTCCTTCTTGAAATCTTTGAAGTCCCTTCTTCCTTACTTCTTTCTCAAGAAGCTCTTGAACTTTCTGGTGGTGAGAGTAATGTTCTCATCCTAGCTTTCCTCATCCTTCTCTTTGTTCTCATCTTCAATGACAGAGGATTTTAAGGTAATGTTCTTCCTCATCTTATGCTCCTTATCATGCTCGCTCATGGTGATCTCATGAGTCATGAGGAATTCAAGAAGCTTGTCCAAAGGCAACTTGTGAAGATCCTTAGCTTCTTGAATTGTGGTCGCCTTTGCTTCCTAAGACTGTAGAAGAGACCTAACATTTTTTTTATCAAAAGATTTAGTTTATTTTCTACCAAGAGCATTCAAGGAGTTTGTTATATTCGTGAATCTAGTAAACATATCACCAAAAGATTCATCCGATTTTATTTTAAACAGTTCATAATTATGAACAAGCATGCTAATTTTAGACTATTTGACTTTGACTTGTTTCTTCATGTGTAATTCAAGCACGTGTTATATATTTCTAGCATTTGCATGCAAAAATTCTATTAAATTTTTCTCTATCTAATGCATAATATAATATATTCATGACTTTAGCATGTAAAAAAATTATCTTTTTGTCTTGGTCATCGTATTCATTTTTGTTTATAAGGGTTTCAACATCTCTAACCTTTAGTTGGAATACACTAGGCATGTTCGTTTTGATAAAATTTGTTGAATTCTAAAAATAGTGTGAATATTTAGGTGATGTTTGAGCTTTATTGGCATGCGTGTAAATGTTGTTGAGTTATATTGATATGTGTAAAAAGGTAATGTTGAGTTGTATTGGTATGCGTATATGAGTAATGTTATGAGTATAAATTTAGAAAGTTGGATTCAAATTCTAAATTTTTTAGCCAAATGAACATGCTCATGGAAAATTTAATATAAAAAGTCATAAATCATAATCAATGGGTTAAAAATAGATTTTCAGCCTAGCCTTCCAATAAGCAAAAATAGTTATATTAAAATAGGATGGTCTAGTAGTAGAAAGCCCTAGCTCAAGATATTTAAAAATCAGGGTTGTCATCTCGCTCAAAATATTTAAACCTTAGAAAAGTGAGCACCAAACTCTGATTTCATTTGAAATTTTTGAGGATTAAGACAACCCAACAGGCGGTGAATTGGGTTATAAAAACGTTTTCAAAAACTATTTAAAACTAAAAGTTCTCGAACAAACCAAATAATTAAATATAAAGGAGTATGGTTAAAGACATCAAATGCTTAGATTTTTAGGTAGGACTATAATTAGGAGGATGACAGGCCCACTCACGATCAACGAAAGGGCAAGTTGCTTGATTGGTTCAAATCCAATTCGTGTGATGGCAGTGATCTTTAGCTTCAACAACTTTGCCTAAGTTCACCCTCCAAGCTCTTTTACTGAACCTTAAGGCTTTTCACTATCAACCCTTCTAGCCAAGAGAATAGTTTTTATATGAAACTCTAGAGCAACCTCCAAAGCTTCAACCCCTTAGTGATTTACCCTCACCTAAGTTTATAAGAGTGTTCACACTCTCCATACACTTTTAAAGTAATAGGTTACAAAAGTAAACTCCCTCAAAGAGTAGATGAATAAAATTAAAATCGTATCTCAAATGCTTACACATTAAATAAGCTTGAAAATGATTGATCTTTGTGAAAGCTTTTGTAAAAGTGAGAAGTCAAGGCTTTGAAAAGTTATGCACGAAAAATTAAAAATCAGCAAGTTTGGAACATCTATGAAGTTTTCCTTTTATACACCCCAATTGAAAACTAGACGTTTTTGGTCATAGGGAAAACTCATAACTTCCAATCGACCATCTCTCTTATACCGGTGGATCTACTACCTGTGGCAGTTGGCTCATAACGGGATTCTCGAAATTTAAGATTAAAAAATATTCCTTTCCCTAACCTACTAGTCGACTGGAAGACCTATACAGGTGGATTCGATACTTGTGACCCTTCTCAGCGTAACCGATTTTTAAACTTGAAGCTAAAGTATCTTTTTAACATTGTTGTATCGATCGACTACTGGTTAAAAAAATCATATAACTTTTGGTCTCCTTTACGGTTGCATCCTATATGAGGAATGAAAGCAACCAGTATATGTATCGATAGACTGCTGGTCATCCGGTATTGAATCAAGGTTAAAACTAAGACGATAAAAAAATTTAGACTTTTAATGGTTGCATCTTGTGCATCCAATACATGTACCGGTCGACCATTGGAAGTCCGGTATAGACAAAAACTCGTTGGATTTTTTTAAGCTTTTGGAGTTTGTGAAAAATCATTTGGGTTTAGAAAATTTTGATTAAAAATAATTTTTCCGATGTCCTTGAAAAGTGAGTGTGTGATAAAGCTTATCAATGTAATGAGCTATAGAGTTATAAGACTATATCCTAAGGTCTTCATGTTTTGAACTCTTTGCTTTTCATTCCATATGACTTGACTCTTTAGCATTTGTCTCTTTGGTCTCTAAAGATGTCTAATTTATAATTTTAATCAATTTATTATAATCATCAAAATTTGGAACTAAAGTCAACACTCTGAATGCAATTTCTGAATTGACAATTTCAAACTAAAATTTTTTCGGAGCTCGGAGGGTAGCTTTTGGCCTATTTTGAGTGTCAATGGAGAGTCATTAATTGTTATCCCAATCCTCGTCGACTACACCCGAAATTAAAAGAAATGTACCTAATACATGACTCATGGAGAAGACGGATATTCAAATGATTAAATCATACAGGCTTTTGTAACAACACATGGACAATCCTAGCAACAATTGCACTTTGATTTTAAAAGGACTATTCAAGGTTGTTATTGAAGCTCCTTTAATCATTATAAAGTTCAGTTCAACCTAGTAAGGTCCTAATGTGAGACTTGATCATCTCTCATTCATTCTCTTCTTCCACTCTAAATGGGATTCGGGGTATTAGAATCGAGATAATGCCTCCAAATTGTAGAAACAAGGTTATTATTAAGTGACATTGTAGAAAATTCATGCCAATGATTAATGAATCAAGGCGAGGAGTATGAATTTTTGGTTCCATGTACACTTAATGTTTTGTTCCAGACCAAGGTACATATTTATGTATAATAGGTCTATACTCGTTATGCCTCTATTAAATATGATAATGTATTCAATCATCGAGATGATAACCTTAAGCAAATGAGTAGGTACATTGTAAGAGTACATGCACTGAATGAGACCAAATATGGATACCTTCTGGAATTCATCATTGATGTTGAGAAGATATTCAACACAATTTGTTTATGATATCCATAGACCTGAGAGGCTTGTGCAGATTTGTTTATTATGTACTTGTACTCTGACCGAGTTATTTGATGATGATCTTTTTAGGTCAAATATTATAGACAATGTTGGGTTTTGTGCATGATGAATGAGTTTGTATAAATGCTCAAGAAGGAATGTATCAGTCTCTTCGTGAGATAGTATATTCAAGTATATCTGTATAGAGTTGGACTTGAGAAAAAGAAATTTTTGGCTAGAGGAATTTTGTGAAAATGTTTTTCAAAATTAATATATAATATATATATTTATTTGTGAAAATGTTTTTCAAAATTAATATATAATATATATTTATTTGTGAAATTGAGAGCCCAACGAGTTACAGATTATAATGTTAAGAATTATATGACTTGGAGATTTTATCAATGATAATATTTCGGTTCTATTAGCTCATATGAAATATAGTTTGGTGGAAGGATAAATAAACGATTATAATTGTTAGCAAAAATGATTTCACAAATCAATCTCAAATTCTCATGGGTGAATTATAATATGTTGATGGACATGAATACAATTAGGTGATGTTCGTTTGTAAGAAATTTGTAGGATTCTGATAAAATTGTGAATATTTAGGTGATGTTAAAGTTGTATTGGCATGCGTGCAGTTGTTAAATAGATTGATGTTTGTAAAAAATGTAATAAAGTATTGTATTGGAATACATGTGTTTTGTGATGTTTGACATGTAAATATAAAAGTATGATGCAAATCCTAAAAAAAACACTCAACCGAACATGTCCTAAGTAGAAGCCTGAAATTTGGAATAAAAGAATATAATGAAGTTAATGGAAAAAAGAGTTTTTTCATGTGATCCTACGACCGAGATATGAGATCCCTAACGATCCCACACACTATCACAGTTAGAGTTTTTATATATAAGGATAACTATAAGGTAGTCTACTCTAATCGTTAGTTTTAGAGTTGGCCATCAAAACTCAAAAAATCCTATGATGGCTGTGAGAGTGGAAATGAAGGAGGCGGAGCATTTGAGCTGCTATTATGGAATTCTCGATATTGTGAGATCGACAAGAACCTAAAGATTATTGAAAAATTCTCGGAGAACAAAGAGAAAGGGAGATGATTGATCTTTGAATTAGGATAGCATTGTAACCATGAGTCATTAAATAGGCCTCTGTTTAGGCGTTCTTGGATATTAGCTAATCCATGTCTGCGATTATCCAAGGGAAATTTGTAGCCCAAGAATCCAAGACCAATTAAGCCTAACGAGTCAATTGTACTTTTGAGACCCAAGAGCGCATAAGAAAGAAGTCCATTTTTTTCTGCCTCTTTTTTCGTGAGAATGAACAATTGAATTTTAGTCGCCCATTATAAGCCAAGGACTAGAGTAAACAGATCCTAATTGAATTAAGTAGTCCCAGAAACTATGTTTGTCAACAGCATATGGATGACTATGGATCAAAGAGCAAAGGAATGATTTCTAATGGTCATTGGAATAGAAAAGCAAATTAATACCATTACTAGTAGAGCATATTACATCAAGAGAGAGTCCGCCTCTTCATGCACACAAAAGTCCACCTAGTTTACCTATAAATGGAATTGAAACTAGGAAGTAAAAAACCAAGCGAGTTCATAATTTTAACAGATAAAGCTAAGGAGATTTTTGTCCATAATAAAGATAACATCCGGATTGTGATCACGGATCAAAGCGCTGAGGAATCTAGAAGCCGCTGGAGGGGCAAGAGCACGACAATTCCAAGATAGGGGGCAAGTATTGGCTCCCCTTCTTAGCCATGGGGTCCACTCTAGAAGCGTTCGACTTAGAAAGATTTAGCAATTTCCTCTCCATGCTCAAAGACTCCTTGAAAAGCTTTCTTGCCTGCCTGGCCTTTGCTTGATGAGCTGTGAGCGTTTGGTTAGAGTGATTCGTGATTTCAACAATCGGGTCTTCAGGCCCACCTCCCCAATTTTTCTTCTCTTTTGGAAGATCCATATAAGAGTCAACCTCTGTTAGTTTCCTCTTACCAACCCATTTTTGAAATTTACGAATCCGAATATTTTTCTCAGTTTAGTAAGGGTCCTTTTACCTTTACGAATGGGTTCAGAAAGGGCCATAGAGCCCTTTGATGAATCTTCAAAAGAGGGGTCAGACCCAGGTTTAAGTTGAAACATAGGATGGTCCATGGGAGGAACAATATAGAGATTCAGAACTTGATCTGGAAAAGTAAATGGAATAAGTGGAAGTAGTTTATTGTCGGTCCGAGGGGGACTATCCAAAAGTAAGAGAGGTTCTATAGCAACATGCTTCAATGAGAATTCTTGAGAATTCAGGGAGAGATCAGAATCTGAGAGGCAGTGGTCTTGAAGGATAGGATGGGTTGAAATGTGTGAGGGTAGTCAGATAGGTCCTGTATTTTTATGATAGAGGACAAAAAAACATCAGAGATAGGAGAAATGGATTCGGCCAAATTGTTTGGTGGAGTTAAGATGGACTTGGGCTGAGTAGGATCCATTACAAAATCACTTTGAGAAGAGCTTGTCTGTACTGGTTGGGTGGGAAAAGTAATTATGGGAGTTGGCTGGTGGGAGAATTCGGAAGGGGGGGGGGGGGGGGGGGGGGGGGTTGGCAATAAATGGGAAGGTTGCTGCATCATTCGGAGGATTTCCTAAAGTAGTAATTTGCAAAGTGAATCTTAAAGAAATGGAAGATGTGGCACCACCACATTGCGCCAGCTCAAAATGCAGCTCTGGTTTTGCCAAAATAGAGGGGAGCACGACAGCGGGAAGGTCTTCTTTATGACAGAAAGTGTCACTGAGGTTTAACGTTGATTGGGCCTCTTGTAAATAGAGAAATGCTGGGCGTCCCGCCCGCGTCCCGCTGGGCTGATGTGGCGGGACGCCCAGCACACTTAAGTGACAAACATAAACCGGAGGGAGGTATGCTGGGCTTTGTATTATTCGGCATAAAATTTTTAGACCGGACCGGCTGTGGTTATATCTCCAGCCTCCCGCGATGGGATCTCTTCGTTTTCAAAATCAAAAACCCTAACCCAGCCCCCTTTGTGCACTTGAACCCGCGCCACCCAGCTTGAGCACTCCCTCTTCGACCCAAGAGCTGACCAACGTCTCCAACCTCATCGTGGTGCGAGAGATACAAATCCTCACCGTGGTGCGAGAGATACAAATCCTCACCGTGGTGTCTCGCAGTCAAAGACGTTGCTCATCTTAGTGTCTCCCTCGATCTCATCGCCGGTGTTGCCAGCTCTCAACGATTTCCGGCGAGCTGTATCCCCTAATTTGAAGCAAGCAACGAAATCCCTCCAAATTTTCGGTAAGTCATCTGCCCTCTACTGGGTTTTGTTTAATCTAGAAACTCGAATGAGATATGTTTCCCTGTTCATGGTCTTTGTCCAAATATGTGTTTGTTTTTGCCACCCTATAGGCCATTATCTTCTTCTTTCCTCCAATAGAGAGGTGGGAATGTCTTGTTGTACTGTCACGCCCCGAACGCTAGCTAAACGAGGCTAATAACAGCCGCGAGCATTCCCGGCATGGGACGCTCAAGCGTACTTACTACTATACTTGCAGCGGAAATGACATTGATGCTTCAATGTTAAAAAGAAGCCTTATAATGCTAGCGTATAACGTACATAAGAACATACTTTCCATCGATAACTCAAGGTAGCTAAAACATAGTCTCAAAATATCAACCAGTTTAAAACCTTAACTTACTAAGCCAAATAAAACCCATGACCACCACATCACGGTGGCTCATGCCGGCTTTTACAAAAATTAGCTAAATCTTCTCTAACGTTAGCAAACAAGAGAGACATTTCATCAACCCTTCTCCTAGGGTTTAAGGTCCTCTTCTTAAGATTCCACCCCTGGAACATCATCTGGAATGATACAATTTAAAACTGTGAGTCGAAAGACTCAGTAAGGAATTATAGCTAAAAACATGGGTTTGAAATCGTAAGCATGCACTTGAACTTGAAATCATAGTCATGTAAACATAATGCGATGCATGCCTGATCATGAACCGTGATGCATGTATATGCCTCATGTTGCATATGCACATGCACTTGCTTTTGAAAACATCATTCGTACTTATAAAGCTCTTGCTTTGGAAAATCTTATGGGCTACTTGAGTTCCATTTACCCCTGGCATCAGGGTTGTGCGTTCCCGTTGGAACTGTCCCCTATTTTCCTTGGGGACCTTACATATGGTCGAGCTAGCACACCTTCTCAATGTCCTTCAGTGGCTAGACACGACTCTTGGAGGTTCACACCTTCTTGCAAGCATCCTTCAGTGTGATTGCACATACCTCCCGGACTACCCATCCTTCTTGCAAACATCCTTCGGTATGGGTGTCCTAGGTGACATCCACCCTTCTCGTAAACGTCATTCGGTATGGATGCACCTTCTTGACTTGGTACGGTACCGACCGACTTGGGTTCGTTAATTAACTTGTCATAAAACTTGTCATAAAGTAGCATAAAAATGGTACTTTCATTTGCATAAAAATGTCTCATTTCTCATGAGGAAAATGAATGCAAATGATCATGATGCATTCATGTCGTGCTTGGTAGTGTCATGCTTGATATGCTTATTCATAAACATTCTTCATGCAGTGCATCATTCCAGTTTTGTAAAGGTTTTTCACTTACCTTTGCTTGCTTGAGTATCGAACGTCTCGTTACCTACAATGAGTCGTACTATTGTTATTCATAGGAAATTCATAGGTTTACTAAACGTATAGAGTAATCAATACATTACAATCATCCAAGGTATGACTTAAAATCTTTCCATGTCCTAGGCCTTCAATCTAGGATCCACTCAATATCAAGAGATAACTACAAATGCATCAAAACACACTCCCAATTCTATCCTTGGAATCTGCAGAGGTTAATTCCAGCAACAAAAATGATCTTCTTAACCTTCCAAACCTCCAACAACCAAAACCTAATCTCTTCATGTCACAACCAACATCCAAGACTAATTTAACATCTCATAACAACAACCATTCTCTCACATTCTTCCTACTTTTACAACTCTAATCCCAAGTTTACAACAAAACCATGATTCCATCTTCATCAAGTAAAAACTATTGCATTTACCCATTTCTTTTGGGCTTTTATCAAACACCTAGGGTGTATCATTTGTTCTCTTGAAAATCTTTCAGATCTGACCATATATTAAACACTTAGGGCTTGGTGGTTCTCAACAAGACAATCATGCATACAACATAATACATCAAACCAATAGATCCGGCCATTCATGCACAAACAAATCTCAATCCTCTTTTAGGTCTTTTATCAAACACCTAGGGTGCAACAATGGTTCTCTTGAACCATTTTCCAGATCTGACCACACCTCTCCATGGTTCCATACAAGATCCACACTACTTCTTACAGAAAACATGTAGACAACATGTACGCAAGAAGAAAACAACCGAACACACAACAAGCTATCATCCAAGAAAAATGTGAGAGAAAAGAGGCAATAACAACCCACCATCAAGCCACAACCAACCCACAAGAGAAAACAAGAAGAAAATAGAGGGAGAGAGTAGGGTTTCGGCCAGCAAGGATTTTACCTTGCTTCTCTCCTCTTCCTCCTTCTTTTCTTCTTCTTTCTACTTCTCTCCTTCTTTCTCCTTCTCTCCTTCTTCTTTCTCCTTCGGTTGGGTGACTTAGGGCAAGGGAAAACGAAAAGGCTGAAGAGAGAGGGGAAAAAATGAAGTGTTCGGCAAGGGGGAAGAGAGTAATAGGCGTGAAAATGGTTGGGGAAAAGACAAGGTTGCCCTCCCCCTTCTTCATGAATTCCACCTCACGTATTTTCAATCCGGTAAAATTTCGGAATGTAGTTATATGTGTCGACACCATCACTCAAGGTGTCGACACTTCCAACACTTAGTCAAAATGGGAAAAAAGTAAAACTCTAGGGTTTCAGTTAGATGTGTCGACACCATCACTCAAGGTGTCGACACTTCCACCACTTGGTCAAAATCCACGGGAGTTCTGGAAAAAGGCGAACTCTCGGGTTTCAGTTGGATGTGTCGACACCATCGCTCAAGGTGTCGACACTTCCAACACTTGGTCAAAATCACTCTAGTTCCGGAAAAATATAAACATTCGGGTATCGGTCTAATGTGTCGACACTATGACCCAAGGTGTCGACACTTACAACACTTAGTCAAAATTCACTTTGGGCTCCAGAAAAGGTAAACTTTCGGGTGTTAGTTTAATGTGTCGACACTATGCTCAATGTGTCGACACTTACCTCAAAAAAATTTCAAATTAAAACATACCTATATCCTGAGGAAAATCATAGCAAAATCTCTCTCCTTTACAACGACATAAGTAAATTCGGGATCTCACATGTACTCTGAGGGCCGAGGCTCGTGAATCGTGATCATGTGCTAAATGTCCATGTATTCCTCTCTTGGAGATTGTATTAGTGTCAGGTTTTTGGCTGGGCCATGTGACCTGTCTCACCTCTTCAGCTTTACAGATAAGGCTTTGAAATTCTCACCAACATTTATTTACCAAAAGTTTAAATCCAGAACATCATTTGCACTAGTCGGATATCATCACGTATCATGTAGCTGGCGACTTCTTTGCTAATTTATAACTTCAAATGTTCATTACCTTTTCTGAATCAATACTTTTATTTTCATTTTATATACGTTTCAGAAAGAAAATTATGGTAGTATCTCATTCCGATGCTTTCCACATCCAAAAGATCAATTACTTTGTACACAGATTATTAGATCTACCAGGACCGAATTAAGCTTAATTACCATATTTATATTCCCTGTACCAATGCTTTGCGCAAAGTTAGTCCCCGTGATCCTTAAAATAAACTTAGTGGTTAGGGGAGAGGTGGCACTGGTAGACGTTGCTTCTGTTTAGAAATCTCAGGGAGTATTGATTTGTTGATCTGATGGGAATATATCTGGAGTGTCTCTGCTAAAGATAACGAAATGTGTCTGTCGGAAACACCAGTGAGGTTTTTCATACATGTTAGAGCTCTGTCTGGGCATTTTCTAGTTGACGTTGGATTCCATCCAATCTGCACATGTGGCGATGTTGTGATGAAGGGAGGGCTGTATGTTGTAGTTTTAGGAAATATGGATAAAATTACAGGAGGGTGTGCATGTCAGTTTGGTTTTTCCTTTGCTATGTTATCACTTTGGGCAAATTGGTGTGCATCTTTGTGTGTGCCAGTGTTGTAAAATGTTGAACCTCTGTATGAACTGCGCAATGAGAGAGAAAAAAAATATCATTTGTACCCCAATGTAATCCTTCAGTTAACTTTCGTCTGATGTTTCTTTTTGCTTGCATACATTTGGGTAAATAGTTTTCTTGTGCAGTGTGCCTATTTTGTGCAGTGTGCCTATTTAGTGCGTAAAGGAAGTAATAGTTTTCTTGTGCAGTGTTCCTATTTAGTATCGTGTGGAGTGCAAACTAAGCAGACTTTATTTTCCAACCTGGACTTCACAATGGCACCACGACAGTGTCGATGCAAGCTCCCAGTCCAAGAAAGGACTTCGTGGATAACGCAAAATCCAGGTCGACGGTATTTTACATGCGGGCTAGACGTTGACCATTCGGTGAGTAATACATGGTGAATCTGCAATTATATTCAACATTTTGTCTGCTTTGCTTAAAACCCAATTGAGGATGTCACAATCTGTCCACTTGTCTTTTGTAGGGGAGAACGCGTTGTGGTTTTTTCGAATGGGTAGATATTGAGACGTCGAAGCGGGACCCAGCCGAATATGTCCCCCTATTGAACCGCAAGATTTAGCGGCTGTTGTCCTATTTGAAGATGAAGGATAATGAGCTGCAAAGGCTCGGAGCGGAGAACCATATGCTGAGGGTGGAAAACCATATGCTCAAGAAGGATCCTGAGTTGGAGAGGATGAGGGAGGAAATAGTCTTAGGATTAGCTGCCTTTGGTTTGGCAGAGAAAACCAAACCCTCATCCTCATCCTCATCTTAATTTGTAATTTGAGGGTCTCAATAAATGTAGATTACCCTCGCACTTTTGTATCTAATATGTAATTTGATCTTAATATGTAATGTAGGTCTCCGCTATATGTATGAGAAAAAGATAGTCAGTGCAATTTGCCAGTCTCCTTGCTTTGTGGCGTGCACATGGCAATTTAAGCTTGTAATGATGTTTCAAATTGCCTATTATATGTTCAGCTGATAGGTTCGATGATTTTTCCATGCAGGGTCAAAACTGCCGGCAAGTTAGAATATAAGAACATCTCTTCTGGATTTGGGGTTTTGCTGAAGGAGCAGGGAGTTCGAGGTTTCTTTAGGGGTTGGGCGCCCACTTTGCTTGTCAGATGGATTGCCCAAGTTTGTGAAGTCCGAAGGAGCTCTTGGGTATGGAACTTTTATGAAATACTCTGTGTTTTTTATGTGGTAGCTGTGGAATATAATGCTCCTATGATTTGTAATATAATACCCCTCTGTCTTAAGCAACATTCTCAGTCATTGGTTTTAATCTGAGTCAAAGTTTTATATATATAAAATAACGATCAAGGGTTGTTAACTCTTGTAGCATTCTGTTTTTCTTTTCTGAAGAGAGAAGAAAATGAATGTTTTGTTAGAAATTCTTGTGGCAATTTTGTGCAATTGGGTTAGTCTTGTGATGAGGGCTCTTGAACGAGTCTCATTTTAGCCCTTTCCAAAAGATTAGTGATGACTTCTTTTATGCTTTCTGTTGCAGTTTGATTAATCCTTCTTCTGTGTTGTACGTTGTCTACAGATGATTATGTATATGATCTTTACACTGTAAACAATGCCATGGACATAATTCATCAAGATGCTTTAAACCCATTTCCTCTGTAAGAATATTCTGGATTTGTTTTCTTTTTTCTTTTTATTTTGGCTATATTCTGGATTTGCTGAGTTCCTCTTATTATGTTTCTTCCTTAAGTTGATGTGTTGAATCCCTGTCCTCGTGGTGAAGACAAAATCCACAAAACCACCGAGGTACAGAGAGCGTTGGTTTTATCTTCATCACTAAATTCATATGTATTTCTTTTATCTTTTATGGTCCTTTAATTCTCTTGGTCTGTTCTCAGCCGAAGATAATCCTCTGAATGATTATCCAGATGAGATATCTGAAGAGGAAGGGGAAGGGAAGAGGAAATGGAAGGGGATAGTGATGAGATATCCAGATGATGCTGCTGATGATGCTGTTAGTGATGGTGAAGATTGGAAATCGTCTCATCGATGAGCATCAGTTTTTTATGGACATGAAAATCTTATTCTTGAGACATTGATGATTTTGGCCCTTTAAGTTGGAGTACTTGTGTAGATTTTTGCTGTTGGGGAAGTAGTCTAATGTTATGTCTGTGAATATGTGGTACACTTTTGACATGTTCTTAGGGATAGATGACCATTGCCCCTAACTTGCCCATAGCAGATTTGCTATGCATACATAAAATTTGCTTTCAACTAAATTCGAAAACAATATTTTTTTAATTAATGTGCAAATTTTCAAAAAAAAAAACACTCGTTTGAACTTGATTACCAGTGGCTCCTCTAAAAAGATGTGATGGCTTAGGAATATACAGGGGTCCAACAATAGTATTATATTTGCATTCGATTATTAGAGTAATTTCCTAATGGTCCGGATAGTCGTCCCACTACAAAACCAAATGCTCATGCGTTGCTGTGAAGTAAAGGCGGTTCATTTGAAACATGCAAAAAAAACGTGTTTATAACAAAATGCTATGCACAAAATGAAGAGAGAAAAAGGGTAAATCATCATCTTCAAGCATGGATTAAACCCACTTAAGTACTCTGAACCGCCACCACAAAATGCTATGCACAGTTAGAACTACCTTTCACCCAACAATTAAGCCAAAACCTCAAATCTGTAGCTTAATATGATCCAAGCTCTAACATTCAAGCTCAAATAGTCGAACCTTTCCTCCTTTTTTCCCTCGGCAAGGAAAGAGGATTGAAGCACATAAATGCCACAACTGATCCAGAAAAACAAAGACATCTAACAATCTCGATAAGGGAGTCAACAACTTTGTTGAGCTTCAACAAAATAGTCATATCTGGAAATAAAAAGTTGGGCAAATAACTATTGAAGCATGAACAGAGCTGCAGCCATGAAGCAAAAATGCAAGCCAACAAAGACTGTCTTCCAGCAATTTCTGAATCTTAGGACACAAATTCCCCATTTCCTGCAATTACCTTTAAGTACAGTACAATTACCAGTGAGTACAGTACAAATATCCAACTACCACATACAACATATCCAACTACCAGTGAGTACAGTACAAATATAATATTTTCATATGCGCGTCATCACTCAACCAAGCACCATGAGCATAGAATTTATGGCATGCAACAAAAGACGAATACTTGACATCTCGCCAGTAGTAATTGTACGCGATGAAGAATGATGGTTAAGTAGGGCATAAACTTGAAATAGGGTGGCCATGGCATGCATTGCAATTCCCGGGTCGGTTGGAATCATGGAATTGACAGCGACAGTCATCCAATCGAGTTTTTGCAATGAGTTTTTCCTCAGATCGCAGGCTAACTGCCACAGGAGGTTCATTAGTACACTTTGACTCACAGGGAGAGGAACTAACGACACCATCCACAGTGATCAACCTTAATAAAAATAGTGAGTTAGAAATAAATTAATACCATAACCCATCAACAGATATGTTTGTGGACAATAATAAATTAGAAAATTTACCGTTGACAGGAACCAGGATACAATAGACATATCATTACTTTGGAGGGCTACATTGAAAGCTTTTTCAAAATTGTGTTGAAGTACCAAGTTTGCCAACTCCATTGTTACGTCAACTGGCACCACAATCTAATACCACCATGACCGAACCAACGTCATCAAATAATTTCAAGTACAAATAAATGAAGTGTGGCAACTGTCTTCAAATGGATTTTATGTTTATACCTGAGTACTCGTACCACGACCTGGATCATTTTCAAGAACACACAGTGGCATCGGGGTCTGAGTATCGTTTGATTGATCCTGCGTAGCGTTTAAGCCCTACAAAACAAAACTCAAAGTGTTGTATTTTAATTAGTGTCCATGCAAACGCAGGATGACATACCCATATGCACTAGAAAAAAAATTGCATTCTTGCAACCTTTTTGTTCCCAATACTTGGTTCAGCTTCTGTCTCAATTGCTGGATTTGACCCTTTTCGTTTTGACTTCTTGACCGCTTTTTCAACTGCAGACACCATTCTTGATGACCTTGGTCTCCCTTTCCTCGTAACCTTAACAGGACTAAGGACGATATTACTTTGTGTCGCCGAAACCTCATTACTTTGAACTGACTGCTGGTAGCCAGAAGATGCAATTGCGACAGCAGGTTGGTGGGAGCCACTAATGGGCTGAATTGCACGAAATTCATCTATCAACTGCTCAGCATTTCTCATCACCTTTTCGTATCTGTCCACGTCAACTGATGCTAATTCATTGAACTTTTTGCACAACAGGTCATATCTTTCGTCAGTAGGGTCACCGTGAAAAGCATCGTAACTACTTTTAATAAAAGTGTAATGTCGCCTTAGATCCTTCCTCCATCTCGCAAGATAATATTTGCATGGCAACTTTACTACTTTCTTTGATAGCAGCACAGAAATGGCATGACAACACAAGATACCTCTCGTTTCAAACAACGCACATGTGCACTTCACCTCTCCTTCTTCATCATTGTAGGAAAGTAAATAGGGTTTTTCCTTTATATCTTTGTTCACAACCCCTAGCTGAATCACTTCGTAAGTAGCAATTGCACCTTCTACTCTAAGACGAGAATGATTACATTGCATAACTTTCCGAAACTCCCCTTGAACTTCCTTGAACTTTGCATTGGTATACACATCTTGAAAGCTCTCCTCTAAAGGAAACGGACTTGAACACGGAATTATGCGATTGAAGGAATCAAAATCAGCATTTGTCTCTTTCTCAGCCATCTTCCTCAAAGCACTGTCAAACTGATCAACAAATTCCTTTAGTGTGGTCTGTGAGTGCACATAACCATCAAAAAATGCATTCATACTTTCACTTCGTTGCGTAGTATTCATTCCCGCCCAAAAAGTATTTTTCACATATGCCGGCACCCAAAATTCCTTTTCACCATATAACTCAGTCAACCATGTATTATTTTCTAACTGATAAGTCTCAATTAGAAACTTCCAATTTTCCTCGAACTGTTCACAGGTTTCGGATTCATATACACAGTTATTCAAGGCTACCTTAATACCATGGAAATCAGGATTTACTGCAAACTTTTCAGGTAGCTTTCTCATAATGTGCCACAAACAATATCTATGACGTGTCGTACTGCCGAAAACTATTTCAATTGCATTCTTCATAGCCCTAGCCTGATCTGTTAAAATTGCACTTGGGGCTTTACCGTTCATGCAACCCAACCAATTTTCAAACAACCAAACAAACGTACTTGTATCCTCATTGGACATAAGTGCTGCACCAAACAGCATTGACTGACCGTGATGATTAACACCTACGAAAGGAGCAAATGGCATGTCATATCTATTAGTCAAGTACGTTGTGTCGAACGAAATGACATCCCCAAAGTATTCATATGCTGCTCTACTTTGTGCATCGGCCCAAAAGACATTTCGCAAACGACAATCGTCATCCATGTCCATTGCATAGTAAAAGCCAGGATTATTCTTCTGCATTCTGCAAAAATACTCACTAAGTGCTTGACCACCTCCTTTACCTAGCCGAAGCTCTCTTGCCTTTTGAATAAAATTTCGAGCGTCTTTTTCTCCGAAGGACAGATTTTCATACCCCCCCATTTCAACAACAAGCGAGTGGAAATTCTTACTTGTACGTATTCCAGCTCTGTCATTTATATCTAGCCTTCTTTTCACAGAATCTTCAATTCGCCTATGGCATTTCATTAACCTGGCTTTGCCTGGGCTTAGACTATGGTTATGTTGAAGCACAACTCTAGTCAACATCCACTTTCCATCTCCACAGACCATTGCACAAATCCTGGCTGGACAATTTGTTTTAATTGTTGTTGGCACAGCATCACTTTTAGTCTTTCTTTGGTTCCCTTCACGAACACAACTATAAGTTACGTGTGTGACATTCCCTTCCCTTATTTTGTTGCGTCTTTTTACCACAGCAAAACCATCTTGCTTAGCATACGTTACATAGTACCGAAAAACTTCATCGACCGAATCAAACATCATTGATGTCTTCGGCTCTTCAATTTTTTCATCCCCATCTATCACATCGTATACCCGAGCATTAGCTGCTTTATCATCACCATCTTCTTTATCATCAACCTCTAAATTACATACAAAAAATTAAATAAGAATTGCGACTTCCAACTCTATACTTGGGTTAAAGAACAATAATTTGACGCTATAGTAAAAAAATAAGAAGCCTAACCAATCTCAGTGTCATTTTCGTCGATTACATCATTGTCGTTATATTCACTGTCAACTTCTCCGTCAATCTCCAAAAATGAACTAGAACAGTCCATTTATAATACACCAGCCTAACAGTACCACCTGATGTGCGTAATCTCTCAGTGATTGGCTTTACATGAATGGACTTAAGAAAATGTCTTACGAGGTAGCCTTAAAATCTTTCAAATACTGTAAAGATGCAAGAGAATTGTTAGTTGTATTCTTAAGCACATAATCATAGCTGTAAATTGTTAGTGTTCAAGACAAGGGAAATGATGCATCCTGATGCATAAAGAACTGGTGGAATTATTCTCAACATGAGAGTAAAAAAGTATGTTTGGAAAGAAAAAAATTTGTGAAAATTAAAGAGTTATTCCAAAAGGACTTACAAACTTGAACTTGCTAGCTACAGAGCCACAGGATATATGGATGTTTAAAATTGTCTCCTGCAAATACTTCATGGAACATCATACTTATACTTGACAAAAAAGAGTGTCAAAAGTGCATAGTATTCCAATTAGAGACCACTCTGCAACACACCCATTAGGAAACTTGTAGTTCATTCTCATAAAAATTTTGTGTGGCAGTCGTTGTAATTCTTCAACCACAAGTGGAAGCAAAGCAAGATCTCCTACTATATTCTCTCCCTTCACTTTCAGAAGTGAAGAAAGAGCAGCAAAACATAAAGAGGCAAGATTTGTTCTGTAGTTTTGTTGGCTTCTCATGTTATTCTTTATTATTGTGTCAATACTTATATCTCCTTTTGTTGCTTGATATGCCAATTCTTTCAGAGGCTGGAAGAGAAAATAAACTCCAAGGAGGCAGAAAAACGGCAGCTGCAAACAAAGCCTAAGGTTGATCTCATAAACTTTCTATAGTGTTAAGTACGTGATATGGAATCCTAACTCGAATGAATAAAAACAACTGAATGAAAACGATGCCCTACTGTAAGTGGCTTTTAGCGTAAAAATCAATTGAATAATCTGCTAGTCATCAAGCAAATGAAGTTCCTACCTGAGGCCAACCATTTCCTGTTTGTAGTCATCCTTCAATACACACGAAATTCAAACTCCAGGCGATGGGATCGAGGGAGAGCGGCTGGGTAGGGAGACGTTGGTCAGCTCTTGGGTTTGGGTTTGCTCAGCTCTTGGGTTTGGGTTTGCTGCTGGTTCAAGAGCACAAAGGGGCAGTTCGTGGGTTTCGTCGCTTGGGGTTTGAAATGAGGGGTGTCTGAGTGAGAGTGAGAATCGCGGGAGGGAGGAAACAAAAACATCTAAAATACGTTGAAATCTGGTCTGTGCATATACATTTCAAACCGCTCTGTGCATATACGTTTGAAATCCGGTTTGTATATAAGTTGAAATCCGGTCTGCACAGTTGAAATCAGTCCAACTGCTGGGCCCCGCGCCACGTCCGCCAGCGGGACGCTGGCAGGACGCGGGCGGGATGCCCAGCATTCCTCTTGTAAATATATGAGTGACGTGGCCTGGGGGATGAAATTCGGGTGAATTCATAACTCCGGGATGATTTTTGGATTCTTGTGTTTCTGGAAAAAGAAGATTTAGGGAAATCCTAGGTTCAGTCGAAGAAAAGGGAAGAGAGAAATCTGGAGAGTTTTGGGAATGGGGATTGAGGATTGAGACTAACCGAAATAGAATTAGAGAATTGATGAGGCCTTAAAAAATTCCTAGCATCCCTTGGCTCGACTCTTAGTTCAGAGCCATAACTAAAATCCATCTTTGAATTTAACAATTCATAAGAACTAATAGAAGGCCCTGATCTCCCACAATGGTAGCAAAAATCAGAGAGCTTTTCATATCGAAATGAAATATGAGATGGGCATTTCTTATTTCTAGGAAAATTTTGTTAGAGGAAGATTCACATCCAACTCTCCCTGATTCTTACGAATTTTTTGCAAGCTAAACAAAAAGGCAGAGGTTCAATTTCAACTAAAGAACCCAAGTGTTCCCAAATCAACTTAATGTTCTCATGAGAGGCTATAGAGAGGGGTAATCCATGCAATTGTACCCAATATTGAGCCCTAGACATGTCTATCTCTTCAATTCCTATATTGGGAGGCCATTCTTTGAGAATTAACAAATGCCCTTTGAAGTTCCAAAGCGCAACTTGCATTAAATGGTCTTTTTCTGGCGAGATTTAAAATGAAGAAGATACTTGTTATCCTTCAAGTCTTCACTGGAGAGTCCTTCCACAAAATGCCAAACTTTGTAGCTGGGATTATACCTCTATGAAACGGCTTGTTTGCAATTAATTTACCCACGATAATCAAATTTAAGACTTCTACAGCTTGCTCCAGATTTACTTTCAGCTTCCAGGGGAGATCTCCCCAGGAGAGGGCTTGGGTTTGTGAAATAAGTCTGCCTATATCATCATCATCCATATTGGAGGGAGGGTATAGAGACATTGAGAAGGAAAGATAAAAGGGAGGGGAAACTCTGGTTCGATGGGAGAAAGATGAACAATGAGAGATTGGGTAAAAGAGTAATAACGAGAGAAGGAAGAAGCTGCAATTCAAAAGATGAACAATAGATGAGAAACAACGGAGAAAATGAGCCACAGGAGGTGCTCAGACTTTTGGAGATGATCCCCTTTTACAGCTACCTCTATTATTAAAAGAAGGTACCTAATACACGGGAAATGGTGTTTGTGTGCTAAAATTTGGGAGTTGTCAAATTTTAGGATACGATAGTAGGTGAAAAAGTGAAAAGATATTATTTGAGTGAATTATTTAAGAAGATTATTTTGTAGCTATTTTAGAGAGGTGTGCACGGATCTTGGACAAAAAAACATCAATTACTTACTAAGAAAATTTTAGTATAGGTGTTGTTATTAAATAAAATAAAATGGTGTGTACATGCAAATATATGTATATATGTAAATATATGTGGATGTGTATGTAAATATATATGTCATATTGGTTTGTGATGTTTTGCCTCACAAATTTGGCAATCTCTGTTTTCATATGTTCAAACATAAAGACTCAAATCTTGATACATTTTTTAGTGCTTCTTGGATAGACTGTGTAAAGAGAGCAATGAGCTTCTTCTAAAATAGCATTTGTAATACTCTGGTCTTTAGGTACACACAAAAAATTTCGATATTTTAATATTCTCATCTTCTGATATGTTGAATTCTTGTTTTGACCGACTTTGGACTTCCTTTATGAGCTTTCCTAATTCCATATATAGCAACTGAGCTTCCTTAATTCTCTATACCAAAGTTGGTTGAATAACCATACTTGCCAAAAAGAGCTCTATAATCATCTTTGACAACTTCAATCATTGATCTCTCCAAGTTTATTATGATATGATGCTAACTAATCAAAGCGGACATTGAAACTCCATATAATTTTCTACTTAACGCGTCGGCTACTACATTAGCCTTTGTCATATGGTAAATAATCGTATAGTTATAATCTTTGATTAGTTCTAACCATATTAACTCTGCAAAACTGGTCATGAATATGCTCTTCGAAATTCAATGGAGGTCTTGGATTTAGAAAAAGGAACTGGTGAACAAAGCACTCATTCCTAAGCTTGGTTGGAGGCTAATCTCTCAGCCAAACTCTATGCGGGCATCTATCCTAATGGGAAAAATACTGTTCAAGGATTATATGCAGTATAACAACAGGGTGGAATCTAAATCTGATAGTTTATATGCAGAATTAAACTATAAACAATCAACATGTTTTCAACAAAACATCAACCAAGATTATGATTACAATTTCGGATTCGATTCCATACCTGAGATAGGAATATAGGAACCTACAAACCTTAAGCTGCTTTACGATCCAATCCAAAGCTCCAGCAATTCAGAACAACAACTCAGATGTGTTGTCTCCTAAGGGATTTATGTCACTCTCTCGTTATCGGGATTTCCCTAATAGGTTCTGATGGCCAACCCCTTGAATATAACAATTATATTTATAAGCCTGGGAAAAACCCTAGAAAGAACATGAGACAAAGGATCCTTAGGGATCTCAAATTCCAGCCGTAGGATAACACTGAAGAACTCTTCTTCTAATACAATTAGGGCTTCTACTAATTACAATCAAGTCCATCAACATATTGTAATTGACCCCTCAAATTTTGAGATTATTGCAAATATGCCCCTTTACATACAATTAATTCCTTCCACCACACTATATTCCATATGAGATATTAGGACTGGATTAATCAATTTGGTTATCGAGGGCACATAATTCTAACAATCTCCCACTTGGCCTCAGAACCAAATATCACCGTCATGTCCCTATCTCATGTAAACTTGATTTCTTAGTTTTTAACTCAGTTGGACCACAAAACAATTTTGAAATATATATCATATACTTTTATGTATTCATAAAATAGTTTTGTAAAACACTTCGGCCGGATTCTTTTGGTCCAACTCTTTCATGAACACTAACTGAATATACTGTCTTTCCAAAAGACTGGTGGATTCCTTGTTGAGCATTCATACCACTCAATCATCGCGCACACAACCCAACATGTCCAGATATAGTCCTGAATGAACATCACAGGTTGACAATATCAAAGCTGTGTACACAATTCATGAATAAATACAAACCTCTTAGGTCTAAGGACAATACCGAATTGTGATAGAATAACCTTTAACCTGACAGTGATCATTTCCAAAAGGTGTTCTTAATCGGATCTTGTTTAGTGTATGTACTTGCTACATGACACTCACTCGTCTGCTTAAGGTCATACCTCAATGATGGAATCAATCATTCTCCGCACAACAAGTGTAGACTTTATGTTTAAAAAAGTCTAGAACGCTTTCAGGCTTACAAGGAACTGAAAAATCATTATTCTCTGCCTTTGATTCATTAATCTCTAGCATAATTTTTCTACAATGTTATCTGAACAAATTTACATACATAACATCTCATGTTACGTATAAACCCATAACAACAATAATATATGTGAGAAACAAATAAACTTTTATTATCAAATAATAAAGAAAACGTCAAGTCCACTCATACATATATCTCAAACACATATCCTTAATATGTTTCTCAAACACTTTCTGAGATAAAGGCTTTGTAAGCACAAATTCGGATGTAGATCTTCTATCATCAATGTCTGATTGAAAATCCAAATCTGTATATCCCCTGGACAGACAAATCCTCACTGTCATACAGTAAGAAATAATGTTTTGTATTTCTCAAATACCTGAGGATATGTTTCACTGCTAACCAATGTTCTGGACTTGGATTGGATTGATATCTACTCACAACGCTAACTGCGTGACTGATATCAAGCCTAGTGCAAAGCATAGCATACATGAGACTCCCTACAGCTGAAGCATAATGGCAGTTACTCATCTTCTCTCTTTCTTCGGGTGTTTTTGGACACATTTGCTTAGAGAGATTAATTCTATGTCTTCAAGGTAGAAACTCTTTCTTGGAATTTACTATGCTAAATCTAGCCAATATCCTGTCAATATAATTGACTTGTGAGAGACTCAATAATCTCTTCTTTCAATTTCTAAACACTTTGATCCCGAGTATGTAGGATGCTTCTCCAAGGTCTTTTATTAAATATTGGTTAGACAATCACATTTTCACAGATGACAAAGCACCTACATCATTCTCAATGAGTAGTATGTCATCCACATAAAGAACCAAAAAGGTAATAGCACTCCCTCTAACCTTCTTGTAGACACAAGGTTCATCCATGTTTTGTGAGAAACCAAACATTTTGATTGACTCGTCAAAACGGATGTTCCAACAACGTGATGCTTGTTTTAGGCCATAAATAGATTTCTCCAATTTTCTCACTTTCGATTCATTTTCCCGAGATATGAAACCTTCTGGTTGTTTCATATAAATTTCTTCATAGATGTACCCATTCAAAAATGTGGTTTTCACATCCATCTGTCATATTCCATAATCATAGTATGTCACAATCGCTAAAAGAATCATTTTGAACTTTAGCATGGCTACAGGTGAAAAGGTTTCCTCATAATCAATACCAACCTTTTGAGTATACCCTTTTGCCACCAGCCTAGCTTTAAAGGTCTCTACCTTTCCTGTTGGTCCAAGTTTCCTTTTGTAGACCCATTTGCAACCTATAGGCTTAATGCCTTCTGGTTTGTCTACCAAGGTCCATACCTTGTTGGAATACATGGAGTCCATCTCTGATTCCATAGCTACATGTCAATGCTTAGCATTTTTTCATTAACAACCTCTGTATAACCACAAGGATCAATCTCCAGTCCCTTAGATTCCATTTGGTAAATCTCATTTAACAAATTGAATTTTACTGGAGGTCTTATAATCCTTTTACTATGACGAGGCTCCTTTATTTCAACAGGTTCACTTTGATCAGTGGGAACAACCACTTGATCCTCATTGTTCTCATTCTGCACAGTCACTGTACTATTTATTTGCTCATCAAGAGCAACTCCACTCTCGGTTTCATTCAAACTATAATCCTCTTCAAGAAAAGTAGCATTTATGCTAACAAACACTTTGTTTTCATTAGGATTATAAAAGTAAAAACCAGTAGTCATTTTGGGATAGCCTACAAATAGGCATCTATCAGTCCTTGATCCCAACTTATCCACATTAAACCTTTTAACATGAGCTAGACAACCCCATATCTTAAAATGATTAAGATTTGGCTTCTTGCCAGTCCATAACTCATATGAGGTATTAGGAACTGATTTTGAAGGGATCCTGTTTAACAAGTAAACAACGGTCTCCAAAGCATGTCCCCAAAATGATATGGGCAACTCAGATATGCTCATCATGGAACGAACCATATCCAATAGGGTTCTATTCCTTCTCTCTGCAACACCATTATGTTGTGGTGTGCCTGGTGGTGTGAGTTGAGATATGATTCCATTATCTTTAAGATAAACTTTAAAATCATCCAAGAGGTATTCGCCTCCCCTGTCGGAGAGAATCATTTTAATTGACTTTCCAATCTGTTTCTCAACTCCATTGTGGAATTCTTTGAACTTTTCAAAAGATTCCGATTTATGCTTCATCAGGTATAGATAACCATACCTGGAATAATCATTAATGAAAGTAATGAAATAAGAGAAACCTCCTCTTGCCATGTGGTTGAATGGACCACAAACATTAGTATGTATTAATCCTAATACTTCTGTGGCTCTTATTCCTTTTCCTGTAAAAGCACCTTTGGTCATTTTTCCTTGCAAATAGGGCTCACAGATTGGATAGGGCTCAATTTTCAGAAATTGCAACCACAAGTAGGTTGGATTAACATCCGTCTTCCTCTTAAGAGATAACATACTAGAATCATCATTCTTAACATTATTCAAAGAATTATCAACATTTAAAAGATAAAGACCATCATAAATAATTCCAGAAATAACAAATTTATTTTGAAACTTTATAACAAGTTTTGAATGGAAAAGAAACGAATATCCAGATAAAACAAGTTTCGAAATAGAAATCAAATTTCTACGTACTTTTGGAACATAAAGAAAGTCTTATAGAATCAAAATTCTATTATTCGATAATTCTAAACTAAACAGTCCGATGACGGTCGCTGCAACAGTTGCACTCGTCCCCATCTAAAGGATAAACTCCCCTTCATAGAGCTTTCTGGTCTCCTTGAACCCTTGCAACATATTGCAGATGTGAGATGTAGAACTAGAATCCATACACCAAGAATTAAATGGACCATCCATTAAATTCAATTCAATTACAAGCATATTAGACACACCTTCAGAAGGTTTGCCCTTTTTAAGAGAAGCTAAGTAAACTCGGCAATTTCTCTTCCAGTGATCAGGCTTGCCGCAATGGAAATAATTTCCTTTGCCGTTGTTCTTGTCACCTCCTTTGTTTCCTTGCCCAGCTTGCACATTCTTAACTGCCTGAAACCCCTTATTATTTTTCTTGAATTTCTTAAACTTGGGTTTCAGTTTCATAGAGGCATTAGATTTCTCTGTGACCATCACAACAAGTTTGTCATTCTTGATGAGATTTTGAGCTGACTGCAACATATTGAGCGGCTCTGACAATGTCACACTCATCTTATTCATATTGTAATTAAGGACAAACTGATTGAAAGAATCAGGCAGATATGAAAGAATGACATCAACTTTTGTGTCACTATCCATCTTAGCTCCCAAAAAATCCAGTTCGTTGATGAAAGAAATCATCTTCAAGACATGATCCCGAACTGGGCTCCCTTCCACCGTTTTAGTGGAAATCAGATTCTTCATAGCAGTCTGCCTAGCAGATCTACTCTGCTCTCCAAACATTTCTTGGAGATGCAACATAGTGCCTGCAGCTGTAGCTATGCCCTCACAATCTTTCTGCAAAACATTTGAGATTGAAGCCATAATATAACACTTTGTCATATTATCATCATTATGCCACTTGTTAAAGACTTTCTTTTCTACCTCAATGGCATTGTCCAGGGCAAGCTCAGGTGTCTTAGATGTCAGAACATAACCGATCTTATCGGGATAAGAGAACAATCATTAGATTTCTCTTCCAATCAACATAATTCGGTCATGTCAACCGATTTTCATCCAGAATCCTAGCCAAAGGATTAAAAGTCATCTTGAATCTGTAAAATCATTTACATATATAATTCCATTAGATTCAGGTTTTTGAATAACTAATGGTACCACCCATCCGAACAATAAACAGATATATCACATATATCACAATAATGAAAAATATAACATTTATATTTATAACATTATAAATGGGTATCGAGAACCTCTACCTTACATACAACAACAAATCCATTTTGGTACTCATTGTACAAATCTTATAAAGGCGAATAGCTACTATTCATCAAAATTTACATCATATGTAAAATATTTTAAAATATTTGTGATTCTCGATTTTCTTTTGGTCTACCTAAATAAACATCTCTTGTACTATTTTAGCACTTGCGTTTATTTGGTTTGTACATTATATTATCTAAGTGTGTTCTAAATACTTGTGAGTTATGTCACTATTTTAGTAGACACTCCCACTAAGATGTAGACACTTATCTTCCCAAGAGATAAACAAGAAAATTTTACAAAACTAAAATCGGTTTTATCCATTTTGGCTTCAACCAATTTTAATCAAGTAAAACTTCTATTTATTGATAATAGAGACCATAGGAAAAATTACTATAATTAATCCTATTTAGCACCAAAAATTAGGGCCACCGGTTTGGTTATGGATGATGGTCCGAGTCTAACCCAGACCGCATAGATGGTCAGGGTCTAACCCGGACTTGGGATGGGCTGCGGGCCCGGGTCCAACCCGTGGCCCTAGCCCCAGCATGGGCTGCTATGGGCTGGCCCATTAGGGCCCAGCCAGTGCTGTGCAACCCTCCTTTTTTTTTTAAAAAAAATGATGACCCAGCCCAACGTTTGGGTTGGGTTCTTCAGCCTTGGGCCTAGTAAGGCCTAAATGCCCTACGGTTTGGCCCAAGAGGGCGACCCCGGGATCTTATCCCTGGGCGCCACTCGTGCCTTTGGGAAGGCATAGCAGGCCAGCGCCGCTACCCCCGTCCGACACCCCACGTCCGGCCATGGATATTGTCGGACGTTGGACGTCCAGACCGCTGGCAGCCACTATGCTGCCGTCCAACGCACTGGTGGTCGTCGGTGGCCATATTTCCCTCACACCCGTGTCTCACACGGTTGTGTGATGATTTCCGTGGCTCCTCAACCTCCAAGGCCGCTGGATGCCTCCATAGCTCCGGTCAGGTGCTTTTCCGGCGAGTAGAGCGGCGGCAACTCACCAAACAGCTGACCGCAACAATTTTTTCGCAAGGAGAACTCTTTCTCACGAACATGTTACCTCAAAATAACTTAGACAGTACCGCAAATAAGTTCACAATTGAATTAATTCAGTACGAAAAACTTCACAAACATATCGCATATGCAAACACAGAGAAACAAGTTTCTCTTTCACGGAATTTTCAAAGTCGCGAAAGGATTTTTAATTTTTCATAAAAATTAACAAGGTTCATATAATCCAACAATTGTAATCATGTGAACCTACACTCCGATACCACTGATAGTTTATATGCGGAATTAAACTATAAACAATCAACATGTTTTCAACAATACATCAACCAAGATTATGATTATAATTTCGGATTCGATTCCATACCTGAGACAGGAATATAGGAACCTACAAACCTTAAGCCACTTTACGATCCAATCCAAAGCTCCAGCAATTCAGAATAACAACTCAGATGTGTTGCCTCCTAAGGGATTTATGTCACTCTCTCGTTATCGGGATTTCCCTAATAGGTTCTGATGGCCAACTCCTTGAATATAACAATTATATTTATAGGCCATGGAAAAACCCTATAAAGAGCATGAGACATAGGATCCTTAGGGATCTCAAATTTCAGCTGTATGATAACACTGAAGAACTTTTCTTCTAATACAATTAGGGCTTCTACTAATTACAATCAAGTCCATCAACATATTGTAATTGACCCCTGAAATTTTGAGATTATTGCAAATATGCCCCTTTATATACAATTAAATCCTTCCACCACACTATATTCCATATGAGATATTTGGACTGGATTAATCAATTTGGTTATCGAGGGCACATAATTCTAACAAAATCTACTTACAGACTTATTTGATTACCAAACCATTTAAGGTATATTGCAACTGAAGATCTCTCCAACAGACCGTGTAGACAGGCTTCTCTGGCTACCTGACAAAAAAATGTATTTTTAGAGTTAAGTCCATATATCATCTTCTAGCTGAATCAGCAAACTGCTCACCCCAAAATCTATCATCAGCTGAATAGAAAAAAATTTAGAACCATAAAATCTCAGTCACTTAAAGCTTCTACTATGAAAACTAGTTTGGGATGTCTTACCTACTTCTAAAAGAATCCATAGAAACCTTCATATAGACCCTGATGAAGAAACTCCTTGCTTGATCTGCGATGATAAAAAGGAAAATATCAACCACTTGTTTCTAACTTGCCCATTAGCAAAGATTATATGGGGACAAAGTCCCTGGCCTCATTTGATGGAGAATTTGGCCACCACTCTATTGATTGGATCAGAATTATTTTGAATCCATCTGGTATCCTAATATCCCTCTGGAAGAGTCCCATCAATTTCAGCTCTTTGCCTCAGTTGCATGCGATATTATTTGGTTTCACAAGAACAAGAAATGGTCAGAAAATATCACTATAAATCCTTTGAGGGTTGTGAACAGAATCTATTCAGTTGTTTCGGAGCATCACGTGGCTTGGTCTTCAAAAATCCTCCAAGTGAAATTTTCGTACCCTAATCTCAAACCCACTCCAACAAACTGCTTGCAGGCGCAAGTTGATGCAGTAACCAGATCGGACAGATTTACGGCACCTAGGTTTAAACAAAATCATACCGCAGACCGAACCGAACTTGTGGTCTTAGTGGTACAAATCCGGTTCGGTTTGGACCGGATTTGGAAAACCGGTTATATTCGGTCCAGTCCAAGCCTTTTAGGAAACGATCTTGACAAGTTCGGACCAGATTTATTAATATAAATAATAAATATTTTTTAAAAAAATTAATACAAACTTAAAACTTTTACCCTAAACTAACATGTTGTTTGTTTTCAAAATTTTGTGTTGGTGTTAAAAACGAGGTGGTATTGAAATTGGTGAATGAGTGATAAAAGTAAAAGTGAAATTTTAAAATGTGTTTGATAAAAGTAAAATTTTGAAAAACAAACAGCATGTAAAACTATGTATTTTGACAAGGCCCTTCCCCCTTTTTATTAAGTCTCGATTGTCAAATCTCTCTTGGCTCTTAAAGACTTGAATGGTTGAACCCCCAGGCTCCAGTGTAGAGGCAGCCAGCCACAACGCCCCAGCAGAACAACCCAACTCCCCGAGTGCACGACAGGAGACAGCCGCATGACGCACTGTTGCTCAGCAGACCCACGTTAGTTCTCTCTTGCCCTTCTGCCTCTGTGGTTTTCCTCTGATGGAACTCACATGCAAACAACAGTAACGGTATGCTTTAAAGGTGCAAAATAGGGAAATACATTTGGATCTTGCCAAGAAGACAAAAAAAAATTGCTCAGGTTGAAGGAAAAGGTATTCATTACAAAAATGTTCTTGTAGTCACTTCAAAATTGTCACATTATTTCTCTTGTTTATTTTCTAAGTTTAGGATTGGTTATTATTGGAAATTTCTATGTTGCATGGAGTGAACTGTTTCTAGTTTACTAACAAATGGAGAACAATGTACTATCGTTTTTATTGATTGTTGTTTCTATGGTGTTTTCCATCAATTGAGAAATGTGTTTTGGTGTTGCTGAGAATGATGAAGCTTGCTATGTGAATTGAAGAAAAAACTTTCTTAACCAGTGGATAGTATTTATTCAGTGTAATCCTGGTAGTTTAGGATGTATGGGATAATTTTAAGCAGAATCACAAGCCCAATGAATTCAGAAGTCACTTATTCAGGACAATCCATTTTAGCTTGGCTTTTGGAGCATTATCTCTGAATCTTAGCTTAAATTTCCCTTTGCTATGAATAATTAGATGAGCTGGAAATGGATACATTATTATGACCTTTTGAGGGCTACACATGATCACGAAAGATGCATATGCCTCAATGAGCATATGTTCCCTTATTTTTTGTAGGATAAGTTTATAATGTGATCTTTTGTAGGCATATATGAGTTTTGATTATCACTTTATCAATAAATAAAGGTTGTTTCTACTTTCTATCCCTTGTAGACACTATGTCTCGTTCTCGTAATCATTCGGACCGTACTGTTGATGCTAGAGGATTGAGTTTAGAGGATGTGGATATGATGGTTGAGGAGGAAGATGTTTTAGAAATTCCCCCACCAAGTAGTGAACCACCTAAAAAAAAAAGAATCAATCTATGGTTTGGACTTCCTTTACAAAGAAGTATGTTTGTGACCATCCACGCCCCAGGGTATTTTGCAACTATTGTGATGTTGATTATGATGCGGATGGAAATAAGAATGTGACGAAAATTTTGTTAGACAATCTTTCTAAATGTAAGAAAAACCTCAATAAGCTACTCCCAAAACCAAACAAGAGGCAAAAAAAACTTTAGCATATGAGAAGGGAGTTGAGGGTGATGAGAACCCTAATAATTTGTTGTTGGCAAAAAAATTTGACCATAATCATGCTATAGCTCTTCGTCAAGATTTGACAGAGTTTCTTATTATTGATGAACTCCTTTTCAGGATTATGAAGTCTCCCCAATTTAGAAAGTTTGTACGGATGCTAAAGCCTAGATTTCAAGTCTCGCACATGACCATTGCTAGCACTTGTATTGACATTTTTAAGGATAAAAAAGCATGTTTTAAGTGTATAATTAGGGTTTGTGATAGTAGAGTTTGTCTCACCACTGATGCTTGGAATCAATTCGGAATTTTAGCTATATGGTTGTCACTGCCCATTGGATTGACAAGGAGTGGAAATTACAGAAAATGGTGATAAGCTTTCGTTTAATTGATAATCATAAAGGAGACACAATTGGGGCACAAGTGGAGGAGTGTTTACATGATTGGGGAATTGACAAGATTATGACCATCACAGTTGATAACGCGTTTTCAAATGATACAACTATTGGTTACTTGAAAATGCATCTACGAAGTAATGTGTTGAATGATCTTTACATTAACATGAGATATGCGACACATATTATGAATCTTGTAGTTGGTGATGGGTTGAAGATAAATGATGATGCAATTATAAGAGTTCGTGATACAATTAAGTATGTATTTTTTTTCTTTTCTTAGTACTATGCATATTTTGTTTCTTAGAAATTTATTATTTCTTACAGTTGTTTTTTGTGAGATGCAATTAGGTATGTGCGGTCTTCTCCTACAAGGCTTGTCAAGTTTAATCAATGTTGAGAAGGAGAGGATCGAATGTTTTAAAAGTTTGTGCCTTGATGTCTCAACCCGTTGGAATTCTACTTATTTGATATTGGATGTTGCTAAGAAGTATAAGTTTGTTTTTTTATAGAATGGAGAGTAATGATGTTGATTATCTTTCGCATTTTTATTGAATGTGAGTATGGGAAGAGGAAGTTGGGACCTCCAACAAAAGAGAACTGGACAAAAATAAGGGTATTTTGGAAGTTTATTGAACTCTCCTTTGATGCTACGGTGCAATTTTCTGGTTTTGTATCTTAATTCGAATTCCTACATCCATGGACTCTATAGGGTGCATTCTCATTTGTGTCATTATTCACAAAGTACAGACCAAAGATTGAAGGATATGATTGATATTATGAGGTTAAGTACCAAAAATGTTGGGGAAGAATGAAAGGTTAAATCTGTTGATATTTATTGCAAATGTGATTGATTCATGGTCTAAGTTACAAGTAATGGGACAATTGGTGAGGTTGATGTATCGTGGAATAGAGGGAGAGAAGTTGGTAGCCAGTATAAGTGATTTGTTTAGCGCATTGTTTGATGAATGTGCGTTGGGGTTACCTCAGGCTTAGGTGCATTCATCTAATAGTAGTATTCCTCTTCATCCTCCAGTGGTGTCGGGTTCTGGCAGCAAGCTAACTTTATTTGAGGATTATTGAAACACGGTTGTGTCATTCAAAACATATTCATAAAGTCCTAGTGCAAACTTAGAAATTTATTGGTATGTGTGTAATCCACTTGTTGCTCAAGACAAGAATTTTGACGTATTGAAATGGTGGAAGGATAATGATTTACGATATCCCTTCATTGCTAGGATTGCACGGGATGTATTGGTTGTTCATATCTCCATTGTGTCTTTAGAGTCTGTTTTTAGTACGGGGGGACGTGAACTTGATCCATTTCGGAGTTCATTAGCTCCAGCGACTGTGGAGACCCTCGTTTGCAACCAAGATTGGTTGGGGTGTGCGAATGAAAAGGAACCAATTGATATCAAAGAAACTTTGGATTGTATCGAGAAAAATGACATGGATTCCGGTAAAGAAAATATGTTTGTAATTTTAATTCTCTTTTATTTTCTCTATGTTTTACTTATATTTATTTGTTTTAAACATTTATTGACATTTAAACTTACAGAAATGACAAGCAATAGCATAGCAGCAAGTGAACTTGAGACATCAACCACCGACAAGACTTGAGGAGGAGACTCATTTGGAACATTTGCAAGCTTTTTAGTTTGTTAATGTATTTGTTTGTGCGTGTTTGAGACATTTGTATTTTGACTTATGATGCTTTATTTTTTGACACATTTGCAACTAATTTGTTTGAGACATTTGTTTTTTTAGGAAAAAAAAGAAAAATAGAAACAGGTCTGGACCACTTATAAGTGGTCCAACCGGACCGTTTTGGACCAGACCAAATAAGTGATCCGGTCAGGTCCTTAAATTTAGACACAGTCGGACCGGATTTCTGGTTGTGGAGCCCTAGCAGCACTTGTCCTCATTCTTGACCCTCTCAACATTATTATATATGCATATACAAAAATAATGTTGACGTCTTACCCTCTTCTCGTCGAGGCTGAAGCAGCTCTCCTTACAGCTAAACTCTGGTCTACCCTCAAACTATTGTTTCTCATCTTGGAAAGCAACTCCCAAATTGTGATTGATTACTTATCTTTCCCTACCGAATCAGTGGACTGATCTATCTCGAAGACCATGGAAATCTCTAAAGAAAAGCAAGACTCAATCGGGTTTTGGATGGCAACCAAGATAAAAAGAGCTGAAAACTTGTATGTGCACTTGTTAGCGCAATGGACTGTGGCCCATAAATTTTGTGGCCACATACCTTTCTCTTTATTTTCTAGCATTTGGGCCTTGTTTAGGATCAGGATTGAACTCAGGCTTTGAGACTTAAGTCCCGCTTTAAGTCCCCTGCGTTTGGATGTGTTAGGATTCTTAGCTGGTTTCTGCAAAACATTATTGTTTCTTGTTTCTACTGATACTACATTTCACCGTCTGATTGACATAACATGTGAAACTCTACACTTTTAAATATTGTCAAATTAAAGTTATTTTTTATAGCATGAGCCCTAAAATAGGGTCCACCTAATGCATATGACTGACATATTTCTACAAAATGCTGCAAATAAAAAATAATAATTAGTATGGTCTCATGTCACCCAATTCTAATAATCACAAACCTAATACAAAACTCTAAGAGACCCTGTCTCGGTCTCAATCTCAATCACAGAGATGGTCTACCACCGTAATATAGAATCTGACTTTGACTTTTATTTGCAATCTACTTATCGTTGAAAAAGAAAAAGAAAATACTCTTTTAATTTCGGTGCAGTCGCCCGAGGATTGAGATAACAATTAACGACTCCCAGTACACTCACAAAATAGCCCAAAAGCTAGCCTCTGAGCTCCGGCAAAATTCCGGTACGAAATTGTTAATTCAGAAATGGTTGTTTTCAGGGTCTTCGCGAGGTCAGTGACCCGTCACTGCGTGAACAAGTCCAAACCCAATCAACCATCGCTAAGTTTGATAATCTCGCGGAATCCCAAATCCAATTCGCATACATGGCAGTACCAGAGTCTCAGAAATCTCATTTTGGAGTCCGCCCCTTCCGAGACAGTCAAACTGAACAGACTCTCCGACTTCGATTCCGGTGACTTCCTCATCATTCTTTCAAACTGAAAAGGAAGTTTTTTGCTTTTGCTTTTGTAGCTAGAAGGCTCTTTGATTTATGCACAGGAATTATTGAGGTTAGATTGGAGAGGCCAGGAGCCAAAAATGCTATTGGGAAGGATATGTTGAGAGGCTTACAGGGGACCTTTGAAGCGATTAAAAGGGATCCTTCGGCTAATGTTGTTTTGATTTGCAGTTCAGTTCCGAGGGTGTTCTGCGCAGGGGCTGATTTAAAGGTGATAAAACTACCAACTTTGAATGAAACTTAAGCGTGCAAAGATGTTACCTCATTTTACCAATTTCTATGAAGCCGTTTTTCTTAGCGAGTACTAAAGAGGAAGAAGCTAGACTAGAAACTGAAGAAATAGTCGTAGTAGTTAAGTGGACTGGGGGATTCACTGTAAATACTAGCTGGGCTCTTATTGCCGGAGTTTTTCTATATTTGAGGCTTTTTCATATGCTAAATCCTGTTTAGTATGTTGACTCGAATTATTATACTCATTTGTTTCCAATGTTGTATTCAACTGGTTAGCTGTTGATGTTTTTCCGTCATTTGATGATATAAATGTCAATGCCAACTTTGATACAACATGAACCGTTCCTGATATCTTATTATTTAACTAAACCGTACATAATTTTCCATCTTAATTGTCCTAGTAATTCTTTTGGTCTTGGATCTTGCCATCAGGTGTTAACTCCATTCATGTAACTACGCTTGTGATAGCATCTTCATCTCATGAGACAATATTTGTGCAGTGAAGTCATACACATGCTTAATAGTTCTGCTGTTAATTGGATTGGCAGGAGCGCAAGACAATGAATTCCTCTGAGGTTCATCTTTTTGTCAGCTCGCTTCGCTCAACGTTCTCATTTTTGGAGGTTGGTTCTCATCATTTATTTGTATGTTATATAGCAAATGTGTTGCCATTATTTTGGTATCATAGAAAGTGCCGCACAATACTTATAAAAAAAAGAAGAAAAAGAAAGTGCTGCACGACATCTGTAAGACTCAACTCTAATCACCAATGACTATTGGGATCTCATTTAAGGCTGGCCATGTAGGCTAGCCTTTCCTTCAATTTGCATCATGGAGCTTGAGAGTGGATTTGTACTCGATCTGCTGATCAGAGATTGCCAACTGCCTAAATTATGGGTATACTCCTTTTGTAGATCAGTAGTGTCTTACACTGTCATTCTTCTGCCCTAAGCCCACAATGTTCGTTGAAATTTTTTCAATCATATATTCACATAAAAATAAACAGATAGGCATTCTAGCTGTGCTTTGGACTTAAATGGTAATTACAAATTGATTTTGTCTACTTACATATTGCTCTTTCCCTGCTCATTGTTAGTTCCTTCTCATAGGTCCTCATACTGTTTGCTTTTATTCTTTTTCCATCTTTCCTCTGAAGGCTAACATCAGTTTCTTCAACTTGAATACTAGCATTACTTACGTGAACCCAATTTATGCAGGCACTCCATCTTCCTACTATAGCTGTTATTGAAGGAGCAGCATTGGGTGGTGGACTAGAAATGGCTCTATCATGCGATCTACGAATATGTGGTAGTTCTAGATTTAATTAAGTTCATAAGTAACTCCGCGCTCCCATACATCCACTGGGATACTCAATGCTTACAATATCCTGTACTTTTGGCAATTTGATGCTTTCCCACCATGGAGGGTTCAGGAGAAGATGCAGTATTGGGCTTGCCAGAAACAGGACTTGCTATAATCCCTGGGTACGTAGCATGTCTAACATATCTCATGTTTAGATCTAATCAGAATTGAAGTCTAAAAAGTTTGAAAGGCGTCCTTTTGCATTAAAATTATTCAGTGACATCACTCCCCATAGTATCTGTCTTTCCGCAGGGCGGGTGGGACACAACGACTTCCTCGATTGGTTGGGAAAGCGGTAGCAAAGGAACTTATATTCACTGGTCGGAAGATTGGTGGCAGAGATGCATTGTCCATGGGTATGAATAGTCAGATTGTGTTGTATTTTAGTGGGAGATTTAGTTACAGAGGTGCATGCTACTGCAGGACTTGTTAATTACTGTGTTGCTGCTGGTGAAGCTCATCTAAAGGCACTTGAAATTGCTCGGGATATAAATCAGAAGGTGGGAATTTATCTCTACAAATAATACTGAAAGACAAAGTTATCTTGTGTGTAGAAGTGTTGCAGCTGTTTGGAGTAGTGTGTGATAGCAGTTTCAAGTAACCATACGATGAATTCACTGACAGGACCGTTTGGTGTGATCTCATTGATTTCCTTGAAGAAATGACAATGGTGATATGATTCTCTGGATTATTGTTCTATTAGAGTTCATCTTATTTAGAGTACGAACTAAATCACTTTTCATTCTTATTTGTTGACTGAGAACCAATTTTTGGTTTGTTGTCTTACTGAATTTCTTATTTCATTGAGCAAGAGATTCTATCTTGCATGTTTAAGGACCAAAAAAAGATGCATATGGATTATAGTGATGGACAAATTATGGAACGGTCAACATTAGTACTCAATCGAAAACAAACTGCATCAAAATTATTTAATAGACTGCATTGACTTGATTATTCTATACTCAAAAGTAACACGTCATATTCTTAACAGGGTCCGATAGCAGTAAGGATGGCGAAAAGAGCTATTGACGAAGGACTTGAGATGAATATGGTATCAGCTTTGGCGTTGGAAGAAGAGTGCTATGAGCAGCTACTAAACACAAAAGATCGCCTGGAAGGATTGGCAGCATTTGCTGAGAAGCGGAACCCAAGGTATACTGGGGAATAGAATGAATTGACCTTGTAAGAGTGCTTTGATAGGTGAGTTCTCTTGCTGTAACGAAAAGAAAAACAGAATTGGGCTGCCGGAAATGCTGAAGACGGTGTTGAGTTTTTGCAGTCCTAGGCCTCTAATCATTAATTCCTGGTCTGTTGAAGAAGCACTAGTAGGTTCTTTAGAAGATACACTACTTTTGGGAACTAAAACTCTTCTCCCCTTGTGGGGTGAATAAAGAACGAAAGAAAGGAAAATAAACTCTTCAGAAAACTTGATATTATATCTACAGCTAAAATTCTGGTCATGAGCTTTTAAACCAGTCGGAGTGGCCGTTTGTCTATGCAGTCTGTAAAGATGACAATCCAACGAGATTTCTAGGTCCTTGGATTGTCTTGATTTGTTCAGAAGTCCTTTTTTTTTTAAGACCCAGCTTGTCTCTGCCAATGCAAGAACCAAATAAAAGCTGTCTCAGGTTTAGAAAGACAATGCAGATTGTCTCACTTGCCTTTTTCCAATTATGCTTTCATATGGTACGCTAGAAAATTGTAGCATCAGCCTCAAGTGGATTGATTCTACTGCAGACTGTACGGGACTTCTATTGGCTGTATTCATTCATGTTAGAGCTTCACAATGGGACACTAACAAAGACCTACCTGGTGTACTGAATTTGTCATGTCCATTAGATTCATACATTCTTTTTACAAAATCAACAGGATTAAAAAAATAATAGAAAAATAAACATTCTAGTAACATATAATTAGTATTTTGTAAAAACAAGTACTTGAAAAATTCCAAAACTATAAAACAAAATAGTTTTACTAACTAGATTTCCTTTCCGACATTTTGTTGGGCGGTTTCATTGACTTTACGAAGTTCTAACATGAAACCAATACAAATTTCCTTTCCATTTTAAAGCCCTATCTATAATGGCTACAACCAACATGCAAATATTAAATGCATGGCAAGCTCAAGCCAAATGGGGCCTAAGGCAGTATAAATTATAGACTTATATATATATAGTTTTTAATATAAAATATTTAAAATGATATGAAAAATATTAAATTTAATATAAAAAATTAAAGGCCCCATTAATTATTTTTTTATGGGGCCTCATACATTATACATCAAGATCCCATGACTAGCACGGTTAAGAAATCTATAGGGCATTTTTTCTGTTGTGAACCTCGTTAAAGTAACGAGACCCAACAACTAAAAGGAACAAAAGATCGTTCTAGGACTGATTCGAATGAAAACCTCGACCCGTTGTTTATGCAAACAAGAACCTCAGTATAAGGAAGACGCCACAAACGGTGGTTGAAACTCCGTTTGATAAGTCTGAAAAGTTCTTCAAAGAACCAAAAAGAATAAATCCTCACAATTTTTAATAATCAAAGTCTGCCGAAATACCTTGCAAAAGCTACTATTTAAAGAGCTAAACAATACAAGGAAATAAGTCTAACATAGAAACCTAATTAAACTCGAAAATGTATGGAAATAAATCTCTACACGCCTAAAACAAACAAAGCAATTAAGGAAATAATTCCTTGCTTGCCTAACAAAAACTTGGACGCCTAAAAATAGAGATCTAAGTATGGAAATAGCTGCTGGATGCCCAAAAGAAGAGCAAGTCATAAAAAAAGGAAGGATTTGGACGTCTAGAATAGAGATCCTTCTAGAAGAGCCTCAAAAATATTTCTTTCCAAATTTAAGCTTAGCCTTAACCGAATTCTTCTAGAACTTGATCAAGGTGACCATTCTTTGTGGCCCACGTGGATCATGTTCAATGGGCCTCTACGAATTCGCTTGAGCCCATAACTCTTGAATAAGTCCGTTGAGTACATCCTTGAACTTCTTTGCTCGTGCTCTCGTAACCGGCCCAATTGGTACTTGAACAACATCTTTCGAAACGGTGCCTTGATCTCCATCATTCCCCCCCTCTTGAAAAGTATTTGCCCTCAAATCATCACCTACATCAAAAGGACTCAAATCAGTAACATTAAAAGTGGCACTTACATTGTACTCACCAGGTAAATCTAGCTTGTAGGCGTTGTCGTTGATGCGCTCAAGGACATGGAAAGGATCATCTCCTCTTGGAAGCAATTTTGAACGTCTTTTCTCCGGGAATCTTTCTTTTCTCATATGCAGCCAAACCCAATCTCCGGGTTCAAAAAGCATCTTGTGACGTCCCTTGTTGGCATGTTTTGCATACTGCTTCGTTCGTCGTTCAATGTTGATTCTTGCTTTCTCATGAATCTGCTTCACAAAGTCAGCTTTCTTTTTGCCATCTAACTTAACATACTCAGTCAAAGGCAAAGAAAACAAATCCAATGGGGTTAAAGGATTAAACTCGTACACAATTTTAAATGGTGAAAATTGAGTAGCAGAATGAACGACTCTATTATAAGCAAACTCAACATGTGGTAAACACTCTTCCCATGTTTTGATATTCTTTCTAATGATTGCCCGCGATAAAGTAGACAAAGTCCTATTGACAACTTTAGTTTAACCATCAGTTTGGGAATGACAAGTAGTGGAAAATAATAGTTTAGTACCTAGCTTACACCATAAATTCTTCCAAAAATAGCTTAAGAACTTAGCATCTCTATCCGAAACAATCGTCCTAGGCATGCCATGTAATCTTACAATCTTCCTAAAGAACAAATCAGTAACATGCGAGGTGTCATCCGTTTTGTGACATGGAATAAAATGTGTCATCTTAGAAAATCTATCCACAACCACAAAAATTGGATCTCTTTCTCATTTAGTCCTTGGCAATCCTAACACAAAATCCATTGAAATATCAATCCAAGGCTCACTAGGAATAGGTAAAGGAGTATACAAACCATGAGACTTCACTTTGGATTTAGCTTGCCTACACGTGACACATCTTCCACAAATTCTTTCAACATCTCGTTTCATGTGAGGCCAATAGAAGTGTTCCTATAAAACAGCTAAGGTTTTGGCAACTCCAAAATGTCTCATTAATCCTCTACCATGAGATTCTTGCACTAATAACTCCCTCAATGAATAATTAGACATGCATAACTTATTCTCTCGAAATAAGAATCCATCAAGCCTAAAAACTTACCACATGAGGTTTTCTCACGAGCCCTATATTCCTCACAAAATTCCCGGTCATCAGCGTATAGAGTTTTAATATGATCAAAACCAAGCAATTTTGCATCAAGTGTGGAAAGTAATGCATACCTGCGAGAAAGTGCATCGGCGACCACATTCTCCTTACCTTGCTTATACCGAATGACGTAGGGAAACGTCTCAATGAATTCCACCCATCGCGCATGCCTTTTGTTAAGTTTGTGTTGGCCCTTCAAATGTTTCAATGACTCATGATCGGTATGAATCACAAACTCCTTAGGCCATAGGTAGTGTTGCCAAGTCTCTAAAGCCCGAACCAATGCATACAACTCCTTATCATAAGTTGGGTAGTTTAAGGATGCCCTGCTGAGTTTATCGCTGAAGTAGGTTATTGGTCATCCTTCTTGTATAAGAACGGAGACTATACCAATACCTGAAGCATCACATTCAATTTCAAACGTTTTAGAAAAGTTAGGTTAAGACAACAAAGGTGCGTGCGTTAGTCAACTTCTCTTTGATTCATTGAAACACCTTCTCTTGTTCTTCTCCCCATCGAAATCCAACGTTCTTTTTTATCACTTTGGTAAGCGATGCGGCTAAGCTACTGAAGTCCTTCACGAACCGCCGGTAGAAACTAACAAGTCCACGAAAACTACGAACATTACCTACACTTTTGGGGCTTGGCCAATCTTGGATTGCACGGACCTTCTCTTCATCAACCTGTATACCTTGTGCACTAACAACAAATCCCATAAATACAAGCTTATCGGTGTAAAAGGTGCACTTATTCAAATTAGCAAACAACTTTTCTTTCCATAGTACATCTAGAACAGATTTCAAATGTACTACATGATCGTCCACGTTTTTGCTATAAATGAGTATATCATCAAAATAGACAACAACAAATCTACCTATAAATGCACGCAAAACATGGTTCATAAGTCTCATGAAGGTGCTCGGAGCATTAGTCAAACCAAAGGCATAACTAACCATTCATACAAACCATATTTTTTTTAAAGGCGGTTTTCTACTCATCTCCTTCTTTGATCCTAATTTGATGATAACCACTCTTTAAATCAATTTTAGAAAATATGCAAGAACCATGTAGCTCATCTAACATATCATTTAAACGTGGGATAGGATGACAATACTTTACCGTTATATTGTTGATGGCTCGACAATCAACACACATTCTCCACGTCTCATCCTTCTTAGGTACAAGTAGAACTGGAACCGCACATGGGCTCATGCTTTCCCTCACGTGCCCTTTCTCCAACAACTCACTTATTTGCCGTTGAAGCTCCTTTGTCTCCTCGGGATTGCTCCTATAAGCTGGTTGGTTTGGAATTGTAGCACCGGGAACAAAATCAATTTGATCTTCAATCCCTCGAATTGGAGGTAATCCATGTGGTGTTTCCTCGGGGAAGACATCATCGTACTCCTGCAAAAGAGAAAGAATAGAGCTAGGCAAGGCATGGTCAAGTTCGTTAGTGTTTAAAAATGCCGCTTTGTACAAAAGTACAATCATCAGCTGATTTGAAAGCATCGCTCGCTTGACCTCACTCACTTTTGCATAGAAATTCTTTTGTTTTCTCTCTGATTTTCTCTCAATGACCGAACTTTGATACTCCTTTTCTCTCTCATTTTTCTCGGTCTTTTTCTGATTTTCACTCTTTTTCTTTTGATCACTCTCTTGCTGCAATCTCACTTGATCTTCATATACTTGTTGCGGTGTCAATGGTACAAGAGTGATTGGCCGCTGATTAAGTACAAAAGAGTACTTATTCGTAAAGTCATCATGCTTCACATGTCTATCGAACTGTCACGAACGCCCTAGCAATAAGTGTCGCTTGCATCGGTATTACATCACACAACATTTCATCTTCGTACTTACCGATTCGAAAAGCAACTAACACTTGCTTGTTCACCCTTATCTCTTCATTATCATTCAACCATTGAAACTTGTATGGCCTAGGGTGTTTCAACACGGACAATCCCAATTTTTCAACCATGATTATGCTTGCAACATTAATACAACTACCACCATCAATAATCACACTACATACCTTATCTTTGGTGTAGTACCTAGTGTGAAAGATGTTCTCTCGCTGTACTTCATCAACTCTTTTTGCTTGCAAGCTCAATGCTCTCCTCGCCATCAAGGTCAATGCATCAGGGTCTAAGTATTCATACTCGGAAACATCCTCCAAGGGCGGCATGTCGTCGGTGTCGGATTCTTCACTATCGGTCACAATCTCTCCATTTTCCTTCAACACCATGACTTGCTTTGTTTGGGCATTGACTTGCTATGTGTCCCCTGCCTTGACATCTAAAACATTTAATATCACGATTCCTAGAAGTAGAAGCTTCGGTTTTACCTTGAGGAACGTGGCTGGTGATCGCGGGCTCGGGCTCGGGTTTGTACATTTGTGACTTGTCCTTGGGCTTGGTATAGCTCGGTTTCAAAGAAGTAGAACTGGAGTTATGGCTTGCAAGTCCACCACTCCCTCTCTTGAGTTGTTGCTCCACTTTGATAGCCATATGCACCATATCTTCCATCTCTACATAGTGTTGCATCTCCACCTTATCATGGATCTCCCGATTTAATCCATGTAGAAATCTAGCCATTGTAGCCTCTTGATCCTTCTCAACATTTGCACGGATCATGGCAATCTCCATCTCCTTGTAGTAATCTTCTACACTTCGACTTCCTTGTCTAAGACTTTGTAGTTTTTTGTACAACTCTCGGTAGTAGTAGCTTGGAACGGACCGCTTTCTCATCACCACTTTCATCTCTTTCCATGTGTCTATCGGTCGTTCTCTATTTTGCCTCCTGTTTATCACAAGCTGATCCCACCAAGTTATAACATATTTAGCAAATTCAATCACAGCTAATTTTACCTTCTTTGTCTTGGAGTAGTTGTAACAATCAAACACGAACTTCATCTTCTTCTCCCACTCAAGATATGCTTCCAGATCAGATCTACCTTGAAAGGACGGAATCTTCATCTTGATACCATAGAAGTTGTTATCTTTCCGATTCCTAGCTTCTCTATATCTCCCTCCAGGTCTCCTATTGTTAACAAAGTAATCACGATCCTCTTCTTCCTCAAAACCAGATCCATAACGTTCTTCATCCTCCATCCTTGCCTCCCATTGCGGAACTCTTTCTCTTCTACGGAAGTCGGGGGTGTTTTGTGGCTGCTGCTCACGTGAATTCTCTATCTGATCCATACGTTGGTGAAGTGGAGCCAGTTGCGCATTCATCATTTTCTTCATCTCACTCATCATGGCCTCTATAAGCAATTTTGAGTCAGCTGGTGTCGAAACATCTTCGGAAAATGTTCTTACCATGGTTTTGAGACATGATTGCTGCAAAAACAAGGTTAGAAACAAAAAGAACCTCACGATTCACTCCCTTACGTGTTTACACACTCAAGAACGTGGATCACTCTTCACTTGTGTTTCACTCAAAATAATATGACTTTTACCCTCTAATATTCTCTCCATTCTTGCCTTTTTCCACTCGAATATTCTCTTTCAGTTCTTTTGAAACTAAACAAACAACTCAAAATTTCCAGCAACAATTCACCAAGAATTTAATCAAGGAATTTTAGATTTGAAACAAGGAACATGAAAATTTTCAGATAAGAATTTAGAAGGAATATGGCAATTCGGAATTTTAGAAGCACAAAATAGTGAAAATATTTCACGAGAAAAAATATGCTCGTTTGGGGTGAGGTGATTTTCGGACTAATAGGAACCTTAATATATGGAAACAAACAATTTTTTTTGTCGGCTTTTGTACTTTTTTTTTTCGGACTCCTTTCTTTCTTCTTCTTCTTTTTTTTTCTTCGAGTCTCTTTCTCTTTTCCTTTGATGATCAAAAACTATCTTTTGAGCATAATATCATAAGATCTCGAAATAGCTTGGATATGTCAAATAAGAACACACTTTTAGACATGAACTAGAATAACCAAAGTTGGAATAGAAGGGGTAAAGAAATTTCGGCTAAGAAGAGATAGATGATGTGAACCGAATTAGAGAAGAAACAAATAAACGAAATTTAAAAGATAGGAAAAGGATGTGAACGGCTAAAACAAAAAACAAGGAAACGAAACAAATTAAGGATAGGCAAACCTGAACTAGAACCAAAGCTTTGATACCAAATGATGTGAACCTTGTTAAGGATAACGAGACCCAACAACTAAAGGGAACCCAAGATCGTTCTAGGACTTATTCGAATGGAAACCTCGACCCGTTGTTTATGCAAACAAGAACCTCGGTATAAGGAAGACGCCACAAATGGTGGTGGAAACTCCGTCTGATAAGTCAAGTTGAACGCCACGGGAAATCCTGATAAGTTCGAGAAGTTCTTCAAAGAATCAAAGAGAATAAATCCTCACAATTTTCAATAATCAAAGTCTGCCGAAATACATTACAAAAGCTCCTATTTAAAGAGCTAAACAATACAAGGAAAATATGTCTAACATAGAAACCTAATTAAACTCGAAAAAGGTAAGGAAATAAATCCCTACACGCCTAAAACAAACAAAGCAATTAAGGAAATAATTCCTTGCTTGCCTAACAAAAGCTTGGACACCTAAAAATAGAGATCTAAGTATGGAAATAGCTGTTGGACGCCCAAAAGAAGAGCAAGTCATAAAAAAAGGAAGGATTTGGACGTCTAGAATAGAGATCCTTCTAGAAGAGCCCCAAAAATATTTCTTTTCAAATTGAAGCTTAGTCTTGACCGGATTCTTCTAGAACTTGAATCAAGGTGACCATTCTTTGTGGCCCACATGGATCATGTTCAATGGCCCTCCACGAATTCGCTTGAGCCCATAACTCTTAAATAAGTCCGTTGAGTACATCCTTGAACTTCTTTGCCTGTGCTCTCGTAATAGACCCAATTGGTACTTGAACGACATCCTTCGAAACTGTGCCTTGATCTCCATCATTTTCTCTTTAAATAAAGTTCAAAAATATTTGAAAAATGATTAGGAGGCCTTGGAGAAACATATCACTTGCAAAAAGACAGTCTACTCATGATAAAAAAAATATGAAAAGATTGCATCTTGCCATTACCTTTTTTTTCCTTAGCTCAATTATCTTTTTTTATTTTTTGGGTTCTACAACAAAATACATATTTTTACTCTTTATGAGACCTTTTGCTCAGGGTGAGCCCATGGCAACCGCCTAAGTTGCCTTACCCTTGAGCCGACCCTGATTAAATATTGTCCAATCTGTTCATGAACGGTTTGAGCTCGGCTCGTCGGAGCTCAACTCAAGCTCGATTCATTTAATAAACAAGCTGAGTTTAAACACTAATTTGAACTCAAATATTAAACGAGCTAAACTTGTAAAAAATTCAGTTTGACTCGGTTTAAGCTCGCGAACAAAACTTGCATAGACTCGACTCAACTCGTTTAAGTTCATTTAAAACTCGTAACATATATATATATATATATATATATATATATATATATATATATATATATATATATATATATTCTATTAGATAAATATACTTTGCACCCTCTAACTATGGAGGTCTTGACACTTTGCACCCCAATCTATTATTTTTGTCACATTGCACCCACCAACTATTGATTTTAAACACTTTTGCAGCCTCAGTTAATTTTTTGTGATTAATTTTGTCCCCATAATTTTTTGGCAATGACAAAAATCGTAATTTTTTAGGCCAAAAAATTAATTTTCTGTTCAAAATGTTGGAACATTTTAATGGAGGGTGCAAAATGTTCGAAATCAATAGTTGACGAGTGTACAAAAATTAAGTGTCAAGACCCCACAGTTGCACGGTGCTTAGTGTATTTAACCCATATTCTATTTATATGTACACTATACATACATTTATTTTTTATATTATATGTACATTATTCATATGCTACATTATATATTTAGTAATATTAAATTGTATGGACATATGTTGGATGACATATTATAAGGTTCCGTATGTTCTAGGTATTCATCATATGTTACATACATGTCCTATTTAAATAAGATGAGATAGGTTAAATTTATTTATGACATATATTATATACAATCCGTTATATGCACACATGTAATATGGATATATTCCATGTTTATCTTGTTATGCATACAAGTGGATAACTGGGCCGGGTATGGGCCATTACAACAAAAAGAACATACATGAAATGATAACATAGCCCAATTGATGAAAGCCCATCCGAGTAGATCCACCAGCCCACTCGAGCAGCTGAAGTAAGTGAAATCCCAGCCGGTTTCCAATCGTCCAACTTGCCCTAGAACAGACGGCTCAGATGGCAATCATCAGACGAACTCAACACTAACTAAATTTAACTCAACTTCACAACTCAACCGACTGCATCGTTACAGATCACCAATGGCTTATATCCGTAGTCTCTCTACAAGAGCGACCCTTATTGCTCGTCGATGCCACCCCTGTTTTAGTTTTGTTCTCCATGATCATGATCGAAAACATTCTTTTATTGATGAAGATTTGTCTCCGCAAAGAATCAACGATTGTTTACAGAGGAGGTCATTCGGAAGTAGCAGCTTCAATAAGGCAGCTGGGCTTAGTGGCTTTTTCCCAGATAGGGAATGTTTCCATGCTTTTCTTCCGCCTGGTTCCGGTCCATCGTTTTGCAGGTATATGTCAACAACAGTTGGTGATGGATCAGAAAAATTTGAAATAATGAGTGATGTAGCTGGCGTATTCACCGATACGGCCGTGGAAGCAGTTGCTTCTCAAGCTTCTGCTGTAAACGAAGTTGCCATTGCTGCTGCAGATTCATTCTTGCCTGTCAAGGCATTGCAGTACTTTATAGATGGCGTTCATTCTTTTACCGGCTTGAACTGGTGAGGAGCCATTTGCGACTTTCTTTTTAGAGTTTTCAATGATATATCTTTGTAGCACTATGGTTTTTGTAAGATTGGATGCTGGAATGTTCAGGTGTTGTGGAACGCAGCAAATAAAGCATAGGTGCTTAAGAAATATGCACCAAAAAATTAGTGGCCATTGTGAAAAATGATGCATAAAGGCTCATAAATAGGTGCTCGCGAAGATACCAAATGATTGACCCATTTAAGTCTGCCTGAATCACCATACTAATACAGAACATAAAGCTTTGGAGAACTGAAATTTTACCAGCGATTTCTTTAGGTTTCAAAGTGACCTATTTTTTTAGGTGCAGAGTGGATAAACCTGATGTTTTGCTACAAGTACTAACACGATCTGCGTGAATAATAGCTACTGTTGTGGTGTGAGCGACATGGTGGGAAAATTCTGTTCAATCCATTTGAGTGCAAACATTATCCTTTAACATTTCCTTGTTTGGCATTTTTTTAATGGTGGGAACCCGCCATTTCCTTATTCCATTCCTTCTCCCTTTTATGCTTTCCTCCCCAAATTTGGTGATGTCAAGTATTTCCCCTTTCTGAAACCAATCTTTGAAGTTGCACCTTTGATTGTTGTCATTTTATGACACAGTTGCAACTTATTGTTGTAGTACAGCATTTTTAGTTGGTGCAAGCAAGTTTTTGCCTTTGTATACTGCAGGGTAGTGGATTAATGATGTCATTTTTTATCCGTTGCTTTCCATTTTACACAACCATCAGAATTTTGATGATGTTATGATGTTTCAAATGGAAATATTTCATTTTATTTTGTCATTTTTTATTTAATATAGTATTTCTTCTTTCAGGTGGGCTTGTATAGCGTTAACGACTCTTTTGATTCGGGGGGCAACAGTTCCACTTTTGATAAATCAACTTAAAGCTACTGCGAAACTCACTGTACGTATCCTTGTCAATTATTGCAGCAAGCTTTTGCTGATTGATTTAGATCATTGTCTCATTATGCTTCCTGATGATCTGATGCAGTAACTTACTAACTATTTCCATGACTTTGTAATAGTCTTTGCATGGATATGGTCCCCATTCCAAACCTTGATGATTTAGTGCTTCCTTGTGGTTTTTTCATATCTTCATGTGAATTTAGAGTTCACTTATTTCAAATTGTGAGGGAGGATCTGTTTTGTTCGCCGCAAAATGACAGAAATGTACACTGAGGAATGTAGTTTCTTTTGCTAGCATATTTTTGTATCACATTTCATACATATTTTTATCTGTGTCTAGTGGCAACACATCTTTAATGGTTCTTGCATGTTTTGCAGCTCATGAGGCCGCGCTTGGAGGAATTAAAGCAGGAGATAGATAAGGTATTCTACCTTTTTTTTTTTGTGTCATGGTATCACTTTTAAAGTCACTGACTACCTGGAGTTATTCTGTTGATTCAAGTCTTCCTTGAGTCCACGGTCACCAATCTAGAACAAGGCCGATTTTGCAACTTCTTAATCATCTCCATCAGTTGATGTCATATTGGTGCATGTTATCTAAATTTAATATATCTATTCATCTTTTGTTGTATGGTCAACTTGCTAGCACATGCGCATGGTCCACAGATACTGTTATTAGATAACAGGACCATGGAATGCTCCTTAAACCGGTCACGAGTAAGAACCTATGCTAGTAGACTCTATGCTCAAATGTCTCAACGGCTTGGAATTGCATCTGTACTTTGAGAAACATCTAGTTACATTCTTGAGTTAATGGAAGTCCCAGTCTGAGACATGATCTCTCCTTCTGTTGATATAGGCTACTCTTTTTGTGATAGACATGTGTCTCCCATGGATTTGAATGCAATATGACAGTAGATACTTGCAGAAATGGCTCTGCCTAGCATATTAACTCATTTATTTTCTCAGAGTATGGACCCCACGGCTATGGCTGAAGGTCAACGACGAATGCAGCAGCTGTTTAAGGAGTAAGCAATTTTTCCATGAACAGTAAGAGGAATCCATGGCAATTAAGAAGTTGGCTTCATACTTTTGTTGCTTATTTTTAGGTTTGGGTCCCATAGGAAAAAAATGATGCTGATAGAGAGTACATGTTGAGATGATAAATTGCATGAAAAAAGCACCATATGCTGTGATTTCCACAATTGAAATTTTAACTATGAAGTGATGCAGTGCAAGGTCCTCCTTGTATCTGCAGTAAATGGCTTGTTTCCATGGTTTCAAGAACATCAAGAAACTACGCAAATTTCAAAATTGCTCCCTTGTTATGTTCAGTTAATACAAAAGGTGCATATGGTATATGCATATATGCCCAAGATTGAAGCTTATCTGTGATGTTCTTTTCAATTACAAGCATGTATCTATCTGCTATCTTTGATTCAGCGTTTATCACTATGTGAAATCTGTTTTCCCTGACATCATTTTGTCGTGAGTTGCTTTGCAGATACGGTGTAAGCCCGTTTACTCCGTTGAAGGGAATCTTTATACAAGGTCCTGTCTTCGTCAGTTTTTTCATGGCAGTAAGATCAATTTCCATGTTCATATAATCCTGCTAATGGTTAATTGTTTGGTTTGAGGTTTGATCTCTTGACAACTCCGTTACAATTTTCTTTGGCAGATTTCAAATATGGCAGAAAAAGTGCCGTCATTCAAAGGTGGTGGAGCCTACTGGTTTCTTGATCTCACAACTCCAGATAGTTTGTACATATTGCCTGTTTTGACAGCGCTGACATTTTTGATAACTGTGGAGGTAGGTATCTGCTTTCTCATTTTTTCTTGCAGCTTTTCTTACTGTCCATTTAAAAAGAACCGATAGGCTTAGAGATCGCCATGATGAAGTTGACTTGAGTCTCTCTTGGACACTATCGTTCTGCTTTCCGTGAGGAGTGTATTTGATTTAGATGAGCTTGCACTAAAACTTGGTTAAATCCATGATATCTGAACCTAGGTGGCTGAACCCCCCCCCCCCTACTGGCAGAAATCAGCGTTTAAGATGCACCAAACCTGAAAGATTAAGATATTTTAGGAGTGGTAGGTGGCATTCATTGTCCAGGAGACAGTAGGTAAGTCCGGAACCAGTAAATTTGTCAGGTTGATTGGAAGCAAGGAAATTGGATGATGAAAATTTCTGTCCAACTCTTACCTTCTTCAAAGTATTCTATTGTTCACCCTCTGCCATTATAAGCAGAAAAAGCAGAAATGTCTTCAAATTTAGTGCTAGAACCTGTACAAATTTTGGACTCCATAACTATGACGTTTGTATTCTCTTTTTAGTTCTCTCTCTTTTGCTGTTGGTTTTCGTTTCCCTCTTTCTTCACTTTTTTGTTTGGAAGAGTTACCCTTCCCCGTCTTCTTATCTTGGGGGGTGGGTGGGTTTGTTTAGACTTAACTCATTTCTGGGTGTTCCTTAGTGCAACATGCAAGAGGGCCTGGAAGGAAATCCTGTTGCTGCAACCATGAAAAACGTTTCAAGGGGCCTTGCTGTTCTTACTGTTCCATTTACCATGAGTTTTCCAAAGGTAATAATTTCTTTTCCTCTGGTTGCTTTGGACATATTCTATTATAGAAGCTTATTACTGTGCAGATAAGTGGTATTTAGTCTAAGCTTGTTTGCATCATTGAATACTTCTCTCCACAGAAGCCAGATGTTTCATTCCCATGAATGCATCGAAATCCAAAGTTTCCCTCCAACTGTATGGAATGGTGAACGGATTTTTAAAGGAAACATAGAGGTCCATTAGCGGGGCTCTGGGCATGAGGGGTACTCAAATTATTCATTGTCCCTTTTTTTGCATTTAGACTCCTGAAGATGGTCGTGAAACGAATACCTGAGGTGTTAGTTTACTTGATTTATCTTCTTTGTTTGTAGTGCACCTGAGTACTAATAGTCATAGAAGAGTGTGGGTCTTGATTTTTTTTTTTCCTATAGATGTATTAGTTTTTTATTTGACTTTATTTCTCTAGTTAATCACTGACATTATAAGGAGGTTTACAATAAGGTTTTAAGTTAGACTGATGATGCTTGTGTTTTTGATTCTGCAGGCTATATTTTGTTACTGGGTTACATCCAATTTGTTTTCCCTGATTTATGGGTTGGGTGAGTCCTTTGAGTTTCTAGTTTAACCGCAACTTCATTTTTTCCTTTTCCACCTCACTAATGTGCAAGGGTCTTTTAGTATTATGCACATTTAGTTATGCAGCAATATGCATTGATTTCAGCTGGGAAGTTGAATCAAGAACTTGCTACTAATACTATGAATTTTTCTGTAAACTTTTTCGTAGATAACGTCTGTCTGAAAATTTTCAGTGCTTAAAAATCCTGGGGTAAAGAAGTCCTTGGGCATTCCTGAAATACCGGTGGCGCAGCCCACTGCTACCCCACAACCGGCCTTCTCTGTGTTTTCAGCTCTGAAACGTCCTACACTGATCAAACAGGAATCTAACTCAGTACCTACTGAAGCAGCAAAGCTTCTAGACCAAAGAATATCTTCATCTTCAGTTATCAGCCAAAGGCTTAGAAGTTTAGAGAAACAAGTAAAGGCAAGAAAGAAAAACAAGAAGAGGTAAGGAAAAGAAAAAAAATCCATTTTAGAGTTTCTATCAATAGGACTGATAAGGTTTTACTGTAATATTCTTTGAAATGGTTACTCCAGTTATTAGTTGGGGTAAGGGTTAAGGCCCGAGAGTGAAAACTGTGAAGAGATCATAATAAGAAGATTAATTTCGCTAAGTTTTTTTTTCCTTTTATGTTAGCGAACCTAGCTGTCTCGCAGTTAGGTAACCCAGCTGAAATCAGTTGAAAATTTTGTACAAGGATCTGTACTTTAGCCTGGTACCTGTATCTGTTCTCATTGACGTTTTTTTGAAAAAGGTCACGTTGTTGATTACGAACATCATGACAATCTAGTTTGAATGCTTGTTTGTCTTCTTATGTCCCATGTGTGTACTTCTGTTACTCATTGTAAATTTAACCTGAGAGGCGCCTCATTCAATTTGGCATTGAAAGACTTCAGTGGAATACTTTTAAAAATTCGAAAGTAACCGTACAGAACGCTGGCTTTTGCGACCAGCAGCAGTTAGTTAATCTCATGGTTTTCTCCGTTACTATTAAGTTACATTAGATAGTGTTGCATTGTGTTCTTCTGCATTCACTTGAGTTCAACTCGTATGCCACCTGATGACGAGTAGCACAACTTCAAGTGGCAACCCAACCTTGTCGGAGATCCTCGCTGCTTGTGTGAAAAGTTTTGCATGTAGGTCCAGACTCGGCCGAATTTTCCCAACCCAGTGGGATTTTGTGCTGCGGAAAAAAAACTGCCGCTCTTGTAGAATAAACACCAGAAAATGAGGTCAATAAGTTTTATTATTTTTTTAAAAATAAATTAGGGGTGGGTACCGAAAAATGAGTTCAAATTTTTTGTAAACTAATTTTTTTTGGAAAAAAAATCACAATATGCCTCATATTAGGGGTGGGTAATGGAATGATATATTCCGGTTTCGGTCCCGATACTTAATTAAACCATTATTTTTATTTGGGTTCCATTCCGAAATATAATGAAAGTAACCAGAATTTTCAAGAACTGTTTCCGAAAATTCTAGTTCAATAAAAGGTCCAAATAGATCAACCATAAATCCCTAACGGTTGAATTTACCAAATGATTCAAATCCCCAAATCAAACCCTAAACCATTCAAAGAGATCTCATATCAGCCATCCATCATGCTAGGGTTAGACAACACTTCCAAAACTAAGCATACCTTAGTGAGAGAGAGATCCGTTGCCCACTAACGGTTGAATTTACCAAATGATTCAAATCCCCAAATCAAACCCTAAACCATTCAAAGAGATCTCATATCAGCCATCCATCATGCTAGGGTTAGACAACACTTCCAAAACTAAGCATACCTTAGTGAGAGAGAGATCCGTTGCCCAAAGAGTGATTCTGGCCAAAGAGCTTCAAGAGGAGATGGTAGTGAAGAGAGAGAGAGAGAGAGAGAGGGTTTTAGGAGGAAGGAGAAAAAGAGGGGGCTAGGGGGGACGAGACTCTGATCCATCATCGATTGTCACTTTTTTTTTTGAAAAAAAGGGCTCAAAAATGTTTTTTTTTAATCGAAACCTAAAATTTTGGAAAACAGGAAATTGTGGTGTTTGAGTGCCAAAATTTTGGACCTAATTAAAAAAAACTATAAAATAATCTCTATCAAATTATTCTTTTTCATTATAATATTCATTCAAATATTATCTCTTTAATTTTTCACCAACTCTCATAGAATATCTTCACTTTTTTCACAAACTCTCATACTTCAAAATTTTAACCACCCCATAATTTTTACACTCAAACACCAAGAAAATATAATATTCGGTTCCGGTACCGGAATATGCCGTAATTGGAACTGGATGCCCGATACTGGAATCGAACACGGAATTTCCAGAGAGTAGTTAAATTTCTACCCAATCCTACCTCATATCTATTGGCAAAAATCAATAAGTCCCGATACAAATGCACTTTTAAGATAAAATTACTAAAAATATTACAAAATTCATTAAAAATAAAAAGCAATATATAACTAAAAAGTAATTTTAAAAATAAAAATATTGAAACTTTATTTCATTAATCTATTTATTTTTAATTTATTTCTTGAATTTTGAATTTTATTTTTTAAAAATTGTCTTAGAGGGACATTTCGATCATTTACATAACTTTTCGTATGACTTAATGGTACATGTTTATATTTATGGTATCTCCGTAAGCTCAAATTAATCTAAAAGTTAGGAGGCTTTAACATAAAAATCTATATGACTTTAGATGAAATAGTCGACTACACCATTTAAATGTGTCAACTACATGCTGAAATGATCAAACCCAGAAAATTCAAAATCAAACTTCAAACAAAAAAAGTCGAAGTCAAAGAAAATGTCTACCATAGATCTCATATGAGTAATTGATTGAAGATTTTTTTTTTTAAAAAAAATTGAAGGGTGCAAATGATTATATGATATTGTCTAAAATTAGATTTTGATGGGTGAGATTTTATTTCTTGTGAGTCTAATTATTTAATCCATAGCATGTATTAAAAATTGTATGCAAATACGTAAATCATCCTATTTGGATGGACGAAAAATTCTACTCGTGAAATTTATTTTATTGGAGTTTGTGAAAAAAGTTGTTGGAGTTTGTAAAAATGTATTGAAGTGTGAAAGAGTGATTGTAAAAAATGCTTAATTGCACCCAGGGCAACTGAGGTATTCAAAGGTTGAAAATAAGCCCCCGAGGTAACATTTCCAACAACTAGACCCATGAGGTCTGCTATTCGTCAAAATAACGTCCATCTGTCCACTTACCATCAACCCCCTTAATGGCAATTGCTGACATGGACTTAAAATCCACGTAATAATGAATTAGAAAATGACACATGTCCACTTAAAATTCACTTGCCACATCTGCGCGTGTTTGCCAGCTCAATAAGTCTTCAAACAAAAAACCCACATAATCGCTTACGACGTCGTTTTTGTTTCACAATCTCTTTACTTCTCGAAGAACACTTAGACAAATTTCCACCAAAAGATCAACACAAGCGCATCTCCCAAGGAAATTTCTCAAACCCTAGAGACTTCTCTTCGACAAAGACGGACTGATACTCCCGCAAGCCGAAATAGAGGAGGACGACAAGAATGTGAATTTATTATTGGTTCGACATTTTACTGAGATTTTGGGCTTCGGTGGAGGAGGAGGAAGAGGCTTGGGTGAAGTTAGTAAGTGTCCACTCTTCGATTGGTTTTCAATGTTTCTTGCCCTTAAATGTTGATGCTTTATGTACTTTGTTTATATTTGGTTTAGATTATGGGGACCCTCATGTCTCTGTGATGTTCAGTTAGGTCAACGTATTTGTTGTCGGCCAGTTGAGGGTTTTGAGGACCTAGATTGAGATCTCCTTCATTTATTTCTAGCTAGATAACGACGTAATAATGTAGTCCTGAAGACATAATTTTATAATGGTTGTGGATCCATGTGTTTTGCCATTTTTAGTGACTTTGTTAGTTAGTTATTTGATTGGTACGACAACTCATACTTTAATTATTTGTTATTGTTTGCCCCTGAGGTTTATTTCAGTCTCTGAGATATTTGTTGGCCCAATGTTGTTTTTTCATACATTTCATATTTGATTTTGATGATAACAAATATTCTAAATGCTTTGAAGACTTTTAGATTTTATCTTGTGAATCCACTATTTCAATGCTTTTCAAAATATTGAGGTTATCAACATTAAATATTTCTAAGTATACTTGAACACCATTACACAAGTTAATAGAATAATTATTTATATTGTAGGTGTTTAAAGAAGTGTATGAATGGATTAGACATTTTCAAGATGCTGAATTTTCTCTCCAACACAAATAGTGTCGACACATTGAGGAATGACATCTACACATTGTACTGACACCTGAAAGTAGTTTTTAGGGTGTTGACACATTGGTAGACTAATATCGACACATCACACTACCATTCGATAGTTGAATTCATGAAACATTGAAGACTAGTGTCGACACATGCACTGACACCCGAGACCAAAATTGTAGACCAATTTAAAGTGTCGACACATGCTGACTATATATCAACACATGCTGCGATTTTGCAGAAAACTGGAACGACGCCAGCTCATTTAAAATTCCCTAAAAAAACATGGGTATCCTCCCAATGGTACTTTTGAGGGTTTTGAAGACCTTTGAAGTTAGAGGGGCTATAAATAGAAGAAGATAGAGAGATAAAAACAACACACTTGCAATTATTCTTGTCCTAACTTCTAGAGAGAGAAAGTGCCTTGAAGAAGAGAAAAGAACGCACCTACCAAGAAGCTTGTGCTTCCACCTGCCAATCTTTAGATTTCTTTCGAGAATCTTGCCTTCTTGCACACTATTGTGCTTTTCACTTGCTGAATTGGCTTAGAGAGCCTTTCTTTATTATTCCTTTGCAATCATCTTTTATAAAACACTTGAGTGTCGGGTAAACACTTAGTCCTACTTGTGTGGGTAGAAGAAAACCCTTGGGTTTTGAGTTTTGTGAAGAGAGTTAAAGCGTGAGCTTGAAAAACGCTCTGTAAAGGTTCCTTAGCATTCAGGAAGTAAAGGTATATTTGCAATTTGGAAAATAATGAAGGAAGCCCAAGGAAGTCAATAGCCTTGGGTGGACGTAGGCAAGTGCAGTCTCTCTAACTCTATCTCTCTCATTATTCGTTCCCTATTCATATTTGTTGTGATTTATGCATTATTGTTATTTTGCTTAAATTATCTTGGAATTTTTTTTAATGTTTATTAAAATTCAATTCACCCCTCCTCTTGGGTTGTTATTTATACTCACAGTATTTGTAAGTAACCATAAAAAAACACAGAAGAATGTTGCAAAGTGTGTAGGGATTTACACAACAGAATAATAACTTATTTTGGAATTATTTTCTTTGTTTAAAGTATCCGGTACACAACAAAATGGTCATCTATTCTCTTTGTTTAAAGTATCTGTTTTTGTAGCACCTTGAATTTTCTTCTTATTATGTAAACATTATTTTTAATTGAATTTTGAATTATTTGAAAAAGTTATCCAGTTTTAAAAGGGTTTAAAGTTTGAAATATTGATTTGATTTGAAAATGTTATCTTGTTTAAAAGTGTTTGAAATTTAAAGAAGAGATGTTTTATCTTTATCTCTTTAGATTTTAAAGTTTTGAATTTGAATACTTCTAGCATATGTTTGAATTTTAAAATAGATAGTAAGCCATTCTTATCTTGTTTTCAACTTTAGAGTCATTCTTTAAATAGTGTTGCAATTAGTCTTTTATAAATACTTTGTTAGTCTCTGCGATATTGTGCATTGATTGGAAGAATGAGAAATCAATCGTCCTTTCGAAGGTTCTAGTCTAGTTTCTTAAGGTCTTAGAGGTTAATTAATAAAGAGTTCAAGTGTTATGAAAGACGACGTACGCGGGGTTATTATGCTAGATTTTCCTAAAAGATCGAGGTGATATTTGCGAATTGCATGTTTTATCTCATGATTTCATGTGTACGATATTTTGTGGATGATTATTGTATAATATGTGCTATTTTTAAAACCTGAGGCTTAGAGTTCAAAGTTACAGCAATTGATAGAGTGAGTGCGCAAAGAGTCTTCGGACTGCACAACCCTGTCACGGGGGTAAACGTGACCCACGACCAAAGAGATTTTGTGAGACCCCCCGTATTGCATTTTTCTATTTATGCTATGTATTTGTTCTTGAATCTAATTTTAAGGAGCTGTTGTTTGGCCAATGTAAGATATTAAAATGATTATGGTATTTTGAATTATAAATTTTCCTTAAGTATTTTCATTATGGTTGTGAAATCATGTTAGTATAATTTGTTATGTTAGTTGTGAAATCAAGGTAAATTTTTCTTATGAATTAATTTTCAAATGGCCTATTGTAAGGGATATTATTATGCTACCATGATTTATTAAATTAAATGTCAAGAATATTTGGAGTGTATTTTATTTCTTATAGATGTTGAATTTTCCTAAGCAAATTCATTATATTAAAGTATGAATTATGATTGTGAATTTAGTGCATGATACCTTATACCTTCATTAAGTACTCTTAAGTTTCATTAGGAGGACTAAATGATTGGTTAGTGTGCTTATAGAGTAGTCCACGTGAAAGAGAGAAAAGCAAAATAAAATAATAAATAAATGAAAGTCAAGAGAAGTGGAGGATTCACGTGAATGGCAAGAGAGATGTTGAAGTGGCTGTTAAGGGGGAATCACGTGAAGGGCTTGAAGTCAAAGAGAAAAAGAAAATAAATGAAATAAAGGAGAAGAGACAAAAACTGAAATGGAGTTGAATTCAGTCGCCCATGTCATCCAATAGGCATAAGCGATACATACAAAGTTGCCTTTTCCCTTTGCATGTGTTTTAGGCTAGATTCATTTGCTCTTTTGCACTTCACTCTTCACCGTACACCACTCAACACACCCATTTGGTTATTTCAGCTCATTCTTTCACCTTTCACACTTCAACTCATTCTTCTTGGCCGAACTCTTCTTCACCTCTCCATAGCATTTTCTTTCCCTTTCACGGCACTTCCAACAACTTCACTCACCTCACCTTCAGCTTTATCTCAGCACCTATCTTGCTCACACTCAGTCCACCTTGGTCACACAAGAGAAGGAAAAGTGATAGAAGCCGAGAGAGAGAGAGAGTTTTTGGTGGTTGGCCGAGTAAGGTAGAAGGAGAAAGAAAGGTAAAGGATGTTGGCTTTTGTACACAATCGAGATTTTGATGATTTCAATAAATGGATCAAGTTTATAAAGTGAACATCTTCAAAGACAAAGACAACTTGACGAAAAGAGCCAAACCTTGAAGAAAGAAGAACAAGAAGATGCAAGGAGTTTAAAGTGAATATTCAAGACCTTAGGGTATAATCCTTGTAACTCTTTATTTCACATTTGACAAGGATTTGAGTCACGCACTTGCATATCTTTCAAAATGTGCATAAACCGTTTTAAGTTTTGTTTGAAAGATTAAAATATTTTTATAGGTTTCAAAACACCCCAAACAAACTTCCACTCCTTTCATATACTTATGGGAAGTATGTCTTCAAAATTGGGTGTTTAAAAGTGGTCAAAAACCTTGTTTTTAAAAGAACCGGATCATGCTTAAGTTGAGGAGGTCGACCGGCTGTTCAAGCGGTCGACCGGTACTTCGACTGCCTCATGTAGCGGGCCACCAGTTGGTTTTGACAAAAGAGCCATTGAAGCTTCTGACAATATGACCGTTGGGTAACGGTAACTTGAAGCGGTCGACCGGTTCATGTAGCGGTCGACCAGCTCGTTTCATATGCGGCCTATAAATACACCTTCATTTCGTCTAAAATGACAACCCAACGACCACATATCATTTCTACTACTTAAGAAATATTCTAAACCTTCTTATTCTATATTTCTCATAGCATTCACACAAAACACACTTTCATATCCTTGTCTTTGTGTGAATAAAGAGATAAAGCCTTCCATTTTCATATCTACTCTATCAAGAGAGTTTTTGTTCTTCCATCTACCTATCCAAATAGAGGTGTTTCCTTTAGTGAGGTTGTTCACTAAAGAAGAAGCTTAGAGAGGGTATATCTCAAGCTTGGTTAGGTTGTGAGTGGCGAGCCCGAAAAACCACTTGGGAGGGTTTGAGTGTTGATCCCGGGAAAACACTTGTACGGTTCACTAGCACCCGGAAGCTAGTGTGTAAGCTATTGGTTGAAGATAGTGGAAAACCTCAAGGCTCGGTGAAGGAGCTTGAGGGGTGGATGTAGGCGGGTTTGCCGAACCACCTAAAAATACTGTGTTTGCTTCTCTTACCCTTCTCCTTACTTTAGCACTTATTTACAGTTCCGCATATTATATACTTGTGCTAAAGTAGTATTTACTTGGAAACACAACTTTGGGGATTTTTAACCGAAATTTTTTAGAAAACCAATTAACCCCCCCTCTTGGGTTGCCTTAATCCTGAAACTAGGACTAACAAAGGAAATCTGATCCCTTTGCATATTCAATCTCCTCGAGCTTTTCTTTTAGACTCTAGCCATGTGTGTCCTAATGCTATGAATTCTTTTGTCATCACTAGTGACCAGCTATAAATCCCAAGGTAAGCTAGGGTTCGGTTTCTTCATGAAGTGTTTTCTAGTTGGCCGAATCTTATTGTGATTGATGTCTTGAGAATTTCTTGTAAAACATGTCTTGGTTGTGAGCTTGGTTGCTGGAGGATGGGATTAGAAGTCTTGGATTTTGCAAGGATTAGCAATAATAATGACATGCATATCGTAGACTTGGTGGTAGCCGATTGGATTGTGTTGCATGTTCTTAGGTTTTAACTCTTCAAAGTGAAATGTTGGAGATAATGACATGCATGTGGATAGGTTGCTGTTGGCCGAATTTTGTGACCTTATTGGATGAACTAGTGCTTCTGATTTAAGGTAGAATATTGATATTCAATGTAATGTTTAGTTAAAGTCATGGATAGATAATGTTGCATGTAGGATTGGTGATCATTGTGGTCGAAAATGTTGCTGCATGTCCTTGAAATTAACTTAGGAAGATGGTTTGTGTTTGCTGACGAAAAATGTGAAAATTAGGATGTATATAGGTTTCGGTCAGTGGCCTAAACCTAGGAGTAAGTGGGATTAGATTATGATAACTTAAGATAGTATTATGACAATGGAAGTTGCTGTTTTGGCTTAGAATTCTTAGTATGAAATATCGTTGCTGAATTTCATGAATAGGCTTTGAAATCAATGATGTCGATGGGGAGAATCAGTGTACTTAATTGATCATAAATGGGATATATAGTAGTCCAATCAGCAACCTTGTTGGAGTTGTTTGATGCATGTGTTTAATTGTTTTTCTTCAATTGTATTATGAAAGCTAGTTAAAGAAATCTTTTGTAAATGAAGTCATATTTCAAAGATACGTACTTTTGGAAAACCGAAACGTTTATAAATATTTCTTTTGTATGTCTATTTGATTAGTTTTCTAAGCGTCTAAGTGACGTATTTTACTCGCTTGTAAGCGAAACCTCATACCGAAACTCAAGAAGATCGAGGTAAGTGGAAGTAAGTAGAAACTTACATTTTTACAAAAACTGGAATGGTACACAACATGGTTTTTCATGAACAAGCATAGCATCATAAGCAAGCATGAACTCATTGTTATCAAGCATCACATGACACGAGCATTTGCACGATTTCTAAAAGAAGTTTTTATGCAAATGAAAGTATGAAAGTTTTATGACAAGTTAAGTTAAGGGGCTATGGTAGGTACCGTACCATCAAGAAGGGCACCCATACCAAAGGACGAATGCGAGAAGGATGAATGATCCTAGAGGTAAGTGCAACCACACTGAAGAACGAATGTGAGAAGGTGTGGACCTCCAAGGGTCATGTCTAGCCATCAGGCTTAAGGCCACTTCAAGGGCTAGCTCGACCAGATGTTATGTCTCCAAGGGAAATAGGGGATGGTTCCAACGGGAACAAGCATGACATCATAAAACTGATTTTGTTGGCCTTAATTTAATGTCCTTAAAGTATTTAGTGACCAACATCTACTTGCTAACTATGAAATAAGCATGTAAGAGATATAGGATGGCTAGTTATTCATATGTTTTGGTTGATTCCCTAGCAATATGTGGTATATTGTATCTGATTTTTGGTTTTTTATGGATTTTATGTGGAGTTGTTCTTACAGAATGTTCAATAATTGACATACTCCTTGTTAGCAATTGAGATTAAGAATTTTGCGAGGAAACATTTAGGTTACTTGAATGTATCGAGCTTGCGTGGAAGTTCTATGACAAAGGTTCTAGTGACTTCTCATACGTTGAGACAGATGGTGATTGTTGGAATTTGATAGAGAGGGGCAGGAAAGATAATGTTAAGGAGCTGCACATATAAGTAGAGCACTCCATGGATGATCCGGTTTTTGACTTTGAGGAGAGTAATGATGATGTTGGGACTGAGGGAGTTAGAGGCGGAGCTTCTTATGACGATGGACTTGCTGATTCAGATGTCATTGGGGGGGTTGAGGATGATGGAAGGGCTACTGATCATGGTGTTAGGGGAGAGAATGCAAACATTGGTGGATAAGAAGATGAAGATGTTGGGGAGGATGAGCAAAAGCCTCTCATCTTCAGTGAGTTTGATGATAGTGAACCAGAGGAGCTTGAGTTATATAACAACATCGATAACCAAGAATAAGCTACAAAGGCGAGGGAAAATGTCATGTCTTTGGAGGGATAGATGCCGAGAATTCCATGAGAAAGATCTAGATGCCGGGAAGAGGCTCAGGCTCGTAAAGGGAATGACATTCAGAGATCTGAAGTTGTTTAGGAGGGCATTGTCAACTTTTAGCATTCATAATGGGTTTTCACATGCCTTCATTAAGAATGACACGAAGCGGGTTACTGCGAAGTGTGTGGGCACTCACTGTAGGTGGAGAATACACGTGTCAAAGGAGAATGAAGCTGATGGCTTCCAGGTTAAAACATTCACAACTGAACACCATTGTGACACCCATTACACTAACAAAAATATGATTACCAAGTAGGTAAGGAAGCAGTACTTGAAAAAAAAATCAGAGATACTCCAAACTTAACTACCACAACTCTGATTGAAGAGGTGAGACGGGATTGGATGGTGGGCATCCCAAAGCATACAGCTTACCGTGCACTAAAGTTTGTGTTGAAAATAGTGAATGAGAAGCATGCTGGTAGTATAAGTACTGTAGAGATTATGCCGTAGCAGTTGTGCCAAGATTCACAGGGACCCGCCATTCTTTAAACGAATGTATGTCAGTCTAGATCATGCAAGGCGAGGTTCTTAGTGAGCAGTAGACCCCTAATATCAGTGGACGCATGCCACTTAAAGGGACCATTTGGGGATCAACTATTCTATGCAGTTGATAAGGATGGAAATGAAGGTATGTATCAACTCGCTTACGTTGTTAGTGAGAAGTAATGCAGAGCGTCGTGGGTTTGGTTCTTAGAACTTATGTTGGATGAAGTTGGTATTCAGGATACCAGACTATGGAGTTTTATTTGACCGACATAAGGTACAATAATTCTATAGTTGATCATATTCGCACGTGTAATTAAGCATTTTTAAACGATGTTATTACTTACATGATTTTCGGTACTTGTAGGGTTTGCTTGACGCATTTGATATTTTAATACTAGATACGGAGCACAGATATTGCCTCAAGCATCTTCATACAAATGTAAAGTCAAAATGATGGAAAGGGCAAGCGATCAAGGATATACTATGGCTGTGTACAAAAGTTGCAACTGTTACTGCCTTCAATCAACAATATATAGAAGAAAGAAAGGTGGTTAATATTATGGTAAGGTCTTGCTCATGTAGCAGATGAAAACTGAAAGGAATTTCGTGCCCACACGTTGTAAGCACAATATAGTTTGTGAGGGAGAAGCTAAAGGAGGTTGTTGATCCTTATTATCGAATTGAGGCATATCGCAGATCTTACCTACTAACTGTAGAGGTGATGCCTCGTCCAGAGGAGTGGCCACACATTGACTGCAACCCTACCCTCCCTCCCGAGCTTAGGGGAGGCCGAGAAAGTCTCGTAGAAGGGCTTCAGATGAGCCACCACCACACTGAGTGTCGAGGCGAGGGTATAGAATGAAGTGTGGATGGTGTGGAACACTTGACCATAATCGGAGACGATGCAAGCACCCACATAAACCAGGGGAGATAAAATTTCCCCCTAAACTTTTTGTCAAGAAGTCAAGAAGGGTGAGTTAAAATCCATTGGAGTTTTGATATGTGTTTTTTATGTTCACTACTAATATCATTTGAATAAACTGTTTCTTTTATAGGATGGAGGGGGTACATCCAGCAAAACCTAGATTCCAAGAAAAAGAAGAAGACAATAGACATATACCAATGTAATTAATCCTTATTTTCTCATGATGTCACATTTACAATTAACTAAGCGATGTTGTTTTACCTTATTCATTGCAGCACATTGACGGGGAGGGAAGTAGCAATGAAACGAGGACGAGGTCTAGCACAACTGTGTCTCAACAAGCTGGAGAGGGTAATGCTACCACTCAAACTCAACATAATCAGGTAACATTTAATGTTGTTATGTTGTTCTTGTGCTTAAGAGGTAATTAGGTAATACACCAGCATTAATGTCATTGTGTTTCTTCGCAAACAGTAAAGCAAAGAAGCTACTATGGGGTCATAGCCAATAGACTTTTTGCGGGCAGACGTGCATATGGAGTTGAGAGAACAAGAGCAACTGAATGACAAATTTGTTTGTGAAGATGCCATTGTTGTGATTTGTGATTTTGTTGGTTATGTAATGAACCTTATGTCAAGAAGTTGTATATGAAATGAACAATGTTGGTTTTTGAGGCATATGAAGTTTGTGAAGCTGCCGTTTTGTTGGTTATCGAGCAGCTTTGTTGCCACTAGATTTCACAGTAATGCTGTCACTTTTGTAATTGAATTGATGACTTTGTGCTATGGAATTGTAAAGGAAAAGGAATGAGAATTGTAATGTCTTTTTAAGATTTATGATCTTGTCACTTTTGTTGCTATGGAATGGGAATGAGAATGGCTTACAAATCTATGGATTTGCTGGGAGTTTTGTTGCCACTTTTATAATCTAAATGCAATGTCACTTTTGCAATGGACTTTTTAGATATGGCTTTGCTGCCACTTTTGTTGCTATGGAATTGCTAAAAAATATGTTGTGTTTTAGTGAAAATCTTGTTTCTGATAAGCATATTTTTTTAGAGACATAGTACTTTCTAAAGGAACTTGAGTGAGTCAATGGAATTGAAATGGTGAGATCAAACTGAGTGCATTGAAATATACAACAGGTTTTTTTCACATTTAACAAGAAGAATCTGAGTGCATTGCTCACACTTACAAGAGCATTTACATTGAAGATCTAGAAACTAAAAACACAACACTACCCTACTAACATCCAACATTTGGAAAACCAAATACAAAATTCAAAATAACTGTATAACCAAAGTGTGAGTACACCAACACTAAAATCCTAGAATTAAATACACAAAATACAAATGATCATTACAACCAAAACAACATTTAACATCACAGATCCAATCAAGAACATAGTCAACTGAAGATGTTTTGCCTTCTGCTTCTAGGCTTCTTCTTCCATTGTCTTCAATTTCTTGATCATCAAAGGTAAGAACTCTTCGTCGCGCTGACATGTTGGGGGGTCAACTCACTGGAAAAAAACTGCAACAGCGTTGCTTATGTCGAAATACAAATTAAAGCATAGATAAAAAATAATGTTAGTTAAAGTTACTTTCAAGTATATTTTAGCTAACATATTGTCATGTATTGTTTCAATAATCTTCTTGAAATACATTTTAACTAACAGATTGCCATTTACTTTCAAGTACATTTTAGGTAACAAATAGCCATTTAACAGATTGTCATTTTAGTAAATTGACAGTTAACAGATTGTCATTCTTACCGAGCTTTTTTCTCTAGTAAAATTTTAAGTAGACATTCAGCTAAGCCATATCCTATTAGTCTTAAAGAGAAATTTCACACCTAGTTTTCTTTCAATAGCAAAAGAATATAAGACAACAACTGCTCAACAGCTCTGAAGTGGAATAAGGAAAGAAAATCAATCGTGCTAGAATTTCCCTTTTAAGAAGTGTTACAAGTTGATAATCTTATTCTTCATTACAGAAGAAATTAATAGGAATTGCAATAAGTGTTGCATATATGTTATAAGATGTAGATAGAACTAATCACAAGATCAGTAAGCGTACCATCAGCTTTACCAAGTAAACTTGTGATACTTACTGTGCTTCCATTGTATATGAGAAACCCATAAAATCTTCATCCAAGGTTTCCATATGTTAGTGAAGTCCTCAAGCATGCCTGAAGCTCTCATTGGCACAATGGAGGCTCAAGCAGGAAATCACACCATTTCGAGGAAACCAGTCGTGACAAGCCAGAACGCCGACAAGATGAGTTGGAAACAAAATTTATTTACCTTCACGCATTGAGAAGGAATGCACAAGGAGGACGCAAATGGGAAATATTGGTTCTCTAATTGGGTAGGAGAGAAAAATTTGGGAATTGTACTAGGGTTCTTTGCTATAAAAGAAACTAGGGAAGAAATAGTGTGTGTCAAGTGTAGAAGATGAAGGCATGCTAAACGACGTCATCTTCATTAAGTTATTTTTTTTGTTTGAAGGCTTGGTGAGAGCTGGCAGACACCTGGCGCAAATGTGACATGAACTTTTTAATTACACAGCTGGTGCTTTTTAATTCGTTTTGACATGAATTTTAAAGCCCTGTTAGCAATGGCTGGTAACGGGACTGACGGGAAATGGACGAAGGAGCTTCAATTTGACTCTACCTCAAGGGTCTAATTGTTGAAAACATTACCACTGGGGCTTTTTTACAATCTTTTAAAACCTCATGGGCCCTGGGTGCAATTAAGCCAAAAAAAATTAACTTTTTCGATTCTTCCAAATAGTGGTATTATGTCTTGGTTCAATAAAATTCATCTCAGCATAGGTCTTCGTTTCCAATACAACATCCCTTGTTCAACATTTAAAGAGCAGACACACAGTGATCTTGAATTTTTTAATATGCGTCACATCTCCGGTCAATGTCACACAAATCTATTGGTATCAATTTTTGAATATAACAACTAAGTATAAATCAACAAAAACAATATGATTTTTTTCCCTAAATACAATAGTAACAAGTCATTACTAAGCATAGTCACAATCAATGTTAATGTTTTACCAAGCGAATGGCTAAAAAGCATACCCTCTATTGTTCATTTGCCAATTTGTTACCCATTCTTTCAACCTCAAAAAATGCTGACCACTTACAACACACTAACACAACCATCTTAAACACTTGATGGACACTAACATGCCCAACAAGTGTCTAAGGCAATACTTGCTTACATTTTAACACTGGTATTAGTTTCATTTTATATTTGAACTAAAGTTATTCTGTTGTGTTTAACAAAAGTGCTTCAGGTAAAAAAAAATGTAGCCATACACAATTAAGCTAGTGCTCGTAATTGAACCCATTCACCTAAGAAGTTGTTAGTTCACATTGGATTTCAGTAGGTATCATGCCGTAGACAGCAAATTCATTCAAATTCCTCATTAGATATCTATTATCCAATAGCAAGTGACTCAAATCTTCAATAAGAGAATAAACCGCGTGCAACAAAATTATATGATTCATTCAAAAAACTAATGACCAACAAATATTGGCTGTCTGCGCTTATTCATCTAGATCTTTAACCAATATTTTATGTTAACAGATTCTTTGGTCACTTACATCACCTTATAATTTTCTAATAGTTTCAGCAAATTATTCACACCTTTAATTACATGACACCTCTAACCAACACTTTAACTATACTAGAAAAGTAATGAATCATATCTCATTCAACCACACGACTTCACATCTACATGTCAAATGCTATGGAACAAAACCTTTCAGTAAGGAACACATAATCTTTATGTCTTTTATATCACAATAACTAAATAATGCATAATCATGTTAAAAACAACACGTAATAATGAAATGCACGAATATTAACTCTATCACATTCAAGCAATGCGAACTGATGCTTACATATGTGGCCTCTGCCACCTCATTTATCAATTTCCCGTCACACTTTCAGGTGTGGGGTCGTTTGTAGAACTTGACCACATTTTCTTTACTTTTAGTGTGCATATGTTGAAGTTGTTAGCTGATGTGGAAATCATATTTCTTATTATAAACCAAGACTATAATATAAATCAATACTACGAAACAAAACCTTGTAGCATGAAACACAAAGTTTTTATGTTTTATGCATCACGACTAAATAGAGTAGACTCATGTTAAAAATAATACGAAATAAGGGAATGCACGAATATTAACTCTGCCACATTCAGGTGATGCGAACTGGTACTTACATATGTGGCCTCTACCACCTCATTTATCAATTTCCCAACTAATTTTCGAGCATGAGATCATTTGTAGAGTTCAATCACATTTTCCTTGCTTTCAGTTTGCATATTTTGAAAGCATTAGTTGATGTGAAAACTATATTTCTTAATATAAACCAAGACTATAATATTGTAACCTTCTTTGTGAACATGTTTTGCAGAGACTTTGAACCACAAGTGTGAGACACTTTAAGCTTCCTCATATCAACTAATTTCTTCTAACAAACTTGATTCAAAAAAATTATTGTAAGTCAACATTCAGTTAGCACACCCTATATATGGAGACCAACGACAACCATGTAATGAACACTGAGAATATTTTAAGTTGTAACTAGTTACAGTGTAGGAAAAATTTGGCCGACAATATTATTCAGCTGGTACCCTTCCTCCCTCCATTGCTCACACATGATCTTCTAGGTTTCTTCACACATTTCCTCTGAAGGATTGGCTAGTGCTAATGCTTTGGTTGCATATTTCTTATAAAATATTATGTAGATCATAACTATAAGTCTTATAGCTGAAGGCCAATTTTGTTTTATCCATTCGTTGTCCTCATTTCTATCACAATCCAGTATGAAATCTCTATACTCATAAATCAATATTAACACAATAAGAAAATATTTTTAAGAAAGACTTAGGTCAAATGCACAAAGTTAATGTCTGATTGCATCAAGCGCTATGAAATATTTCTACAAACTCTGGTAATATCATTTTCAAGTCTTGCTTTATTGGGTTCTACATCCATTATTCAAATACATATCTTAGTCATTACACCTGCTGCACATGGGGAAATGTTTTTTTGGCAATATACTCATCAATGAAACAAATCCAACCTGAATATGAAAAATTTGAAATCAATGCATCTAAATAAGGACTACTTGGATCAATAGCTGCTCATAACTTGGAAAAAATACACTCACATTTTCATCTAATCAACAAAGAAATAGAACATTCATTAATTAAATAAAAAAACCTTTACGATCACCAGGAACCGGGTATATAACTAGAGTCAAATAATTGTGCACAATATATGTCACCTTTTCAGTAAGCACAACAACAAAGTCCACTGCTTGTCCCCTTGCCCCAGACGGTATACTCATTTAGACATGACCCAACTTTTAGAGTTTTGCAAAATTTATGCCCTTGGCCTTACCTCGATGTTGGTTACGATGTCCATAGCAAGTTGTCATCGAAAAATAAGAGCAACACATCAGTAATCACCATAAAGATGTAGAAATCACATTCGTCCTCCACTCCATGCAACAAGCTTATACCCTGATCTTATCGTTCTTCAAATACATGTAGTCGAAGTGTTTTTTAAGTTAATATCTCCTTAAGGCCTTCTCAAAAATGTCCGTACTAGGAAAGATCAGTCCTTTATAAAGTGTCATATCCTCGGGCATTTCCTTCTTCCTACGTGGGGCTTCATCACTGTAGGATCCATCCAAACTTCTAAACTCATCATTGTCCTCATAGTCTGACTCAACACCTTTGCCTTGGTCCCTCCTTAGCCCCGAGGTTCTTGGAAAAGCTCCAAACCAATCCACATTAGATTGTGTCTCTTGGCGTGCACCCTCTAGACTCTCAATATCTGCATACGCCTCAGCTTTGTCAATATTCTTCCCAAAGAAGTCACTCAAATCAATTCCATAGTCAGTGCCTCTCCCACCTTTGCCACTCATCATCATGAAGACCTTTTTCCCTCTTCAAACTAAAGTTTCCCAAAAATATTCTCATCACTATCACAACCCCTATATGATGATGATCCAGCTCCAACTTCTGTCAATGGGGCATCTATATCAACTAGCTCAGCCTCATCAATGGCATGCACCAAATAAATTTTTAAAACCGTTGTCTTCTCATCTTGGGATCTATTGATCCTATTGAAAACATATTTGTTCGTCTTAAACGTTCTAACGACAAGCCACCCTTCATCGTCAAAAGTGTAACAAAGGTTACCCATTTGTGGATGCCTAAGATCATTGACCACGCTGTCACGCCCCGAACGCAGTCCCGCCGGGACCGTGACAGCCACGAGCAATCCCGAGGGAAAGCCCCAGCGAGCTTCCTAAAACATACAGGGGAAAGAAAAAAATAGGATCGCGAGAGAGATGAGCCAAACCCATGACTAATCTTGTAATACAGTTCTTAAAAGAGGTTGATATCTTAGTTACAATATAAACGTTCACATAATCTAAGTGACGGACCACAACGGTCAACCGCCACTCCAACAAGATACATAGTTGTGTTCTCTCTAAGTCAGATAGTCCTCCTGAATTCCTTTACCTGGAGCATCTGGAATGATACAGTTTTAAAAACGTGAGTCAAAAAGACTCAGTAAGGGAAAACTTAACTTGAAAACATGAGTTTATGACTTGAAATCATGGTTTGAAAACATGAACTTGTACTTGAACTCATAATCATGAATCTTGAAATCATAAGCATATAAACATAATGTAATTCATGCATGATCATGAATTTTGATGCACGTGTATGCCTCATGGTTGCATATGCACATGCTCTTGATCGTAAAACTTGTTCATGTTCTTGCATTTGGCTTATGGCCCTTGATCGTAAAACTTGCTCATGCACTTGAATTTGGCTCATGGCGCTTGAAAATATTTCATTCATAACTTGTGGGCTACTTACGCTCCATTTAACCCCTGAAGTCAGGGTTGTGCGTTCCCATCAGAACCGTCTGCCTTACCCTTGGAGACATTTCATTTGGTCGAGCTAGCCCATAGTTGCCCCACGCCTGATGGCTAGACACGACCCTTGGAGGCCCACACCTTCTCATTGTCCTTCAGTGTGGTTTGCACAGCCTCTTAGGATTCACCCAACCTTCTCGCATTCGTCCTTCGGTATGGGAGTCCATCATGATGGTACGGTACCGACCAGAGTCCCTTAACTTAACTTGACTTGACTTATCATAAACTTTCTCATATGTCATTGCGTAAAATCTCTTTAGAAAATCATGCAATGCTCGTGCCATGACATGCTTGCATATGATGCCATTCTTGATTGAATATCATGCTAAAAATCAACTTGTCATGAACAACATTTCATGCTTCTTATCATGCTTCTTTGAACAACATGTCATGGTTGATATAAAATACATATCATGCTTGATAATCAAAACATGCAGTGTATCATTCCAGTTTTGCAAAAACTGTAACTCCACTTACTTTCCACTTACCTTGGTTCTCCTGATACTCGGTGGTTCTTCGCCTACAAGCGAATCACATTCGTTACATAAATGCTTAGGTAATAAATTTCAAGTTGACATACAAAAGTACTCGTAACCGTTTCCGATTTCCAAAAATACATATCTAGAAAATATGATTTCTCTTGCAAAAGATTTCTTTAAACTTTGGCTTGAATAAAACAATTTAAAAATAATTAAACATGTACATCAAACAACTTCAACTAGATTGCTGTTTTCACCTACTTCGTGGCCAACTCGTATCCAACTTGTTCAATTAATTCTTCCTGTCACTAACATTGATTCCAAAGCCTATCCATGAAATCAACAACAACATTTCGTCTTAAAAAGTCCAAGTCAAAACAACAATTTATCCTCATCTAGCTTCTATTCCTTTGTTCCACACTTTTCATCGTATTATACATGGACCAATAGTTATCATCCTCCACCAAATTAACCTCAATAGATGTGTTATATGGACACTGCCGAGGTCTATATGATTTAACCTAAGTTCATGCTCCTTTGAGTTCACATAGCACCAATGTACCAACTACTTACTTGCCTTGATTCCTTATTTTCTTATGGCCAACCCCTGTCCTTCTTGCCCTTACTTTCGCTCTTAAGATTACTGACCTAAACCAAAAGATATCTCAGATTCAAAATCCTCAAGTTTCATGCAAGGATTCATACAGGTCACTTAGAGACAATAACATGAAATAAATTCCCACTTAACCCGAGTGTATATAGTCTATGCCCAGCAAATATAATCGATTTACTAAGGTGACTAACTTGCTGATCTATCAAATTTAATCCTTCTTGACATCCAACAACTCATAAGTTACACATATAACACCTTTTTCTTGACATAGGCAGCAACATCATTATGCTCCCAAGTTCCCTTTTCTCCCATTTTACAACATGTTCTTGCCTATTCATGTTCAATTTACCTTAATCATATACAAATCACACTAATCATATTTAAATCACATTAACCCCTAGGTTTAGGCCACTGACTGAAGTTCTAATACATCTCAACTCTTACATTTTTCACTTTCATTCCCAAGCTTTAGCACATCAAGCTTACAACACCTAAAACCAAGGATTTATACCTTACACTTCACATGCACTTAGTTTATTTTCTACTCTCACAAGCTAACCCATTATCCAGCCCTAACTAAAGCAAAACCGTGGCATTTAAACACAATAATCAACTTCAATTCATCAACAATACATCACATGAGAGAGGTATATGGTTCGGCCAACATCAATATACTACATATGTTAACCTGTCATATCCAACAGCGACACCAAACTTATGACTTTCTTCATCATTAACCAAACCTGTGGCCTTAAGCTTCATTATTTATGCCTTACTAACATGCAAGATTTCTTTTAACACTAAACCTCGGTTTTAACCTCTAACTCATTCAGCCATGACATTAAATCCATTTATACATAACATGCAATTTAATTATCATCTACCATTAATTCGGCTATTAGGGTTGCTTCACTAAACCATTCGGCCATGCATCAATTTCTAGCATTCTTTGAACTAAACTTCATCTTCAACATGTTCCCATCCTCCAATATCAGTTTCACATCCTAGGATCTACAAATCATGACATAATTTCAAGATCTAGCAAAGGATAATATTCGGCCAAGCATATTGTGAACCATCATCCGAAACTTAGCATGCATTACCAACTTCATTGCATTTTTCATAAGCAACTCACAACCAAATCATTATTTCTTTCTCCATATCTAACGTATCCCTTCCTCCAACAACTACATCACAACCAACCTATCAAATCTACCATTTTCATACAAAAATGTCAACAAGGTCTATGACCAAACAAAGAGAAATAGAACATGCAAGATTCGGCTAAGCAAAATCTTTTGCTAACCAAGAATCCAACCCTACCTTGCTTGTGCTGAACTCAAGAGCTGAAACCTAGCACAAAAATATACAAAATCAGGACCATCGAAGGAAAAGAGCCAAAAACATTACATGCAAAACAACATCTACCTCAACCTCCAACTTTGAGCTCTCGGTTTTACCCAAAACCTCTCTACTCTTCAAGCTTTCGGTTCCACCTTCAAGAATGGTTCCAAGGGCTGAGAATGATGCTATTAGGTGCTGAAATGGAAGCTTTGAAGTGAGGAAAAAGAGAAGTAACAACAGCTGAAAATCGTTTGAAGAAATCAAAGCAAAGCTTGAAGCTTTGGAGTGATTCAGCCAAGAGAGTGAGCTGAGTTTCTGTCAAGGAAAAATGGCTGAGTGAAATGAGATTTCCAGCCACCAAGAGAGAAGAAATAAGCTGAGTAAAGGAGAGGTTTCGGTCACCAAAGAAAAGAAGGCAAGCTAGAGCAAAGATAGGTGTTTTGGTTGCAAAAGAAAAGAACAAACTTGAACCAAGAGAGGTGAGTTTCGGTCAAGAGAAAAGAGAGAAAGCAAGCTGAAAAATGAGAAGTGTTCGGTCAAGGGGAAATGAGCAAATGAAAATGAAGAGAGGTGAGGTTGATGAAATGTGTGAAAGGCAAGGTTGTAATGCACTTGGACACAATCTATGCCAAGAGGGGAAAGAAGGGTAGCTTTGGTATTTCCGTCCAAGCCCTAATGCCTTGTCTTTTCACTTTTAATTCACCTCATCTCTTTGTCTCCAAGCAAGCCAATTCACTTCAATTCACCTCATTTTACTTTCCCACTTTTTCATTTCACTTTCCCACTTTTTCAAATGCCTTGTCTTTTCACCTTCACTTCACCTCATCTCTTTGTCTCCTTCTTCCTTTGCGTTTTAAGGCCTTCACGTGAGCTATACAAAGCCAATTCAAACTACTCCTTGCCTTTCACGTGAACAACACTTAGTTTCTAGACTTTTCTCACCTTTTACATATCACTTATCTACTTTTCATTCCAATTATCATATAGGTACCTAGGCTTATCACAATATGAATTCTAACTTATCTCCAATAAGCACTTTAACTTATCAAAATCAACACCATAACTTATCAACATGATAACTTATCTCAAAGATAATTACTCTAGCATATCTCTTGATAATCACAATAACTTACCATCCTAATCATTCCTTAACTTATCACTATGATAAGCACACTCACTTATCAATTAAATTCTTTATCAAGCTATTTTATATATCTAGTAACTTATCATTTAATATCTCTAATGATATTTTAAGCTACCTATTAAAAGACACAAAATATTTAAATGCTTAACATAAATTTCATGATTTTCTACTTAGAGATTTTCGGCCATGACTATTAAATTTCTTTTCGTATATTAATTTAATGGATTATGGAATATAATAAGTAATGGAAAAATATAAGTCCATAAAAGAAATTTACCTAGCAAGTTTCGGCTCTTAGGAAAAATAGAATTTAAACTTGTACTAAAAACTTCAACAATGAAAAAGAAATTATTTAAAGAAAATTCTTGAATAAAATTTCGTAACAAGTTAATGTACCATAAACATTAAACTTAGGTCATTCATTGACCAAAAATATGGTCCCCCGAGTTAAATCAAAACGAATACATAGGAATTAGCAAAAGTGAAATTCGGGGTCTCACACACGCTGTCAATTTTTCCTATCGATATGTGATTGGGATCCATCTTGCCAACCTCATCAACCTTACATCCAACATAAAAGCTGGCCCCGACCTCCTAGAAATTTCCCTTCGTGATAGACCACTATCTTTAGACCACCTATAACCAACAAAACAAAGAATCAATTAAATCCAAACATTGTCGGTGTACAAATAAGATAAGGTAAGAAATTTGAATTGAGGAAACTAATAACTTACTACAAGTACTGCGAAATAAATAGAGGAATGTACTAAATGTAAGGCAGAAAAAATCAAAATGGAAGAGGAGAGAATAACAAGTAAGCTCCATATGCACAACATAGATCAGCCAAAAAAATACCTAGCAAGAGGACATCGATTTCTTATTAGCCAAAAAATAATAGCAAAATATAAGATAAAATAGCATAATACATGCACTGACACATTTTTAGGAATAGTACTAGTTTTAGTATAATATTCTTTTCACATAAAGGTAATAAAATAACATAAACTGATTTTGTGATTTATACTCTTATGGTAATTAGAATGTCAACTGTCAGGATTCAAAGAGAAAAAAATACTAAGGGGTCTAACATAGTTAATTTCGAGGGTTGAGTGAGCCATACATACCCACTTCCTTCTAAAGATACATTTTTTTTTTCTTTTTTCTATTCTTGAGGAAATCACTACAAATGAATATGTGACCACTGTAATAGAAACAATACATGTGCATTCAAATATTAAATGAAATGAATCAAAAACATAGGGACCAAGAGTTATTATATGCGACAATAACAAAAGAAGACAATAATTCACACTTATTCTAAGAATACGACAACACCAAAAACCAACAGCACACATTGTACTAAAAGACACCAGAAAACACATAAAAAAAACCTTTACACACACACAACAAAGCTACAAAACAACTTTTTTTAAAAAGTAGAACATCATTTTCATGGTTCTCGAACAAAAGATACTATAAATAAAGACTACACCCAAAATACCGACAACTTTGATCCAATTTTCTTGAGAAGCAAGATGGGTCCCTACTTTGAGACAATTCTCACTGTCCGACAACCCAATTTGCAGAGATAAACGGTGTCGCTCACTTCGAACTAGCTATTGAGATCCACAAATTCCCTTTTTCCACCTTTGATCACTCAAATCCAAGCAAGATGGTGATTCCGAAGTGTTAAAAAAAATGTCGAAGCTTGATGTTGCGAACTTGTTCTCTAGGTTTAACGGGGTACTAAATTGGGAATTTGGGGGGGGGGAGAGGGAATAAGAGCTAAGTGTTCACTTAACTCGATCGGAACCAAATGGCTATCTCTGTTGTGAACAATGTTGTTTACTGTTGTGCCTATTAGATGTATGCCCTCAAAACCAATCATTTTGCATAATTATGAGATAATTATTGTTATGCAATGACATAAGATGTCATATTTATGACATTAGATGTCATATTGTTGAGCAACATTGTAGAAAATTCAGGCCAATGATTAATGAATCGGAGGCAGGGAGTATGACTTTTCAGATCGTTGTTGACTCACTTTGTTCTAGACCGAGATACATAGAAATGTACAAATAGGTATACACTCGTTGTGCCTCAATAAGATAGAATGATGAACTCCGTTGTTGAGGTGGTGACCATAAGCAGATGAGTGGGTGCAATGTAAGAGTACATGCACTGTATCGGATCAAATATGAATACCTTCTGAAAACAATCACTGATGTAGAGAATGTTATTCAGAACAATTAGCTTATGTTATCCTTAGACCTAAGAGAGTTATGCAGGTTTGCTTATTGTGTACTTGTGCTTTGTCTGAGTCATTTGGTGATGAACTTTGCAGATTAAATATTCCAAATAATGTTGGGCCTTGTGTACAGTAAGTGCATTTGTATAATTGCTCAATATGGAATCCACCATTCTCTTGATGAGGCAGTATATTTATTATGTATGTATATTTTTGGACTCACATAAAAACGTTGCGCATCGACAGTTTGTGAAAAGTGTTTTCACGATTACTTGTATTTTAAATAAAGTAAATATTTGCGAAAATAATTTTGGAAAGTTTTGGAATTACAACTACGTACAGACTGAGAATTAAGAATTATATGAGCTAAGGAATTAATCGGTGATATTAGCTCTTGTGAAATATAGTATGGTGGAAGGATAAATAAGCGTATAATTGTTAGCAAAAGGGATTTCACAAAAAACAATCTCATTATCTCGAGGGTCAATTGTGATATGTTAATGGACATGATCACAATTTGTAGAAGCCAATAAATTCGGATTACAGAATATATGAGGGTTAGTAAAAAAAATTTCATGATGATCCTCGGTCGAGATTTGAGATACCTAAAGATCTCCCGCGATAGCACAGATGAGTTCTAAGCCAGCCATTATAAATAGCTCAGAAATAATTTGAGAAAAGAGAGAATTCCTTTTCAACGAATTTCATTTTCACGAGAGAGTTTCTCTCTAAAAATTCTCTCTTAAACCTGTGTGCGTGGATCTGATGGAGGTAGAACACTTCGGCTGCTTTGATTCAATGATCATTTCCGCTGCGATCTCGCGATCCAACAATGCCTTGTGGAAGCTAAGTTGGTAGATGACATGGTTTATTGTCGTGCCATGTGGACCTATGAAGGCTGACGGAAGGGCATTTTTCTCAATGGTAAAAAATTTAAGGGTCTTAAATTTGAAGTTTAAAATCGAAGAACCCACATTCACAAGGCCTATAAACCTAAGGACTAAAATGTCAAATTTTCTTAATTTTATAAATTAGGAAGTTTACATTCGAAGGATTTTTAAGATTTTCCAACTATGTTATTTTTACTATTTTCATGTAATATTGTTGTTTTAAATACTTTCAGAGTCTTTTCTTTTGTAGTGTTTTTATTTCATTTTGAACTCCCCAAAAATTCAAAAATATTTCATTTTTCATTTTTCACACTCATGGCAAATATAATCATTTTTTATTTTCTCTTTATTAATAATTCTCTTTGTTGTTACGCGAGTTTGAAGTTAGTCATTTTCCTTGAAGTGACAATCTGACTTTTTGCGTTAATTATTACACGACATAACTTCTATACATGGGATAGCCTTTGCACTGCTCATTTTAGAGTGAGTCAACTTTTTGATAACGATAATCATTGATGGAAGGACATGAGTAAGGGCCTCATATGTCGCAATGAACTAATGGAAAAATATGATCTCCTTTGTCTGAGCAAATGACAGATTGTACATTGTAAATCTTGATTAGTCTTTAGATCAGGAAAATTAAAATGAATCAAATTCATTCTATTTCCAGAAAGCAGCCTTAATCTAAATTGCCAAAGAATAAAAGTTCAATGTAAAAAAAGCATTGTTAACTTTGGAGGAATTTATGGAAAGAGTAAGATTCTTATGTAAGCAGCCATCAGAAGTATACAGCAGAAAATAAAGACTAGTTTTGACTCTAGTAAAACCAATCGTCATCCATAGAATATATTTTTAGAAAAATTAAATATGAATCTTGGTTATGAGTGAGGTAACTAATTGAGATGAAATTGAAAGTAAAGGAAGGGACACATACAATATTTGTAGGGATCGAGTATTATAAAATTTTCACGGCATGTGTGTGACCTACATCTACCTTGTCATGCCATTCAGAATTCAAAATGTTGGAGCCACATATAAAAGGTCCATGAGGGCCATCTTTGTAACGCATTGGGCCCAAACTCCATACGGATAAATTTTCGTATAAAATAATATTTTTTTCACCATGGATAATCATTTATCTAGGCCCCAATATTTAAAAACTAATTTTGTACAACCTCAGCAAAATATTCATAAACCGTAAAACAACCCAAAAATATCAATCCGAGCACTAAAATTTATATTAGAATATCCGATATTTCCAATATCGATGAATATTTCCCAAAATAATAAAATATCGAATTCCCAAACATTAATTTCCAAAAGTACTCTTGCAAAACACGCCTTCAAAACACAAATCTATCTGAATCTCCTCGAACTTCTCTAATTCTGCCAACTTTAAAAATATGAGAATAAGGGGTGAGCTACGACTAGCTCAGTAAGTAGTAAGTCAATGAGGGTTGGGGAAAAGACAATTTTATCACAATAACCGAAATCCAGAATAAAACATTGTGAGCTATACCGAATCCAAAATACAAGTCTGTAACAAAAATATCCAAGACCATACAATATAGGGAAATAATTAATGGTCACACAGACCTTCAGGCCACAAAGACCTCAAAATATTAGGTCACACAGACCACTAGGCCACAAAGACCTCTAAATACCACGAGGGGTATCAAATTGGCCACACAGACCACAGAGATATATCACCAGCGTAAGGACAATTTTCACAGTATGCTCAAGTTATAAATATTTCAATTAAGTTTCACGAAATTCTCAATAATCTCTTTTTACCCAAAATTTGTTCAGTTCCCCAAATAATACATCAAAACTATATAAAATACGGTGCAAGTTCAAAATCTCATTGAAGAACCACTTACCTCGAACGTTTAATCAATCCTTAAAACTCCTCCAATAATTGCTGAACAATCTCTCGGAAACTAGTAGCACTACCTCAATCCAAATTTTGATCTGCAATATACATTCTCTGCAACTATTTATTAACCTCAATCTCTGCAACTTTAAAATTTAAGCATACCTCTATCCAACACTTTTAAATTCAAACATAAGATCTTTATCCATATCTTTCAAATTCAAATATAAGAATAATCTTTATCCATAACTTAACTTTTAAATTCAAACTCAAGATCAAATCTTTATTCAGACCTTTAAATTCAAAAATCGATCATATCTCTTTTAAATTCAAAAATACGATTCAACCTCTATTTAAAAATCAAACATTGGATTAAAATTTATCCCTTTGTTTAAAATTCAATTACTCACTTACACCTTTTTCGGGACGGGTATTACAATCTCCCCTCCTTAAAAGAAATTTTGTCCTCGAAATTTGTGGCACATTCCACAAAGAATAAATTCATTAACAAACCAAATCACAAATCATTCGTGCTTCTGCTGCGCACTCTGATCATACAAAATCACCTCACAATTTTTTTTTCATTAACACAATTCAAGCCTCAAACCCAAACTACTACAAATATCCAAGCCTAAATAAAGATCAACATCAACATCTTCAAAATAAGCCCATAACTTTAGCTCATATCCATAATAGAATGATCAAGATTTAAATCTCTTCCAAATTTAAAGCTATAATCCAACTTCAATCGAAATCCTTCTGAAAATCAATAGAATTACCACATATCAAAACCTATGCGTGGACTTCAATCAATTTTTTCTTAAGAGTCTACAGAATCACAAACCTATCCTCTGATACCAGCTGTAATCTTCCAGGCCCACACTCCAAACGGAAATATTTTCATAAAAAATGAGACTTTTTAACCTTGGATAATTATTTATCTAGGCCCCAATATTTAAAAACTAATTTTGTACAACCTCAGCAAAATATTCGTAAACCGTAAAACAACCCAAAAATATCAATCCGAGCACTAAAATTTATATTAGAATATCCGATATTTCCAATATCGATGAAGATTTCCCAAAATAATAAAATATCGAATTCCCAAACATTAATTTCCAAAAGTACTCTTGCAAAACACGCCTTCAAAACACAAATCTATCTGAATCTCCTCGAACTTCTCTAATTCTGCCAACTCTGGAAAATATGAGAATAAGGGGTGAGCTATGACTAGCTCAGTAAGTAGTAAGTCAATGGGGGTTAGGGAAAAGACAATTTTATCACAATAACCGAAATCCAGAATAAAACATTGTGAGCTATACCGAATCCAAAATACAAGTCTGTAATTAAAATATCCAAGATCATGCAATATAGGGAAATCACCAATGGTCACACAGACCTTAAGGCCACAAAGACCTCAAAATATTATAGGTCACATAGACCTCTAGGCCACAAAGACCTCTAAATACCACGAGGGGTATCAAATTGGCCACACAGAGCACAGATATATATTACTAGCGCAAGGACAATTTTCACAGTATGCTCAAGTTATAAATATTTCAATTGAATTTCAAGAAATTCTCAACAATATCTTTTTACCCAAAATTTGTTCAATTCCCCAAATAATACATCAAAACCATATAAAATACGGTGCAATTTCAAAATCTCATTGAAGAACCACTTATCTCGAACTTTTAATCAATCCTTAAAACTCCTCCAATAATTGCTGAACAATCACTTGGAAACTAGTAGCACTACCTCAATCCAAATTTTGATCTGCAATATACATTCTCTGCAACTATTTATTAACCTCAATCTCTGCAACTTTAAAATTTAAGCATACCTCTATCCAACACTTTTAAATTCAAACATAAGATCTTTATCCATATCTTTCAAATTCAAATATAAGAATAATCTTTATCCATAACTTAACTTTTAAATTCAAACTCAAGATCAAATCATTATTCAGACCTTTAAATTCAAATATCGATCACATCTCTTTTAAATTCAAAAATACGATTCAACCTCTATTTAAAAATCAAACATTGGATTAAACTCTATCAATTTGGTAATTAAACGAAGGTGTAAGTCTAAATAACAACCCAATAAGGGGGATGAATTGAGTTTTAATAAAAATTAAAAAAATTTCAAGACAATTTAAGCAATATAACCGTAAAGCATAAAACATCACACACAGAGATATCAAACATATAAAGAGGAGAGATAGAGTTAGAAAGATGACACCATAATTTTAGGGGGTTCAGTCAAGACTTGCTTACGTCCATCTCCAAGACTATTGACTTCCTTGAATTTACTTTAATATTCTCAAAATAGCAAATACACCTTAACTAACTTCACAAAACCTTGTAGCAAATCTCACTTTAACTAAATAGCTTCATGGGTTCTAAGGAACCTTTACAGAGCATTTTTCGAGTTCACGCTTTAACTCACTTCACAAATCTCAAAATCTAAGGGATTTTTTCTACCCACATGAGTAGGACCAAGTGTTTACCCAACACTCAAGTGTTTACAAAGGATGTATATAAAGGAATATTGAAGATTGGCTCTCAAAGCCGAATAAACAAGTGGAAAGCACAACAGTGTGCAAGAAGACAAGATTCTCAGTAGAAAGCTGAATTTTGGCAGGGGAATCACAAGCTTTCTTGGTAGGTATGGTCTTCTCTCTTCTTCAAAGCAGTTTCTCTCTCTAAAAGTTAGGTCGTAGAATAATTGCAAGTGTAAATTCATTATTGTTGTCTTTTTCTATTTAAACCTTCTTTGACTTCAACGGTCATTTAAACCGTTGGAAGGGCACTAATGTCTTTTTAGAGCATTTTGAATGTTTTGACGTCGTTCCAAATTTTCTTCAAAATCGTGGTATGTGTTGAGACATGCTTAGCATGTGTTACATCATCAAAAATTTGATCTGAAATTGTGCTCTCGAGAGACAGTGTAATGTGTCGACACTAGTCTTCAATGTGTTAACACCATGAAACTTGGTCTAAAATTGTTGTCTCGGGTGTTAGTGCAATATGTCGACACCATGAAACTTGGTCTGGAATTGTTGTCTCAGGTGTCAGTGCAATGTGTTGACACCATAAATTAATGTGTCGACACTATCAATACTTGAGAGAAAATTCAGCAACTTTGACAGTGTCCAATCCATTTCAACATTTCTTAAAACACCTACAATATAAAAAATTAGTCCATCAACTTTTGTAATGGTGTTAAAGTCCACTTAGAAATATTTTAGATAGAAAATTTCAATCTTTTGAAATATATCTTTTTAGAAAAGTGGATTGATAATATAAAATCTAAAAGCCTTCAAAACTTAGAAACTTTTGTTATCATCAAAATCAAATATGGATTGTTTGCAAAACACCTTGGGCTAACATAAGGCATTTATAAAACAGGTTAGTTGAGTATGGAGCATGCTCAATTTTGTCTATAACCTGGAAAGCTTTTGTAAATCCTCCTATGAAGGATTAAAAAAACTGGTAGATATCTACTAATGTAATATTTTCCTTTCCATGTTTAATGTGAAGGTGTATTATTTTCATAACTCCCTCTCTACATCTTAACTACCTTTGCTTTATTATTTGATAACATATCAATAATTTAATGTTTACACCTTAAAAGGAAGAAACTATGTTATCTTTTCACTGTCAAAGTTATTATTTTTATATTCTTTGAATTCATTAAATCCTCTCTTTATCGGTCCTTATTCTAGTATACTAATACCTCAAGAAGCTCGTTTCCCATGCAATTAGGGTTATTAGGTCATTTTCGGATGTGGGAGTATTTTCCTACCACAATCTCACTTTGTTAGCATTCTATTCTTAAAAAGAGAGCTTAAAGGGTAATACGAGAATGAGACGTGACATGTATCTAGTGAAAAAAATTCCATATATTTTTGCCCATGAATCTATGGATCTAATCTCAAGTGAACTTTCTTCCCCTAAGTTCCCATTTAAACTCGGGAGCACAACCTTGCCAGAGTCTACATCTTCTTCTCTTGATATGTCATCTTTTTCCGGCCCTCCTGCTCACTCTCAACTTGACGAGTCCAATGTTGAGTCGAGACAAAGCAGGTATACACAAGCTCAATCTTAAATATGCAAATCTATATAGCCTTATTTTATACCTCCTAAACCAAGATCATTAAAAATAACTTAAAAACATCCAATATGGGTTATCATTATGTATGACGAATTGCAAGCTCTAAGAAAATTGATACTTGGACTTTAGTCCCGAGAGAATAAAATATGCATGTAATTGGTTCAAAAGGATTTTTTTATAGCAAAAGGAAGGCTGGTAGGTCCTTAGATTGTCTAAAGGCACGTTTAGTTGTCATGTGTTTAAAAAAATTAATGGGTTAGATAATCATGAAATTTTTCTCAAGCAATCAAATAGCAAACTATCCACATTGTTCTTTCACTTGCTATTACAACAAGTATGAAATTTGTCAATTAAATGTGCAAAAACGCTTTCTACAGGGTTCTCATAAAGAAATTGTGTTTATAGAACAATCTTTGGAATTCATCAATGAAGGTTTTTCAAGATATGTTTGCAAATAAACTAAAGTGTTATATGGCTCAAACAAGCACCTAGGATTTGGTTTACCTGCTTGAACTCCTTTCTCGTATCTTATGGCTTTATATGCAGTGTTGCTGATCCATCTGATCTCTTTATAAAAAATCTAGCATATATTTCTTATTCTTTTCAATGTTGATACTTTAACTTGATCCCACACTACTCTTTACATCTTTTTATTTCAGATTTGAGAGAAGAATTCAACATTGCCTTCCAATAGTTATAGCAAGTTCCATTAAAAAATTGGGTTTATTTGTGGATTGATATTCTGTTAGGTAGGTGCTAACGAGGGTTGTCATGACTATATATGAATAGAAGTATTTAAACCTCAGCTCTGATACCAATTATAAGTTTAGTTGATAACCTAGGAGGGGAGGTGAATTGGGTTTTAATAAAAATTAACGATTTTTCAAAGATTAGCCAAGATAGAAGGCACACCATAAATCCAAATAAAGTAAATAAAAACTATCAAGGGATAGAAAGATGACACTTGTATTTTTAGGTGGTTTGGCCAAGACTTGCCTACGTCCACCCCTAAGGCTATTGACTTCCTTGGGCTTTCTCCACTATTCTTTCAATAGAAATCACACCTTAGCTTCCAGGTGCTAATTAATCGTTACAAAGCATTTTACGAGCTCACCCTTCAGCTCTCTTCACAAATCCCAACAACTCAAGTGATTTCTTCTACCTCACAAGTATAACCAAGTGTCACACAACACTCGAATGTTTTGTAAAAAATGGGTACAAGGATATAATAAAGAAAAGACTCTGTAAGCCAAATAATCAAGTGTAATGCACAATGATGAGCAAGAAGATAAGATTTGAATAAGAAAGCTTAGTCTCGGCAGGTGTATCACTAACTTTCTTGGAATTTGAGTTCTTCTCGCTTTTTCAAAGCTATTTCTCTCTCTTTGGATACTAGGTCATAAATGATGTGCAAGTTCTTGTCTTTATCTCTCCATCTTGTTCTATTTATAGTCCTCTAGACTTGGAAGGTCTTCAAGTAGCTTTTATTGTACTGTTGAGGGGTACCCAAATCATTTCAGAACAAAAAGATGTGCAAGCGACGTTCCAGGGAAAACTGCATAATCGCAGTATGTGTTGACACCATAAGCTTGGTCTGAAATTTTGCTTATGGGTGTCAGTGCAATGTGTCGACACCGTTAAACATGCAATCGGGTGATAGTGCGACGTGTCAACACCATCCTTCAATGTGTCTACATCATCAATGCTGGAGAGGTTTTTCAACTACTTGAAAATATCATTTTCACTCCAATTCATCTATAAACACCTACAATGAACAATGTGACCTTTTGAGCTTATGCATTGATGTTAATACACATTTAGAAATTTTTATAGAGAGACAATCTCTATCCTTTTGAAAATTAAATTAGAATTTGTGGATTGACATAACGAGTTCTAAAATCCTTTACAGCAACCATATTTTTTTGTTATCATCAAATCAGAACGGATTGTTGAAGGAACAACCTTGGCTAATATATGTTAATTTTTTGACATTGCTGACCTGACATTTTGTCCTTGATGTAACTTTTTTCACCCACTGATGAATCAATGCCAACTTCAACCTGTGCATAGCGCTCCCCCCACCACTTAGTGTAACGCCCCTCTTTTTCCTTCACCTGTTTGACATATATATATATATGTTCATTACTAATTAGAGTTTCTTGTTTAATTTATTACCTTCTTGAGCTTACATTATTTTCAATATACTTGCTTTGCACATTTTTAATTCTCTTAATTTTCAATTATGTGGTTGCGTTTATTGTTATAATATTTGGGCTTGATACTTGTTAATATTTTGTTACTAATTACATTTGGGGATTTAATTTTATTAATGATTCTTTCATAATGATATTTATCTTTAATCTTATCTATTGTTTTATATTCATAGTAATTAGCATGTTTCATGGTCTTTGATTAACATTTTATTAATTCACTTAAGCTTATAGCCGAATATTGTGTCCTTAAATAATTTACTTTTTAATCTTACAATTAGTTGACATCTTAGTAATTAATGTTCTTTATTTGGCAATAATTATTTTAAGACACCATGCTTGGCTGAACTAGTGCATATTGGTGTAGTTAGTTGTGTTATCTGTTGGCAGTGTAGATCACGGATATTGTAGTACGAAAAGCTTTAGACAAATTCCGCTTTTGTACTTATCTTCTCTTTACTTTTGTATTCCTTTCGAAGGAGACTTTGTAAAAGGGAATCTTTGTGATCATAGTTGAATCATGTACTTATAGTTTCAGAAAAAAATTTCTCTTATTTCATTTCTTTCCTCATGCCATATTTGATTTCATTTTCTTAACTTTCATTTTATTTCTTTAACTTCCAAGTTAATTTCTAATATAATTTCCTTAATTAACTCATTTTATTTTCGTTATTCAAGTTAGAATTTCTAACTTCTAGAATTATTTGAATGTCGTCTTTTTGTTAAATTCCTAAAAATATTACTTTTCCTTCCTTAATGTATTTCTAATTTCAAAATAAATTTCAATTAAACGTTTATGCTAATCTTTTCCAAAGCCAATCATCAAGACTTTATAGGATTAATTCGTGTTGTAATCACCGCTTGTGTGCATACCATCACTATAGGTGAGGCTATGGGGCAAATACTGGCACGCGGAGTGATACTCAGCCCAGTCAAGGAAGTAAGAATAAGCATAAAAAGTCGAGGGCATCTTCTTCACAAGCTTCTTGGTCCCAAATGGTAGAAACCAAGACAATTTCAGTCAAAATTTTAGTCATAATAAGCCCATACATGAATAAATTTTGTATTTTGTTGTTAATAATAATATCATTATATTAACAGCTTGTAATCAATGTTTGTAGAATGAAGCAAATATGCAAAGTCAAACTCCTAGAGCAAGAACAAGAAGTGGTAAGGCACTGCTTTCATCTACTGTACCACTACCTACAACACCTCAAACTCCAGTAACTGAGCTTGCATCTCAACCTACACTTGCTTTCACAAAGCAAACAAAGAACAGTAACTGAGAAGTGGTAAGGCACTGCTTTCATCTACTGTACCACTACCTACAACACCTCAAACTCCAGTAACTGAGCTTGCATCTCAACCTACACTTGCTTTCACAAAGCAAACAAAGAACAGACCAACGATTGCATCACAGTCGCTGTCTTTGGTTGTATCTAGTGTGCATTGAAGGTCTGGAAGATTAGTTGGGCAACTAAATAGCGTGTCAGGTCGAGGAAATCGACAAGGGGATCCAATTGATTTGGACATTACTGGCGATGTTAAAGAACCAACTCCGATACCATAGGGAGGTGATGGGTGTGTTTGGGGCACCCCGCAAACATTATGGGCTCAATTTGGGTTTGGTCACATTGTTGTTCAGATGCAAACACCTGCAAACTCCTCAAGGATGATGGTCCCTACCATTGAGCAAGCCATTAAGAGGATTGAAGCTAAATGAAGAGAGAGAATATTGATAAGTAGTCTTAGGAATAGTTTGTTGGTTAATTGTGTTTTTGTGACTGTTGTTCAAGGGTTGTTAGTAACTCTAAGTTTTTTGTGACAATGTTGTTTATGGGTTGGTTGTAACACTGTTTTTTGTGTCAATCTTGTTTAGGGGGTACTATGTCTCTTTGAACAGCTGGTCATTGTAATCTCTTGGAGCAGTTTGATGATGCTAATATTTAAACTTATTGTGCATTTGATTCATTTAGATATTTAAGCTCGTAAAGAACTCTGATATTTAAGCTCATTGTGATGTTTTGAAGTAGTTTGATGCTACTGATTGAAGCTTTGTAAGCTCACTAGTAAATAGAAGCTCATTTTGGTGCTTCTAATTTTTCACTCAAACGTTGTTAATGTTTATAGAGAAGTATTGTTTTAGCTGCAATTGTGACCATACGTGCTTGAAAAATTTAGAAGACATTTACATATTATACAAGGTTTACAACAAATGCCTTGAAGGCAATAAACATAATATAGGCTATATTTCAATCTACAACAAATGCCTTAAAGACAATGAACATATTACAGGTTACATTTCAGTTTACAACAAATGCTTTGAAGGCACTTACAAGTTCATCAACTGATATCTATAACAAAAAAAAAATACAATGTCTATTACTGACATTAACAAAAATTGCTTACAGGTTCCATTACAACAAATATCAGTAATGATGCAATTACAAGAAATGCCTTCAAGACAATGACATGACCAAATTCCAACTTTAGTTATGGTGCCAAGGCTAGGGAAATACCCACTTCCTTTCCTCTGACATACATGAAAGGCTACAACAACAAAACAATTAGCACCCATGACAAAGTCAACATCCTCCTGTAAAATTTATTGTTTTCATTGTGACTATATTTTGTGAAAACCAACTCTAAGCGAAGTCATGTCAGATTGTGTTCCATCATCGCATTGCGCCTCGTATACTCATCACAATCTTCTATCGTTTTGAGACGGCTTAAAACCCTCGTTCCATTGACACACATAGGAGGATCAAACCACTTGAAAAACCCGCATGATCTCCCAATCTGCATTCATATCAGCAATGTATATTCATAAACATTTCAGGGAAAGAATAAGCATACGTACTAAAACTACATGTATGAGGTATTACCTTGTGGCTCACACAGCTAAAAAACCTTTTGTCAAAATTTCCATTTGTGTAGGCAGTCTTCAAGCAAGAATCAACCCTATAGTAACAAATAGGAATTTTAGTTGAATCTCCACCAACGCTTGTTGCCAAACTTGTAGTACTTGGAGATGGAGGTGAACTGCTTAAAAAACATGTGACAAGTCTATTAAAAATATGAGTGGTAGTTATTGTACACTACTTACACATGATTCTCAGAAATTTCACACTTATTCATGAATTGAGTAACCCAATTAATACAACACATATTCACAGAGTAAAGGTGTCACGCCCCGTGCCAGTACTTACCATCTAGGCTCTCTTATAGTAATAGAATGCACACAAATGGGGATTACTGCATGAACTAATCTTCTTAAGGCCTCATAGGTGGTGTTGGGAAGCTTTAGCAAAAATGCTTAAGAAAAAAAAATTATATGTATGTTAAGGAGGGAAAATAATAATTTCAAGATGAAATAAGAAAGCATTTTAACTGATTTAACTTAGATAAAAAAATATATATAAGAGATAAAAATGTAAATTTAAACTATCAGGAAAATGAAGCATAAAAGATACATATAAAATTTTTCCATTAAAAGCCTGTACAAACTCAAAATCCTTCATGAGGATACAAAAGTAATACAAAAGCGAGAGAAAATATAAACTAAGACGGAAGCTGATAAAAACTTTCCGTCAGATACATTTCATAAACCCAGCTACTCAACCTAACTCTCAAAAGATAGTCTAGCCCGCCTAGACTACAACTGATCTATTTAAGACTCCGTATCAAAAGTGAGATCAATGATCTCATTCTCCCCTGTACCCTCTACCGGTGGTGCCGATGGAGGATGGTCAAAAAGCAGGAGGGTTGGGTCGATCTCAACATCCCCAATGTCCTCTACCAAAGGAACTGGTAATACAGAAGGGTCCTTAAGATACCACTCGGAATCATAGCCCACGAAAACCTCAAATGACTTAGAAATAAAAGTCCAGATAGTCATCTTTAAAATATACGGATCTACATCCAAAATATGCTCGTTTGCGAAAGTCAGCATCTGACATGTCTGGGATCCACGATGGTACGTACAAAATTTAAACAAAAAGAATGGGTGAGTGTGAGACCCCGATTTTCTCCTACGTAATTTCTTATGTATTATCTTTTATTTTCCAATGTAATAGCTTTTATTTCATCATGGGGCTATGTTTTTGGCCAATGTATGGCCTAATACTTATGTTATGGTATTTCGATTAAAATGAGATTTTATTCCATAAAATCTCTTTAAATAATTTTAATGCCATTTTATGCAAAGTTTAAATTATATTCATTTTAGGAGCCGAAATTTGCAAGTAAGTTTCTCTCTTACGAATTTATATTTTTCATTTACTTAAAATGTTTCATGGACCATAGAATTTGAATTATGATTTAAGAATTCTTTGTATAAGCCGAAAATGATTAATGGATTAAATGATGAAAATTCTTTTGAAGACATGGATTGAATATTTTATATCTTTCATATGTGACATGTATTACCATGTGGCCTATATTATTAATAGAACTTCCATTTGAATATTCAATGATAAGCTATGTATTTATGTGATAAGTCTAAGAGAAGATTTAATTGATAAGCACACTTGCTTATCATAGTGATAAGCAAGCATGATGATAGGTTAGGAAACTTTTAGGGTGATAAGACCTTGTGATTATTGTAGAGATAGGCTAGGGCCATTTTCACATGATAAGATATCATGCTTATGAGGTGATAAGCTATTGGAATGGATTAGATAAGCAAGAGAGCTTATGAAGTGATAAGTTAGGTGAGAGAGAGTAACCAAATTGAAAGTTGGTTGCAATTTAATGTGGAAGTAACTAGGTTGGTTGGAAAGCAACCAAACTAAGCAAAGGGCAAGGCTTTTACGTGAAAGGGCTAGAGGTGAAATGAGAAAGCCATAAAGTGAGGCCATGTGATGTGTAAGAGGTGTAAGAAGTGTAAGAAGTGATAGACAATACATGGAAGTAAAAGAGAAGAGAAAAGCAAGGGAGAAGGAGGGATTGTCGATGGAAGCATGTGAGGAGAGAGAATGAAGTAATTCAAATGCAAGCCATGCTTTTGGAGACAAGATTTGATGTGAGGAAAAGATGAAAGAAAGAGAGAGGGAAGGCTAAGCAATTGTCGACCAAGGCCCCCCACTTTCACCCTTTTTCCTTTTGATTTCTCTCCCTTGTCAATTCACCCTCTCAAGCTTTATGTCATAGCAATTACTCTCCTTGGGAGACTCATTCTCTCACACCTCTCATTGCAAAGCCTTGGCCGAAACTTGCATTCTCTCAAACTCTCTCCCATTTTCAAGCCTTGGCCGAACCACCCCCTAGAATTCAAGGTTTGTGCATTTTTCTCTTGCACTCTAAACCATACTCTTCTTGCCTTCCAAATCCCATTCTAAAAGCCAAGTTTAAACCTCTTTTGTTGTAGACAAAAAAATCTCTCTTGATGCAAACACATTTCCTTCCTTGAAAACCCTAACCATTTGCCTCATTTCTCTTCAAGCTTACCATATTCTCTTAACCACCAAAGAACCTCCTTAAATCAAGCTTGGACATTTCTAAGGAGGGTGGACCGAAACTTTGAAGGAGGTGAAGTTAGGAAGAGTTGGTAAAGGTTGAAGGTAAGCTTGGTTCTATTGATGATCTTGCCTTAAGTTTCACAAACACTAACCAAAGGTATTTTATTTTCTAGGTGCTCAAGCTTGGATAGTCAACAAGGTAAGACTTGTCACGCCCCGAACGGCATCCCGCAGGGACCGTGACAGCCGCGAGCTATCCCCCGGATGGCTCCAGCGTTCTTACTTTTATTCATACTTGTTTACGGCGGAAACGTACAGGATCACGAGGGGTTCGAGCAAATTCTTACATAATCAGGGTTCTCATTAAGTTCATACAAAACATATATTTAACACATCAGAACCCAATTAGTGACACTCATGCCACTATCAACAAAATGTGAAACATAATAATCTTGGGCTTCTAGGTCAGGTAGTCCTCCTGACTCTCTTCACCTGATACATCTGGAATGACACAATTTTAAAAACGTGAGTCAAAAAAACTCAGTAAGGGAAAAACGTAAAACTTAAATCATGCTCTTGACTTATGCCCGCTTACTCATGAAAGAAAGAAACTTGATAATTGATGCACATGCATGTCATGAATTATGCATATGATCTTGCTTAGTTTCGGCCCCAGGCCCTTAAAATCTTTCTTTCATTCTTGCTTGAAAAACTGGCCCTTGGCCCTTGAAAACCGCTTATTCGTACTTGTGCCCTTGTTGGCCTTTTCATAATTATTTCATATCTTTTACTTGTGGGCTCGCTCCATTTGACCCCTGAAGTCAGGGTTGTGCGTTCCCTTCGGAACCATCCCCGAATTCCCTTGGAGACCTAAACATCTGGTCGAGCTAGCCCTTGAAGTGGCCCCAGGCCTGATGGCTAGACACGACCCTTGGAGGCACCACACCTTCTCAATGTCCTTCAGTGTGGCTTGCACAGTCTCTTGGATTCACCCATCCTTCTCATAATTGTCCTTCGGTATGGGAGTCCCACTTGATGGTACGGTACCGACCAGTGCCCCTTATATTATCTTATCGTTTCATAAAACTTCTCATATTCTTTCCATAAAAATCATTGCATAAACTTTCTTCTTGAAAAATTCATGCAATGCACATGTCATGTCATGCTTGCTTAAAATTCATACTTGCTTAAAATTCATGCTTGTTCATGAAATTCATATCATGTCATGCTTTCTTAAAACCCATACTTGTTCATGAAACGATGCAGTGTGTCATTCCAGTTTTGAAAAGAAATACTTACTGTCCACTTACAGTATCCACTTACTCTTGGTCTCCTTGTTCGTGTATACAGATACGTGGATCGCCTACAAGCGATTCAAATATCCTTTAGACTTTAAGAATATGAAATCATTTCTTTTTGAAATCACCAAAGATATATATATATCACTGAAATCCATTTAATTATAAAAAAATATTTTATTCTTTTCCTTAACAATTATTCCAAAACTTAGCTAATATTTTTATTGAAATAAAAATATATTTATTCATGTACATGCCTCGATTAGGGTTAAATAATACTCATAGGTTTAGAATTACCTAAGTCTCTTTTTATTACACGTACTACATTAAAACCTTATATCTAACTATTAATAAAATATTCATGATTAAATCTTAATTTAGACTTTAAACCTCAAATAAAACCCGAGTAAAACTTAACTAGGGTTCCAATAATATTTAATAAAAGATCATGGCTCTATAATATTATTCCAACTAGCCTAACTCTAATTTTCTTATCCAACACAACAATGAAAATACATAAATCAGGAATTGCACTTAGGGTTGCCTTTTCTTACAATATTCGGCCACTACCATTTATGCACCAATTAATCACAACTTTTACTCCAATGGTGATCCCATCCTCCATTCAACAATTTCACAACCTAGGATCTATAAATCAAAGCACCAACACAATACATCATACTCATAGCATTCGGCCAACACATGCTTTCACCCAAATAATTAGGTTTCTTTTGTTTCCTTCAATATGCATGCATCTAGTACTTAATATAATCATCTACCATGCCTTGGGGTCATAAATCTTGCACATGTTATGGTCAATGTCTAGATTTAAACATATTCAAAACTATACATGAAATCATACATAGCTCATTTTCGGCCATACCCCAAAATGTTACCTTTTCATGCTAAAAAAATCATATCATGCATATCCTTTGCATTTGTGACCTAACTAGCATGCATGCACTTAATCTTTTCTTCAAATAATTCCACCAACAATAGATCTACTCTTTATACACACTAATATCCATAGATCTAAACAAAGATATCATCTTTCATCAACCCAACACATCAAAACTTAGATCTAACTTCCTTTAGCATACATTGTTCTTCATTTGCCTTTTTCTTTACATACAACCTTAGATCTAGGGCTTCCATGGTTAGATCTAGCATATAAACAACCTAGGGTTCTTAAGCATCCAAGATCTAACAACATCAAGGCATTTATCAAACTAAAACTTCAAGATCTTATACATAGGCCATTCGGCCACTCATGCTAACCCAACAACATCACATTAGCCTTACCTTGTTGTTTATCCAAGCTTGAGCACCTAGAAAATAAAGCATCTATGGTTAGTACTTGTGATGCTTAAGGCAAGAACATCAATGAAACTAATCTTACCTTTACTCTTTACCAACTCTTCCTATCCTTTTCCTCCTTCAAGATTCGGTCCACCCTCCTTAGAAATGTCCAAGCTTGGTTTAAAAGGAAGCTCTATGGTGGTGAAGAGGACATGGTAAGCTTGAAGAAAAATGGTGTCAAATGGCTAGGTTTTCAAGGAAGGATTTTTGTCTACAACAAGAGAGATTTACTTGGCTTTTGGAATGAGATTTGGTAAGCTAGAAGAAAGTGGCTTAGGTGCAAAATGAAATAGCACAAACCTTGAATGTGGAGTGTGGTGTTCGGCTAAGAGAAGCAAAATGGTAAAGGTTGAGAGAACTTGCAACATTCGGCCAAGAGAGGAGAGGTTTGAGAGTGAAATGCTTGAGTGTTTCGGTCAAGAGGAAATGCAAGAGGGTTGTGTGAGATTGAGTCTCCCAAAGCACTTGACATAAAGTTTGAGAGAGTGAGTTGACAAGAGAGAGAAATGGAAAAGGAAAATGGAAAATGGTGAAGGGGGGGCCTTGGTCGACATTCTCCTAAGCTTCCCTCTCTCTTTCTTTTTTTCTTTCCTTTCACCTCTTTCTCACATCACTTCCTTGTCTCTTTGCACATTCTCTTTCCTCCATGCATTCCATCGACATTCACTCCTCCTTTCTCACTTTTCTCTTCTCTTTTTACTTCCATGAGTTGTCTCATCATCTTACACCACTTACACATCTCTTACACTTCACATGGCCTTGTTTCATGGATTTTCAAATTCATTCCCCTAGCCTTTTACGTAAATGGCTTGCATTTAACTTGGTTTGGTTGCTTTTCAACCAACCTAGTTACTTCCACATTAAATGGCAACCAACTTTCAACTTAGTTTCATTCTCACCTAACTTATCACTTCATAAGCTCTCTTGCTTATCTAATTCATTCCAATAGCTTATCACCTCATAAGCATGTTCTCCTATCATGTGATAATGACCCTAGCATATCTCTACAATAATCACAAGGCCTTATCACTCTAAAAGTTTCCTAACTTATCATGTTTGCTTATCACTATGATAAGCAAGAGTGCTTATAAATTAAATCATCTCTAAACTTATCACATAACTACATAGCTTATCATGTATATTCAAATGGAAATTATACTAATAATATAGGCCATATGATAATATTGCATGTCACATATAAAAGATGTATAAAATATTCGATCCATGTATTCACAAAAATTCATCATTTAATCTATTATAATTTTCGGCTTATACAAGGAAATAATTAAATCATAATTCAAATTCTATGGTCCATGAATCATATTAAATAAATGAAAAATATAAATTTGCAAGAGAGAAACTTACTTGAAATTTCGGCTCCTAATATAATTTATACTTGCATAAAATGACATTAAAATTATTTAAAGAGATTTTATGAATTAAAATCCCATTTTAAATCGAAATACCATAACATAAAGATTAGGCCATACATTGGCCAAAACATAGCCCCATTAAGAAATAAAAGCTATTACATTGGAAAAATAAAAATAATACATAAGGAATTACGTAGGAGAAAATCGGGGTCTCACATTCTCCCCTCCTTATAAAAATTCCTACCTCGGAATTTCTTTTACCACCAGAAATTTTGTCCTGATTGCGTAGGTGTAGGACAATGGGGATTTGGACGAACATTAGTGCTTGTCCCACTACTAATCTCTCCCTGGTAAACGCGATCTGGGGAATTACTCCCCGTCCAAGAGTACGATCTGATTCCTTGGCTTGGTTCATCTAGACTAGGGTCATGGATGACGTTCTCGGGTGGTCCATGAAACCTAGGTCTAGACTCTACTTCTTGTGACGAAAAGTGGGTCTCCGATCCAGCGTCTTGAGCCCTAACTCTTCGACGATGTCGGTTCTCGTTACATCGCCTAGGTGTACACTCACGTCTCGAGTTACTACGCCTAGGTTCTTCTTGGGATCGTTCTCTAGTCTCACTAGGTATCAGATGTTGTTCCATGGGGTCTTCTTCCGAATCCTCCCCTGGATCCTCTTCCGGATCCTCCTCTGGGTCCTCTTCCGAATCCTCTTCCGGATCTTCCTCAAAGTCTTCGGGTAACATGGTCCTTAAGGGAATGGCATTTATTGGCGACTCTGGCCAATAAATACCCTCCAGATATCCAGAACAATCTGGAGATAAGGGTTGACCCCACCTGGAAGGTCCAGGTTGGTCAGGTGGCGGGGGTGGCGGGGGCTGGTACGTCCCCGCCATGCCTTGCTGCCAATACGACACATGGGTTTGGTACGCTCTTCGTGGGTCCCCTCTATCTGTCTCATGCGATGCGTGAGTCGGAGCCTCATGGCTTCCCGACTGTCTCGTCGAACCTTGGGTTCTATGATTAACCCTGAACAGGCTTCGATACTCGGGTGCTGTCATCCTTCTCTGAGAAGGTGTTCCCGAATGCTGGGAACGAGGGGGTCGACTACTCGGCGGCATCTGACAACATAATGCAACGGTCAGTCATGTATATATACAAAATATCATCATGTATCACAAAGAATTAGCATTCTTTATGTAAGGAAGTCAAGCATAATTATCCAACAACAGTACTCATACAAGCCAAACATTCAATCAATAGGGAAGGAAATAAATATTCGGATCCTATTCTCCTTTTAACTGGGGGTACTTCTCGCACATATCGCTTTCTAACTCCCAAGACGCCTCCTCTGCCCCATGATTCTTCCATAGAACCTTCACAAGCGGTATCACCTTGGTCCGCAATTGTTGTTCTTTTCTATCGATGATCCTTACTGGCTCCTCCACATAGGTAAGGTTTTCCTTAATTTGTAAGGGCTCATATTCTAACACATGGGTAGGGTCTGACACATACTTTCGTAAAAGCGATACGTGGAACACATCATGTACTCCTGCAATTGATGGCGGTAAGGCCAGCCTATACGCCATTGGTCCAACACGCTCCAGGATCTCGAAAGGTCCTATAAATCGGGGTTGAAGCTTCCCCTTCTTCCCGAATCGTGCTACCCCCTTTGTTGGAGAAATCTTTAAAAACATTTTACTTCCCTCCTCAAAGGCCAATTCTCTTCTTCGATTGTCCGCATAACTCTTTTGCCGACTTTGGGCCGTAATAAGTCTTTCTTTGATCAACCGAATCTTCTCTTTTGTCTGCAAAATCATCTCTGGCCCCAACAGTCTCCCTTCTCCTACTTCATCCCAATATAATGGCGACCTACACCTCCGTCCATACAAAGCTTCATACGGTGCCATGCCAATACTTGATTGGAAACTGTTGTTGTATGCGAACTCTGCTAGCGGCAAATATTGAGCCCAGCTACCCTTGAAGTCAATGATACACGCTCGGAGCATGTCTTCCAAAATTTGAATGGTCCGCTCAGATTGGCCATCCGTCTGTGGGTGGAAAGCAGTGCTAAAATTCAACTTAGTGCCTAGGGACTCCTGCAATCGTTTCCAAAACCTTGACGTAAATCTCGGATCCCTATCCGACACTATGCTCTTTGGTATGCCATGGAGCCTCACAATTTCTTGGAGATAAACTTCAGCTAGCCTTTCCGGGGTATACTTCACCCTGATTGGCAGAAAGTGGGCTGACTTGGTCAATCGATCCACTACTACCCATATTGCATCGTAGCCAGCTGTCGTTCTTGGTAGCCCTGCTACAAAATCCATGGCTATTCCTTCCCACTTCCATTCAGGGATCTCCAGAGGCTTCAATGTTCCTGCTGGCCTCTGATGCTCTGCTTTCACTCTCTGACAAGTCAGGCATCGAGCGACAAACTCCGCTATCTCTCTTTTCATATTCGGCCACCAGTAAACTTTCTTGATGTCTTGATACATCTTCGTTCCTCCAGGGTGGATGGTATAGGGCGTAGTATGCGCCTCTGCCAAAATCAACTCCTTGATTCCCCCATCACCAGGGACACATATTCTACTCCGGTATCTCAGCACTCCATCCCTATCCTCAAAATCGGGATCATTATTCTTCTCAATCCTTTCCCTTATCCCCACTATCACCGCATCGCTCTTCTGGGCTTCACAGATTCGCTCCTCCAGCGATGGTTGCAATGACAGCCCTGCGATGGAAACATACCGGTCGGCCAATACAAGCGTGATCTCCTCTCTTTTTAGATCCTCCATGATCTCCTTAGCTACTACCTCTACGGCACTTGTTTCAGCCGACTTCCGGCTTAAAGCATCAGCCACCACGTTAGCTTTCCCAGGATGGTAGCTAATGGTGCAATCATAGTCCTTGATCAACTCCAACCAGCGCCGTTGCCTCATATTCAGCTCCTTCTGAGTGTTGAAGTACTTGAGGCTCTTATGGTCCGTAAATATCTCGCATTTAACCCCATAGAGATAATGCCTCCATATTTTCAAAGCATGCACGACTGCAGCCAACTCCAAGTCGTGAGCGGGATAATTCACTTCGTGGGGCCTCAGTTGCCTCGATGCATAGGCTATGACACTCTTATCTTGCATCAACACACACCCAAGACCGTGCTTTGAGGCGTCCGTATAGATCTCATACTCCCCATGTTCCGAAGGCAATGCTAACACCGGGGCAGTAACCAGATGAGCCTTTAGCGTATGGAAACTTTGCTCGCACTCGTCTGTCCAATCGAACTTAACGTTTTTCTTGGTCAACGAGGTCATCGGCATAGCTATCTTTGAAAATTCCTTGATAAACCTCCGGTAATACCCTGCTAATCCCAGGAAACTTCTTATCTCCTTAACATTTGTAGGTCTAGGCCATTTGAAAACCGCATCAACCTTTCCGGGATCTACAGCAATTCCTTCTCCCGACACTACATGCCCTAAAAATCGGACTTGCTGCAACCAAAACTCGCACTTGGAGAATTTAGCATACAGCTTCTTCTCCCTTAGGATCTGCAAAACAATCCTGAGATGCTCCTCATGCTCCTCCTGGTTCCGAGAATAAATCAAAATATCGTCTATGAACACCACCACAAATTTATCCAGGAACTCCCTGAACACTCGATTCATCAAGTCCATAAATGCGGCCGGGGCATTAGTTAACCCAAATGGCATCACCAAAAATTCATAGTGACCATATCGGGTTCGAAAGGCCGTCTTTGATATATCTCCCTCCTTAACCTTCAACTGGTGGTAACCCGACCTCAAATCAATTCTTGAAAATATTTGTGCCCCCTGCAATTGATCGAACAAATCGTCAATGCGAGGTAGCGGGTACCTATTCTTCACAGTCACCTTATTCAACTCCCTATAATCAATACACATCCGGAGACTTCCGTCCTTCTTTTTCACAAACAGGATCGGTGCTCCCCAAGGCGACACACTTGGCCTTATAAATCCCTTCTCCAAGAGATCTTCCAGTTGGACCTTCAGCTCCTTTAGCTCTGCCGGAGCCATTCGATACGGCACCTTGGAAATTGGGACTGTCCCAGCTTCCAATTCAATTCCGAACTCCACCTCCCTATCCGGCGGTAACCCCGGTAGGTCTTCCGGGAATACATCCGGAAACTCAGTCACTATTGGGGTTTGGTCAAACGCAGGGACCTCGTTCTGCGTATCACTTCGCGTATCACTTGCCCATACTAAAATTCCCTCGTGCCCTCCTTGCAACAATCTCTTAGCTTGCAGGGCCGAGACAATTGCTGGCCTTCGCTCCATTTTCCTCATACCCGTGAAGCAACAATCTGGTCTCCCCTCCTTTTGGAACAAGACCTTCTTCTCATAGCACCGAATATTGGCTCCATGCTTCGACAACCAATCCATACCTAGGATGACATCAAATCCTCCCATCTCCATAACTATCAAATCAGCCAACATGACTTGCCCTTCTACTACTATCGGATAGTCCTTCAACATTCGGCTACATTCGACTCTGCCCCCAGCGGGCGTTGACACAAGGACGTTACTATCCAACAATTCACTATTTAAGGCATGTGTCTTGCAATATGCTGATGCAATGAATGAATGCGTGGCCCCTGAATCAAACAGAACTAGGGCTTCCCCCTGGGGCAAAGGCAACTTACCTGCCACCACTCGGTTCTGGTTCTCCGCGTCCTCCAGAGTCATTGCATATAACCTCGCCTGTGTTGGGCCTCCCTGCCTTCTTGCATTGTCCTGCTGCGGGGGTCGGGGTGCTTGGTTTGAGCTGCCCGCGCTTCTACAGTGTCTGGCGAAGTGACCAGGCTTCCCGCACTTAAAACATAAACCCTGCCTGCACTCCCCTGGGTGTCTCTTGTTGCACTTGTTGCACAGAGGAAACTGATTTCCTCCGGCATTCTGAGCTCCACCAGGTCTCTGGTTTGGCCTCGGGTTTGGCTTCTGATTCGGCCTCTGAGGCTGACTCTGTGATGGCTCTGGCCTACTTTTCTTCCAGGGCATCTGCAGAATGGCTGGGTTGGAAGGAGCCTTCCTCTTTTGCTGGTCATGATAGACTGCTATCCTCTGCAGTCCTCTCTCCACTATCACTGCCCGTTCAATCACCTCTGCCAGGGTTTTAAGATTATGGCTATACACCCTGTCATAGACCCGTGGGTGTAGCCCTTCTTCAAACTTTCGGGCCTTCCTTTCCTCATCTGGCACCAAGTACGGGGCAAACCGCACCAGCTCCAAGAATCGGCCTACGTACTGCTCCACCGTCATGTCTCCTTGGGTTAGGGTAGCAAATTCTCTTGCCTTCGCTTCCCGGGTTGTTCGTGGGAAATAACGATCTAAAAATTCTTGCTGGAACCTCTCCCAGGTTACGGGCTGCTCTCCCAGCTCCTGTTCCAGCAATACCTTCTCGGACTGCCACCACCTTCTGGCATCCCCTTGCAGCTTGAAGGTAGCATAACTTAACTTTTGGGCCTCGGTACACCCTAAGACCTCAAGTAGTTCTTTTATCTCTACCAGCCAATTTTCTGCTAGTATGGCATCTCCCTTGCCATTGTACACTGGCGGATGCTGGCGATTGAACTGGTCGAACGTACACCCATCAGGGCGTCCTCGGGCCCCTTCAGCATGGGCACCCGGCTGCACGTGCTCGGCAACTAGCTGAGCCATGTGCCTTAACACATCCTCGGTGGTAACTCCGGGAGCCTCGGACTCTTGATTTCTTGTTGGCCTCCTAGGTGCCATCCTGCACTTCAAGGTTATCGTTCAGCTTAGAACAACCTCAACCTCAGAAATTCTCATCATAATTAACCCTAAACGTTTTATCTCATGCTTCAAGGTTTAGGGTTCTACTTCGTTCCCTATGTTCTACGACTCTACCCTCCGATCCTCTGATACCAACTTAACTGTCACGCCCAGAACGGCATCCCGCAGGGACCGTGACAGCCGCGAGCTATCCCCCGGATGGCTCCAGCGTTCTTACTTATATTCATACTTGTTTACGGCGGAAACGTACAGGATCGCGAGGGGTTCGAGCAAATTCTTACATAATCAGGGTTCTCATTAAGTTCATACAAAACATATATTTAACACATCAGAACCCAATTAGTGACACTCATGCCACTATCAACAAAATGTGAAACATAATAATCTTGGGCTTCTAGGTCAGGTAGTCCTCCTGACTCTCTTCACCTGATACATCTGGAATGACACAATTTTAAAAACGTGAGTCAAAAAAACTCAGTAAGGGAAAAACGTAAAACTTAAATCATGCTCTTGACTTATGCCCGCTTACTCATGAAAGAAAGAAACTTGATAATTGATGCACATGCATGTCATGAATTATGCATATGCTCTTGCTTAGTTTCGGCCCCAGGCCCTTAAAATCTTTCTTTCATTCTTGCTTGAAAAACTGGTCCTTGGCCCTTGAAAACCGCTTATTCGTACTTGTGCCCTTGTTGGCCTTTTCATAATTATTTCATATCTTTTACTTGTGGGCTCGCTCCATTTGACCCCTGAAGTCAGGGTTGTGCGTTCCCTTCGGAACCGTCCCCGAATTCCCTTGGAGACCTTAACATCTGGTCGAGCTAGCCCTTTAAGTGGCCTCAGGCCTGATGGCTAGACACGACCCTTGGAGGCACCACACCTTCTCAATGTCCTTCAGTGTGGCTTGCACAGTCTCTTGGATTCACCCATCCTTCTCATAATTGTCCTTCGGTATGGGAGTCCAACTTGATGGTACGGTACCGACCGGTGCCCCTTATATTATCTTATCGTTTCATAAAACTTCTCATATTCTTTCCATAAAAATCATTGCATAAACTTTCTTCTTGAAAAATTCATGCAATGCACATGTCATGTCATGCTTGCTTAAAATTCATACTTGCTTAAAATTCATGCTTGTTCATGAAATTCATATCATGTCATGCTTTCTTAAAACCCATACTTGTTCATGAAACGATGCAGTGTGTCATTCCAGTTTTGAAAAGAAATACTTACTGTCCACTTACAGTATCCACTTACTCTTGGTCTCCTTGTTCGTGTATACAGATACGTGGATCGCCTACAAGCGATTCAAATATCCTTTAGACTTTAAGAATATGAAATCATTTCTTTTTGAAATCACCAAAGATATATATATATCACTGAAATCCATTTAATTATAAAAAAATATTTTATTCTTTTCCTTAACAATTATTCCAAAACTTAGCTAATATTTTTATTGAAATAAAAATATATTTATTCATGTACATGCCTCGATTAAGGTTAAATAATACTCATAGGTTTAGAATTACCTAAGTCTCTTTTTATTACACGTACTACATTAAAACCTTATATCTAACTATTAATAAAATATTCATGATTAAATCTTAATTTAGACTTTAAACCTCAAATAAAACCCGAGTAAAACTTAACTAGGGTTCCAATAATATTTAATAAAAGATCATGGCTCTATAATATTATTCCAACTAGCCTAACTCTAATTTTCTTATCCAACACAACAATGAAAATACATAAATCAGGAATTGCACTTAGGGTTGCCTTTTCTTACAATATTCGGCCACTACCATTTATGCACCAATTAATCACAACTTTTACTCCAATGGTGATCCCATCCTCCATTCAACAATTTCACAACCTAGGATCTATAAATCAAAGCACCAACACAATACATCATACTCATAGCATTCGGCCAACACATGCTTTCACCCAAATAATTAGGTTTCTTTTGTTTCCTTCAATATGCATGCATCTAGTACTTAATATAATCATCTACCATGCCTTGGGGTCATAAATCTTGCACATGTTATGGTCAATGTCTAGATTTAAACATATTCAAAACTATACATGAAATCATACATAGCTCATTTTCGGCCATACCCCAAAATGTTACCTTTTCATGCTAAAAAAATCATATCATGCATATCCTTTGCATTTGTGACCTAACTAGCATGCATGCACTTAATATTTTCTTCAAATAATTCCACCAACAATAGATCTACTCTTTATACACAATAATATCCATAGATCTAAACAAAGATATCATCTTTCATCAACCCAACACATCAAAACTTAGATCTAACTTCCTTTATCATACATTGTTCTTCATTTGCCTTTTTCTTTACATACAACCTTAGATCTAGGGCTTCCATGGTTAGATCTAGCATATAAACAACCTAGGGTTCTTAAGCATCCAAGATCTAACAACATCAAGGCATTTATCAAACTAAAACTTCAAGATCTTATACATAGGCCATTCGGCCACTCATGCTAACCCAACAACATCACATTAGCCTTACCTTGTTGTTTATCCAAGCTTGAGCACCTATAAAATAAAGCATCTATGGTTAGTACTTGTGATGCTTAAGGCAAGAACATCAATGAAACTAATCTTACCTTTACTCTTTACCAACTCTTCCTATCCTTTTCCTCCTTCAAGATTCGGTCCACCCTCCTTAGAAATGTCCAAGCTTGGTTTAAAAGGAAGCTCTATGGTGGTGAAGAGGACATGGTAAGCTTGAAGAAAAATGGTGTCAAATGGCTAGGTTTTCAAGGAAGGATTTTTGTCTACAACAAGAGAGATTTACTTGGCTTTTGGAATGAGATTTGGTAAGCTAGAAGAAAGTGGCTTAGGTGCAAAATGAAATAGCACAAACCTTGAATGTGGAGTGTGGTGTTCGGCTAAGAGAAGCAAAATGGTAAAGGTTGAGAGAACTTGCAACATTCGGCCAAGAGAGGAGAGGTTTGAGAGTGAAATGCTTGAGTGTTTCGGTCAAGAGGAAATGCAAGAGGGTTGTGTGAGATTGAGTCTCCCAAAGCACTTGACATAAAGTTTGAGAGAGTGAGTTGACAAGAGAGAGAAATGGAAAAGGAAAATGGAAAATGGTGAAGGGGGGGCCTTGGTCGACATTCTCCTAAGCTTCCCTCTCTCTTTCTTTTTTTCTTTCCTTTCACCTCTTTCTCACATCACTTCCTTGTCTCTTTGCACATTCTCTTTCCTCCATGCATTCCATCGACATTCACTCCTCCTTTCTCACTTTTCTCTTCTCTTTTTACTTCCATGAGTTGTCTCATCATCTTACACCACTTACACATCTCTTACACTTCACATGGCCTTGTTTCATGGCTTTTCAAATTCATTCCCCTAGCCTTTCACGTAAATGACTTGCATTTAACTTGGTTTGGTTGCTTTTCAACCAACCTAGTTACTTCCACATTAAATGGCAACCAACTTTCAACTTAGTTTCATTCTCACCTAACTTATCACTTCATAAGCTCTCTTGCTTATCTAATTCATTCCAATAGCTTATCACCTCATAAGCATGTTCTCCTATCATGTGATAATGACCCTAGCATATCTCTACAATAATCACAAGGCCTTATCACTCTAAAAGTTTCCTAACTTATCATGCTTGCTTATCACTATGATAAGCAAGAGTGCTTATCAATTAAATCATCTCTAAACTTATCACATAACTACATAGCTTATCATGTATATTCAAATGGAAATTATATTAATAATATAGGCCATATGATAATATTGCATGTCACATATAGAAGATGTATAAAATATTCGATCCATGTATTCACAAAAATTCATCATTTAATCTATTATAATTTTCGGCTTATACAAGGAAATAATTAAATCATAATTCAAATTCTATGGTCCATGAATCATATTAAATAAATGAAAAATATAAATTTGCAAGAGAGAAACTTACTTGAAATTTCGGCTCCTAATATAATTTATACTTGCATAAAATGACATTAAAATTATTTAAAGAGATTTTATGAATTAAAATCCCATTTTAAATCGAAATACCATAACATAAAGATTAGGCCATACATTGGCCAAAACATAGCCCCATTAAGAAATAAAAGCTATTACATTGGAAAAATAAAAATAATACATAAGGAATTACGTAGGAGAAAATCGGGGTCTCACAAGACTAATGTGATGTTGTTGAGTTAGCATGAGTGGCCGAATGGCCTATGTATAAGATCTTGAAGTTTAGGTTGTGATATGCCTTGATGTTGTTAGATCTTGAATGCTTAAGAACCCTAGGTTGTTTAAATGCTAGATCTAACCATGGAACCTTAGATCTAAGGTTGAATGTAAAGAAAAATGCAAATGGAGAACAATACATGTTAAAGGAAGCTAGATCTAGGTCTTGATGTGTTGGTTTGATGAAAGTTAATTATTTTGCTTAGATCTATGGATGTTAGTGTATATAAAGTGTGGATCTAATGTTGATGGAAATATTTGATGAAGAGATAAAGTGTATGCATGCTAGTTAGGTCACAATGCAAAGGATATGCATGTTATGATTTTTAACATGAAAAATGTGACATTTTGAGGTATGGCCGAATATGAGATGCTTAGGATTTCATGTATAGTTTTGTATATATTCAAATCTGGACATTGGCCATGATATGTGCAAGATTTATGACCCAATGAATGATAGATGATTATGTTAAGTATTAGATGCATGCATGTTGAAGGAAACAAAAGAAACCTAATCTTTTGGATGAAATCGTGTATCGCCGAATATTATGAGCATGATGCATGGTGATATGCCTTGATTTATAGATATTAGGTTGTGAAATTGTTGAATGGATGATAGGATCACCATTGGAGTAAAAGTTGTGACTAAATGATGCATAAAATAGTGATGGCCGATTGTTGTAAGAAAATATAACCCTAAGTGCAATTTATGAAAAATGGATTATCATTGTTGTGATAGATATAGAAATTAGGGTTTAATCTAGTTGGAACAAATATTGAAGAATCATAATCTTTTAATAAATAATGTTTGGAACCCTAGTTAAGTTTTACTCATGATTAATTGAGGTTTAAAGTCCAAGTTAAGATTTAATCGTGATTAATTTATTAATAGTTTGATATAAGGTTTTAATGGAGTACGTGTAATAAAAAGAGGCTTAGGTTTAATTCTAAACCTGTGAGTATTAATTAAACCCTAATCGAGGCATGTACATGGATAAATACATTTTTATTTCAATAAAAATAATAATGTTTTAATAAACTAAGTTTTGAATATTTGTTAAGGAAAAGAATAAATAAAATATTTTAAATGATTAAATGAATTTCAGTGATATATATATATATATATATATATATATATATATATATATATATATATATATATATATGTCTTTGGTTGATGACCGATTTCAAAATGCAAATATTTAATGATTTCATATTATTCTTAAAAGTCTAAAGGAATATTAAATCGCTTGTAGGCGATCCACGTGTCTCTATACACGACCAAAGAAGACCAATTGTAAGTGGATACTGTAAGTGGACAGTAAGTGTTCTTTTTCAAAACTGGAATGACACGTTGCATCGTTTCATGAACAAGCATGAATTTTAATCAAGCATGACATGACATGTGCATTGCATGAATTTTTTTTCAAGAAGAAAGTTTATGCAATGATTTTTTATACTATGAGAAGTTTTATGAAACGATAAGTTAAGTTAAGGGGCACTGGTCGGTACCGTACCATCAAGGTGGACTCCATACCGAAGGACAAATGTGAGAAGGATGGGTGAATCCACGAGGCTGTGCAAACCACGCTGAAGGACATTGAGAAGGTGTGGTGCCTCCAAGGGTCATGTCTAGCCACTGAAGGACAAATGAGAAGGTGCGCTAGCTGACCGTATGTAAGGTCTCCAAGGGAATTCGGGTACGGTTCCGAAGGGAACGCACAACCCTGACTTCAGGGGTTAAATGGAGCGAGCCCACAAATAAAAGATATGAAATGATTATAAAAAGGCCAAGAGATGCACAAGTACGAATAAGTGGTTTCAAGGGCCAAGGGCCAGTTTTACAAGCAAGTACGAAAGAAAGATTTTCAAAGGGCCGGGGGCCGAAACTAAGCAAGATCATATGCATAATTCATGACATGCATGAGCATCCCTTATCAAGTTTCTTCTTTCATGATTAAGCGGGCATAAGTCAAGATCATGTTTTAAGTTTATGTCTTTCCCTTACTGAGTCTTTTTGACTCACGTTTTTAAAATTGTGTCATTCCAGATGCCTCAGGTGAAGAGAGTCAGAAGGACTACCTGACCTAGAAGTTCAAGAATTTATGTTTCATACTTTTGTTGATAGTGGCTTGATCGTCACTAGTAGGCTTTTTACATGTTATTTATGTCTTGTATGAAACCTTAATGAGAACCCTAATTATGTAAGTTTAGCTCGAATCCCTCGCGATCCTGTACGTTTCCGCCGTAATCAAGTAAAAATATAAGTAAGAACGCTGGAGCCATCCGGGGGATAGCTCGCGGCTGTCACGGTCCCTGCGAGATGCCGTTCGGGGCGTGACAGTGAGTCCTACTGACTCAGTAAGGGGGGAAAGGGAAATGTTTATATAAATTAAAGAAACATAAACAATTGATAAACATAGAACAGGAGAAATAATATGATCGATGCAATGCGGAGATAATGCATCTGTTCCCCCGGTCATTACACTTTCTTTCTTTCTTTATCTTCTTTTCTTTCTTTTATTTCTTTTCTTTCTTTTTGGTTCTATAGAGATGTCCTTTCATTGCTCTGTTCTATCCCCCAGAGTAGGGTTGTGCGTCCCCTCCCTTTATATGGGACTGTCTCGTGCTTCGGCACCAGGACCCTATCAAGCGTTTATTGTTACAACGTCAGGGATACCAACCACGATCCTTTCAGTGGTGGCTTGTGATTGTATCACAATTTTGCTAACTTATCACTTGAGAAAGTTCCACAATTACACCATTTCCACTAGAAAATGAGAAAATTATGCTTTGGGCATTAGTATGAGGGGAATTGTTAATTTTGACAAAAACAAGTGTAATTGAGTAATCTTAAGTTATTTGCTTTCTCTCCTCTCACCGTTTTTTCATGTCTCCATTTTCATAAATATGATTGGAATATTTCTTATATTAACTTCTGTTTTTATGTTTTGCATATGAACAATGGAGATGAAGTGAGTTCATGGAAGTGAGAGGGAGGCTGGAATCAAAGAGTCGGTCGAGCGGTCGTCGAGCGCTGGTCGAACGTTACAACTCTGTGTGAATTTCTTCAAAGGATGCTCGAGCGCCGGTCGAGCGCGACACGTCTGACGCTATATTTGAGGTCATTTTTGGAAAACGAAAAGAAGCCCTAGGTCATTGATGATGAGTCACGACCGAAGCCCCCTAAAAGGAGGTTTAAAAGAGAACATTTTGGTTGAAAAAAAAGGAGAGTTCGAAGGTTACATTTTGGCTTGGAGAGAAGGTTTTTGGGTGGCTGCTGAGACTCCCAACACTTTGCTCCCAAGACTTTTCCCTTGTTTTTTTTTCTTCCTTTGCTGCTACCGTAGAGACCAAGAGCTTGTGGCTTTCAGCTTGTTTTCTTTCACAGCTTTTAGAATAGATTTTGTTGCATTCAGTTCTTTCCTTTAGAGTTATTTTCATTGCATTTTCTCTTGTTGTTGTGTAAACCGAATCTTCCATTTATATTGCACTTTCATTTCAGTTGCAGATCATATGTGGACCGAAAGCCATGTTCCATTTATTCTCCAGATTTAAGTTTTGTTTTGGTTGGATGATTAATGTTTTGTTAAGTTCCATTTCACTTCCTTAATGTTAGATTAGTGTTTAAGTTTGTGTTTGTTAATTGGTTTGAGTATGGTTATGAATGGATTGTGACTAGCTAGAAACTGGGTACCAAGTGTTCGATGAAATGTCTCTTAGGGCAGATTTAATGTCAAACGATGTTTAATCGACAACTACTTGAGTTTATCTAGTTTCAACTCCATCTCATGCTATTTTTTATTATCATGTTTACTTGTTTGCTCTTCATTAATCGCTTAGCACTTAAATTGATCACAACTCAAAAATCTCAAAAATCATGGATGGTATCCTAAAACCAAACATTTCCCTTTGTAAATACCATTTTCATTGTAAATAAAACATAGTTTTCTTTTATTGTAATGGTGATTGAAATGAAAGATTGAACACATCGTTCCTTGTGGAGATTACCTAGGACTTCCCTAGTATTACTTGACAACCTCCTGCGCTTGGGAGTAATTCGCTAAACATTTTTAGTCGAGCCAAGTTTTTGGCGCCGTTGCCGGGGAACGGTAAGTTCAATTGACATTCTATTGCCATTATCTTTCTTTATTTTCTTTTTACATTATTAGTTGTTGGTTCTTTAGTTCATACACTGACACATCATACACGCATACACGTGATATCACTCTCTTAGGCACTCATGTTTGATGAATTGGGCAAGAGATGCTACACATAGACTATATAGAGTGAATTCTACTGATAGTGTGTATAGTGATAGTGTACCAAGTGTTGAGTTGGACACTAGTAGCATTGATTTAAACTCTGATTTTGGAAATTCTGCTATTGTTGAAGATATGGCTGAAGAGGCACCTAAAACCTTAAGAGACTACTTGCAGCCCACTCGCACCACAACACCATCATGCATTGCTTTACCTGATGATGCTTCTAATTTTTCAATTAAGCATGGCATGATGTCTATTGTACCTCAATTCCATGGGATGGACCGCGAGAGTCCATATCAACATTTGACAGATTTTGAGCTTGCTTGCACTACTTTCATTACTAGAGCTACGACAGATGAATATGTTAAACTTCGTTTATTTCCTTTTTCTTTAAAGGACAAAGCGAAGATTTGGTTTAATTCTCTGAGAGCAAATTCTATATCTAGTTGGTCTGACATGCAACGTGAGTTCTTACATAAATTTTTTCCTTTTCAGAGAACTCAATTTTTGCAAGAGCAAATCAGCCACTTTATGCAGAGGAGTGATGAGATCTGTCCACATCATGGGTTTGAGTCTTGGAGGCTTGTCAACTACTTCTACACTGCACTTACACCTGAATGCAAGCAATTTGTTCAGACTATGTGCAATGGGGAATTCTTTAACAAGGAACCTGATGAAGCGTTGAAGTTCTTTGATTACCTTGCTGAAAGTGCTCAACAATGGAATACACGATCTGACCGGACACCATTGACAGTACAACCTCTCAGAGCAATTGGTGGTGGGGGTAAATATGAAGTCAAAGAGGATACTGATGTCCAAGCTCGTATTAGTGCTTTGACTAGAAGGTTGGAGGTTATGGAATTAGAGAAGTTAAAGGCCATGAAAGCAGTGGAGGTGTGTTCTCTATGCGCCGATTCTAGCCATAAGACTCAGGATTGTCCGGTTATGCCAGTTTTACAGGCGAGTGGGTCTGATCAGATGCAATCAGCAAATTGGGTTAACAGAACACCAAATCAGCCTTTCTCTAACACTTACAATCCGGGGTGGAGGAATCATCCGAACTTTTCATGGAGGAATGATCAATCTGGTCAATCTTCGCATTTTCAGCAACCTCCCCAGAACTATGCACCACCTTCTTAGCAGACTTCTCATCCTACTGCTCCACAGCACCATTATCAACCACATCAAACTTCTCAGAGCTATCCAATTGCAGCAGCGCCTCCAGGATTTCAATCTCATTTAGCTGCTCAACATTCTCAATTTCAACCCTCTGCTCCACCAAAGAAGTCTCTTTATGATAGTATGGCACAGATGGCCAACACACTTCAGCAGTTCATGCAGATTCAGGCCACTACTAACAGTCAGAACACTCAAGCCATAAATGAATTACGAGGCACCATTAATAAGATGAGTACGACATTGAGCACTCTTGACAGAGGAAAATTTCCAGCACAACCCCAGCCAAATCCTCAAGTATATCGGCACCAGCAAGTGCATAATGTCTCAGAGGAATCCATTGAAACAGCAAAGGCTGTTATTTCTTTAAGAAGGGGAAAGGAAGTTCCTCGACCTGAAATGTCTGTGGATAGACAGACAATTCCCCTGACACCTGACGTTGTGAATGAGGCAGATGAAGCTGCAAAGAATTTGAAGCAAGAGGAAGTTCGACTGGAAGCAAAGAAACCTACAAGTGATGAGGCAGAGATGGGTAGGGAGTTCCGACCTGTGGTTCCCTATCCTCAGAGATTGGCAGCTGGCCAAAATAACAAATATCATACAGAGATTCAGGAAATCTTCAAGCAAGTGAAGATCAATATCCCACTTTTGGATGCCATACAACAAGTCCCTTCATATGCAAAATTTCTGAAGGATTTGTGCACAGTGAAGAGGAAGCTGAACGTAAAGAAGAAAGCTTTCTTGACAGAGCAAGTCAGTGCATTGATATTGAGTGAGACTCCTCAGAAGTTTAGAGATCCCGGCACTCCCACTATTTCCATTATGATCGGTGAATCACGCATTGGGAGAGCTTTACTAGATTTGGGTAGCAGTGTGAACTTGCTACCATTCTCAATATATGAGCAGTTGGGATTGGGTGAGCTGAAAAAGACTTCTATCATGCTACAGTTGGCTGACAGATCATTCAAGGTGTCACGGGGTATAATTGAAGATGTTTTGGTTCAGGTAGACAAATTTTACTATCCAGTGGATTTTGTAGTTTTGGATATGCAGCAGAAAGCTTCCACCATCTACCAGGCACCTGTTATTCTTGGACGTCCATTCCTTGCCACCTCCAATGCATTGATTAATTGTCGAAGTGGAGTACTGAAGCTCACATTCGGGAATATGACATTGGAGATGAACGTGTTCAATGCCTGCAAGATGCCGAGTGGATGTGACGATTCAGAGGTACATGCAGTTGATTTGATAGAAGACTTTGATATTTCAGAGCTATTATCAGTACCTGATTCTGATAGTCCATTTGAGGAGGACTTTCCTGAGCAGCCTGAAACTCTTATTGAGACAGTTCCTCCATCAGTAGAATTGACAGAAGTAGAGGGACAGTTAATAGAAACACATGACCCCTCTCAGTTGTCAGATGTGAGCTACACAGGCAGTTGGTGTAGGCCAATCTTTGAAGCTCTTGACTTACCAGAAGTCATGAAGTCATCAGAAGAAGAAGTCCCTACATTGGAGTTGAAGCCACTACCTGAGGACTTGAAGTACGTTTTTCTGGGTCCAGCTGAAGACACATTTCCGGTGGTCATTTCTTCTCAACTTACTGAGAAACAGGAAGCCGATTTATTACAAGTATTGAGAAAGCATCGGGGAGCAATAGGCTGGACCATTGCAGACATCAAAGGAATTGATCCCTCAATTTGTACACATAACATTTTTCTGGAGGGAGATGCAAGACCAGTTCGTGATGCACAGCGAAGATTGAATCCCACCATGAAAGAGGTGGTGAAGAAAGAAGTGCTGAAATTGTTAGCTGTGGGCATCATTTATCCTATCTCTGACAGCAAGTGGGTAAGCCCAACATAGGTAGTTCCAAAGAAATCTGGTTTAACTGTGATTGAAAATGCTAGTGGAGAATTGATCCCTTTTAGAAAGGTAACGGGTTGGAGGATGTGTATCGACTACCGTAAGTTGAATTCGGTTAGTCGAAAAGATCATTTCCCATTACCTTTCCTGGATCAGACACTCGAAAAAGTAGCTGGTAATACTTTTTATTGCTTTCTTGATGGCTTTTCTGGATATTATCAAATTGTCATAGCACCAAAGGATCAAGAGAAGACCACCTTCACTTGTCCATTTGGTACTTATGCTTTTCGTAGAATGTCATTTGGTTTATGTAATGCACCTGCTACTTTTCAGCGTTGTATGATGAGCATTTTTTCTGACATGCTAGATGATATGTATGAAGTTTTTATGGATGATTTTTCTGTGTTTGGTAAATCCTTTGATGATTGCTTGAAAAATCTAACTGATGTCTTGAAAAGATGTGAAGAGAAGAATTTACTGTTGAATTGGGAGAAATGTCAGTTTATGGTGAGTAGTGACTTGGTACTTGGTCATCTAGTTTCTGAGCGTGGTATAGAGGTTGACAGAGTCAAGATAGACCTGATTTCTCAGTTACCTGTCCCTAGGACAGTGAGGGATATCCGGTCTTTTCTTGGCCATGCTGGCTTTTATAGGCGTTTCATTCAAGGATGTAGTAGTATTTCTAAACCATTGTGTACTTTATTGCAAAATGATGCTACTTTCTTGTGGACTGATGAGTGCCAACATGCCTTTGAGACCTTGAAGAAACACTTGACAGTTGCACCCATTATACAACCACCTCGGTGGGACTTGCCTTTTGAAATCATGACCGATGCTAGTGATTTTGCTCTTGGTGTCGTTCTCGGCCAAAAAGTGGATAACAAGCCTCCTGTCATTTATTATGCAAGTCGTACTTTAAATGATGCTCAGAGAAATTATACCACCACCGAGAAAGAGTTGTTAGCTGTAGTGTTTGCTTTAGATAAATTTCGTTCTTATATTATTGGGTCGCCTGTTATTATCTTTACTGACCACTCTGCTTTGAAGTATTTGTTGGCCAAGAAGGACACTAAGCCTAGATTGATCCGATGGATTCTTCTTCTTCAAGAGTTCAACATTACCATTCGAGATAAAAAGGGAGTTGAAAGTGTTGTAGCTGATCATCTTTCTCGCTTGCAGCTATCTGATGTATCTTCATCTCTTCATCCCTTACCATTGGTTTGAGTATGGTTATGAATGGATTGTGACTAGCTAGAAACTGGGTACCAAGTGTTCGATGAAATGTCTCTTAGGGCAGATTTAATGTCAAACGATGTTTAATCGACAACTACTTGAGTTTATCTAGTTTCAACTCCATCTCATGCTATTTTATTATCATATTTACTTGTTAGCTCTTCATTAATCGCTTAGCACTTAAATTGATCACAACTCAAAAATCTCAAAAATCATGGATGGTATCCTAAAACCAAACATTTCCCTTTGTAAATACCATTTTCATTGTAAATAGAACATAGTTTTCTTTTATTGTAATGGTGATTGGAATGAAAGATTGAACACATCGTTCCTTGTGGAGATGACCTAGGACTTCCCTAGTATTACTTGACAACCTCCTACGCTTGGGAGTAATTCGCTAAACATTTTTAGTCGAGCCAAGTTTTTGTGCACTATCCCACTGTGATCAGTATTGTCACCCTTTCATCGGATCACCTCCGGATATGGGTTTCATTATGATTATTATGATCATTTGGTCAACAGTTTCCCATACCCATGAGGTGATGCAACATGACATGTCATACACTTCAACACGTCATACATGTTAATCAATAAACTTAAACATACCAGCCATACATGTTCATTAATAAAATGCATAAGGAATTTAAAAAATAAATAGAAAATCCACCTGAAAATATTTAAATAGAGGCTTTTCGGGTCCAACCTTAAAGTTATACATTTTTCCAGGCTTGTTTAGTGTAAACAGGCCTAAAGTCCATTTAGACAGATAAACGGGCTTTGTGATTTGAGCCCCTATTTCTACTTAATTTGACCTCAAATTTGGGATTCCTCATATATTTTTCATGCCCTAGACATCCATAAAAAATATTTTCCAGTTCGGACCTTTTTACATTAACGGTTAGTGTGAAATGTCGAAACTGCCCTTGAAACCTTCGAGGGCATTTTTGACCTTTCCAGACCTCAGATTACCCTGCAATTTTTACTGGAACCTTATTTTCTCCTATATTACAAGTAAAAAAATTTCCAGTGCAAATATCCAAGTATTTCATGGGGTTATTTTGAGATGTGTTGAAACCATCCTTAGAGACATTCAGGGGCATTTTAGACATTTAAAGACCTCAGATAACCCTGAAATTTTTACTGGAAACTAATATGATCATATAATACATGTAAAAAAAATTTCAGCGCAAATATCCAATTATTTCATATATGTGTTTGGAGAAGTGTTGAAACTGTCCTTAGAGACATTCAGGGGCATTTTAGACATTTAACGACCTCGGATAACCCTGAAATTTTTACTAGAACCTACTATGATCATATAATACATGTACACAAATTTTCAGGGCAAATCTCCAAGGATTTCATATAGGTGTTTTGGACAGCGTATAAGAAATGTTTAGGTCAACAAAAGTTTTTTATAACCATTCTCATATATCCATGTACCATATCCAGTCCCTATGTATTTATAAATCAGAACAAAACAAAATAAATTCAACATGCTCATGTACAGAACCTATAAGACACCATAAATCCAACGTACTATCAAAGACAGGTCCAACAACTTATATGTATGGTTGTATTGCTTTCTAAAGTTACTAAAAATTAAATAACTCAAAGATCCCAAAGCTATGAAAAACACACTGCTCAGACTCCCCATACTAAGCAATAAAAAATCCCAATTCTCTATATAGATACGTAAATACCCCAAATCCCCTATTTTTGACTCTATACCCATACCTTAGAAGAAGTTTGTCTTGTTTTCATGAATAAAAGCACCTAAACAGTAAACACAGTCCGTGAGGGCAAGAAAGAAAAACAAAACATGGGTGGCTAAGGAAGAAAAATAGTGGGCCAAGATTTCGCCTCGGCTCAACCTCTTTTTTTCCCTAAAATCTTCTTCTTTCTTTTGCACTTGATTAGCTGAAATCTTCCTTTTGTTTTCAGTTTGGTAGGTAGGAGAAAGAAAGTGCTTTCAATTCGGTAGGTAGAAGAAAGAAAGTGTTTTCAGTTTGGTAGAAGAAAGTGCTTTTGGTACGAGGTAGTTTTATGAGTTATACATTTAAGGCAAGTGACAACTAAGGCTGAGGAAGAAAGTAAAAATATAGAGCAGATGGTACGTATCCCCTGGCCAGTCTACAAGGTTTAGAATAGGTTAGGTAATCATTGAATGCACTAAAGAACTAATCACAAAAAGTCACCCGGATCTCCCCTAACTTACGTTTCTAAGGTGAACTTAAGTCAAAATTTGAGCCAATTGTAAGCCTCCACTTAGACGCCCAACACCAGATAGATAGGAAGGCATTAATTGCACTTTATAAGAGCAAAACACGTGGAAATAGGTTCTGATAAAACTATGCAGAATGCCCGGGCATTCTCTCTACCACGCCGGGACCATGCCTGCCCAGATATGAAGGAAACAAATAAAAAAATAAATAATTTAAATAAATTATCACATAACATTATATCAGAATTTATATTATATATATATATATATATATAACTATGCCACATAGATAAGTAGGAGAGGGGTATTACAAAAGGGGTTATAACATAGTAAGATAACAGAGCAAGTAATTATAACTCTTCTAACTTAGACAACTTTTCAGACCCAATATACTCGTTAAGGGGTTATAATAGAGCATGTAATTGCAATTCTTCTAACTTAGACAAATTAGCAATCCCAATATACTCATAAAGGGGTTATAAGAGAGCAAGATAACAGTGCAAGTAATTATAACTCTTCTAACTTAGACCAATCTACAATCTCAATATACTCAAATTTGCACTTAGTTGTCATACCCACATACAGCAAATGCAGCACCTGAATTTTTTTTTGAATCCGTAGATAACAAAGGAACAGGAAAAATAAGAGCAGAAAATCAAGAACACAGAACCATGGAGGTATATGGGGTAATGCAAAAGCAGAGCATATTCAAAACATACAGAGCTACAACAAGAGGGAAAATTGTTTCCGCATTACCAGTGTGACGCCATTTCCGCACGATTTCTTCGGTGAATCTAGATTTCAAGCACCACACCTAAAGCTAGGGCACAACATCGTCAGAGGGGATTAATGCCAGTTCTTTGAGTTAGGGAAAAATATGAATTTGAACTTCTAAACATAAGGAGGGTAAAATGGGGATGACAATTGCAAGTGAGACATGTGGACGACACATGAGATAATTATCGTAAGGATTAACGGCTAAATCGGCTTTGGGGTGATAATAGACGAATTTTAGAAGTTTGTGGACTAAATGTCACTAAATTGAAAAAAAAAGGTGCAAAGTGTCAAACCCTCATAGTTCAAGGGTGCAAAGTGTATTTTCTCCATTTTTAAATTAAAATAAAATAATGCTCTTGACCCACTTTGCATAAATTGAAAATATTATTGTCAATTCATTAAATTCTCGGGAGTATTATTATCAGACGGAGGATGCAAAGTGTCCAGCATTGATGGTTGAAAAGTACAAAATACCTAAAAATTTGACAGGTGCCCCAAAGTATTGTAGTTAGAGGGTTCAATGTTTCAAAAGTGGTAGTTTAGGGTGTAAAATGTAAAATATATGGTAGTTGTGAAAAGTGTATATGACTATTTTTTTTAAAAAAAAAAAAGAAGGGTGCACTATAGGTGTTAGTCGATGAATATTAATTTTGTAGCGATCACTAACATCTTCATACGGATACTATTGACAGAATCCGCTTAGGAAAAAAAAAGACGGACTGACAGGGTCAGCTACACGGCTAATCCTCATAATTAAATATCATTAATGTATAGGTAGATCTCGTTGTGAAAGACTGATTACTGCATAATTCATGGGTAGAGCCAAAGAGTGTGAACTGTACAAGTTAACAATAGCATTGATTAAATGAAAGAAGGGGCTTTGGTGTATAGAGGGGACCTCGCCGTTTAAAAAGTAACCATAGAAACGATGGAACCCACGATTTTTTTATTCATTTAGATTTACTACTTTTTTATTTAATATTAATATGATTTTTTTAATATCTAGTATCACTATCAATTTTTTATTTCGAGGTGAAATGTCTATAAAAAAAATCGTGGTCGGGAAGGTTATAGTAGCAAGCCATTGGAGTTTTTATTTTATACATTGGAAGAATCCGCTTTGTTATTAATAAACTAGGAAAGGGAAAAGGAATAACTGAGAGAAAGGAAATCAATTAGTCGATTCAATACATTTATTATGTACCCACAGGTGTTATATTGGATTTGAATCAGATTTCGGATCAATCTAGATTGATTGACTGCCTCCATTATGTTGTTGCTAGCAAATACCACTATTTTTTGTTTTGGATCTTCTAAATCATTCCCACAGGAGGTTCGGACCCATTTTTTTCTGATCCTTCGATAAAAGGATACATTCTCTTCATAAAAAATAGGAGGTAGAACCAATAAATATTTCTTTTTCGATTCATCCCTAGTGTTGAATACCTCATTCAATAATTGTTTTTTATCCAATCCGCAGGAATCAATAGAAAAGGTAAATCCCATATGATACGCCAGATCCGGCTCGATTATTGATAGAGTGAATAGATCCACCATTTCTTGAAATCTCTCTTCTGATTCTAGATCGTGGTGTAACGTGTATCCCCCTGTTCCGGTCACGAAATAGATTAAATAAATATTTATAGTAAGAGGAAAATCTGTCGACTTTAGAAATTGTGAGGGTTCAAGTCCCTCTATCCCCAAAAAGGCCCGTTTGACTCCGTAATTCTTATCTAATTTGCTCTTTTCATTAGCGGTTTCAAATTCGTTATGTTTCTCGCTGATTCTAGTCTTTTACAAATGGATCGATTGTAAATCGTTTTTTCTTATTACAAGATTTGTGATATATATGATACACGTACAAATGAACATCCTTGAAGAAGGTATCCCTACTTCAAATGTTAATGATTAACAATACATATCATCTCTGGTACTGTACTAAAACTTATAGAGCTGCTTTATTTCATTTGATTATTCATGCTTATTCGAAAGCATTGTTGTTTTTAGGGTCCGAATCAATCATTCATTCAATTGAAGCGATTGTTGGATATTCTCCAGGAAAAAGTCAAAATATGGTTCTTATGGGTGGTTTAACAAAACATGTGACAATTACAAAAACTGTTTTTTTATTAGGTATACTTTCCCTCTGTGGTATTTCACCCTTGGCATGTTTTTGGTCCAAAGATGAAATTCCCTTTCTGTTGGGTACTATTAATGGCGTCAGATAAATTAAAATTTTAACTCCTAAATTTTATTATGACAAAAAAATTCATTTTTCTCTTTTTCACCGCCTATACCCAAAATTTTGACAAAATTTGGCTTCCAAACGCCGTGTTTTAAAATTTGATGGGCTCAAGGACTCCTAAATCATAAGCCTCCTCGAAACCTATATATATAAATCAAAATACGCAGCATCCTGTCTCTTCGTATCTAAAACCCGTTCACCTCACCTCAGAGAATATATTTTGGAAAGAAAACGCAAACAAAGAAATAAATGGCTGCTTTGGACGAAGTTCCTTCTGCGAAGAGGTGGCTTCCTCTTGAAGCTAACCCTGACGTTATGAACCAGGTATTTTTATCAAATCGATACCTGTTCTCACTATTCCATTTGATACCATATTTGTCAGTTTTTTTTTCGCATTCTGAGGTCTCTTTGGATAGAAGAAGTGATTGGAGAGGATGAGAAAATGGTATGTTGACCCAGAAATGAAAGGAAAATAATTCAACCTTATGCGACATAATGATTCTGTTACAAACTGTAACATTTTCCTATTATTTTTCCTCTTCTCAGCTCTAACCCATCAACCCGTAACAGATTCGCTTCAGTTTAAATAATTTTCTTTCCTGTTATTTTAAAGCTGGAGACGCTAAGCCTACGATCTGAAATTTTGTTTTCTTAGATGTTCCTGAAGCAAAAGAAGATTCCAGGGTTGTTCTTAAATTGGGTGCGGAAAATGGAATGAATAGAATTATAGAGGGTTCTAAGTTGTGGGTTTAAGCATTATGGGTTATTTGTAAGGTTAATGTTCTGAAGATTCTGGTGTGGGGAATTAGAGGTTGGAACGAAATTTCTCAACTCTAGGGCGGAAAATTTACAGGTATCTCGAAAGAACTTTTGTTTAACTGACACTGACAGAATTACTGTATCGGAAGTTAGTTTTGCATTTTTCTTATGAAAAGGATATCTTTACACTACACTTTTTTCGTATCCTTTTTTTCTTCATTTGATAACCATATTGAGGATTTACTAGTTTGCAAAAAACTTTTTTTGAGTTCTCTCTAGACTCTGAATTCCAATTTTTTGCGTCCTTGACCTGTTAAATTTTTAGAAATCTATTAATCTTAATTGAATAATACACCTAACACCACAAAGCCCCACCTCTTATCCAATGTGGCCACCAAACTTTCAATTTCAGTGTTTGCATCCAATTTGCAACCCATGTTTGCGCTCTCGGACATAAAATGTTTTAGATTGTCGTGTGCCTAAGATTGAATTGGATCTGTTTCTTTTTTAATTGAAAATATTAGGCTGTTCTTACCAAAACTGATTATATCCAAATTGCGACTTGAAGTGAAATCCTCTTTGAACCTACAAATTGGTGGTGTGCCAATGTTATCCCAAACTACCACTTTTGAGATACTACATCCCCTAATTGTCACTAACCTTTCCTAAAGCACTCTCCATTCAATGAAAACTGATGTGTCTGCACATGCCCTATCTGAAGGTCAAATGTAGCATATGACGTCATAATTTATTTTTTAGAACATATAAGAAGCTAAACACTAATGTAATAGGAAGCGATGGTCCTAGACCCCTTGGGGAGGTTGGAGTCGCTTGCTTGTCATCCAGAATAGGGACAGAGTTAGTGGGAGTGCCCTGCCCCAAAGTACCCTTCCTCTCCCACACAAGGTGGGCCCACCCCTTCCCAAAAGAACAGTGGCCAAGGAAGGGGGTGGAGTTGGCTCCGCTTTTTCTTTTTTTAATCTTGGGAAAACTTCACTGTGAACCCTCAAACTACATGGTCGATGTCACTTTGGAGATTCGAACTACTAAGTTCTTGATATTGAGCCTTCCAACTACTAAAATCCATCAATGTGTGCCCTCAAAAAAGATCCGCGGTCAAAATTAGGCCGTGTGTTGCGATTTTAACAATTGGATCTTATTTGAAGGCATACATTGATGAATTTTAATAGTTCTAAGGCTCAATATTATGAACTTAATAGTTCGGACCCCCAAAGTGATATTGACCCTATAGTTTGGAGGCGCAAAGTGACTTTTCTCCTTTAATATTTATTCGTTTTATGAACTTTCTTCTAGTTTTTAGTTTTTAAGAAGTCAATAGAGTAGCCGAGCTATTTCACAGAGAAATACATCACGGAAACTGTATTCGCAGCTTACTTGATTCATTCCTTACACCTAAAGCCCTGCTGCCTGGGATAAGCGTCTTCTGACCTAAATACAAGCTCCTGTTTGCTTTCTGGCAATGAGCTCGCTTAACCTTGGTTGTGTAGGGCTTAATACCATCATGTTCTATCTGCTATTTGTATTGCTACCAGGAAGACTGATTGTGACAACTCAACCGGATGAGACATCTCTTACTTACAGAAATATACTTTTACTTTTCAATTTTTTGTTTTACTTTTGTGGTATGTTTTTTAAAAACAAGTGAAGGTATTTTGGCTAATCTAAGTCTGAAAATGGTACATGTTAGGCACATGTATTTTTGTGTCTAAATTTACCTTGAATTTGGACGGAAGATGCTATTTGAGAGTAAGAGGTAGTTAGAGGGTGCAATGTTTCAAATGTGGGAGTTTGTGTCTTATTTTGCAATATAGACCCTTTAGTTTGAGGTACAGCTTATGATTTTTCCTTTCTTTTGCTTATTTTGTTTTGTTTTAAGGCAAGGACACCTATATCATCCAATTTTAGGTAAAAGAAGATCTAGACATTTACGACCTAGAGGGTGCAAATTGCCTCTAAAGTTCCAGAATTGGGTACCAAGTATCGAAATGGATAATTTGGAGTTATATGTTGCAACAGGCCGGTAGTGAGGGGTTTAAATTTAAGTCTTAGTTTCCATTATTGGTCATAAAAGAATGTAAACAAACAACAGACTCCTTTTGTCCATTAGTGGGAGCATGATAGTGTATGATATTATGGCCTCCATGTTTCCCATTGTTTTCACCATTGCTGTTGCACTGTCAGTTTCTTTATTTCTCCAAAAAAGTTGGTCCCTATAAGGATATGATTGTCCTTGTTTGAAATAAGGTATCTTAATTTCCGAGTTCTCTTTTCTACAGAAGTATCAATTGAGTACACGTGAAAGACATTTTAGGTTGTCATATTTGGTCTTGTTATTTTCCAGTTCCTTTGGGGCCTTGGTCTTCCAGAGGACGAGGCAGAATGCTTTGATGTTTATGGCTTGGATCTAGAACTCTTGGAAATGGTTCCAAAACCTGTGCTTGCTGTGCTGTTTCTTTATCCCATAACCCAACAGGTATTTTTTTTCCACATAAATGGTAATTTCTAGCTTTCCTAGATGTTAGCTTTTTGACCGCCTACCATGAGGCGGATCTTTGGTTGGTATTTTGACCGCCCAATTGATGAGTTTTTATTCTCCTCAGAGTGAAGAAGAGAGACTTGCACTGACAAATGAGAAGAAGGTGAGACCAACGACATTATGATCTTATGCTATCTGTGAAGTAAATTCATAGTTGAATATTGTTTTTGATGGTTTCGTAATATCTCTTTATCTTTCAAGTATAATTTCCCCCAATCGTATATGTGGCTTGCAAAAAATTGTGAATTCAAGGCTTTTGTTTATGATTGACTAACATTTTCTGTAGCTGAGCCCTGTGTTGTTGCTCTCATGTAGTTGGAACTTACTGAAGAATATTGTCATTCATAAAATGGCATTAACCAATGACAAGATTGTATTGAATTGAGCTTTGTAATAATTTACATGTTATGATTATGTACTTGCATTTGTTTTACCTTGGATTTGCATGTTCTTTATTGTTCTGCCTGCAGGAAACTAGAAGTAGAGTTTATTTTCTGAAACAAACTGTGGGCAATGCCTGTGGAACAATTGGACTTCTCCATGCTGTTGGGAACATCACTTCAGATATCAAGCTTCGTAAGTTGGTCGCATGTCATTTTCAAATATGTGTCTTTGTTGCATAAGTGCATGGAAATAAATGGCATCGGCAAATAGCTAGTGGCCTTCCCATAAAAGGATAAATGAAAGAAAATATGGAAAAAAAGTGATGAACTGATTGCAGCTAAGTGGCTTTCTTTCTAGACCATAGTATGGTATTCTCACTACAGAGTCCTGAAACTTGCCTGTCCTGTGTAGTTATGCGCACATTTTTCTTTACTATATGCTTCATTGAAAGCCATTAGTCTTGAATGAAATGCTTTTCTGTCTTTCAATGCTTGCTTTCTATCCTTACTACTAAAATATCTCATCACAGTCATCATATTTGTCCTTTTGGTTCTTTTTTTTTTATTGTTATTTCCAGTTGAGGGATCATTCATGGACAGGTTTTTTAAAACCACTGCAACGATGGATCCATTGGAGGTTTAGTTTCTACTCTCTCCCTCCCTCTCTCTCCCTTTTCCTTGATAGTTTATCTGATAATAGACCTTACCTGTATTCATAAAAAAAAAAGATAATAGACCTTACCAGTGTACTTGTATAGCGCGCAGCATTTCTTGAGAATGAAAGAGAAATGGAAGTTGCTCATTCAATAGCAGCTACTGCTGGTGAAACAGAAGTAAGTTATTATTAATTTCTGCAATTCAAGTGAACAATAATTGTAGGATTCTAGATGTCTACAAGATCTAGTCTGGATGTGATAAGTTTATAGCTAAATTCCATGCCTTAAGACGCAATAGTTCTGCTCTGTTTCTAGTCTTTACGATAAATTTAGCCCATTTATGCAGTTTTGCTGTCTCTATTAATCCCTTCCTGCCTGATTACAAGGGATCTAAATATTTCATGTTTAGATATAAGAAAGTGGTATGTCCTGATTAAATCTGCAATCTTCTTAAGACGCTTCCCAGAGCCCTATAACTGGTAAGTACTGAGAACTCCACTACAGGTGCTTAGGTGCAGTTTAGAGAGAGAATCCTAGCTTTTGGGTTTTAGTGGTTTTGAAGAAAATTTAGAAAGATTTCAATAAATTGATCTTGGAAGGTCATTGCAGTTTATGCTCAAACCATGCTTTCAAAAGATATGACAATGTAATAAAATACTGGAGTGAAACAAATAAAAGTTTCATAGGAAATTTTTTTTTGGGGAGAATAGTATGATTAACGTGCAAGGCTTGCAAGATTTTTTTAGCTGGAAAACGACTGCGTGTTTTAGTTATATGGATTAGTTCCATGTTAGAAAATGAAAAAGTAATCTTTCCAGAACACGTGCTGATATTCAAAGTTACTATTAAGAAACGGAAAGAACTACTCCTAGATTTGAATGAGATGGATGCATGTATCAAAAAGTGTCACAGGTTTATGTGGATAACAAGAAGTGTTTCAGTTGATGTACTGGTTCAACCTATAACAATTAAGTCTATGCTAGACTGGTGGTGAGAAGGCATTATCCAAGAGGGAGTTATGATAGAGAGTTGAAGATCTTAGCAGGCAATGCCACAATATGACAATTCCTTCTTGGCAAGCTGCTTGGAGAGTTTGGTCTGACTTGGGTGGCTTAAGGGGTAGGCAGCCTAGGCAGCCCATTAAGGCCCCAAAAATTTCCTGCATTGAGGCCCCATAAAAATTTAATGCAAGGCATAATTAGGTAGAAAATCAAAATTTTCCTGGACTATCAATATCGCATTTAAATTTTTCATAAATACAGGTACTGAACAGTGGGCTTTAATTAACAAAATTCAAGAACAATTAATTTCACTGACCTTTTGCTCATTTTTTGAAAACAGTAAATGAAGTCTTTTTAGCACTGAAGTCGTTTTACCATGAATATAGACCTAATGGCAGAGCAAAGCATTAAACATGGGCCTTAATGAAGCAAATTTTAAGAGATCAATTGATTCTTTTCGATTTTGAAAAGTCACAGTTAGCGCAATCATGCATGATAAGCGCAATATATATTTTTGTCCTACACATCTATTTTTCATGTCAAGATATTTGAAATTGGGATCGGAAATTATGTTTTGATACCCTTATTCTAACTATAGCCTCTTGGCAATTGGTTAAAATACAGAGATTAACTATTTTAATCATATATTCATTTGGTAAGTAGATTTATATTTGTTGAGACTCGAAGAATAATTGTTATGCTCAAATTGTATTGGGCCGCACCTGATCTAACTGAATGGTGACTGAAGCAAGCATTGGAGATTAGTTGTTACTGCTGAATGCGCTCATAAAAAGGAACAGTTAAATTCCTGGAACGGGTTCATTGGATAAGAGATGTTTGAGCAGTATCTCTTTCTTGCTCTCTCGTTCGGTTTCTCTCTTTTGCTAAGGGGAGGTGACCTTTTGATTTCATGGTCCTTTTCTTTTTTGCCACCACAATGAGATATAAGGGTCACGGGCCCTTAGAATGAGTTGGAAAGGGAATGAATAGAAAGTTTGGTTGAGTTGGGAGTTCAAAACTGGAGTTTGCTAGTGAAGGGATATGGAGGGTTTCGTTGTTGTGTCGCATTCTGCATTAGATGTTCTGGATGAGCCATGCCAGTTAGGAGGGCACTTGTTCAAAAAGAGTTTCAATGGCTCCAGGCTGGAGCCCTGGTTGAGCTCTAAGTAAGAAAACCTCCAAGTATTAAAGAAATAATGTGCTTATCTTCTTATTCCCAATATATATATATATATTTGTGTTTATTTTTACCGTTCACATTTATGTGCTACTCTTCTCTTAACACAATTTCTTAACAGGCTTCAGACAATGTGGACACTCATTTCATCTGCTTTGCATGTGTGGATGGTACTCTCTTAGATCTCTCTCTCTCTCCGCCCTTGTTTTTTGGGAGTCAAGGGGAACAAAAGGAAAGAAAAAAAAAATGCTTTGGTTTTAGCTGATCAGAGATATTTTTGGTTTTTTTAATATATTTTCTGCTCTGATTTTCACCTTGATTGACTCACGTAGGGGAACTTTATGAGCTTGATGGAAGAAATTCGGGACCAATATCTCATGGTCCATCCTCCCCAAGTAGTTTATTGCAGGTAAATATTTATGTTCCACTGTAATTATGCTCTCTAAAGCTTTATCTTTCAAGTCTATTTGGTTGCTAAGAAAAGAGTGGAAGACAGGATTCAGTTCATTGATTCAAGCCCGTATGCATGAGTTGTTTCAAGCTAAAGAGTATATTAAAAAATTGGGATAAATACACTTCGTACCCTCCAACTATGGGAGTCTTGAACACTTGACACCGAACCTATCATTTTTGTTATATTTCACACGCTAACTATTGATTTAAGATACTTTACACCCTCCGTCAAAATTTCCCGTTATTTTGGACTGAAATGGAATTTTTTACACTTGAAATTATTATTTACCACCACTTTGTTTTTTCTACAGTGGTATTTTATTTGAGTTTAAATTGTCATTTCAGAGATAAAAAAGATCAATTTCCGTCCAAAATAATAGAAAAATTTGACAGATTACTCAAAGTATCTAAAATCGATGGTTAGTTGGTGAAATATGACAAAAGTGATAATTTTGGTATAAAGTGTCAAGATCCTCATGGTTCGAGAGTGAAAATTTTATTTATGCTTGAAAAATATGAAGTATGAGAAAGCCCAAAGGAAGTCACATGCAGAATACTTCCAAGATTTAAAGAGGAAGCATCTTTTATTTTCAGAATATCCTTTTCTTAGGTTACAAATCAAGTGAGTTATCCACAAGAAAAATGATTTAGATTTTGGGTCCCCTATATGTCCCTTGAGAAGCCTGAGCTGAATCTGACCAATGGGTGGCCAGGGTTAGTGTTTGTGCACAGGATTGGGTTTGATTTGGGTGTGCCTACTGAATTGTGTCTGAATCTTGCGGGAGCAGCAACGTCATCTTTCTCATTCTCACTCTCTCAGCCCCTTGGATCTAATTTTAGCTTGTACATTTCATGTTGCATTTCAAGCAAATATTCCACCTATAGGTATTGATTAGTCCTTCTGCGTCCTCCAACTTGAATAATGGGTATTTAGTCCATTGCCCTTCCCTAGCATATAACTTTTCAACTTTAGGATATGGGCAGGCAAGCATACCTATCAAGGAGAAAAAGTAAAACAGATTGTGGAAGCATAATATATTTCTCAACTTGTGGTTTCTGAGGATATATATATTTTTTATTCATATCAGGATGCAGCTAAAGTCATACGAGGCATGATCCAGAAGAATCCCGAGTCACTCAATTTCAATGTTATTGCCATTTCAAAGAAAGCTGGGGTTGCAAATTAAGTTTGGCGGCATTAACTAATTCACGCCGCTCTTATATGGCTGAAATGTTAGCAATATCTATCCTCAATGCAGTTAGGACGCATCTTAAGAACTTTTCAGTTTGTGTGCATGTGAACAAGCATCTTGTCATAAGCTCGTGATTCTATTTCCATAGAGCAAAGAAATCAATCCAGTGCTGAGCCATAGGCCACGCTCTATTTCAGAACTGCGTGCAAGCCAAAGCCTGTCTGGTTGTAATGCTAATGATCTTGGGTTAGTAGGGATTTTTTTTTTGTGCATGATGGATGATAGACACTGCTTATTCCAGTTTTCTGTTCCTCCATACACAAATTGAGTTCCATGTGATGCAATTGCCTTGGAACTATTTGGAAGATTATGTTTGTAATTTTTCCAGCGTTACTAGTAGAAACAGTCGAGGGCGAGTATAAGAAACAGTGTAGGGAGTTTAGAAGTTTAATTAGGGTTGGAAAGAGATAATCTAGTACCTGACAACCTGAGAAGTTTACATGAATCGTTGCTGCACCATTCTAACTGTTCATTGTTCACAGCAGGCTCTTCAACTTCTTGGGGACCTGTTCCCTCTCTATGATCTTCGTAGCAATGCTCGCAGCCTTGGGACTCCTGATTGTTCAACTAATGATTCTCTTAAAAAAAAGTCTAAAGTGAAATTCAAAACCAAAATCACACCTTGCTGCAATTTTGCACAGGATTGGTCTAAAGGAATGGTATGGAATTAGTTTTCCCTTTAAAAATCCTTCTAGGAAGTAGACATTCTGAAGATGCTAAACTTGGTGTCACAAGCCAGAATCAAAATCAGATTTGATCAATTTTGGATGGCTCGGCATAATGATTTCAAGCCGCGGGTTCGTAGACGACAATTTTGCGTCTCTCTCTACTCTTTCCTCCTTCCTCCTTGAACAAAGCTTCCTTCCATGAACTTGTTTGAGAGGAGATATACTTATTTAGACATTACGCTCTCAACAAAATTCTAATTTCTTGTATCAAGCTGTAGAGCAATCCGATTGATTCTCGCCGCCTCTTTCTCTAAGGATCACAACAATTACTATCGCTATGTATTATAAAGAGGCGCCACAGCAAAATATTCTAACGCATTCATTGTGATGGTTCGGTTCCCGGCCCGTCTCTGGCACCTATGTAGGGGAGTCGCCGAGAGCCAACAAAATGACTTGAGTCTCACGTTGAAAATGATTTTATTCGGTATTTGACATTTGAAGCATCTGATCTTAGAGTTTATAATGAAAAGGCCCAGATTCAAAAAAAAACGATGATAATTTCATTGAACTAATAGAACTTCTATTGAAGTATATATAATGAAAAATGTTGTTGAGTTTGTCTTAGAAAATACTTCAAGAAAAAAGCAATTATACTTCACATCCTATTAAAAGAGACTTTTACATGTCAGAGTGAGAAGTGCAATTTAGTGAAGAAATTGTTGCCGCAAAAGTCTATTTATCATAATGGGTGACGCGGGAAGATGAACCTAAAAGAGAGCAAATAGTTATCATTTTGAGATTTTTTTTTCTTTTGTTTTGTAAGAGAACATCTTTACAATCTGGTAATGTTAAAAATTCATCTATCTGGCTGTGTTTGATTTGTAAAATTTTAGCCTCTCAAAGTAATTACAATATAATCTCTTCCCCATTCAAATCATCTCTCTTCACTTTTTCACCATTCCAATACTCTAAAATTTTAACCTTTACAAAATGTTAACACTCAAAATACAAAATTATGTAATATTTGTGCCAAGTGAAATGTGTTATAAGATTTTTATTTTTCAATGATTATCCTTATACTAATTATGTTCATTATACGACTCACTGATTATAACTAGCATTAATTGCAGCCACAAGAAATACTACTTCAGTTCATCCCCTTTTCATAAAGTTAGATTCTATTGTTAAAGCTATAGCACACACTCCTCCTCAACAAGTGCTAGCGCATAGCGCGATGCTAGGATTTGATTTTGCTTCCTGCAAAGGAAAGAGAACCTTAACCTTAACTGTCTCGTCTCCTATTAAGACCTAACCTAGCCACCGCTTTCTGTTATCTTCCCTTTTAGTATCTGGGTAAGAAAGAAGAAGCAGAAGAGAAAGCCTTTGGTCCGAGAAAGAAGGCTTCTTCAAATCAACTACCTGGGAATGAAGGTAGGGCAGAGGCATTCAAAGAAGCTGTTTTTTCAGACGCAGAAAATAGAAGATAGCACTGGAGAATTCAAAAGGGTAGTAGGGAGACATCTTCTGATCATAAGCATGTGCCTTTTGAAGAGGACCTACGTGAGAGTGGATCGAAAAGGGCCTTGCATCAAAACCCAGCGACTTGTCTTGGTCGGGATGTTAACAGGGCCAATTTGGCGACTGGGCTCACACTCTGTTTGCTATTCAGCCTTTTCGGCCATAAGCCATGGGCCTGCTCGGGCTGGCCCGTCCCTACTTGAAAAGGCGGAGACAATACCTCTTGTTGCGACAAATCGAGTTTCAAAAGCCCATTTATCAATCACATTTTCAGGCACACCAGTCAGCCATCGGACCCATGAAAGTCCCCTTTTTTTACTAATATACACGGGCTTCTGAGAGGATGTCCTGTTTAAACAGCAGCCAAGGCGCCAAGACCTGAAATAGCGGAGACAAGGCTTTTATAGATGATGATACCAGTTTCGGTCGACGAGGTGGCCTTTGTGAGATCCGACACGCTTAGTGGCGCTTGGTTTACTCGCCCCTCTGAGCTTGATGCGCCGGAAGCGCCTGCCGGCATCACCATTTCTGTCAGCTCGGGATCCCAAAAATTTAAAATAGATGCGCTGTAAGAAACCCCCACCCAAGTCCCCTCAGTAGGAAGTGAACCTTATTGGTATCTCTTGCAAATTATATGATAAATTGAATGCCGCTTTAGCAATTAAAATTAAATATTTAATTGTTGTTGATGAACTTGAATTTAGAAGGAGTGTCAATCGAATTGGTATCTTGAAAATAGTTGAAGATTCAAGATGAGGCTCATTTTAATGCAGCATGTAGCTTGATAAACTTGTTTTAAGTAAACACTGACAGTTTTTGAAAATATTATTAGTTTAACAATCCACTTATTCTCAACGGTACGTGTTGATGAGGATTGACCATACATTGTTCTGATGTCATTTGAATTTATATTTCTATGATATTTAATGAGAATCATGAAATTAACTATCTCTTTACTTACAAGATACTCAAGATATTTGAAATGCTATATACATTGTGGGTATTTATTATGAGAGAAAATAGCTGGGAGAGACTTTAAAAAAAAAATGTAAAGCTAGTTTTGCGAGGCATAATAATGAAGTTCCTTATTTGGAAATGTTAAATCATGTTGTGAAATGAATATTGAAATTTGTAATAAGAGGCTCTATACCTAATACACGTAGGTAGGTCTTACAATCGAATACACCAATTACTTTTAAGCACCCCATCCAATCATGAAGCCAGCCGGGCCGCGTGGCCTTACCCCCTTCAAGGGGTGGCTATGCCAAGGGCGTGGGAGGGATTCACCCGCTTCCGATTCCGTTTGGCATTTCTTAATTTGTAGGATTTTTATTTAATTGTTTTATTCGGTTCATTAATGTTTTTTTAATTATCAATACATGTAAAGTGATTTGGTAATTTTTTTTGTTTTAATTTAATTGATTTCTTTTAGTTGTGCCACCCTCTCATTTTTTAATATATAGTTTATCAATAAAAACTTTTATTGAATTTATTTATTTATTTGTATATTGTTTTATGGATTAGAGTTCTATGTAATTTGTTGTCCGAATTGCACGGTATAATTTAGAGAAAGATAGACATAACATGTGGACGACATGATATGACTCATGCTGTCTGAAACTTTACATAAACAATACTAAATAGTGCATGATTCACTTATTGTGTATTCATTCTTCGAATTACACTATTGATGAAGTAAATTATATGAAATTCTCATCCTTTCTTTATATCTTTGTGCTCCCAGTGTAATCAATTTAGGCCCCGTGGCCGCCACTGCCCCCTCCGTTTTCTTTCGATCTTTTGGCTAAACTGATGTGGCTTGCCAGCTATGAATTCTTTATAGCATCACCTTTGTTATGATTTTGCTTCTTACCGGTTTGTGTCAACTGTCAAGTTGAAATCCTCCTATAATCGTTTGGATGTCATTGGGTCGGGTCAGATGCTGGATTTGTAAACATGCTGACCCGGTTTTGTATTTGATAAATTAGTTCAAAATATGTCAAACAAGTTCTAAAGTTAACATTTTTTAGATTATAAATTAAAACCAAATGAATTTTCAAAGAAACAGATAAGAATTGGGGTCGACGCTGGTCCAGTTAGCCGAGATATGGGTCTGATTTAAGAAGAAAGCAGAATCATAGAAGAAAAAAAAAGAAAGAAAGAGAAAATGTAGTCATGGCACCACCAAAATTTTGGAGTCAGCCTATAACCTTATCACATACTACATGCAATATTGACAGGAGGAGAAGCAGCCACGCCCACACGTATTCCTCCCAACGGAATTTGGCTCTTTCCGTCCACGCCATATTATCCCCCTGTGCTCAATATTCAAGTAATACGGATTATTCAAGCTCTGTTTCCACACACACAGCACTCTCTGGGTCCAACGGCAGGATTGCTTCTAACTGTAGGAATTCCAGACGCTGTTTGTATGTTATCTAACAAAAATTGGCAAAATTCTCATAGGGAGGTAAGATTGTTTCTTCCCCGTCTGTGTTGGAGGGTAATTTTATCTTGGATGGCTTGAATCTTTTTTTCCTCCAAAATTTGACCATTAGGATTACTGATTGGCTTGGAATTCGTAGACATTGTAGGATGAGGGATTACTTAGAATTGAAAAGCTTGTTTTTCGGACTGGGGTACCCATGCTTATATTAGTTGTAGGAACTATGCAAGGAACAATGGCTTCTCTGGCTTCCCTGGTGAGTTTGGGAAGCAGTGTAGCATCGGAAAGGTCCCACTCCTCGCTCTTTAGGAGGGTTTCTTTGTCAAAACGAAATTATACGGTTAAGAAGAAGAGCTGGCACTGGGTGTCGTTGTCTGTCTGTAAATATTCCGTCATAACAACTGACCTCGTCCCGGAGCAACGGAATGCAGCATCCTTTAATTCATCTGATACCACCTATACAGGAGGAGCAGGTAAAGGTGATGGTCGTGATGTTGGTTTTCTCCTAAAGCCTGCTCCGAAGCCAGTTTTGAAGTCCTCGAAGTCCAAGGGCAAAACCCTTTCAGTAACTTGGGACCCATCCATAATCAGGGAGGAATCTTCTGATGATGGAATGTTAGGGGATGTTGAGGAGAGGAATAAGGTGATCGAGTCTTTAGGAGAAGTATTGGAAACAGCAAAAAAACTAGAAACTTCAAGATCGAGTGAGTCGGGAAGCAGGAGAGAAAGTGGTTTTGTAAATAAATCTTCAGAGTCTAAAACAAATACTAATTTGACCAGCGGTAAACCTAACCAGAATCCAAAAACCTCGAAGAGTGTCTGGCGGAAAGGAGACACAGTTGCAGCTGTGCAAAAGCTTGCAAAGGGACCATCATCTAAGCCTAGTAGTAGCACAGTTGAGAAGGAGGAGATTAAAATAGGGCGAAACCGAAACATTGTGTCTGAAGCACCCAGTTCTTCTACACCACCTCAGCCACCTTTGAGACCTCAACCAAAATTACAAGCAAAGCCTTCTGTAGCTTCTCTGCCCGTGGTAAAGAAACCTGTTATCTTGAAGGATGTTGGGGCAGTTCCAAATTCGTCAGTGGTTGATGAAACTGGTTCCAATTTGAAAACTACTGACCGCAAACCAATTTTGATTGACAAATTTGCTTCCAAGAAATCGGTAGTTGATCCTCTGATTGCTCAATCAGTTTTAGCCCCTGCACGACCAGGAAGAGGCCCTCCTCCGGGAAAGCATAAAGATGACTATCGTAAAAAAAATGTCCCAGCTGGAGGACCACGGAGACGAATGGTTAATAATGATGACATTCCAGATGAGGACGCAACAGAACTTTCAGTCTCTATTCCTGGGAGTGCCATTGGCAGGAAAGGGAGGAAATGGACCAAAGCAAGTCGGAAGGCAGCAAGACTTCAGGCTGCCAAAGAGGCAGCTCCTGTCAAAGTAGAAATTCTTGAGGTTGGCAAAGAAGGTATGCTAATAGAGGAGTTAGCATTCAACTTGACTATTGGTGAAGGTGAAATTCTTGGGTATTTATACTCAAAAGGGATTAAGCCTGATGGTGTGCAAACTCTAGACAAAGATATGGTAAAAATGATCTGTAAAGAGCATGATGTGGAAGTACTAGATGCCGACCCCATTAAAGTGGAAGAAAAGGCAAGAAAGAAGGAAATTCTTGATGAAGAAGACCTGGACAAACTACAAGATCGGCCCCCTGTTATTACGATAATGGGTCATGTGGATCATGGGAAGGTAAATGATAGCTAGTTGGAGTCTTATTTTCTGTTTGGATCTTTTGCATTCATTTGGTTGTAGTTTCTTGGTTTTGGTTGGAGTATTCATGGATCTCTATGTGTAAACTTTGCTAATATGTCTTTTATGCTACCCTCTTTTGCAGACAACCCTTTTGGATTATATTCGGAAGAGCAAGGTACATTTGGAAGCTTAATCATCTTCATCTTAACTGTCCTTTCAGTTTCTTTTCCAATGACCATGTTGGTATAAGGTCTTATGGCTTTGTTATGTTTTCTAGTGTTGGCATACTTCTTTTATTTTTTCTCTTTGTAAGATAATTTCGTGGTTTGGTCAAGATGCATTTATCTTAGAGAAATTGCTCCTTCTCATGTTTGACTTCAATATCTAATTTAGATGGGAGTTTGTGCTACTGGTGCTACCATGTCATACATATTATTTAACTGAGGCAACTACTAGATATTTGCAGGTAGCTGCCTCAGAAGCAGGTGGGATTACACAAGGAATTGGTGCATATAAGGTGCTAGTACCAATAGATGGCAAGGTGCAGCCATGTGTTTTCCTTGATACCCCTGGGCACGAGGTACTATTCCCTTTCCAGAAAAAAAGTGTTAATTTTTAGCGCCCCCAAAGAAAAACACTTTAGTAGAAATTTGTTTCTTTAAATTTCCTCCCTTATTGTTATATTTGTGAGCTTTAATATCCTTGTTTGAGTGGCGAGCTGTAACTTGCTTTAGATGATATCAACTATCTCGGTCCTGTAGGCTTTTGGAGCAATGAGGGCTCGTGGAGCAAGTGTGACAGACATTGCCATTATTGTAGTGGCTGCCGACGATGGAATCCGTCCTCAAACAAATGAGGCCATAGCTCATGCCAAAGCAGCTGGAGTACCGATGGTGATTGCTATAAATAAGGCATGTGAGCTAAGATGGTGTGGTTTTCTCTTTTCTCTTCCTCTTAGGGATAAAATGATTGAGAGGACAAACACATTGGCAGTTGTTTTCCCTGGTCTTGGCTTTAGGCCTTGCTGATTCCCATTCTAATTTCTTCCATTGCATCAGATAGATAAAGATGGAGCAAATCCAGAACGAGTCATGCAAGAGCTTTCTTCGATTGGCCTAATGCCTGAAGACTGGGGTGGTGATGTCCCGATGGTTCAGGTTTTTGTCTCTTTTAAGTGCTGGAGTTGTAAAGACATCTGGTATAGACGCTATATACGGTTTCTTTTAAGCTTTCTGTTTTTGTTCTCCTTTTAATAGATTAGCGCTCTTAAAGGCGAGAAGATAGATGATCTGTTGGAAACTGTCATGCTTGTTGCGGAGGTGAGTTCGATGTAACTGATGTGCAAACAAGTGGGCTTTTACATTCTGTTTGGAATAAAGTGCATTTCTTTCTTGCTTATTGCCAAGTAAAATCCTACTCCATTACATTGTACTCAGAACATGGAAGAGAATTTCATTCCCCATTTTTTTTGTTCCATTTATTGTTGGTACATATGTTTATTTGCACTTGTATCTTTTGGTTTTGGAATCAGTAGCTAGAGTACGAATTTTTGCATGCATGGCCCAGTCTTTTGTTCCTCCTGGAATGATGCATCTTAGTCTTGGTCCATTTGTTCCGGAAAGTGTGTGAAACCATATCCAGAAGAGTAGGAATAACACCTTTCCTACAACACCTTTAGGTAAAAGGGTACACGTACTTTCACCCTCCATTGTTTGCCCTTAGCATGTTTGAAGGGAAAAATGTTGTGGACTCTGTTTTTGTGGGCTAATGGGGTGTTGTGTTCTCCTTTCTTAGACTACAATGATGTTATCAGTTTCCTAGCTTGTTTATTGTAGATGGTTCAGTACAACCCTTTGTACTGTTCTGTCACCTTTCTCTTTCAATAAAGCTTTCCTTACTTATAAAAAAAAATCTTGGTATTAGTTGTTCGTCAGTTATAATTATAGTCATATCTCTAGAATAGATTATTACAAGGATTTTGATACATTTCGATGCAAAATAAGCGAAATTTATAGTTCATTACATATAATTCAATTTGTATATTTCATGAAAGAATGGTTTCTTCTATTCTATTTTAAATTTAGAATTGAAGTACCATCTTCGTTAGTATGTTAGTGTTTTCTCGTAAAAAGCGTATCTTCATCTTTCTCTTTTGGATTTCTCCTTGATATCCTAACCATCTGCATGTTTCTTTTAGTTACAAGAGTTGAAGGCCAATCCTGATAGAAGCGGAAAGGGCATAGTTATTGAGGCGGGACTTCATAAAGCTAAAGGACCACTTGCTACATTTATTGTACAGAATGGGACTCTAAAAGTGGGGGATGTAGTAGTTTGTGGAGGAGCCTTTGGAAAGGTTGGTAAATAGGACTTTGAAAATCCGAGGAAACTTTTTTGAATATAACTCCAGTGTTTATGTGACCAAATGAAGTTTGACATGTTAAGCTATATAGTTTGGATGTTTGTCGACTCTTCACAATTCGTTCGTTTAAGGGATGTTTTCGTTATCCACATGATCAGGTTCGGGCGTTATTTGATGATAGTGGAAATCGTGTTAAGGAAGCTGGACCCTCTACACCCGTACAGGTCTGTACTAAGTGTGTCTTTCTTTCTCTTTATTTATACCTGACAATGTCAATGTTGCCCCCTGAAAAGTTTTTTTTGGGGGATTTTGTGTGTCGTTTGGGGGGTGGGGGGGTGGTGGTTGTTCCCCTTGAATCTCTCATGGCTGCCCCTTCTGTAATACCCCCTTCCCATAAGGGGTTAGAATCTCAAACAATGGTCTTATAATGTACAAGATTCGAAACTTCCAAAAACTACGACTTATTTAGATCTTAACAAATATCCTAGTTTGATTAACACTTTAAAAAAAACTTCACAATACGAAACTTAGTCAAAACCTAAACATAATAACAAATTAAGAACTCTAATATTGTAACTCACTTATTTTAAGGTACTCTTGGCAAGGTTTTTTCTTTCTAGTTCCGCGGCCAGTAGGTTTGTCCTCATCAAAATCTGATCAGTTTAACATAAAAAACGAAAAGGAGTTGAATATTTACATCATGTAGTAAAATATTATTAAGTTTTTTCTCTTTTAAAAGCTTCTTTAAAGCATACTTAACAGCACATGCTCATCGTAAAATTTTGAAAACTTTTATTGATAAACTTTTAGTGGCCACGAACATTGATCCTTGTGTATCTTAAGTTGTGCACTGGCTGCACTGTCTGTGGCCAACAAGAAGAGCTACTTCTTAGGATATGTAAATCTTGGTGGACCACCTCTCTACGTACTTCTGTGTGGCTTGCATATCCACCCCTTTTGCTTAGGTACCATTCGCATCATCATATGGTCAAAGAAAAACCTATGAACATTGCACATTTATGATAGTACTTTCCTTTTTCCTTTGCTTTCATTTATTTTCATCATACTATAAACAATTCTTAATACATATAGTAAGCTAACAAATTTAAAATGTTGCAAACATGATCATTGTCAAAGATCATATAATAGATTCGTACAAAGGGACTTGCAAGAAAGGCTTATTATACAGCATACAACTTTCTTTTGAGAACATGTAACATTTTGCTTTAAAGTAAAAGACTTGATTATGTCTACTTACATCTCTCCTTAGCTTGAAATTCAACAAACTTCACTTAAGTACTTAGCAACCATATTCATAAATGTCAGTCTTCTTATTACATAATCTACAAGACATGTCACACAATTCCTATACGAGTTCCAATTTAGGCTGGGAATACTCTTAGGAAAACCATATCTAAATCGTTGTACTAAATGTATTAAAGAATAAGTGTACAAAATCTTATAACCTCTGCCCTGATATTATCACTGGTGACACCCCTGTTTCTAGACTTAGAGTGATGAACTCGGTCCTTACTTGCCTTCCCTTTACCCCAATTCGAAAATTTTTTTTTCAAGAAGTTCAATGTAGTTGTACATGTTTCCACTGAATTTATATTTTTTACCTCTTTTTTGTTTTTGTTTTTGGTACTTGACAATGTCCCCACATTCTTTATTTCTCTAAATTTTTGTTGGGGGTTGTTCCTGTGGACTCTTTAAGTTAAGCTCCCGCTCCTTTCCTCAAATCACGTTTTAATATTGGCCCTCAATTGCTCCTTTACCCCATAAGAAAGAAAAAAGAATTGAAGACCTTAAGAAAAAGCCAATGCCCCCCACCCAAAGGAAAAAAAAAAATGTGATGCCTCTGCCTCAGCAATACACAGTTTTGGCAAAGATATGCGGTCTACCTATACTCTTAGGCTTAGACAACTGGTATGTTAACTCAATTTCTTTTGGAGTTGCTTCCCTGCAAATTAGATGGTTGCTCTAAAGCAGGCTGCGCTTTGACCAATGTTTTTATTTTCCTGTGAGTTTTGGTTAAATTTCCCTTATAATTTAGTTTTACATATTTCTGCAGGTGATTGGGATAAATAATGTTCCAGTTGCTGGTGATGAATTTGAGGTTGTTGACTCCCTTGAAATTGCTCGTGAAAAGGCTGAGTCACGTGCTGAGTCATTACGAAATGAACGAATATCGGCCAAGGCTGGAGATGGGAAGGTTACTCTTTCTTCCTGGGCTTCTGCAGTTTCAGCCGGAAAGGTCTCTGGATTAGACTTGCACCAGCTGAATATTATCATGAAGGTTGATGTTCAGGTATGCATATTTATCCCAGAACTTGCTTCGGTTGCTGGTCGCCTATGGATCCTCCTCTGCCATTGCGTCGGTTATGGAGGATCTCTGTCGCAACTTCTATGCAGTTGGTGTGGAGAAGAATCGGAGTTTTAAATTTATCTCTGTTTTTTCCTTTATTAATTTTCTATACGAGTAGTTTTGAAAACTGAAAATTGAGGTGTTTGGAAGTGTTTTCCGTGTGTTTATTTTCTTGAAAACAGAAAATATCTTCCAAAATTAACAGCCAAACTGTTTTGAACGTTGTCTATCTTCTGTTTTACTGTGAGCTAAGTCAATACAATTTACAAATTCTGGACTGTGCATCTGTGGTTTTCTTGTTCTCTCCCAAACAACAAAAATGGCATCAGCATAAAAGCTCTTTGTTTAATTGAAAATGAACTAATATTTGGATATGCCTCTGAATTAAAGCAGCATAGGAAGATTGTAGCTGTACCGACTTCTTGAGAACTTGATTGGTCCTAAATATGAGTTTTCTAGACTTAAAATCGATGACTATGGGGTGGGGAATAAATACATAATTTGATTTGGATAATATTTGATTAGTATTAGACTTGTAAGTGTAAATTAGGAGTGTCTTTATTGGAGGATTAGTTGTGATTAACCCAACTGCGTGGCGCTTTCACAACTACACTAGCAAGGACCTTCTGCATTTGGTTGACAGGTTAATATGAAATAATTTTACTAGCTTTTTGTGTGGCTGTAGTTACTTGTTACCAAATTTAATTTCCTGCATCACCACCAGGGATCCATCGAGGCTGTCAGACAATCCCTACAGGTGCTCCCGCAAGATAATGTCACCTTAAAGTTCCTCTTACAAGCAACAGGTGATGTAAGCTCCAGTGATGTTGATCTTGCAGTTGCCAGCAAAGCTATCATATTGGGATTCAATGTCAGAGCTCCAGGTTCTGTGAAAAGCTATGCAGAAAACAAAGGTGTCGAGATTCGATTGTATAGAGTGATCTATGAACTCATTGATGATGTGAGGAATGCTATGGAAGGACTTCTTGAGCCTGTTGAGGTTAATTCAGATAATTTATTCTTGTTATGTTTTTAAACTAAAGACACATTGTGTAGATGCCACACAGGGTAGCTATTATGTATGTCCATCTGTGTCATACGCATTTTGATGTGCATGTCTGGTACTAGTTTGTACAGGTGTCACTTACATCTAGCCTTCCAATAATTTGGATGGACGCTCATATGAGCTGCTGAAATCCCCAGATTGTTTTGTTCTTTCATATTGCCATTGGATCCAAGCACTGCTGTAGTGATCTGAAAATAGCCTTATCCAACTGTCGTAGTTATTTTCCTAATAGTTTTGTTGAGTACAGCAATATCTGCATACTTCTTTTTACTGGGAGATGACCTGGTTTACATGTTAGTAATTCATGAATGCTTTGCTTATGCTTCTGCTCCTGAATAGTCACAATTCATAGTTATTGCTTCTGTGTCGTAGGATCAAGTAACAATTGGGTCAGCATAAATCCGAGCCATATTTAGCAGTGGCAGTGGTCGTGTTGCTGGCTGCATGGTAAGGGATGGAAAACTAGTAAAAGGTTGTGGCATTCGGGTCATTCGGAAGGGCAAAGAAGTTTATGTTGGCATTCTTGATTCATTGAGGCGTGTTAAGGAACTTGTGAAAGAGGTATGACTTAGAACATATTTTGCACTCCTGTTTTCATAGTTGTACTAGAACATGACCATAGTTTTATATGTCAGACCTTGCATTTGATATTCTTGTCTTTGTTATATATTGTTAAACTTGTGCTTATAGTATGGAAAATTGTGTTTTCAATATCTGATATTTAGGACTGGAGAGGAACTCCACCTCTGTCGTGTGTACATACATATAGTGTCATATATCGATGTAAATGAATGTGATTGTGCCTGCGGGCTGGGTAACACCCACACACACAAGTCAAAAGGTCAGCGAACTGCACATTTTCAAAATTTCACATCATTATCTCCTCTGCAATAGAAGAAGAATAATATTTCCTAATTTAAATATTTTCTGCTTCACTTCGTTTCAAAGGTAAATTTACTTGAATGGTGATCTTGTGATTTTAAACGGTTTTAAATTTTTAAGAATGGGATGTAAGTGGGTAGATACAATTGATTAAGAAAATGAAGTTGTCTTCTTGATAGTTGACATGTTTAAGCTGCCTATTGATGTATGTGCATGGAAAAGTTGTGCCATCTGTGTTTGATAGATCAAGCAAAATGAGTATCTACGGTTTGAGTTGTACACATTTTGTTGCCCATTAGCTCCTGAATAAACAAACTCTAATGCTTGTTAGACCCTTGAAAATGCTACCCTGATCTTGTTTTACCAAGGTCTGCAGTGTGATATTAGATGGGTAAGTAGTGAAAATAGTCTCCCAGGAAATCGTTGAATGCTGAAGCTTCCCCTAGAGAAGCACCCCATCATTCAAACTTCTTGGTTTCGGAGAGGTAATGATATTCTGGTTACTTCTCATTTAGATTTGGAGTAAATATGATGATACCGCTTGATGTTTTGTTGTCCTACCGATGCATGTCGTATATGACTTGGAAGGCTATGGTCATATGTTTGCGATATGACTCATTTAACCAAAGCTACCAATAAGAAGGATGGAAAAAGACCTAATTTTGTGATGAACTAGCTGTAAAGAGGGCAAGGAAAACTGCTTTCTAACAACTAGACAAGTTAAGCGAAAAAAAAGACGAAAAAACTAGAAAATTTGAGCGAGCGAGCCTAGAAGTGGATCTAATGCATATGCTGGCTGTTAGAAATGAAAGGGCTTTGACAGTGCTAAGAAATGATGTGCCTTAGCAGAATTGGTTGTATTTGAAATGCTTCCCATGCAGCACCCTCAATGGAAAAAAAGACAAGTCGAAGACTCAATCTTGAAGGGGTTTGAGTTAGGACATGTGCTGTTCTGCCATCGTTGATGTTGATGCGGAATGGATCATGATGGATGTGCATAAATACTTGTACTAGGGACAAAATCATAATTAGATACTGATTCCTGTTTCCCAGATATGAAGACAGGTTGGACTTGTTTGTTAGGCATCACTGTCATCTTAAATTAAGTAAGGGAGTGGTAGCACCAAATTGAAATGAGAAGCAGGGATAAATGTTCCGAAAAAGTAGCAATTCTATGAATGTCTTCAAATGCCTGTGCAACATCATAGCTAGTTCATCTCCTATGGAATACTTGAAGGCATCCCTATACTGCTCCCTCAACTCCAATTTTTCCTCCAGCTCCAAGAGCTATTCCCAGGCGTTATAATGCTCTAGACACTCCTTCCTGTCAGGAGATACGTCTTAACCCATCTAACCCAAAGAGATGGGCCATTATCCACCAGCAAGTGCCATAAATGTTTAGATAGGGCAGCTCTACAAGATGATAAGTCTGCAAATCCAAGCCCCCCTTCTTCTTTCGTTTTGCACAGAACATCCCAAGCAACCTGATATCTCCCTTTCCTCACTTCTCTCCCATTCCAAATAAAATTTCTGATAATGCTCTCAACTTGACGTATGACACTTTTGGGAAGTGCAAGGAGCATTGACCAATAGGATTGCACAGAGAATAATACTGACCTTACAAGTTGAACTCGGCCAGCATATGAGAGGAGTTTATTAGTCCATCCTCTCACCCTTGCTGTGATCCTATCCACCAAAACAAAATCAGAATTTTTCAACCATGTAGACACCGGAGGAATCCCCAAATAGTGAACTGGGAGTGAGCCCAAGCTGTATCTTAGAGTAGAAAGTGAAGGAAGAGGAGGATTTTGTCAATATCGGCAGATGAAGCATTCCAACAGATAAAGCGGTCCATGTGCAAAGTTCTAATTCATGCGTTTCTGGAAGTGAGAAAATTCTTCTAGCTGGAATATGATGTTCTCATGTTCCAGTTGGTGTATCTTAGTTAAAGACAGCCAATTGCACTTTGTTGTTGAGGCTACTGCCGAACAGCATGAGAACATACGTTTGGGGTTTGAGGAGATGAGAGAAGGAAACAAATTGACCCATATTCTTGTCAAGTCTTGGATAACCTGAAGACACAGCAAGCTGTAGAAAATCCACTTACACTTTACATGATGTTTATATTCCCAAGGACAATCAGCCTTGCATTCTAGGTAGTTCACTTCGCGATCAAACCAGCAGGAACATGCATGAAGGTAGCTAGGTGGTCGGTTTGGTGGGCATAAGATATTACCGATGGCGGCTAAACAATACCTTTAGTCTAAGAAATACTAAGATGTGGAACTTTTCCGTAAGGAGGTGTCAGAGGATCATGCAGCAAAGTGCCACTTACAAAAACAGGTTTATATACTTCATTGCGAATTCCAGATGGACACGAAGGAATCTTTCCTGCGAGGATACTTTCTCAATGTTTGGCGTATTTTACGGAGTGTTAGCAGATTACAACAGATGCTTCACCAATGGCTGATTTGGTTTTCATGGATATTGTTCCTCATCATGGAATTCTGTATTTTATGGCATGAGATGGAGATAGTGAGTACATGGGCCAGTTTTGGCCTTGTTTGGGCTGAGCGTGGTAGAAGTATCTAGCATGTAACCCTCTAACTGACGGCTAAACTGAAGTGGCATTGAAGCCACAGTAACCTTCTAACGTCATTGTGGGGAATAGTGTGAAAGCTTAGAAATGAAGTTTTATTTCAAGCAGAGTTTGTTTGCAATAATTCAATGAATCTAACAATTGAAAGGACAGCTTTGAGGTTCACCCTATGGTTACATACCACAAGATACACTAGATGTTGTTCTCTTAGCACAGGAAGCTAGGGAAGGAGAAGATAGAGAAAGTCTTTACCGAACATGTGAAACCCCTTTCTGATGAAATATGTACTGCCATTGCAACTAGCAGTAAACTATTTAAGGAGACAGAAAATTAGCATTGATAACTGTTAATTTTTTTTTAAAGTGGAGTTTGTTGTAGAAGTTGGTGATGTTATTCTGGATGCAAAAGAAGCTTTGTCACCATGAGGGTGTATTAGCTATTCTTGATCTAGTGATTGGGAAGCCTAGCATTGAAGGTGCATGGATATTTTAGGAAGAGCTGAAACACATTGGTCTTGAAAGATGTGCTGATATCTAACACTTTTCAGTAAGACTCGAGCTTCCACCCACCTGGCAACATTGATGTCGAAGCACTAGAATTGTTGGTCTGATTTTATTTTAGTTTTGAGTTTCAAACAAGTTAGAATTTGTTTTATTCTGTTTTCATTCCTTTATGAAGAACATGTGACAGGCATGTTTATAGCAGGCAAATAAACCCTCTCCAATGATTAGGGTGCAATGAAAGGGCTTTCTTCTAACTATAAATTCATCATTTGGTTGTTTCGGGAAGTTGAACTGGATGGCAAAATACTTATAAACAGCATTCTTCTTGGCCTTAGTTCAATTATATCATATTTTTTCCCTTATTTTTTTTGTCACTAAGTGAGAAGTAGTCAAAAGGTGATGGTCATGTCAATACTTATTTAAACATGATGTTACCACTTTTCTTTCATCGGGTCTTTTCATCTATTGAAGCCTAAAGAGCAACGGCTTATTGTCATATGGATGAGATGGAGGTAATAAAAAGATGTTTAGTATATTTGTTGGCTCTAGCATATCCTTGTCTAAAGTTGAAACCTATAGATCTTTAGGAGCTCAACACTTGCAGAATCCAATGAAGAACATGAAAATTAATCACAAAAGTTTTCATCTTGGAAAATTGGATAAGTAAAAGTCTTCAGAATCATTTTAGCAATTGTTCGTTTCAATTTTTTTTTTTATTATAATGCAGGCATAAATTTGTTGATGATTACTGTAGAAGGGGTACTCCATAATTTCGACATATTTACTGATGTCCTCTATACATAGTAAAAATCGGAAAGACATGTAAAACAAACGATTTATACTAGTCTGTCATAACGGTGCACCTGCTAGCTGCTGTAGGATGTTATCCTCTCTGCATATGAGGTTTAAGTGCCTTCAATGGACGTTCTTGTGGGTGGGATGTGGACCTTCAACTTGATGTGTGTCATATTGATGGCCATTTTTTTTTACTAAAGCATATCTTTTGCTTCAGTGCTTCTTCAGCATGTATATGGCGGGCTAACCTTTTCAGGAATATAGTTGCCCTTAATTGGTCATCCTCCTGATTGAAGGATATATTTTTCCTTCACTGCATCTTAAGCATGTCAAGAAAAGAGTAATTTCCCTTTAAATGTTCTTGTTTGCTTTCTTGTATTTTTGGTCTCTTCTTTTAAAATACAGCTTGTCGTCTTTTCCAGGTAAGTGCTGGACTAGAGTGTGGCATTGGGATGGAAGATTATAATGATTTTGAGGTGGGAGATGTTCTTGAGGCTTTCAGTACGATTGAGAAGAAGCGGACCCTTGAAGAGGCATCAGCTTCCATGGCAGCAGCACGTGAAGGAGTAGGAATTGAACAATAGAAAAGCATGTCACTATAAGATTTGACTTCTAATCTTTCCTTGAGGAAACCCGAACCCAGAGTAGTCTCTCGTCAAACAGGAGTACGGTTGTCGAATCAGTGCTTTGACAATGCCTAGCTCGTATGAATTGGTCGATTCCCACCTCTTCAAGTTGACTGGAATATTGGCGCAAAAGGCTCGAGTCATGTGCTATTTTGTTGTACATAACGTATCGGATGGTCAGCTTCATCTTGTAGATTCGGAACGTTAATTCATGTTGTAAAATTTCAACGTTGACGAAGGTTTATCAATTGCATAAAAGAACTGAAAAAAATAAAGAAAAAATCATATGATTTATTTTCAGGCCAAAGTAAGTGTTAGTTACGTTACAAGTAGCTATATGTTTATGGATCTTCTGTAGAGTGGATTTTTCTGTTTTCTTTTCCTTTCGTTCCTTGCGGGTTTTTACGTTTGTTATCCACGTGTGATTTTCCCATCTATTTCTCTTCCTCGCCACACCATGATACCCTCCAAAATATCCTTGATGAACTTACTTCCAAAACTAAAGCAAAGAGGCAGAAGAGATAGACAACATGAAGCCGACCGCATTCTGGTGGGAAAGCTCTTTGCGACAGCCCTGTACCTTTAGTTGTCCCAAGGTGGAGGAGACATTCACTATTCTTGGTGAATTGGACAACTGAAGAAGTGGAATCAGTTCTTTGGTCACAAGCTTGATGCATTTTCACCTTTCTGAATGTACACAAAAGGTAAATAATGTAGAAGATCATGTTTAAACTCATTTGACTGCCTTTTTCTACGTCTTATTACATGAAACTTCACTGCCACTGAAATACACTATGTTGGCCAGCAAAGCCTTCTTGATTCAGTTGGCATTCCTCTCCTTTTGGGAAGCATTTGAATTTGATACCTCTTAGCTGTAGAAAATCAGCGTTCTTAGTATAGATAGTAATCCCTTGCAATGGAGAGATGGCGTTCTTTCGTAGTTTGGTTATTGAGGCTAAGACGTTTCAATTCTCAGTGAATTCGTTTGGTCTTTGGCAATGGAGAGATGGCGTTCTTTCTAGGGAGCTGCATGTTGTGATGGCACCCAAATTTTTTTTTTCTTAACTCTAAATCGATTAACGCACATACAAAACATTAGAACCTGCTCCTCAAATGATAACGTAAAGTAATAGCTATAATTACATCAGAGTCTCAAAAAAATAAGCTGTTTAACAGCTCTCAGCCTACAAGGTCGTAGCCCATGACCACCACACATCGGAGGCTCATGACGGCTCTTTCCAAAATTATATCTAAACCTATACTGAAATAACAAAAGGGAGAAAACATTATTGCCAACCCTTCTCCTAGGGTTCAAGGTCCTTTTCTTAAGTTTCCTCACCTGAAATATTCTCTGGAATGATACAATTTTAAAAAAACTGTGAGTCGAAAAACTCAGTAAGGGTTCATGTGCAATAAGTAATGCATGTCTTGCATGCTCATAGATATCAATGTACATGAATGCCATATGAAATGCTTGCATATGTATGAGGCAATGTACTTGATCATAAAAAGAATCATGCATTTGATCTTGAAAATACTTATTTCTTGATTTGGTCAATTTATCTCGCTCCATTTACTCCTGAAATCAGGGTTATGCGTTCCCTTCAAAACTATTCCCTTTCTCTTGCGAATACGTCATTTGGTTGAACTAGCCTTCGAGGTGGCCCCAGGCCTAATGGCTAGACTCAACCCTTAGAGGTTCACACCTTCTTGCAAGCATCCTTCAGTGTGATTGCACATACCTCATGGGCTACCCATCCTTCTTGCAAGCATCCTTCGGTATGGGTGCCCTAGGTGAAATCCACCCTTCACGTAAACGTCCTTCAGTATGGATGCACCTTCTTAACTGGTACGATACCGACCAACTTCAGCCCCTTAACTTAACTTATCATACTTTCATTTGCACAAATTTTTCTTCTTCTTTCAAGAAGATCATGCAAATGCTTATGCCATGTCATGCTTGATATTTGTCATGCTTGATAATTGTCATGCTGTGTATCATTCCAGTTTTCATAAAAGTTTAAGTTTCTACTTACAATTTCCACTTACCTTGGTCTCCTTTGAGTATTGGTATGGAGTTCGCCTACAAGCAATTAAAATATCTCACTTAGATGCTTAAGAATTTAATAACATTCAAGAAATACTTGTAATTATTTGATTTTCTAAAAGTACATATCAATGAAACATAATTTCGTTCACAAAATGTTACTTAACTAGCTTTTGTAAAACGAAAGTGGAAAGACAATCAAACACACGTATCGAACATCTCTTATACAGTTGCTAAGGGGGTCATAAGAAATACTCAATCAACAAGGTACACTTGCTCTCCCATAATCATCAATGATTTCAAACCTATTCATAAATTTCCCGCCACCCCAACCTCAATAGCTTCACAACTAAGCTTATTCAACTATCCTAAATGCTAGGGTTCACAAGTCTTCAATTGGAACTCGAATTTCATCACATATGGAATTTTTAATAGGTCCCGCTCGAGCGCCTATCGAGCACCGGTCGAACGCCAACTTATTGTCCAACTTTCACCAACTCTCGCTCGAGCGGCAGTCGAGCGCCAACTTACTGTCCAACTCTCTGTGTGGAATTCCCCAAGGCCGCTCGAGCACCTGTCGAGCATTGGTCAAACGACAAGACACTGTCCCTCATATTTCCTTAAGGCCGCTCGAGCGCCTGACGCACGCTGGTCGAGCGCGATGTTAAACAATTTCTTACACTCTAATACATGCCTAAACAAATCTCCAATTCAAAGTTACAACAAAACCATGATTCCATCCTCAAACTAAGCTATTGCATTTATCCCTCTTCTCTTGGCCTTTTTTTCAAACACTTAGGGTTCATAATATGGTTTCTCTTGAGTATGATTTCCAAGATTTGACAACATTTTCCATGGTTTCATGTACAACCTATACTACCCTTTAAACTTACTAGATCTATACTTTCTTCAAAAAAACACACAAGAACACAAGGAGAAAACCAAACAAACACCACAACCAACAATCATTAAAAGAAAGAAGAAGAGAAATGGGAAAGAAATGGGGCTGGTCGGCCAACAAGGGCCGAAATCCCTCACCTCCTCTCTCTCCTTCTTTTCTTCTTCTTCTTCTTTCTTCTTCTTCTTCTTCTTCTTCTTCTTCTTCTTCTTCTTCTTCTTCTTCTTCTTCTTCTTCTTTCTTTCTTTCTTTCTTTCTTTCTTTCTTTCTTCTTCTTCTCTTGTGTGGGTGGGTGCTAGGGCAAGTGATTTTGAAAAAAAAACCGGTAGAGAGGGGGGGGTCACGTGAGACTTGGGGGAAGGAAAAGGCAAAACTGCGCTTCCCCCTTCTTTCCCTCCTTCTCCTTCAATTTCCTTTTATTTCCTTTTTCTGTCACTCCACAAAACTACTCTAACATGCCTCTCTATGTTTATTTCTAAGTTTCACACATTTTCAAAGTTAAAGCCCTAATTAAATTTCTTCCAAATATTGCAAACTTAGGGATATGTTCCAACAATTAAAATAATAATAATTGGCCTAATTAATCTCAATTACTAAAATTTAACAATTGCAAATAATATAACCTTTAAGTCATAGCTTAAGATACATAAAATATGCTTGGGGAAAAATCCCACCTAGTAATGGTTTTAGATCAAGTCAAACATATATGTCTTTCTCAACAATTATAGCACAACTTAAGGAGTTATAATTTTACAACGATAAAAAAAATAAAGTTGGGGTCTCACATCCTCCCCTCCTTACAAAAATTCCGTCGCCGGAATTCAGTCTTTCTTACCAGAAATTTTGCCCTGGTGGTGGGGGTCTAGGACCATAAGGGTTAGGGCGATCGTTTGAACTGGCCCCATTACTAACCTCGTCATAGCAGACGTGGTCTGGGGAGTTACTACCCATCCAAGAATGGGACATGGATTCGTAACTCCGACCTATGGTATTGGGGTCATTGATCACATTACCTAAAGGTTCATGATATTTAGGGACAAAGTCCACTTCCTGTGATGTGTCCTTAGGAGAATCATAAAGAATACTCGGTGTTCTACCCAATTTTCTTCTAATGCTTTCCCAAGTATCTTCTCTCCATGAAGAACTCTTTTCATTGCTTTCATTCCCCACCAACTTAGGTGAAGGGTCCTCCTCCATTGGATCCTCTTCTGCATTCTCTTTTGGATCCTCTTCTGGGCTCACTCTCACTGTCCCAACTGGGCTCTGCCTTTTATCTATTTGTCTAATGACTCCAACTGGAGTCGTGACTTCCTGTGACTCAGAGGAGTCGGTCGACCACAAATTATGCCTCCTCCTGGAAGGACCGGGCTGGTCTTTCCTTTGAGGAGGAGGGGGCTCCTGAGTCCCCTCCCTAACCTCCGACAACTGCAATTGCTGAGGCGGTATTGAGTTTAGAGGCCTTGGATTTACACAGAACAGACTGCGATATTCCCGTGCGGTCATTCTTCTACGAGGGGGAGAGTGCGGAGAAGTGACAGACTGAGAGCGTGGGGGTCGGCGACTCGATGGCATCTGATACATGGTAAAAATAGTTAGTTCAATCCCAACATTTAATCACGAGCACATATATATGTATACGCCACAACATAACTATAGAGCTCATATATACCCTCAATTTAGCATCCAGTCATATAACATAGAGGTGCTATCAAAGAAGGAAAATGAAAGATCAGGCAAGACATATCAAAATTCTGTCACAAAACAAGAATCGATAGAACATTATCCTTCTTAACTTTGTTCTTCCCGCAATTGTGGGTATTTCGAGTACGTTTCACTTTCTAACTCCCATGAAGCCTCTTCTACTCTGTGGTTTTTCCACAAAATCTTAACAAGCGGTATGGTTTTAGTCCTTTGTTGTTGTTCCTTCCGATCCAAAACTGTCACGCCCCGAACGCTAGCCCGAAGGGGGTTAATGACAGCCGCGAACATCCACTCAATGAATGTTCCAGCGTTTAATCTTAATCTTGCAGCGGAATTTTTTTTTTTTTGTACACAAACAACTGAGAGAGACGGGCCCAAGAGATTTACTATGACTTCAACTTACCCAAAACGACTTCCTCGAAATAGAGCAAGCGTCTTAATGACATCGCATGGCTGTACAGCTGAAGTACATGATCTAAGGGATTCCATCAAATCCTCTTCACATTGACCTACTCATAACATCTTTATAATACATCTTGAATCCTCTAATGAACAACAAAAGAGAAAAGGTCATTCTCGTCGGTTCCTCTTCTAGATTTTCCCTCCTGAAACGTTATCTGGAATGATACAATTTAAAACTGTGAGTCAAAAGACTCAGTAAGGAATTATAATTAAAACATGGACTTGAAATCATGGTTTGAAAATATGAACTTGAAATCGTGAGTTTGAAACCATGAACTTGTTCTTGAACTCATAATCCTGAACTTAAAATCGTAAGCATGCACTTGAACTTGAAATCATCATGAACTTGAAATAATTATGAACTTGAACATAATGTAGTTCACGTACTTGAACTTAAAATATCATGAGCTTTAACTTGAAATATCATGTAAACGTATGTAATTCATGCATGATCATGAATTTTGATGCACGTGTATGCCTCATGATTGCATATGCACATGCACTTGCTCTTGAAAACTTCACTTATACTTATAAATCTCTTGCTTTTGGAAAATCTTTCCAATCCTTATCTTATGGAGTACTTGAATTCCACTTACCCCTGGCATCAGGGTTGTGCGTTCCCGTTGGAACTGTCCCGTATTTCCCTTAGGGACCTTACATATGGTTGAGCTAGCACACCTTCTCGCATTCGTCCTTCAGTGGCTAGACACAACCCTTGGAGGTTCACACCTTCTTGCAAGCATCCTTCAGTGTGATTGCACATACCTCCTGGACTACCCATCCTTCTTGCAAGCATCCTTCGGTATGGGTGTCCTAGGTGACATCCACCATTCACGTAAACGTCCTTCAGTATGGATGCACCTTCTTGACTTGGTACGGTACCGACCGACTTGGGTTCATTAACTTACTTGTCATAAAACTTGTCATAAAGTAGCATAAAAATGGTACTTTCATTTGCATAAAATTTATCTTTCATCCTTATGAGAAAAATAGATGCAAATGCAATTGTTCATGACGTGCTCATGTCATGCTCGATGATGAGTAATCAACTTATCATAAAATGCTTCTCATACTTTCATTTGCACAAAACTTTCTTTTCTTTCAAGAAAATCATGCAAATGCTCATGACGTGTCATGCTTGATGACAAATATCTCATAAAACTTACTTGATCTCATAAAACTTTCATGTTTCCATTTGCACAAAAACTTCTTTCATGCTTTCATGCAAATACATAAATTATGTCATGCTTGGTTATAAACCTGTTATGCTTGTTCATAAAAACATGCTGCGTATCATTCCAGTTTTCATAACAAGTAAGTTCCACTTACTTCGCTTGCTTGTGGGTTGAATGCCCCTTTTCCTACAATTGGATCATACTATTGTTATTCATAGGTTTACTAGACGTATAGAGCAATCAATCAATTACTCACGCTTCATCATACAAAATCGTCCTTATTCCTCATTCAATATCTCATACTTCGTCATACACATACTTCATCATATAAAATCATCTGTATCCTTGACTTCTAATTGGTGATCTTACACCACAAGGTATTTTCTTAAGTGAAAAACGTAGTAGTGTCTCCTAATAGGTCAATAGGAAACTTAGAAACTTAGGAAGAATTTCGTGAAATTCAAAGAAGCCGCTCGAGCGCCGATCGAGCGTTAAGCCTATGTATAAAAATGTTCGAAGGACGCTCGAGCGCTGGTCGAGCGTCGGTCGAGCGTGAACTTACTGCACGAATAATTCTTGAAGGGTGCTCGAGCGCCTGTCGAGCACCAGTCCATATTTCAGACACCAAACACACATAATACATCCAACACACACGAAATTTGTCTTAACATGCTCTCCTCTTATAACCTCATATACAAGACTTAAACTTTATCACATTTCAACTCATTCCAACTCAATCTCTCAGCTAAAACATGAGTCCATCTCATAAATTAAGTGATTGCATTTCTTCCTCCTCTCTTGGTCATTTTATCAAACACCTAGAGTGCATATTCGTTTCTCTTGTGTATAAATTCCCAGATCTAACCACATTCTCCATGGTTTTGTGCACAATCCTTACAACTTTCTAAAGCTCATTAGATCTACATTTTCCTCAAAGAAAACACATGAATCTCAAGGAGAAAATCTAACAACACACAACCAACAACCATTCAAAAGAAAAAGAGAACATAGGTGAAAATGGGTATGGCTTGGCCGGTCATAACCACTCACCTCCTTCTCTCTCTCTTTCTTTCTCTTCTTCCTTTCTTCTTCTTCTTTTCTCCTTCTTCTTTCTTTCTTCTCTTCTCTTCTTCTTCTTCTTTATTTCTTTTCTTCTCTTCTCTTCTCTTCTTCGGTGGGAGCTAGGGCAAATGGCTTTTTGATTTGGGGGGGCTGCTTATACGTAAAGGGGCTTGGGGGAAGGGAAAAGGCAAAATTGCCCTTTCCCCCTTCTTTCCCTTTCTGCCCTCCATTTCTTCTTTCTTTTCCATTTCTGCCCCTCACGAAAATTCATTTCTCTTTTCTGCCACTCCCACAATTAACTCTAATATGTCTCCTCATCTTTGTTCCAAGGATTCTCATATTTCCAAGGCTAAAGCCCCTAATAAAAATATTTCCAAATCTTGTAACTTAGGGACATTTTCCATTAATAAAACGATTACATCAATCTCAATTGCTCAAAACTAATGGCAATTAATAACACAGTCAGATCTTAGCTTAAAACTCATAAAAACGTTAGGGGAAAAATCCCCCTAAACACAACTTGAAATTAATTATCCATATATACATCCTCAATATAATCCTTACACTGTCCCTTCTCAATACTTTACATCATACCATGTCTGGGCTAATGTCTATCGACTTCCCACCGTCTTAACCTCAATAAATTTCCTCAATGTTAGGGTTCACAAGTCTTCCATTGGAACTCCAATTTCATCATATATGAAATTTTAACTGGTCCCGCTCGAGCGCCATTCGAGCACCGGTCGAGCGCCAACTTACTGTCCAACTCACTGCGTAGAATTCCCAAGGGCCGCTCGAGCACCTGTCGAGCGTTGGTCAAACGACAAGGCACTGTCCATCATATTTCCTTAAGGCCGCTCGAGCGCCTGTTGCCCGCTGATCGAGCGCAATGTCACCTAAAAACAGGGTGCTAAAAATCTTCCTATTCCAACACCCCAATTATGATCCTCCAATTATTTCACTAAATCCCCAAATACTCAACTTCAATATTGACAAACTATAGACAACATATCAATTCAATTAAAATTATAGATGCACAAAATACTAGGGGAAATCTTCACCTGGACATAACCTTAGATTAATTCCCCTATACCTGCCTTCCGCAATAATTAGAGCACATCTTAAGGAGTCATAATTCTTTTATAAAGATAGAAAAAGTCGGGGTCTCACAAAAACCCTTATAGGTTCTTCTACATATGTAAGGTTCTCTCTAACCTGCAAGGGCTCATAATCCATTATATGGGTAGGGTCAGGTACATACTTCCTTAGGAGCGATACATGAAACACGTTGTGGACTCCCTCTAAACAAGGTGGTAGGGCCAACCTGTACACGGGCCCAATTCTGTCTAAGATCTCAAAGGGTCCTATGAATCTGGGTTGGAGTTTTCCTTTCTTCCCAAACCTCGATATACCCTTCTTCGTGGAAATCTTCAAAAATACTTTGCTCCCAGCCTCAAATTCCAGCTCCCTTCTCCGATTATCCGCGTAACTCTTTTGTCAGCTTTGGGCTGTCACGAGTCTATCCTTGATTATTTGAATCTTTTCCCTCGTTTCCAAGACTATTTCTGGCCCCAACAGACTTCTTTCTCCTACCTCGTTCCAGTACAATGGTGATCTACACTTTCGCCCATACAATGCTTCGTATGGTGCCATATCGATGCTCGCCTGAAAACTGTTATTGTATGCAAATTCTGCTAAAGGCAAGTATTGAGCCCAACTGCCTTTGAAATCCATGACATAAGCCCTGAGCATATCTTCCAAAATCTGTATAGTCCGCTCTGATTGCCCATCCGTCTGTGGATGAAAGGCGGTACTAAAATTCAACCGAGCACCCAACAATTCATGCAATCGTTTCCAAAATCTCGAAGTGAATCTCGGATCCCTATCCGACACTATACTCTTGGGCACCCTATGGAGCCTAATAATCTCCTGAAGATAAATCTCAGCTAACTTTTCCGGGGTATACTTCACCTTAATGGGTAAGAAGTGTGCTGACTTAGTTAATCGGTCCACGACCACCCATACAACGTCATAACCCGCAGTAGTTTGAGGCAACCCTATTACAAAATCCATAGCTATCCCTTCCCACTTCCATTCAGGGATCTCTAGAGGCTTTAATGTTCATGCTGGCCTCTGGTGTTCTGCCTTCACCTTTTAGCAAGTCAAACATCGAGCAACATACTCGGCTATCTCCCGCTTCATATTAGGCCACCAAAACGCCTCCTTAATATCTCGATACATCTTCGTGCCTCCTGGATGGATAGTATAAGGCGTAGTATGAGCCTCTGCTAGGATCAGATCCTTGATTCCTCCTGTACCTGGTACACAAACTCTACCATGATATCGTAACAAATCATCCTTATCCCCAAAGTCAGGGTCTTCCCTTTTTCCAATTCTCTCTCTGATCCCTTCAATCACCTTATCATTCTTCTGGGCTTCGCGAATCCGCTCATCTAGCGTAGGTTGCAACGAGAGCCCTGCTATTGAGACAAACTGATCGGCAATGATAAGCACGATATCTGCTCTTTTCAAATCTCTCATGATTCCCTCGGGCACCACCTCCATTGAACTCATTTCTGCCGACTTCCTACTTAGTGCGTCGGCCACCACATTGGCTTTCCGGGGTGATAGCTAATTGTACAGTCATAATCCTTAATCAACTCTAGCCATCGCCGTTGCCTCATGTTCAGCTATTTCTGGGTGTTAAAATACTTGAGGCTCTTATGATCAGTGAATATCTCGCATTTAACCCCATACAAGTAATGTCTCCATATTTTCAACGCATAGACTACTGTAGCTAGCTCTAAGTCATGCGTGGGGTAATTCATCTCATGAAACCTCAACTATCTAGATGCATAGGCTATGACCCTTTTGTCTTGCATCAAAACACATCCTAAACCTTGCTTCGAGGCATCACTGTAAATTTCATACTCTCCATGTTCTGAGGGTAGTGCTAACACTGGAGCAGTAATTAAGCTGGCCTTCAATTCTTGGAAACTCCACTCACACTCATCTGTCCATTCAAATTTGACATTTTTATTTGTTAACGAAGTCAAAGGCTTGGCTAACTTTGAGAATCCCTCGATAAACCTCCGATAGTACCCTGCTAAACCCAGAAAACTCCTTATTTCTTTCACGTTTGTAGGTCTCGGCCACTTGGATACAACATCTACCTTCCCGGGATCCACGACAATCCCTTCACCGGACACCACGTGCCCCAAAAATCGAACTTGTTCCAACCAGAACTCACACTTGGAGAATTTGGCATACAACTTCTCCTCCCAAAGAATCTTTAGAGCAGTCCTCAGATGCTTCTCATGCTCTTCCTTGTTTCGAGTATAAATCAATATGTCATCAATGAAGACAACTACAAACTTGTCTAGGAACTCTTGAAACACCCTATTCATCGAATCCATAAATGCGGCCGGAGCATTGGTTAGCCCAAAAGGCATCACCAAGAATTCATAGTGGCCATACCGTGTTCGAAATGCCGTTTTCGGAATATCTCCTTCCTTCACCCTCAATCGGTGATATCCCGATCGCAAGTCGATCTTCGAGAATGCCTGTGCCCCCTGCAATTGATCAAATAGATCATCAATGTGAGGCAACGGGTATTTTTTCTTGATAGTCACCTTATTCAACTCCCTATAATCGATGCACATCCTGAGGCTTCCATCTTTCTTCTTTGCGAACAAAATCGGTGCTCCCCAAGGTGACACACTTGGCCGAATGAACCCTTTCTCCAATAATTCCTCCAGTTGAATCTTCAATTCCTTCAGCTCTGCTGGTGCCATCCTATACGGTGCTTTAGAAATTGGAGTTGTCCCTGGTTCCAACTCGATACCAAACTCCACTTCTCTATCTGGGGGTAAACTAGGTAATTCTTCTGGAAATACGTCGGGAAATTCGTTCACTACTGAGGTCATTCGCCCAAACCAAAAACCCCTCATGTCCTCCTTGCAACAATTTTTGGCTTGTATGGCCGAAATAATCCCCGGTCTTCGCTCCATCTTTCTCATACCTACAAAGCAACAATCCGGTCTCCCCTCCTTTCGGAACACGATCTTCTTCTCATAACACTTTATGCTGGCACCATGCGTTGCCAACCAATTCATACCTAATATAAGGTCAAATCCCCCCATCTCCATTACTATCAGGTTGGCCAACATTAATTGCCCCTTTACTTCTATGGGACAATTTTTCACTATTCGATCACAATTGATCCTTCCACCGGTAGGTGTCGACACTACTACATGATATTCTAGCGGTTCATGTTTTATATCTCTTGCCTTACAGTATGTTGATGTAATGAATGAGTGAGTGGCCCCTGAATCAAATAAAACAAGGGCTTCTCCCTGAGGCAAGGGCAACTTACCTGTCACCACATTTATTCTATTCTCCGCATCCTTCGGGGTGAGAGCGTACAACCTTGCTTGAGCTGGACCACCTGGCTTTCTTGAATTATTCTGTTGGGATGGTCGAAATGCTTGGGTTGAGTTACTAGTTACCCTACTTTGTTGAGAAGGTTGAGGTGCTTGCATTGAATTACCTGTCACCCTACAATCTCTTGCAATGTGACCTGGCTTCCCACACTGAAAGCACACTCCCTGCCTACATTCCCCAGGGTGTTTCTTGCCACATTTGTTGCATATTGGGAATTGATTCCCTCCAGTATTCTGAGCTCCGCCAGACCTCTGATTCTGGGCTCCATTAGGTCTCTGATTTTGGCCCTGTGATGAACCCTGCTTGCTTTTCTTCCAGGGTGCCTGTGACGTTCCCAGCTTGGGAGGAGCCTTCCTCTTTTGCTGGTAGTAATATGTTGTTGTCCTCTACAGCCCTCTTTCCACTATCACCGCCCATTCTATGACTTCTGCCAAAGTCTTCAAGTTATGGGCCATGACCCTGTTAGAGATTCGGGGATGGAGTCCCTCCTCGAATTTCCTAGCTTTTCTTTCCTCATCTGGCACTAGGTACGGAGCAAACCTTACCAATTCCATGAATCGACTAGAATATTGATCAACAATCATTGCTCCCTGGGTCAAGTTGGCAAACTCTCTCGCTTTTGCCTCCCGAGTCTTCCTTGGAAAATAGCGATCCAAGAACTCTTGTTGAAACCTCTCCCAGGTTATGGGTTGTTGCCCCAACTCTTGGCTCAGTAGGAGCTTCTTGGATAGCCACCACCTCTTGGCATCTCCCTGAAGCTTGAAAGTAGCGAAGCTCACCCGCTGGGTGTCTGTACACCCCATGACTTCCAGCAACTCTTTGATCTCAAGGAGCCAGTTTTCTGCTAGAACGACATCTCCTTTGCCGTTGTATACTGGCGGGTGTTGGCGGTTAAACTGGTCAAAGGTGCATCCTTCAGGGCGACCTCTTGCCCCTTCTCCATTAGCTCCCTGTTGCACCTGCTCAGCAACAAGCTGAGCTATATGCCTCAAAACGTCATCAGTAGTGACACACGGTTCTTTGCGTCCCCCATTCGTGTTTTGATCCCTGGGTTGTCTTCTAGGTGGCATCCTGCACTAATACGTCATCACTACGTAAATATTCTAACGATAAATTAAGGTGCACGAATTTCTAACATACTCGAAATACAAGAGACGAGTTACAAGTCCTAAGTTCACTAAACACCCTCTGATACCACTTAACTGTCAAGCCTCAAAAGTTAATTCGACGAGGCAAATGACAGCCGCGAGCATTCCCAACAAGGAACGCTCCAGCGTACTTAACTCTTGCAGTGAATTTTTTTTTCTTAACTCTAAATCGTTGAACGCACATACGGAACATTAGAACCTGCTCCTCAAATGATAACGTGAAGTAATAGCTATAATTACATCAGACTCTCAAAACAATAAGCTGTTTAACAGCTCTCAGCCTACAAGGCCAAATAGCCCATGACCACCACACATCGGAGGCTCATGACGGCTCTTTCCAAAATTATATCTAAACCTATACTGAAATAACAAAAGGGAGAAAACATTATTGCCAACCCTTCTCCTAGGGTTCAAGGTCCTCTTCTTAAGTTTCCTCACCTGAAATATTCTCTGGAATGATACAATTTTAAAAAAAAACTATGAGTCGAAAGACTTAGTAAGGGTTGATGTGCAATAAGTAATGCATGTCTTGCATGCTCATAGATATCAATGTACATGAATGCCATATGAAATTCTTGCATATGTATGAGGCAATGTACTTGATCATAAAAAGAATCATGCATTTGATCTTGAAAATACTTATTTCTTGATTTGGTCAATTTATCTCGCTCCATTTACTCCTGAAATCAGGGTTGTGCGTTCCCTTCGGAACTATTCCCTTTCCCTTGGGAATACGTCATTTGGTTGAACTAGCCCTCGAGGAGGCCCCAGGCCTAATGGCTAGACTCAACCCTTAGAGGTTCACACCTTCTTGCAAGCATCCTTCAGTGTGATTGCACATACCTCATGGGCTACCCATCCTTCTTGCAAGCATCCTTCGGTATGGGTACCCTAGGTGACATCCAGCCTTCACGTAAACGTCCTTCAGTATGGATGCACCTTCTTAACTGGTACGGTACCGACCAACTTCAGCCCCTTAACTTAACTTTTCATACTTTCATTTGCACAAATTTTTCTTTTTCTTCCAAGAGGATCATGCAAATGCTTATGCCATGTCATGCTTGATAATTGTCATGTTGTGTATCATTCCAGTTTTCATAAAAGTGTAAGTTTCTACTTACAATTTCCACTTACCTTGGTCTCCTTTGAGTATTGGTATGGAGTTCGCCTACAAGCGATTCAAATATCTCATTTAGATGCTTAAGAATTTAATAACATTCAAGAAATACTTGTAATTATTTGATTTTCCAAAAGCACATATCAATGAAACATAATTTCGTTCACAAAATGTTACTTAACTAGCTTTTGTAAAACAAAAGAGGAAAGACAATCAAACACACGTATCGAACATCTCTTATACAGTTGCTAAGGAGGTCATAAGAAATACTCAATCAACTAGGTACACTTGCTCTCCCCCAATCATCAATGATTTCAAACCTATTCATAAATTTCCCGCCACCCCAACCTCAATAGCTTCATAACTAAGCTTATTCAACTATCCTAAATGCTAGGGTTCACAAGTCTTCAATTGGAACTCCAATTTCATCACATATGGAATTTTTAACAGGTCCCGCTCGAGCGCCTGTCGAGCACCGGTCGAACGCCAACTTACTGTCCAACTTCCAACAACCCTCGCTCGAGCGGCAGTCGAGTGCCAACTTACTGTCCAACTTCCATCAACCCTCGCTCGAGCGGCATTCGAGCGCCAACTTACTGTCCAACTCTCTGTGTGGAATTCTCCAAGGCCGCTCGAGCACCTGTCGAGCGTTGGTCAAACGACAAGACACTGTCACTCATATTTCCTTATGGCCGCTCGAGCACTTGACGCACACTGGTCGAGCGCGATGTTACCTAAAGACAGGGTGCTAAAAATCTTCCTATTCCAACACCCTAATTATGATCACTAGCTTGATTTTTCTGACCATAAACAATTCCATACACTCTAATACATGCCTAAACAAATCTCCAATTCAAAGTTACAACAAAATCATGATTCCATCCTCAAACTAGGCTATTGCATTTATCCCTCTTCTTTTGGTCTTTTTATCAAACACTTAGAGTTCATAAATGGTTTCTCTTGAGTATGATTTCCCAGATTTGGCCACATTTTCCATGGTTTCATGTACAACCTATACTACCCTTTAAACTTACTAGATCTATACTTTCTTCAAAGAAACACACAAGAACACAAGGTGAAAACCAAACAAATACCACATCAAAAACCATTAAAAGAAAGAAGAAGAAAAATGGGAAATAAATGGGGTTGGTCGGCCAACAAGGGCCGAAATCCCTCACCTTCTTCTTCTTCTTCTTCTTCTTCTCTTGTGCGGGTGGGTGCTAGGGCAAGTGATTTTGAAAAAAAAACCGGTAGAGAGGGGGGGTCACGTGAGACTTGGGGGAAGGAAAAGGCAAAACTGCGCTTCCCCCCTTCTTTCCCTCCTTCTCCTTCAATTTCCTTTTATTTCCTTTTTCTGTCACTCCACAAAACTACTCTAACATGCCTTTCTATGTTTATTTCTAAGTTTCACACATTTTCAAAGTTAAAGCCCTAATTAAATTTCTTCCAAATATTGCAAACTTAGGGATATGTTCCAACAATTAAAAATAATAATTGGTCTAATTAATCTCAATTACTCAAATTTAACAATTGCAAACAATACAACCTTTAAGTCATAGCTTAAGATGCATAAAATATGCTAGGGGAAAAATCCGATTATTAAAGGAACTCTAGAGTTTGGAAGATATGAGCACAAGCCTTTTTGGTAGATGTGGTTTTCCCTCTTCTTCAAAGCACTTTCTCTCTCCAGAAGCTAGGGCAAAGAGAAATTTCAATTGTGTTGTCCCTTCTTCAAGAAATCTCTTACTCTTTGGAGGCTAGGTCATCAATGATGAGCAATAGAGGAAGATTGAACAATGAGAGCATTGATCTTGGATGAATCAGCAAGTAATTTCTTTGGATCAAGCTTTCTCTCGCTTTGGAAGGATAGACGTTGAAAGATGATGCAACTCTCTCTTCTTCAAGAAATTTCTCTTCCTTTGAAGGCTGGCTTGTCAATGATAGGCAAGAGGAGAAGATTTGACAATGAGAGCTCCGGACTTGAAGAAATCAGCAAATGGATTCTTTGGATCTTGGCTTTTTCTCTCTCTAGATATTGTGAGTTGATCGAGCTCCTCCCTTCTCTCTCAATCTCGTTCTCTTTATAAACCTAGGTCTTCAACGGTCATCAAGTGTAGCAATAATACTGTTGGAGCGGTTTAAAAGACATTTGAATCATTAAAGGAGAGCTGGCGTCGTTTCCAGGAAAACTGAAAAATCGCACAATGTGTCGACACATTGATTGTATGTGCTGACACATTAAACTTGGTCCTGAAATGAAAATTCTCGAGTGTTAGTTCAATGTGTCGACACTTTCAACACTTAGTCAAAAAATCATGTTGAATGTCCTGAAATGAAAACTCTCGAGTGTTAGTTCAATGTGTCGACACTATGGTCCAATGTGTCGACACTTCCAACACTTGTCAAAAAATCATTTTGAATTGCTTGAAATATAATCTCTTGGGTGTTAGTGCAATGTGTCGACACTTATAAGTGCTGGAGAGTTTTTCAGCAACTTCAAAGTGTTCAATCCATTCCAAAACTTCTTCAAACACCTACAATATGAAAAATTTATCTTATCAACTTATGTAAAGGTGTTCAAGTGCACTTAGAATTATTTTAGATAGATAAATCTCAATCCTTTTGAAATACAACTTGGAAATTGTGGATTGACAATGTAAAATCTAAAAGTCTTTGAAACTTAGAATATTTTGTTATCATTAAAATCATTTATGGATTGTTTGTAAAATAACATTGGGCTAACATTATCCATGGTGAATAAACCTTATTTTATTAGAAAATCTATTCTTATGGAGTTTAGGCCAGGGGCATTACACTAGTTCCATGAGAGGGATCACCAATAATTAACTCTTGAGGATGACTAGCAGCACACCTTCATTCTTTTGGGAGTTCTTGTGAAGTACCTTCTTCTTGCAATGGTTGAATAATTTCTTCACTTTGAGGTTGAGCTTCCTTGTTTTGAGTGGGTTTATCCTTGATTTCAAGTTCTTCCATCTCCCCATCAATATCTTCAATATCTACACTTGCATTTTTCTCAAATGGACCATTAGTTTCATCAAAAGTGGCATGCATTGATTCTTCAACAGAAGGAGTCCTTTTGTTATAAACTATATAAGCTTTACTCGAATTAGAGTATCCAAGGAAAATTCCAACATCAGTTTTAGAATCAAATTTTCCAAGTTTGTCTTTGGTATTTAAAATGAAGCATTTACAACCAAAAACTTTGAAATAATGGATGTTGGGTTTTCTATATTTTCAAAGCTCGTGAGGAGTTTTCTTTAAAATGGGTGTCATAGATACTCTATTCAAGACATAGCAAGAGGTGTTTACGGCCTGGGCCAAAAAATATTTTGGTAACTTATTTTCATTCAAAATAGTTCTTGTCATTTCATGGATGGTTATATTCTTTCTCTCAACAACCCCATTTTGTTGAGGAGTTCTTGGTGTTGAAAAATTATGCTCCTAACCATTTATGTTACAAAAAAGATTCAAACTTCTCATTTACGAATTCACCACCATGGTCACTTCTTATGGCCACAATGGTGTATCCTTTTGCATTTTGCACCCTTTTTGAAAATTTAATGAACTCATGAATGGCTTCATCTTTTGAAGCTAAAAACAAAATCCAAGTGAACCTAGAGTAGTCATCCACAATTACAAAGGCATAAGACTTTCCACCAAGACTTTGAATTCTTGATGGACCAAATAAATCCAAATGAAGTAAGTGTAAGGGTCTACTTATTGAAATGAAGTTTTTGGATTTAAAATAGGTTTTCACTTGTTTTCCCATTTGACATCTTCACATACTTGGTATTTTTCAAAATTCAACTTAGGTAGCCCATTCACAAGATCATGCATAGAGATTTTCAAAATTTGATGCATGCTTGCATGAAAATCTTTTATGTCATAGCCAACTACCATTTACATTGACCACAAGACAATTATCCACACAAGCATTTTGAGCAATGTCAATTTTGTACACATTTGAGTTCCTATGACCAATAAACAATAATTTTCCATCTATGACATTTTCAATATGACATCGAGAAGATTCAAATACAACTCTATAACCTTTATCACAAAGTTGACTAATACTAAGCAAGTTATGCTTCAATTTATCAACCAATAGGACATTTTCAATTAAAGGAAGGGAATTACCATCAATATTGTCTATACCAATTATTTTTTCTTTGGAGTTGTCGCCAAATGTTACATTTTCACCTTTGATGGTTGATAGGCTTGACAGTCTTGATGGGTCACCGGTCATGTGTCTTGAACATCCACTATCCAAGAACCAACTATTGCAATTCTTCTTTCTTGAATCCTACAAAACAAATTCAAGATGAAGCTTTTGGTACCCAAACATTTTTGGGTCCTTTTGGGTTAGCTATGGTATTCTTTGGAACTCATATCTTCCTAAGAGCTTTGCACCAAAGTTTCTTGAGAGGACAGTCAAATATTAGATGTTCATTCTTGTTATAAAAGTTTCACGTATGAAGAGATTCATTTGAGGATTTAGCTTTGACAAATAAGTTTTTGAAATACTTTTCATTTTTATGAGGCTTGTATCCTAAACCACTTTTGTCAAAAACACATCTTTGACTATTTAGAATGTTCTCCAAAGCTTTGCTTCCTTGAGTGAATTTTTCAAGAATGGTGTTTTGACGGGTAACTTTATTTTTGAAAGCTTTGTTCTCAATTTCCAAAGTTGAAACTTTTAGTTTCAAATCTTCATTCTCTTGTTTCAAATTTCCTTGTTCATCATTTAAGGAACAAGGTCGCTTGTAGCTAGTGAATGCTTCTTTTTCAAAACATTGTATTTGAGTTTAAGCTTTTCAAACATAATGTATAACTCATCAAAAGCATTTTCTAATTCATCATATGAAGGTTTTGACTTTTCAAGATCCGAGAGATATACATCATCATCTTCTAGAGCCATATAGCACATGTTTGCGATTTCTCCCTCATCTTCATCTTCGGAGCAGCTTGAATCGCTATCTTCCCAAGTAGCTTTCATAGCTTTCTTTTTATATTTCAGAAGAGAGCAATTTGCCTTAATGTGACCGGGTTTATTGCACTTGTAGCAAATGATGTGGTCCTTTTTGTTTTCCATCTTTGAGTAATCCTTCTTAGGCTCGTCTATCTTGAAATCTTTGAAGTTATTCCTTCCTTGCTTTCTTTTGAGGAAGTTTCTAAAATTCCTTGTCATAAGAGCAATATCCTCATCTTCACTTTCATCGTTATCTTCTTCAACTATGGAGGATTTCAATGCTATGCTTCTCCTTTTAGAGCTTTCCTTCGCATGTCCCTTTATGGTGATTTCGTGATTCATATGAGATCCAACAAGTTCTTCCATGGGCAACTTGGTTAGATCCTTTGCATCTTGAATAGAGGCGACTTTGGCTTCCCAAGTCTTTGGTAATGTCCTAAGAACTTTTCTCACCAAATTGGAGTTAGTGTACACTTTTCCAAGAGAATTTAAATCATTTACAATGTTAGTAAATCTAGTAAGCATGTCACCAATGTTTTCTTCCGGTTTCATTTTAAACAATTCATAACTATGAAATAGCATGCTTGTCTTAGATTATTTCACTTGGTTTGTACCTTCATGAGTGATTTTCTAAAGAATGTCAAATTTCTTTTGCACTAACGCAAGTAGATATTTTATTAAATTCACTTCTATCTAAAGAACAACAAAGAATGTTCATAGCTCTAGCATTTAGGGAAATTTTCTTTTTGTCATCATCGATATACTCACTTACGAGCTTGGGGACAATTTTCTCATCTACGACTTTCATGGGATAGTGAGGTCCATTTAAAATACATAGCCATAGATCAAAATCAATCGATTGAAAATAAATTTGCATCCTAGCTTTCCAATACAAATAATCACTTCCATTGAAGGAAGGAGGTCTAGATGTTGAACGTCCCTCAACATGAGAGTTGTTGCTTGAAGCTGTCATTCTAACTCAATATTGCTATTAAATCTTGCTAAAGAGAGCACCAAGCTCTGATAACAATTGTAAGTCCAAGATTAAGCCAACCCAAGAGGGGGTGAATTGGATTTCCAAACTTTTTCGGTTTTAACCCCCAAAAATGTGTTTGCAAAGAAAATGATAATTTAGCACAATTAATTAAAAAATTATAGATTCAATAAGTAAATAAGTGCTAAAGTAAACAGTAGGGATAGATAAGCAAACACAAGATTTGTAGGTGGTTCGGTAAACACGCCTATGTCCACCTCTCAAGCTCCTTTAACGAGCCTCGAGGGTTTTCCACTATACTCCCTTCAACCAAGGGAAGGTTCCTTATACTTGCGCTTGAGAATACCTCTTCAAGCTTCAAGAACGAGTTTGAGAACAAGCCTCTCCAAACTCCTTCTTTTGATGAACAACCCTCACCAAAAGGAGACAAGAGAATCACTCTCTCAGTAGTGTATTGGTATGAACGAAAATGTCCACTAAAACTCCCTTGATGGAGTAGATTTTACAATGAGAAATATCGAGCTCTTAGGCTTCAAACAATAACAAGGATGTGAAAATGATGGTTTTGTGAGAATGATGTTTGAACAAGGATTGAAAGGTTTTTTATCACTCTTTGCCTTTGTAAAATGATTTTGGACGATTTAATGTCTTTAAAAGGCGTGTGAATGACTTTATATCAGTCTCATGAGAAAAATAGCCGTTGGGGGTCGATTTGTAAAAAATTCATGATGAGTCGTTCGACCGCTATATGAACCGGTTGACCGCTGCAGGTTTACGTTACCCAACGGTCATAATGTCAGAGGTCAGAACGGCTCTTTTCAGCCTTTTCAAAATTAACCGTTCGACCTCCTCAACTTAATCATGATCCGGTTGATTTAAAAACTCAATTTTGACCAACTTAAAATACCGAATTTTAAAGGCTAACTTCCCATAAGTATATAAAAGTTTTAGGAGTTTAATTTGGGATATTTTGAAGCCATTGAAATATTTTAAATCTTCAAAACAAGTGGTAAAAAAATTCATGCAAGTTTTGAAGAAATATGCAAGTGTGGTTCAAATACTTATTAAAGATGAAGTCTTAGAGTTACAAAGATTACCCTAGCATCTTGAGTCTTCACTTTAAGAGCACTTCCATTGAAGGTGATGTTGCTTGATTGCTTCATGCACATTTTGGATCCGATTTGTTTCACATCTCAATTACTTCTATTGTTATCATCAAAACATTGATTGTGACTAAAAGCCAACAAAATTTGTATCAATCAATTAAAATTTTAACAAAATTTGTATTACAAGAAAATATAGAAAAAATGCAGGTTTTTACACGTGTATCTATTGCATCGTTTTTAAAACTGATATAGTGGCAGTGACTGGAAAAAAAATGTTGGCACAGACCTTTAGCGACGGTCACAAAAATGCTGCTAAAGGTTTGTACTAGCGTTTCACAAAATGCTGGCAAAAGAAAAGGCTGAATTGTATTCAGGTCTATAGCGGTGGTCGATCTCGGACTACTCCAACAGTCGCCAAAATCGCCACTATAGACCTACTACGACGGTCATATAGCGGCAGTCGCGCTACTAAATCTATAGCAGCAGCTTCTGATTGCCACTAAAGGTCTCTTTTTTTGTAGTAATAGTAAGTTTATGAGTCATACCAATATTACCAACATCAAGTATTTTTCCTTTTCTATTGTTACCGAAAGTGATTGTACCTTTTTCTTTAGGACTAAGAGAATTGAACCAACTTTTGTCTCTGGTCATGTGCTTGGAATATCCACTATCAAGGACCCAATGTTCTCTGGCTTCACTTGCCTTCAAGCACTCAAACAAAAAGAATTAAGTCTTGATATTTTGTATCCAAATCCTTTTGGGTCCATTGGTGTTAGCGACAATTCATTTCACCTTGAATTTTGAGATCCATACAAATTTAATTACATTGGTGGATTTCTTTCTAGTAGCACAAGTGTGTGAAATGTGTCCAGATTTATCACAAAAATTGCATATAATGAATGATGTTGAAACAACATCTTTGAAAATCATATCGGAATATAACTATTGATCATCAATTGAATCATAACCAACGTCACTTTTGTTGAAACATCTTTTTGACCCAAGAAGAATATCAAGATTTTTCTTTTATTGACTAAATCTTGCAAGATCTTGAGTAAGAAAGTCAACTTCTTTTTCAAATCATTTGACTCATATTGCATAATTTTCTCATTTTGTTTTGTGACCAGTGTAAGATCTTTCATAAGAGAATCAACTTGATATTTCAAAGTATCATTATCTTGTGTCAAACTTTCAAAATTCTTTTTGAGACAACAATATTCTGTAAAAAATCTTTTCAATTCATGATATTTTTCATCAAAAGCATCTTATAATTCATCAAATGAAAATAAGTGAATGAATGGATTTTGTACCTCATCCTCATTATACTTTGCCATCAAGCAAAGATTAGCAATTTCTTCTTCTTCTTCACTTTCACCTTCAATTTCATCGGATTCTCCCCATGCGGTCATAAATGCTTGCTTCTTTTCCTTGATATCCTTAAACTTCTTGTAGGATTTGATATTGGGACACTTCGACTTGATGTGTCCTGGCTTCTTGCATCCAAAACAAATGGTCTATTTTTTCTTATTACTATATCTTTTGTAGTTTCTATTCCTTTGGAATCTTTTGTCTCCTTGGTTCTTTCGGAAGAACTTCGTGAATCTTTTGGTGAATAAGGTTATTTCTTCATCATCTCCGGAGTGTAATTCCTAGGATTAAGTCAACCCAAGTGGGGGGTGAATTGAGTTTCCAAAAACTTTCAGTTTCAACCCCCAATATCGTGTTTGCAAATTAAAGACTAATTTAACACAAGTTTATAGATGTAACAAGTGTAAATAAGTGTTGAATGTAACGAGTAGAGTTAGAGAAGCAAACACGAGATTTTTGGATGGTTCGGCAAATCCGCCTACATCCACCTATCAAGCTCCTTTGACGAGCCTTGAGGTTTTCCCACTATTCTCCAAATAATGTACACTCTAGCTTTCGGGTGCTAGAAAACCGCACAAGTATTTTTCCGGGCTCAACACCCACAACCCAAGTAGTTTTTCAAGTTCACCACTCACAACCTAACCAAGCTTGAGATGTACCCTCTCCAAGTTTCTTCTTTAGTGAACAACCTCACTACAAGAATAATCTCTCTTGAATATGAAGATATAAGAATAAACTCTCTCAAATAGTGGATATGAAAATTGAAAGTTATATCTCTTGATTAACACAATGACAAGGATAAGAAATAGTGATTTTCTGTAAATGATATGAGAAATATGGAATAAGAAGGCTGAAGATATTTTTCAAGCTATATAAATGATATGTGATCATTCTTCCTTTGTTTAGAGACAATATGAAGGTCATTATATAGGTCACATACAAAAAATAGCCATATATAGTCGTTGGGGGTCGATCTGTTAAAACGAGTTGGTCGACCGCTACATGAATCGGTCAACTGATGAAGGTTATCGTTACCCCAACAATCAAATGTCATAAAAAGAAAAAGGGAAATTTGAAACGAAATGAAAGCACTGTAAAAGAAAAAAATATTGAAAATTAAACGATAATGTTGTTGGAAAATCCTAATGTCCTTTGTATGTAACATCTCAAACTTGCAAAATCAATAAACACTTGAAAGTATATCTGAGTAACTTTACAATTTGGAGGATTTACACCGTCAACACTAGATCAAAGATTTCGACAAAGTTAAATTTACGCTCTCAACACAAAACATAAACTAAGAATTTAACATACATTAAAGTAAATGACGGAAAGTAAATAACGGAAATTAAATGACAAAAATAAATAACAATAAGTAAATGATGAAAATTAAATGACAAGGAATCAATAAAAAAATCACAAGATTCTTAGATTAAATAATATCCTCTTATTACAACCCAAGATTCAAGCGTAAAGGAAAAAAACAACATAATCTAAAAAGTGAAATAAAACTTACAGAAAATTAAAGAGCGAAAAACTCAATTCTAAATCCTAGGAATTGAAATACAAGACATTAGATTCATAACACATAAAGAACTAATCTAAAAATAAAAATAATGACAAAAAATAACTTGGTGTTGGCAACCATATTGAGAAAATAGAAGAGGAGAGAGGGGAGAGAATATGATGTAGGGTTTTGCTAGGTTAAATAGAAAACAAAGGTAGAGAGAGAAAAGGGAGAGAGTGAAAGTGTCGGCCAAGGGGAGGAAAAAGAGGAGGGAGGGGAGAGAAAAAGAAGGGAAATGCGATTAAAGGAGAACAAGTGGGGGAGGAGAGTGAATATGATGTAGTGTTTGCTAGGTTAAAATAAAGGGAGAGTTAAAAGAGAAAGGACCGAGATTTAAATGTATTTCATTTCTTCATTTAATTACAGCATTGTCGTTAATGAGGTTCAAGATGCTTTCAATATATTCCAAATACTCATGTGGTTCCATGTGTCACTGTCCCTTGTCCTCTGCGAGTGCAAAAAGTAAATAATTTTATCACACTCCACAAAAAAGACATAATTAGCTCATAACATCATAGTGCTGATGATAAAGAAAATGATTTTACAAATCCATATGGACACAATATGAAATAGGTACATTCTGTTTAGGAATAAAATATTTGTATGAAAAGTTAATTTAATCTAAAGTCTTAGCATAAAGCATTAATCATGTTATTTCATCAATTTAAATGACCACTTAGATTAATGACCCTTAATCAATTTTCATCTTAAAATCAATAATTATAACATGAAAGAGTTACAATTATATTGGTTTTAAATGTACTAATTCTGCAATATTCTAGATCAATCAACCACCTTATTAAACAAGGCATGAGAGACTAAGACATGAAACCAAATGTCTTGCCTTGACAATTGGATGAATCAGCGAGCAAAACATGGAGCTAAGTGAAGAGCCTATACAAGTAGACCAATTAGAGTTCAAAACATTGAGCCAAATGAAGCCTCTACAAGTGGATGAACAAGAGACCGAAAAATACAGACAATTTAAGAACCCCTAACACATTTGAAAAATGAGAGATCAGTAAAATATCTAGAAATACATAACGATTAAGTCCCTACCTCTATCATTCTTAATTCTCAGTCTATACCCAATTGGACTCCCAAATATTTTTAAAAATAATTTTCACAAATAATTACTTAATATATATAAGTAAAATTATGAAAATATTTTTGACAAAATTCCACTGCACAACGTTTTTTATTTGAGACCAACAATATATAGACATAATGAATATATTGTCTCCCATACTATATTCCATATGAGCTAAAAGGACCGGAATAATATCATCGATTAAGTCCCTACCTCTATCATTCTTCTTAATTCTCAATCTGTACCCAATTGGACTCCGAAATATTTTTAAAATAATTTTGACAAATAATTACTTAATATATATATAAGTAAAATTGTGAAAATATTTTTCACAAAATTCCACCGCGCAACGTTTTTTATTTGAGACCAACAATATATAGACATAATGAATATATTGTATCATCAAGAGAGTGGTGGATTCCATATTGAGCAATTATACAAATTCACTTACTATACACGAAACACAACATTATCTGAATTTTTTGATCTGCGAAGATCATGTCCAAATGACTTAGTCAAAGTAAAAGCGCATACAAGCAAACCTATGTAACTCTCTCAGGTCTAAGGACAACATAAACTAATTGTGTTAAATATCATTCTCTGCATCTATGATCATTTCTAGAAGGTATTCATATTTATCTGGTCCAGTGCATGTACTCTTACATTGCACTCACTCGTCTGCTTAAGGTCACCACCTCAATAATGGAGTCCATCATTCTATCTTATAGAGGCATGAGTGTAGACATATTTATACAGTATCATATATTTTGGTCTAGAACAAAGTGAGTCAACAAGGATTCGAAAAGTCATACTCCCCACCTCTGATTCACTAATCATTAGCCTGACTCACTCCCCTTTCCATCTATGGTATGGCAAAGAAATGGCCCACATTTGTGGACTCAGGTTAGAAATATGGAAACTTAGGTACGATTGCGAATGGCCCTTGAGGTCGTTTGGATAATGGGCCTTCTAGCCCATAGGTTTGAGGCCTTTGAGGCATAGTTGTTTGTGGCCTTAATCATAGGTGTAGCGAGTTGTATACCCCTATTAAATGTAACCGGCTCGGGAGGCCTTAATCATAGGTGTAATAATCTTTCCGTAATAAATTTCATAATTTCTGAGTAAAAAAAATTATTCTTTTGTATAAACAATAACATAATAACATTATCAAATTATGAATGCTAAGCAGATTTTTATCCTAATGATTAGAGCCCATTTCATTATCTCATTCTACACCGTTGGAGCTCTATACTTCATCTACACTCTACACGTACAAATTAATTGTGTTTTAGTTGAAAAACGAGTGAGTTACGTGGTTTTGAAGTTTGATGTGTAAACTGGACACGACGTGAAACATTCCATATTTCCTTCTTGTTTTGGAGATTTTTTAAGGGTTCATTTCAATCAAATTCTAATGTAACAGGTCTTGAAATTTAAGTTTATGAAAGAAGAACATTTTAAGATAAGTTTTGTCTTATTTGGGTGCGTAATCAATAAGTTATAAATTTTTAAAATTAGAGGTTGAGCTAAAGGTGTAGTGGTGTGCTCCATATTTTTCAAACTTTGTAAAATTCATTTAGAAGGCCTTTTAAGTACATATTTTTGTGTTTCTAGCTTTTAAATTTAAATTTAGATAATTAGAGTATTCTGACTTGCATAATTTTAAGCAAATATAAGCAAGTTACAAATTTTCAAAGTTAAAAAAAGTCAAGCTGGAGGAAACAGTTTTATTCTATGATTTTTATCTTTTGCAAATTATTTTTGAAATAGTAGATATGAATCTTATCTTGGATTTTTATAATTGTTGGGATAAAGTTCTGGTTGTTTCTCTCAAGCACTGCACTCAAAATCACTCAAGGCAGCAACATCATCTACCCCTACAACATCCTCCTCGTCTTCCCTATCATCAACACCCTCACCTTCATCCCTAATTGCACCCTTACCATTCTCATTCTCATCCTTATCCGTAACATCAAACTCCTCTTCCCCATCAGTACCCATTCCTTCAGTAAAATCTCCATCTCCATACATATCAAACTCATCTTCACTTGTATACACATCCTCAACGTCATCAACAAATGTTCTTCTCCATCAATACCCATTCCCTCAGTAAATTCCTCATATCCATACCTATCAAACTCATCTTCACCTCCATACACATCCTCAAGGTCACCAAGAAATGTTAGGATGTCTGTCGAATTCACCACATATAAGTGCAACTCTTTTTGCTATTTTTGAACAAGAATATCCAACAACTTCCGGACATCATCGTCGCTCGTAAAATATATGAATGGGCCTTGCCTCATCATGGTGAAACTTGTATATAAATTTATCGACGTTATTCTAGCGCATCTTCTTGCCGGCAAACTTCTTCAAAACCATCATTGACATGAAGTGTAAGTCGTGGTAGCCTATATCATCAATCTCTCCTACAGCATAAACATCTAGGGATTGGCTTAACGATCCTCGGTGGCGTACGAATATATGCACCATATATGAATGCAAAAGAAAAAAAGAAGCAAATTTAACAATTGACTAGAAGACTCAAGACGATAATAACTTACTAATGCACAATTGGTCAGTGCAATTAACAATTCACAATTGGTCAGTACTTGATACAATTGATCGGTATGTACGATTGACTAAAAGTTAACAAGTGATTATAATACTTAAAAAGATAATAACTTAAGTTGTGAGACCCCGATTTTCTCCTACGTAATTTCTTATGTATTATCTTTTATTTTCCAATGTAATAGCTTTTATTTCTTCATGGGGCTATGTTTTTGGCCAATGTATGGCCTAATCCTTATGTTATGGTATTTCGATTAAAATGGGATTTTATTTCACAAAATCTCTTTAAATAATTTTAATGCCATTTTATGCAAGTTTAAATTATATTTATTTTAGGAGCCGAAATTTCAAGTAAGTTTCTCTCTTACAAATTTATATTTTTCATTTACTTAATATGATTCATGGACCATAGAATTTGAATTATGATTTAATAATTTCCTTGTATAAGCCGAAATTTATTAATAGATCAAATGATGAAATTCTTTTGAATACATGGATCGAATATTTTATATCTTTCATATGTGACATGTATTATTATCATGTGGCCTATATTATTAATAGAATTTCCATTTGAATATTTAATTGATAAGCTATGTATTTATGTGATAAGTCTAAGAGAAGATTTAATGATAAGCACACTTGCTTATCATAGTGATAAGCAAGCATGATAAGTTAGGGAACTTTTAGAGTGATAAGGCCTTGTGATTATTGTAGAGATAGGTTAGGGCCATTATCACATGATAAGATATCATGCTTATGAGGTGATAAGCTATTGGAATGGATTAGATAAGTAAGAGAGCTTATAAAGTGATAAGTTAGGTGAGAGAGAAAACCAAGTTGAAAGTTGGTTGCAATTTAATGTGGAAGTAACTAGGTTGGTTGGAAAGCAACCAAACTAAGCAAAAGGAAGGCTTTTACGTGAAAGGCTATGAGGAGAAATTGGAAAGCCAAAGTGAGGTGCCATGTGATGTGTAAGAGGTGTGTAAGAAGTGTAAGAGTGATAAGACAACACATGGATGCAAAAGAGAAGAGAAAAAGCAAGGGAGAGGGAGGGATTTACGTTGGAATGCATGAGAGGAGAGAGAGAAGGAATTCAAATGCAAGACAAGCTTTTGGAGACAATTGATGTGAGATAAAAAGGTGAAAAGAAATAAAAGAGAGAGAGAAGACTAAGGCCTTTGCTTGGTCTGCCAACACCCCCCATTCATCCCCTCTTCCTCTTTCTTTTGCTCTCTTGTCAATTCACTCTCTCAAGCTTTATGTCATAGCCTTAAATTGCCTTGGGAGACTCAATCTCTCACAACTCTCTTGCATTTGCCTTGACCGAACCACTCATGCACCTCACCCTCCAATTCTTTCTCATTTGGCCGAACCCCTCATTGCTCACAACTGTCTCCCATTTTCAAGCTCTTAGCCGAACTATACACTCAAGATTCAAGGTTTGTTCCTTTTTCATCTTGCACCTAAACCACATTCTTCTAGCTTACCAAATCTCATTCTAAAAGCCAAGTTAAACCTCTCTTGTTGTAGACAAAAATCTCTCTTGGTGCAAACACAATCCTTCCTTGAAAACCCTAGCCATTTGACACCATTTCTCTTCAAGCTTACCATGTTCTCTTAACCACCATAGAACTTCCTTTTAAATCAAGCTTGGACATTTCTAAGGAGGGTGAACCGAATCTTTGAAGGAAGAAAGGATAGGAAGAGTTGGTAAAGGTTGAAGGTAAGTTTAGTTTTATTGATGATCTTGCCTTAAGCTTCACAAATACTAACCAAAGGTACTTTATTTTCTAGGTGCTCAAGCTCGGATAGACAACAAGGTAAGAACAATGTGATGTTGTTGGTATAGCATAAGTGACCGAATGAGTTATGTGTGGATCTTGAAGTTTAGGTCGTAATATGCCTTGATGATTGTTAGATCTTGGATGCTTAAGAACCCTAGGTTGTTTACATGCTAGATCTAACCATGGAAACCCTAGATCTAAGGTTGTATGTAAAGAAAAAGGCAAATGAAGAACAATGTATGCTAAAGGAAGTTAGATCTAAGTTTTGATGTGTTGGCTTGATGAAATTTGATTACCTTGTTTAGATCTATGGATGGTAGTGTGTATAAAGTGTGGATCTAATGTTGATGGAATTATTTGATGAAAAGATTAAGTGTATGCATGCTAGTTAGGTCACAAATGCAAAGGATATGCATGTTATAATTTTTAGCATGAAAAAGGTGATATTTTGAGGTATGGCCGAATATGAGATGTGTAGGATTTCATGTATAGTTTTAAATATGTTTAAATCTGGACATTGGCCATGACATGTGCAAGATTTATGACCCCAATGCATGGTAGATGATTATATTAAGTATTAGATGCATGCATATTGAAGGAAACAAAAGAAACCTAATCATTTGGGTGAAAGCATGTGTGGGCCGAATGCTATGAGTATGATGTATTGTGTTGGTGCTTTGATTTATAGATCCTAGGTTGTGAAATTATTGAATGGAGGATGAGATCACCATTGGAGTAAAAGTTGTGATTAATTGGTGCATAAAATGGTAGTGGCCGAATGTTATAGTAATAATGAAACCCTAAGTACAATTTATGATTTATGGATTTTCATTGTTGTGATGGATAAGGAAATTAGAGATTAGGCTAGTTAATATAGATATTGATGAACCATGATCTTTTAATAAAATATTATTTGGAACCCTAGATAAGATTTAATCATGAATAATTTATTAATAGTGGGATATAAGGTTTTAATGGAGTACGTGTAATAAAAAGAGACTTAGGTTTAATTCTAAACCTATGAGTATTATTTAACCCTAAATCGAGGCATGTACATGGATAAATATATTTTTATTTCAATAAAAATATTAATGATTTAATAAGCTAAGTTTTGAATATTTGTTAAGGAAAATAATAAAATATTTTTAAATGATTAAATGAATTTCAGTGATATGTATATATATATATATATATATCTTTGGTTGATGACCGATTTCAAAAATGAAAATATTTAATGATTGCATACTATTCCTAAAGTCTAAGAAATATTTGAATCGCTTGTAGGCGATCCACCTGTCTGTATACACGAACAAAGAAGACCAAGAGTAAGTGGATACTGTAAGTGGACAGTAAGTGTTCCTTTTTTCAAAACTGGAATGACACACTGCATCGTTTCATGAACAAGCATGAATTTTAAGCAAGCATGACATAACATGGGCATTGCATGAATTTTTCAAGAAGAAATTTTTATGCAATGATTTTATGGAAAGAATATGAGAAGTTTTATGAAACGATAAGTTAAGATAAGGGGCACTGGTCGGTACCGTACCATCAAGTTGGACTCCCATACCGAAGGACAATTATGAGAAGGATGGGTGAATCCAAGAGGCTGTGCAAGCCACACTGAAGGACATTGAGAAGGTGTGGTGCCTCCAAGGGTCACGTCTAGCCACTGAAGGACAAATGAGAAGGTGCGCTAGCTGACCGAATGTAAGGTCTCCAAGGGAATTCGGGGACGGTTTCGAAGGGAACGCACAACCCTGACTTCAGGGGTCAAATGGAGCGAGCCCACAAGTAAAAGATATGAAATAATTATGAAAAGGCCAACAAGGGCACAAGTACGAAAGAAAGGTTTTCAAGGGCCAAGGGCCGATTTCACGATCAAACATGAAAGAGACATTTTCAAGGGCCTGGGGCCGAAACTAAGCAAGAGCATATGCATAATTCATGACATGCATGTGCATCAATTATCAAGTTTCTTCCTTTCATGATTAAGCGGGCATAAGTCAAGAGCATGATTTAAGTTTTATGTCTTTCCCTTACTGAGTCTTTTTTACTCACGTTTTTTTTTAAATTGTGTCATTCCAGATGTATCAGGTGAAGAGAGTCAGGAGGACTACCTGACCTAGAAGCCCGAGATATTATGTTTCACATTTTGTTGATAGTGGCATGAGCGTCACTAATTGGGTTCTAATGTGTTAAATATATGTTTTGTATGAACTTAATGAGAACCCTGATTATGTAAGAATTAACTCGAACCCCTCGCAATCCTGTACGTTTCCGCCGTAATCAAGTAAAACAATAAGTAAGAACGCTGGAGCCATTGGGGGATAGCTCGCGGCTGTCACGGTCCCTGCGGGATGCCGTTCGGGGCGTGACATAAGTAGTTTCCAATTAGTTTAAAAGTGTGACAAATACAATAGGTAATAAAGCACCAACATCTCATACAACATATACATTTGTCAACACATTTACACTAGGTCAGTACATAAATCACTCTGCATGTGCATGGGTTAAATCTGGGACCGCGTGGTAGATAAGGTTCGAGATACACCAACACAACGCAACAATAGACAAACAAACCGAAATAGTAATTTCACACATGGAGAGCATCTAAACAAACAACAGTAAGAGAAACCCAGGTGTAGAGATCAAATATTCAGACTCCAAGCAAAACCCACTTGTCCCTATTAATTGAAACACTGTAAGACAAACCCACTTGTTCCTATCAACCGAACACCCTAAGGATAAATGGGTCCCTCCACTCTCGAATAAACAACAAAAAGCATCACACATATGGGCACTGAAATCAAAAGGGACCACAATGGTTCGGTTCGACTATCCTTGAATTTCTCCCGCGTTCTGGAAGGACTCCCAAACACTAGCTCTTTAATTTCTTCTCTAATCACCTCTAGATGAAAGCTCTTCAAGAAATTTGTGTACGAATTAGGGGTGGGTGAGAGTGGGCTAGAGTTCGGGACTTGCACTTTCTTGCAGGGGAGAAAAATTTGGAAAAATTTGAGTTAGGGGTTCAGGGATAGAGGGGATAAGCTGGAGCCCGCGCACTACGGCTCTATTCAGCTTAAATATTTCTTGGTTTTTTTTCAGTCTACATGGCTTTTTTCGAATGACTGGACATTAGAGGTGGCAATAGTAAGTAAATGACACACGGCGCAATATGATTCGTGATTAAGTGGGTCACGTTTGCCACGTCACCAGCTCCCGTTAGTTTTCAAAACGGAAACAGACGAAGGGATATTTTTTAACGAAAACACTACCATAAGGACTTAAAAGCAACTTTTGTTACCTAAGGGACATCTATGCAATCTTCGAATACCACAGGGACGTGGGTGCATTTAAGCCTAAAATTAACTGCTCAAGATCCTTTTGTTTTTGAGGTGTTTGATCCTGATAGGTTTCGAGACAAACAACCCAGTATCCCTACTTGTCTCTCCCTTATCTTGGTAGGGAAGAGTAGAGACAATCTGCTATAACAAATTAAACAACTAATCCAACTTACCTATGATACTCCTTCTACTCATAACGTTCTTACTTCTGGTTCAATGCAGAGATGGAATCGAATAGCTCACTAAATCTGGTTTCTTCTGTCATGGATATAAGGCTCTGATACAAAATTGTAACGTCGATAGTTTTTGTATATATTGTTTACAGAAATTGTAATAGAAACAAGAGAGAATTGAATGAAACAGATCATTGAAATTCTACTCACAGCCACATGAACGGTAAAGAAAGATACATACCCAAATCGAGGAATTCAAGATGGTCAGTCTCTGGGTTCTCACTCCACAACAATCTTCGATACCTTCCCCAGATCACTCCCCGCTATTTGAATCTAGATTCCCCTAATAACTTGCCATCTGACATCAACAAAGATGCTACCAACTTTCCAGAGCTCCAGTGATGAGACGTACAACACGAATGGGGCCCATCCAACAACAATGCAATAAAATAAGAATGAAATGCATGGCTCAGCCCAAGCCCAACTAAAAAGAAACACAACCCAAGTAAAGTAAGCTCTATTCCACACTTCAATAGACTTCCTCGCTTGCACACGCCGTCAATTCATGTTATTTCTTCAAAGCAATTGCAAAGGTGGGTTGGCATTAAGAAACATTTTGTTTCCTTAATTTGTTACTAGGGGTAAACTCATAGTTAGCCCCATATCTTTTGGGTAAAATCAAGTTACTACCCTTATTTTTCAAACCAACAATTTGAGACTCCTATGTTTCAAAATCACTAAATCTTCGCCCCCCGTTAAAATTCACCGTCAAATGAGACGGTTTTTCAAACACGTGCGTCTACTCCACCTAAATTGATGAATCTACCCTCAGTAAGTGTGAGATCTATCTTCCTCATCTCTCGCACGAACTTAGCTCCCCCCCACTCACACGACTCCTCCCACTCACACGAACTCAGCTTCTGCCTCACACTGTCGCACGACCTCAGCTTCAGCCTCTCTGCCCAAGACCTTCGGTTCACTCAGCTTCTGCCTTTAGCTTCCTGCAATCCAATTTCATTGGAGATGGTAGCACTCGACTCCTCCATTTTCTCTTAGGTTTTTTTGTTTCTTTTTTTGCTTGGTTTGGTGCAGTGTTTTCGTTTTTTCTCGATTTGGTCTAGTGTTCCCATTTGCTCATTCCTCCTTTAGAGACCATTAAGATGAAACAACTTCAAGATGACTACAAAAAAATAGTAAGAGAAGAACCCAGATCTAGCTTCCCAATTTTCAAAGAAACCGAGCTATTGATTGTTAAAGTGGATGGTTTATTTCGCTGCAATTTTGTTAAAGCTTCCCATTGCAATTTTTTTATTTACTCTTATTACACTGAATTAAGGTACTACACGATTTTTCCAGCCATTGAAATGTTTGTTTCACACATAACCGGTAGCTCGGGAAGTGTTGAAAGTGGAGCCTCTACAGAGGGCCCAAAATGTTATTGTGATCTGAAAGCAAAATTGACTATTGCCTTTACGGATGAAAACTTTGGGAGACGATAATGGGGTTGTGTGAAATTCAAGGTTAGTGTTTTATTTTTTAATTGGTTGTTAATGTATATTCTGGTAATGTACATCAATTAGTTACGAATCTTTATTAAAGGGTTTAATTTATTATGTGGTACGCTTTATTAGCTCGGTGAAATTTTTAAATCACAGGACGGAGGTCACTGCAACTATTTTGCATGGAGAGATCCAAAAATGTGTTCGTGTGGACGAAGGGTTATTCGGCAACTCCGAGCAATGCATTCACAGTCGCTTGGTGAACAGTGTACTTGGGAATCACTTGAGAGAGAGCTCCGACATAAAACTAAACTAATTGTTGCCATGACTGAGCAACATCGAGAAGAGATCGTAAATATGTTGAAGTAGCATTGCACATAAATTGAGAAGTTGAATGCGCAAAATCGAGCCAAAATTGATGCTATGATCGTGCAACATAGGCTGGAGATTGATGTGGAGAGAAGGGTTTCAGATGCTAAGATCAGTGGTTATAGGGTTGCTTTAGGTTTTTGCTTGTTTCTTATCTTTGAAATTTTTGCTGCTCATATATTCAGTACCGAATTGTGTACCCCTTTGAAGCTTATGTTAGCGGCATGAGGTGTTTATTTTAGTGTCCAAAGTCGTGTTTATTCAGTACTGAATTTGTATTTCTGCATGCATAGCTCATATTGTAAACGTGGCAGGTGTTTTTGTAAATGGGTATCTGATTACATATCTACAAATCTCTTGACAGCTATAACTAAAATTCACACTTAATAAAGAGTAAAGTGCCAACAATCAAATGCCACACATAGTTGGCCTGTTTCTGCAACACAACAAAAATAAGTAGCTGTCAATTACATCCAAAAAGAAGCAGCTACCAGTTAGATACAAAATAAGCAGTTGTCATTTACATGCAAAATAATTACCGGCCACTTACATCCAAAATATCAGTACCTGCCACTTACATCTAAAATAACTAGCTGTCAATTACATCCAAAAAGAAGCAGCTGTCATTTACATCCAACATAAGTAGCTGCTATTACATTCCCCATAAAATATCAGTAACATGTATCCACAACTCAATCATGTATCTCCCAATAAAGTCCTATAGATGCCAGAGAGGTTTTTCCCCTTTGCTTTTCACTCCCTTGGACTTTGTAATTGGAGTTTTACCCTTGTATGCTGGTCCACTGCCCGGAGGGGGCTACGAAACTCAAAACTGAACACCTCCACTACCAGGAGCCCCCAAGAGCACCTTACACCTGCTCCTGTTGCTTTTGAAGCTATTAGGTCGATTACGACAGGTGTGCTCGTGGAACCGCCTTGCGACCTGAATCATTGCAATCGCCTTGAGGTCCGCATTCGAATGCGAGAAGCAATCCCTGTTGCAGCTACAATGCTTCTGGTAGATGGTGGATTCTTCCTTGCGGGATGCATCTACAATGACTCCGCAGCTTCTGTGTTCTCCTTATATGGAGTCTCAGCTCGACGTGCTCTCTTTCTTGAGACCTACAAAACCGAATTTTAATTAGTACTCTCTCCAACAAACATACAGCCTTGGTTGTATAAGTTGTGTGTGCTGACTCACTCTAACTGTTGTTACTACATTATCATTAACTTCAACAATCCCAGACAATACCTATGACAGTCGTCAGTTTCTTGTAAGCTACGCAATAAAAATGTTATTGGAGTTTATGTAGCAGAGTCATATGTATCCTTGATGTTAACTTAATAGGTTAACAAACATACAGGTACACTAAGCGGCTCACCGGTAGATTGCAATGGAGTCTCTTTGTCAAGCAAGTGTGGTATCTGAGTTCTCTAATGTAAACACAAAATAAAATATGTATAAGTGACAGTTTGTAACTGACTTATGTTTCTAAAAGTGCATCAAACTAGAAAACTCACGTGTGTAGTGCTACGGGTACTTGGGGTAGATTGTAATGAAGGTTCATAGAGTATTTGGGAGGGAGGTCCATCACGTAGTTGAGGTCCCTTATGTGTATAAAATAATAAAATAACTCGAAGGAAGGCAAAAGTCAAAGAAAAAGAAAACTGTCATTTCCAAATCAATTGTAAGTACGAATGCTTACCTTCCGTGTTCTCTGAGTACATGGGGTAGATTGGGATGGTGCTTCGTCATGTAAATGTGCGGCCCTCGTGGTCTGCGTAAAAATTGGGACAAAAAATTAGATACAGTTTCAACATAAGGAATCTAAGAAGTTGAATCACAAAAACATGTCTGGTGCTACAGGTACTTGGGGTAGATTGCGATGGTGGAGGTCCACTAGTAAATGGTGCTTCCGGTGCAGCCGCGGTACGTGGAACCCTTTGTGATGCTTTTATTTTATTCAAGTGTGGACACGTCCTTTTGTTGTGACCCATCTCCTTATACTCAGAGCATAAGACCCCACTTTGTCTTCGTGGAATCCTACCGGTGGGTGTACGCTCATCATGTCCCCGTTTCCGGAGTTTAGCGGTTCATAGGCAGTATGGACCCATTGTTCCTCAGATGGAACCGGATAAATGACGGGGGAATATGTCTTCCGATATGCCTCCATAGTATAGAACCAGTCAACAAAGTCTTCCGGGTTTCTGCCATCATAAATGATGGTAACAAACCCGTGTGGACACGAGATCCCAGTAAGATCCCACCTCCGACAAGAGCATGTCTTCCTCTGAACATTTACCACGTATTGCTTCAAATGACACTCCACCTCAAAAAAATCATCCCCTGTATACGTAGGAAGGCAGTGGCTTGCCTCTTCACCTATTGACTCCAGTTTCTCAACCGCCCGTGGGCACAACCTACTAGTACAACTCCTTATCCCCTCTTCCGCTGATACCTCCTCATCAACTTCTTTATTATCATCTCAACCATAGAAATAATTGGCTTGTCCCGTGCTTGCAAAACATACGAGTTGAAGCACTCACAGAGGTTGTTGACCAGAAGATCACTCTTGCTATGTGTGTGAAACCATGATCTCGACCAAACACTTGGGTCAATTTTCCTTAGGTAGTCGTGCGCCGTAGGACTCAATGCCTTCAATTCATCCATTTTCTTATTGAACTCGGACTTCGTATAAGCTATCGCTGCACCCCACAGTTTATCCTTAAGTGTTACTATGCGGTGACCAGCATCCCTAAAGTTCGCATAAAGGTGCCGCACACAAAATCGATGATCTGCACTCGGCATCACTATGTCAAATGCTGGAACAAGACCCTACATAAACAATTAGAAGTTATAAGACGAATCTAAAGGAAGAAACGTATAAATTAAGTAATCAACTCAAAGAAATCGTGACCTTTTGTCGATCTGACATGAATGTCCAACCACCCTGAGGAGCAGTCCCAATATCACCAATTAATCTCTCCAGAAACCAAATCCAGCTATCCTTCAATTCGGCCTCGACAATTGCGAACGCGACGGGATACATGTTGTTTGCATCCCGCACTACTGCACTTATGTTAGCCCAAGGTTGTTTTGCAAACAATCCTTAAATGATTTTGATGATAACAAAATTCTCTATGATTAAAGACTTTTTGATTTTAACTTTGTCAAATCCATCTTTTCCAAGTTTTATCTCAAATAGATTTATGTTCTCCTACTAAAAATTCCCTGGAATCACTTAAGCATCTTTTCACAAATTGGAACAATCATTTCTCCTCTTTATAAATCCTTAAAAAGAGTTTGAAACGTATTTGAGGCTTATAGAAACTGATTTTTGCTTCCAGGATTCTTAGGTGTCGACACATACAGGACATGTGTCGACACATTGCACTTACTCCCGAGACTGGAAATCATGGTGTCGACACATATGATCATGGTGTCGACACATATGTGACATGGTGTCGACACATTGCACTAACTTCCGATTACTCACTTTTTGCTCATTTTTCTATGTGTCAGCACTTACTATTTGATGTGTCAGCACATCTCACGAAATTGAGGATTTTCCGGAAAGCAATCAGACGCATTTATTTCCTCCTTAATACACGGGCAACTTTCCAACGGCTTCCTCACCTAACCCGTCGACCGTTGAAGAAGTTTTGGGGTTTAAATGCAAGACTGGTAGCTGAAGACAATAACTCTCTCTCACCGACTTGCACGATATTAGCAATAACTCCATAACCTAACTTTTGAGAAAAGAGAGATAGCAAGAGAAGAGTAAAAGTTTCGCACTCCTTGAGAAGGCCTGCTATTTTCCATCTTCATACCTTTCGAGTCTTCTACATTGTAAAACCACTCTCCCTCTCTCCTAGTCGTGTGCCACTCACTTGTAAATTCGGCTTTAAGAGCCAATACCTGAGTTTTCCCTTGTACCCACTTCATTTAAAGCTTGAGAGTGTTGGGTAAACACTGGGTCCTACTTGTGAGAGTAGAAGAAATCCTCTAGGTTGTGAGGATTTGGGAAAGTTTAAGCGTGAGCTTTAAAAATGCTTTGTAACGGTTCCTTAGCACCCCGGAAGCTAAGGTGTACTTGCTGTTCGATTATAGTAAGGGAAGCCCAAGGAGGTCTATAGCCTTGGGGGTGGACGTAGGCAAGGATTGGGCGAACCACCTAAAAACACGGTGTTATCTCTCTATCTCTTTGTCTCCTTAATTTTGCATATATTGTTGTTCATTAGTCTTTTGCCTTATCTTTTATATGTGCTTAAAGTCTCGTTGAAATCGTATAAATTTTTGGAACCCAATTCACCCCCCCTCTTGGGTTGCTCTTGAACTTTCAATTGGTATCGGAGCTGAGGTTTCTCTCTCTTTATGGCAACCCTAGTTACTACCTCATTGGCGGAAGGTCAATCCACCAATAGACCACCTCTCTTTAATGGGACTTGTTATAATTATTGGAAAGCTAGAATGAGAATATACATTCAAGCTGTAGATTATGACCTATGGAGAATAATTTCAAATGGTCCTAGATTTCCTAGAAACAAGGAGGGTGTTCTGAAGGATGAAAAAGATTTGATGATGATGATTTGAAGCTCATGTCCTTAAATTCCAAAACTATGAACGTATTGTATTGTGCTCTAGACTCAAATGAGTTTAATCGTATTTCCGTTTGTGAGATCGCAAAAGAAATTTGGGACAAACTTATAATAGCTCATGAAGGTACTAATCAAGTTAAGGAAACCAAAATTAGTATGGTTGTTCATAGTTATGAGCTCTTTAAAATGAAATCCGATGAATCTATCTCATCCATTTTTACACGTTTTACTGATATCATAAATGGCCTTAAATCTCTTGGCAAAGAATATACTAACGTTGAGATGGTGAGAAAAATTCTCAGGTGCTTACCAAAAGCTTGGGAGCCCAAGGTCACCGCCATTCAAGAAGCCAAAAATTTGACAAAGCTATCCTTGGATGAGCTCAATGGGTTCTCTCATGACGCACGAAATGAATCAAATAAAGGGAGATGAGATAGAAAGTAAAGAAAAAAGAGGAATAGCCTTGAATGCCTCATGCTCTAGTGATGATGAGTCTTTCGAAGACGATGAAGAAATGACATTATTCACCAAAAGATTCAAGAAGTTCTTTCGGAAGAAACAAGGAGATAGAAGGTTTCAAAGAAAAAGCTACAAAGGAGATAGTAGCAAGAAGAATGACATCATTTGCTTTGGATGCAAAAAGCCAGGACACATAAAGTCAGATTGCCCCAACCTTGAATCTCAAAACAAATCCAAGAATTTCAAAGATAAGAAGAAAGCATTCTTGGCTGCATGGGGAGAATCCGATGATAGTAATAGCGATAGTGACGTTGAAGAAGTTGCAAATCTATGCTTCATGGCAAGGGATGATGAAGAAGAGGTACAAGAATCTTTAACTTCCTTGTTTTCCTTTGATGATCTTCAAGAGGCTTTTAATGAACAATACCTTGAATTGAAAAATCTATTTTCAAAATATTGCTATCTCAAAAAGAACCATGAAACTCTTATTCAAGAAAATGACTCTCTAAAAGAAAATATTGTAAGAGACAAAAATGAAAATATGAGTGCTATACAAGAAGAATCAAGAGTTTTAAAATTAGAAAATGTTCTACTAAAAGAAAAAGTTGATTCTCTTACTAAAGATCTTGCAAAATTTACCCAAGGAAAGAAAAATCTTAAAATTCTTCTTGGCTCACAAAGGTGTTGTTTCAACAAAAGTGGCATTGGATATGACTCTTTCAATGATCAAAAGTCTTACTCCTATATGATCACAAAATCATCTCCATCATTTGCTATGTGTAACTTTTGTGAAAAAATTGGACACATTTCACACACATGTCCAACTAGAAAGAAATCCTCTCAAGGAATCAAATTTGTATGGATTCAAAAAGATAAGGTGAAAGATTTTAATTCTAACACCAAAGGACCCAAAAAGATTTGGGTACCAAAAATCAAAAGTTGATTCCTTTTGCAGGTGTGCTTGAAGTCCAAAGAAATAAAGGAACATTGGTTCCTTGATAGTGGATGCTCCAAGCACATGACCGGAGACAAGAGTTGGTTCAGTTCTTTGTATCTCATAGAAAAGGGTTCGGTCACTTATGGTGATAATAGCAAAGGAAAAATACTTGGCATTGGTAGCATTGGTACGTATCCTAACCCCATTATTGAAAATGTGCTTCTTGTTGATGGATTAAAGCATAATCTATTAAGCATTAGTCAACTATGTGACAAGGGTAACCGAGTCATTTTTGAATCATCAAAGTGCCTTGTCGAGAACATTGAAAGCAAGAAAGCCTTGTTTGTTGGACATAGATCTGAAAATGTGTATATTGTTCATTTAGAGAATATTTCCTCAGAAAATTTAAAATGTTTTTCAGCTCTAAATGACAAAGATAGTTGGGTGTGACATAGAAGGCTTGCTCATGCAAGCATGGACTTGATTTCAAAATTAGCCAAACGGAATCTTGTTTCTGGTTTACCCAATCTTATTTTTGAAAAAGATAAAATTTGTGCAGCTTGTCAAAAAGGTATACAAATCAGAACTTCTTTTAAACCCAAAAACATTGTGTCCACTTCTAGACCACTTCAACTACTACACATGGATTTATTTGGTCCAACCCGAACGCTAAGTTTGGGAGGTAAACGTTATGGCTTTGTCATTGTTGATGATTTCAGTAGATACACATGGGTTCTATTCCTAGCTCATAAAGATGAAGCCTTTCATGCTTTTGAAAAACTTAGTAAGATAATTCAAAATGAAAAAGGTTTTGTTATTTCTAGCATAAGGAGTGATCATGGAAAAGAATTTGAAAATTCCTCCTTTGAAAAGTTTTGTGGTGAAAATGGTATTAACCATAACTTCTCGGCTCCTAGAACTCCTCAACAAAATGGTGTTGTAGAGAGGAAGAATAGGACTCTTGAAGAGATGGCTAGAACCTTGCTATGTGAGAGCAACTTACCTGACTATTTCTGGGCAGAAGCAGTTAGCACAAGTTGTTATGTTATGAACCGTTGCATGATTAGACCTATTCTTAAGAAAACTCCATATGAGCTATGGAATGAAAGGAAACCCAATATTGGCTACTTTCACATTTTCGGTTGCAAATGTTTTGTGCTCAACAACAATAAGGACAACTTGGGTAAGTTTGATGCAAAAGCGGATGAAGGTATATTCCTTGGTTATTCAACCTCTAGAAAAGCTTATCGTGTTTTTAATAAACGAACTTTAATTGTAGAAGAATCAATTCATGTTGTCTTCGATGAATCTAACTTTCTTGTGAGAAAAGATGATGAAGATATTGTAGATCTTAACAAAGAAGTTGAAAAGTTCACAATAGACAAAGACAAGAAGGAGACACTTGTGCAAGAACAAGAACCTCAAAAGTTTCAAGAAGAGTCTCAACAAGATAAAGATGACCTACCAAAATCATGGAAGTATGTCAAGAGTCATCCTATCCAACAAATCATTGGTAATGTTGAAAAAGGGGTAAGGACTCGATCTTCTCTTCATCAAGCTAATAATCTTGCTTTAATCTCTCAACTTGAGCCTAAGACTTTTGTTGAGGCTAAAGATGATGAAAATTGGATCCATGCTATGGAAGAGGAATTAAAACAATTTGAGAAAAACCAAGTATGGAATCTAGTTCCTAGACCCAAGGATTATCCAATTATTGGTACAAAATGGGTTTTTAGAAATAAAATGGATGAATCCGGGGTTGTAGTGAGAAACAAGGCAAGATTGGTAGCCCAAAGTTATAATCAAGAAGAGGGAATTGATTTTGATGAAACCTTTGCTCCAGTTGCTCGTTTAGAATCCATTCGTATGTTGCTTGCTTTCGCTTGTTATAAAGATTTTAAACTCTTCCAAATGGATGTAAAAAGAGCATTCTTAAATGGTTTTCTTACGGAAGAAATATATGTTGAGCAACCACCGGGCTTTGAAAATGAAAAGCTTAGTGACCATGTGTATAAGCTCACAAAAGCTCTTTATGGATTGAAACAAGCACCTAGAGCATGGTATGAAAGGTTAAGCTCTTTTCTCATTGAAAATGGTTTTTCAAGAGGCAAAATTGACACTACTCTTTTCACTAAAGAGAAAAAACAATGATTTGTTAATTGTTCAAATTTATGTTGATGATATAATCTTCGGATCTACTAATGAATTCTTGTGTCAAGAGTTTTCTCAAGTGATGCAAGGTGAATTTGAGATGAGTCTCATGGGGGAATTAAACTATTTCCTCTGACTCCAAATAAAGCAAAGCAATGAAGGGATTTTCATCAATCAAGTAAAATATACCAAGGATCTTCTCAAACGATTCTCTATGGAAAATTCATAACCAATGAGCACACCTATGAGTCCAACCACAAAAATGGAAAAAAATGAGAAAGGTAAGGATGTGGACCAAACAAAATATCGAGGTATGATTGGTTCTCTACTCTACCTTACCGCTAGTAGACCGGATATAATATTTAGTGTGTGCATGTGTGCAAGATATCAATCATGTCCTAAGGAATCTCATCTCCTTGCGGTTAAACGAATCTTTAGATATCTTGTTGGTACTCAAAATCTTGGTTTGTTCTATCCTAAAAGTGTTGATTTTAACTTACTAGGATACTCGGATGCGGATTATGCCGGTTGCAAAATTGATAGAAAGAGTACTAGTGGTGCTTGCCAATTTCTTGGCCCCTCACTAGTCTCATGGTGTTGCAAGAAACAAAATTCCGTAGCTTTATCAACTACGGAAGTCGAGTATATTGCAATAGGCAATTGTTGTTCACAAATATTGTGGATGAAGCAACAATTGGAAGATTTTAATCTTCATTTTTCTCTCATCCCAATAAAATGTGACAACACTAGTGCTATAAATCTTTCAAAAAATCCAATTCAACACTCTAGGACAAAACACATTGAGATCAAACATCATTTCATACGTGATCATGCTCAAAGAGGGGATATTGTTCTTGAATTTGTAAACACTGATCTTCAACTTGCGGATATTTTCACAAAACCCCTCAATGAGGATAGATTTTGTTTTATTCGACAAGAGATAGGAATGAGATTTCCATTGGATTAATGTGTTGATGTAGACTTGTTTTGTTGCTTTGATTATGCTTCATTACATGTTTTGAATGTATATGCCAAATTGCTTCATGATGTCTTTAATTTTCATTATCTGAAAACTCTTTGTGTATTGTATGTGCCAACACTTGGTACTTCATGTGTCAACACATCTGGTTTTCATGGCCCTTTGCACCAAGGAAGCATGTGTCGACACTTATAACTCCATGTGTCAACACATTGGCTTCAGTTCTTGAGCTCTTCAAAATTGCTCTCGGGTATATGTGCAATGTGCCGACACATAGCTTCTATGTGTCGACACATATATCGGGCACAGTGTTTTTTAAAAAATAGAGTGCCCGCATGTTATATTAAACTCTCTTAGGGCAAAGGTCAGCACTTTCTCCATTTCTCTTTTCACAGACCTCTCTCTCTCACTCAAGTCGAGACAAAATTTCCCTTCCTCACGAAATCTCCTCACCGGCCGGCCTCCTCTCAAATCCTTACCGCCGACAACCTCCTTTGTCTCTGCCAAAATGTCCTCAAGACGCCCCAAGCGATCCACTCCTCAGACTCCATCTTCAACCAGTTCTAGGGCACGGAAGAAAGGGAAAATGTTGAAGAAGCAATGCCATCTACCGAGGCCTACATCTACAGCAGGTCTTTGTAAAAGTAGATATGTACAAGATTTTAGAGGTAAAAAGGTGATTGCTGGTCGTTGGGCAAATTTCAAATGGTTTGATAAAAGTGGGTTTGATTTTAGAGCAATGTTTGAATATCAAGGATGGAGTACTTTTGTCAATTTAAAGGTTGAGTGCTATGAATATCTAGTAAAGATGGTGTATGCCAATCTTCAATTCTCTCAATCTGAGACTGTCACAAGCTATGTCAATAGCAAGCACTTAGATTTATCTGTCAATGCTCTAAACAACTTGGTCTCTGCCCCCAATGATGGAAAGAAATTCTTTGATGCCTATAGTTGGATGGGGATGTCTGAAATAGAGCCAATTGATATTCTTAGGGTGGTATTAGATAATCCAACCCTAGAAACTGTGATTAAGCCCACTGCCAGTACCCTTACTGTTCATAGAAGAATATTGCATCATATGGTGTGCAATATCATTTTACCAAGGACTGGTAAATTTGAGTACATTACGTATTTGGAAATGTTTATTATGTATTGTCTGATTACCCGAACACGTATGAATCTTGGGCATTTGATATTAAACCATATGAAAGCTGCTCATGAGAAGAAGAGACAAGGACTACCCTATGGGATGTTTTTCACTCATGTCTTTCAAGAACAGAAGAATTTGGGAAAAGCCATGGAGGATTTGGCATCTACTATGAAAACTGGGCTCGATGACATCAAGAAAATCCTTGCTGAGCACTCCCAAAATTTTGAGGCTCTCTCTAAGGACATGAGGAATCTCAAACATCAAGTCAGCAATAGTATTCATGTGGCCAGCAATGTAATCCGACGAACCGTTGATGAATTTGCCTCCACTTCTGAAACTCTCAAGACCACTATGAAGTCCACCGCTGATGATGTGATAAAGGCCACAGAAATTCATTTGGATGCAGATCGAAATCTTCGTCCCCAGGTGATCAGATGGACGTATTGGTTCTCCACTACTTGGGTTAATTGGCTGAAGAAGTTTGATGTGGACCATCCTCCTCCTCCTCTCGGTTCTCCATAATCTTCCTACTTGACCTCCTTCTTTATTTCTTTTTGATGATGCCGAAGGGGGAGAAAGTGTATTAGTGCTAAACTTTAGCTCATTTAGAGAACATTTCTTTTGTCGTACTTATCTTTTCTTGTTTTCTTTTTGATTGCTTGAACTGATCGTAACTTGCAATTTTTATTGTTCTTGCTGTACATTTGACTTATTTCTCTTTTCATGGTATCTCTGATATTTACCTTCTGAATGAGTATCTATTGATTATGCTTATACATATTGCCTATCTCAGTAGCATCTATTATTGGTATCTCTAAGATATTTGAGAAGTGCTTATCTTTTTATACTTCATTGAGGAAAATTGAGATTTGCTTTCCAGGTAGTATTCCTAACTTTCTCTTGGTATCATAATGAAGTCTTGTGTTCTGGTTGGTATATTTGAAGTTTGGGTGGATTGGAGGTTGATATAGAAGTGTTTTCTCTTGTTTTTAAATTTTGGGAAACCTCCACTTACAAAGGGAACTCTTGCAAAATTTTTGTAAAATCCTAAAGTCTTTTTTCTAAAAATCTATGAAAAACTCCTGCTTGTTCTCAGGGGGAGCTTTTCCATTTATTAGCAATTTGTTGTTTTTAATATGGTTTTGTCATCATCAAAAAGGGGGAGATTGTTAGCCCAAGGTTGTTTTGTAAACAATCCTTAAATGATTTTGATGATAACAAAATTCTCTATGATTAAATACTTTTTGATTTTAACTTTGTCAAATCCATCTTTTCCAAGTTTTATCTCAAATGGATTTATGTTCTCCTACTAAAACTTCCTTGGAATCACTTAAGCATCTTTTCACAAATTGGAACAATCATTTCTCCTCTTTATAAATCCTTAAAAGGAGTTTGAAACGTATTTGAGGCTTATAGAAACTGATTTTTGCTTCCAGAATTTTTAGGTGTCGACACATACAAGACATGTGTCGACACATTGCACTTACTCCCAAGACTGGAAATCATGGTGTCGACACATATGATACATGGTGTCGACACATTGCACTAAATCCCGAATGGTGAAAACATAGTGTCGACACATATGTGACATGATGTCGACACATTGCACTATCTTCCGATTACTCACTTTTTGCTCATTTTTCTGTGTCAGCACTTACTATTTGATGTGTCAGCACATCTCACGAAATTGAGGATTTTCCGAAAAGCAATCAGACGCATTTATTTCCTCCTTAATACACGGGAAACTTTCCAACGGCTTCCTCACCTAACCCGTCGACCGTTGAAGAAGTTTTGGGGTTTAAATGCAAGACTGGTAGCTGAAGACAATAACTCTCTCTCACCGACTTGCACGATATTAGCAATAACTCCATAACCTAACTTTTGAGAAAAGAGAGATAGCAAGAGAAGAGTAAAAGTTCCGCACTCCTTGAGAAGGCCTGCTATTTTCCATCTTCATACCTTTCGATTCTTCTACATTGTACAACCACTCTCTCTCTCTCCTACTCGTGTGCCACTCACTTGTAAATTCGGCTTTAAGAGCCAATACCTGAGTTTTCCCTTGTACCCACTTCATTTAAAGCTTGAGAGTGTTGGGTAAACACTGGGTCCTACTTGTGAGAGTAGAAGAAATCCTCTAGGTTGTGAGGATTTGGGAAAGTTTAAGCGTGAGCTTTAAAAACGCTTTGTAACGGTTCCTTAGCACCCCGGAAGTTAAGATGTACTTGCTATTCGATTATAGTAAGGGAAGCCCAAGGAGGTCTATAGCCTTGGGGGTGGACGTAGGCAAGGATTGAGCGAACCACCTAAAAACACGGGTGTTATCTCTCTATCTCTTTATCTCCTTAATTTTGCATATATTGTTGTTCATTAGTCTTTTGCCTTATCTTTTGTATGTGCTTAAAGTCTCTTTGAAATCGTATAAATTTTTGGAACCCAATTCACCCCCCCTTTTGGGTTGCTCTTGAACTTTCAACTTAGAAGTTGCCCCTTGAATTCGCCCTTCAAGCAACATACGTCCAAACAAACAAGGGGCCTACAACCCGTCTTGAACACCGTCCTCATTGCGTTAAAAGATACATACAACGGTGGCAGCTCTTGTGTAATTCGGTCTGTCATTACTATCAGACAATAGCCCCGATTGGTATCCCTTACGGTGGCACAATAGTCCCACACTTTCCCATATTGTTCCTTGTGGGTTCCGTAGATCTGCTCTAAAGCCCTCTTCTTCGCCCGATAACATTTCTGCCACCTTGTCTCACATTGCCATTTCCGCTTCACCTTGTCGTATATAGCAGATACAGACATGTTAGGTTGGCTTTTTATCTGGTCGATCATCTTTTTCGCGATCCATCTAAAGCTGATCTGAGAAAGCCTATATCTTCTAGGACATCTATGCTTAGGCTGAATATCCCTAATCTCAAAAGATAGTTCCTTCGGTATCTTCCTACCATATACTCTGTACTTGCACTTCTCTGACCTACAAACAATGATCACCTTATCGCCAGTGTTCTTATGAAAGCGGATGTCCTTCCCTATAGTGATGTTTGCCTCTTTCACGACCTAATTAAACAGTGCAGCAGATGGGAACTTCATCCCTTTCACTAGGGTTACTGACCCCAAGTCACGTTCAACAAACTCAGGTGCACATCGAGAGGGTCCAGCAACGTCATCATCGCTATGTGGCGGGGAGACAAGTAAATCAGATGGTATCATATCTGACATACATTCTGCAACAACATAGTTACAAAGTGAAATTATTATGTTACAATATAATACTAACATGTTGCAAAAGCCAAACTATAATTAATTATTAATGTGTTTAATAAGTGAATTCATTGTTTATCGTCATCTTTACCGTCATCTTTACCATCGGGCGATGGAGGAGGTGTGACAAAAGGGTCTTCTAATCCTTCAACTGCAGCTTCTGTGTCCTTATACGACCTACCAGAACGTCTACCAACCTCAAACGAAGGTCCACCAACATCGAATGAATGTCTTGCCACCTCAGCTAATTCAGGACCACCCAACTCAGAAGCTGAAGGACTCACATTGACATCTTCCTCGCACGCAACAGCCTCGACATTATCGTTGGCATTTAAATTAACGTCGAAGAGGTCATCATCGGAACTAAGTGCATCATCCCACCACTTAGTTTCAATCCCAAGACGGCGCCTCTCACGTTCTTCATCAACGTCGTCCACCGGTTCAATAGTAGGTGCAGGTTCGAAACCAACAATGTATATCACAATGATTGGTTTACCCCCGTGTGCAGCCACCATCTGAAGCACATCAGGGTCCCCTGAGATAATTCGCAGCCCATCAAAGAGGGTCTGCTTTGGGTCCACGTAAAACAATAGGTCACCATGCTTGTACCCATATTCTTTGACAACTGCTTCTATCTCTATGTATGACAGGCAGTCGCAGTCGTAAGGATCTGGGTGCATAGCCATCTTCCAGCCAACGTATACGCACCCACCATTCGACCTATCAAATCTACCCCCGTAGTGGACCTTAAACACAAAAGAATCTACTGCCATTGGGACCTGTCACAATAAAACTTTTCATTAAAGCTGTCGATCCATTATTCTTTGCTTCTTGTAAAACTTTTCATAGAAAATACATATAATAGCATTCAGTAGTAATATCAATAAACAGAAGAGTCAATTGCCCGAGATAAAATAATGCAAATATCAGTACAAGGAACATAAAGCAAAAGAATTAGCTAAACAAATGGGAGACAAGTAGACAGATGAATTAGGAATCACACAAGCAGGGACCACTTGCTACACGACCTAAGAAAATACAAATTCCAGACAATGAACACGGGACCACATGTTGTCGGCCACAAAATATGTGCTTCATTCGTCCCAATCACTTTTGTACCACCTAAAAGGACTATAAATACCTATCTAAACTCACATTTCACAGCATCAAAAATTACAAACTGCCTACTAAATTAAAAACACTTGATGCGAAATCCTCATCGCAATTCCCAAAATCCCAACAGTTGTATCCAAATTCCCACAAATATGGAGCCGAACTAAATGGGGTTACCCTTGAGTCTTCTTCTTCTTCGGATTCAATTGCCGAACTAAATGGGGAAAAAGCCGAGCTCAATTGACTTCTACAGAGGGAAGCTACTTACAGATCTGCAATGGGAGGGCTCGACAGATTTGCAATGGGTGAGCGAGGGTTCTTGGGTGAAATCTGTTTCGGGCTCCTTGGAAAGGACACGAGAGCTTGGCGTCGGGAAGGGTGTTCAGGTGTTTTCCTCTTGTTGGTGCTTCATCTAGGGCACGACAGAATTAGATTTGAGCATCCAATTGGTTTTCATTGCGCACGAACAAGAGAAGGGCAACGACGTAAATGAAAATTACTTATTGAGGGTAGATTTCTTCAATTTAGGTGGAGTAGACGCACGTGTTCGAAAAAATGTCTCATTTGACGGTGAATTTTAACGGGGGGTGAGGATTGAGTGATTTTGAAACATAGAAGTCTCAAATTGTTGGTTTGAAAAATAAGGGTAGTAACTTGATTTTGCCCCAAAGATATGAGGCTAACTATGAGTTTTCCCCTTGTTACTAAGTTCTGTGTGAGACTTTTTTCTTTTTAAATGATTCACAGCTTTCCATGAAACAGAGTAAGCCTATAACATATAGCCAAATATATGTATTTATGTATATATTCATTCAGAATTTTGAAAATCTTTTACACCAAAATAGTCTTTCGAATATAAGCCCTCATATAGTGATTAGAAAAAAAAAAGTACAGGGGTGCAGTTGTAATTGAAGCGCGCACCCTGCATCAATCATCATCTCGGCTTATTTGTTTTCAGTTTTGCTGTTATTGCTGTTGTTGTTGCTGTATGTTGATCAGCTTATAGTATGCTCCACTCTTGCTTTCCATCAGTGACGAATGAGTCCCTTGCTCTATTATCTTCCCATCCTGTAAAACTGATATTTGGTCTGCATGTTTTATTGTTGACAACCTATGCGCTACCATGACTGTGGTTCGGTTCTTCATCAATCTGTCCAGAGCCTGTTGGACCACACGTTCTGCCTCCACATCCAGAGCGCTAGTGGCTTCATCTAGTAACAAGATTTCAGGGTTCTTGAGAATTGCTCTAGCAATGGCGACCCTTTGTCTCTGCCCACCAGACAGTTGCACTCCTCGTTCACCAACTTTAGTAGAGTAGCCCTCAGGAAGTGAGCTGATAAAACTATGAGCATTAGCAAGCTTAGACGTTTCAATTACTTCAGCTTCAGAGCATCCTTCTTTTCCGTAAACAATGTTCTCATATATGGATGTGGCAAAAAGAGCTGGTTCTTGTTGGACTAGGCCAATGTGTTTCCTAAGAGATTTGAGCTTGAGTTTCTTGATATCTTTCCCTGTGAGAATTCGATGAATGTTGTTAGTCAGCCAACCCAGAAGCTATAAATAACAATTCCCCAGGGAACGTATGATAAGACTTTTATGCACAAGAAAAGTAAACAGAACATCTCAACCTATCACAATTCGAAGGTCCAACAAAATCGAAGGAAAGCAAACCATGAAGGCTGCCAAAAGAGCTGTTTATATGTTCATAGTTTTGAATTCTCTTTGAAATTCTGTTTTTGACATTATCTGGTAAGCAAAGAAACTTGCATGAAGAGGTTTAGGTTTATGTTAGAAAAACAATCAGCTTTTGCCTCAATGCAACTACTGCCTATTTTTCTGCCTTTCTTCCCCTAGATGGTCCAAAAGTCTTACCATCTATCATCACTTTCCCAGCTGTTGGATCGTAGAATCGCAGTATAAGAGAGATCACAGAGCTTTTACCAGAGCCACTTTGCCCTACAAGTGCCACGCTCTGTCCTGTGCGAACCTTTAGATTGAAGTCCTTAAAAATTACAACTTCTGGTCTTGAAGGATAACTGAATTTGATGCCTCTTAGCTCAATTGTTCCCTCCACGGCAGCTAGGTCTTCTCCGACATCCCCCACTACCTCTGTCTTTCTGTCCATCACATCAAAGACTGATGCAACCATTTGGTTCCCCTTCAAGAGGTCTGGGGCCATTGCTAATGTCTCACCCATGGCTAATGCTGTTACTATCAGAACCATAAATGATTTCATGACAGATTTGAAGCTTGCAAGCTCCTTCCCCATTAAAACAGAACCATACCTGAACAAGTCAAACAAGACAGAGACTGAATCCAATTTAACATTTGCAACCAAGGAACATTGGGCAAAGCAAATAGAGAGAACAGATAATAATTTTACTGTTACTGATAACCTTATTCACTACTCTTGTATTTCCTCCTTTCTTGGTGTTTTCTCAGGTACGCTTTGCAATCTTAGATGTTCATATTTTCGAGATCTTGTTGGACACCTTTTTTTTTCCTCTTTCAGGACTTCTTGCACACCTTAAATAGCATCATAATACATAGAGAATCTTGACAAACAAACTTTTACTGACCAATATTGTTTTTTCTGACCTACATCTCTCATACAAAAGGTGAAAAGGAACGAAGCTAAAGCCACTTACCATAAGGCCAGGCCATATGATGAGAAGATGAAGAATTGGGATATCCCATAGAATATGCCGGCAATCTGACCACGAGCAAAAGAACGCTTGGATGGCTCAACTAGTTCACTAGCATAAAGGTCAAGAATCTTTTCCTCAGCACAAAATGCAGCAACAGTTCGGATATTACCCACTGCCTCCCCAGCAAGCATATTAGCTTTCAGATAGGTTTTGCTCAAGTTTCCCCCATAGCCTTGCATGAAAAGTTTCTGCAACAGCAGGTAAGAAGTGCCTATGAATGCAATAGCGTTGAACATCAATTTTGTTTATTAGTATTATTATAATTAGTGCTCAACATCAATTGAAAGTAAAATAGTAGTGGTAGGAAACCTCGCTGATATGACCACTAATAACCAAGGGGTATGTTGCCAAGACAACAAGTGTGATCCTCCAGTTCAAGATGAAGGCAATGATAAATGAGGCAACCACCAATCCCACATTCTGTAAAAGAATTGATGTGCGATCCACAACTATAGTCCGTAGCAGAGTTGCATCGCTCGCCAGACGCGATGACAGCATAGAACTTGTGTTGTTTGTGTCATCAAACCATGCAATCTCATTCCTCAAAATGGCTGCAATTGGATGCCAGACGAAAAGTTTAAAGCAGAAATGGATGAAAACCAATAAATTCTCTATCTTGATGAAATCAACTTTTATTTTTGTGTAAGGAATTAGGAGCCATTTGGACACCAACAGAAGAAAGAAACATCTGTTAAGTAGTCCCCTTTTTCATGTGGTGACCTGATTTTTGGCAGCGGCATGATTAAAACTTACCTGAAAACATCTTCTCTCGCACACGAAGTGTAAGTCGCTCTCCCATGATTCCAAAACACAGATGCTCGATTGCATGAACAATGACTGTTATAACGGCACCCCCACAGAACAACAATGTAATCTTTTTTACCTCATGACGTGTTGTTTCCCAATCCATGTAATATGCTACTAGTGCTTGAGACACCCCAAGAGCGAAAAGGGGCATCTGAGCTCCAGCAATAAACCCACATATTGTGCCGACCACCCCATAAACCAAGTCTGGACCAACCATGGAGTACAGCCTTCTACTAGAAACACGCTGCGCCTTTACATTCTCCCCTCCCTCAGCACCAAGACGTCCCACAGAATCTTTATCAGAACGAAAACTGGCACCAAAGCTTGTGGTTGTTCGCGAGAGTTCTCGTGAGTACCTTATGCTACAAATAAGTTATTGTAACTAATAGTTATTATTAGGTTCAAAAGTTAAACATAAAAAGTAGAACACAAGAGTATGGCATTAAACATTAAAATGTTTGATAGTGACATCGAGCTTTAATTATTGGGCAACTTGTTTTGTCGATGGTATTGTTTTTGGTACACCTCTCCTCCTAAACGTTGTATGATTGAAGAAAAATTGATATATTTTTCGAGGTGCGCATAGGGGAAGTCGGAGGTGAGTGGTGACTAGACCGGTTATTATGCTTAGCGCCTAAGGTGCTGATGCGCTGAGCAACGGTGAGGATTAAATTTTTAAGATTCAATGGCTCATAACACGCCACCTCAATTAATGAATATGACCAACAAATTTGATATGTTTTACTGTTGACCCGTGAACTAGAGTCGGTCGACCGCTTCACATAGCGGTCGACCGCTACATGAAGTGGTCGACCGACTCTCATTCGCGGGTCAGCAATAAAACGGGTCAAATTCGCAGGTCATATTCATTAATTGAGGTGGCGTGTTTTGAGCCCTTGGATCTTGAAAATTTAATCAATGTTGCTCAGCACCCTCAGCACCTTAGGCACTTGGCATAATAACCAATCCCAAGTGGTGACAACCCAGTGTACTCCTTTTTTTTCTTGGCTGCATCCTATTGCAACTTCAAAGTAGGATGTTTTCTATAGCATGTCACCAATAGTCGAGCTGGGAACCCAAATGATCGTTTTGCAATATCACAAAAAGAAAATACCTTGGCTACAGTGATTGTAATTCGAGTTGTTTAACGTTATATAACAAAGTTGCCGCAGCATTATAGAGTGAGTAAAGTACCTTGGCGGCCGTCCCAAGGAAGGGCCGAATGAGGGGTGGCGTTGCAGAGAACCTCCCTCCTGGAGTTGAATTAGTGTTGCGTAGGCACTATCTGGGTTTGAAATCAGCTCCTCATGGTTCCCCATTTCTACTATCCTTCCTTCTTGTACAACTGCGATCACATCTGCATTTCTAATGGTAGAAAGGCGATGGGCTACGACTACAGTTGTACGTCCGACCATGACACGATCTAGTGCCTCCTGTACACTCTTCTCAGACTCAGCATCCAGTGCACTTGTAGCTTCATCAAGTAAGAGGATCGACGGGTTCTTCAGAATTGCGCGCGATATTGCTATCCTTTGCTTTTGTCCCCCTGATAGTTGAATTCCTCGCTCGCCAACCTGCAAAAAATGGGCACACATGATATTAATCTGTGTACTACGTCGTCTCTGTTGAGTGAAAATCTCTTTGCTATTTCTTTTCTCCGACCAATTTTAGCGACTACGTAGCCTATTTCTCATTTGTTATAATGATTAGATCTTCACCTGAAGATACAGATTATATATCTCTGGCAGTACTTTTGAGCATAATTTAACAAAAGTAATAAAATAATATAATTTTTGCCTGACAGCAAAACAAATAGAGATAGGGTACCTGAGTCTCAAATCTATCCGGGAGGTTGTTTATAAATGAAAGAGCCTCTGAAAGTTTAGCTGCACGTTTAATCTCTTCAACGGTGGCATCTTCTTTCCCATAGAGTATGTTCTCCCTAATGCTCGTAGCAAAAAGGGCAGGCTCCTGATTTACTAAGCCAATTTGCTGTCTTTGCCACTTCAGGTCAAGCTCTCTGGTATCGTGTCCATCTAATAGTATTTCTCCAGAAAGTGGTTCATAGAATCGTTCAATCAAAGATATGACCGTGCTCTTCCCAGACCCACTTCCTCCGACAAGAGCTAAAACCTTTCCAGGAGCGATATCGAGGCTCAGGTTATTGAAGATAACTACATCAGGACGAGATGGGTAACTAAAAGACACATTCTGAAACTGAAGGTGGCCCTCTATTTTGTCCAGTTTACGCCCCGTCTTGGAGCTCTTCCTGCTTAAGGTGTCTCTCTCTATCATCTCAAAAATGGGATAGGCAGCAGCCTTCGCTCGGATGAAAGCAGTGATATCTGGGGCTGCCTGCCCTAGTGACCTGAGAAGCAATAGAAGTAGATACACGCTTTATTGTTTCAAGGAGTTCTGATACCAAACTTTATATAAGAGTTAAATGATCACTATATAATAAGCTTACAACCACTTTCCAGCATCGAGAAATATAGTTCTAAGATACTACGTGCAAATTATAAACTGGTATTGTATCAGGCAGCCGTTCAGTGTCCAGGGATCCTGTCACCATACGTACAGGAAACTCCATTATTATAGCTTCCATCGTGAGCCAGGGATCTCAAGTCTCAGTCATACTCTATATATCATAGAAATGCAGCGTAAGATGCAGTATTTGATACGAAGCCACATAGGATAAAGCGGCAAAATGCATAGGACTAATAACATTGAGCATAGTGGTGAAGGGTTCCTGCAATTGGATGCAAGTAAAATAACAGAAGGAAAGTCTTCACGTACAGGCCAGCAATAACCACATTGAGCATAGTGGTGAAGGATTCCCCGCCGTTTGAGATATTCTTGTGAACAACAATGCTAGTGAACCAAACAAGCAATGCCCATGATAGAAAAAGGACACAGTGCATGGAGCCTAGTCCTAGCCCTTTAGCTAATCCTCCTTTTTTCCCATACTTGTACGTATTCATGAGAGCAGTCTTATATGACCTCACTGCTCTCTCTTCTGCGGCAAATGCTTGGACTGTTCTAACGTTCCCAATAACCTGAGGGTCACACAATAATATCAAGGAGATCAGTCTTTTTGTGCGAAATTTCCAAATTAGTTAAATTCTGCCATGACCTTTGCAAACAAAACAACACCAGATTATGGATTTCATTAGGGGTAAGTCATAGTTAGCCTCATAAGTATAAATAAAAATTAAATTGGTAATCTTAATTATTAATTCGGCGATTTGAAACTCATAACTTTTCATGCAAAATGATCAAAATGTCTTTCCAAGACTAAATTTTAAAAAATAATAAAATTTTAAGAAATAAATTAAAAATAAATACATTATTGAAATAGAATTTCAATAGTTTTATTTAAAAAAAAATTAAAAAAAAATCATTTTATATTTTTAATGAATTTTTTAGTAATTTTATCTTGGAGAGGCATTTTGGTCATTTTGCATGATTTTCCGTTAGATTTGCCACCTAATTTAAACGGGCTAGAATTGATAATTTTAAAAAGTTATGAGTCACAAATCGTCGAATTGATAATTAAGGGTGTCGATTTGATTTTTGCTCATACTTATGAGATTAACTAGGACTTTACCCAATCTTATTAGTTTTAATACTACATTATTGGAAAGAGTCACTGTACCGACCTCTTCAGCAATCTCACCGGCCTCAACATAGGATTTTCGAACTCTGGCAATGAGACCAGTTGCCACCCAAGCATAGAGGCCGCCAGCAATAGCAATTAAGGGGACTATAGAGAGTGTTACCAGAGTGATTTGCCAGACTCTAGCAAATCCAATAATGAAGCCTGCTAGAAACCTGCTAATGTAGTGTATGAAGTTCCCAACCTGCATCACCAATCAACGTTTGAGCTCAAAAGAAAATTAAAGGGCCGGATAAGAAGGAAAAAAAAGGGTAATTTATTTGGTAGTGTAAAACATACTGTACATCGAAGTTACACTAATAACAATACTGAAAGCAATAAGAGAGCATGCAGATTCTAATTAACAAGATTCCAAACAATTTATACATATATTACGATTGGAATTAGCAGTTTAGTCGAGTACCATGAGAAAATAATCTTGATCATTGAATAATATTATAAATTTCTGAGCCAATAATATTAATATGATCAACAATATTAATCAATGTCAAGAATTGACATGAGTCGGTCGGATATTCTACCAATCAAAGCTTTTGATGTGGCAGTTGTACTTGGAGATCAGGAAAATATGACTGTTGAGAATAAATTTCTCGGTAAGGGCCCTGTCTGTTTGGATGGTAAAAAAAATTTTTACCTAATCATTTTTTCATATACTCAAACTTTAATAATTTTTTATAAATTTTAACGACTTTTTTTAAAAAAATACATTATTTTTAACAAAAAAATGAATACCATAAATGTGAGGTCCATCAATAATCTAGTTAATTTTAGCTAATCATCTCTAAAATTCGGGAACAATATGAAAAATACATTCATAATAGTAACCCACAAACAAAGCAGATGATTCGTACTCAAAGCATTGTTGTTTGCTAATTCATACTTCAAATTAATCTGCAATGAGTAAAATATTTCCCGTTGGAAAATGATTTCGGCTGCTTTTAAATTAAACAAGGGAAAAAAACCCACAAACGCGTGATGACCTCATGCAGGTACGTTGTCTGAAACAGCTCTGATTTTATCTAAAAAAAGATTGCATTAAATTATTAATTTTCGCTAGCTGGCAAAAGCCTTTTGTAGCAAAAACCAACCCAACCAACCCAACCAACTTATAAATGACACCGCGCTTGCATTTACTCCAAATCGGCAGTATGCAGCAGCAGATACATGACACTAAAGGCTGGTCAGAGCAATTCCCTGCCCTGAAGGAGTAATCAACCCATGTGGCACTCACTAGTCACTAGTAATATTATACCATACGTATCTCGACTTGTTCAGAAATGGATGCATGTATAAAAGTAAAACTTCTCCCAATTAAGAAAAATAAGAAAATATTTTATCTCCATAGAGATATTTTGGACCAAAAAAAAAGAAATGAAATAAATTTATAGGAAGATTAAAGGTGACTTATAAATTTATAATGCCGGTGTGCCCTCCCAGTCACTTATTTGTGGTACCCTTTTATTGAAGGCCTACAAATTAAGCTCATTAAAGACCGCCTATATATATATATATAGGTACTTGTGTTAGTAATTAGATGGGGAGACTAACCGAGGTGAAAAATAAAGACGTTATTGAATGCACCACCAGTACTCATATATAATTCCAAATTCCAAACTTTGGAAACGCATATACAATTCAAAATCCTATCTTATATATATATATAGACTTAAGCTGGAAAATACTGAAGAAAATAAAAGAAACGCATTAATGGCTTACCTTCTCAGAGAGGGCATCTTGAACAACAAGAATGTCACTTGTAATTGCAGCTATCACCTCTCCGGTGGAAGCTTCAGTGTCAAAGACACTAATATCTTGATTCAACATGGACCTCAAATATGCCATCCTCATCTTTGCCGCTTGCCTTTCCCCAGTATGCATCCAACAAGCCACCTCTTTTTTCATCATACCCATGGTGATCAGAGAGTTTGAATTAAAAATTTTATAATCAAAGAAATTAATAATATGGTAGAAGATGTTTCACATGTGTGAAGTAAGAAGAATAAATAACTGGTTAAATAAATTAAGAGTTTATTTATTTCATACCTATCCATGAGGAAAACAATATAGCTACGCTGAGATACACGAAATCCAGTGAGTACTGCACAAACAACCGTTGAAATAAAATTAGTCTGTCTTGAAATATAATATATAAATATATACTTTGCACTACTCCATCGATCTCAACCAATTCATTAGTATTTGGAAGGCCCAGAAAACCCAGAAACCCTTTCGTGGAAAAGCAGATAGAATATTATTGTCCCTATTGATGCATGCAGATCACTCAGGTAATGTTTAAAACCAGATAGCATGCATACATACCTTCGCAACTCTATGGGAAGCTTCTTTGGGGAAGAGATAAGCCATTCCAATAACATTTATCAACTTCCCGAAGAAAATAAAGAACACAGGTACAGAAGCTCCATGAACACATGCACCGATTGATCCGATTGCCATCAGAATGTAATCATACGAGTCCGCAAATGCGAATAGTTTTAGCAACGGGACTTTGCGCTGGTTTTTTCCCTTTCCTTTCTTCTTTTTCTTCATATCATCGGGATCGATTTTGCCGGAAAATGAACCTTGGTCTGCCATTTTTGCCTCAAGAAATAGCTAAAAATATGTTTATGAAAGAAAAGAGTGCGTCAAGAATGACATGAATATAGGAAGAGTACTGTAAGCTAGAAGATGTGAAGGAATAGAGATCGTTGAAGTCCTGCTAAATAACAATAATATGAGGAGGATAGGGAGGTGGGGAGCTGGAAAGAACATTAAATTACACGGAGGAAGAATAACAAGAAGTGGGAAGGAAACTGTTAGACAGATGTGTCATTAAGACACCAAAAAAAAAAAGGAAGAAAGAGGAGAATCCTAGCTGCAGAGACGAAGCTACGGGGGGGCTAGTGGGGCATGGCCCCAAATTTTTTAAATTTTTTACTAAGATAAAGGTTAATTTCAAAAAAAAAAAAGTACTGGCCCCACAACATTTATAGAAAAAAGTGTGAGGAAGTTAAAAACATGCGTGAGAAAGAATTAAGCAGTGAGTCCCAATTTTTTTTTTTAGAATAACACATCTTGCTAAATCAAAAAGAGTTGGAATTAAGCAAGAAAGGAAGGCAAGAAACGTAACCAAACATTAAAGGCTTAACCAGACATTGCGGCAGCCTTTACTATTTTTATGGAATAACGCATCTTGCTAAATCAAAAAGTGTTGAAATTCAGCCATTGAGAAAGGAAGGTTAATTATTAGTAGGCCATAGGGAGCGAGAGAGGCTATGTCTTCTCTCTAGAAGTTTTACCTCTGTGGCCGCCTGACTCTCCCCTCTAGCATCCTTTTCCGTCGGCTGGAAGAACTCCAGCTCCTTCCGCCTCCCTCTCCTCCTCTACTCTTGTCATATGTGATCGGATCCCTCAATAAACCCACATTTTCGACCATTTTTAGGGGCTTTATCCAAAAAATTTTGTAGCTAGATCTACGCTTTTCTGGAAGTTTTTGAAGACCACGACTGGCGGGCACGACATCTACATCGATTAGAGAGGATTTCTACACCGGCCAACTAGCGAAGGGACGACGCGTGTGCTCTCACGCGTTGTCGTGCGCGCGCATGGACCTCATGCGCCCGTCCCCTTTTCTTCCTTTTTCAGCAGCAGGTGGGCCTCTCCTGTATACACGCTCCAGGTGGCTGGCATCTGGACTTCCAGACACTTCACGCGGTTATCTCCATTGACCGGTCGGGCGACACATGTGGGCCCACGCGCGCGTGGATCTCACGCGCCTCCACTTATATGGTCGGTTTGTCGCCTTCAACTGCTGGTCTTGCCACCATATTTCGTTATCGCCTTTTTCTTTTCTTGTAATCATATTAGTTTGCATCCTGTTATGGTTTTTCTGCCCCCTGTAGGTCTCTGTATGTCCTTTGACTTTTAACAGCGGTCTTTCTAACGACGGTCTGTAAAAGTGCCGCTATATGTGACTTTCAGAGCCGTTTTTCGCGACAGCCGTTAAAAAATCGCTGTTAAAATCTTTGATATCTTTTAACAGCGGTCTTTTTAACGACGGTCTCACAAAACGCCGCTGAAAGTCACATATACCGGCGCTTTTGTAGACCGCCGTTAAAAAGACCGCTATTAAAAGTCAATAGAGTTTTGGCAACGGTTTTTTAGTGGCGTTTTAAAAAATGCTGGCGTTTCCCAACTTATAGCAGCGGTTTGAAAAACACTGGCGTTTCTCCGCTTATAGCAGCGGTTTCTTAGCAGCGTTTTTAAAAACGCTGGCGTTTCTCCCAGCATTTTTCAACAGCGGTTTTTTAGCGGCGTTTTAAAAAAGCGCTGGCGTTTCGCAACTTATAGCAGCGGTTTGAAAAACACTGGCGTTTCTCCGCTTATAGCAGCGGTTTCTTAGCAGCGTTTTTAAAAACGCTGGCGTTTCTCCCAGCATTTTTCAACAGCGGTTTTTTAGCGGCGTTTTAAAAAAGCGCTGGCGTTTCGCAACTTATAGCAGAGGTTTTTTAGCAGTGTTTTGAAAAACGTTAGCGTTTTTCCTCCTTTTCAACAACGGTTTTTTAGCGACGTTTTTAAAACGCTGGCGTTTCTTTGCTTATAGCAGCGGTTTCTTAGCAACGTTTTTAAAAACGCTGGTGTTTCTCCCAACGGTTTTTTAGCGGCGTTTTAAAAAAGCGTTGGTGTTTCTCCTGCTTTTCAACAACGATATTTTAGCGACGTTTTAAAACGCTGGCGTTTCTCTGCTTATAGCAGCGGTTTCTTAGCAAGGTTTTTAATAACGCTGGTGTTTCTCCCAACGTTTTTCAACAGCGGTTTTTTAGCGGAATTTTAAAAAAGCGTTGGTGTTTCCCAACTTATAGCAGGGTTTTGAAAAACGCTGGTGTTTCTCCTGCTTTTCAACAGCGGTTTTTTAGCGACGTTTTTAAAACGCTAGCGTTTCTCCGCTTATAGCAGCGGTTTCTTAGCTGCGTTTTTAAAAACGTTGGCGTTTCTCCCAGCATTTTTCAACAACGATTTTTTAGCGGTGTTTTAAAAAAGCGCTGGCGTTTCTCCAATTATAGCAGCGATTTTTTAGCATCGTCTCTCTTGATTTTCTACAGTGGTTTTTTAGCGATGTTTTATAAACGTTGGCATAGACCAAAAGACCTACTATACCAGCATTTTTTTGCCAGCTTTTTTTAGGCTAAAAGTCTGTGTTAGCGTTTTTTTTGTATGTGGCGACATTTTTAAAATACCACAAATTTTTTCCTATATTTTCCTAAACATGCTTTTTAAAACAGTAATACAAATGTAAATTAATAACACAATTAATTGTGTTAGAAAGACCGCTGTTAAAAACTTCGTTGTCTTTTAACATTGATCTTTTTAACGGCGGTCTAGAAAAAAGCCGTCGAAAGTCACCTATAGCGGCGTTTTTGTGTGACCTCTGTTAAAAAGACCGCTCCTAAAAGACAGTAAAATTATTTAACATCGGTCGTTTTAACAACGGTCATAAAAAGTGCCGCTATAGGTGACTTTCAGCAGCGTTTTTAATGACCGCTGTTAAAAAAACCGTTGTTAAGAGACAATGAAATTATTTAACAACTGTCAAAAAAAGCGTCATTATAGGTGACTTTAAGCGGCACATGTTATGACACCGGTAAAAAAAAGATGTTATAAATTGTTTATACTTATATATTATATGTCAGTATATATACAAAGTATGTAAAGAATGAATAAACCTTCTATACAAGTACAACCTAAAAAAATTACTTGGTTAATTCAATACCAATGAAGTCATTATTGTATAGTTTAGAAAACATCTATTATCATACTTATAATGAGCATTTATATTTTGAATAATTAGTAATATAATACTATTTAACTATTACATATTATTTAATTTCAAACAAAAATATATTATGAGATTAGCTTATGAAATTAAAGTAGATAACTTAATATATGGTCTTAGAGGCTATGATTTAGTCATTAGGTAGATACATATATATAAAGTACTTAGGTTAATTAGCACATATATATCATGTATATATATATAGTATAATATATATAATGTATTTTGATAGCAATATTATATGGAATTTGTTTTTTACTACAATGTAATATGTATAAGTATATAAGTGTACCCACATGTATTGTGACTCAATTTATTATATAATAAAATAAGACTTTTAAAAAATGGATAATAAGGATATGCATATTTATATAAGCAATAAGTATGTTGGTAATTAAAGTGAGATTAAAGTTGTTAATAAAATATGGAATTAGAGGGAGTGTTATGATAATTGAAGTTGTTATATGATATATTTTAAAGCACATAATTTAATATAATGGTCTTAGAGGCTATGATTTAGTCATTAGGTATATAAGTACATACATATAAAGTATTTAGATTAATTAGGTAGGTAAATACATATAAAGTACTTAGATTAATTAGGTAGGTACGACTTTATCAGAGACTATTTTAATTAAGATTATTTTAAATTATATATTATTACTCTCAACCTATTTTAATTAAGATTATTTTAATACTAAGTATAAAGATAACAACGATTTTTTACGTTGAAGTTATTTAAGGGAAATGAGGAAAAAAATAATAACTAATCAAACACGTGTTAAGTATAAGTGCATTTAACAACGGATTTTTTAACTGCGTTCACAAGAAACGTCGTTGAAAGTCACCTATAGCAGCGGTTTTTTTAATGACTGTCGTTATATCATATAATAGCTTAAATTTCCATAGTTGCATATTTCTTTAGCACAACCTAAAGAAATTACTTGGTTAATTTAATACCAATGAAATTATTATTGTGTAGTTTTGAATGTTGAGCCACTTCGTATTGCATATTATCTTATCCCCTTAAAGCTATGGTAATTAATTGCATATTATTTAATTTCAAGCAAAAATATATTTGTTTATTAGCTTTATTCAATTAAAGAACATAACTTAGAGACATACAGTATAATTAAAGAACATAACTTAGAGACATACTCCTCTCCTTCCGCCCCCTTCCAGGCGCCGTCAACTTCTGTACTTCACCATCATCCATGGCAGCAAAAATAGCGAGCGGCATCGTATCCACCGTGGCCGTCGTAGACGCCAATGAAGGTCCCGAAGGGTCCAGACTCGATCTGACTCTGATCCTCGAGGACCTGGTTTGCCTGGACCACGGCCATGAAGAAATCCTCGGTCGCATACTTGCCGCTGTCGCGGAACTAGAGCAATCCATCCTTGCCATCTCTACCTCTAGTGCTGCAATGGCTGCCGACCACATTGACGGAATTGAATTTCTCACTGCCGTGCTGCCCGCCAAATGGCTTCCAGCACAGAGAGATCAGATTCATCATTATTTCTCTCATATTGTTACACATGATTTATTTTGCAGTTTGTGTGGCTTTTCAAGGAGCAGAGGCCCACAGCTCCTCACTGGAGAAATCAACGGCCTTACGTCATGGCTCAAAGGGTGCGCATTTATTTCTTTATGGTTTTAGTAACATTGTGATTCAATTAGAGGTAGCATCAATGGGGAACAAGAAAGGGAAAAGTTGTCTAAGACGGTTAAGTATATGCACATTGTAGAGTAATAACTTAACATTTATTGAAAAGGAAATGATATTAGAGGATTAGATGGAAGATTTAAATGCTTTGATTCCTACAGCAGTACACACATGCTTTTTATGAGTGATTCTTGTGTTTGTTCATCCATCGTAGGTTGATATGGTTGTTGATGATTGCAATGTGGAGAAATGCACCCTTATCATCACTGGTTACCTGCGTGCTCATAGCCTCTCAGTGAATCAGCTGGTAACTAGTCCAGCCGTTGGATTGCCTTTTCTTTCATTTTTAGGTGGTTGACTTATTTCCATTGATCTCAGGTCCATATTTCTGGTGCTGGGGATTACCAGTTAGGCAAAACCGAAATTCTAAAAGATCCATTTCCTCTGAACCCAAGAAAAGAACAGGACATCATGGACTCTGATGAAGTGCATGGTGTAGAGGTAATTTTTGTTTACTGAAGATATATATATGGAACAGCTTTATGTAGTGAACTTTTTTAGGACTTATCTTCTTAATCACTGAAGTAGTTATGCAATTCACTACTAGTATTATGCCTTGATCTGGCTCACAAGAGCTAAGGAGGCTGTATGCGTACCAATTATCATATTGATGGAAGGACTAGGAGTGGATTGAGGATGAAGAGATTGAATGTAAAGCTTTCCTAGAGACTTTGTTACCAAATCAGAGTTAATATTTTTTTTTTGATAAGTTAAATCAGAGTTAATATTGCTTATCCAAAAATCAATTGGAGGAATAAATTATGTTTTCCAATATCTTACAGTTATTCTTTTCTCTGGTTCATTGTAATGCGTAAAAATTGATTTGAACTAGGGAATTCTTGAAGTTGAGACATAAAGTTATATACTAGTCAAATTGCTTCAAGCTAAATCATGATATTGATGCTACTTTTGCACTTTAGTCTAGTATTGGAGCTTATTTCAGAAACATATCTGTTTTTGCTTTCTCAATACAGCCTCTATAAGATTATCTTATTCTGAAACAATGATTTTTTTTTCTCAATTATGCCTTCTTTTTTTTTTGCTTTAAAAAAGTCCCGTCATTTAGTTGAGATTGCTTTTGGGTGATCCGTTTCAGATCATTCCAATGTCAGCAATGCTTCCAAGAGCCTGTTTTTGCCCAGCTGACAAGTATAGATTTAGTTGGAGTTCAATAACACTAAGCTGTGTTAGAATCCTATTGTTGCCTTTTATTCAGTCTTAGATAGAATATGTTGCGTGCTTCAGTTTTTGGAACCAGATGTTTTTGGGGCAGCTGTCGGTGTGCCTGGAAGGTTGTTTATGAGCATAATAGTGCTACTGGGTAAAACTCATGCGATTCAAAATCGAATTTGTATAGCTCTAAGGATTTCATGTGGAGGAAGCTAAAAATTGATTATTTTTGGCTGTATATGCAGTTTCTTGTTTTATGATTACTGCAACTGGGAGGAATGAGACATGATAATAATGCATGTTTGTCATTTATTTTGAATGTGTCACGACTGCGATGGTGATGAAATTTTGATATGTTAGACAATTGTCACTTGCTTTTGGCATTAGCTAACATTTTCTGTCTGTCTAATGTAGACCTGTTTCTTTTTCATTTTATTTGACTATTTCAGGTGATTCGCTCCTTGGCTCCTGATCCCTTGAAGCAAGAGCCTATACTTGTTGAAAATGTTCCTGATCCTCTTGCTGGAGATCAGGTAAGTGGCATGATATGTAGAATCATGTACATATCTAAAAAATCAAGTATGGAATTCTTCATATGTCTGAATCAAGTATGGAATCCTACGCGCAATTTTAAGTGCTTACAAGCTTTTCATAACATATGGACGGTTCTGAATCTGTTGGTTTAGCATTGGTAGTTAAGTTCTCTGCTCACCTATAAATGTGGACTAGCTCTTGAATTTGAAACTCTTATTTGTGTTTGCACAGGGAAAACAAATGAATAGAAGAGCTTCTATACTTGTTTGTTTTCTAACATGCACAAAGGCGCAAATTTCTTTTTTCATTATGTTTTGTTCTGGTGCTGCTTATTGGTCATAGTTTGTATGGATGTTGCAGATTGTCTCTCATAGTACCCCAAGTACTACCTACACTTGCAACTGGTTGGAGACACTGCAGAGATATCTACGAGCTTTATCCCAATCTTTTGATATTATTTTTTTTTTCAGGTTCTCTGGCCTGATGGAACATTTTTCCCAAGAGTAGGTGTTCATTTAATTTGTTTTGTTCGTGTTTATTGGTTTTCAATTTTTGCAGCTTCTTGAGTCAATTTTAGGGAGTCCACCTTGCTATTGGATGTGTATTTGTTGTTATAACATTTATATTTCTAGAGACTACTTGTAAGTTGGGTTTGAGATTATGCATGAGCTAACCTATTTCTATTACTGTTATTTCTAGAGACTACTTGTAAGTTGTGTTATTAATTTAAATTTGTATTACTGTTTAAAAAAACATGTTTAGGAAAATATAGGAAAAAATTAGTGGTATTTTAAAAATGTCGCCACATACAAAAAAAAAACGCTAGCACAGAATTTTAGCCTAAAAAAATGTTGGCTAAAAAATGCTGGTATAGTAGGTCTTTTGGCCTATACCAGCATTTTTCTGGGCTATAGCAGCGGTCTTCTTTTGGACTATGCCAGCGGTTTTAAAAACGCCAGCGTTATTTGCTAAAAAACCGCTGTTGAAAATAAAAAGAAACGCTAGCGTGTTTTAAAAATGCTGCAACAAAACCGCTGCTATAAGCGGAGAAACGCCAACGTTTTTAAAAACACCGCTAAAAAACCGCTGTTGAAAATCAGGACAAACGCCAGTGTTTTTAAAACGCTGCTATAAGCGAAGAAGCGTCAACATTTTTAAAACCGCCGCTAAAAAATCGCTGTTGAAAGCTGTGGCATTACCAGCGGTTTAAAAACGTCGCTAAGTGACCGCTGTTAAAAAGTAGGGAATCACCAGCGTTTATAAAAAACGTTGTTGAAGACATTCCCCGACGGAGAAAAGACAGCGGTCGGAAAACGCTGGTAAAAAACCGCCGGTAAAAGTTTAGTGGCGTTTTTTGGGCTTTTGCCAGCGGTTTCCGACTGCTGTTGTATCCCCTTTTTTGTAGTGATTCTCTGATTGGTTGGAGTATTCTCCAACAAAAGATGTTGTCTGTTGTCTTCCATACTATCTTATCAATAGACATATTTACTGCTATTATAGATTCTCAATTGCAAGAGTTAAATAGCAGGTTTAATGAGAATTCAATGGAGCTTCTTACTCTTAGTGTTTTTTTGGATCCTAGAAATGATTATCAGTCATTCGATATTGACAAGATATGCAGTTTTGTAGAGAAAGTTTACCCTGGAGATTTTAATGAGCAGGAAAGAACTCTTTTGAGATTTCAGTTGCAACACTTCGAGTACGAGGTGCATCATCATTCAGAGTTACATAACTTGTCTACCATTTCTGATTTGTGTCAAGTATTGGTAAAAACTGGGAATTCATAAGTTTATTATTTGGTTGAAAGATTGATTCGACTAGTGTTAACTCTTCCAGTTTCAACTGTAACTACTGAACGAGCTTTTTCAGCGATAAAAATTATCAAGACAAGACTTCGAAATAAGATGGAAGATGACTTTCTTGCAGATTATCTTGTTGTTTACATTGAGAAAGAAGTTGTATAAGGTTTTAGTACTGATGTGTTAATTGATGATTTTTACTCGTTAAAGGAATGTCGGGTTAAATTAGCATAGTTGATGAAATTTTGACTTTTACTTATTGTTTATTTTGATTATAATGAAAATTTGAATATTTTATTTTTTGCATAGGCTTTTAGGATTTTTTAATTTCAAGTAAAAACTATATTTGACCGCCTAAGGACAAATTGTGACTTCGTCACTGCCTAGCTGGGTTATTGGGTCCAAGTTAATTACTGGCTAGCTAGTTGACTATTTTAGGAGATAATCTTGTGAGCGACAGTGGTAGGGGGCAGAGTAGACTGTTATCGTGAGATTTGTGGAGATAGTTTCTTTGAGATTTTCAATTAACTCTCATCTCGCGAAAGCTAGCTAGCGTCGGACCTAACGGGCTTTTATGACGGCCTCTTTTTTCTTTTGGCTTATCACGCATCATTTTAATGCAACGAGCTAGTTTGGCAGTAGGATCAAGCTCATGATCGATGTTCTAGTGAGCTTTGGTGCGAAACATTTTGCCTTAGCAACAACTTACACGTGCAGGACAAATAAAAATAGACAGGCAGACACAACTGAGACAAGGAGTATCGCCCATATTCAATTGAGTGGAGCCCAAAAGTGAACGATTGCTTTTTGGCCCTTCTTGACAGAGTAATTAATTTGGACCTGATCCTTTGTAGTTGCGAATACGTGTGATATATACTAGATAATTTTTGGGTTAATTATAAAAAATCTTCACGATTTTGTATATCAATCTCAAATACTTACGTGACACGTTACATTTCAGCCGTGCACTCCGAGTCAGTCTTAAATGACATGTTTTCCATCACATGTGCAAGGCACATGACACCCAGATCACTCGAAATAACCAGATTGCCCCTCCCATGCACTTACAGTTCGACTGAAGCTTCTGAACATCAACTCCAAATTCCTTGCCTCTCCGGTCAGATATGTGGCTGACCAAATTCATTGTCTGGAGATTTTGTGGTACTCTTTATCTCTCTTGCCCTCTCTCTCTCTCCCCAACTCTCCTCAATCATCCATGCCCGACAGCACCGACGCCGGCTCCCGTCACCACCTCTCCGTCACTCCCCCATATCGACAGTGTCCATCCCCCCAGATCTCGAAAGCCTTATGGAGAAGATCTCGAAGGCTGATTCAAACGAATTCGTTTCCGTCGATATGGAGAAGATCTATCTCGGTGAGGAGGTTCGGTTTCTTTTTCTTTTCCCCTTTTTTTTGTTTACTACGAATCGATTTTAAACGCTTTTTTTTCTTTTTCGTTTGCATTCTCCCATGACTAGTTTTAAAGGTTGTAAAATCCATCTTCATTCTTTTGGTTTCTAGGACTTTGTTATGCTGCATTTGATTGAATTGGTCGTGGTTGATGCCCTGTTTGGTTGCTGAGAAGGGTTGGAGAACTAATGGGGGCTAATATTTGTCAATTTTTCTAGTAAACAAATTTTTTTGTGATTTTTACCAGTATGAGAAGTGGTTCTTTCCATTTACGGTTCTTTGTTAATTTTTCCAAGGTCACAAATCCATTCTTCTGGTGAAGCAGTTGAATGCGAACCGGATTTGTTGTGTTTAGTCCCCTGAATGTATATCATTTCAGCACTCACCTCTCTTGATATTTGCAGATTGCTTATTTTCTTACATTAGTACACTTAGCAATATAGTAAACTAGATTATTAGTCAGCTAAGGAGTTTTTTCCCGGGAATTATTTCTTTCAGAATCTGAGTTCACATTCTTTGTCTCCAAGAAACCCTTCAGTTTGTCATAAAAGCCGTATTTCTTTACAATTTGTCCATATAATGGTTGAATTTGTTCTCCCGTGGAGCAAATTTCGTATCCCCATGGATAAATGATTGTTTTTTTGCGATATTATAGTGACTTTTCGGATATATTTGATTTTAAACGCATTCGTAAAATTTAATGTTGCTTATATTAACTTTACTTTGTTCGTCTTAACTTGTAGGAAAGATGGAGGCACTACAGCTAGAGCACGAGTATGAGGTATTGCGAATGAAACCAGGTTACATGTGTGGTTTAGATAATTTAGTTTGGCTAGTTGGATCATCATCTTCTGTGTTGTCTATTGATCTGACTCGGAGATTGGAGAAGGCTAGATTAGATAAAGAAGAGGTCAGGACTAGACAAAGGAATATGATGAGCTAGCTTTCCAGCAAGCAAAAATGGAGACGACAACTCGAGAGCAGCAAGAGCATATGGAGGAGCAGCAGCAAAAACAATTACGAGAGAACAAACAGAGGCTACAACAAATGCAAAATAAATGCATGAGCAGATGATGAAATACATAAGACAATTAATATGACATTCCATGCTTTGACGAAGATTTGGGTATATTGTCTATTTCAAATTTGATTTCGATTATTATGTTTTTATTTATTATTATGATGACGCAATATTAGTAGACAATTTTTAATTATATAACTTATAGTTAATAAAATATTTTGAGTATGATGTGTAATTTTTTTTAAATGGATAATTAAATAAATTCTTAAATATTAATATAAATAAAATAGTGTGTGAACGTATCTAGACCTGTTTGAACATGTGCCATTGTTGTGCACACGACAATATGTGAATGTTGTTTGCACGTTTATTACTGTTCACACACCTGTTTTTAATAAACGTCTACAAGTAACCTAACAATGTGCGAACGACATCTTGAGTGACAGATTTTTGATATGTCAGAAAATGTTTATCCGTGCAAACATACTATTCGTCAACTAGAAGATAACATTCGCACGCGTGATGCGAATACACGGAAAGAACTAAGGTGACACATGTCACACAAAACAGTCACAGACGTTCTTGTGCGACGAAATTCGTTATATGTCACTCAAAATCTTTGCTGATTGGATTATTGGGACATACTAGTTGATAATTTGATTTTTTCACCCAAAATCTTTTCTAACAAAATTATAATTTTTGGGGCAACAAAATATTAAAGGGTTAAAATATACTACTTAATGCAACAAAATATCTTAAGAGTTGAAATATCAAAAATTAAGAATACTAAAAATATTTAAATACACGTATCATACTATTTGCTGATACTGAGAGGTGACAATTGAAAAATCATATTAACTGAGATATCCATCAATAATTAACCAAACATACATGTCAAAGTAATGAATATAAATGTCACTAAAAAAATAGGTCTTTATCAATAGTCTTTATAGCGACGGTCACAAAAAACGCCGTTAAATGGTGTATTTAGCAGCGTTTTCTTAAAACGCCACTAAAAGTTAGGTATATAGCAGCGGTCTTTATAGCGGCGGTCTACCCCATTTAGCAGGGGTCGTGTTAGCCTAAATACCCCCTTTGCAGCGTTTTTTACTAAAGATTTAAGCTATAGCGGCGGTCACACTGACCGCCGCTAGAAATTAGGTGGCTACAGCAGCGGTCACACTGACCCCCGTTGTAGCTTACACCTTTAGCAGCGTTTGTGTCAACAAATGCTGCTATAGGTATAAGTCCAAATTGTTTTTATTAATTATATGTTTTAAAAGTTAATAATTATTTTATTCCTTTTAATATATAATTTTATCTTTTCATGTATTTGAAAAAAATTATTTTAAGGGACCTAATTAATAAAATATGAAATTAAAGAGAGTGTTATGAACATTGAAGTTGTTATAATGATATATTTGAAATTATAATCGATTGTTGTTATGGTAATTGCATATTTATTGACTAAATCTATGTAGTTTAGAAAATATCTATCATTATATTTATAATGAGAATATATATTTTGAATAATTAGTAATATAATACTATTTAATAGTCTTTAAGACCATATATTAAGTTATGTACTTTAATTGCATAAGCTAATCTCACAATATATTTTTATTTGAAATTAAATAATATGTCCTAATTAAATAGCAATTCTTTACTAATAATTCAAAATATATATGCTCATTTCAAGTACGATAATAAATATTTTCTAAACAACTTAGATTTAGTCATTAAATATGATTAAGTCATTAAACCGTCCTGTTTCACAACGATCTTTTTAATCGCGGTCACTGTCAGTCGCTATATACCCAGTTTCACTTTCATTTTAATTTGCCCCACACGCCTTTAACCAAATCTAGTTCCCCATTCAGGATCGAGGAAGCCCACCAAACACCGCTCCTCAATCCCTCTCGGATCTTCGTCTTCGATTCACATTTTTCGTGACCAGCGAGAATGAACGACGCCGATGTATCCAAGCGGTTCCAGCAGATGGTCAAGTTCATCCTCCATTTTTTGGTGTAATGCCTGGGCTGAAGAGTTCGGATTCTGTGAATAATGATGATGTGTTTGCGTCTTTTGCCACGTCGCCGAAGCATAGTGCTCCAATTGGGGATGTTTTGCACTACCAAATAAATTACCCTTTTTTCTTCTTATCCGGCCTTTTAATTTTCCTTTGAGCTCAAACGTTGATTGGTGATGCAGGTTGGGAACTTCATAAACTACATTAGCAGGTTTCTAGCAGGCTTCATTATTGGATTTGCTAGAGTCTGGCAAATCACTCTGGTAACACTCTCTATAGTCATTGCTGGCGGCCTCTATTCTTGGGTGGCAACTGGTCTCATTGCCAGAGTTCGAAAATCCTATGTTGAGGCCGGTGAGATTGCTGAAGAGGTCAGTACAGTGACTCTTTCGTGATCATATTCCAATAATGTAGTATTAAAAGTAATAAAATGAGGTAAATTCATACTTAGCCCCGTAACTATGAAAAAAAATCAAATGAGTATCTCTAATTATCAATTCGGCTTTTTGAGACCCATAATTTTTAAAAATGATCAATTCTAGCCCGTCTAAATTAGGAGGCTGTTCGGTGGTGTAGAATTTTGAGAATTTTTTGTGTTTTGAGAATTTTTAGGTGATGTTAACTTTATTGGCATGCGTGCAGTAGTTATTTTTAAGTGATGTTAAAAACATGTTCGGTTTGTGTATTCTCAGGATTCAAAAAATCCTGAGGATACACAATTGCCGAACAAGCCCTAGGTGTTAAATTCAACGCAAAATCATGTAAAATGACAAAAATGTCACTCCAAGATAAAATTACTAAAAAATTCATTAAAAATAAAAAATAATTTTTTTAAAATAAAACTATGGAAAATCTATTTCAATAATATATTTATTTTTACATTATTTCTTAAATTTTTATTATTTTTATTTATTTTTTAAAATTTAGTTTTTGAGGGGCATTTTAGTCATTTTAAAATAAAAAAGTTATAGGTCTCAAATTGTCGAATTGATAGTAAAGAGTACCAATTTAATTTTTGTTCATACTTATGAGGTTAATTATGACTTTACCCCCAATGAAATCCATAATCTGGTGTTGTTTTGTTTGCAAAGATCATAACAGAATTTAACTAATTTGGAAATTTCGCACAAAAAGACTCTGATCTCCTTGATATTATTGTGTGACCCTCAGGTGACTGGGAACGTTAGAACAGTCCAAGCATTTGCCGCAGAAGAGAGAGCAGTGAGGTCATATAAGACTGCTCTCATGAATACGTACAAGTATGGGAAAAAAGGAGATTAGCTAAAGGGCTAGGACTAGGCTCTCATGGGCATTGCTTGTTTGGTTCACTAGCATTGTTCACAAGAATATCTCAAACGGCGGGGAATCCTTCACCACTATGCTCAGTGTGGTTATTGCTGGCCTGTACGTGAAGACTTTCCTTCTGTTATTTTTCTTCCATCCAATTGCAGGAACCCTTCACCACTATGCTCAATGTTATTAGTCCTATGCATTTTGCCGCTTTACCCTATGTGGGTTGGTATCAAATAGTACTGCATCTTACCTTGTATTTCTATATATGATAGAGTATGACTGAGACTTGAGATCCCTGGCTCACGATGGAAGCTATAGTAGTGTAGTTTCCGGTACGTCTGGTGACAGGATCCCTGGACACTGAACGGCCGCTCGATACAATACCAGTTTATAATTTGCACGTAGTATCTTAGACCTATATTTCTCGATGCTGGAAAGTGGTTTTAAGCTTATTATATAGTGATCATTTAACTTCTTATCCAAAGTTTGGTATCAGAACTCCTTGAAACAATAAGCGTGTATCTTTTTTTTTTTTTCTAAATAATAAGCGTGTATCTACTTCTATTGCTTCTCAGGTCACTAGGGCAGGCAGCTAGCCCCAGATATTACTGCTTTCATCCAAGCGAAGGCTGCTGCCTATCCCATTTTTGAGATGATAGAGAGGGACACCTTGAGCAGGAAGAGCTCCAAAACGGGGTGTAAACTGGACAAAATAGAGGGCCACCTTCAGTTTTAGAATGTGTCTTTTAGTTACCCATCTCGTCCTGACGTAGTCATCTTCAATAAGTTGTGCCTCGATATCGCTCCTGGAAAGATTTTAGCTCGTCGGAGGAAGTGGGTCTGGGAAGAGCACGGTCATATCTTTGATTGAACGATTCTATGAGCCACTTTCTGGAGAAAAACTATTAGATGGGCACGATATCAGAGAGCTTGACCTGAAGTGGCAAAGGCAGCAAATTGGCTTGGAAAATCAGGAGCCCGCCCTTTTTGCTACGAGCATTAGGGAGAACATACTCTATGGGAAAGAAGATGCCACCGTTGAAGAGATTACACGTGCAGCTAAACTTTCAGAGGTTCTCTCATTTATAAACAACCTCCCAGATAGATTTGAGACTCAGGTACCCTATCTCTATTTGTTTTGCTGACAGGCGAAAATTATATCATTTTATTACTTTTGTCAAATTATGCTCAAAAGTATTGCCAGATATCTTTGATTTGTATCTTCAGGTGAAGATCTAATCATTAAAACAAATGAGAAATAGGCTACGTAGTCGCTATAAAATTGGTCGGAGAAAAGAAATAGCAAAAAGAGATTTTCACTCAACAGCGACGAAGTAGTGCACAGATTAATGAGATCGGTTATTGTGTTAAGCGGGAGGGTGTGAAGCCGTGTGGAGCACTGGTCAGGATCTTCCCGTAGCAAATCTGACGGTCCCCAGCTTGCCACCGAATAAATGAGGAAAACGCTTCAAACCCGGTCTTTATTGCTAGCATGGAAGCCGGTCTTTATTGAGGAACCCGGTTGTAAATTCGAATCGGTCAGGGATTTGCTCGTCTTCTCCATTTATCTACATTTGATAGGAATTTGTGAGTGATTCTTCTCCATTTTCACTCTATTCCTTTTCTTCATCGAATCTGTCCATTGTTTCATGGGTTTGCTTCCTTTCTCTATCAATTCTCGTTCTCTATCGAATCTGTCCATTTTTTTTCTTAATTTTTCTCTCCGTCTTTCGTGTTTGGGTGTTTGGGCTCATTGGTTATCTGTTGTTTGGTTTATCTATTGTTTCTGCTCTATCCATCTTGTTGGCATCTTCTTTATTTTTTCTTGTATTTGGCAGTCTTCTGTTGCAATTGTCTGTGTTGTCGTGTCGTATTTGTGTCATGCATAACAGGTGTTTGTTTACATGCCTCTGTCACTTTTCCTGTTTTTGATTTGTGGTTTCTTCGTTGGTTTGTGTATTGCCTGCCATATGTTTGATAAACTGTCTTCGTCAGTTAAATTGCCAACCAGTTGCAAGCTCCCATTATATACTCGTTTGTGTATTGCCTGCCATATCTCACACATTCATGACCAGGAAGTGCAATTTATTTTGGTCTAGTTGTTGCCGTGATGACATTCTAATTTGGTTTTGCGTTTAATTTTGATACGGTTTTCATTGTCATGGGGGGTGAGAGTGGGAATGAGTCATGGTTGGGCAGTTTGAGGCGGATGTCCAGGAAGAGTGTGTCAGACACGGACAAGAGGGTGATTGAAATTTTGGCATTTGAAGTTGCTAAGTTGATGCTAAAGGTGATTAATTTTTGTTTACCTTATTACCGGGGTTTGTCGTAGAATCTTGTCCTAATTACTACATACACTTTACAGATCTCGTTCCAGGTGATTTCATCCATGTTATTGGGGATGCTCATGTTTACCGTACTCATGTCCGACCTCTGCAGGAGCAGCTTCAGAAACTCCCAAAGCCTTTTCCAATAAGTGTAATGTTAAAGCAAGACTTTGTTGACGCTTTTTCTTATCTCATCTTGAAACATATTAATGGTGGGGGAAAGGTGCAGTTTGGGTCTCTTTGTTGAACGTCCAAAAAGAATTATTACGTTTTGATATTCCCAACAACTCTGATCAGTGTAAGGCAGACCACTCAATCAGCTATAGGTTTTACCTATATCCATAAGAAATACAACTCCACGACTCACAAATAAATAGTGTTTTTCTTCCCTTTGTGGCTAACTTCTGGACTGACTATTTACAAAATTTGAGGAAGAATTGCCTCTTAAAAAGGAGAATAAATATTGGAATTCATGAATTGCAACAGTTCAGGACAGAATGCAACCACGCTATGTCTCAGTGATACACATACGGTCATTAACCACACTTTTGCTTTCCAATTCACTGACAATTATACATTACTACCATTATAACAACATGCCATCAAAAACTCAATAGTACAGATCAATTACTACCTGTTGTCTCTTTGCAAGCTGCCACCGCACAACACGATGGACAATATCTTTCCTAATAGGTACATCAAACACATCACCAGCCAAAACCATGAAGCCTTTGTCTTCACTGTGAAAATTTGTTACAGGGATTACCATGAAACAATGCTTCGTTAAATTTTTCATAGACAAATATAATTTCCAAACAGCAAGTAGTGGTTAATTACTTGTGCCAATTGATCCATAACCACAAGATAAATACATCATAATTTATAAGTGCTAACAAGGAAGTCAAAATCTTGAATGAACAACTAAATAGATATGCAAATACGCTAACTACTACATAAGGAAAAGAAAAATGATGAGGATCATGCCTACCAAAAAAATTTAAAGTCAATCTATAAATGTAAGTGTCCACAAACTCCGGTACCTCAAACTTCATGATGATGTTTCAGTTCTCCCCATACCTATAGTACGCTCTGCGGATACCACAGGCGTTTTGGACAATAAGCCAGATGGAAATGCTCCTTCACCAGATTCAGTGTTCAGAATGGAAGTTGAAAGCCATCTATTGGCAAGGATAGACGACCCACCCTACAATAATCCATGTAATGTAGGCTTTTGGCTAAAACGGCAAAAATACAATAAGAAACCAAAACTAACAAATTGGCGTGTTGAATATATGATTGTTGTGTACATTCTAGCAGTATAGCTCGTGACACCCAGAGAAATCAAACTTTCCAGAAAGGGTGGCAAAAGAAAATATATTCGGAACGCCGGTCCAAGATTCATTCCCTCAAATGGAAACAAAGCCCCTATTTTTAAGCTTAAAGCAGACACTGAAAGAGAAAAGACAAAACCTTTGATTCTTACCTCAAAGAGCAAGCAGGGGAGGAAGCAGGGGCAGGGGAGCAAGTAGGGGAGGAAGCAGGGGCTTCGGGGCTAAGCACAGGGAGCAGAAGTGGTAAATCGAAACAATCTTCGAAATGGGGAATGAATTTCGAATCCCTAACAATGTTCGAAACCGAATCGGTCTACCCATCATGAAATCGGTTCCTCAACTAAAACCGGGTTTTGCCCTCATTTATTAGCTGGCAAGCTGGGGACCGTCAGATCCTGACTGGGGAGATCCTGACCGGTGCTCCACACCGCTTAACAGCACACCGCTTAACACAATAACCCGTCTCCAGATTAATATCACGTGTGCCCATTTTATGCAGGTTGGCGAGCGAGGAATTCAAATATCAGGGGGACAAAAGCAAAGGATAGCAATATCGCGCGCAATTTTGATGAACCCGTCGGTCCTCTTACTTGATGAAGCTACAAGTGCACTGGATGCTGAGTCTGAGAAGAGTGTACAGGAGGCACTAGATCGTGTCATGGTCGGACGAACAACAGTAATCGTAGCCCATCGCCTTTCTACCATTAGAAATGCAGATGTGATTGCGGTTGTACAAGAAGGAACGATAGTAGAAACGGGGAACCATGAGGAGCTGCTTTCAAACCCAGATAGTGCCTACTCATCAGTCATCACTAATTCAACTCCAGGAGGCAGGTTCTCTGCAACGCCACCCCTCATTGGTTCATTCCTTGGGACGGCCACCAAGGTACTTTACTTACTCTATAATGCTGCGGCAACTTTCTCTGTACGTTAAACAACTCGATTTACAATCAACTTAGCCAAGGTATTTTCTTTTCGTGATATTGCAATACCATCATTTGGGTTCCCAGCTCGACAATTGGTGACATGCTATAGAAAACATCCTCCTTTGTAGTTGCAATAGGATGCAAGTAGCAGTTACTCTGACACAGGGTTGTCACTTGTCACCACTCACCTCCGACTTCCCCCTATGCGCACCTCGGAAATATATCTGTTTTTCTTCATACATACAACGTTTAGGAGGAGAGTAGTACCAAAAATACCATCGACAAAAACAGGTTGCCCAATAATTAAAGGTCGAGATGAAGATGTCACTATCAAACATTTTAATGTTTAATGCCATACTCTGTGTTCTGCTTTTATGTTTTAACTCTTGAACCTAATAATAACTATTAGTTACAATAACTTATTTGTAGCATAAGGTACTCACGAGAACTCTCGCGAACAACCACAAGCTTTGGTGCCAGTTTTCGTTCTGACAATGATTCTGTGGGACTTCTTGGTGCTGATGGAGAGGAGAATGTAAAGGCGCAGCGTGTTTCTAGTAGAAGGCTGTACTCCATGGTTGGTCCAGACTTGGTTTATGGGGTGGTCGGCACAATATGTGCGTTTATTGCTGGAGCTCAGATGCCCCTTTCGCTCTTGGGGTGTCTCAAGCACTTGTAGCATACTACATGGATTGGGAAACAACACGTCATGAGGTAAAAAAGATTAGTTTGTTGTTCTGTGGCGCTGCCGTTATAACAGTCATTGTTCATGCATTCGAGCATCTGTGTTTTTGTATCATGGGAGAGCAACTTACTCTTCGTGTGCGAGAGAAGATGTTTTCAGGTAAGTTTTATTCATGCCGCTGCCAAAAATCAGGTTTCCACATGAAACGAGGGACTACTTAACTGATGTTTCTTTCTTCTGCTGGTGTCCAAATGGTTCCTAATTCTTTACACAAAAATAAAAGTTGATTTCATCAAGATAGAGAATTTATTGCTTTTCGCCCATTTGTACTTAAAACTTTTCGTCTGGCATCCAATTGCAACCATTTTGAGGAATGAGATTGCATGGTTTGATGACACAAACAACACAAGTTCTATGCTGTCATCGCGTCTGGAGAGCGATGCAACTCTGTTACGGACTATAGTTGTGGGTCGCACTGTTGTGATCGTAGGATCGTCGCAGCGGAAGTCAGGATCTTTGAAATCAGAGCAGCCCAAGCGTTCTGCCTCCTTTTGATCCACGCACACAGGTTTGAGCTGAGAGAGAATCTAGAGAGATAAAGAGGAGAGAGAAACTCTCTTTCTTGAAAAAATGAAATTCTCTATCTCTCAAATGAATTCTGAGCTATTTATAATGGCTGGCTCAGAACCCAAGTGTGCTATAGCGTTGGATCTTTAGGGATCTCAAATCTCGGCCGTAGGATCATCATGAAAAACTCTTTTTCATTAACTCCCTTATATTATGTATACCGAATTTATGGGCTTCTACAAATTGTGATCATGTCCATTAACATATCACAATTGACCCCCGAGATAATGAGACTATTTTTGTGAAATCCCTTTTGCTAACAATTATATGCTTATTTATCCTTCCACCATACTATATTCCACATGAGCTAATAGGACCGGAATAATATCACCGATTAAGTCCCTAGCTCATATAATTCTTAATTCTTAGTCTGTGCCTAGTTGGACTTCCAAAACCTTTCGAAAATTTTTTTCGCAAATATTTACTTAATATATATTATATAAAAACCCGTGAAAACACTTTTCACAAAATCAAGCTGCAGCGTTTTTACAGGAGTCCAACAATATACAGACATAATGAATATACTGCCTCATCAAGAGACTGGTGGATTCCATATTGAGCAATTATACAAATTCACTTACTATGCACAAGGCCCAACATTGTCTGGAATATTTGATCTGCGAAAGATCATCACCAAATGACTCAGTCAAAGCACAAGCACACAACAAGCAAAACTGCACAACTCTCTCAGGTCTAAGGACAACATAAGCTAATTGTGCTGAATACCATTCTCTACATCAGTGATCATTTCCAGAGGGTATTCATAGTTGATCCCGTTCAGTGCATGTACTCTTACATTACACTCACTCGTCTGCTTAAGGTCATCACCTCAATGACGGAGTCCATCATTCTATCTTATAGAGGCACAACGAGTGTAGACTTATTTGTACATAAACATGTATCTTGGTCTAGAACAAAGTGAGTCAACAAGGATCCGAAAAACCATACTCCCCGCCTCCGATTCATTAATCATTGGCCTGACTTTTCTACAATGTTACTCAACAAATATGACATCTTATGTCATTATAAATATGACATCTCATGTCATTGCAAATATGACATCCTATGTCATTGCATGTACCCAAAAATAATATACAAGTGATTAAACAACAATAATAATTATCTCATAATTATGCAAAATGATTGGTTTTGAGGGCATACATCTAACAATCTCTCACTTGCACTCAATACCAATCAAACATGTATTTAATACCCATAGACTCTAAATGTTTCTCGAATACTCTCTGAGTCAATGGTTTAGTGAACGGGTCTGCGAGGTTCTCAGCTGATGCTATTTTAGCCATCACTACATCACCCCGGTTCACAATGTCTCGAATAAGATGAAATTTTCTTTCTATGTGTTTTCTCCTTTGATGAGCCAGAGGTTCCACCGCCTGTGCTATCGCACCATTGTTGTCACAATAAATGGTGATTGGAGACTCTATCGAAGGAACAACTTCAAGCTCTTGTATGAATTTACGTATCCACACAGCTTCCTTTGCAGATTCGCTGGCAGAAACATATTCCGCCTCAGTAGTGGAGTCAGCAGTGGTGTTCTGCTTTAAACTTCTCCAACTCACTGCTCCTTTACCCAATGTAAACACAAATCCAGATGTAGATCTTCTATCATCAATATCTGATTGAAAATCTGAATCTGTGTATCCCTGGACAATGAGCATATCCTCTCCACCACACACTAGACAATAGTGTTTGGTTCTTCTCAAGTATTTGAGAATATGCTTAACCGCTGTCCAGTGTCAGGGCCTGGGTCTGACTGATATCTACTCACAACACTAATTGCATGACTGATATCCGGCCTTGTACAGAGCATAACATACATGAGGCTTCCTACAACTGAAGCATAAGGAAACTTCCTCATCTTATCTCTCTCTTCCTGTGTCTTAGGAGACATCGTCTTAGAGAGATGAATATTATGCTTAAAGGGCAAGAACCCTTTCTTGGCATCCTGCATACTGTACCGCGCCAATATCTTGTCAATGTAGTGGACTTGTGAAAGTCCTAAAAGCCTCTTTTCTCGGTTTCTAAACACTTTGATCCCGAGAATGTAGGACGCTTCCCCGAGGTCTTTTATTGAAAAATGGTTCTCTAACCATACTTTCACTGATGACATTGCACCGATGTCATTCCCCATGAGTAGGATATCATCAACATATAGAATAAGGAACATTACTGAACTCCCACTAATCCTCTTGTAAACACAAGATTCATCTTTGTTTTGTGAGAAACCAAACGATTTGATCATCTCATCAAAACGGATGTTCCAGCAACGTGATGCCTGTTTTAGTCCATAAATTGACTTGTTCAGTTTGCACATTTTAGATTCTTGTCCAGGAGAAAGAAAACCTTCAGGTTGTTCCATATAAATCTCCTCTTGGATGTACCCATTTAGAAATGCGGTTTTCACATCCATCTGCCAGATCTCATAATCATAATGAGCGGCGATTGACAACAGGATTCTAATGGACTTCATCATAGCTACTAGTGAAAAAGTTTCCTCATAGTCAATACCATGTTTTTTAGTATAACCTTTCGCAACCAGTCTAGCTTTAAAGGTCTCTACCTCTCCACTAGGTCCTCGTTTTCTTTTAAATACCCATTTACAACCTATAGGCTTTATGCCTTTTGGTTGATCAACAAGGGTCCAGACCTCATTGGAGTACATGGAGTCTATTTCCGATTCCATCGCTATCTTCCAGTGTGCTGCATCATTGTCACTAACAGCCTCTTGGTAAGTATATGGATCATCATCCAACCCCTCCGATTGCATTTGACAAATCTCATTTATCAAAGTATATCTTACTGGAGGCTTATGAATTCTTTTACCGCGTCGAGGCTCTTAAGTTCTGAACGCTTCAGACTCAACCGTGGGTTCAGTTATATCCCTTTCATCATCAATCTTATCTTCCATAGTTTCTGGTTCAGTTGACTGTTCTTCAAGAACAATCTTGTTTTTCCCATCACTTAGGCTGTACTCATCTTCTAGGAATATCGCATTCCTACTTACAATTACCTTTTGATCCTTTTGGTTATAAAAGCAATAACCAGATGATCTTTTGGGGTAACCCATAAACAAACATTTTTCAGTCCTTGATCCTAGCTTCTCCACGTCAAACCTTTTAACGTGAGCTGGACATCCCCATACTCTAAAATGTTTCAGACTTGGCTTTTTGCCAGTCCATATCTCATATGGAGTATTAGGAACGGACTTAGTGGGTATCCTGTTTAGAATATAAACAGCTGTCTCTAAGGCATAACCCCAAAAATAAACAGGTAATTGTGACATGTTCATCATTGACCGAACCATATCTAATAGTGTTCGGTTTCTTCTTTCTGCAACACCATTATGTTGTGGCGTAGCAGGGGGAGTAAATTGAGATATGATGCCTTTCTCTCTGAGATGAGATTGATGCCTTTCTTTCACCTCCTCTATCAGAGCGGAGTATCTTAATACCCCTTTCCAGTTGATTCTCAACTTCACTCTAAAACTCTTTGAACTTTTCAAAAGATTCAGATTTGTGTCTCATCAGGTATAGATAACCATACCTGGAATAATCATCAATGAAGGTGATGAAGTATGAGAACCCTCCTCTGGCTATGTGGTTAAAAGGACCACATACATCAGTGTGAACTAACTCTAACAACTTTGTGACTCTAGTTCCTTTTCCTCTAAAAGGATTCTTGGTCATCTTTTCTTGCAAGCAAGACTCGCAAATTGGGTATGGCTCAACCTTCTCAAGGTCTAACGGCCCATCCCTCACTAATCTGTTGATCCTATCAAGATTAGCATGACCAAGTCTTAGATGCCATAAGTAAGTGGGATTAACATCCCTCTTCCTCTTGAGAGTTTTCACACTGGTATCTGCATCATTCTCTATATTATTCACAGAGTCTACAACATTTTCCAAAAATTAAAGACCATCTATCATAGTACCAGAAGCAATAAAAAGATTGTGAAACTTAATAACAAGTTTAGTATTAAAGACAACAGAATATCCAGATATTCCAAGTTTTGAAACAGAAATTAAGTTTCTACGACATTCTGGTACGTATAGACAATCTTCCAAAAGTAAAACTTTATTCCGTTGTAGACTTAAGTGAAAAGTTCCTATGGCGGTCGCTGCAACACTTGCAGTCGTCCCCATCTTTAGGATGACTTCCCCTTCCTCTAGTCTCCGGGTTTCTTTAAACCCCTGCAACATATTGCAGATATGAGACGTTGTGCCTGAATCGACACACCATGAATTTAATGGAGAATCTACTACATTCATTTCAATGACAAGCATACCTTCAGAAGGCTTCTTTTGCTTTAAAGAAGCAAGATACACGTGGCAATTCCTTTTCCAATGACCTAGTTTGCCGCAGTGGAAACAATTTCCCTTAGCCTTCTTATCCGGCTTGTTCTTGTCCTCCTTCTTTTCCTTTGAGCTAGGCTGAGACCTCTTCTTCTTCTTCTTAAATTTCTTCCCTTTGGGCTTGAATCCTGAGGAAGAACTGACTTTTGGCTTGTCCATTATCATCAGAGAACCTTTCTCCTTTTTGATAAGATCTTCAGCTGCTTGCAACATATTGAGCAGCTCGGACAAAGTCACTGTCATCTTGTTCATATTATAGTTTAATATGAACTGATTGAACGAATCTGGCAAAGATGCCAATATCGCTCCTATCTTGGTCTCGCCATCTATTTCTGCACCTAGTATCTCCAGTTCTGTGATGAAAGATATCATCTTCAGGACATGTTCCCGAACTGGAGCACCTTCCAACATTTTGGTAGTCATTAGCAATTTCATAACTTGCTGGCGTGCAGAACGACTTTGCTCTCCGAATAGCTCTTGGAGATATCCCATTATCTCTTTAGATGTTGGTATGCCCTCACATTGCTTTTGCAGTAAGTTGGACATAGACGCCAACATATAACAACGAGCTAATTCATCTGCCTCATGCCACTTCTCAAAAACAACTCTTTGTTCTTGAGTAGCATCGGCTAAGGCAAGCTGAGGAGTCTCCTCTCTAAGGACATGAGCAATTTTATCCACAGTGAGTACTATCATAAGATTTCTCTTCCAATCAAGGAAGTTTGGCCCATTCAGTTTATTATCATCTAGGATTCTAGATAGTGGGTTAGGCATCATGAATCTGCAAATATAAGAAAGAAAATTCACAAGTATATTAACAATCCATTAGCATAGGGATTTTAATAGCTAATGGTACCTCCCACTGAATCACAGCAACCAAATGAAAAAGCAGAATATAACAATTATATTCAGTGTTTGCAGTGGGTATCAAGAACTTTCAACTTATGTACACATAATCCTATTTTAGTAATCATGGCACAACTCATAAAAGCAAGTAACATCTACTTATCATGATCACATCACATGTTGTATATCATACATATACAAATTTCATGATTCTTGATATTTCTTTTGGCCACCAATATAACCATCATCTTCACTATTTTAGTGGACGCGTTTATCTGGTTAAGTGCAACCATCGTATAAATGACATGTAATTTTGTAATGGGTCGGCGCTGCTATTTTAGTCAACACTTCCCACAACTCATACACTCACTTATCTTTTCAAGAAGTATCCAGGACAAATCATAAAATCAACAATTGGTCAGAGACTATTTTAGTTTAACAAATCATCAATCAAATAAAATTCCCAAATACCAACAATGGAAGGTCATGGGATTTATTTTCTTGTAAAACAATCCCATTTTACACTTATATTAAACTTTTGAAAAATTAAGTTTTTTTTTTTAAAGAAAAAGTCAACCTGTCAAACCGGGTTGACCCGTTGACCTACCGATCCGGGTCCAACCCGGTCGGTAGTGGAAATCGGTCCGGGTAAGACCCGGACCTGTGTTGTAGTCTGGGTCCAACCCGGACCTGTGTTGGGTTACGGGCCCTGGGTCCAACCCGTGGCCCAAACCCATTCGGGCAGCCATGGCCCGGATCTCATCCGGCCATGGGCTAGCCCAACAGGGCCCGGCCCGAGCGATTAGCCCTCCACCCTTTTATTTTATTTTTTATTTTATTTTTTAAATGGACCCAACCCAACTATTGGGCTGGGCCATTGGGCTGTGGGCCGGGTAGGGCAACCATTGCCCTACCCGAGGCCCAAACGGGCGACCCGGGGCATCTCATGCCCTGGGCGCCGTTTGGCCCCAAAGGGCAGGGGCTTGCGACCAGCGGTGCAGCCAGCCGCTCCTGGCCGCACCCCGCCACCATCAGGCCGGTGAGATGCCGACTAACCTTTGGCCGGCCACCTCTCGGCCTGAGATGGCCGTGGGTGGCGGTGGGGAGGCCGAATGGCCTCAACCCTTCCAAGCCCGTGGACCCCTCTCGGGGTACACCATGGCAGCGGCCACCGCTGGCCGCCAGGCCACGCGGTGCCGCTGCTGGCTTCGCCTGGGACCACCAGTCGTGGTCCCCGGCCAGCTGAGCCACCGCCGACCACTTGTGGTGGCCGGCTTGGAGAGAAAAAATCTCTCTCTCTCTCCTTGCGATTTAGGGCCATCGGGAAACAAGTTTCTCAAACCAAAATCCAACCCAACCAGCCCGAATCATATGTTCTTCAACCACATTTCATGCAAGAACAACAAATCAACCAAGCAACCAACGCAAATACAAGAGATCTCAAACAAATCGCAAAAGAAGAAACGCATGGGTATGGGTTTTGCACAAAAACGATTTTCTTTTTCTTCAAAGACCGAAACTCATCAGCATACATACAAAAGAAAAACACTTTTTCTCTTGCCCAAGTGCCTTTTTCTTTTGGATCTCAGATGCGAATACAGATCTCACCAAAAGCTCAACCAAAACGCAAGAGAACCCACGGCCGTGAGTTTTTTCGCAAAAAAATTTCTTCTTTCCAAAAGAGCAGACCCACGAATAAAAGAGGTGTTTTTTGCCCGAGGTGTCTCTTTCGCTTTTCTCGTGGATCCCATAGGTGAATCAGCCAATGAAACATTTTCCAACAACCGATTCCACCAACCATTCAACAGATCATAAATCTCAAAGAATGAAGAAAGTTAGAGAGAGAACTAACTTGGAACCATGAGATTTCTCAAACCTCGCTCCGATACCACTTGTTGTGATCGTAGGATCGTCGCAGCGGAAGTCAGGATCTTTGAAATCAGAGCAGCCCAAGCGTTCTGCCTCCTTCAGATCCACGCACACAGGTTTGAGCTGAGAGAGAATCTAGAGAGATAAAGAGGAGAGAGAAACTCTCTTTCTTGAAAAAATGAAATTCTCTATCTCTCAAATGAATTCTGAGCTATTTATAATGGCTGGCTCAGAACCCAACTGTGCTATAGCGTGGGATCTTTAGGGATCTCAAATCTCGGCCATAGGATCATCAAGAAAAACTCTTTTTCATTAACTCCCTTATATTCTGTATTCCGAATTTATGGGCTTCTACAAATTGTGATCATGTCCATTAACATATCACAATTGACCCCCGAGATAATGAGACTGTTTTTTTAAATCCCTTTTGCTAACAATTATATGCTTATTTATCCTTCCACCATACTATATTCCACATGAGCTAATAGGATCAGAATAATATCACCGATTAAGTCCCTAGCTCATATAATTCTTAATTCTTAGTCTGTGCCTAGTTGGACTTCCAAAAATTTTCGAAAAACTTTTTCGCAAATATTTACTTAATATATATTATATTAAAACTCGTGAAAACACTTTTCACAAAATCACGCTGCAACATTTTTACAGGAGTCCAACAATATACAGACATAATGAATATACTGCCTCATCAAGAGACTGGTGGATTCCATATTGAGCAATTATACAAATTCACTTACTATGCACAAGGCCCAACATTGTCTGGAATATTTGATCTGCGAAAGATCATCACCAAATGACTCAGTCAAAGCACAAGCACACAACAAGCAAAACTGCACAACTCTCTCAAGTCTAAGGACAACATAAGCTAATTGTGTTGAATACCATTTTCTATATCAGTGATCATTTCCAGAGGGTATTCATAGTTGATCTCGTTCAGTGCATGTACTCTTACATTGCACCCACTCGTCTGCTTAAGGTCATCACCTCAATGACGGAGTCCATCATTCTATCTTATAGAGGCACAACGAGTGTAGACTTATTTGTACATAAACATGTATCTTGGTCTAGAACAAAGTGAGTCAACAAGGATCCGAAAAGTCATACTCCCCGCCTCCGATTCATTAATCATTGGCCTGACTTTTCTACAATGTTACTCAACAAATATGACATCTTATGTCATTATAAATATGACATCTCATGTCATTGCAAATATGACATCCTATGTCATTGCATGTACCCAAAAATAATATACAAGTGATTAAACAACAACAATAATTATCTCATAATTATGCAAAATGATTGGTTTTGAGGGCATACATCTAACACGCACAACAATTCTTTTACAGAATGTGGGATTGGTGGTTGCCTCATTTATCATTGCCTTCATCCTGAACTGGAGGATCACACTTCTTGTCTTGGCCACATACCCCTTGGTTATTAGTGGTCATATCAGCGAGGTTTCCTACCACTACTATTTTACTTTCAATTGATGTTCAGCACTGCTTATAATAATAATAATAATAATAAATTGATGTTCAGCGCTATTGCATTCATAGGCACTTCTTATCTGTTGTTTCAGAGACTTTTCATGCAAGGCTATGGGGGAAACTTGAGCAAAACCTATCTGAAAGCTAATATGCTTGCTGGGGAGACTGGGTAATATCCGAACTGTTGCTGCATTTTGTGTGCTGAGGAAAAGATTCTTGATCTTTATGCTAGTGAACTAGTTGAGCCATCCAAGCGTTCTTTTGCTCGTGGTCAGATTGCCGGCATATTCTATGGGATATCCCAATTCTTCATCTTCTCATCGTATGGCCTGGCCTTATGGTATGTGGCTTTAGCTTCATTCCTTTTCACCTTTTGTTTGAGAGAAAAAACAATATTGGTCAGTAAAAGTTTGTTTGTCAAGATTCTCTATGCAGATGATGCTATTTAAGAAGACCTGAAAAATGAAAAAAAAAAACCAAAAAAAGGTGTCCAACAAGATCTCGAAACACATGAACATCTAAGATTGCAAAGCATACCTGAGAAAACACCAAGAAAGGAGGAAATACAAGAGTAGTGCATAAGGTTATCAGTAACAGTATAATTATTATGTGTTCTCTCTATTTGCTCTACCCTATGTGGCTTGGTTGCAAATGTTAAATTGGATTCAGTGCTTTGGCTTGTTGTGACTTGTTCAGGTATGGTTCTGATTGTAACAGCATTAGCCGTGGGTGAGACATTAGCAATGACCCCAGACCTCTTGAAGGGGAACCAAATGGTTGCATCAGTCTTTGACGTGATGGACAGAAAGACAGAGGTAGTGGGGGATGTAGGAGAAGACCTAGCTGCCGTGGAGGGAACAATTGAGCTAAGGGGCATCAAATTCAGTTATCCTTCAAGACCAGAAGTTGTAATTTTTAAGGACTTCAATCTAAAGGTTCGTGCAGGACAGAGCGTGGCACTAGTAGGGCAAAGTGTTTCTGGTAAAAGCTCTGTCATCTCTCTTATACTGAGATTTTACGATCCAACAGCTGGGAAAGTGATGACAGATGGTAAGATTTTTTGACCATCTAGGGGAAGAAAGACAGAAAATAGGCAGTAGGTGCATCAAGGCAAAAACTGATTGTTTTTCTAACAAAACCCTATTTGACTAACCTCTTCATGCAAGTTTCTTTGCTAACCAGATAATGTCAAAAACCGAATTTCAAAGAGAATTCAAACTATATAGTTTGAATTGTGATAGGTTGAGATGTTCTGTTTTACTTTTTCTTGTGCATAAAATTCTTATGGTATGTTCTCTGGGAAATTGTAATATATAGTTTTGGGGTTGTCTGTCTAACAACATTCATGGAATTCTCACAGGGAAAAATATCAAGAAACTCAAGCTCAAATCTCTTAGGAAACACATTGGCTTAGTCCAACAAGAACCAGCTCTTTTTGCCACATCCATATATGAGAACATCGTTTACGGAAAAGAAGGATGCTCTGAAGCTGAAAAAATTGAAGCGTCTAAGCTTGCTAATGCTCATAGTTTTATCAGCTCACTTCCTGAGGGCTACTCTACTAAAGTTGGTGAACGAGGAGTGCAACTGTCTGGTGGGCAGAGACAAAGGGTTGCCATTGCTAGAGCAATTCTCAAGAACCCTGAAATCTTGTTACTAAATGAAGCCACTAGCGCTCTGGATGTGGAGGCAGAACGTGTGGTCCAACAGGCTCTGGACAGATTGATGAAGAACCGAACCACAGTCATGGTAGCGCATAGGTTGTCAACAATAAAACATGCAGACCAAATATCAGTTTTACAGGATGGGAAGATAATAGAGCAAGGGACTCATTCGTCACTGATAGAAAGCATGAGTGGAGCATACTATAAGCTGATCAACATACAGCAACAGCGATTACAGCAAAACTGAAACCAAACAAGCCGAGATGATGATTGATGCAGGGTGCGCGCTTCAATTACAACTGCACCCCTGTACTTACTTCTTTTTTTTCCTAATCACTATATGAGGGCTTAAATTTGAAAGACTATTTTGTTGTAAAAGGTTTTCAAAGTTATGAATGAATATATACATAAATACATATAGGAAACTAGACGTTTATTAATTAATGTCAACCCACCTATGCTATTGCTTTGAAGCAATAACGTGAATTGACCACCTGTGGAAGCGGGGAAGTCTATTGAAGTGTGGAATAGAGCCTACTTTACTAGGTTGTGTGTCTTTTTAGTTGGGCTTGGGTTGAGTCATTCATTTCATTCTTTATTTTATTGCATTGTTGTTGGTTGAGGCCCATTTGTGTTGTACGGCTCATCACTGGAGCCCAGGAGAGTTGTTAGCATCCTTGCTGATGTCAGACGGCAGTTATTAGTGGAAATAGATTCAAATACTGGGGAGTGAGCCCAGGAGAGTTGTTAGCATCATCGAAGATTCTTATGGACTGAGAACTCGGAAATTGGCCATCTCGAATTGCTGGAATTGGGTCTGTATCTTTCTTTTCCATTAATGTGGCAGTGAGTAGAATTTAATGATGTGCTTCATTCAATTCTCTCCTGTTTCTATTACAATTTCTGTAAACATATATATACAAAAATTATCCACATTACAACTTGGTATCAGAGCCTGCCTTAGATCCATGACAGAAGGAACCAGATTCAGTCAGCTATTCCATTCCATATCTGCACTGAACCAGAAGTAAGAACGTTATGAGTAGCAGCAAACAAAGCATGAGCAGGCATTAGGGAGTATCATAGGTAAGTTGGATTAGTTGTTTAATTTGTTCTAGCAGATTGTCTCTACTCTTCCCTATCAAGATAAGGGAGAGACAAGTAGGGATACTGGGTTGTTTTGTCTCGAAACCTCAGGGTGGACTTCCTCATATTTGGTGGGGAAAACCCATCTGGATCAGACACCTCAAAACCAAAAGATCTTGAGCAATTCATTTTAGGCTTAAATGCATCCACAGTACCTGTGGTATTCGAAGATTGCAAAGATGTCCCTCAGGTAACAAAAGTTGCTTTTAAGTCCCTGTGGTAGTGTTTTCGTTAAAAAAATATCCCTCTCTGTCTCCATTTCGAAAACTAACGAGAGTTGCTGACGCGGCAAATGTGACCTACTTAATCATGAATCATATCGCGTCGCGTGTCATTCTGAACCCACTATTGCCACCTCTGATGTCCAGTCAATGCCACGTCATTCGAAAAAAAGCCATGTATACCGAAAAAAAACCAAGAAACATTTAAGCTAAATGGAGTCGTAGTGCATGGGCTCCAGCTCATCCCCTTTGCCCTTGAACCCCTAACTCAATTTTTCCCAAAATTTTCTCCCCTTGCAAGAAAATGCAAGTACCAAAATCTAGCCCACTCTCACCTACCCTTAATTTGTACATAAATTTCTTAAAGAGCTTGCATCCAGAGGAGATTAGAGAAGAAATTAAAGAGCTGGTGTTTGGGAGTCCTTCTAGAACGTAAGGGAAATACAAGGATAGTCTAATCGAACCATTGTGGTCCTTTTCGATTTCAGTGCTCATATGTGTGGTTCTTTTTTTTGTTTATTTGAGAGTGGAAGGACCCATTTCTTGTAAGACCCCAAAGAAAACCGTGTCTACTTCATTACTAGATGAAGGATTCCATGGCCTATTTTGTATTAAAAGAGACCTTGCTTGGCCAAGGCATGATTTAATGTTAAGAAAATGTATATGTAGTTATTTTGAATTTCCAATATGTGATGTTATGATTCAAATGCCATGGATGAAATTTAAATTTTATAGTAACCAATTTCATGTTGCTAGATTAATTGTATATTTTTCCTCAATATTCTTGATTTTATTTTTGAAGGATTTTCTTATGGATTATATTATTGGGCTATTAAGGTTTAAATGGTTGGACTTAAAACCTAAAAGAATGGGCTGATAATGGACAGCCCATGCTTGGCCGAAAATTAGGCATGACGGGCCTTGAAATTTAATCAAGTGGGCTGCCCAATTACATGTGATGATGGGCCCTTGAAGTTGTGATATTGGGCTGCTATAAGGCTTGGAATATTAGGCGATTATTGGGCCTTTAAATGTATGCTAATGGGCTGCCAAAATAGTCATAAAGATGGGCTTAAAAGTCATGGTATTGGGCTGCAATGAAACCCATGATAATGGGCCTTGAAATGTTAATGGGCCTTGGAGAATTAAGTTATTGAGCCTTAGCCCTTAGGCTTATGAATTGGGCTTTAGGATATGATGATGGGCCTTGAATTAAGGGCTTAATGGACTGCCCAATGGGCCATGAAAATTAGGTTAATAAAGTTAGATTAGTGGAACTAATCCTATTTAAGTTTCCTAAGTAACTAGATTAGGATAAGTGAACTAAGTAGTTGGAATTCAACTAAATGAACTAAGATAGTTGGCCAAACATTTAATGAAGGAGTTGAGTTGTGTGGCTAGGGGTGATGGTCGACCAAGACAAGGGGACAAGCATGGCAAAAAGCTGAAATATTGGAGAAAAGTGAAGAAACACCTCTTGGCCGAATTTTATGGTGAGGTTCATGCCCTTTTGTCTTCACTTGTGACCTTACACGCCTATCACCCTCTTTTCCACTTCACTTGTGCTCATTTGTGTTACCTTAGTCGACCAACACAAAGCCAAAGGAGAGAAACACAAGCATAGGAGAGTAGAAACCGAAACCAAGAGAGAAAGGGAGAGGAAGAGAGAACCAAGGGAGAACCGAAACTTTTGGACCAAGAGGTGGGATTTGGAGCTTGAATCAAGGAGGATTTCGTGTAGGGGAAGAGGAGGACAAGGAAGAAGAAGAAGGTGAAGTCAAGAGGTATTGTGCAAAGGAAAAGAAAAAGGGGAAAAACAAAGAAGCACTAGGTAAGGTTTGGAACTTGTTCTTCTCTTGATGGCCGAACTCTCTTGTGTATAGATCTTAGAGTTTGAGTTGTTTTATGCTTGGATGGTGAGATCTGGAATGATTAAGAACCTTAGGTTGTTTAGTAGGTGAAGGAGAGGAGAAGCTTGCAAAGGAACAAAGAGAAGGAAGAAGGAACAACAAGGTAGTGACCGAACCACCATTTCTCTTGATTGGCCGAACAAGTTGTGAATGGATCTTGATGTTTCATGTTCTTATGTTGTTGAATCTTGCTAGATCTGGTAGTATTAAGATGTCTAAGGGTAGATCTAGCTATGTATATTCTAGATCTAGGGTTGTATGTTGGGAAAAATGCAAAGGGGAAAACAATGTATGTTAAAGGATGTTGGATTTAAGCCTATGTTAGTTGTAAGTTGTGAATCTCTTTAGATCTATGATTATATATGTGTTTGAATGTTAGATCTGGATATGTCATACATGAATGATGAAGGTGTGAAGTAAATGCATGCTAAGATGGATTCTAGAGTGCAAAGTATGCATGTCATAAATTTTCTAAGTATAAAAAAGTGGTATTATGTGGTATGGCCGAATATAGTATACCTAGGTTTCCAAGATTAATTTTGTGTATAATTGGATCTGGTCATTGGTCATGTTATATGCTAGGTTATTCGCCTAATGTATGGTAGATGATTATGAAGTGTAAAGGATGCATGCAAGTTGAAAGAAACAAAAGAAAACTTGATTATTTGGGAAAATGAGTGTGCTGGCCGAATAGGTTAATGCTTGGTATCTTATGATTGTGTTTTGATTCTTAGATCTTAGGTTGTGAAATTGTTGAATGGAGGATGGGATCACCTTTGGAGTTAATGTTGTGATTAAAGAGGCACATAAACTGGTGATAGCCGAATGTCATAAGAAATGAAACCCTAAGTGTAAGTTCTGGTAATTGGTTTATAATTGTTGTGATGGTAGTATAAGGCTAATTGGAATAAATATTGAAGAACCGTAATCATGTAATGAGAATATTCGAAACCCTAGTTAGGGTTAGTATCTCGGATTGATTGAGGTTTAAGGTCCAAATCATGATTTAATCATGATTAGAGTTATTGATGGTTTAATGTAAGGTTTTAGGGGAGCACATGGGAGACTTAGGTTTAATCCTAATTTATTAATTGTTGATTAACCCTAACCGTGAATAGATATATAAATACATTGTAATAGAGTTTGATTAAATAACCTAAGTTTTAAATATTATTAGTTAAAGAAAGAGTAAATAAAATATTTTAATGATTAAAAAGAATTACAGTGATATTTATATATATATATGGTTGATAACCGATTTCAAAAATGTAAATGTTTAATTTATATGATTACGTACTATTTCTTAAGTCTAAGAGGCTGTGCAAACCACACTGAAGGACATTGAGAAGGTGTGGGCCTCCAAGGGTCATGTCTAGCCACTGAAGGACGAATGCGAGAAGGTGTGCTAGCTTGACCGTATGTAAGTCTCCAAGGGAAATCGGGGACGGTTCCAAAGGGAACGCACAACCCTGACTTCAGGGGTGAAATGGAGCGAGCCCACAGTAAGAGATACGAATAAGTGATATTCAAGGGCCAAGGGCCAATTTTTTAAGCAAGTATGAAAGAAAGATTTTCAAGGGCCTGGGGCCGAAATCAAGCAAGAGCATATGCATATCCATGACATGCATGTGCATCACGAATCAAGTTCTTTTTTCATGATTATGCAAGTACAAGTATAAAGCATATTTCAAGTTTATGTTTCTCCCTTACTGAGTCTTTTTGACTCACGTTGTTTTTAAATTGTGTCATTCCAGATGCCACAGGTGAAGAGAGTCAGGAGGACTACCTGACTTAGAAGGACCAAGATGATGTTCATATTTTTGATAATGGTGACGCGATCGATGAGATCCGTCACTAGTTGGGTTTTAAAATATTATATATTTTTTGTATGCAAACTTAATGAGAACCCTGATTATGTAAGATTTAGCTCGAATCCCTCGCGATCTTGTATTTTTCCGCCGTAAGCACGTAAGAACGTAAGTAAGAACGCTGGAGCTATCCGGGGGATAGCTCACTGCTGTCACGGTCCCTGCGGGATGCCGTTCGGGGCATGACATTTCTCCTTAGGGTGTTTTGGTTTATAAGAACAAGTGGGTTTGTCTTACAGTGTTTCGATTAATAGGGACAAGTGGGTTTTGCATGGAATCTGAATATTTGATCTCTACACCTGTGTTTCTCTTATTGTTGTTTGTTTAGATGCACCATGTGTGAAATTACTGTTTCGTCTTGTTTGTCTATTTTTGTGTTGTGTTGGTGTATCTCGAACCTTAGCTATCATGCGGTCCCGAATTTAACCCATGCACATGCAGAGTGATTTATGTGCAAAACGTGACCAGTGTACATGCAATTAGTGCACATGCAACCATTTGTAAAAGTGTTCACAATGTACTGACCTAGTGTAAATGTGTTGACATATGTAACTTTGTTGTATGGGATGTTGGTGCTTTATTACCTATTAATGTATTTGTCACACTTTTAAACTAATTGGTAGCTACTTAAGTTATTATCTTCTTAAGTCTTATAATCAATTGTTAACTTTTAGTCAATCGTACAGATCGATAAATTGTATCATGTACTTATCAATTGTGAATTGTTAATTGCACTGACCAATTGTGCATTAGTAAGTTATTATCTTCTTAAGTCTTCTAGTCAATTGTTACATTTGCTTTTTTTCTTTTGCATTCAGATATGGTGCATATATTCGTACACCACCGAGGATCGTTAAGTCAATCCCTAGATATTTTATGTTGTAGCAGAGGTTGGTGATATAGGCTACCATAACCTACAGTACTTGTCAGTAGTGGTTTTGAAGAAGTTTGTCAGCAAGAAAATGGGCTACAAAAAAGTCGAGAAATTTGTATACAAGTTTCATCACGATGAGGCGAGACCATTCATATATTTTACGAGAGACGATGATGTTCGGAAGTTGTTGGCTATTCTTATGCAAAAATAGCAAAAGGAGTTGCAGTTATATGTCGTGCATTCGATGGACATCCTAACATTTGTTGGTGACCTTGAGGATGTGTGTGGAGGTGAATATGAGTTTGATAGGTGTGGATATGGGGAATTTATTGAGGGAATGGGTATTGATGGAGAAGAACATTTGTTGATGATGTATATGCAAGTGAAGAGGAGTTTGATCGGTATGGAGATGGATAATTTACTAAAGGAATGGATATTGATAGGGAAGAGGAGTTTGATGTTAGGGATAAGGATGAGAATGAGAATGGTGAAGGATGTTATTAGGGATGAAGGTAAGGGTGTTGATAATAGGGAAGACGAGGAGGATGTTGTAGGGGTAGATGATGTTGCTGCCTAGAGTGATTTTGAGTGCAGTGCTAGAGAGGAACAACCAAAATTTTTGTTAGCCCAAGGTTATTTTGTAAAATAAACCATATTTGATTTTGATGGTAAACAAATTTTATAAGTACTTTGAAGTCTTGTAAATTTTTCCTTGTCAATCCACTTTTCTAAATGATATATTTCAAAGGATTGTGTTTTATTTCTCTAAAATATTTATAAGAGGACTTGAACACCATTTCACAAGTTGATAAAATCAACTTTTTCCTTTTGTAGGTGTTTAAAAAGGTTTTGGAATGGTTTGGATGCTTTAAAATTGCTAATTTTCTCTTTAGTACTTATAAGTGTCGGCACATTGATTCATAGTGTCGACACATTGCACTTACACCCGAGACATCATTTCCAGACCAAGACAAGTGTCGACATATTGGCTTTATGGTGTTGACATACTACACTATCTTCCGAGAGCCAATTTCCAGTTGATTTTTTAAAATGTCGACACATTGAAGACTAATGTCAACACATTGCACTGACTCCCGAGAGCTCAACTCCAATTCAATTTTTGATGTGTCAATACATGCTAACCATGTGTCAACACATGTCACAGGTTTAATGAGAAATTGTCAGAACCTTTAAATCACTTTCAAATGACGTCAGCACCTTTACAACGGTCCTTTTGCTAGCTTTGATGACCGTTAAAGTCAAAGAAGATTTAAATACAAGAAGTTAAAGAGAACAAAACAATGACCATACGAATAGACTTTGCAATTATTCAACGACCTAACTTCTAGAGAGAGAAAGTGCTTTGAAGAAGAGAGAAGGCCGCACCTACCAATAAAGCTTGTAATTCCCCTTCCAAACTTCAGCTTTCTACTGAGATCTTTGTCTTCTTGCACTGCTTTCATTCATTGATCTTCCTTTGTACCCATCCTTTATAAACCACTTGAGTGTAGGGTAAACACTGGGTCTTACTCGTGTGGGTAGAAGAAATCCCTTGGGTTTTGGGATTTGTGATAAGAGTTGAAGTGTGAGCTCGAAAAACGCCATGTAAAGGTTCCTTAGCACCCCAGAAGCTAAGATGTATTTACTATTTGAATAATAGTGAAAGAAGCCAAGGAAGTCAATAGCCTTGGGGGTGGACGTAGGTAAGAGTTGGCCGAACCACCTAAAAATACGGTGTCATCTCTCTAACTCTATCTCTCATTGTTGCTTGTTCCATATCTTTCTTTAAGGCGTTTTATGCCCTTTGGTTATAGTGCTTAAATTATCTTGAAAAACATTTATTTTTTATTATAACTCAATTTACCCCTTCTTGGGTTGTTATTTAGACTTTCAATTGGTATCAGAGTTGAGGATAAATCTTTTCATCTGCGACAACCCTTGTTAGTACCTCTTTAACTGAAGGTCAATCCACAAATAGACCACCTCTATTCAATGGGACCTACTATAACTACTGGAAAGCTAGGATGAACATTTATATCGAAGCCGTGGACTATGAACTTTAGAGAGTTATCTCAAATGATCCTAAATTTCCTAGAGACAAGAAAGGCAAGTTAAAAGATGAAAAAGAGTGGGATGACGTTGATCTTTAGCTTATGTCCTTAAATTCTAAAACTATGAATGTGTTATATTGTGCACTTGATTCAAATGAATTTAATCGTATTTCTGGCTGTGATACCGTGAAACAAATTTGGGAAAGGTTTCAAGTAGCCCATAAAGGTACGAATCAAGTTAAAGAGAGCAAGATTAGTATGTTTGCTCATAGTTATGAGCCTTTTAAGAAGAAACCTGATGAGAATATTTCATCTATGTTTACTCGCTTTACCGATATTATAAATGGTCTTAAATCTATCAATAAATAATATACTAATGTTGAAATGATGAGAAAAATTCTTAGGTGTTTACCGAAAGCTTGAGAACCTAAGGTCACCGTCATTCAAAAAACCAAAGATTTGACAAAGCTTTCCTTGGATGAGCTCATGGGATCTCTCATGACACATGAGATGAATTAAGAAAAGGGAGATGAGGATGAAGGAAAAGGCAAAAGAAGCATTGCCTTGAAAGCCTCATGCTCTAGTGACGATGAGTCTTCCGAATATAATGAGGAAATGACATTGTTCACCAAGGGATTCAAGAAGTTCTTTCGGAAGAAAAAAGGAGATAAAACATTTCCAAGGAGGAAAAGCTACAAAGGAGATAGTAGCAAGAAGAATGACATTATTTGCTTTGGATGCAAGAAGCCGGGACATATTAAGACGGACTGCCCCAACCTTGAATCTCATAAGAAATCTGTAACAAACCTGTTTGTATTCCAAGAAAATGAAAGGGAAATACAATGGCCAAATTCGAGGTGGCTAGCCTCCAAAGAAAGCAAGACAGAAAAACTACAGAAAAGCTTCAACTGAGTTGTTTGATTATTTCCCTGAAGGAGTAACTGCCTTCTAAATAACCCCAACTAGCTGAGAACAGACGCAACAAACTAACAAAAGCATAAAAGACGCACAAGCCCCTACAACATCTACTGGGCAAAAATGTAAATAAGATATAGCCACTAATAAACGTAAAAGAGCCCAATGCAGCCCACATAACTGAGCCCAACCCAGCTGGTCATCAACTAAGGTCAGCTACCGTAATTGAACTATTAGTGCAGGCGTGTTACATTCCCTTCCCCTTCAAACAACCTTGTACGCAAGATTGGAGTTTTAAGTATGCTCCAATTTTCTTCAATGCTCAAAACTGTGGCGGACAAGTTCAAAGGGAATTTCAGCAATAAAACCAGCTATTTTAGTTGTCATTGATCTCATCCATATCTAACAAAGGTCAGCCTTTCAGTGAAATGAACATCATTCATAACAAACTCATTTACTACTCTTTTCTCACAAAAAATTCTGCACATTCAATACCTTCTCCCGGTTCCCAACTGAGAAATAAATGTTCAACCACAGAGCATAATCTCCAGCTTCTTAGGCCTTGAATTCAATCAAATAACCAACAACTTTTTTCCCAAGAGTAACATGGCGCCATGAATTCTACAAACCCCACGTAAGGTCCTCAAAATATTCCAAGCAACATAGTCTCTGTAAGAAATTTTATCAAACAACTTACATGCTAACAAACATGAAGAATAGATACCCAGATGAAGGAAGTATGGGAAGTTTCGATTGACATTCCCTGACTTGTTACATGGAATCAGACCCCTTGAAAAATTTATTGCATATCCATAATTGTCCACCACACATTTAACTCGGTTTGGATCAGATGCATTATCTACAGCATCTGGGCCTGCCTCTAGAGCTTTGACAACCACATCTATCTCAGGCTCTATAAGAGACTCATTCCCTTGAATGTTTACAACAATGTCAAACTTCTCTCGAAGTTTTTGAAGTGCCTCGGTACAGCCTTTTGTTTCATTACATCAAGATTTTGATGTCATTATGACGTTAGCTCCAAATCCTAGACAAATCTCTGCTATTCTATCATCATCAATCATACTATGAACCTTGACTTCCATAGAATCATCATCAACTAAGTTGAATTCGTCTTTGTAGATTTTCTCCAATTGTTTTGAACAGTACCCATTCTACAAAAATCTAGATATCTCCAACCCAGCCCAAGAGGTAGATTCTCGAAATGAAATTTGACGTAATCGTTTACGTTTTCGATGATGAAAAAAGTGCCCCATCAAGTTTCAAAAGTTTAGAGTGGGTAGGAGTTTGTAAAATTCTTTGGAGATGGCCTTGTTTGGAGAGAAAACGTTGAATGTGACAATTTCAGGAAAATTAGTGGAACCTTGGCTGCAATTTTGATTGTCATTGGAGAAGAGTACGGTGTGGAAGACGAGTGATGGGGATACACTAGTAGATAATGAGAAAGAAAAGTTATTTGGAAGTGTTTTGATTTTCACCGAAAAGTCGAGATTGGTTTCTTTTGTCGACTTCCTGCTGTTTTGTTTCTTCTTCGAGCTGTGACTCCTCTTTAGTTCCTTCTGCTGTTTCTATGCTTGAATCTTCAGGTTGTGCTTTCATCTGGTCTATTTTTTCTTTTTCTTCATTGCATTATTCCGTCTTTAGATCTTCAATCTCCGCTTCAAGTATTTCCAAACAAATATTGAATTTTTCTTGCATTTGTTGGTTACCTCTTTGTAGATCCTTTAATAATTCGGAGATCTTATAGCACTGTACAAGCAAATGCATGGCAGGATCGTTGCTCTGATACCACTTGTAACAAACCTGTTTGTATTCTAAGAAAATGAAAGGGAAATACAATGGCCAAATTCGAGGTGGCTAGCCTCCAAAGAAAGCAAGACAGAAAAACTATAGAAAAGTTTCAACTGAGTTGATTGATTGTTTCCCTGAAGGAGTAACTGCCTTCTAAATAACCCCAACCAACTGAGCACAAACGCAACAAACTAACAAAAGCATAAAAGACGTACAAGCCCCTACAACATCTACTGGCCAAAATGTAAATAAGATATAGTCACTAATAAACGTAAAAGAGCCCAATGCAGCCCACATAACTGAGCCCAGCCCAGCTGGTCATCAACTAAGGTTAGCTACCGTAATTGAACTATTAGTCGAGGCGTGTTACAAACTCCAAGAATCTCAAAGACAAGAAGAAAGCCTTCTTGGCTGCATGGGGAGAATTTGATGAAAGTGATAGTGAGAGTGATGAAGAGGTTGCAAATATATGCTTCATGGCAAAGGATAATGATGATGAGGTACTAGACTCTTCAAATTGATCTTTCTCTTTTGATGAATTACAAGATGCCTTTGATTAACAATATCTTGATTTGAAAAGAGTATTTTCAAAGTATTGTTGTCTTAAAAAGAACCTTGAAACACTTATTCAAGAAAATGATACCTTGAAATACCAAGTTGTTTCTATTGAAGAAAATGAGAAAATATTGCGAGAAGAGTCAATTAATTTGAAATTTGAAATCAGTGATTTAAAAAAGAAAGTTGACTCTCTCACCCAAGATCCTGGAAGATTTACTCAAGGAAAGAAAAACCTTGAAATTCTTCTTGGTTCTCAAAGGTGTTGTTTCAACAAAAGTGGCATTGGATATGATTCCTTCAATGATAAAAAATCTTACTCTTATATGATCAAAAAATATCTCCATCATTTACATTATGCAACTTTTGTGAAAAGAATGGACACATTTCGCACACTTGTCCAACTAGAAAGAAATCCACTCATGAGATCTAATTTGTGTGGATCCAAAAGGACAAGGTGAAGGAATTTATTTCTAACACCAAAAGACCCAAAAGGATTTAGGTACCAAAGATCAAGAATTGATTCCTTTTGCAGGAGTGCTTGAAGTCCAATGAAACCAAGGAACATTGGGTTCTTCATAGTGGATACTCCAAGCACATGACCGGAGACAAGAGTTGGTTTAACTCTCTTTGTCTCAAGCGAAAGGGTTCGGTTACTTTTGGTAACAATGGGAAAGGAAAAATACTTGGTGTTGGTAGCATTGGTATGTGAAAAGGGAAATCGAGTCATTTTTGAATCATCAATATGTCTTGTAGAGAATATTGAAAGAAAGAAAGTCTTTTTTGTTGGACATAGATTTGAAAATGTGAACATTGTTCATTTAGAGAGCACCTCCTCAGAAAATATAAAATGTTTTTCAGCTCTAAATGACAAGGATAGTTGGTTGTCGCATAGAAAGCTTGCTCATGCAAGCATGAACTTGATTTCAAAACTACCTAAAAAGAATATTGTTTCGGGTTTGCCTAACCTTAATTTTGAAAATGACAAATTTTGTGCAGCTTGTTAAGAAGGTAAACAAAACAAAACCCTCTTTTAAGCCCAAAAATGGGGTATCCACTTCTAGGCCACTTCAACTTCTGCACATGGACTTATTTGATCCAACCTGAACGTTGAGTTTGGGTGACAAACGTTATGGCTTTGTTGTTGAGGATAATTTCAGTAGATTCACATGGGTTATATTCCTAGCTCATAAAGTCGAGGCTTTTCATGCTTTTGAAAAACTTAGCAAGAGAATTCAAAATGAAAAGGGTTTTGTTATTTCTAGCATAAGGAGTGATCATGGAAAAGAATTTGAAAATTCCTCCTTTTAAAAGTTTTGTGGTGAAAACGATATTAACCATAACTTCTCAGCTCCTAGAACTCCTCATCAAAATGGTGTTGTAGAGAGGAAAAATAGGACTCTTGAAGAAATGGCAAGAACCTTGCTATGTGAAAGCAACTTGCCTGACTACTTTTGGGCTGAAGCAGTTAGCACAAGTTGTTATATTATGAAATGTTGAATGATTAGACTTATTCTTAAGAAAACTTCATATGAGCTATGAAATAATACAAAACCCAACATTAGTTACTTCCATGTTTTTGGATGCAAATGTTTTGTGCTCAACAACAACAAGGACAATTTAGGTAAGTTCGATGCAAAAACGGATATTTTCTGGCTATTCAACTTTTAGTACATCTTATCGTGTTTTCAATAAACGTACTTTGGTTGTTGAAGAATCAGTCCACGTTGTTTTTGATGAATCTAACAATCTTGTGAAAGAAATGATGAAGATGTTATAGATCTTGACAAAGAGGTTGAGAAACTTGCTATAAATGAAGATAAGGAAGAAACACATGTACAAGATCAAGCTTCTCAAGAATTACAAGAAGAAGGTCAACAATGATTTACCAAAGTCTTGGAGATACATAAAGAATCATCCTCTTCAGCAAATTATTGATAATGTTGAGAAAGGGGTAAGCACTCACTCTTCTGTAAACCAAGCTAATAATTTTGCTTTACTTTCTCAACTCGAGCCTAAAAATTTTCTTGAGACTAAAGATGATGAAAGTTGGATCCATGCTATGGAAGAAGAGTTAAAATAATTTGAGAAAAATCAGTGTGGCATCTAGTTCCTAAACCCAATGATTATCCAATTATTGGTACAAAATGAGTTTTAGAAAAAAAATGGATGAATCCGGGGTTGTAGTGAGGAACAAGGTAAGATTAGCAGTCTAAGGTTACAATCAAGAAGAGGAAATTGATTTTGATGAAACCTTTGCTCCCGTTGCCCGTTAGAATCCGTTCGCATGTTACTCGCTTTAGCTTGTTATAAAGATTTTAAACTCTTTCAAATGGATGTGAAAAGCGTCTTTTTAATGGATTCCTCTCGGAGGAAGTATATGTTGAGCAACCACCGGGCTTTGAAGATGAGAAGCTTTCAAATCATGTGTACTAGCTCACAAATGCGCTTTATGGCTTGAAACAAGCACCTCGGGCATGGTATGAACGTTTAAGCTCTTTTCTCATTGAAAATGGTTTCTCACGAGGGAATCTTCATCAATCAAGCAAAGTACACTAAAGATCTTCTGAAAAGATTTAGTATGGACAACTCAAAACCTATGAGCACACCCATGAGTCCATCTACAAAAATGAAAAAGGTACGGATGTAGACCAAACAAAATACCGAGGTATGATTGGTTCCTTACTCTATCTTACCGCTAGTAGACAGGATATAATGTTTAGTGTATGCAAGTGTGCTAGATTCCAATCTTGTCCTAAGGAATCTCATCTCCTTGCAGTTAAAAGGATTTTAGACATCTTGTTGGCACTAAAAATCTTGGTTTGTTTATCCCAAGAGTGCTAAATTTAATTTACAAGGATACTCGAATGCGGATTATGCAGGGTGTAAAATTGATAGAAAGAGTACTAGTGGTGCATGTCAATTTCTTGGACCTTTACTAGTCTCTTGGTGTTGTAAGAAATAAAACTCCATGGCTCTATCAACCACGAAAGCTGAGTATATTGTTGTGGGCAATTGTTGTGCACAAGTATTGTGGATGAAACAACAATTGGAAAATTTTAATCTTCATTATTCTCTCATCCCAATAAAATGTGACAACACCAGTGAGATTAATCTTACAAAAATCCAATTAAGCTCTCTATGACAAAACATATTAAGATTAAGCATAATTTTATTTGAGATCATGCTCAAAAAGGGGATATTGTTCTTGAGTTCTTAAATACCGGCCTTCAATTGGCAGATATTTTCACAAAACCTCTTAACGAGGATATATTTTGCTTTGTTCGTCAAGAAATTGGAATGAGATTTCCATCGGATTAAATTGATGATTTGTGCTTGATTTGTCATATCAATTATGTTATTGATTGTATTGGACAAGTTTTGATTTGTGTTTAAGTTACTCTTTGTTCGTTTACTATTAAAATCATGTTTATTCCTTAAGAAAATTATTGTATGTATTGTCACGCCCCGAACGGCATCCCGCAGGGACCGTGACAGCCGCGAGCTATCCCCCGGATAGCTCCAGCGTTCTTACTTACATTCTTACGTACTTACGGCGGAAACGTACAGGATCACGAGAGATTCGAGCTAAATCTTAACATAATCAGGGTTCTCATTAAGTTTGCATACAAAACATATATAACATATTTAACACCCAACAAGTGACGGATCTCATCGATCAAGTCACAATCATCAAAATATGAATATAATCTTGTTCTTCTATGTCAGGTAGTCCTCCTGACTTTCTTCTCCTGAGGCATCTGGAATGACACAATTTAAAAAAAAACGTGAGTCAAAAAGACTCAGTAAGGGAAAAACATAAACTTAAAACATGCTTTTGAATTATGCTTGCTTAATCATGAATGCACATGCATGTCGTGGATATGCATATGCTCTTGCTTGAATTTGGCCTCAGGCCCTTGAAAATCTTTCATTCATACTTGCTTGTAAAATTGGCCCTTGGCCCTTGAAAATCATTTATTCATACTTGTGGGCTTATTCGCTCCATTTAACCCCTGAAGTCAGGGTTGTGCGTTCCCATTGGAACCGTCCCCTATTTCCCTTGGAGACCTTACATTCGGTTAAGCTAGCACACCTTCTCGCATTCGTCCTTCAGTGGCTAGACATGACCCTTGGAGGCCCACACCTTCTCAATGTCCTTCAGTGTGGTTTGCACAGCCTCTTGGATTCACTCATCCTTCTCTCATTCGTCCTTCGGTATGGGAGTTCATCTTGATGGTACGGTACCGACCAATGCCCCTTGACTTAACTTATAGTTTCATAAACTTTCCATAAAATCATTACATTAAAATTCCCTTTAGAAAAATTCATGCAATGCACATGTCATGTCATGCTTGCTCATGAATAGATACAGTGTGTCATTCCAGTTTTTGAAAAAGAACCACTTACAGTTTCCACTTACAAATTCCACTTACACTTGGTCTCCTTGATAATGTATAAAGACACGTAGATCGCCTACAAGCGATTCAAACATTTCTTAGCATTAAGAAATAAGTACGTAATCATATAAATTAAATATTTGCATTTTAAAATCGGTTATCAACCAAAGATATATTTCTGAAAATATAATATTATTCTCAAAGTTTTATATAGAATTCTTTATTAATTAATCTTATTAAATTTTCTAATCTAGCAAGCTAATTACACTTTAATCAAATCTTAATCTTTCTCCTATTACATACATTACACTAAGTCTTTAAATTCACCAATTACTAAACCTAATCATAATTAATCTTTAGCTTAACATTAAACTTCTATGCAACCCGAAAATATAGGCTATCTTATTCACCCTAAGTTTCGGCCAACCTAATTAATTTCTTCAATCAATACGTAACACCACAAAACTTTGCTAATTCTTTTAATCCGGATCTTTAAACTTATCATCTATGTTTTTCTCTTACTAATATGACGGGTTTTATGATTGAGCTTAAGTCTTCTAATTTATTTAGTCATAACCCTAATTTTATGTATCCATCACATGTAAATATATTTTCATCTATTATAAGCTTGCAATTAGGGTTCCCTTTCATTAGGTCATTCGGCCAACATCAAGTTCATGTGTTCTTTGATCACAATTTCATCTCCAATGGTGATCTCATCCTCCATTTCTCAGATTCACAACCTAGGATCTACAAATCACAAAACAAACTCATGATCTAGCAACACATCATAATCGGTCAGCACCCATTAGTCACAAAACAATTAGGTTTTCTTTTGAATCTTTCGATTTGCATGCATCTTCTACATTTCATGATTAATATCATGCATAGGGTTACCAAAATTACACATATTATGGCCAACCAACAAATCTACACATATACAAAATCATACTTGAAGATCTAGGGTACACATGGTTCGGCCAATCACCAAATATCACACTTTTCATGCCAAAATCGCAACATGCACTTACCTTTGCATTTTATAACCTAACTAGCATGCATTAACTTCATATCTTCATCATATACAACCAACGACATCAGATCTACACTTTAGGAACTTCAACAACAATAGATCTAAGGAAATATCCAATCTACATTCGGCCAAACACAACATAAGTCTAAATCTAACTTATCTAACATATATTGTTCAATCCTTGCATTTTTCCAACATTCAAACTTAGATCTCATGTTTATATGGCCAGATCTAGCATTATACCTTAAGGGTTGATTTCATAACCTCAAGATCTAACAACACTCAAGACACTAACTCAAGATCCCATCATGATACATTCGGCCAACACCATACTAAAAACCAACAACCCACATCTTTGGCCTTACCTTGATGATTATCACAAGCTTGAGTACCTAGCACAATAAAATACCCTAGGTTAGAACTTATGAAGAACTTTAAGCAATAACACTAAATAGAATCAAGCCTACCTCTGTCACGCCCCGAACGGCATCCCGCAGGGACCGTGACAGCTGCGAGCTATCCCCCGGATGGCTCCAGCGTTCTTACTTACATACTTACGTGATTACGGCGGAAACGTACAGGATCGCGAGGGATTCGAGCTAAATCAGACATAATCAGGGTTCTCATTAATTTTTTCATACAAAACATATATAACATATAAAAAGCCAACTAGTGACGATCAAGCCACTATCATCAAAATTTAGAACATATTTCTTGTGCTTCTATGTCAGGTAGTCCTCCGGACTCTCTTCACCTGAGGCATCTGGAATGACACAATTTTGAAAACGTGAGTCAAAAAGACTCAGTAAGGGAAAGACATAAATCTGAAACATGCTCTTGACTTATGCTTGCTTGACTCATGCTTGCTTAATCATGAAAAGAAACTTGATAAATGATGCACATGGATATGCATATGCTCTTGCTTAAATTCGGCCCCAGGCCCTTGAAAATCTTTCTTTCGTACTTGCTTGTAAAATTGGTCCTTGGCCCTTGAAAATTACTTATTCATACTTGTGCCACTCTTGGCCTTTTCATAACCATTTCATATCTTTTACTTGTGGGCTCGCTCCATTTAACCCCTGAAGTCAGGGTTGTGCGTTCCCTTTGGAACCGTCCCCGAATTCCCTTGGGGACCTTACATATGGTCAGCTAGCGCACCTTCTCGCATTCGTCCTTCAGTGGCTAGACTTGACTCTTGGAGGCCCACACCTTCTCAATGTCCTTCAGTGTGGTTTGGACAGCCTCGTGGATTCATCCATCCTTCTCGCATTCGTCCTTCGGTATGGGAGTCCATCTTGATGGTACGGTACCGACCAGTGCCCCTTAACTTAACTTATCGTTTCATAAAACTTTTCATAGTCTTTCCATAAAATCATTGCATAAACATTCTTCTTGAAAAATTCATGCAATGCACATGTCGTGTCATGCTCGATTAAACTCTCATGTTTGTTCATGAGACGATGCAGTGTGTCATTCCAGTTTTGAAAAAGGAACACTTACTGTCCACTTACAGTATCCACTTACACTTGGTCTTCCTGGGTAGTGTATAAGACACGTGGATCGCCTACAAGCGATTCAAATATATCTTAGACTTTAAGAAATAGTACGTAATCATTAAACATTTGTATTTTTTGAAATCGGTTATCAACCAAAGATATATATCACTGAAATTCTTTTAATCATTTAAAATATTTTATTTACTCTTCTCTAACTAATATTCAAAACTTATGTTATTAAATCATTAATATTTTTATTGCAATATAATATATATTTATTCATGTCTTGATTAGGGTTTAATTAACACCAACGGATTTAGGATTAGACCTAAGTCTCTTATTATTTCATGTGCTCTACTTAAATCTTACATTTAAACCACTAATAGCTTTAATCATGATTAAATCTTGACTTGGACCTTAAACCTCAATTAATCCCGAGTACTAACCCTAACTAGGGTTTCAAATATTTTCATTACATGATCATAGTTCTTCAATATTTATTCTAATTAGCCTAACCCTAATTTCCTTATCCATCACAACAATGATAATCCATTTATCATAAATTGCACTTAGGGTTTCATTTCATTATGATATTCGGCCATTACCATTTTATGCATCCTTTAGTCACAACTTCAACTCCAAGGGTGATCTCATCCTCCATTCAACCAATTTCACAACCTAGGATCTAAGAATCAAAGCACAAACATAAGATACTATGAATTACACTATTCGGCCAGCACATGATTTTATCCAACTTATTATGTTTTCTTTGGTTTCCTTTAATTTGCATGCATCCTTTACACTTAGCAATCACCTACCATGCATTGGGTCATAAATCTTGTACATAACATGGCCAATGTCCAGATCTAAGTATATACAAACCACTCTTGAAAACCTAAGGCATACATGGTTCGGCTATACATCAAAATCCCACATTTCTCATGCTAAAATCCCTATCATGCACACATTGACTTCTACAACCCATCTTTGCATACATTTTCACCATACTTCCTTCATTCATGTTCAATAAGCCCAGATCTGCACTTTATACATACTAACATCCATAGATCTAAGGAAAATAATTAACTTGCAACCAACCAACACAACAAGACCTAGATCTAACTTCCTTTAACATGCATTGTTCTCCATTTGCATTTTTCTTCACATTCAACCTTAGATCTAAGGTTTTCGTGGTTAGATCTAGCATTTAAACAACCTAGGGTTCTTAAACATTCAAGATCTAACAATATCAGGGCATATCACAACCTAAAACTTCAAGATCTATACATAAAACCATTCGACCATCAAGAGAAGAACAAGTTCCAAACCTTACCTTGTTGATTATCCCAAGCTTGAGTACCTAGAAAAATAAAATGCCCTAGGTTAGTACTTATGAAACTTTAGGTAAGATCATCAAATAGAACCAAGCTTACCTCTACCTTTACCAAACTTTTTCCTAAACTCCTCTTTCTTCCAAGTTTCGGTTCACCCTCCTTAGAATATGTCCAAGCTTGATTTGTGGTGCTAATGTGGGTTCTATGGTGGGTAAAAGAATGTGGTAAGCTTGAATGATTAGTCCTAATGGAAATGGACTAACTTCTTCAAGAGAAATGAGGCTAATGGTTAGGGTTTTCAAGGAAGAGATGGGGTTGCACAAAGAGAGATTTGGTCACACAAAAGTGATCTAACTTAGGTTCTTGGAGTGTGATTTAGAAGGCAAGAAGAATGTGGTTTAGAATGCAAGAGGAAAAGGAAGCAACCTTGAGCTTTGATGTGTGGTTCGGCCAAGAGAAGAAAGTGGGAGAGTGTTGAGAGAAATTGCAATATTCGGCCAAGTGAGGAGGAATTGGAGAGTGAAGTGAAGTGTAAAATTCGGCCAAGGCATTTGCAAATGTGAGGTGTGAGAGAATGAGTCTCCCAAGGAGAGTAAATGCTATGACACATGACTTGAAGTGTTGAGATGACAAGAGGGAAATTTGAAAGAGGAAAAGGGGATGCATGGGGGGTCTTGGCCGACCAAGCATGGGTTCTAATCTCTCTCTCTCTTCTTTTATTTCTTTTCACCTTTTTATCTCACATCACTTGTCTCCTAAAGCATGACTTTGAATTGATTTCTCTCTCTTTTTCCCCCAACCCATTTGGTCTCTACGTGAATCATCCTTTCTCCTTTGCTTTTCTCTCTTTTTTCTTCCATGTGTTGTCTTGTCTCATGAATGCACCTCTTACACATCTTACACTTCACATGGCAATTCACCTTTTGGCTTTTCCAATTCACTACAAGCTCATTCACGTAAAAGCCATCTCCTTAACTATCATTTACTTTGTTTGGTTGCTTTCCAACCAACTTAGTTACTTCCACATTTGAATTGCAACTAACTTTCAACTTGGTTACTATCTCACCTAACTTATCTATTATAAGCTCTCTAGCTTATCTAATCCATTCCAATAGCTTATCATCCCATAAGAATGATATCTTATCTTATGATAATGACTCTAGCCTATCTCTACAATAACCACAAGGACTTATCACCCTAAAAGTTTCCTAACCTATCATCATGCTTGCTTATCACTATGATAAGCAAGTGTGCTTATCATTTTAAATCTCTCTTAAACCTTATCACATTATTAAATAACTTATCATTAAATATTCTAATGAAAATTCTACTTATTAATCTAGGCCACATGGTAATAATATATGCCACATATGAATGACACAAAATATTCAATCAATAACTCAAAAGAAATTCATAATTTTATCCATTAACTATTTTCGGCCTATATAAAGAAATATTTAATCATAATTTAAATTTTATGGACCATGAAACATATTAAGTAATTGAAAAATATATATTCATAAGAGAGAAACTTACCTTGCAAAATTTCAGCTCCTAGGAAAATATATTTCAAACTTTGCATAAAATGACAAGAAAATTATTTGGGAAATTTCATGAAATAAAATCCCCTTTTAATCGAAGTACCATAACATAAAGATTAGGCCATACATTGGCCAAAAATATGGCCCCATGATGAAATTAAAGCTAATACGTCGGAAAATAAAAGATAATACATAAGAAATAACATAAGAGAAAATCGGGGTCTCACAACCTCTACCTTCACCAAACTTTTACCAAAACTCAGCAGGAAGTTTTATGGCGTTATGTGAACTAAAATCATATGCTTAGAAGGGTGCCATGGGTTGGACATTAGATGGAGTATATATCATGGTTTATTCATGTTAAATGTTGGATTAAATGTAATAGTTAGTTAGCAAAGTGTAACCCTAATGTATGAAGATTGTGAATATGTCAAGCTTGGATTTTTGTCACCATTTAGCTTGCTATTTTGGAGACTTGGTTAGGATATGATTGTTATTGATTTCAAGCCTTGAAATTTAGTTAATTAGGGCCTTAGTCAGCAACCTATCTAAGTGATTAGTGCGAAGTGAAATAGATCAGTACCTATAGAGAACAAGAGGTTAAGTTAATGGTTTTAGACCCTTCAAGTTGTTGTTTTTAACTTAGGATTCTATGTTGTTATGATAAATACTTTTCTCAAGTGTTTAATAAGAGTTTTATAAAGTGAACCTTTGAAAATGATATAGTTTTTTCAGAAATATAATTTTGGGAAAAAACCGAACTAGATTCAAGTATTTTTCTTGTGTGCTTATATGATTAATTCCTAAATATCTAAGAGTTATTTGAATCGCTTGTAGGCGAAGCACCGTCTCATAATCAAGGAGACCAAGGTAAGTGGAAGTAAGTGGATTGTAAGTATAAACTTACATTTTTGTAAAATTGGGATGATACATTGCATAGTTTTACATGAGCAAGCATGACATGACACGAGCATTGCATGATTTTCTAAAGAGACTTTTATGCAATGTCATATGAGAAGCTTTATGATAAGTCAAGTCAGTTAAGGGCTCTGGTCAGTACCGTACCATCAAGATGGACTCCCATACCGAAGGACAAATGCGAGAAGGTTGGGTGAATCCTAAGAGGCTGTGCAACCACACTGAAGGACAATGAGAATGTGTGGACCTCCAAGGGTCGTGTCTAGCCATCAGGCCTGAGGCAACTACGGGCTAGCTCGACCAAATGAAAAGTCTCCAAGGGTAAGGGAGACGGTTCCGATGGGAACGCACAACCCGGACTCCAGGGGTTAAATGGAGCGTAAGTAGCCCACAAGTTATGAAGGAAATATTTTCAAGGGCCATGAGCCAATTTCAAGAACAAGAACATGTTTTACGAATAAGAGCATATGCATAACCATGAGACATGCATGTGCATCACGATATATGAATTCTCATGATATTCAAGTTCAAGCATTAAGATCATGTTTTTCAAGTTATGTTTTTTCCCTTACTGCGTCTTTTCGACTCACGTTTTTAAAACTGTATCATTCCAGATGCTTCAGGAGAAGGAAGTCAGGAAGACTATCTGACTTAAGGAGAAGATGTTTGTATTTTGTTGTGGTTTATGTTGACCTTTATGGTCTACCACTTGATCTTAATGTTTCGTGTGTTGTAATTAAGTTATTACTTCTTGGAAGTGTATTGTAAGATTAGTCATGAGTTTGGTCGTCTCTCTCTCGATCCTATATTTTCCGCTGTATGTATGAATGTATGTTTACGCGGGAGCTTTCCCCTCGGGATTGCTCGCGGCTATCACGATCCCTGCGGGATGGCGTTTGGGGCGTGACAAACAATCTCCCCCTTTTCGATGATGACAAAACCATTTTAAGAGCTACAATTTGCTAACAAAAGGAAAGCTCCACTTGAGAATAAATATAATTTTTTCATGACATTTTTAGCAAAAAAGATTTTGAGATTTTTCAAAAATTTTGCAAGAGTTTCATTTGTAAATGGAGGTTTCCCAAAATTTTAAAAACATCAAAGAACACTTCTAAATCCTTTCTCCAAACTCCCCAAACTTCCAATATACCAACAGAACACAAGACTTCATATATTGAGGATTGAGAGTTAGGAATTATTACCTGTAAACAAAGTCTCAATTTTTTACAATGAAGTGCAAAGAGATAAGAACTTCTCAAATTTCTTATAGATACCAATGAGATAATCAACATATATGAGTAAAATCAAATAATCCATTGAAGGCAAATAAATACCAGAGATATTCATTAGATAATGACAAATCAAATAATCCATTGAAGGAAAATAAATACCAGAGATATTCATTAGAAAATGGAAAATCAAATGTTCAGCTAAAACAATAATTACAAAGCATATAGAGGATAAACTAAGATAAGTACAAAATAGAATGTCCTCTATAAGAGCTAGGAAGTCAACAATACACTAAACTTCTCCCCCTTTGGCATCATAAAAAAAATAGGATAAGGGGAAGGTCAAGGGTATGGAAGAGCGTAGGAAGAAGGCGACATGTCAAACAAGAAGACTATGAAGACCCAAAAGGAGGAGGATAATCAACATCAAACCTCTTCATCCAGTTCATCAAAGTAGTAGAGAACGCAGATTCCTATCTTCGTCTAGATGGATCTCGTTGGCCTGGGGAACGTCTTCAACAACGGCTTTGACAGTATCCACTGTTTCCTTAATCACTTTGCTAGCCACATGGATTCTGTTATGGACTCGAAGTTTAAGTTGCCTCACATCCTTATCAAGAGTCCCAAAACGCTCTGTATGAGCACCAACTATCTTCTTAATATCTTCAAACTTCGTCTTCATACAGGTGACCAATTCCTCCATATTCTTTCACAATTTCTTCTGTTCTTCCTTTATCTCATCCATGGAAGCTTCAAGGGAATTCAATCGAGGCTCATAAGGACTGGTGGCAGGCATGCGGGAGGAGGAACCAAGCTGCAGTGAAGGAAACGAGATTAGAGTGTGTTATCCCATAGGAGTCCTATCAGTTTCAGTCGCTTCCTCATCATCAACTTCGTCCTCTGAATCTGAACCCCCTTCTCCTCATTTTTGAGGTGTCACAACACCTTTCTTAACTCATTCTCTATTCTCATTTTGCATAAAACCCATCAACCTAAGACTTTTCTTGTTATACTCTTTAGATTCTTTGAGTTTTTCTCTAACTTCCTCAACCATCTCAACCTCAAGGGCATGAAACATGTGAGTGAAATGAAGCAGCTTTCATATAATTAACCATTAAATGAGCAAGGTTTATATGGGTACGGGTGATTAGACAGTACATAACAAATAATTCAAGGAAGGTGATGTACTTCAATTTTCCATTCCTTGGCAAAATAATATTGGAAACCATATGCAATATCCATCTATGAATCGTCAAGTCACTGGCAATGGGTCTAATCACCTCATTTAAGGTTGGATTATCCAACACAACCCTAAGAATATCAATGGGCTCTACCTCAGACATACCCATCCAACCATATGCATCAAAGAATTTTTTTTGACCATTAGGGGTAAAGACCAGGGCGTTTAATGAAGCAACCGACAGGTCTAATTGCTTTGCATTCACATAACTATTGGCATCCTCAGATTTTGAATATTGAAAGTTTGCATAAACCAACTTCACCAAATACACAAAACAATCAACTTTCAAATTTACAAGAACACCTCATCCCTGATATTCAAATATCTACTTAAAATCAAAATCACTCTCACTAAACCATTTAAAATCAGCCCAACGACCAGCAATTACTTTTCTATTTCAGAAATCTTGCACAAACGATTTTTACATAGCCCTGACCTGTAAATGTAGGCCTCTGGAGTAGGAGCGGGTTCCTCAGTGCTTCGCCCTTTCTTTCATGTACGTGAACTGACAGAAGAGGATGTCTGGTGAGCAGGACGCTTGGAGTGGCTTGAAGATATCACGACAGTGGCAGGGTGAGGAGGTTAAAGGCTATCGGCTGTGAATTTTTCAAGGAGGGTAGTGGGTAAATGAAATTTGTGAGGAAGAGAGAGTTTCGCGTCGTTTGGGTGAGAGATAGAGTTCTGCGAGATGGGGGGAAGTAAAGTGACGACCCCTTTGCCCTAAAGAGTATAAATGTGACACGCGTGTCCCCATTTTTAAAAACAGTAAACTCAAAAGATGTGTCGACACATTGACTCAAAGTGTCCACACATTGGACATGTTCCCGAATGCATTTTAAAGGGGCTCTCAGGAGGGAAGCTTATGTGTGGACACATTGATTTATGGTATCGACATATACTTCCTTAGTGCAAACAACCATGAAAACTAGAAGTGTTGACATTTGTTTTACCAAGTGTTGACACATGCCATGCAAAAGAATACATGTGAGACCCCGATTATTTCTTATGTATTAGCTTTTAATTTCCGATGTATTAGCTTTAATTTTATTATGGGGCCATATTTTTGGCCAATGTATGGCCTAAGCTTTATGTTAAGGTACATCAATTAATATGAGATTTTATTTCATGAAATTTTCCTAAATAATTTTCTTGTCATTTTGGAAGTTTTGTGCAAAGTTTAAATTATATTCTCCTAAGAGCCGAAACTTGCAAGGTAAGTTTCTCTCATGTATTTATATTTTTCATTTGCCTAATATATTTCATAATCCATAAAATTTAATTATGATTAAAGATTTTTATATATAGGCCGAAAATAATTAAATGGAATAAAATCATGAATTTCTTTTAAGTATTGAATATTTTTGTGTGTCATTAATAGGTGGCATATATTATTATTATGTGACCTAAATTAATAAGTTGAATTGTCATTTGAATATTAGATGATAAGTTATTAGGCATATGATAAAGTTTAAGAGAGATTAAAATGATAAGCACACTTGCTTATCATGGTGATAAGCAAGCATAATGATAAGTTAGGGAAACTTTTTAGGTAATAAGTCATTGTGTGCTATTGTAGAGATAGGCTAGAGCCATTATCTCAAGATAAGAAATCATGCTTATGAGATGATAAGCTAAGTGATTGAACTAGATAAGCTAGAGAGCTTATAGGAGATAAGTTAGGTGAAATAGTAACTAAATGGAAAGTTAGTTGTGGGAGAGTAACTAAGTTGGTTGGAATTCAACCAAACAACATAAATGGGAGTTAAGAGAAGGTCATTTACGTGAAGTGTAGGAGGAGAATGGAAAAGCCAAAAAGTTTTAACCCATGTGAGTTGTAAGAAGTGATAAGAGATGCATTCATGTGACAAGACAATTCAATGGAATTAAAGTGAGAGAAAAAAGCAAGGAAGAAGAGTGACTCACGTGAAGATCAAGAGGAGAAAGGAGAAAAATTAATTCAAAGATCATAGCTTTAGGGGACAAGAGTTGATGTGAGAAAAAAATGAAAAGAAGAGAGAGAAGATAGAATCCATGCTTGGTCGGCCAAGACCCCATTCGTCCCCTTTTCTCTTCCAAGCCTTCTCTCTTGTCATTTCCACTTTGTCCTTATCATGTGTCATAGCAATAACTCTCCCTGGGAGATTCAATTGCCTCAATTCACACTTCACATTTCAAAAACCTCACACTTCATTTGCCTTGGCCGAACACTCCATCTTTTCCAAGTTTCTCTCTTTTTCTCCTCTTGACCGAATCTTTCCTCTAAGAATTAAGCCTTGTTCCTTTCCCTTTTGCATCCTAAATCACACTCTAAAAGTTCAAGTTTAGACCTCTCTTTGTGGTGACCGAATCCTCACATTGTGCAACACCATTTTTCTTTTTTGAAAACCCTACTCATTAGCCACCTTTCTCTTGAAGAAGTTTAGTTCATTTCCTTAGAACTAAATCATTCAAGCTTACCATATTTTCCTTCCACCCTAAAAACCACCTTAGCACCTCAAATCAAGCTTGGAACCACTCTAAGGAGGGTGAACCGAAAGTTGGAAGAAGATCATAAAGTTCATATGCTATACTTATATTACCTAGGCTTTCTTTCCATCTTAACTTAACACTTACAATACTATTATCGAACCTTAAATCTTGATCTACTAAGTGATTCTTTCCAATTGCATGCAACATAAAACCAACACATAGCATGAACCTAGGGTTCTTTAACTCAAATCTTTCGGCCATCATTCTAAATTTCACTCCTAAGCCATTCGGTCACCAACAACTTATGTGCATGTCATCCAAATATATAATCCCAACCTCCAGCAACTAAACTCACAACCTAAGTGGTGCTAAGCATCATGAAATGTTCAGATCTACACCAAACTCACACATGCATGAGGTTCACAAGCAAGAATACATTCCACCTTCAAATAATCTCTACCTCCATCAACCATATCACAAAATCAACTCCAGCAGACCCAACCTATTAGATCTAACCATAATATACAAAATGACAGCAAAATTCATGGCCAAAACAAAGAGGAAACAAAACATGCAAGGGTTCGGCCATCAACATCAACATCAATTCACCTTCAACCATATTCGGCCTTACCTTGGTGTTGGACACAAGCTTGCTTAAAGAAGAGAGCACCTAGCATAAAAATATCTAAGGTCAGAAACTATGGAGAAATCAATTAAAACAACACATGCAAATCGAAATCTACCTCTACCTTCCACTAGAGCACTCGGTTTGCACCAAAAGCCTTCACTACACTTCAGCTTTCGGTTCCTCCTACTAAAAAGGCTTCAAGGGCTGAGAATGGTGTCTAATAGGTACTGAGATGGAAGCTTATGGTGAGGGAAAAGAAGTAACAGCAGTTGGAAAAAGCTTGAAGAAAACAAAGCAAGTTTAGAGCTTGAAGTGGTTCGACCAAGAGAGAGCAAGCTGAAATAAGTTTCTGTCAAAGGGGAAATGGGCTGAGTGAAGTGAGATATCCAGCCAAGGAGAAGGAAAAACAAGATGAGCAAAGAGAGGGAGAGATGAGCTTCGGTTTCAAGGGAAAAGCAAACCAAAATGGAGAATGAAGTGAGGTTCGGTCACAAGAAAAGAGAGAGAGCAGCAAGCTGAAATGAGAGACAATGAAGTTCGGTCAAGGGGAAAAGTGAGCAAATGAAATGGAGAGAAGTGCTATGCGTGAAAGGCAAAGGTTAAGGATGAATTTGGACTCAATTTTTGTCAAGAGGGGAAAAGGGTGCAACTTTGGTTTCTCCGTCCATGCTAATTGGTTGCATGGGGCGGCAACCAACAATGCAAGGCCACCTTGCAACTTGTCACTTCTAACATATCTCCCAAGGCCTTCACATGATCACCAAGGAAACGCAAATTCAATTTGCTCTTTAGCCTATCACGTGAACTACACCTAAAGCTCTAGAATTTTCTCACCTCTTGCCTCACATATAACTCTCTTGCCATATCACTTATCTACTTTTCATTTCACTTATCATATAGGTACCTTGGCTTATCACAATATATGTATTCTAACTTATCACCAATAAGCACTTCAACTTATCTAAATCAACACCATAACTTATCTCAAAGATAATCACTCTAGCCTATCTCTTTGATAATCACAATAACTTATCATCCTAACAATTCATTAGCTTATCACTATGATAAGCACACTAACTTATCACTTAATTTCTCTAGTGATAATTAACACTAATGATATTTAAGACTACATAATGATGATTAAGGTTACCTATTAAAAGACACATAATATTTTATATGCTTAATATAAATTTCATGACCATTATATCATGATTTTCTACTTAGATATTTTCGGCCATGACATATCAAATTTCACTTCATATATTAATTTCATGAATTATGGAATATAATAAGCAATAGAAAAATATAAGTTCATAAAAGAAATCTACCTAGCAAGATTCGGCTCTTAAGAAAAATAGAATTAAACTTGTACTAAAAATTTTCACAATGAAAAGAAATTATCTAAAAGAAATCTTAAAATGAAATTTCATAATAAGTTTAGGTCATACATTGGCCAAAAATATGGCCCCTTGAGTTAGTTCAAAACGAATACATGGGAAAAATGGCAAAGCCAAGTTGGGGATCTAACATTGTTAGTCCAAGGTTGTTTTGTAAAATAAATCATATTTGATTTTGATGATAACAAAAGTTTCCAAGTACTTTCAAGTCTTGTAAATTTTTCCTTGGCAATCCACTTTTCTAAATGATATATTTCAAAGGATTGGGTTTTCTCTCTCTAAAATATTTATAAGAGGACTTGAACAACATTACACAAGTTGATAAGATCAATTTTTCCGTTTGTAGGTGTTTATAAAGGTTTTGGAATGGTTTGGATGCTTTAAAGTTGCTGATTTTCTCTCTAGCACTTATAAGTGTCGACACATTGTACTTACACCCGAGACACCATTTCCAAACCAAGACAAGTGTCGACACATTGACTTTATGGTGTTGACACACTACACTATCTTCCGAGAGCCAATTTCTAGTTATTTTTTTAAGTGTCGACACATTGAAGACTAGGGTCAACACATTGTACTGACTCCCAAGAGCTCAACTCCAGCTCAATTTTTGATGTGTCAACACATGCTATCATGTGTCAACACATGCCACGGGTTTAGTGAAAAATTTGAAAAATTGTTAGAACCTTCAAATCACTTTCAAATGATGTGGGCGCCTTTCCAACGGTCCTTTTGCTAGCTTTGATGACCGTTGAAGTCAAAGAAGATTTAAATACAAGAAGTTAAAGAGAAGAGAACAACGATTATACGAATAGACTTTGCAATTATTCTACGACCTAACTTCTAGAGAGAGAAAATGCTTTGAAGAAGAGAGAAGACCGCACATACCAAGAAAGCTTGTAATTCCCCTGCCAAACTTCAGCTTTCTAATGAGATCTTTGTCTTCCTGCATTCATTTGTACTTTACACTTGTATATTCGGCTTTGAGAGCCATTCATTGATCTTCCTTTGTACCCATCCTTTATAAATCACTTGAGTGTTGTGTAAACACTGGGTCCTACTCGTGTGGGTAGAAGTAATCCCTTGGATTTTGGAATTTGTGAAGAGAGTTGAAGCGTGAGCTCGGAAAATGCTTTGTAAAGGTTCCTTAGCACCCCAGAAGCTAATGTGTATTTACTATTTGAAGAATAGTGAAGGAAGCTCAAGGAAGTCAATAGCCTTGGAGGTGGACGTAGGCAAGAGTTGGTCGAACCACCTATAAATACGGTGTCATCTCTCTAACTCTATCTCTCATTGTTGCTTGTTTCATATCTTTCTTTGAGGTGTTTTATGCCCTTCGGTTATACAACTTAAATTATCTTGAAAAAGATTTATTTTTTATTATAACCCAATTCACCCCCCTCTTGGGTTGTTATTTAGACTTTCAACTTTATCCCAATGATGATAAAATCCAAGATAAGATTCATTTATGCTATTTCAAAAATAATTCGCAATAGATAAAAAAAATCATAGAATAAAAACTGTTGCCTCTAGCTTGACTTTTTCAACTTTGAAAATTTGTAACTTGCTTATCTTTGCTCTAAATTATACAAGTCAGTTTCAGAATACTCTCATTTTCTAAATTTAAATTTCATAACTTGAAACACAAAAATATGTACTAAAAAGACATTTTAAATGAATTTTACAAAGTTTGAAAAATATGGGGCACACTACTGCATCTTTAGCTCAACCTCTGATTTTCAAAAGTTCATAACTTATTCATTACACACCCAAATAATACAAAACTTATCTTAAAATGTTATTCTTCCATTACTTAAAGTTCAAGACCTATTACATAAGAATTCGATTTGAAATGGACCCATAAAAGAACTCAAAAACAAGAAGGAAATCTAAGATGTTTCACCTCGTGTCTAGTTTACACACCAAACTTCAAAACCATGTAACTCACTCATTTTTCAACTAAAACACACAATTTTCTTAAAATGTTCATCTTTCAAGACCTAGTCTATAAAATATGATTCAAAATATCCCCTTAAAAGATATTCGAAACAAGCAAGAAATACATGTATATATTTAGGGCTTAAATTCAAAATACTATTTTGTTGTGAAAAGGTTTTCAAAATTATGAATAAATATATACAGAAATACATATATTAGGCTTACTCTGTTTTATGGAAACCTGCGAATCATTGAGAAACAAAGTCTCACACATAAATTAGTAAAAATTAAAGGAAACTAAACGTTTGTTAATGCAAACCCACCTTCACTATTGGTTTGAAGCAATAACATGATATTTGGACGTGTATATGAAGTATAGATCTTTAACGGAGCAGAATGAGATAATGAAATGAGCTCTGATCATTAGGATAAAAATTTGCTTAACATTCATAATTTGATTATATTATTATGTTATTGGTTATATGAAAGAACAATCTTTTTTTTTTACTTAGAAATTTCATAATTTATTTCGAGAAGATTACATGGGTGTTGAGCATACATAGGCCTTCCGAGCCAGTTACATTTAATCGAGATATACATCTCATTACACCTATGATTAAGGCCCAAAGGGCCACAAACAACTGTGCCTCAAAGGCCTCAAACCTATGGGCCAGAAGGCCAACTATCCAAACAGCCTCAAGGGCCATACACAATCATACCCAAGTTTCCATATTCCTAACCCGAGTCCACAAATGCAGGCCATTTCTTTGCCATACCATAGATGAAAAATTTGTTCACTAGAGGAATGAGTGGTTGAGCACCACAATCTCATTTTCCCATATTAGCGTTTGCGCTAGCACTAACAAACGAGGGGGCTCACAAAGGAAGTTCTCTACAAAAAAAGGTAAAGAAGCGGGTGAAGGTCCACAAGTTATCGCACTGAGATCCATGTGCATTTCCCGATGCACATGGGATCACATGCGTCGTCATTCAAGCTAGTGGGAGAGGTTGCTGTCGTAGATCGAGGGATATTGATGCCAACTTTGTGGCTTGTATTAACCAGAGGTCGCCACTTGGTCTTTGCCAAAACAAAACCCTAGCATGAAAATGAAGCTGAAATGCGAAAGAAAAACCAAAAGGATCAAAGCAAAAAAGGAAAGAAAAGAAGTCAAACACAAGATAGGGTAGAATCTCTCTCTAGACTTTTCATCATGGGTTTTATATATTAAAGAACAATCAATCTCAATGTATTCTATTAGCTTCAATTTTGCATAATATAGTTAAAGGTTCTATATCCCAAACTATTATGTATTTCTACATATTTTAGTCTCTCATTTGCCAAATGTCTTAGGGTTCTTCATTTGTCTCTATTTTTCGGTCTCTTATTCATCCACTTGTAGAGGCTCTTCATTTGGCTCAATGTTTTGCACTCTGATTGGTCCACTTGTATAGGCTCTTCACTTAGCTCCATGTTTTGATCTTTTATTGCTCCACTTGTTGAGGCTCCTCACTTACTCCTTGTTTTGCTCGTTGATTAATCCACTTGTCAAGGCTCTTTATTTGGCCCCATGTCATAGTCTCTCATGCCTTGTTTATAAGGTGATTGATTGATCTAGAATATTGCATAATTAGTACATTTAAAACCAGTATAATTGTATGATGAAAAATTGAGTAAGGGTCATTAATCTAAGTGGTAATTTAAATTGATGAAATAACATGATTAATACTTTATGTTACGACGTGAGATTAAATTAAATTTTGATGCAATTATTTTATTTCCGAACAACATGTACATAGTTCATATTGTGTCCAGGTGGATTTGTAAAATCATTTTCTTTATCATGTGCACTATGATTATTGACATTGTAATTATTTTATGAATTTTATTCCATTATATGATGTTATGAGCTAATTAAGTTTTTTTGTGGAGTGTGATTAAATTATTTACTTTCTAGACTCAGAGGACAAGGGACATTGACACATGGCATCACATAAATCTCTGGAATATATTGAAAGCATCTTGAGCCTCATGAATGACAATGCTATAATTAAATGAAGAAATGAGAGACATTTAAATCTCTGCGCTCTCTCTCTCTCTCTTTTAACTATCCCTTTCTTTTAACCTTGGAAATACTACATCATATTCTCTCTCCTCCCCCACTTTTTCTCCTTTAGCCTCATTTCCCTTCTTTTTCTCTCCTCTCTCCCCTCTTTTTCCTCCCTTTGGCTGACACTTTCACTCTCTCCCTTTTCTCTTTCTTCCTTTGTTTTCTTTTTAACCTAGCAAAGCCCTACATTGTATTCTCTTTTCCCCCACTTTTTGTCTCTTTTGGCCACACCTCCCTTCACTTTCTCCCTCACTTTTTTTTTCTTAGTGGCAACCACTACAAGAATGTATGGCAATAGCCACAGACTCTTACTGTTCGGTCACTAAAACGTCAGGCTCTTGTGACCGAATATTTTTGTTCATCACTAAAGCCGCTAAAGGCGTTTTGTTGGTCACTAAAGGCACAGCCTTTGTACTCTCGTTCCTAAAAGTAGAAAACTGGTTACTAAAAGTGAAAATTAAATGGATAGTTTCGCGTTGAAGTCCCTCCTTCGCTCCCACTACCAATGATAAAAAAATCATTTGCCGAAGTCTCACCCCTTATATCCTCTCCTTTATCTTTCCCCCTCTCTTTTCTCTTTCTTTTGAGTTCATCGATGTGATTTTGAGACCTTTTTCTTTATAGCCACACAGTGAGTTCATCCATGTTGGTGAAGGTCATCAGAGAACCATAGTCTTCTTCCTTTGTCGAGATTTTCGCCGATAGAAATTATGGATCTCACAAGAGGTCTCTGTCCCCACTCAAAAATTTCCGTCCAACTCCTCTCCCCATTGACTCTTCACAGCAGATCTCTGTAACCACTCGACAGATGTCCATCCACCTCCTCTCCCCCATTTGCTCTTCGTAGGAGGTCTCTATCCCCACCCCGCCATTGTTGATTTCAATTTAGATTCGTAGCTGCCACTTTATGAGTAACTTGTGATTTATTTATTCTATTAGTATTTCAATGCCGAAGATGAGGGTGTTCGTTTACACTATATCTTGCCATTTAATTTATTTGTTATGTTAATTTTTCAATGTCGTGTTAACTCTAGTTTATGGGTCTTGTTGTTCTGGTTAAAATCTGATTAGATCGACTATGTTAATTCAATGAGGGCTGGTCAATGTCGTGTTAACTCGACAGATTTAACCTACGCTGCTCCTGCAGGTAGCCATGGCCTCATCTCACCCTATATCAAGTTGTGTTTGGAGTATTACGGAAACCTCATCTCTGAGGATGGCGAGCTCTTTGTTGTTGATGTAGAAAATAGCAACATTGTTAGGATTACTCCACCATTGTCACAATGTATGATTATTGCTGTCCTCTTGCTTTGTAGAATATTTTACCTATTTGGATTTTGGTTTTTCGGGGTTGAATCACTTAGATTTTACCCTTGTTTGCTGCTCTGTTTGGCTACTGGAAAGAAGGTATAAACATCTTTGTACAGAAGAAGGAAATTCTGAACTTGCTGTTGGGAAAGTGTTGTGCACATTATTCTTTGACTGGGACAATGGCAGACATCATGTTGCAAAGTTTTTTTGCTGAGATTGGAAATTCTTTGCAGGTGTGACAACCATTGCAGGAGGGAAGTCAATTTTGCAGGGTACAGAGGCTGGAAGTAGACTGCCTTTCCTAGCCATTTCCCGTGCAAATTGCGATGTATCCTTTGAAAGGTCATGTTCACAAACAGCAAAAGATATGCGGATTTTGATGAGATTATTTGGACAGAAAGCTTTCTTTTGTTGTATGAGTATTTGCACTTTTTAATATTAATTTTCTTTTATTTGGCTAAAAGCCTAATTGATTCTTAAAAAAATTCTCGTGGTTTTGTAAAATCAGTAATTAACATAATTTTTAGTTGATCTAATAGACACTGATGGGTGGACTAGCACTCTAGGATAACCTTTAGAGAGGAAAGCTTTAATGGATGGAATTTGCTTTATGTTATTGTTTTGCTTAGTGTTCTGTGGATCTGGCCACACAGCTTTAGTCTGTAACTCTTCAGCCACTACGGCATTTTAGTAGGGAAGTTTTTTGCAAACACTTGACCCTAAGTGTTTTCTATGCTTTTGTACCATGCTTTCCTTGCAGAAATTTATAGATTACATCGGAGAACTTTTGCACACTTATGTGGATAGGCGTGAATAGGTAGACTATTGGTACATCGATCTTCTTTTTGCAAACTAACAAATCTTCTGGAACTAACAAATCTTCTATGCCATTTGTTGACAGATGCAATTATTTTGTTCAAATCACTTTCCATGTGTTCTTATGCTCTGCTGCTCTCTGGTTTTTGCTTCTTCTCTTTGAAGTCCTGTTCTATGGGAGTGACCCAGTAGTTACTTTTTGCCTAATGAGATGTAGGTGGTCTTGGTAGCACACATAGGTACCACCACCAGTGCCTAAGCCTTTACTAGTCCTCATAATTGGTATCTCTCATTTATTGAGTCTTATCTGCTATGCAAATCCTGAAAATTTATCCCAAGCTTATTTATTCCTGCGATAATGGTCTTCATAGTTTTAGTGCTTCTCTCTCCAGATGAACTGGAAAATTTAAAGAGGTCTCCAGCCGTTCTTGCAGCATATAAAGATAAGTCACTCATGCTCGACCTTGTTCCATTGGGGCAAAGTTTTTGCGACGACTTTGGTGGTTTTGGCTACAAAAGCTGCCTTGTTGAAGCAAACATTTCTTGTAGTTAACTCTCTTTTCTTTCTCCTCTTCTCTCTCTCTCTCTTCCTTTCTTTTCTCTCTTTTAGCCATTTTCTCCCAATTCTTGTCTCTTTCTTTCTCTCCTTGCCACTCTTCCATCTTCTCCTCTTTTCTTCTATTTTTTCAATATGGTCGCCAACACCAAGTTATTTTCCGTCATTATTTTTAGTTTTGGATTAGTTCTTTATGCTTAATGAATCTAATGTCTTGTATTTCAATTTCTAGGATTTAGAATTAAGTTTTTAGTTAGTGGAGGAATTATAAGAGGGGGGAAGTGATAAATCTTTCAAAAACAATGAAAATTATTGGTCATGTATGTTGAATGCAAAGTTTCTGCAAATCAGCCCTCTTCCGAGGTAGAAAGGTTCAGATTTATTACCTTGTGTATTTTTTTTTTTGGTTTTTATTGTTCGCCGAACTTTTTTCTTTTCAGATGTGGAGTTTTCTCACATAGTTTTGCCATGGATAGAAATTAAAAACATAAGAGAAGATTCAAGGGAAACTTACGGCACTCAAATTAGGCATTAGGCTCCAATGAATTTAGTCCAATTGAGAGACACATTAATCAAGTTCTGAGTACAATGGTAAAACCTCCAACAATTTAGTTAACAAGTCCCATAATTCGAGTGTCAATTTAGCAAGGACAAATTGCTCAAGTCAAGCAAATGAGCAACACCGAGACAACTATTTGATAGGCATGGAGATTTTGATAATCAATGGGGAAAATACATTTTCCACCTACGAACCGTAGGTTTTACATTTTGCACCCTAAACTAATATGTTTAAGATATTGCACCCTCTAACTATCAATTTTAGACTAAAAAGACAATAATGCCCTTGACCCACTTTGAATATATTGAAGATATTATTGGCAATTTATTAAATTTTGAGGGTATTATTGTTGGAAGGATGGTGCAAAGTATATAACATTGGTAGTTGAAGGGTGCAATGTGTCAAAATGAGTAATTTAGGGTGGAAAGTGACTAACATTGGTAGTTGGAGGGTGCAATGTGTCAAAACTGGTAGTTTAAGGTGCAATGTGTCACAGCCTGGAAGTTTATCTGGCTGATTGCTTCACTAGGCGATCTATCATCTGGTCAGCTGATTCATAGAACCTCGTCGACCTCCTCAAAAGGATATACTGATTTTTTAAAAAAAAAATAAAGTAACAACCCATAGACAACTTTATCATGCAATTAATCCAGCAGTCGACCCCTTCACCAGCCGATCAACCTTTTCATTTAAAGCATCAGCCGGTTCAATGAAAAATTATTTTTGGCCTTATTAAAAATCCAATTATGAAAACCAACTTCCCATAAGTATAAATAAAGTTTGGGAGTTTGAATGAGAATATTTTGAAGCCACTAAAAACTTATTTTGATCTTCAAACACTTGATAAACCAGTTTATACATGGTTTTAAAAATATGCAAGTATGTGATTATTCAAATTCTTGTTAAAGATGAAGTTTAGAGTTACAAAAATTACCCTAGTCACTCGAGTCTTCACTTTTTGAGGCACTCCCATTGAATTGATTGTTGCTTGTCCGTTCTGTGCTCATATTGGATCTTCTTTTCTTATCATCTCAATTAATTCTATTGTTATCATTAAAACATCGATTGTGACTAAAATCCAACAATAAAGATAAAAATAATAGACATTTTTCTATAACATATTATATCCGAAAAGTACAAAATAGAGAAAAACACCATAAAAATGGCTAATATATTCAAAAGATTCTGATAAAGTGTATTGTTTTTGTTGTAAATTATTGAGTTCAAACTCTAACATGAATCAATTAGCCAACTAAGGAAGTAGGGATTGGAAAAATATTAGTTTTAGGCTTAAGAGTCATGAAACCACCAAGGAACATATTAATAATATGAATACATGGATTGATTTAGAAATGAGAATACCAAAAAAAATTTCAACAATAGATAAAGACATTCAAGTACAAATCAACAAAGATGATCCTTGGAAAAACAATGTTATAAAGAATTATTGCTATTATAAAAAATCTTGCTAAAAACAACTTAGCATTTCCTGGTAAGAATGGAAAAATTACCATAGAGATAATGGATACTTCTTATTTTTTAGTTGAAATGATTGTAGAATTTAATCAAATAATGCAAGAACATGTTCAACGTATTACACCTAGTGAAATTCAAAATCATTATCTTGGACAAAACATACAAAACAAATTGATTCAAATTTTATCAAGTGAAATGCTTAATCTTGACTTGTTGTTGACGATGAGGCAAAATTGATGCTTGAATTTGATATAAGGCTCCATTGGCTTTCTTTCGATATCTAAATTTGCTATGCAATCTAGTAATGAATTTTGGTTACAATTGACTTTGTGGATAAATTGCTATATTTTTCAATCATGATCTTTATGAATGAGTAAGTGGTTGTAGAAGGAGAAAATTGAGTGTTATTCAACAACAATCTGTGAATGGGTAAAACTTGAAACTTAGGTGTTTGATTTATTGTTTCTTAGAATATTAGTTCATTCTCTGCACTTTACTTTTGAAATAGCTTGCATATGTTTATTTCTGAGTTCATTGTTCTTCAATTTCCTTAGTTTCTCGTTCAATTATGATACATAAACCTCAAAAGAAAAACCAACTCAAAAATTTCTTCTCCATTTGCAAATATACAGCATTTCATTGATTTATCATTGTTGTAAATCCATCTTTGAGCATAAACAAATCTACAAAAACTTTTCTATTTTCCATAGCAATAACTTCTTTTGTTACTAATGATATCTAAAGCTCGCATGAATTCATTTGTCCCTGTGAATTCGATCTTGGGACTCATCTCTATCACAGGCGGAGGCAAGGGGGGCAAACCGGGGCCACTACCCCGGTTGGCTCCCCCCAAAAAAATTTTTTACATGTAAATTTTTTTTATTTTTTTTTATTTTTTAAAGCTTGCCCCCTTAATACCCATTGAATTTCAGTCTGCCCCTTAAGCTCAAGCAGCCCAAGCTAACTCCTTTGAATTTTCTTAGAAGTTTGCCCCCCACTGATCATATCGCTGGCTCCGCCACTGATCTCTATATTACTCTGACAACTTCTACACTTGGAAGTACTACCAGAAGTTGATCAGAAAGACTTTTCCTGGTAATGCTAATAAAGAATTCAGGTAGAGGGAGGACCGTATCTGGGATGTCCCGTTGTGGAGAGGAGGTTGACGTGCTACACTCTTGGGTTGTACAGCAAAAAGGTTTAGGTTTGTATGGACTCGGACATTGGTGAAGTCGCTAAATGGACTTCGGTAAATGGAGAAGGGTGGGCCTCTGATCCTAGTTTGAAAATGTTGATAAGGAAAGAGGTCTCGGAGAAAAGGAATAGGCGGAGCATGTAAGGTTGAGATCGAAAGAGGTCCAGAGCTTAGAGCTGTTGGCAAAAGATTTAATTGCATAATTGCATGCATTGTAGCCCGAAGTGGCGTTGGGCTTCGTGACTGATGCAGAAAAATGATTTGGGTTTGCAAATAAACAAAAGAACTGAAGTCATCTTCGGCCTGACCCACCGAAACCTTAAGCATTTCGAGCAGTTTGCCACATTTTTTTGCAGTTTCATTTGAGTGGAATCTCAGTGGGCACGCTCGAAATTAGGGGTGATTAACGGTAGTATAGGTGACGGTTTGGTGAAAATCGTCACCGTCACCGCAATTGACGGAATCACATAATTAACATCGTCACCGCATCGCCAAGGCACAATAACCGTTCTTGCCGGTGACGGTATTAACGTTAACGGTTATACAGTAACCGCTTAAACCGTATAATCGTTATGCCAAAAAAATGGGCTTCCTCCTTGGACTTTTTCATTTTTTCATTGTTTTGAGCTGTTTAAATTTTCAACATAATATCATAATTAATAATCATATCAAATGGACAAATATCATAACATATTCAAACATAATATCATAATCATTAATAATCATAACAAATATAATAAGTTGTCCAAAAGTCTAACATAATATCATATTTAAACTAAATACTAAAGTCTAATAAAAATGTCCAACAATGTGACATAAAACAACTAACATATTTCAATAAAAAGTCCAACAAAAGTATGTCACATACTCAATAATCATCTCAAGTCTCAACTAGGAGTGGTTAACGGTAGTATAGGTGACGGTTTGACAAAAATCGTCACCGTCACCGCAAATTGACGGAATCACATATTTGACATCGTCACCGCACCGCTAAGCCACAATAACCGCACTTACCGGTAGCGGTGACGGTTTTAGCGGTTAAAACGGTCACTGTTGATGCAAATGAACACCCCTACTCGAAACTAGCTTCTGAGACTAAGATGGAGAGTCGAAGTGAAAGCGAGAGATCCTTATCTGTCTTATGTTGTGGGCAATAGGGATTTCCATTAATGTGTTGGCCCACTACTGCTACTCTAGAATTCCTTGTATCCATGGAAGCTTGGGACAGGGAGCCATACAACACCACTTGGACTTTTCTTCAGAGGGAATAGGTCTGAGCCAGGGACCATAGTATGTGTGAGGACAGTAGCAGCAGCCAATGCTGACTAACATAGAGGCCACATTGATAGAACAAGTCCCTGAAGTTTACTTGTTTGTAAGCTATCCAAGTTGTGGGCTTGGCCCTCCCAGTGGAAATTACAAGCCCTGTTTAACTGGTTGGTGAATGTGATCATTTACATAGTGCTGTTTGAATGAAAGGGTACCTTGAACATCACATGTGTTTTCTTCATTGGCACGAGCAGGGGCTGAACACAATTCGTATTGCTTCCCGTTGAATGGATCACTATGATTTACGGACCCACAGAATTTGGATTTCCATTAATGAAGGTTGCTTGGAGGATTAATTCTTTACAAATAAATAATTTTATGTTGGCTTTGAAGAAAAAAAAAACTGATCTCTTTTAACTATTTGGTGAATATGGAAGAATCTTTTACTCGATTCTTCGAATTTGGAAGTCCAGGACCTTCTCTCCAACCAACTCCAAGTGCCTCTGCCAGTTGAAAACTACTTTCCAGATTACTTTCGACCATTGGGATGCTTCCTTTCTATAAAATCAATGAATTTTCTCTCACTCATTAACATCTGCGCGCCTTCAAAATTACAGTTATGCGTTTATTCCTAGCAAATGGCGTTAGGTACTGACGTGGGTAAACGACACGCATTAAAACCAACATCTAAAATCTTAAAAAAATCTATGCAAATAACAATACATTTAACACAATCTTCAACAATTTTTTAAATAAACTTCAATAAATTCTAAAAAAAATTCTAAAAAATCTTGTCTCTCTATACTTTTTCATCAAATTTCAATATTTTTTTATTAAAAAAATTACATCAAATCATCTCTCTACACCTTTTTACAAACTACAATAAAATTTAAATATCTTTAAAATTTTACACAAACTTTTAGACAAAAACCTATAAAACTCAAATCTATATAAATATTCACAATTTTATCAAAAATCTTAAAATTTTCAAAAAAAAAATTATAAAACCAACATCCATCAAAGTTTTTCCGGTTTAAGGCGATGGTACTACGCTCACATTGAAGATATCTATTTTAGGAACCTCTCTCAATATGAGTGTGCAAAATGCAGGCCCGAAGGCCTAATTAATCTGATTAAAGGTGATTGTCATCCAAAACGCTCTCAAGTCTCTCTCAACTCTCTGGTTTTCGCTCAAATACAATGCCCCTACGGAGGAGGGGGGAGCTCCGCCTCCTTCACCCCCCCTCCTCCTTTTTTCTTCTCCTTTTCTCCTCCCCCTCTTCCCTCTTCCATTTCTTTCTCTCTGGTCCGGTTGTTTGTGGTTTGGTTGGGTGTTGTTTTGGTTTTCTCTTGCAGGTGGCCTCCCGGTGGTTTTCGGTGTTTTCTGTCTCCTTTGGAGACGCACGCGCCAGCTGGTTGGCCTCAGCACGTCGAGACCAATGCATCACCGCTCCTCCGGCTCCGACACGATGGCGCGTGTGCACACACGCTCTCCACGCGCGGCGCGTGGATCTGACACGCCGGCGCTTGTAGCCGCGCGTGCGGCCCCTTTCGCCGCTCAAACTCTATGTTTCTTTCCATATTTGGCCTCTGGGGCTCCTTCCGCATCCTCTGGGCAGTGGATCTCCACGCGCCGCCACCACGCACCGCCGTCGCTGCCTCTCTGGCCAGAGATTTCCCGGTCCTCCCCGGGGCTTATGTTACACTGTATTGTAATAAACCCGTTTGGGCATGCCCCTCTGTTTAGGGCTTGTCGTGTTTTAATTCTGTGTATCTTGTTTTTAGGCATATTAGCTTGTATTGGCTGCCTTATGAGGCCTTTCTACCATTCGTGGCTTTCGGTCCCTTCGGGGACTTTGTAGGGCCTTACGGTCTGTTTGCTCCTTGGCCCGCCAACTCTTCGAAGTGTGTGGTTCGCCTTTTAGAGCCTCCTGAGGTGTTAAAACCTCCTTGATCCTATTATCAATACATATGCTACTTATGCCCAAAAAAATCTGATTAAAGGTGCGTCCAATTTTTTGTTCCAGAAATCCATAAGGGCTAGACACGATCTTATACTTTACGTTATTTTAGGCATCGAGGCTAGACTTTTGACTAGAACGCGTCTCTAGCTTTTCTCATTAGTCTTTTTTTTCTCAGTAGCTTTTCCCCGAAGTCAAGCAAACAGTAATGCGTAAACCCAACGTCCAAGGCTGATGGACTCTCACACAAGTTCCCCACTACGTTGAAATATTACATCCTAATTAAACTTTTTTAAATTAATGAGATAAGCTGGTTGCAATTCTTAGAATTAAGGCAACCCAAGAGGGGGTGAATTGAGTTTCAAAACTTTTTCGAAACTCAATGTGTAAATGAAGTTAGAAGTAAGATTCAAATGTTTGTGATCACTCTTAGCCTTAGAAAAATGATTTTGGCCATTCAGCAAGCATTTAAAAGGCTTAGAAAAATGATTTTGGCCATTCAGCAAGCATTTAAAAGGCTTATGGATGGCTTTATATGGGCCTCATAAGGAAAAGTCAAAATTCACGACGAGTCAGTCGACCGCTACATGAACCAATCAACCGCTGCAGGTTACCGTTACCCCAACGATCACAATGTCAGAACTCAGAACGGATAAATTTTAACTTAGAACGGTCAACCGCTATACTAAGCGGTTATAGGCCGATCGAATGCTTCACCAACTGGTCGACCTCCTCAACTTAAGCATATAATCTGGTTCATTTAAAATCACGATTTTGACCACTTTGAAACACCTAATTTTAAATAATAATTTTTTATAAGTATACAAAAGGTTTGAGAGTTTAATTGGGGATAATTTGAAGCCATTAAAAATATTTTTAAACAATCCCCAGTGGTAAAACGATTTGAGAGTTTAATTGGACATATATGCAAGTGTGTGGTTCAAATATTTGTTAAAGATGAAATCTAGAGTTACAAAAATTACCCTAGAAACTTGAGTCTTTACTTTAAGAGTCACTTCCATTAAGGAAATAGATGTTGCTTGATCGCTCTGTGCTCATTTTGGATCTTCTTTGCTTCTCATTTCATTTACATCCATTGTTATCTTCAAAATATTGATTGTGACTAAAAGCCAACAATCACCCACTTTTTGATAATAACAATAAATTAATTGATCTTCATTTTGTCGATCTTGTCTCTCCCTACCTTTTGTACTTTGATATGGGATTTTGGATATTTTTATACTTCAAGGACAAAACATGAGCATATAAAATGAAATGATTGCATATGAATAATAAAATTTTTTCCGATCATTGAAGCAATGGATCAAAGTTTCAAAGGGGGTGTAGAGATACAAAAAGATATCATTCTCTCACCCTTTATCATTATTAAAAGGAAATACATAAGCAATTGCAATAAAGCAAAATGAAAGGCATATGCTATGAAAATCATGGAGGTGGAGGAAAGCGAGTGGTCATAAAAGTCCTCATCTTCTCAAAGAACTTCCTCTACTCTTCTTGCATAAAAATAAACCTCTCCTCAAGGAACTTCCTCTACTCTTCGTACATAGAAGTAATCCTCTCCTCAAAAGCAATGAATCGGGTGTCAGAGGAAGAGGTAGGGTCCGGAACTCTGGTACGAGAAGTAGTCACTGGAGGATCATCAGTCATGTTAGCATCTACATCAAACTTCATCGCCTCAGCATCAACATTCTCACCCTCAGGCTCATCCTCATCCTCATCATCAGCAAACACCTCATCATCCTCATCACTAGCCTGACGCTTAGGCACCCACTTATTTCTCGAATTCTTCCTATATCCCATCCGAGTTAGGACTAAAGTATCACAGTGTTCACACTTAGTCAATGTGCCTTGCTCTCAAGAACTAAGTGCAACTCCAAAGTACCAAAAGATCTTGGTAAACAGCAAACCATAAAGTAGATTCTTTTTATGCTCACAAACTGCTTCTATATGTTTGAGTATAATGAAAAGGATGTTGAACTTTTTCTCTTTCAAAAGACGCTCAATCACAAAGACATCCATAAAAGTTACCTTCTCTCAGTTTCCAGCCCGAGGAATCAAATTATGAGAGGAAATCAAATGAAACAACCTTGAACGAATTTTCAATTAGTTGGCATGGATTTTCCTAGGTGCATCAGCCGTCAAAATATTATTCCCTAGGAAGTCAACAAAGGGCTCTCCATAGTCAAAGCCCTTACACACATGACAAGTCTTAATCTCATAAGCCCGAGACCCAACATGAGGAATGCATAAGATATCTCCAAGTATAATTTCATTCAAGACAATCTCTCGTTCCCCAATCATACTTCTCACAATGAATAAGCCTCTATCTTCTCACCTAGCAGTATATTACAGAAGAAAAACCTAACATACTTAGGAAAGACTCCATTACCCATATCCAGTAAATTCTCTCAACTTCGTTTCATAAAGAGACGCTCAATCTCAAAATCTGAAAGTGATTCTACATTCACTTTCCTTCCTCCCCACTTGACTTTTCTCTTTGAAAAGTCATTGTAAAACCTCTCAGCACATTCAGGATTACGGAAAAAAATAATCAAGCTCACCCAAATGATCCGCTGAATAATGAGATGATCCCGCTCCCTCAATACTCTTGGCAGCATGCTTTGTTCTTAGCATAATGATTGAGAACAAAAAATCGAAGAGAAAAGGGCTGAAGTTTGGAAATTTGGGATTAGGGTTTCAAAGGTGTCCGAAATCCCTTAAATTATGTTACTTAGGCCGAAATTGATGCAAATCCACACAAAAAGAGATGGTTTAGGCCGAAATTGATTATCTGAAACGATGGGGATGGATTTTAGGGTAGTTTATGGTGTTTTGGGAAGGATTTAAGAATGTTTGAGTCGAGAGATATGAAGCGGTTCACTGGAGGAGAGAAGTCGGATGACCAAATGTGGACTGTTGTATATATATAGCCTCGACGAGGCGGTCGACCACTTCATGTAGCAGTTCATGGACATCGACCGCTTGGTAGAACATGTTCTACAAATCGATCGACTGCTACAGAGAACAATCTTGGCAAATTAAGTTTTAAGGCCTAAAAATGAAATGAAATAATGCATATGATGAATGGTAAACATGTAACATGACATAAGGACATTATAAACACTTTTAAAGCATCAAAACAATGTAAATCCATAAAAAAATCAATAAATAGCATATCAAAGAGCATTTGCATCTAAAAACCCAATATCTCTTCTAAGATCACGAAATCTGTCATTACTTAAGGGTTTTATGAAAATATCAACTAGTTGATGTTCAGTACTAATGAAATCAAGTGAGATGTCACCTTTTTTAGTATGATCTCTTAAAAAATGATGTCTCACTTCAATGTGTTTAGTCCTTGAGTATTGGATGGGGTTCTTGGACAAATTGATAGCACTAGTGTTATCATATTTAATGGGTATACTATTAAACTCTAGTCCAAAATCTTTGAGAGTTTGTTTCATCCACAACACTTGAGCACAGTGTTATCATATTTAATGGGTATATTATCAAACTCTAGTCCAAAATCTTTGAGAGTTTGTTTCATCCACAACACTTGAGCACAACAACTACCGGCCGTTATGTATTCCACTTCGGTTGTTGATAATGCAACCAAGTTTTGTTTCTTGCTACTCCAAGAAACTAAAGATGAACCTAGGAAATGACAAGAACCACTAATACTTTTTCTTTCGACTTTGCACCCTACAAAATCGGCATTGGAATAGCTTACTAGGTTCATGTGAGTGTCTCTAGGATACCAAAGTACTAGGTTAATAGTATCCAAGAAATATCAAAAAATTCTTTTTACGGCACCAATATGATATTCTTTAAGACACGCTTGGAATCTAGCATGTAATGTCAAAGAAGTCTCTTGGTAAAGTGAAAGAGCGGTCCTCCCAACTTTTTTCTTAGTCGTGGCCTCTAGAAATTTAACGGGGCCAAACCCCATGAGTATGGTCTTCTTTCTTTCTAGCTTTTTCTACAGTTGTTTCTGTCATGTGTGTTCTCTTCTCTTGTTTTGTCTGGTCTTTGTAAGTTTGGTTTACTTCTCGCCTTTTCCATATATACTATAAGTTAGTTTAAAAAAAATAGATTAATTTCGATAATTTTCTGGCTGGGCTAGTGTGTTGAGTGGGAACATTCAAGGGAGGAAAAGTCAAAGAAATCCGTGGACTAAAATCAACTTTTATTGTTGGTCCCGAGTTTACTTGTATTTTTTTTTTTTGGTTTTCTTTGGTTTTCATAAGATTGCAATGTAAAGATAAGTAGTCTAACATCATATTTTACACTGGGGCAGTGTAGAGTCGGAACTTTGGAGGAAAAGAAGTGATGAAATAAGTCAAATAAAGAAACCTTTAGGACTGCCAAAAGTAAACTAGAAGAAGATAATGAGTTTAAGCTCCGTTTTGTTTTTGTACTAATTTACTTTCTAGAGTATTTTTCATACTTTCTACTGTTTGGGAAATCTTATAACATACGGTCAGTTAAAACTCAATTCGGTTAACCGTAAAAGATAGTTCCACTTTCCTGAAAGTGGTTTACTTTTTTAAACTAGTGAATCTTCTTTCCTAACCTATCTCTCCCACTCAGGTGGCCAAAAACCAATCAACCTAGCCTTCTGATTCAAAACTGACTTAGTTCAACCCAAACTGGTCAAGTTATATCGTGGTCGGGGTCGGGGTCAGATTTTGAAACATGAACTCGAGAAAAATCAAATTCGTATTTGGATCTCTAACCCGAAACCAAATCATTCAAAAGAATTTGAACCTGACAGTTTTAGCTTTCATCGGTGTCAGGGTAATGTTTTAAAACATGAACACGAGAAAAATCAGGTTCGTGTTCGCGTCTCTAACCCGAAACCAAATCATTCAAAAGAGCCCAACACTGACGATTTTAGTTTTTTTTTGGGATCGGGGTCCGGTTTTGAAACATGAATTTGAGAAAAATCAGGTTTGTGTTTAGGCCTCTTACGCAAAACTAAAACATTCAAAGGAACCCGACCCCGATGGTTTTATCTTTTTTCGAGGTCGTGGTCGGGTTTTGAAATACGAACCCAAAAAAAATCAGGCTATGTTCGGGTTTCTAACCTTAAACCAAAACATTCAAATAAACCTCATTTTCTTACTCTCTCAAAAATTTTATTTTATTTTATTTTAAATATATGTTAAAAATTAAGTTTATTAATCATATAAAATTACAAAAAATATGACATAAGTAAAAAACATTGCAAAATAATTTTAAAAAATATATTTGATGTAACAAACAAACACTGCAAACATAATGCATTGAAAACTACTTTACAAAAAAAAATTACTTTACAGCGAAACAAACGGACCCTTAGATTTCAACCGACTATCTTGATTAGAAAAGAAAAAACGACTTGATATCATCAAATCATGGAATTGATACTTTTAATAGCCAATACCAAATTCAAAAACTTCTTAAGGCCATTAATTTGAAAATAAAAAGACAAAATTGTTACGTTCTTCTGAAAATTAGACGGGAATAGCCACATGTCTTTTTTTCTCAAGCACACACACCATAATAATTTTCTGTTTTTGGTGACACAAATTTTTTTCACTAAAATCATCAAATTCGTTACTTAAGACTTTGGGTGACAAAACAAATTCATCAATATAACCCGTTCTGAAGGACTTTGGGTGGCGAAATCAATTTTGTCCCTTAAAAACCCACCATCAGAGACAAAATATACATTTGGCCACTAAAGTGTAAAGAAAAAACTTGTTCAATGATGAAATGCTGAAGTTGTCACAAAAACACCATGTTCGAAGAAAACAAATCATTGTTCGAACAACTTTCAGTGAGTGGAAAAAGGTAGGGAAGTGAGCGGGAAAGGGTTGTAAATGCAAATTCGAACATAAATGTTCATTTGAACGACTTCCAGTGATGAATTAACCTATTTCGTTGCAAATAGGCCATTTTTAAATACAATAGATTTCAGCGACGAATCAATTTCGTCTCGTATGAAACATCCCGTTCAAGCCAACCTACTGGTTCGAATGAGTTCTATTTTTTGCAACGACATGGACAGCTCGTCGCTGAGTGAACCCATCTGCGACAACCTGCCATCGTTGTCAGATGTTTGTTCGAATTAGTATGTAGGTTCAAATAGGATGTTTCACATGCGACGAAATTGTTTGAACGAAAATTGGTAGAATGTGCCAGATGTCACTTTCTGGTTAGGGGTAATTGAGGCGTTGAGTCTTGTTCGAATGAAGGATAGTAGTTCAAACGAGAGTTGCCAAAGCATTCTAGTTGGGGTAAGTGAGGCGTCCCAGGCAACATCTCTTTGCCGTTGCCATGTATGGTCTCGTTCGAACCATTGATAATAGTTCAAACCACAGTTGGGAAAGCGTGGCAGGTGTGACTTGTGGTTGGGGATACATGCGGCGTTCGAACGGGATGAGGAAGATTGTGCCAAATGTCATGTTCTTGTGTGGAATACCTTGTTTTTATCCATTGGATTATTGTTAATACATGTAATATCTTCAAATATTTGTGCTCAATATAATGTGCTTTATAATGTAAATATGTGTTTAATATATATAATGTTTTTTTTTGGGAAATAATTTTTTTTCATAAATTTATAATATAATATTTATTTGAACAAATTACAATAACCCCTGGGAATTATCACCATTTTCTAAATTATCTCCTCTAAATTATCACTCGTTGTAACCCACCCCGACTAAATAATGCCTTGTTGTGGTTCCATCCCCCAATCGATGTGGGGTGTCAATTTGAACAGAATATGTCTACGTGTGTTACATGTGAATAGGATGAATCACAATAGTCCTCCACGAACTATCACCTTTTCTCAATTACTCTCCTAAATTATCACTTGTTGCAAATCACCCCACTAAACTATGACATTTTTGCATTTCTATCCCCCAATCGATTTCGAGCGTCAATTTGGACAGAATTCGTCCCCCGTGAGTTACACATGACCATCAACCCACGTTAAAAGACCATTTGAATTTTTTTTTTGTGATAGTTTGGTGGGGTAATTGAAAAACATGGTGATTGTTCTTAGAGTGTTATTATAATTTTCCCTATTTAAAGCATGTGACGGATTCCGTTCAAATTGAAGCCTCACATCGGTTGGGGGATGGAACCACAACAAGGACATAATTTAGGGGAGAGAGTTGCAACGAGTGATAGTTTAGGGGTAATGAAAAAAAGGGTGATAATTCGTAGGGGATTATTATAATTTGTCCTATTTATTTATTATGCATGTATTATATTATTATGTTATCTAACGTTTAAAAATAATGTATAACATAAATTAATCTATATTCTAGTTTCTATGTATAACATACTTAAGTTAGAGTACGGTTCATTTGTTTTTTTAACAATATATTTTAAGATTACGTTTATATTTTTTTTTAGATAAGCACTTCATTTTTAATATCTAAGAATTAATTTTTTTCTTCAATTATTATCTTTAATCAAAAATTAAATTATAATATGTACAACATTTATAAACTTTTTGAAGGATAAATTAAATTAAATTAACATGAACTTAGTTTAGTATTTAATCTTGTACATAGTGTAAGAAGTATGCTCTAAAAATCATTATTTTAGATAATTGTTATTTAGATACCACGTGTTTATAAATTAGGTAATACGTTGTAATATAAGATGTTACACAGTTATTATTAGGTGACATTGTAGAAAATTCATGCTAATGGTTAACGAATCAAAGACGGAGAGTATGACTTCTCGGTTCCTTGTACACTTGAAGTTTTATTCTAGACCAAAGTACATAATTATGTACAATAGGTCTATACTCATTATGCCTCTATTAAATAGGATGAACTCAATCATCGAGGTAGTGACCTTCAGTAAACGAGTAGGTGCACTGAACGAGATCAAATATAGATACCTTCTTGAAGTGATCATTGATGTTGAGAAGATATTCAGCACAATTTGTTTATGATATCCTTAGACCTGAGAGGTTTGTGCAGATTTGTTTATTGTGTGCTTGTACTCTGACCAAGTCTTTTGATGATGATCTTTTTAGGTCAAATATTACAGATAACGTCGAATCTTGTGCATGATGAGTGAGTTTGTATAAATGTTCAATAAGGAATCCACCAATTTCTTCTTAAGATAGTATATTCAAGCATATATGTATAGGGTTGGACTCAAGAAAAAAAAATCTTGCTAGAGGATGTTTGTGAAAATATTTTTCGAAATTAATATATAATATATATTTATTTTTGAAATTATTTTGGAAACAATTTGAGAGTCTAACGAGTTACAGATTATAAAATTTAGAATTATATGAGTTAAAAATTTTATCAATGATAATATTCTAGTCCTATTTGCTCATACGGAATATAGTATACTTGAAGGATAAATAAGCGATTAAATTGTTTGCAAAAGGGATTTCACAAATCAATGTCAAATTCTTGAGGGTGAATTGTAATAAGTTGATGGACATGATTATAATTAGTAAAAGCCTGAAATTCAGAATAAAAGAATATAAGGGAGTTAATGGAAAAAGAGTTTTCCATGTAATCCTACGACCGAGATCTGAGATCCCTAACGATCTCATGCACTATCACAACTAAGGTTTTTCATATAAAATGATAGCTATGAGATAGTCTACCCTAATCCTTAGTTTGAGAGTTGGCCATCATAACTCAGAAAACCCTACGATGGCTATGAGTGTGGAGAGGAAGGAGGGAGAATATTTTGGCTGCTATTGTGGAATTCTCGAAATTGTAAGATCGACAAGAACCTGAAGATTATTGAAGAATTCTCTGAATCAATAAAGAGAATTGGTACGTTAATTTTCTGCAGTTGTAACTTTCACATAGAATATAATCTACGTCTCAAACAATATATGTAATTATACACATGTTGGAAATATTACGACTAGGGGTGTTCATGTGCCGGGTCGGGTCGGATCAGTACGGGCCTGATTCTGCTGGTCCAAACTCGACCCGAGTTGGCTGCTATTAGATCCGCCCGAACCCGACCCATAAGGATGGGTCTTCTAAGTGTTTTTAACCTAAAGTTATTTGCAGATGGGTCTTCTAAGTGTTCCATCTACCAAATTGTTTGTATAATCATGATGCCTTCACCAACTTTAAATAAAAAAGAAAAACTAGTAAAAAAATCATTACATAATACAAGTCCAATAGCACTAAAGATACAAAAAAATCATGTAAGCAATTATAAACATGACATGTGAACAAAAAATCCAATGGCCAAATGAAATAAGCAGCAAACCCTCAACTTCAAGACCAAACTTGAGTTGAAGAAACTATAAAAGAGAAAACAAGCAAAACTGTTGATTAGCCAAGGAAGATCAATTTGAAGAACTCAGATGAGTGAATAGATTATGGAATTGGCAGGCTGACCTTGGTTCCTCCATCCCTACCAATTATCATTCATCTTTTTCATCAATGTCATTGAGAGTAAAGTTTTCATCTAACACTTGAAAATATAAATAAATTAGAAACAAATTTAACATCAATATTATCCAAATGCAATAAAATCAAATCACAAGTTACCTGGCTCAACCTCGAAGCTCTCAACATTATCCAATGTCTCGCGAAGATGAATTCGAATTGGATCATACCTCAACCAATTTTGTGAACAAACAAGAGTCTCAACTGTTCTAGACGCCAACAAACTCCAAAATGAATCAATCACTCTACCCCCAGTGCTAAAAGCTGACTCAGAGGAAACTGTCAAAACCGGAATGGCCAATACATCCTGTGCAACCCTTGCAAGAATAGGATATTTGGATTCATTTATCTTCCACCAAGTCAAAATGTCAAAATCTTGAGTTCTTGATTCACACACATCTGACAAATACTGATCTACTTCTGACTTATTATCAACAGCACATTCATCTACATTTTGCTCATTCTCCTCAAAAAATGCCAAATCATGATTATCATTACCAAAGTCAGATGTGGAAGCTTCAATATTCACACGAGGAGTTTGATTACGTGAGGCAACTGCACTCGAACTCCCATATAGATCATTATATTCAACAAACAACATATACAACAAGCTTTTGGTGCTCTCAATCATTACGGATGCTTGACACTCGTCGTACATTTTTTTAAACCACCAATGCAAAACTTTCAATTTGCACCTAGGATCAAGAACTGATGCAACAAAGATCAAAAAGTTTACTTTTTCAATGTTCCCCCAATACTTATGAAACTCTAGCTTCATGCTCGTCGTCATAGCACTAACAAGAACATTATTAGACTGGCTCATTTTCATCAAGTTGGATTGAATGCCACAAATTTGAATATAACAGGTATTCGATGTGACATACAAAGAACTAGAAACTTTCACAGTGGCATCAAAAAACATTTTTAGAAACTTCACAAACTCCTTAATTGCTTCCCAATCCTCAGATTCCGGTGGTCTTATGTGTGCCCCATCACTAAAATGATGGATATATTGGCCATCATCTTCTGCCATCTACATAAAGGCATTCTGAAACTTCTCAGCGGACTCTAACATAAGGTAAGTTGAGTTTCATCTAGTTGGAACATCAAGGCAAACCAACTTCTTACACTCAATCTTTATCATCTCAGCGCACTTCATAAATTTTGTCATTCTTGCTGGAGATGACCTCACATATCGCACTGCATTTCGAACCCTCACAATTGAATCATTACAATCTTTCAAACCTTCATTCTCAATCAAATTCAATATATGTGCACAACACCTCATGTGGAGATATTTACCATCCAATACATGTCCTTTCAAATCTTTCTTCAAACATTCAATTGCAACGTCATTTGAAGAAGCATTATCAACCATTACAATAAAAATATCACTAATTCCCCAATCCAACAAACAAGATTCCACATGTTTTGCAATGATGTCACCTTTGTGATTAGGAATCAAACAAAAGTTGATGATCCTTTTCTAAAGATTCCAACAACTATCAATAAAGTGCGCCGTGAGACACATGTATTTAAAATTTTTCACAGAGGTCCAGGTATCAGTGGTCAAACAAAGACGTTGACAAGTAGATTTGAATACCTTCTTCAACTTCTCTTTCTCTCTCATATACAATTTCATACAATCTCTTGCTGCAGTGATACGAGAAGGGACTTGAAATCGTGGTTCAAAAGCCCTACACACTTTTATGAAGCATTGACCTTCCATAACCCTAAATGAAATTTCATCACATATAATCATCTCTGCAATTGCCAACTGTATAATTTAAGGATTATATTTATGAACCCATAGATTGGCAACATCTTGATCTCCAACCCCTTCTGATTGATCATTGTCCATTGATTCATTGCTAAATGGGTACTTGGGACACGTATGTAACACATGGTTCAACATTTTAGATGTACCATGCCGTTTAGAGTGACAATGGTACTGCTTGCTACAATAGTTACATTTAGCAAGTGGGTCACTTGGATCACAACCATCTAATTTGGTGAAATGATCCCAAACTACTAACCTCTCCTTATTCCCTTTACGTTTGGGGGGATTACTCGAGGCCGAAGGCCCCTCATCTACATCTATGGTCTCATCGTCCGTATTAATGGATGGAAATGATTGATTTGCTGAAGAATCAATAGTATCCATCTAAAACAAACAAACATAATAATAATTAATTACTATATTTAAAGCATATGAACAAAAAAGATTTAAAAAACAAAAAAATCATCATAAATTAAAAACAAACATATAAAAAACACATCACAACAGATCACTTCATCACCTAACAGAACCATCAACTTGTCAAAACCAACAGAACCAACATAAGCTCTGACCTCCAATCTCCAACAGAACCAACATATACCGTAACATCTAATCTCCAATATATCATTTTCTAATTTTATAATAGGGTTTTAGCTTAAAATTGCCAGAATAAGCTATTGCCCAAATAAAATCGCCGAGCTTCTTGTCTGTTATCTCTGTAGTAATATGGAGCACAAAGTCAATTGAAGAACTCATAAAATATAAGCACTGATCTTGTTAAGCTCCTTTCTGAAGATACCAATTGAAAGATTATTATTGTTCTAAGACCAGCATCACAAACCCTCTGGGAACACAAACACAGAGCTTCAATTTTATTTGGAGGTACTTCATGCTTCACAGAAAAATAAATAAAAGAACATATGCAAAGAATGATTGCAAGGATTGGACTTTGATTCTTTTATCCCTCCGTTGTTTTGGTTTTAATGAGACTTTCATCCCCTGTAATATTATTGTCTCTTCACATCAACAAAATACGATCAACAATATTCTCATCGGTTAATCTTTATATGAAAATTAAGGTGTTTGAAAAAGTCAAAGTTCTATCCTCTTTGTTGAAGTGGATTTCGGTTTAATTTGAAACCCAATTTCTACTCGGTACACATTTCCTATTGCTTTTGGGATTCCTGGTAGAAGTGGAATTTTCCATGCAAGTTTTTCTTTTCAACGCAAGCACTTCAGAGATTAGCCTTAACCGATGATCGGCTCCTGTCATTAGCGGAATCCCTAATGTCATACTAGAAATTTTACCCTTTAGATCTAAGATATTTATCCCTTTAGAAAAACATAAATCAACTTGGGCAAGTAAGCTACTGCATCCGACCAACACCCTTTCACAATTTCATCATGCAAGCAAAACCAAAAGAGATACTCAAACGACGACGAAGAAGTTACACATTAGAACGACTACGACAACGAAGAACTTGTAAAATAGAGAGAGACAGAGGAAGGACCTGAGAATGTCGGGTTGAAAGGTAGAAGGATATGGAGGCAGTCAATGGAGGCAGACGACGATGGAGACTGAGGCAGACGGTGATGGAGGCAGCGTGAGGGCAACGGCAAAGAGTGTCGGGTTGAAAGGTAGTGAGGAGTGAGCATGACCTGCCGACCTGGGTTTAGATGACTGGTGTAATGTGGTCGGGCGGTCGGGCCTAGCCGGTGGTATACCAAGGCCCATCCAACTACAGGCGGTTTTCATCGATTTGGGCCTGCACAAGCCCGGGCCCGTGTTTAGCCATACATCACTCGGTCAGGTGCCGGTCGGGTCGACAACATTTTGAACAGGCCTAATTACGACCCTAGTAAAAATACTATGATTTGCTTATCACAAAAAGATATTGTATAATATGGGTAATGACACATTAAGTGTATACATATTTCATATTATACTCATAATTTTAATATTTAAATAAACTACACTAGTCTAATGACAAAAAATATATATTATATAGAAAATGTATAAACTTTAGGATGTATAAATTAAATTAAATATGACCTTAGTTTAGTACTCCTAATCCTGTGCATAAAATATAATATATATATTCTACACATGTAATTATACACATGTTGCAAGTATTAAGATATATGTGCACCCTACTAAAATACTATGATTTGATCATCACAAAAAGACATGGTATCATATGGGTAATGACACAGTAGAATGTATACATATTCTATATTATACTCATAAGTTCAATTTAAATCCTCTATATTATAGTCATTTGGATGAAAAATTTCTTAGATATTATAAAATTTGAAATCTTGTTTGAATGGACAATACCATTCGAACTACATTTAGCCACGTGTCCACCTTCTAAACGATTCAGCCATTACATATGATGTCGTTTGAGAAGTATCCACCAACATTAACTCTCGTTCGAACTAACTTCAAACGTCAACGGTGGCGGGAAAATTAAGCGCCCGAGAAATATATAAAAATTTAATAATGTATTTTTTTTTTGTTCAAATTGGGTAAATTTGATTGAACGAGTTTCGTCACGGCGTCGTTTTTATTTAAGTGGGAATTAGTTCGAACGAGTTCAAATCGAGTTTCAACGGGATTGCCTGGGACAAAAAAATAATTAACCCAGTCGCGGTAGTTCACAAACCCATTCCTACAAGACAGAAGACAGTTCTTTGGAAGGAGAGTTAAAGGACGGGGCACGGGAAACGATTAGTGTAAGATTTTTGAGGAGGCAGAGAAGCGGTGGAGGAAAATTTAAAAGAATAATTCTAAAAACCTAACAAAAGACTAAAATACCCTCCATCCATCTTTACACGTAAGCAAATTTTCTATAGAGGCAATTGACGTTTTAGGCGTAGATGAATTTTAGTAGTCTTCATGTTGTAATATGCCTCTTCAAGCTCGAAAATAGAATTTTGGAGTAAATTTTTTACCTTCCAATTACTATAAATTTTATACTTTGCACCTTAAAGTACCACTTTCGAGACATTTCAACCTCCAACTATTAATATTAGACATTTTACATCCTTTATCAAATTTTTAGACATTTTTACACCCTCCAATTATCAATGTTAAACACTTTGCACCCTCTATCCAACAATAATACTTCTAAGAATTTAATGGATTTACAACAATATCTTCAATAAATGCAAATTAGGTCAAATGAATTATCGTCATCCCTCCAACTATCAATATTAAACACTTTGCATCCTCTGTCTGAAAATAATACTCCCGAGAATTTAATAGATTTATAACAATATCTTCAATATATGCAAATTGGGTCAAGGTAATTATTGTTATTTTAGTCTAACAATTTGACAGAGGGTACACAGGATCTAAACTTGGTAATTATAGGGTGAAATATATCAAAAGTGGTAATTTATGGTGTAAAGTGCAATACCTATGATAGTTTCATAGGTGAAAAGTGTATTTTCCCCTATATTTTTTCTACTCTCACCATAGATAAAATGAGAAAGAATCAGAGAGGATGAGAGTGCCTTTGTGAATATATTAGCTAGTTGAGAGGCAGTGCGAACATAGAAACTGCGAAGGGAACCCTCTAGAATTTTGTCACGCACAAGATGGTAGCCTAATTCAAAGATGATGGAAAAGGGAGAAAAATGGATGAAGGATACATCTTCTTGTACAGTGGTCGGTGCTCTCAGTCTTACTATTATGTTTGTTGCAACTTTCACCATTCTAGGTGATAACATCAAACTAAACTATCAGGGTCAATGCTTTTGTCTCTCTTTTCTTCCTTAACTTTAGTTTTAATATTTTTTGGAATTCTCACATCACGTTATGCAGAAGATGATTTCCTTAAGTTTCTATCGAGAAAGACGATTATAGGTCTCTCCACGCTCTTCTTCTCGATAGTAGCCACAATGATAGCATTTTATGCTGCTCTTTCCTTAATGTTGGATGGGCTATCGTGGATTACTTTCTTGTTATTTGTTTGGCTAGTATTCCAGTCACCCTCTTTGTATTGTTACAGTTCCATCTTCTTGTTGAGATAGTCAGAGGCGAAACTACACAGGGACGATGGGGTGGCTGCCCCTCATTGCTTGAAAATTCCTTAATTTTTTTTTTCAATTGTTAAGCCCAACCCGCCCCCATAAGGAATTCAGAAGAAAAACTTTTTGGCGTTAACTTGGCAAAGGAGGAGAATGATCCTATTCTCAATGGTAAGCGTAAAGAATTGAGGTTAAGAAGTGAGAAGAAGAGAGTGGAGCGCAAGACTTTAAATGAAAATGTAAATGTAGATAATGGATTAGATAGTAGGAGAATTATTAACATAAACGATAGGGTTTTGAAATCATCGGATAAGAATGACAGTAAGAGCGCAGAGGATATGACCTTAATTGAAGATGTAGGTCAAAGATTGGACAATGATAGAACTGTTGATTATGGGGCTAGAGTTTTGAGTTCACCCAATAGAGTGATAGATTGAACGGTGAATTGGGCCAAAATGGTGGTCGGTCGGATAATATGGATGATGGCGAGGTTGGGGGTAATACTGAGTTTTCGGGTCATATATATGCTAATGGAAAGAGGTGGGGTTACCATCCTGGTTTGCATCGAGCTCTCTGCGTTCATGAATGCATTTTTCAGGAAGGGGAAGTGTCATATGAAAGTTTTTATGGTGTGGAATTCGCCACCTTGGATGTACAGTGAGCGACACCAAAGGGGGCTTGAGAGTTTGCTTTCTCACCATTTTTTTTTTCTAAGTTTGTTTTCACAGCATTGAGATGTTTGTGTTGTGGTGTTCTCTGGGAAATTGAGCTTGATTTTTTCAAAAACTTATTTTCATCGTTTTAAGTTACAAATTTTATGTTGCCATGCCAAATCTAGATGAGTTGATGAATGATACACCAACCCATATTTTTGTCTCTATCTAATTGAGTTAGCATTGGTCTTACCAATTATAACTTCAACCATTGAGAAAGTGTTCTCTGCAATGAAGTTAATTAAAACTGATTTGCATTTAAAATGAGAGACGAATGGATGAATGATAGTTTGGTGGTATACGTCGAGAGGGAAAATTTTGAAACTATTGAGAACGGAGCTATTTTACAATGTTTTCAAAATATGTAGTCTCGTATGATCCAATTATCACTCTCAGTATCAGCAAATAGTATGATACGTGTATTTTAATGTTTTTAGTGTTTTTAGTCCTTAAGTTTTGATATTTTAACTAAGATATTTTTTTGCATTACGTAGCAAATTTTTGAAGGTGGTAAAGTGTCATACCCAAGCTTTTTTTAACATAACGTGCATTTGTCTATGAAATACATGTTTGGGTTTAGTAGTGCAATAGTGGATAAGTGTATTGATTACATGGTGATTTGGAGATAAATTAGTACTTGATACGTTAATTTCAAAACCTTGATTAGGGTCTCATTTAGTGATAATTGGAGTTCATGAGTAAGCTTTTATTCAGGATGTTGAGGTGCACGTTTTGAGTCAATTTAATTTTTTAAACTATTTTTGACACGTGATTTTCATTCTACTATTAGGTGGGGAGTTTATCCATGAGTTTATGGTTCAATTCTGGAGACATTTTATTTTTCGAAAGCTAGTAAGATGATTTATGAATTATGGATAAAAGGTGAATTATGAATAAAGATGAGTTATGGATAAAGATGAATTATGGATTGAGATGAGTTATGGATAGAGATGCCTTGTGGATAGAGATTATTTGTAGATAAAGATGAAAGGATCATCAATTGGATAATTGACGAAACTTAGCCATTAAGTTATGGAATTTCGGCAGCCCTAGAGAATGACACATAGCAAGGCTAGGAAGCAGGAGAAATGAAGGCTAGAAGCACGACGAATCAAGTCTAGAAAGCACAATGAAAAAGGCTATAACCTAGAGAGCATAAAGTGTCGAACACCAGGTGAACCGACAGTGACTTGCCATAGCTAAGGTGAATTTCGGCCATAGCCTTGCCTTGCAGCTACTGTAGGTTGCTAGGTGTCGACGTGAGGTGAATGTAGCATGTTGACTCACCGAAGCTAGACTAGATAGGCCAAACACGCGTCGGAATGCAATTGACCGTGTTTTCCAATAAATAGGGGGTTCAGCCATTAGAAAAACTCACCATTTGAGTGAAATCGTAGAGCTTTCAAAGCTTAGAAGATCATAGGTGGTGTTCGGCTACACTAGAGGTAAAGTTAGCTTGGTTATCTTTGATTTCGATTCAAAAGTTTTCAAGAGGATTGTGTGAATCTCGTGTTTTTCAAAACTATTCTAGCATCTATTGATGTTGTTGGAGTTCTTCATATTCTTGTTGTTCTTCGTGTTCTTGATGAAGAACAAGCTCATCATTTCAAAGTAGTCTCATTTTTAAAGTTCAATTCGTTTTTAAGTTGTTTTTCAAACTTTGATCCGTTTCTTTTCAAAAAAATTCTCAAATTCTGTTTTTCAGAGCTTAAACATATTATTTTGAGAATATTCTTCGTGTTTTAAAACTCTTTGTATTTGATTATGTCAAAATTAGTTTTTTCTATGTAGTGGTTAAGACGGTTTTTAATCGTGAAATCAAGGTGGTGTTTTTCCTTCACAACACCTTTCTTTTGAATAATGTTTTTATGATTTCCAAGGGAAAGGGTTAAGGTATAGCATATCATGTATGATATGGATGGGCATTGACATTAGACGTGCATACTTAACTTGTACTTTGGAAAGTGAAGTTTGAGGATTAATGTATGGTTAAGGTATTGCATATCATGTATGATATGTATGGGCATTGACATGAGACATGCATACTTAACTTGTACTTTGAAGACGTGACAGTACTGTGCATAAGAAGATGTGTACCACATGTTGTGGTATCCTGGCCACTCCATCGTACACAGAAAGATCCTTTATAAGGATATTGTATTCTACTCTGGGAGTAATGTCGCACAATACGAAGGTTACATATATCAATCTGGCCCAGCGATTCACTCAAGGAGTGAGACCGTATTTTACACTGGGAGTAATGTCGCACAATACGGGAGTAATGTTGGAGGGTAGTGGTTGAAAATTGAAAAGATTATTTTTAAAGAATTGAGTCTTTTCCTTTATTTTCATCTTCTGTTTTTGCATTGATGAATGAGTTTCTTCAATCCATTGTAGAGAAACACAGTGCTCTAGTAAGATTTTAATTGGAATGCTTGTATCAAATTTAGAAATCAAATGTCTTATGGTTCTGTTATTTGCATTTTACAAGAAGTCAGCATCTATCACAGCCCACGCTAGATAGTGCACCACCAACAAGCAAAGTAAGTACATTGAATTCTTTCCGCTGCCTTATGTGACTTTGTCTCACAAACATGTTGGTATTTTTAGACATCTAGGAAGAAAGCACCTCGTGCTCCAACTCCATACAAAGAGCCTCCAGCTATGGTAGCTATGGAGACGCACCCCACTAATTTTACATTACAGCAAGCAAACTCGTTTACTTAATTTTTGATATGATAGAATGTGATCTCATGGCCACATCATGCAGACTAATAAGAAGACTACACATACAACATCTACAAGCAACACGCTGAAGAGAACAGAGATTGCTTCTCGCATCAAGATGCGCAGATTTAGTAGGTTGCGAGGCGCAATGGGGTCCCAAATGAGAACTACGAAAAAAAGCATATTCATTGACTTTGCAGCTCCAGCGTCAAGAATTGGTGTTAAGTGTAGGGCTGTACAACCCCAGTGTAGGCCGGTTTTGAAAAAATTACCACCTACACCTACACCGTTAAGGGCAAAAACCGGCCCTTAGCGGTGGCGGTTTAGCGGTGGCGGTTTCCGGTTATCCTACATTAATATTGAGCCATTTTTTTAGCATTTTACGTACTTGGCCCAATGTATTTTTTCTTTTTTCTTTTGGTCCATTAATCACATATCAATAAAATCTAAACTAATGAAATCCAAATTCCAAAATCAATAAAATTAAAGATCATCTTAAAATATAAGATGAGAATTTAAAGTCCAAAGTAATAGAGACGTCACTGTAAATAGAAACTATTATCTTTTGAAAAATCCAGTTTAGACCCTAACAACACTTAGATGGGAGAATATGTGTTTTCCCTCTAATTAACAAATCAATAACAATTTTAAAACATGTTCAAAACCTAATAGGGTTTCCCTTGGTTTCACAAGGAAAATAAAAAAATTCGGCAATTTTTAAGGCACTCGAGCGCTTGTCTAACGTTAGTCAAACATGATGACTCTGTCTGAATTTTTTCAAAGGGCGCTCGAGCGCTTGTCAAACGTTGGTCAAACGTGATGACTCTATATGAATTTTTGAACTAAAATGTATTAGAAATTTGAACTAAAATGTAATTGAATGACTGATTTTGCAAGCATGGTATAAATTTAATAGTGATTTGTCAATTTTAAAATTTAGACAATTTGTTAATATTTCATAAAAACTTTTAAACTAATACATTGATTTAAATTTTTTTGTGGTAGAATCTCGACCTCTTGACTTATATTATGCGATGTACTTACCAAAGTTTGACATTAAACTCTTTAATTATGATTCCAATGCCTTCATATATACCCTTTTAAATACAATAAATTTGTAATTTTTCTACCAAAATTCTAAATAACTAGTTCATTCACCTAGCAAGCTTCTTGTTAACTTGAATGTAAGCATTTGATTAGACAAAATCAACAACAAATCTCAAATATTCAAGTGAAACTAAACTATTGAGTAAACCTTGTCATGCTTCTAGAATATTATGTCTTGAGGTAAAACTAAAGTTTAAACTATTGAGTAGAAATTAAAATAAAAAAATCCCGGTTTAACCTTCACCGGGAAACCCGGTGCCGGTTAAACCGGGAACCGCCGGTTTTTTCAAAAAATCAAACCTACACCGGCACCGGTTAGACCAAAAACCAGAAACCCGGTGCCGGTGCCGGTGCCACCGGAATTTCCCGGTGGCATTGTACAGCCCTAGTTAAGTGCTCCTGGGGACGGCCTGGTGGTGTTGGCGTGCAATTCAGAGTATCGGACCAAAGCCCGAAAAGTTCCAACTGCAAAACATTTGGGAGCGAAGGATAAAGGGAATAAACCTCATTCCCAGATATAGGGTTTTGCTAGATTTAGCTTTAGCCTATTATTGATGTTGGCTATATTGATCAGTATATTTGTGAAGTTGGGTAACCATAGGAAGAGCGGCATGGTTGTACATTTCGGTAAATTGACATTTGGATGTCAGTGTGGTGGCTCTATTTTATGTTGTGATGTTGATTCCTCATTTTTTTGGCATGGTCATACATCTTGATGGAAGGACATTTTGGCGACAAGATGTTGGCTGGGGTTTTTAGTATGTTATTGTAAAGCAGGTTCTTTGATCAACAGTTTGGCATTAAGTTTTGAAATGAAGGCAGGTGTTTGATGTTTTTTTATTTATTCTGTTGTGTTTCCGATTGGATGCAAAAAATTTAGGTCATCCTGAAAGTCATATAGTCACTGCTGATGGGAGAGCTTTGCAAATAAGTTACAAATAAACATAATATTTACTAGCATATAAAAAAACATAATATTTGTTGTGCATTGATGGCTTCAATTTATAGGCGATATGGCGCAGTGATGACCTTGATCTCTGCTCAATGTTGCACAGTGATGGCCTCCATGGACTCATTTTGCTGTTGGAGCTCTCTCTGAATAGGTTCCCAAGAAGCACGTTTGCCAAGCATCTGCTCATGCATCGTACGAAGTTGCCGAATAACCCTTAGGATCTCTTCATGCAAAAAAACTGCAATGGCCACCATCCTGCCATTAATTAAACAAGTTATTTATAACCCTAAATTAAAAATAGACTCCACATTGCAAAATAATTACAGATGTAAGATTCAAAAATAACCAATAACCGAATTACACTTGCTACCGAATTACTCTACCAATTAATGATGGGCCAGCCCTTTATATTTTATTTATTTGACAAACATTACCTTCAATATCAATATATAGTTGCATTTCAGCTCATTCAGAGCAGCACCTCATAGAAATCGATGTGTAACAGAACATATAGCATTCAAAAAGCACTTCATAACTTGTTGTTTTTAGGTCATTAAATTAACGATAGAATTTTAGGCATCAATGCTCTAATCTCTTCAACTATATGGCCTTTACATATCTACTAGGTGACCAACATGTTCAGCAAACTAAATAAGCAAAATAGGAATGAACAAAGATGACAAAAGCGTCTAACTCAATGCTGTAATTTTCAGTGTTCTGCACTAACAAAATTCCAGCATCTAGTTTAGCTACCTTTGTTATTCTAACCTCCCTACATTAGATGTACAATTCAGTAAACATTCAACAGCACATTCGGCAAGAGAAAATGTCACGCCCCGAACGCCACCCCGACGGGGCCGTGACAGCCGCGAGCATTCCCCGGGAACACTTCAGCGCTTACACTAACTCTTACAGCGGAATTTTTTTTTTTTATACACATAGGATGGCTCACTCAGGATCCACATGTTGGTTGAGATACAAGCTCAATGATCATAACCTCTCGGTATACGCATAATAATTCAGAAAAGTCTATACATTGCATCTTGTTCGCAACTTATACAAAATGTACTAGGGCAACATACTGCCACTTGATCAAAACCAGCACTCCCAAGTGCTACCTCGGAGTTCACCAACTCCGGCTCCAATCCCCAAACTTCCAGGATTTCTACGTGAGATACTCCTCTGCTCCCCAGTTATCTTGTGGATCTGGAATGATACGATTTAAAAACTATGAGTCGAAAGACTCAGTAAGGAACAACAGTTAAAACATGAACTTTGATACAACATGGCTCTAAAAGCATACTTACTTCAATACACTGTAGCGATGAGAGAAGAAATGCAAAACTGTAAATCATGAGTTAGTGCATAAAAACCATGATGCATATGCATGCTCCGTGATGTACATGCCATGCACTAAAATCTCTTGCCACTCTTGGCCTTTTCAAATGCATTTCAAATCTCGGAATTGGCCCCAGGCCCTTGAAAATCTTTCTTTCATTCTTGCTTATAAAATTGGCCCTTGGCCCTTGAAAATCATTCATTTCATACTTGTGCCACTGTTGGCCTTTTCACAACCATTTCGTATCTCTTACTCTTGGCTCGCTCCATTTGACCCCTGAAGTCAGGGTTGTGCGTTCCCTTCGGAACCGTCCCCGAATTCCCTTGGAGACCTTACATCTGGTCGAGCTAGCCCTTGAAGTGGCCCCAGGCCTGATGGCTAGACACGACCCTTGGAGGCGCCACACCTTCTCGAGCAACGTTCCTCGGTGTGGTTGCACATACCTCACGGACTAACCCATCCTTCACGAACAACGTCCCTCGGTATGAGCGTCCATTCATCCATCCTTCACGAACAACGTCCCTCGGCATGGATGTCTCAGGTTCCATCCATCCATCCTTCATGAACAACGTCCCTCGGCATGGATGTCGAACCTCACTTAACTTAGTACGTGTTCAACCAAAGCCTCCGGGCTTAATCATAACATAAATTCTCTTTCTTTTGCATAAAACAACTTTTCATGTTTTCTATGCAATGAACATGCCATGCCACTCTTGAAAACATCGTAATTTCATTTGCATCAAAACGTCTCTCATGCGTTCATGCAAATGATCATGCTATGACATGTTCGAAACATCTTGCGTACTTGAAACATTCTTCATGCAATACATTTCATATGTATTAAAACATCTTGCCATGCACAATAAAACATGCAGTGTATCATTCCAGTTTTCCAAAAGGGGTAAGATTCACTTACAGTACTCCTCGCAAGTTCTCCTTTGCTCACTTGGCTCCTCGCCTACAAGGAATAGGTTCAATCTTTCAATGTACTGCGTATAGATGAAACCATATCAGTACGTGTCGGTCCTACGAGTTACCCGACAGTCCTATCTTGAAGTCCACTAAGGACAAGTAGCGATAATTCTACTCATTACTTAATTTAATGGTATAATATAGTTGCCTGATATTTCTTAATTCATCTTGAACTTCCCGTTCATCACTTGACTTCGTACCTTCCATTCGTCGGAACGTTTCCGAATGGCAACTATATTATATATATTTTTTTTTCATAATATATATATATATATATATATATATATATATATATATCAATATAATTCTTTTAATCATTAAATATTTTATTTAATTTATTCTTTAACTAATATTTAAAACTTAGGTCATTTAATTATTTAATATTGCAATATAATATCTATGCACATATACTTATAGGTATCTTGATTAGGGTTCTAATCAACAACTGACGGATTTAGGATTAAACCTAAGTCTCTCTTTTATTTCCTGTATTCGGTTAAATCTTTACCTGAATAAATCACTAACCTTAATCATTAACAACCCTTGGCTTGGATATTAAACCTTTATCAATCCGAGACATTAACCTTGATTAGGGTTTACACTTTTCTCCTCATAAGGTCAAGGCTCTCTAATCCTTAGCTTTGATATACATATCATTACGATTATGTCTCACTCTGCCCTAAATAGGATTTGGCCAACATTAAATCATTCTAATTAAATCCTTAATCCATGCTTAACATCACAAGGCTTGTTAATCCTTTAACTCAATCCTTTAAGCCTTAACATCTTTTAATTTGTTTGGCCACCATCCTACTTTTATTTATTCATCACAAGCAAATAAAATTTTCAATTGTTACAAGCTTGCAATTCGGGTTTCTCTTCCTCATGGCATTCGGCCAACACCAATTTTATGTGTTCTTTAATTACAACTTCATCTCCAATGGTGATCCCATCCTCCATCCCACAATTTCACAACTTAGGATCTAAAAATCACAACACAAGTTATCACTCATAGCATTATTCGGCCAACACCAAATATCACAACACCACTAGGTTTTCTTCGGTTCTTTTGCTTTGCATGCATTCTTCACGTTTCAAGGTTGATTTTCATGCAATAGATTACTAATCTTATACATAATATGGCCAACCAACAGATCCAAGCATATATAAAATCATTCTCAAGGTTTTAGGACACACATGGTTCGGCCATACACCAAAACATCACATTTCCCATACTTAAATCACAACATGCATATCCTTTACATTTTTATAACCTATCTTCCATGCATCAACTTCATATCTTCATCATTCATAACCAACATGACTAGATCTACACTTTAGATACATCAACAACCATAGATCTAGGGAAATATCCAACTTACAACCAACCAAACAATACACATGTTTAGATCTAAGCTTCATCTAACATACATTGTTCATTTCTTGCATTTCCTTAACATTCAAACTTAGGTCTCAAGTATACATGGCCAGATCTAACATCTACACATAACCTAGGGTTTCTAAGTTCAAGATCCAGCAATATCAAGGCACAATGTCAAGATCCAACCACAAAGAGTTCGGCCAACAAGGAGAAATGGTGAGATTCGGCTTTACCTTGGTGTTTCCTTGTCTTCTCCTTGTTCTTCCTTGCAAGACCTCTCCTTTTCCTTCACCTCCTTCTTCTCCTTTTTCTCCTTCCTTGTCTTCCTTCCTTTCACACGTATTTCCCCTTGATTCAAGCTCAAAATCCAACTCTTTTGGTTCAAAACCTTGGTTTCACCTTTGATTCTCTCCCTCTCTCCTTTGGTTCAGTTTCTCTCCTCTCCTCTTTGTGTTTCACGACCAACATGGACAAAATGGCTCAAATGTGGTGATGGGAGGGAGGAATGGTCGGATAAGGCCAAAGCAAATTCAAAGCCATGCATTGAATTCGGCCAAAGGGGGATTTTTGTCACTTTTCTTCACTTTTCAGCTATGTCATTCTTTGTCTCCTTGTCTCCCTTGTCTTTCACGTGTATGCCTCCCCACCACACATTTGAATTCCACATTTAATGCTTAGTTCAACCAATTAGATTCCCTTGGTTGAAATCCAACTAGTTTAGTTTACTTAGTTACAACTCAACCAACCTAGTTACATAGCATACTTAGTCGGCTTAATGAATGATTAGTACTACTAATCTTATATTATAACTTAACTCCAAGACCCATTGGGCAGCCCAACAACATTAATCCAAGGCCCAACAACACCATCTTAGATCCAATTCATAAGTTTAAAGGATAGGGTCCATTAACACCAATCTTTAAAGTTAGGCCCACTAACATTTCAATCACATAAGACTTTGATAGCCCAATAATATTTGTCTAAGGCCCAATATCACAACTTCAAGTCCATTTCACAAGCCTAAAGGCTAAGGCCCAATAACCTAAATCCTTAAAGCCCAATAATCATTCAATGGCAGCCCATTACCATGAATATTATGGCAGCCCCATAGCATAGTTTAAAGCTCATTTCCATGAACATTTTGGCAGCCCATTAGCATAAATTTAAAGCCCAATTTCTTGATCTTCATGGTAGCCCAATTGCATACATTTAAAGGCACAATATCCACCTATTACTCTAAGCCTTATAGCAGCCCAATATCACAACTTCAAGGGCCCATCATCACATGTAATTGGGCAGCCCACTTGATTAAATTTCAAGGCCCATCATTCCTAATTTTCGGCCAAGCTTGGGCTGTCCATTTTCAGCCCATTCTTTTAGGCTTTAAGTCCAACCATTTAAACCTTAATAGCCCAATAATATGGTCCATAACATAATCCTTCAAAAATTAATCAAGGATATTAAAAAGAAATACATTTAATCTAACAACTTAAATTGGCTACCTTAAAATGTAGACCTCATCCATTGATATTCCATAATGCTCATTAAATTTAGATCATACCATGAACTTCATTAATTCAAAACAAATCACTGAATCCTTAAGCTTACCACGGAGTACGTACTGATTTTTCGGGGTCTCACACTCTCCCCTCCTTATAAAAATTCCGACCTCGGAATTCGATTACCACCACCACCAATAATTCTGAATTTTTCCTTTCAACACAATAGTGATCATGTATCAAGCAAGCATCAAGCTGATTTATATAGAAACTAAAGATCCTCACAACAACCAACCAAAGTCTCCAAGCCTAGTCTACTACACTTCTCGATTCTGGATCTAAATCGAGGTAGCACAAAGTTTATATTTCCTCAAACTCAAAACCTACAAGGCTCTACATGCACTATTCAATCGACCTTGACCTCTGAAGAAGCTGGGTGGGGAGAACAAGTTGTCAGCGGCCAGGTGTGGGAGAAGAGAGAGAGAAGAGAGAAGAGGAGGGAAAGAACTGTCTACGGTTTTTGTCAAAGATTTCAATGAGGCGCATTTCGATCAAAATAGAGTTTGTTTACACACAAAATTTTACTAAAATTTTAACTTTTTCACATCCTCGTTCTCTCTTACTTTTTTCTCTTACTTTTTTACTTTTTACCAACTTTTTTACTTTTTCACTTACTTTTTCATTCTCTCTCCTTACTTTTTATCGAACTTTTTTACACTTTTTACTAACTTTTTCACTTTTTCATTCTCTCTCCTCACTTTTTCACAAACCCTAAAATTTTACTTACACAAACACTATGCAAATCAGGTGGGGAAGATCACGTGGCGCTACTGCCGTCTGTTTTAACGACTATATTTAACGGCAGACAAGTATTGATTATAGCATAAATATAAGGGTAGAAATAAGGCTAAAATACAACGAGGGTCCCTGATGTTTAACTTTTTCCTGAAAATTCATTTAGGGTAAAGTTTATTACCCCGCTGTCCTTGGAGTTTAAGACGATTCTCAGCCATGTCCCTCCGTCGCCAAACGTGTCAAAAAAGGTCAAGTCATATTCAATAAGAACGCAACACATGTCCACCGTCGTCTAATGTACATGCCATGCCAGCCAAGTACCTGAAATTATGAGAATGTCCCTTGCCATGTCATTTAGTAAAAATTCTCAATTGACAAAAGTGTCTTCTTCACTTCGACTGCACTTGCGAAGAAGAAAATATTTCAACAGACGAAACCCAAGTGTATTTTTGAAGAACAGAATATTTCCTAAGTTTGACAGCTGAAGAAATTCATCTCTGCACTTTCTAAGAACCAAGTTTTTCCCCAAGTATGGACAGTCGGAACCTATATCTACACTTTCTAAGATTTGTCATTGTCGGAGTGTGATTTTCCAAGTGTGCCAAAGAAGAAACTCAAATCGTGTAGATCTGCAAAGGCTGAGTCTGATTGCTTCCCTGAGTGTGCAAAACACGAAACCCATCAAATCTCACAGATCTGCCATTGCTGAGTCTGATTCCTCCCCAAATTAGTTCCTAGGTCTATTCGTTCAACTCATTCTTTCCCCAAACCACCCGAAACAGAGCATTTGGCTTCCCTTTTTCGTTCAACCCATTATTCTTCCCAAATCAGCTCGTAGTTCTGCTCCCCAAATCAACAGAAGCAGAGCAGCACTTCTCCACAAATTGGGCCCCGATGTCGGAGAGACGCTCATCTCCATCATCTGTGAGCAACGGCAGATCTGGTTCTCAGGGAAGGAGTGACGGAAAGGTGCCCAACGTGAGACCTCTGTGCTTTTGTGGAAGTAGTGCTAGGATAAGCTTTAGTAAGACACAACTCATAGATATGCATATTCATCTTGCATTAGATCCTTCTACTTAGTGATGGTGACACGTTTTCATAGATATAAATAATGGAAAGTGTGAAGGTTTAGAGCTATTTCCTTTTTAAAAGCTAATGTCTGGTTGATTGAACGTTTTAGACTTATAGCAAGGAAGAAGATTATCTTTCAAACTTTGGTTACAATATCCACCATTTCTTTCAAACTTAGAGATATGCATATTTAGTGACTTGTTCATGTGGATTCCAAAATAAAAATAAACGAATTCCCTAAACCAAAATATTCAATTACTTGTTTTGTCTTAATAGGCTTTGTTCTTTCAATTATTGAGACTGTCACTGGAAGTCTTTGAAAGAGTTTTTTCATAAATAGTAAATATTCAACATAAAGAGGCAACATGTTAGCTTCATAAAAGGGGCAAACGAAAATTTCTTTTTAGAGACTCCTTCATAAAGAATATGAGGGACATATCCAGCATCGTATTCTATGAGGGACCACTTCATAAAAATATGTGCAAACAACAGTAATCAATTCAACTAAAGAGGGGACAAATTTCAGTAGTGGACGATATTCAATTTAACAAAAGGGGGACATATTTCAATGGACAAGATTCAATACGTAAGTTAGGTGGGCCACAAATTATTATATTTCTACTTCACCCAAACCCCACATTCTATATAAACCCACCAACAGCAAACTAAAAAACAAAAAACTCACACAAAGCTCAGTACGTGAAAAGAGACAGGTACCTTCCAAAAACTTAAGCTATGTTGGTGTGGCAATGGCGAGATCTGGAGAGAAATTGCACACCTGGGGAGGAATCAGACTCGGCAATGAAAGATTTGTGGGATTTGATGGGTTTCGTGTTTTGCACACTCGGGGAAGCAATAAGACTCGACCTTTGCAGATCTACACGATTTGGGTTTCTTCTTTTGCACACTTGGGAAATCACACTCGGCAATGACAAATCTTAGAAAATGTAGAGATAGGTTTCGACTGTGCACACTTGGGGAAAGACATGGTTCTTAGAAAGCGCATATATGAGTTTCTTTGGTTGTCACACTTGGGAAATATTTTGTTCTTCGAAAATACACTTGGGTTTCGGCTGTTGAAATATTTTCTTCTTCGCAAGCGCAGTCGAAATGAAGAAGGCTCTTTTGTCAATTGAGGATTTTTACTAAATGACATGGCAAAGGGCATTCTGGTAATTTTAGGTACTTCGCTGGCATGGCATGCACATTAGGGCCTTACGCGACGGTGGACATGAGTTGTGTTCTTATTGGATATGACTTTTGCGTTTTTTGACACGTCAACAACTTCTGTCAAAAAATTGACGGAACTTGGACGGAGAGACATGGCTGGGAATCGTCTTAAACCCCAGAGACGGCAAGACAACAAACTTTACCCTAAGGGCATTTCAGGAAAAAGTTAAACCCTAGGGATACGCGTTATATTTTAACCTAGAAATAAAATATAACCCGATGGATTATGCATTGATGGAAAGGTAGTATTAAGGAACAAAAATTTTGAGATATGGTTTTCAAGAGAAAAAAGCTATTTATTTTAAATATATATTTTTCATTGATAGTTGTAAAGGTTTTCAAAAAATAAAAAAGAACAAATTTGCACAACCCCGTTCATAAATATAAATTCACTTGTATGTTTGTCGCGACGAGCGCATGTGGCTGTCATCAACCCCGTTCATAAAGCGTTTGGGGCATGACACTTAAGCATTGAATGTTTTCTTAATTTTTAAGACGATGGTCGAATTACAGCTTGACAAAAAGATTAATGTTGTGAGATATGATAGATGCATCGAATATTATGGTAGGTACATTGAATTGAATTAGAACATTAATTAAGTCCATTTGCTCAATTTCAAGAACAAGGTATAGTGCACAATATATTATGTCTGGCACTCTTACATGCAACACAATCGATTATCTAGAAGTGGTTAGATTTATAAATTCTGACTTTGCCGGATGTTTAGATAGTAAAAAGTCAACTTTAAGTGATATTTTTCCTTGTTGGTGCTGCAATCTCTTGGAAAAGTATGAAGAAGAAATTAACTGCAGCTTCTACTATAGATGCTAAATTAGCAGGCATGCTACAAGGTTATTGCACAAGCAATTTGGTTGAGTCATTTTATCACGAGTTAAGAGTTATAGACTCTATTTCAAGACCTATAAAGATGTTTCCTCCAGTTGCCTTCTAGAGAGAGCGCATCTGCCCTCTCTCTAGAATTTATCCTCTATCTTCACTTGAACCTCCTCCCCCTTCAATGTTACTAGAGACGAGAGTAGCACCTGCTCTCCCGCCATCCCATCCCTCCCTCTCCTCCCCCTTTCTTGGCCAAAAAATGTCTAAGCTGCCTATTCTCCTCTCTCTTTTGGTCTCCCTCAGTGGCCGATTTCAACGCCAGATCCCAGTGTTACAAGTGAACGTTAGTGGCCACGAGCAGGAGGGAAGGAATCAGCAACTCCAGGTGTCTGTTTCTTGCCCATTTCGATTGGTGCATGCTCCCCACGCGATCACATGTTGTGTTTTTATTTTGTTTGTGAATTTTATTTCTGCAGAATTATGTGTGAGGGAGCATGTGGTGACCACCAAGTTTTGTCGACTTCCGGCGTCCTTGCTTCAGATGGCCACTTTTAGCGGTCTCAGATCTTCATTGCAGCTGCTATCCCGGTGGTCCTTCGCCTGCTACTTACCTACTTTTTGTCATGGACCTCATTCTCCATTTGTGTTGGTGTGGATGATCGTTCGAGGAAGTGGGAATGAGGTGCTTGACTACCTACTCTTCCAGCGTCCGTTTTTTCAGCGGAGTTATTTACGGTCTTTGGACCCGCTAAGAATCAATGGACTTCTGGGTCCGTCTTGTTGAGGCCTTTTTTGGCCATTTGGAATCAGGCCTTTCGATGATAGCCCATAGGGCTTTAAATGATGTTGTAATAGGCTTTTTATGCTCCTGTTCTTTATTTCCAGCCTCGGAGGGCTGTCTATATTCAGCAAAATTGTATGTTTTCATGTGAAATGAAATTCACGTTAACTTAGAAAAAGAAAAAACTGCAATTTACTCCATAAATAATGAAAATGTATCAGGTAGTAATAAACAAATGGAAGTAAAATATCTTTTCTTAAAAGAAATGTCATGAACATAAGGTTTCACTAGAATACATCAGTATTGTGGGTAAAATAAATTGACAGGATTGCTGGTTGTCAAGATCAATTGGTGGCTTGAGAACATAGGAAAAACCTAAGAGATTGAGCTTGAGTGTGATTAATGAGACTATGAGATCAAAATCAAATCGAGAGAGACGGAGAGTGAGAATTGTTATGATTTTGCTTGAGTTTACATATTTTAATTCTAATTATATAAATGAGAGAGAGAGAGAGAGAGAGAGAATTTGGGTAAATTTCGAGGATAGCTAGCCAAGACCTCCACAGTACATAGTAATTCTGAAAATTCCTCACATCATCATTTATTGTATTCTGCCACACAAAGCATCAACCGAAATCGAAGAATCAGCATTACCATTTCATCTTTTCTAAAATAGTTCTCCATGAAATCTGATGATATCTGACGAGGATAGGAGATCGGCCCATAATAACAAATGTCCAAGGCTCAGGGCAAACCAAAGATCAGAAGGATGGCCCCTATGTCAGATAACTGTTAGACTCGTGATTTTTTTTTTGTCAGAAGCGTGACCGGGGAGAAGATGGTTCGCTCACCTACCCCACAGGACCGCGCACCTGTCTCTGCACAAACTGCCTATCACACTTAATAGGGGATAGGGGTGATCCTGGGCTTGCAGGGGAAAGGTTGGTCATCTTGGGCCTATGAAAGGATAACACACCCACAGAGAAATAATTGCTCAAATTTTCGGGAAGCTGTTCGCACGGTGGCTAGGGGTGTCCAAGGAACTGGCTGAACCGAACCAAAACCTGAACGGTTCTGGCCAAATCGGTGGAAAATAGCAAAACCAGTACCGGACCAGAGTATACTGCTCCAGACAGGTCCGAACCGATCATTTTAAAAAAAATAAAATAAAACCTTGTCGTGTCACGCACAGGCTCAGCTCTCTCAGTATCGGCACGAGCACTCACATTTATCCTTTAAAAAAACCCTAACACACTCGCAGTCTCACCTGCCCCCTCCCAGACTCCCTCACGCACGCACAGGTGCACAACCCATGCCCGGGATGCCCCCCTCGCAGCCTCCCTCACGCACGCACAATCCCTCTTGCAACTATCAAATCCGGTTACAGTGTGGGTCATCTCCTCCCATTCTTTTGCTCTTTTTCTTCCCTTAATCCCTTGTGTTAACTTAGAAATAAATCCATTTTTCGTTTTAGGTGAAGATACAAATTACGGGAAAGTGTCATCAAAGTCAAGGTAATGTTTAGTTTTCAAGTTATATTGGTTGGGGATTAAAGGAGAACTAAGTTGGATTTTTGTTGGTGATAAAAATCTGTATTTTTCTTGAGAGCTTGGCTATATACTTGTTGAGATTTATGTCTTGTGTTGTTGTGTATTATATTATGTTTTGAGAGAAAAAAAAAGCTTAATTAGTTACTTATTTGTGAGGTTATTTTTGGATTTTGAATGCAAACATGTTGCATCCTAGAATCTGGAAAGAAAAATACATGAATAAATGTAGCTAATATGCCTAGAAACTACGTGTGGTTGTTGTGGTGTAAATGGAAACAATGAAACTCTGTTTTGCGTAAAAAAGAATTGAATTAGTGTACTGTTTGAGAGGATTAGATGGATATTAAATGGTGCATTCAGATCTGGAAAAGATGTGTTAATGCTAGAGCTAAATGTATGTATAAATAAGTAGATATTATAAAACATAGTTTCATGAAATATTTGCCTAAGTGATCAATGATTTTCACCGTGAATAGATGCATGTATAGTTTGTAGATATGTTTGATTTGATGTATAAATCATCTCTGGACATGTGTATTAATGTGTCAATCGGAGGTAATTAAAAACTAATAACATGGCAAAGAAAGAAAATAGAGGAAAATGCATTTATATGGCAATCATAGTGAATGGGGCTGTTTATTAGGTTTATTCATTCTTGAGAAGCATGTTTATTCATTATTGTTTCTTGTTTGTTGTGCAATTAGGGGTTGTTCCTATTGATTTGACATAATATTGAGTATTAACTATCATGTGATTGTTTGTTCTCCTATGCTAGATGGATAATCAATCTGAACCAACTGTAGAGAGTCAGGGAGCACCGTCTATGTCTCCTGTAATTGATTTAGAGTCTGGCCAAGATGTCCTAGTCCTACTCCTACCCCTACCAACAAAATTCGCCCTCCTCCCAAACGTAAAACATCCATGGTATGAGAACACATGACAAAGAAGATAGATTGTGATCCCTCATACCCCATGTGCTTTTGTAACTATTGTCGGAAGGAGTATCCTTATGACATTAACAAAATTGGTACCTCAACCCTTAAAAATTATGTATTGAAGTGTGAGAAAAATCCTATGAATAGGATAAAAGGTTCAATGGATAAATATCAAACACAGTAGACTGGTAATGAAGCCACTAAAGGAGAGAGTGACAATATTGGGTCTAGTTTAATAGCCCATAGGTATAATTCAGTGGTATCAAGGCAAAAACTTGCAGAGATGTCATTCAAGGTAGTGGACAGTCAAGGTTTTCAGGCCTTTGTTAAGTAACTTGTACCTAGTTTTCAAATACCTTCTCGCCAAACTGTGGAAAGAGATGTTATAAAGATTTATCAAGATGAGAAGAAGAAAGTGAAGGGACTTTTTAATTCATGTGCATGGAGAATTAGTTTGACTACCGACACATGGACCTCAGTGCAGAACTTAAATTGCATGACTCTCACAGTGCACTTTGTTGATAATGATTGAAAGTTGCGCAAGAAGATTATAAACTTATGTCAAGTTCCTAATCACAAGGGGGAAACAATTTGGAATTATGTTGAGGCTTGCTTACTTGATTGGGGTATTGAGATAATTTTTTTTCGTTACAGTTGATAATGTTTCTTTTAATGATGGTGCTATTCGGTTTCTAATAAGGTTTTTTAAGGGAAATTTATTAAAGGGCAAGTATCTTCATATGAGATGTTGTGCGCACATTCTTGACCTTGCTTGTGATGGGTTAAAGGATTGTGATGAGTCTATTGTGAAGGTAAGAAATGCAGTGAGGTATGTGAGGTCCTCTCCATCAAGGTTGGGGAAGTTTAAGCTTTGTGTTGAAAAGATAAAGATTAATACAAAGAAATTGGTATCTCTTGATGTGTAAACTAGATGGAATTCAACATATTCCATGTTGGAGACTACAAAAAGGTTTCAAGCAGTCTTTCTAAGATTAGAGACTGATGATTCTGAGTTTATTTGTGCATGTAGTGCGAAAGATGGACTTGGACCTCCCAAGAGAGTGGATTGGAAGAAGGTAAGGATTTTTGTTATGTTTTTGAAGGTTTTCTTTGATACTACTGTCAAACTTTCTGGCTCTTTGTATGTCACATCAAATATCTTATTCCCTGAACTTTGTCAAATTCAGTTACATTTGATTAGAATGTCTAAGAATGACAATGCAGTAGTGCACAACATGACAGTATAGATGAAGACCAAGTATGATAAATATTGGGGCAATGTGGAGAAGTTGAACATGATGATATTTGTTGCAAGTGTGCTTGATCCTAGAGGCAAATTGGGTGTGATAGAGTATTGGTTGAAGAAAATATATACACCGGAGTTGGCAAATACTTTGATATCATCTACAAAGTGTTTGTTAGAGGATTTGTTTGAAAAATATAACATAGTCTATGGAGATTCAAACATGAAACGTCCACAGATATATTATTTTCTAGATTATAATGTATTTCTTTTAATTATTTGAATCTTATTTGATTTGTATATTATTTATAGATTCCAACTTATTTCTTTTAATTATTCTACATAGGGTTTTGAGCCTCCTCCATCTGCTAGTTTTGATTATTCTATGGATGATGCCTCTGATTCTAGTGATGTGGTAGACGTCCCATATTTTGAGATGTATGAACAAGATCATGAAGTTGACCATGTGAAGTTTGAAATTGATGCATATCTGACAGATAGGTGTGAGTCACGTAATACCTCATCCTTTGATATTTTGGCTTGGTGGGGGAATAATAAATCCAAATATTTCATACTTGCGAGGGTGGCAAGGGATGTGCTGGCTATGTCGTTTCCACAATTGCTAGTGAGTCAGCATTTAGCACGGGGGTCGTGTGCTTGATCCTTTCCGCAGTTCTTTATTTCCGGTCATAATTGAGGCTATTGTGTGCTCTCAAAATTTGTTGAAGGATCCAATTAAATTAGATCCTCAGGAGTCAATGGGCAAAGTTGAGACCTATGAGGCGTTAGAATCAAGTAATCTTATTGTAAAATATTTCAATGTTGGTTAGTTTTTAAATTTTGTAAATTCTAGTTATTTATGAAGATTTAAACATATTGTTTTTGTTCTAAATTATTAGGAATAAATTTTAACTCACGAGTGGCTCGGATTGAGATCAATGAGGACTAATTAGATTGATTTCATGGTAAGGTTTTATATCTTTTTTATAATAATGCCCATTATTGTTTCATAGTTTATTATCACATGTATTTTTTTTACAGCTTGATGGGAGATGGACAATTGGACAATTGATGATGGATACAATTTATTAACTTTATTTTATTTTTCTATTATTTTGTTGGCAAGTATTAATTATACTTTTAGTTTGTTTATTTGATTATTTTGTTGTTTGTTATGACTTGTAATAGAGTAGTGTAATTAATAATTACTAATTAGATCTAGTAGCATTTCTATTTGATACTTTTATTTTGGACTTTCTTTATTTTGGCACTTCTATTTGGTTTGCTGATTTAGAGTTCTTTAAATGTATGCTTTTAAGTCTTAAGATGCATGATTATTCTTATTATGATTTAGAATTCTTTAATTAGTAGCCTAGTAATTAGTATAGTAGTATAAAAACTGATGTAAAGAAGCCTAAAAAAATGGCCCAAAAAAGCCTAAAAGAAGAATAAAAAAGTAGCCTAAAATAAGGCCCAAATATAGTGTTTTTCTCTCAGCATATCCTGTCAGATCGGACCAGACCAGACCAGACCAGCCTTTGAACACCCCTAATGGTGGCTACAAAAAGCCAACGAGAGGTGTTGTATCATATGATAGCTGGCTATAATTCTCCTCTGCATAGTAACGAAGACCCACCCAAGTAAGTTGTATCGCCCAAATATAGTGTTTTTCTCTCAGCATATCCTGTCAGATCGGACCAGACCAGACCAGACCAGCCTTTGAACACCCCTAATGGTGGCTACAAAAAGCCAACGAGAGGTGTTGTATCGTATGATAGCTGGCTATAATTCTCCTCTGCATAGTAACGAAGACCCACCCAAGTAAGTTGTATCGCCCAAATATAGTGTTTTTCTCTCAGCATATCCTGTCAGATCGGACCAGACCAGACCAGACCAGCCTTTGAACACCCCTAATGGTGGCTACAAAAAGCCAACGAGAGGTGTTGTATCGTATGATAGCTGGCTATAATTCTCCTCTGCATAGTAACGAAGACCCACCCAAGTAAGTTGTATCACGTGGTGTTTTCCTCCTCGAAAGAAGAGGGTGTTACATTCCAACTAACTTGGTCACCACGTCATTACAATTCTGATGGAATAAACTTTCCACAATGCAATAAATAGGAGCATCCACAAAAGAGAAAAAAATGAGAAAAAAAGGACATTTTCGGCATCTTATTGGAGTAGTCAAAGGTGCAAAGGAGCAATTGCTACAGAATGAATAAAGAAGCTAGCAGGGGAAACAGCAGGATTGACCTTACATGAGAAAACATTGGGTATTACCCCACTTTCCTCGCAAAAATCAATCCAGTGATAAAAAATAAAATTTACATCACTCACACTATCAGATCTCTCTCTAATTTTAGCTTGCAGGAAGGTTCTCCTGCCAAAGACGGAAAAACACCCTGGCCCGAGAGAACCGCAAGAATCACCACCACCCGTGCAATTGCCTCAATTTGAGGTCTGCACAAAGAATATGAATGTTAATCCTAAATCTTGGTTAATCTTTTTGCCAACTGCTCCCTCAATCAATCTTTAGATTATCGCTGTTGTTAGAACCCCTTTTCCGAGAAAAATGAAGTTAGCAAAGTCCGATTCATCATGATGCTCCAGAGGTAGGCCAACCATGAGACTCGTCACTGTAGTGATCTAAACTTGAAACCGACCTGCTCTGTTCCTAGGTATGACGGGCCTTTGACTTTGTGGCGCTTTGGCCCAATCTCAATAGGGGGTGGTTCCCTCGTGGGCTTTCCCAACTCAAGCTGGAAGCTATCCCTTCTTTGGTGTTCTCGCTGTCTACATGTTGCTTCCTCATTGGCCAACTTTTTATACTTGATGGAAATGGGAACATTACTTCCTCTGGCAAACCTGTCCCTCAAAGGGCGATCTGGAGCTTCTCCGGGAATATATTTCCGATTTAATTCATCAGTTCTGCAACAATCAGATTGCATCAATTGCCCACATCTCCCTTCGGATTGAACCTTTTTTAGCCGTTTAAGCCCCTGTTTATATTGACATGCCACAGCAGTGATCAAAACTGGAATGATTAGAATGAAATATAAAAGTAACATACAAGATTATGGACATAATGCAGTGAGAGCATCCCGAAGGAATTGCTCGATGAGCAGACCAAATTCTTGGGAGTCTAATATTCTTTGTCCATTTATCCAAATGAAGTGGCAACAGTAACTTCACACACTTTTGCAACCTGTCCATCCATGGATTTTAGAAGAATAATTGGTAACATTTGCAAACAACCCTTGACAGAATCCTAAAAACTTCATATGAAGAGGACATCTGATGAGCAGCATCGCATGGAAAATTGCAATCAAACTGAGAAAGTACAAACTAAAATACAGCAAGTCGCCATAACCCAAATAAAGGTACGTTGGCAGCAAATTAAAAGGTTACTTTTACATGTGACATTTTCCTTTTCACAGGCAATTAATAATATCTTCTTGTGGAAGAAAAATTGTTCCCTAATCTGTTGTGGAAGAAAAGTCATCATACAGAAACAATCCACAAAAGTAAAAACAGGGTCCCCAAAACAAAGAAAAAACAGCTAAGAATTCTACCTCAAATGCTGTGCCAAGCTACATGATGGAAAAGCTATGAATTTTTTGATGAACCATAGGAAATCACAAAATACAAAGCAAAGACGTAGCTGGGTAAAGGTCTCATGTTAAGGTTCCCAAGATCAGAATGTTAAAACACCCAATCCATGCATCAGAAATAAAGACGTCTACAAAATGTACCTGCTGATCAGAGTTCTTTGTACACATGACATTGTTCATGTCTCTTCTATCCACCTTCATTGATGTGCGTCGTTTAACCCTAAAAATCTCTGAATCAGAGTCATCACTCTCCTGATCCAAACTAGCCTTAATCCCTGATTTATCAATGTTGTTTGGTAGTGTACTCAAGGATTCATCACACGACTGGGAGGATAGAGAAGATTCATATGGCCAGCGAGAAGATTCTTTGTAATGCTTTTTAGAATCAGGATTCCCAAAATTAAAGGTGGCATTCCCTTTCAACTGCTTAAGAAAACATAGAAACCAAAAAAGTGCTTCAATTAGGCCAGAATTCAATTGCAGTCAATTTACTCCTGCAGAAGTTAAGTTCCCAGACAAAAATTATGGTCTGTCAGCCACAATTGACAACCCAAGAGCTAGATCTTACATTGTTTGGTACCGAGCTCTCAAGAGGCTCTACTGAAGAGGAAAGAGTTGATGTTGTGCAAGAAAAGGAAGCTTCAGATGCTTCAGATATCGTATAATTTCTGCCAGCGCTCGGTATAGGTTGGCTGTCAACAACACACTCGAGCATTGGTGATTGATCCCCAGTTGAAACAGAAAGTTCAGGATTCAACTTAAATTTTATCTCGCAATAAGGAGAATATCCATCTTCTTCAGCTCTCTTAACCATATACAAAAAGGGATGTGAATAGAAGTTGCCACCACTTCTAGCTTGTTGATGAATCTCCTCTACTATTCCCTCTTCCTGCTCAAACTTCTTGGCTGCAGCTTCCATTTCTGCAATATCTTCCCTCAGGAAGAGAGTACGATTGCCCCCACATGGAAAGTCCAGAGACACCATATCTGGGTTGGGCAATCAGAATAATCATCAGTAATCAAGAACACACAAGAAGCAAAAGAACGATCTGTCTGCATGTCCACTAGAAATTGAATTGGCCAATTGCATTTTGCATAGGTTTTTGAGTGGGGAAACATCCATCATGATGAATGGGAAATTCAAGAGAGACATTATTGATTATAGAAATCTTAAAGAAGGGTATGGCTTGACTAACAACATTTGATCCTCCATAAATAATGGTGCTGCTCAATCTCTGTCATCACCCCATTCAAGATGATGGATTTCTCCCATAAATGCTATAAAAGAAATGTAAGAACCCTCCAAATTTCATGAGACCCATAAGGTCTTTAAACAAAATCATTTTAAAATGTTAAGTCTCTCGGGCTGCATATAGGGCAAGGCATACCGTGGCGGAGGCACACAGGGTGCATGTAACAGTTGCAGTTGATATAAGCTACGTAACAATCGCGTTTGCATATGCTGCACACGATAGTGTCATGAGACATCGACGAAACACCAGTGCAAGCACTTGATTTCATTAACAGCCAGCAGGCACAATGCTGGAAACGTATGAGATTCACAAAAGAAATCTTAATGCAACGATGTGAGACCAAGTCTGCAGATGAATAATCCAAATCTTCAAGTTCTAAACTCATATAGAGAAGCATTGCTTCTTTACACAGAAGCTCTTCATGTGGAAGCAAAGGCACCCTGTTAAGAAATGCATAGCGCCGGCTGGCTACAGCACCCAAAGGAAACCAATCACCAACTGCAAAGTTGACTGCCTCCCCGCAATTGAAACCTAGATTTCCAAAACAGTGTAAGTAACATCTCAGAAATACTGAAATAATTAAGCAAGAGAGAGGGAGAGATCAGTAGGACTCTATTTACTGGTCTTTTTGCTTAATTTTTTATCTCAGGGATAACCAGTAAATCCTACCGTGGCTAAATCCAGCATGATATGCTCTTGGGAAGGTAATTATGAACTCCCCAGGCTTTTGGACAGCCTTGTAGACAGGGACACCATGTTCCAATAGAATATTAGGTGGAAACAAGGTAGTTTTCCCCAGGAGAACATCAAAAGCTCCATCCACGCCTTCAGTTGATAAAATATCATGAGTGTAGACATGTTCCCTGACCACCTTTTCAAAGTCCAAAGCCGCTTGACCTGGAATCCCATACCAAGTTTTTGGTGCCCCACAGTGATGATAATTTATACTGCCACAAACAAAAACCATCTAAGAAATAACTAATACCCCTTAAACTGATTTACCCTAAGAATAAAATCTCTCAAAATACAAAGCAGAGATGTTGGATCACTGAAACTCTGAAAAGGAAAAGAAGAAACACGTACCTGTACAAAAAATGATCTTCCACATGCCAAGCAAACAAACTGAAGAGCATTCCAATGTAAAGCATCGGTTCAGTTACTCCCTGAAATAAATGCAATAGTGGGAACGTGAATACAAATGATGAGGATGAGGCAAAATTCTTGAGAAAGCAGGAACTCATTTTCTTAGTACCGGAATAGCTCTATCCAGAAGACGCAAAATGGACTTGGGCAACCGTGAAAGTTTCTGAAATCACAGAAAAAGGTAAAATAGACGAGTTAGTAAAAGGAAACTTCAGAACATAAAACAAAACTAAATCCTATCTTAAAAGGTCTACAACTTTCTAGGGATTAAAAGGCATATCTGGTTAATAGAAAGATAAGTTGTTTCAAAAGTATAAGGAAGAGAGAAATGTTCTTTTCTTTCAGGGGAAAGCCCCCAGGGAGTATAAATGGATGGGGACTAGATGTTAACTATAAATATGAAAAAAAAAATTCCAATAAGATAAACCGAATAAGCAAAACGAAAGAAAATATATGAAACAGAACAAGACATGCATAGTTGTCTTGCGAGGTAAGATAAAAACAGACACGACTAAATTAATTCTTTTCTTGAAGTCTTCTCCTAACTCCTGCTTTATCTTCTGTCATTAGTTTCTCCATAGTTGACATAAGACAACAATAACTCGAGGCAACAAACCAATGCCATGAATTTTATATACAAGATCAATGCCGTTAATCAGTATAGAGACTGTACTTTTGAAAACCTATCCTATTAGGCACCTATGAACACAGAACAGCTATGGGCTTACGCATGTGCTTTAAGCCAGTTACAAATGGAAAAAACATAGTCTCCTGGTGAAAGCCGTATTGGCCTGAGGAAATTTCTTCAATTGCATTGATGTAATACTGCTCCTTAAGTTGAAGTTCATCCAATGAAAGTTCAGCTAGAAAAAATCAGAGAACTTTTTTGTGTGCACTTGTGGTGGGCTTCGCGGTAGAAAAAGTTATGATGATGGGGCTTCAGGGTTTCGAAAAGGTGAGGAATTAATATGGAGTTGCAAAGGAGAGAAGAAAAGTTAGATGCTTGTACTAAAAACTGTATCTGGAAGCAGTATCAGCGCGCCAAAGAAGGAAGAAGGCAAAGTCAGAGGAAGAAAATAATACACGGAGGCCCTTATGTCCATGTATCTTTGTGTTCTTTAAAAAAATGAGTATATTTATAGGACTCTTTGACATCTACCTTATCTAAAAGAACTAGGAGTCCAAACTGGACTTGAAAACTAAAGATCTAATAAAACCCCCACACCCGAAGATTTAAGTTGGCCACCAAAAGGGGAAAAGAAAGCACACTAAAAAAGAAACAATCTCTATGAAATCATCAAAATATCCTCAATTCACAGGAACTACCCAAAAATTACACCCTTCATTAAAATAAAGGCACAGCTGATGAAACAAAAACTTACACTAAAGGCCAGTTTAACCTTACACTCCTAAGAATTTGATCCACAAAACCATAAAAACCTCATTTCAAACAACCTTATTACAGACATGAACACTACAAATGAAAAGCTTAAAGTTGCCAAGAGTGAAAAGTACTTCAGCACAAGAACATGAGGACTCTTCCGTGGCTGAATCAGTGCTTCAGTGTGACAATGTCAACAAGAGATACCTATACTATGTAAATCTTCATTGGATGGTTATGTTTTACAGAAAAAGCGACCCTCATCACAGGGTATGCCATTTCGCCTGATTGATGCTGCATGGGATGTGTTATGCATTATGCCACTCATTATGCCGACTTTTTCTGTGAGCCTTCTTTGCAGCATTGCTTTCATGCCCGTTCATATGAATGTTCAGGCTAGTAAAACAAAGGCCAAGGTTTCTCGGCACACTGCTTTACAACATAAGTGACTAAAAGTCAAAACCGAGCACTAGATCACCCTTTACATCAGCAAGGTCAGCTCACATAAAGAAAGCGTTTTGATATGCTATTCACACCAGCCAAAAGTAATTATTCTACCACTGTTTCTCGTTTGCTAAAAAGGACCTATATTAAGAATTGAAAAAGAAATAAAGGTATTAAAGGAATCAAAACCTTCAAATTCCATCTGCTATTTCCAAGCTGATCACTGGGGGAAGATGAAAAGGCACTACCATCAACATCACATGCATATTCCACAGTTTCTGTCTTTCCGGAAGCAATTTCTTGCCAAAATTCCTTCTCCATATACATGGCAGGAAGACATCCAGCACTATAATATCTACGAGCAAAAACCTTGTTCGCCATTTTCTCAAATTCACGAAATGTGTAATTTCTGAAAAATTGACATACAGACTCAAAACCACAAAAATAATCATCCAACATTTACTAATTTTCAAATGATGAACTCACTCACCTTCCACTCATGAAAAAGGTGACCTTATCCTCAGAGTCCCACTCTGCAAGACGAAGAGGTTGTACTCTAGTTGTGAACTTGAATCCAGATTTCTCCTTCATTAATACAATGCCAGCTGGCACAGATGCACTCAATGGGGAAATGATCTTGCATATGCCTGAACCAGTAAGGATACCAACGGGGGGGGAGAGAAGTGGGTCAAATTCCACTCAAGTGAAAAAGAAACAAGTGAAAGCTCTACAGCTTAATTTTCAGAAGCATAAAAAGAGATTAAAGAAAAAGGTGAAGCTGCAATTGCAACCAAAATAAACAGTAAAAACAGTCATAAAAATTCCACAAGATAATGCCACAGATGGAAGAAGGTTTAAAAGCCAAAACACCATAAAATATGATACAGACTACGTATACGAGAGTGCTCAATCAGGGAACGAAGAGGTGTCGCATATCTCCCTCCCGAGGCAGTTAGTCTTATAAAATCCAGAGTTTTGTTATAATGCAAACAAGTCATTCTCCCAACTGAATACATTTTCAGGGTAATAAATAGGGATAGATGAAAAAAATCATCTTTGAAATTTAAAAGTGGGGACATCAGTCAAAGTTTAAAGTCCCCTAAGCCAATCTTCTAAGGCACCATTCCTGAAGCGGTAAATTCACAGCACCCCCTATGCAAGCCATTATGTCTGTCTTCTTTTCCGACATTGCTAAGCATGGAAGCTACTATGTCAGTATCATCATATCCCATTGTTTCATGGAGTTCATTTGTGACTTCCTTTCCATAAAAATTCCCCAAAATATTCTTCACAATGGCCAGAAGTTAGTAAGAAATTCTGTTATTATGTATGATTGGATTCCACCAGTAAAAGGGTTGTACTTGTAAATGGTTCATCAAGTTCTAGGTAGGAACAAACAAAAAAAATATCAAATTGTAGGTTGAGATCATTGATAACTATGAGGTTTTTATGAGATCTTGGATCCCAGTAAAGATACATAAACCCAGCACTTTCTCCATGGATGGGTATCATACAAGCTGCAACTTGCAGTTCAATATGGGCTGGAAATAATGAACAAGGGCAAAGCACACACGCCGGAATACATTTAATGCAAGTATTAACCTCTTGAATTGGCATGCACGTTGGCCAGTCAGATAGGTCAATTTGAACATCATCAGTCAAGAATTTGGTTCAACTTAAGTTCACTCAATCTGCTTGATCATTAGATAAACATGCTGACTCTTATTTATTGCAGTCGATCTTTTTACATGGAATGCCAAGAAGACTTATTCAAAACTGGAGACTACAAAGGTCCACCACCAGAACATTCACAGCTTATTAACTCACCCTACTTGCCTTGTCCATCGCCCCCCCCCCTCTCCTTCCACCCCCCACCAACACACATGTTGATAACCTGGTCAATTTAGAATGACATGCAGCCAAAACTTATCGTAGTAAACAAATATGACGCCTTCTGGATAGAAATATGAAGCCATGCCAATGGAACAACATATGAACAAGAAAAATCTTTGCTCTAAACCACTGAAACTGAAATAATTTTAGGCGTGAAAGCCAGATCAAACTTTTGAGTTACCATTGACAAACATAGGATATACATTGAGACATTATAAACATGTCTGCGACCCTTGTGTACAGAGTATTTGCATGTCTGTGCGTTTGAACACACATGGTGCATGACACTCAATAGAATAGCTTCTATCAACAGCAATTTTAAGATACAACACTAATACCATGACAAGCATGACTCAATTCAAAACACCTATACCAAGGGCGGGTGTTACCGAATTTTGAGGCTTCTGGAGCTATCTTCTGTAAAAACACTAAAGGGTCCTCAAACTCCTCCTTTGTTGGAGAGTATATGGGGCACTCTGGAATTTTTTGAGTCCATTCAAGATTACTTGTGTCAAATTTGTCAACCTTGCGTTTTGAAAATACATCTGCACCACCATGTAGCCTCACACCGCATGACGCTGAAGCTCTCAGAGCGTCTCCTCCACTTCTAGTCATCGTGTTCGTGATACTTACAGCCTCACTAATAGTTTCTGGTTTCATTCGCTGAAGCCGTTTACCCTTCAGAAATTCTAACCCATTTTTTGCCTCTTTGGACAAGCAAACCCTTCCTTCTACCTGCCAAAAGGTGACATTTAATTTCAGGTAGTCGAAATCGGAGATATGGAAGCAGCAATACAAGAGAATTTAAGACACAGATGGTTACAACTTTTAGAAAAGATTGTTCATATGATATCAGTGAATAGCTGTAATTCAGTACACATTAATAAACCTCTGATGACTGCATGTTATTAATACGAAGTTGAATTAATATCACCATTTGTACAAATTTGTCAACTAAGTATTGCTCAATAAGCTGTTATCATATCAATGGCTCCAGCTAACATGTAAATTGGACCCAAGGTATTACCTTATCAACTCCTTCCAGTCCAAACATGTTCCCATGCGAATTGACAATCTTATCCATATGTCCATATATAGTTAAACCATATAGTCGGACCAATTCTAACATTGAACAGTATAGTTGAAATCTTCATCACGTCAAACTTCGTGATTGCATGACACCACAACAAAACACTATTAGAAAAAGCGAAAGCAAAACAAAAATAAAAATTGTAAATAGAGAAAAGAAAATATGGCAGTTAATTATTACGGGAAAAAAAATTTGTTAATTGTTTTTTTGTACGGGTATGAAAAGTTCTTAAATTAGGAATAACAAAAGAATACGAATTCAATAGCAGCTCCTTACGAACGGATCATATATGTTTGATTCATAGCATAAACAACGCCGTAAAACTCTGAATTTTCAGAAAACCAGAACAGCACAAACTAAAAATAAATGAAGCAATTGTGAAAAAAACAGTAAAAGTTAATGATCATTTGGGAAAAATCACGAAACCCGCTCCAAAAGAAATATATATATATACATGTCCAAGATCTAAACAAAGATATAGAAGAAAACAAATCAACAGAAGTTTCAACCGAAAGTGCAGAAAAAAGAAATTAAATACGAAATATGAGAGAAAACCATAAACAAAATAATGAACTACATACCATCTCATTCCGAAGTCCTTCTCTAGAAGCCTCCGTTTTCGTTCGCCTCGCGTAGCCCAGATTCGAAAACAACCAGAAAACCGAATCCCAATCCCAAAAACCCAGCACTAGATCACGATCCCAGCCACCGAGAAATCAATACCGAGCCCTTAAAGCGAAACAGGCTCACCACATTCTCCGAAAACGCCGTGAGAGAGACCGGACCGAGTCAGACTCGGAGATCCGAAGCCTTCAAAGAACGAGCCACGGAAAATGTAAAGGAAATCAAGAAACTCAATGAGAGAGGGATGCGCGGCTTTCCAGCGGTGTAAGGACTTCTTGCCGGCGAGAACAGCGGTTTACCGGCGACAAACAAGGTTTCCAGGCACCGGAGGAGAGCCAAACATGGGTGAGAGAGAGAGAGAGACGAAGAGAAAACGCTTAGAAAACCGAAAAAAAGCTAGAGGCGTATAACTTATAGTTTTATAGTCCAAAATATTAAAGCTTTCAAGATAAATATATATTATATATTATCTACTTTTTCTCTTTTATTGGATGAAAAAAAGGAATTAAATTAAAGGAGAGGGGAAGTGTGAAGGAAATTGGACCATTGGTGGTTGTTAGGTCTTAGTTGTTCAACCAAACGCTTGCCGGCCAAACGCGTTTTTTCACTGTCGGCCAGACGCGTTTTTTCACTGTTGCGTTTCGTTTGTTTTAGAAGCTTTCAATTTTCAAGTTGACTATATTATCCCCCACAAGGACGGGATTTGTGCAGCGCTACGGAACTGGTAAGACTGGCATTGACAGGGTATTAGAGTAAGTTCCAAGGACGGTGTTTCCGATGATGTCTGGTTTCTGTTGTGGTCAGAGAGAGAAAGTAACAGGAAACACGCAATCGGGTAAATTACCTACAGAACAGAGGGTAATTAACTAACCTATGCGTGAATGGGGCGTTAAGTCCAAAAAACCACAAATTAGATTCGACGCGTGGCATAAAATCTGGGATGAAAGTATATTTGGCAGGCAGATAAAGCTGCGGCTTCGGTGGTTTTTCTATGTTGTTTCTGTGGGGAGGGGGTAGTGCCAGAATGGGCATAGCTGGCGGTTACAGCAGGCTTCACGATCCCATATGACCGGCTCCAGCCTTTCACTGGAAGCCCCACGCTGTTGGTCCGAAAAAGGAAAACAAAAAACAAAACAAACGGGAATTTCCCGGTTCCAGGCACCTTCTTTCACTCCCCTAATTCTATTGGCTGGTTGCAGCTTTTGCTACGCGTAGGTTGGCCTAATGATTAGTTTTCCACAGTCAGCGAAAACGAACGCCCTTTGAATTTTTTAAGGACGAGTAAATTTCCTAAAGTCGGACCCTTTTGGTCCAACCCTGAAGTACAAACTCCGGTCCACTGGACCGACCCCACAACTCAAGGAACAGATAAGTCAAGAGCGATAATGGGAATGTTGGGGCTCGAACTTGGGACATATTAGAACCCAAGCCGAAGCCTTACCACCACACCAAACCCTTGGAGGTAAACGCCCTTTGAATTCCGAAGAGAAGTATACGTAATATTTCTGCCCCATTTGGCGGCTCGGCGCTAACCTAAGTCAACCTTCCACGCTGCTCTCCAGCGCCACCGTTCGGCTCCGCTTTATCCGGCTCGATCTTCTTCTTTCCATCGGATAATAATTTTCCGTATAACCTTGGGAAAGAAAAATATTAATAAAGCAAAATTTTGGCACCAAGTGACAAAAGTTCGTTTTTTTTTCGTACCATAATATATCTAAAGTAACTGCCACAATAAATGGCGCCAATCGCATCACGGAATTTACTCCACCGCTTAAAATCAGGTTCCTTTGCGTGCAGTTTCCAGGACTAGGATACTCGCCGTAGAAGCGGGGACACTTGTCCTACAAGGGTATTTTTGGTGATTTTCGGAAGAGAGTCCCTGTGCTGTAAAGGTCGAGAGTATCTGTGTGTGTGGTAGTCGGAGAGGAAGTGGACCGCAGATTCCGTTTCTGGAAAGTAAAGTGAATGGACGAAAATGCCTGATGAACAGTGCGAAATCCCAGTCTCTTTAGAGTTTGGACCACTTATAGAAAACGCTGTTGGAGGCAAAAACTGGGAAAAGAGATCCTTTGCTAGATTCCTGGTGCTTGTCTCATTTCTAACCACTGGATGCTTTTACTTTTTGCCAGAAAAAAAGTCTGTCTACCTATAGCCCCGTTCCTAGAGCGTTAGTAAAGCAATAAGTAAATGGGATAAATGCAAAATTGATATATGTGTTATACGTAAAAATTGATTTAGTCTCTGTGATATGAAAAACATCAATTTAGTTCCTGTAATTTTAGAAAGTGATAAAATCAGTCCCTGATAAAGGACCAATAACAAATGAAAATAGAATCACAGGGACTATAAATCGATGATTTTCATATCACAGGGACTAAAACGATTTTTGCGTATAGCACAGACACTGATTTTGCATTTATCCCTAAGTAAATACAATAACTAGACCTAACAGTATTTGATATATTCCATGTTAGGCTTTCAACAATACAGATTCTATAATATTTTAATGTTACCTAAAAATATTTATTGTCTTTAAATTATATCATATAATATAGATAGAAAAATTAGAAAAAATTACATTTAGGATAAAAAAAAAAGTACTAAGTGAATAAGAAAATGTTGGAAGGTAAAGAAAGGAAGAAAAGGGAATAGTTGATACGGATAACATAGTGAATGACAGGAAAAATAAGTACATTAATGGGCGATTTTAACGGCCAAAAGAAGATGGTGATGTGGATGTTGGAAATTCCATACCATACTAATTGGCACATGGATAGTTGACCGGGCTCGTACGTGGATATGTTCGATGCAAGTAGGTTAATGTTACTATCAACGAATCACTGTTGGCTAATCACCAACCTGGCTTCTTTTCTTGGCTAATTGAGCCGGTTACGTTTGGAAGCTCCGAAGGTTCTCGTAAGGTTATACAAGGCAATTGTTATAGGTCTGGACACAAACAAATTAAATGACGGAAAATATATATTAATGCAAATGGGCAAGAGGGTTAGGAACGTGCTTTGTTGTATCACAATAATAACTTCCATTTGACTTCTTTTTCTTCTTATATTTGCATTTTTTTTATAATAAATATGCCTTTGATTTTTCGTTTCAACGGTTTCATCCTTATACCCTGCTTAAAAAATTAAGGAAAAACGAATAGAGGTCAAATTCTGTATAAATAAAAGAAAATTAACAACTTGATTATTGATTTTCTAATTACTTATAAAAACTTTACTTTGTGACCCCAAGCTATGATATCAATGAGTTCAAACTACTGTTATTATACATGTATCTGTTAATCAAATTCTACTGTTCAAATGAGCTAAATAAAAAGTTAAATATATTTTTCAATTCCTGAACAATGGAGTCATTGAATACTCTCAAACTATTAATTGTTGATACTTTGTACCTTGCTATATATGACTTTTTGTTAAATTGAACAAAAACATTAGACAAACAAATAAACCATATATATTGTGGTTGCTCTATATAGATGTAAAATTTATAGAAGTAAACTCCAACTTGTGAAAGAAAAAACAGGAGAAGACAATTATAAGAAAAAAAAAATTACAAAACTTGTGTTCAATTTACAAAAATTATGTACGGAGAGTATAAAGTATGCTTATCCCAAAGTTAATACTTGAAGGTGTAAAATGTCAATATTCTTATAATTTTGAATTGAAAAATTGTATTTAACCTTTAAACAAATGAGTTATAAGATATATGGTTGTGCTCGGGGGTGAAAATTTCCACCCCTCAAAATGTCAACACTGATTAAAAATCTATAAAATAATTTATCTCTCCTCATCAAATTATTCTTTTTTTATTATAATATTCATTTAAATCTTAACTATCTTCACTTTTTATCAAATTCCATAAAATATTTTTACTTTTTTTAAAACTCCAATACCCAAAATTTCAAACTCTCAATTTATATTGTTGAACACCATCATAATTGCGACTGCTTTAATGGACATTTTGGTAAGTACAACAATCTCTCTCTCTCTGTATATATATATTTCTTTTTCGAGGTTCAAATTCAGGTCCGTCGATCAATTAAATCCGGAAAAACTGAAAAAAAAACTTTCGTTTAAATTAAAAAGTTCGTTCTTCCAATGAAACCCTAAGAAAAAAAATATTGTTGATAAAGATTCTTGCCAAACCCATCTACAATCAAACTATTTCCCTCTCTCTCTTGCATAAGGGGGGTTGTGTGTGTGTGTCGCGTTGTCTCTGGCGGATTCCATACTGAAAGCATGTTATCTAAAGCACCAACTCACTTTCATCTATCCACAGCAGAAGAAAAGTCATTTAATTAACTATTCAATCATCCACCCTAATCCTATACTTCATTCTTTCTCACCTACTATTCTATCCCAACATTATATATAATTTATTAATTGTCCAGTTAGCAACCGCACCAACAACGGCACTAACCCTCGAGAGAGAGCAGGTACGTACCCTTAATTTCTATAACATTCAACGCCCCTTTTTTAAACCCTTATGGTACAAAAGGCCGACCCAAAAATCCGCCAATTGTCGTGCGAGGATTCTAAATGAAAGGTGCATCATTTTAACAAAAGCATTCGAACAGTGGCGGAGCCAGAAATTTTGTGCAGGGGCAGAAACGAAAATTAGCGAAGTGTGGAAGTTAGAGCTAAAGCAAGGTATGAAGCTACAGCTAGCAAACTTTGCTAGTACTCGATTGAAAGGAGAGGGCTTTGCAGCTGCTGCCCAACAAGTTGAAGAGTTTGCTACAAAATAAAAGCCAGGAGCGAGCCAAAAAGTGAGTGAGGTCTACTCCACGTAGCCAAGTCTTGAAGGAAAGGGGAAGATGATCCACTATGGTGCACGTCCACCTCCCAGTGCTGATGTTATTGAATAATCTGCACCTTTGTTTATCTCTTCTGTTGTGGGGGCTACTGAGGATTTCAAACATAGAGGGAAGCTTCTTGCTTCAGCCATGCAACGTACACCCTCTCACTCGTCTCCTCCCGTGACTGTTGGGCACAGTTCGGTTTCCTGAACTACAATTATTTCTCCTTCTCGTAGTACCCTTGCAATGACTATTCGGGAAATCAATGAAGTCTATCCACCACCACCGAAGATACCTACTACTTCTTTCTTTAAGGATGCTGCTGTTCATGATGGTTTTTGGCATTCCCAAGGAAAACGTAAGGTGTTTGTTAGGTTAAAATTTTAGTAAAATTTTAGGAGTTGGTAAAAAGGTTGAAGAGAGAGAATTGAAAAAGTGAAAAAGTTAGAAAGAGAATGAAAAAGTAAAAAAAAAGTTAGAGAAAAATTAAGGAGAGAGAATGAAAAAGTAAGGATGTTAAAATTTTGTTAAAACTGTAGTTTAGACAAACAGCATGAAACTCTCTAATATTTGCACTGAAATGGCTCCTACAGCACGAATTACAACTGAGGGCAGTGAGGGGGGCACGAATTACAACTGAGCGGTAGGATACCTATAAACACTATTTTTTTTAAGAACTGAGGAGGGCGGCTGCCCCCCGCCCCCCTCTCTCCGCCCCTGCATTCGAACATGTTTGAATCAAAAAGGTTAATCAGCTGGCGATCTCGCCATTTGTGTCTCGGCCGGGTCATGTTGGACGACGTTTTTAACATCGATGGGCACGTGTACTTCATCGTGTACGTTGTCATGGCGATGACGAAGACTGCGACACGGCCTTTTTCCGATCGTGGCAAAAGAATACGAGGAGACATGAGAGAGAGAGAGAAATTAGAATGATTATAACGAAAGTTTCGGCTGTTGAAGTAGACTGAATGCCCACAAAAATGAAGGGTAACTGCAATATTTGGGGGTAGGATATATGACGTTTAAAAAAAAGTAGGATTCTAATTGGGGATGGAATATGAGTGGGCTATTTAATTATTTATTCTTTTTGTCATTTGAAAAAGCACTTCCTTTTTATATTTTTTTAAAAACAAATGCTAAAAAGGTAAAGACTGAAGAGGACGTCTCTTGGTAGGAATGAATATTCACATTTTTCAATTAATTTTTTTGCTGTCTTTCTAACGCGGAGTGTTCCTTAATCATTTGGGCCGAATAAGGAAGGATTTATAAGTTGCTCTCTTCTTGATTTGGTCAAAGGCAGATGATGTTAAGTCGGAACAATAAATGGAAAGTCATATGTTCTCATGAAAAAGGGGTCAGAACAGAATCCCATTTGTGAAGATGATAGAGAATCCAAAGAGGGGAATGTAGAGAAATTGTGGTTCAAAAGTCAGCTACTTACAATAAACTAGCTATATATCCCAGTCCGGGGAATTAATTAATTAATTCAGCAGCATTAATGGGTCTTGACCAACTCCATGTGCGGACTTTGGCATCTCTTGATTCTTGCGGCATGATATTGTAACTAGCTTTAGGACATAGCTGCAATATATACAGAAAAGACAGGACAGGGGAAAAAAAATCCCAGGTAAATAAAAGAATATGTATTTTGTGCTCTGTAGTACCCTTCCTCTACTTATCACGCTTTTTACAATTTGCATTCTGCACCGGAAAAGAAAAGTGGAAAATATTTTATGAATATCGAAACAAAGATAGATGCTAATTCCTCAACAATTAAATAAAATAATTGGTACTATCTACTCAACTTGCCGAAACCCCAGAAACACCCTCGTACTTTTCGGCATATTTTTTTGCCTTTCTTTTCGACATAAAAGGATGTTAGATCTCGTTGTTTTGGATGGTCTTTACTGCACCCGACCCCTTTGAATGGATGATGCGCCCTCTGACGGTCATTTTTGGCCAAGTCCAATGGTGAACGGCCGGCATGTAACGCCGCAAGCGCGGCCACGAGCGCGCGTGGATCTCACGCGACGCTCCAGGTTATTTGCACCTCTTTTTTGGTTGGTTTGACTGGTTTTTGGAGGACACGCTCCGTTCTGTCGTTGGCTGCTTCTCCTAGCGGTCATTTCCAGTCTAGTCCAATGCACATCCGCTGGCGCGTGGAGGACCACGCTCACGAGTGCTGCTCATGTGCTGGTTGTTTTTGTTTTGTTGTTGGTTTGTTTGTTTTGCAGGCTTCCTCTCCCTCTTTCCTTCTCTCTTTGGGCAAATTCGGGTGATTTTCTCCGATGGCTTAGGTTGTCGTTGTGTTGTGTTACCTGAAACTCTCATTTTCTTCTTCCCATATAGTATGCAGCCGATGTATGTTTGAAGATTTTTCTGATGGAGTCGGATTGTTGCTTTGAACGCCTTTCTTCCAGCAGAAATCGTCGTCGCCATGTGCGACAGATTTGTTGTGTCGGAACCTTTGTGGTTGTTGTGTGGTGGTTCTGCTTTTGTGACTTATTGTAGGGCCTTTTTATCCGATTAGATTTTTTATTGGCCTTAGTGTGATTTTCGTGTTTGTAATTGCTGTTTTTCTCGAATTTTAAAATACTTGTTGGTTAGAAAAATAAATAAATGTTACCACTTGTATATCTCTCTATTTGTCAGGATCTTATATCTAGGCATTTAATGCACGAAATCTCTTTTGTACGATCTTTTCTTTCCTCTGGTAAAGGAGGATGGACATTCCACTAGAAACAAAATGGATCTATAATGGGTGAGGTCCAGACTGAGCAAGGACGAATCCGCACGGGGATAGGAAGTCTTCGCTCCACCGCTAACGAAATCGAGCAAAAAAAAAACAAAAAACAAAAAAAGACTACATATGTCTTCTTCATTTCATTTTTAAATGTTATTAAAAAATTCAAGTCTCGTCAAATTTATCTTAAGGAAGGAAAAAAAGTAATGTATTATTCACGTACGACAGAAAATCATTTTATATAAAAGTTTCAGCAAATTTTGAAATAAAATTACAACAAAAAAGATAGTATGGAGTTATAAGTTATAACGAGTTTAAATTTGTAAAATTATTTAAGAATTATAATTATAATTAAGAATTAAGTATGTAGTAGTTTGAAGGAAAAAATTATAATTTTTCATAAAAAAGAAAACGGTTGTGAAAAACAGTAAAAACCTATTTTGCGTGTGTTTTGTGTTTCTTTCATTGAAAAGGCAGAAGGCATAAAACAGTTTTCCAAAATACTTGTCAAAATACATAATTTTATACTTATTCTTTTAGTATTAACATACTAAAAAAAATTGCAGTTCAATCCATGTCACTAAAACTTTCATCCCCACTTCATATCTGAAATCGATATATTGATTTGACCAAAATCAATCAATGGTATGACATCGAATTTGGTATTAAATATATAACATATTTGTGACTATATTCTTTGGGACCGCAAAAATTAAGAAAAATATTTTAAATTTTGGCTTTATTTTTTATTTTTTACAATTAGAAACTCAAAATTTACCATATTATATAGTTTAGCCTCCCCATATTGGCTTCACCCCTGTTGGGAAGGGATTAAGGTTAAAATGTATTAAAATCAAACTAGAGAAAATAAATTAGACTAGTGAAAATAAAGAGATAAATGAGACAAAATATTTAAATAGTTTGATTCCTAAATTTAAATTGACTATAAAAAGCTTAATTTATAAAATACACTTGTATACTTACTCGTGTAAGAATAACGTCATGCGTTAATTATAAATATATGATTACAAATTTACAAGTACACGTGAGATTCTAATAAAATGTGTCAAATTTCTATTAGGTTATACATATACTGTTTGTTTGACCAGTTTATTTGTCTTCGTTTTCACACATCCAGTATAGTCAAGATATTCTATGCATGATTAGAATCTACCAAGACTCAGGGGACAAAGAAAACCCCGAAAACTCCAACAAATAATAGCCGACACGTAGAAAGTTTGGCCAAAGTAGTAGTCGTCTACTCTGACCTAAACTCAGCCGTTACCCATTCACGCACGCAAGGAAAGGAAAAAGGGCCAAAAGCCTTGTGGTTTGGAGGCGCGGAAAGAGACTCGCCCAAAGTGTCTACCGCCTGGCAATTACCTTCTCTGACCAACTATTTCAAATTTTTCTTTGTTAAACGCGAGACCTTTATCTGATCGCATCTAGGTTCAAAGTTATCTTCTTCTTCCTTCCTTCCTTTTTGTCATTTTCTTTGGTTTCGGCTAATGGGTTACTTTTCATGTGCTCCAATGATATCCTCTATTTCCATGACAACGACCACAAGATTGGACTTATATTTTCAGACGAACTGTATTTGGTAGAGATAATTTGAGCGTCTATATTTGTCAATTTTGCTTCACAAATTATATCATAGTCCTCTTGCTAGTCCACATAAATAATGAGAAATAATGAGTTGTTGATCACATGGGTCAATGTTTTTCTCTCTATAACCTAAAAAAAGAAAAAAAGTGGTCTCTCTATACATCTATGCTTACTTCTCAGTTCTCTTAATTTATCCGTTCACATACGAGATAGATAGAGGGAGAGAGAAATGGGCATGGAAAGTACCGCGCAAGACACCTGAAAAGAAAAGTTAAGGCCAACTTTTCCACTTTAATCTGTTTGGTGGGCATAACCCATTCCAGGGTTTCCTATGGAGTGTGAAACGCACCAGTTTCAACCTCGCAGAATAGCCTGTGATTCAGTGCCACATCTCTAAAGTGGACACGCTTCTTCGCTACGCGGAAAGCGGCTTTCATCTGCCGAGCGTGGTGGTTTGCTGGCCCAAAATCTGAGGCTAATTACTTGGGTGTGGGATTGTGTAAGCTTCCCATACAGCATGCAGATTCCACCGTAACCCATTTCTCAATTTTTGTCGGTTTTGGACCTTTCCTTTCTTCTAATCTCCACGTCCATAATCATATACGTATAAAACTATAAACCAAAACCACACTCTTTTGATTCATCGACACCGCATTATGTCTTGGCCTTTTGTGTATTCCTCTTTTTCCGCGGATTATATTTCGTTTGTTTATGCATTTAATGTTTTTTTTTTCTGCTGGCACTTTAATTGCTATTTCACTTTTGTTTGGTTCGTTTTATTTATTGATGAAAAGCTGATGATAAGGAACAAGGAGAGGTTATTGCTAGGGGTGTTCATTTACATCGGCGGTAACTATTTTAACCGCTAAAACTGTTATCGCTACTGGTACTGCAATCGGTAAGAACGGTTATTGTGTCTTAGCGGTGTGGTGGCGGTGTTAAAAATGTGATTTCGTCAATTGCGGTGATGGTGATGGTTTTCGCCAAACCGTCACCTACACTACCGTTAATTGCCTTTAGTTGAGACTTGAATATGATATTATGTTGGACTTTTGGACAACTTATTATATTTGTTATGATTATTAATGATTATGATATTATGTTTAAATATGTTATGATAGTTGTCCATTTGATATGATATTAATTATGATATTATGTTGGAAATTTAAACATCCCAAAACAGTGAAAAAAATAAATAAGCTCAAGGAAAAGCTCATTTTTTTGGCACAACGGTTATGCGGTTTAAGTGGTTACCGTATAACCGTTACCGTTAATATCGTCACAGACAATGACGGTTATTATGCCTTAGTGATGTCGATTATGTGATTCTGTCAATTACGGTGACAGTGACAATTTATACTAAACCGTCATCTACACTATCTTTAACCACCCTTAATTATTGAGAAACAAATTATAAAAGGTTGCTAAATAGTGGAGAAATTGTATCTGCGTTTCTGATGGTTTTGGAACGGGTAAGAGAAAAAGGAAAGAAAGAATGATTCGGATATTCAACCCAAAAGAGGTTGAAGACAATCTACTAGTCAAAGGTGAACAAGGGGCAGCATTTTATTGGCCCATTGAATTGTCATTCTTAAAATTCAAGCCGCCCATTCATCTCCATCTGTTTGGATTTACACGTGAAATAAAGATAGAAGCCAGAGATTTCTCAAACAATTCTAGCAAAAAGACTCTTGATTGGGTCAGACTTTGAACACTAATTTATGTCAATTTGGGCTGCAGAGCTCAGGAGAGCCAACAGGTTACCTTGTGTACTGAAAAAGGCCCAGAACCAATAAAAAGTAGACTAAGGCCGTGTTTGTTTCGACAGATATTATTTGAAAGTGATCCCTAAAATACTACCGGTAGTGACCGTTTCATTATTTTGTCAACAACTCAAAAGACGGATGCAAGCGTTACTTCTCCAAATCCTTCCATTTTCATAACCTCTGCATATAAGTCAGATATATGTCTCCCATAGGGCGTTTTTTTTTTCAAGTGCCATCTCATTAAACCCTCTTAATTTTATTATTCAAATATTGCTTGTTCTTGAGAAATAGCTATCAAGAAAGAAATATATGTTTGTATTTTTTAAGAAAATATAATTATATTTTTAAGGGAAACGACATAGTGCATCCTATATTTATGAGTAAAAGTTAATCCATCTCCCTTAAGTTCCAATTTGTTTGATTACACCCCTCATATTTAAAAAATAATCAATCCTCATTCTCTGTTCAATTTGGCCGGTTACATCCTCATGTCTAGCATCCGAAGTGATAACGGTAGAAAATTTGAAAACTCTATTTTTGAAAATTTTTGTACTAAAAATGGAATTGACAATAACTTTTCAGCTCCTATAACCCCTCAACAAAATTGTATTGTTAAGAGGAAGAACAAGACCTTTGAAGAATGACAAAAACAATGCTTTATGAAAATAATTTACCGGGATATTTTTGGGCTTGAGCCATAAGCATTGCTTGCTATGTGATGAGTAGAATATGCATGATTCGTCCTATTTTAAAGAAAATCCCTTATGAGCTATAGAAGAGAAGAAAGCCCAGTATTAGTTATTTTCATGCTTTTTGTTGCAAATGTTTTATCTTGGATAATAATAAATATAAGAGATAAATGCATTTTTGGTTCTTGTGGAAGGGGTAGCTCAAATAGGTAGGCAAGTGAGGCAATAGCGCCTCCTAATTATGAGGGCCCTATATTATAAGAAAATTAAATTAAGAGCAAAAACAACCTATTTTTTTAAATAAAATTTAATAAAGGCCTACGAAATAGGAACAATTAAAAATTAGTTTACAAAATTGAAATTTAAAATAAAAACTGGACACCCTAGAAACTAGCATTATCATCTAATAACAGTTGACTTTTAGGTCTCTTTTCAAAATAATAACATCATTCCCAAAAAATTCTATCCAACAATATCTTCCATACATAAAGATTTGAACTATTTTCAAAGTATGATGACATATTCAATTTTTTGTTTGGTCTCGAAAGATTAAGATCTTTTGATGATTGCGTTTTAGAAAAAAATGTCTCGAAATTGCACTAAATTATTTTCCAAATTGGTTTACTGCATATAAAATACTACTTACTATACCCGTAATGTTACAGTTGCATCTGCATAAAGAAGTTTTTCAAAACTAAAGATTATAAAACATTATGTAAAGTTTTCAAAAACTAAATATTTTATCTATTGAAATTGATTTATTGGCTAAACTTGAATACAAGAGTTTATTTCATAATTTTGCATATAAAAAGATAAGAAGCAAATTTATAGTTTAATTTTGAATTTATTATTTTATATTTTTTTAAATTACAAGTCTTCATTTTTATGATTTGCCTAAGGCCCCAAAAATGTTGAGCCGCCCCTGCCTTGTGGTTTACGCAAAAATCAAATTAGTCCCTAACAAGTTGCGTTTTTGGTTCAAATCTACTCGCTCAACAGATTGAACGGTATTAAATCTGCTTTTGTCGATGTCGTCCTTTTCCTCTATTCCATGCATTCCCTTTTGTCCATTTTCGTTTCTTCCATTCTTTCCCTTTTGTCCTTTTTCGTTGTCTGGATTTCGTGAAATGGGTCATATGAGTTGTTGGAATGCATTTAGTTTAGTTTGATTGGAAGAACTTTAATGTGTATTGGTGCCGAATATTCAAATATATGTTTGTGAAGTGGTCCTACATGTTTTTGTGTTTTACTTTATTGTAGTGAGGTTTGTCCTAAAGTGATTATTGAACTTGTTTGGATTAGTTTCAACGAAAGAATAAACGTGCGGTTTCGTTTAGTGGAATACTGTATTGTAATTTATCCCATTAGTTATCCAGAGTGGTCCCAGCTTGGTTTGTTTATTCCGCTGTCCTTATATTGGTCCTAGCTTGGCTTGTTTGTTTGTGCTTTCGATTCACAAATTGGTTTGGTCTTTGATTTTTGCACGTGGGTCACACAAACTAATGTGTGCATGTGGTAATATAAGTCCTAAACTCTTATAAATTGTGTATAGAATTCCATGTTGTGACAAATTAGTTTTTATGTTGCATGTCTATATAGATTTATTTTTGTGGTGCATATAAACATAACTAGTTTCCGTTGTGACAGATTATTTTTCCTGGTGCATGTATACTTGACCTGAAATCCATTTTCTTTTGTAACCAGATATGAAAGTGAGTATCTTAGTCCATCATGGTGGGACTCTCAGGGGTTCACCATTTACATACACTGGTGGGGATGTCTATGACGTAGGGAGAGTTGAAACAGATTTTCTAACTCTCGTGGATGTATGAGATGATATGAAAATTCTAGGGTACAGTAGAGAGCACCAATATTGATAATTGCTTGACAATGAGAGCATGCACAACAACTTGAGGCGTGTTAGCAATGATGCATAAATCATTAAAATCATAAACAAAGTTGAAATTGAAAATGTAAAGGTCTTCCACATATATGTAGAGCAAGGGGTTGACGAAGCTGATATAATTGGCACTCCTTCATCTCCACCCGCCCTTACTCAATTTGTTAAAAAGGTAGAAGGAGATGTTGGAGCTGGTGTGGAGGCAGATGTAGAAGGAGATGTTGGAGCCAGTGTGGAGGCAGAAGTAGAAGAGGGAGAGGTTAGAGCTATTGGCGATGAAGATGTTTAGAAGCAGATTGATGAAGAGGCATATGTTGGAGCGGGTCTTAAAGCTTGTTTCCTATCTAATTTCTAGGAGATAGACGAGGAGGATGATGACATGTAGTGTACGAAGCATACCAACGTGGCAGATTCTATTGGTAAACAAAATTGATTTGGGGTTCAAGAATCTAAGGCAGTAGATGGGGGTAGTGATATTGGGTCTGATGCGAGTGACAATGATGTGTTAGAAAGCATGTTAGAGAGTGATGGAAAAAGAGAAAGGCAGGTGACGCCTCGATACCCTGAGTTTCAAGAAAGCAATGATGTTAAGATGTAGATTCACTTGCATGTTGGATTGACGTTTACAGACCCCAAGCAATTCAAAAAAGCATTGAAGACATATTCGATCCAGTATGAGTTTGAGTACAAGTTTGTGAAGAACGATAAGCTGAGGGTGTGAGTTGAATGCAAGAGGGGTGTGGATGGAAGATTTATGCATCCTTCATGAATAGGAAGGAAGCATTTCAATTCAAAACATTTGAGTCGAGGCATCAATGTGAGAACCATTACTACAACAAGAGGGCAAATGTTGAGTGGATTGTGTATCATTATCTGAATACACGTTTGAGGAAATGATGTCAGGAGTCGAAAATCGCTTATGTGTATGACATTTGTATGCAAATTTTTCAAGATTAAAGGGTATACTAGCAAAGTTTCCAAGGATGTTTTGTGGGAGGTTGCAAGGGCGGCTAATGAAACCCAATTTAATGGTTATATGAAGGAGCTAATGCAGATTAACCCCAAAGCAGTTCAGTACCTTGCACAAATCGACCCGACAATGTGGTCCCGTCATGCATTCAGACGGTTCTACAAGAGCAACATGCTCTTGAGCAACTTGTTGGAGAGTTTTAATGCTTGGATCAATAATTCAGGAGACAAGCCCATTCTTATTATGTTGGAGATGATTAGAAGGCATCTTATGGTGCGGTTTCATACCAAGAGAGGAGCTACAACGTCCACCTATAAGATCTGCCCAAAGATACAGAAGAAACTGAAAAAGGAATAAAGACTTTACGAGGGATCTTATATGTCGGTGGAAAGGTCGTTCGAAGTTTGAGGTTGACCACTACTACGATGTGAGAAGGATAGTGGATCTAAAGGAGATGACCTGTACATGTGTCCATTCAATCGCTGCTATCTACTTCCACAAAAGGTAGATTAGAAGAATATGTCCATGTTTGGTACCACATGGATTCCTACAGGAAGGCGTATGACTTTCCTATCCATCTAATGCTGGGTCTAGAATGCTGGAAAGCCAGCAGGGAAGTCACTATTCTTCCCCCAATTTTCAGGAATCAACCTGATAGATAACAAATGGCTAGGAAAAGAGCCCCAGACGAGCCCCAAGAGAGATACAAAGTGACAAAACAGGGTTATGACCTTCATTGTGGCACATATAAAGCCGTGGGCCATAACATTAGGACTTGCCCCCAAAAGAAGAATAAAGGGAAGGGCAACTCCACTGCATTGACATCAAAGAAGAAGGTGAAGAAGGTACCCGAGTTAGATTCTTTGAATGCATTTAGTAAATGCTATGAAACATATTAGAATGATGTGTATTTCAATCCAATTTTGAAGCAGGTTGCCAATCCAACTGCTGCTGAGACTTCAGTTCCCCACCAGTCGGGGACGACAACTTCCTCGCCGGCGACTTCTGAGGCGAGCAGCGATTGCCCCAAAAACTAGTGTTGGTAGGAAAAGGAAGACTTTTAGAGATGAGAGAGATGGTCATGTACGTAGGATTATGTGTTTGAAAATAAACATGGACATAATCTATTGGTGACATGACTTACAGTGCATCATTTGTCATGTTGATGCAGGACACGGGGTGATCAGAAGAAGCTTGTGATGAAGTTGGCCCCTCTTCTACTTAGTCGACAATTAGGGGGAGGAAAAATACAGCAAGCAGAGAAGGTGTGGCATCCACACAATGAACTGTTGTTGATGTTTGTTGGGAGATATTTTTTGGGTTAGACTAGGCTGGAATGGGGTTATGAAATACTGAACATTGTGTTGATGTGTTGGGAGATATTTATGTATTTATGGGAGGTTATTTGAGTCTGACTAGATTGGTAATTTGCTTGTAAACCATGCTGAAGCTGGTTATTTTTTGGGAGATGTATCTTTGTGATTAGTTTTTTGAGCCTTTAGACAATGGTTGTTGTAATGCTGAAAATGGTACCTTGGTTGTACCTAAATGCATTCATATCACTTTGATGAAACATGTAGATTGTATTTTGAAACTTTGATGTGAATTTTATTGAATCTGGTACCTTTGTTATATTGTTAAAACAAATCACTTTGATAAAATCTTGCATTCATGTCACTTTGATTAAACAGGTAGATAGTATTAGTAAGTTTGGGTCAATTTGGAAATGTGCAAATCAGTGCACCTGATGGTGAAATGTATGTGTTACAAATAGTCAGTAAACCAAATACATTACAAACAAAAAGAGCTTTATAATTAAGAATCAACCAAGTACATCACCAACATCCACAACAACAAAAACAAAAATGTTAGCCCAAGGTTGATCTTCAGCATCTAACTCGATTTTGATGATAACAAATGATAAAATCGCTTTGGAAGTATTTTAGAATACGTGTTTGTCAATTCACTATTCAATAGAGAGTACTCAATTGTATTTAAATTTATCATTAATTTTTTATGCCCTATATTTTATTTAAACACCATGGCTTGCACCTAAACTATGATATTTTTCATTGTAGGAGTTTTCGCGTTAAAATGGAAAAGATTGAATATCAAAAACACTGAAAAACTATATCTGCCAAGATGACATTGACACATGGTTGACATGGTGTCGAGACATAGCACAAAAGTCAGACTGCCATTTTGATGGAGTCGGCACATGTGAAGCACATTGTCAACACATGTGAAGATGGTGTCGACACATGATGAAGGAAGTGACTACACATGCCACAGGCACCTGCGATCAAGTTCCAGACTCGATGAAGGTGTCGACACATAGGCATGTAGGTTGGCCACCAAAAAGGGGCACGCAAATCAAGATGATGTGGCATTTAGGACACCTCTTCAACATTCCCAAAAGGCCATCAGGACCCCTCAAGACTGAAGACATATAAAGGGAACCTTATGGAGAGAGAAAAGAGGACTTTTGAACAACTTTTGCCTCTCTAGATCATCAATCTTGACATAGTCTCCTTCAAGTGAGAAAAATGCAAAAGTCAAAGGCTGCACGTTTTCCAAGAAGATCTGGTTTGCCATTGCTGTCATTATCATCGGATCTTGTCTTGTAGCCCTTTATTGAGCTTTGCTTAGCTGATTTGTCTTTTAGAGCTTTATTGTATTCATTTTTATCTTTAAACATTGAAAACCTTTGAGTGTGGGATACACTTAGGCCTACCCAAGAGGATAGAAGAAATATCATTGGCTTTGAGATTTGTGATGATTTGAAGAGTGAGTTCGGGAAAACTCTTGTAACAGTTACATAGCACCCGAAAGCTAAGTTGTAGACACTATTGGATTATAGTGGAGAACCCCAAGGAAGGCAATAGGTTTGGGGGTTTTCGTAGTCAAGTCTTGAATGAACCACCTAAAAATCGTGGTGTTATCTCTCTTCCCTACTCTCGTACTTATTGCTTTTGGACATTATTGTTTATCTTTAGGTTTGTCATTAAATATATTCAGATCTGCATTTTATTGCTAAACTAAAAGGATATTTTTCAAATATGAGTTTTTATAAAAAAAAAAGGTCTAAATTTTTTATAAACCCAATTCACCTCCTTTTGGGTTGATATTTGGACTCAAAATTGGTATCGAAGCTGAGGTTTATTGTCCTTACTAATGACTATTCTTGTTAACTCTTCGTTTTCTAAAGGTCAAACCACTAATTAATTTCATTTGTTAAATGAAATGTGCTACAACTATTAGGAGACAATGATGAAAATCTATATTGAAGCAACCCTAGACTTCCTAAAGGTGAAGCTGTCCTGCAAAAACCTGAAGCAGACTGGAATGAAGGTGATCATAAGCTTATGTCTTTAAATGCTTAAGCTATGAATGTGTTATATTGTGCTCTTGATGCTAACGAATTTAATCTTATTTCTAGTTGTGAATTTGCTAAGGAAATATGAGAAAAATTGTTAGTTACTCATGAAGGTACTAATCAGGTCAAGCAGAACAAATTAATATGCTTGTGCATAACTATGAATTGTTTAAGATGAAATCTGATGAATCAATCTCTACCATGTTTACTCGCTTTACTGATATTATCAATGGATTGAAATCTCTTGGTAAAGTCTATACCAATGAGGAAATGGTGAGAAAAATTCTCAGGTGTTTTCCTAAGGCTTGGGAACCTAAAGTTACAGCTATTCAGGAAGCCAAAGACATAACAAAAATATCTCTTGATGAACTTATGAGATCTCTCATGACCCATGAGATGAACCAATCTAAAGGAGATGAGATTGAAAGAAAAGGCAAAAGAAGAATTGCATTGAAAGATTCTTACTCTAATAGTGAAGAATCTTCTGATGACGATTAGATGACCTTTTTCACAAAAAAAAAGAAATTCTTTAGAAAGAAGCAAGGTGACAAGAAGTACCCAAAGAAAAACAACTTCAAGGGTGATAGCAATAAAAAGAATGAGACCATTTTATTTGGATGCAAAAAGCCTGGTCATATCAAATCTGAATGTCCCAATGCTGAACCGCACATGAAGTCAAGAGACTTCAAAGATAAGAAGAAAGTCTTCTTAGCCACACAGGAAGAATCAGATGAGAGTGAAAGCGAAAGTGAAGAAGAGGAAGTTGCAATCCTTTATTTGATGGCAAAGGATAGCGAGGATGAGGTACAATCTTCACTTACTCAATGTTTTTCATTTGATGAACTGCAAGATGCTTTTGATGATCAATATCTGGAACTGAAAAGAATTGTTTCAAAATATAGTTCTTTGAAAAAGAATTTTGAAAATACTATTAAAGAGAACGATGCTTTGAAATACCAAGTGATTACTCTTAGAGACGATGTTGCAAGGATCAAGGAAGAAAATGAAATTCCTTTGCAAAACAAAATTGGTACTTTGATTGTTGAAAGTGAAACTTTGAACTCAAAAGTTGAGACTCTTACAATTGATCTTGCAAGATTCACTTAAGGGAAGAAGAACCTTCACATTCTTTTTGGTTCACAAAGGTATTGCTTCAACAAAAGTAATTGATTATGATTCCTTTAACGATAAAAAATATTATTCTTCTATGATCAAGAAATCCAACACTTGACCAGAAGTGCTAAAAGCGGACTTAGATGACATGGTAGTAATTGAGATAGCCAACACATCCTTCGCAATACGAGAAAGAATCTAAAACTTCTGAGAATTCACCTTTCACCACATTAAAATATCAAAACCCGACACCTTGGGTTCCATATCTTCAATCAAGTCTCTATCCACCACAGACTTATGATCTAGCAAGTTTTGTTGCTATCGATAATTATTAAGACCTCCCCATAGTCTTTGCTTAATATTCATGTCATCTACACTTACAGAACTTTGACTTCCACTAGTATGTACTACTTGGGTTATGCAACCTCCACCACTATACTACTCAAATAATGTTTCTAGAGTATCTCGCACCATGGTAGTGAAATCCATGCCCCTCTCTTGCCCAAAGTTATTAATAGACCAAAAATTTAAAGTGATGAGTTTAAAGCGAGGATCCAATACCAAAGCTAAAAAAAGTCTATTCACCTTCCTCAAATTCCCTTAATACTTATCATACTTGCTTCGCATCCGTTTAGCCATGTCACTATGCAACATACCAGAACATGCGGTAAAGGTCTCCAAATGCAATTTAATTTTTGCTAACTTCTCAAAAAATTCATTTGAAGTTACATATTCTGACCTCGATATGCGTAGGGTGACCTCATAGAACACTTTCAAAAACTGAACAAACTCTAGATGTGCTCCCAATTCTCAAATGTATGTGTCCCCAATCCCTTCCTCCCATGACCATCTTCATTCAAAAACATCACTAAGTTCCTATCTTCCTCCAACATATCCTCAAAAACACCTTAAAAATTATCAGCCCTTTCTAACATAATATAGGTTGAGTTCCAACTAGTGGGAACATCCATTTGCAAGAAATTATTTTCAGATAACATTCTGTTAGCCACAACCTTCTTGAACCCAGCAAACCTTTGAGGATTAGAATTCACATACTTAATAATATTCCGTATCTTTGTAACGGAATCATTAAACTCCTTCAATCCCTCATGAAGTAAGATTCAAAATATACGTAGAACACTGCATATGAATAAAATCATGATTACAAACAAATTTTGCTCCTAGTCTTGTATGCCATCTTTTCACTTGTTCAATTGCATTATCGTTGGAGGTTGCATTATCAACCGTGATTGTGAGAATTTTCTCAATCCTGCAAGCATTCGTACATGTCTCTATCTTTTTCCCAATAGTGTCTCCCTTATGATCAGTTACACGGCGAAAGTAAAGAATCATCTTCTGTAAACACCACCTCCTATCAATAAAGTGGGTTGTCATGCACATATAATTCACATTTTGAACTGATGTCCACGTTTCAATGGTAAAACATACTCTACGACTTTCCCTAAAAAATTGACTCTTTCAACTTAGTCCTCTCTTCTATATACAACTCCATACAATCATTCTTGATCGTATATCTAGAGGGCATATTAAAGCAGGGCTCAAGTCTAGTAATCATTTTCCTAAACCCCATCCTCTGCACAGTCCTAAAAGGCATCTCATCTATGATAAAAATTCCACAATCCACCTCCTACCCTCATTTTCACTATATTTATCCAACTTCAAAACTCCTGACTCATTTCCTTTTGCTTTCGAATCATCCATTGTCAACCTAGATTGAGACTTGTCTAATAGGTTTTGTTGCTTTAAATACGACAAACAATGTTAGAGATGTCTTCTCATACCAGAAGTCCCACGGTGTTCAGGATGACACCCAACCTTAGCCTTATAATAATGACACTTGGTCTCAGGGTGTTCAGGTCTAACACCTGACAGAATCTTAAGGAAAGGATTCCACACAAAACTCTTTTGTACATTTTTTCTCTTTTTACTAAGTTGATCTTCTTCAGGCTGATTAGTAGGACCCTTATTTTTAGGATAATGAGGAGCACTAACACACTCATCAATTGGGTCAGATGGACCACCGGTACCGGGGCAAGACTCTATATTTGTAGTAGGTGTAGAACTAAAAGAATCTATCTAAAAAGAAGCACATTTGATTTTCAGTTCATTTAAGTAATTGAGTAACAAAAATTAATTGCAAAATGACTCTATCGCCCTAACTCTAACAACTATGTTCACAACCTAATGAATCTAAGCATAAACGACAAAACAAAATTAAATCTAAAGTCTAAACATCTATGTTCACAACCTAAAGAATCTAAGCATCATGCATCATGCATCAACATAAATCACAATTGAAATTCTGCAATGACATCAATCATGCATCAACATATCAAAATATAAATTCTTAAAATCATGCATCAACATATCAAAATATCAAATTTGCACCAACCAACATAGATCCTAAACGGTGCATTTACTTTGTTGTGGGATTGCTACTTATTCTCCGTTGATTCCAGGGTACATCGACTATTTTAGGGTTAGTATTCCTTTCTCTTTGCGTTGTTTTTTTTCTTATTTCTTTTTAGCTAAATGTTGAACTTAGACAAAATGTTTCCCCCCATTTGAGTGGTATACTGATTCGAAAATTGATCGGTGAATCATAATCTTGATTACTTGATTTGTTGCTTTTAGATTGGATATGCATAGGTAATGTGTGATTTGCAGAGTAATGATTTATCATATTGTTTATCAAGCACAAGAACTTGGTTTTGAGGGAAACATAATCGTCGAGGGGATTGTGGCATATTTGTCGCTGACGCATTTGTTGAAAGCATAAGCTGTGGTTCGTTGGTGGTTAAAGTTGGACGTCGGCGACTTTTCAAATATAGGTTTCTCCTGAACTCAATTTGTAGATGTAATCTCTTATTTCTACCCATTGAATTTTTAGGTTCAGCTGTGAACTTATAGATTAGGTATACAGGTCCATTAATAATAACTTTGTTTGAAGCTTCTATGATAGCTTCAATGCATAGAGTTATTTATTAGATAACATCTTAAAACATTATTTTTAAAGCTCTAACTTCAGTTGTTGCTAATTTGTTCTTTCGCGTTTATGGGAGTTTGTTAGTACTGCAGTTGCATTCGCATTTTTGTGCTCCAATTTTATATTATCTAACTTACAACATGCTAAAATATACCATAACCCTTACTTATTTTTTGGAAGTTTTTAAACCCCTAACAAAATATGTGATGTGTAGGTGGAACCATGCTTCCCTTCTGAAGTAATGCATGAGCGTTCATTGATTCATATCATTGTAGAGAAAAAAAATGGAAAAATACATTTAGTGCATTTGATTCAGGTGCGTAATGGTTTCATGTAGATATTAGATTATTGTTGATGGATCTTTTCTATTAAATGAATTTTAAAGGTTGGGGTTTTGGTTCTGCATCTATGTTTCAGTTAGTCTTCGAGATGGAATACATTCTGGAGGATTGAAATGATGGTATTAAATCATATAATTGGATTGGCTTGTCATGACAGAATGTTTTGTAAGGAGTTACTTCGAGTGAGAGGTTGGATAACCACAGGTGTGGTTTAGATACAGGGTCATTGCTTGGCGTTTGCCCATTATTTGCATTGCTTGGGGTACTTTTCCTATGTACTGCTATTTTATTAGTTTGACATGAGAGCGATATGCACAACACTAACTTAAAGGAAGCAATATGTAATGGGGAGTATAGAATTCGAAGGTTGAAATTATAAAATTTGATGTAGTTAGAAGAGCTTGCAAAAAGTGGTTGTTGGTACTATAAGAAATGTGAAGATATGTTTGGAGATTTCAGTTTTATGCTCATAATTGACATATGAAGTAGTATGTACCCAGTTAAATGAGGTGTACTTTTTTCCCCTCTTGACATAGGTGTGGTTTGGTGCATGTTAAACATGCAAAATGTGCTACCTGGTTCTTGCATGACAGTGCCAATGAATTTATGAGTGGTTAGCACCCTAGAGGTTGGTTGAGTCACGAGGATCTGAAATTCAGAGGGACTTTAGTAGAGAAATACTCAGGATGCTTTCAGGCTGAGACAAGAACTATAACATATTGACATATTGGCATATGACTTACAAATGACTGAGATATAGTGTTCCCTCATATTTTTATTATCAACTCTATTTGGTATATCTGCTATGGTCAAAGAGTATAGATTTAATGCATATTTGCCGTATGTATGCATTGGTCAAAGAGTATAGATCTTAGTATTCTCTTCATAAGGACAAGTACACTGACTACTTGTCTTTTGCTATTTTCCTGATATGCCAAAACGCAAAATTGCCAACGTTCAGCAAACAAACTCCAGCAAAATGACGCGCAAACAGTGCTCATTAGCGCAGGAACCTGATCGGCCTATGGAGGATTCACGATTTGTTGACACTTGTGCTAGCGATAAATTCTACACCAATTATGGTGGTCTCCACGATCGCACCGTCATTGTAAAGCACATGGTACTTTTCTCGCAGTTGGAGCACACATACATTCCAACATGTTTACGGGTCGTTGTCGGGATCCCGTCTTTCCACATTTGGAGATCTCACCTATATTGGTAGTTTGAGAGTTTTTCTCGAACTTCCACAATATTGATGAGTTGACATTGAGTTTTTCCGTGTATGTTCACTGCCAGTCCATTTAGGTTTCACCTAATATAGTAGCGAGGACTCTCAAAGTTCCTCGCATCCGTAACCCCGCATACCCATATCACAAGGATGAGTCGCCCTCGCTTGAAGCTATGGAGATGCTCCTATTTCAGCATCCCCATCCATGTGAAGGAGCTTCCTTGAATACTTCTACGTTTTCTCCTGCAACACATGTTATAAGTTGCATTGCGTTCTCGAACCCGTTTCCCATTAAACATTTCTCTAGTTTTTCTTTGCCTCGGGTTCGTTTTCTCTATACTTTGCTAGTTGGGGACACCATTGATTTATGCTCCGTTATCTGCACACATGATTGACACATTCTACTCCACCTCTAAGAAAACAAGGTCTCCCATATGCATGCTTGATAAAATGTCTTTTCTATCTCCTTCCCCCTGGATGTGACTTACCCTCAGACTCAAAAGCTGATTGGAAAGAAAACATTGTCTCAGTGTATAGCACAAATTGAGTGGGCTACTTGTCGGTCATCCTCGGTTCTAGTGGTTGGTCCTTCGTCCTATACTCCTCCTGTGTTTGATCCCTCTCTCTTAGACTCTAATTCTCCTGTGTTTGGTGCCAACTGGACTGAACCAACACATTCAAACTAGACTAGAACAGGTCGCATCGACAACCCCGGATGAAGAGACATCCGGTCAGGTGCAACAGTAGCTAGAGGAGCACATACGACAACCCTCACCCACTTTTGCTTTTCTGAACTGGAGTTGGAATCGTTTGTTATTGCCACTATTTTGTGAGATCTATGTTTTAATATAATCGCTCCAGCAACTACAAGTGTGTATCGCCTTTCTCTAATTTGTTTTGTAACCCCACGGCTTTATATAAGCTATTTACGCTACTTGGAAACATATTACCTTGTTGATTTTGTGTTGGGTTGTTTATTTAGCTGATGCACATTTGAGATATGGAAATATTGGTTTGTTTCGTTCAAACTTTCAAGCTCATGTGGTGCACATTTGAGTCCCATGATTATCTTGCCCAATGAATTTACGTGATGTTGCAGCTTAAATATGTTTGAACATCCATATGGCCATACAAATTAGCTTGGATTATTTGATACCCCCTTATGCCTAAGGAAATTTGTTGGAATGTGATACTCGCGCCAAAAATTACATATTTCTTTTGTTAATTGGTGGTTAATATTTCTTAAGCATAAATCGAAAATTAAATACTAGTTTTGTTACCAGTGGATTCCCTTTCGTTCCACAACTCGCGCGAAAGAAAGATATATATGGAGTTTTTTATACCTGTAGCTCCCTTGAGATCTCCCAATCATGCGAGAGAAACATATCTAAGTTTAGGTTTTACGCATCGCTCCCCTTGCGCTCTCCATACGCGTGCGAGCAAACATACATAATTATTTTTTGACCTTTTTCCATTGTGTCGATTCCCTTGAGATCTCCAACTAGTGCGAGCGAAATTATATATAAGTTTAGTTTTTTATATGATGCTCCCCTTGTGCTCTACAACTGACGCACTTTACAATTTGCTTCCTTTTAAAATCGTCGCTTCTTTTTTTATTCATTATTTTGTGGTGGTTTAGTTTAGCTTTCTTTAAATTATTTGATACTTTTAATTATTTTTGAAATGTCATTACCTTGTGAGGTAAATTAGTTGGTAAGAATTGTCTATTTATTTTCCTTTTCACACCAAATACTGAGTAGGTTGCCACATTAATAACATATAATAATAATAATAATAATAATATATCACAGTAGCACCATTTACATACAGACCCAAAATGAAAGGGCACCACTATTAACACAATACATGAAGATAAAAAACGAGCATAAAGCTGATAAACGCAAGATCACGACTAATAACACACCTAGTTCGACTTACTTAAAGGCACATGAATAAGAACACACCTACTAGATCGACACAGTACAAGTTAACACACATAGAGGGCGCTTACACTATAGGGCGTGCCTCGTACCAAGGCCACTCCGTCTCCCATGGTTCATCTAATATGTTCATTCTAGATCGCATTATAGAGGACCAGCGAGTGGTGGAAGCCCAACCACCCTCCTCAAGGTTGTGTTGTTCATGAAAATGCCAAAATAAACCCCGAATCGCTATTGCGAACTGAACCAAACGAAATCGGGTCGACCTTCTGAACTATAGGGTAGGGTGTCGAAATAGAAAAATTATTTCCATGTATCTCGGGTCGAGTGTCGAAATAGATATGAAATTTTTGAATCGTTTCGACCCGACCCATGTCATAGATAAATATCAAATAAGAAAATATGTGTATTAAAAGAACGCCGTTTTGATAAACATTTAAACATTTTCCCTAATGAACCCTAGCGGCTCTTAGCCTCTACGCCTCCTCTCTACTCTCTCTTTCTCGACCTTTGTCCTCACTCATCTCTTAGCCTCTTGTCTCTGCCGCAGTGCCGCTTTTTGTCTCTCTCAATCCTCTCTTCTTGCCTGCGCGGGTGAGCTTATCTCCCTAAATTGTTGGTCTGCATCAAATGACGTCTGACGTCTGTCGTCTCTCTTTCTAGACCTTTGTCCTCACTCATCTCTTAGCCTCTTGTCTCTGCCGCAGTGCCACTTTATGTCTCTCTCAATCCTCTCTTCTTGCTTGCGCGGGTGAGCTTCTCTCTCTAAATCGTTGGCCTGCCACAAATGACGTTTGCCGATGGGATTCTATGTATTATTTCTAAGATCTATGGCTGATCTAGTATTTTGCGGTGTAGTATTTTGATTCTAAGTTGAAGATTGTTTCGATATCATTAGCCATTAAAGATATACAAGTATACAACTTGAAATGTTAATGTTAGTGGTTAAATGATTTTTTTTGCAATTGACATAGATGGAGCCTATGGATTGTAATGAGTCGAATGACGACATCGACATTAGTAAAGATGTTGGCATGCCTATTTCAGTGGCAGAATCAAATTTGAGACCAAATCCACAACGTACGTATCCAACATTCTCCACAGACAATAATAAGCCTCAAGGTACATCTCGAGGCCGCCTTCCATGTTATCAGAGAGAAAATGAGCTTAAATCCAAAGCTTGGGACTGTTTTGAGAATATTGAAGATAGTAATCAACCTAAAGCTAGATGTAGCCATTGTAAAAGTAAACTTTTCTATGACTCAAAGAAGCAAGGTACCTCTTCCTTACTTTATCACTTGAAAAAAATGTAGACCTTATCTTTCTAAGGAACACCTACTATATGACAAGCAAGTGAAGTTGGCTGAGATTTTCAAGAAGGGGGAGAAAATAGGGAGATGGGCCTTGTTAAATACAATGAGAAAAAGATAAGGGATGCACTTGTGAGGATGACAATCATAGATGAATTGCCTTTTAGGTTTGTGGAGGGGCAAGGGTTTAAGGGTTTTGTGAGGTCTCTTAAACCTAGATTCCCAATTCCTTCTCGCATCACTATAATGAGGGATTGTTTGGACCTATTTGTCCAAGAGAAAGAAAATTTAAGGAACATATTTATCAATACTACTCGACGTGTTTGTTTGACTACTGATATGTCGACTTCTATTCAAAATCTTAATTACATGGTTATCCCTTCCCATTTTGTTGATAACGGTTGCAACTTACATAAAAGAATCATAAATTTTATTAAAGTTCCTAATCATCAAGGAATCACAATTGGGAGGAAGGTTGAGTCGTGTTTGTTGGAGTGGGGTACATATAACATTTTCACAATCACAGTAGATAGTGCCTCAGCCAATAATGTTGTTGTTGAATATATAAAAATGAGAACAAAAGGTAGGGTTGACACTATTTTGGCTAATGAGTTTATGCATGTGAGATGTTGTGTCCATATACTTAATCTTGTTGTTAGTGATGGTTTGAAAGAAGTGAATGACTCAATTGTGAAAGTGAGGAATGTAGTTAAGAATGTAAAGGCTTCTCCTTTCAAGCTATGTGTGGAGAGATAGAAAATTGCAAGCGGATGTCTTCTTTGTTTGGATGATCCAACTAGATGGAACTCCATCTACTTGAAGTTGGATGTGGCACAAAAGTATCAAAGTGCATTTGATCTTTTGCAAGAGGATGATAGTCAATTCATAGAGAGTTTGACTGAGGTTAGGCAAGGGAGAAGAGACTTAGGGCCACCTAATGATGATGATTGGGAGAGTGTTAGAATCTTTGTGAAGTTCATGAAGATTTTCATGATGTCACTCTACGCATTTTTAGTTCTTTGTATACAACTGCCAATTTATATTTTCAAGAAATTCGTTTGATCTACAACCATTTGCAACAGTTTTGTTGGAGTGATGATTATATGTTGAGTCTTATGGCTGAGAAGATGATGAAAAAATATGACAAATATTGGGGTGATTTTGAGAAGGTCAATATGATTCTTTTTGTTGCGGGTATGCTTGACCCACGATATAAGTTGGAGTTTTTGGAGTTTTGGTTTGATGAAATTGTTGGTACTGAGTGGGAACTGAACTTATTCAAAAGTTGAGGATTGTAATTGATCGCTTGTATAATTATTATTCCAAATTTGGTGGAGGTTCCTCAAGAAGTGGGGTTGAGTGGCGAGGAGTCAAATATGAGTGGTACAACTTCGGTTAATGATAACGATATTATGTTTAGATTTCGCAAATTTTAAGCAGCAAAGGGTACTAGGGTAGAGTGAAATTCAGAAGTGGATCGATACTTGACGGAGCAAGTTGAGTTTGGAGGAGATACTTTTGATATACTCATTTGGTGGAGGGTGAACCCAACAAGATACCAAATCCTTGGCGAGATAACACGAGACATACTAGCCATTCCTATCTTAACAGTTGCTTTTGAGTCTGCTTCAGTATTGGATGTCGTATCTTAGATCATTTTTGGAGCTCATTAGCTTTAAAAATGGTCGGGACCCTTATATGTACTCAAATTGGTTAAAGTCTTCACCAACTCCTTATGACTCCCAAGATGTAGTGGATGATGTGAAAATCTATCAACTAGAATCAGGTATCATTCTCCAATTTATTTTTTATTTGATTTATAATGAATGCTATCATGTTTAATTTTTTCTATTCTAAGTTTTTATCATTTTTGTTGATGTAGAGGTGATTTTGAAGCATGGGTACATTGTGTCATTGTGAGTTCTTAAATATTTTGAGTTGCATGAAGATTATGAGTTATAGAGTTAGTACGTGTAGTATTCGCTAATATTTGTTGTCTTATCTATGAAGTTATATGATTATAAATTTATAGGTATCTCAGTTTTTTTTGTGCATGTAGGTTACGGGTGGAGTGAGGAGATCTTACTATATGTTGTTGTTTATTTGAATTTTTAGTTTTATTGAATTTGAGTCCATGTTGTTGTTGATTCTTTTTTCTATGTTGTTGAATGTAGTTTAACTTAATTAACTAAAAAAACATATGCAAATTTGTGGTAAAAAAGATGCAGTCTCAACTTACTGAACAACAAATAAAAATTGGGCTGAATGAAATAGCCTTTAAATTAGGCTGGCAATTGGCACATAACATAAAAATTTGGTAAAATGGGCTAAAAGTAGATTGGGCCGAATTAAATAGCCCTTAAATTAGCTTACAAAGCAATTTTGGGCTTTTCTCGCTTCCATTATTACTCGGGTCTGCTCCGAAAATAAAATTTTCTGACCTAGGTTGTACACCCCTAGCTCGATTTGCGCCGCAGTGGTCGCACATGTAGGACTCGTTCGCTCATCATTTTTGACAACAATCACGGTGATGAGTGGTTCTCCATCGAATGAAACGAGGGAGTCTTCAAAGTATTCTCAGAGTAGTTCTTCATTGAATGAAATGAGAGAGTCTTCACAGTATTCTCAGAGTGATTATCCATCAAATGAAACGAGGGAGTCTTGACAGTATTCTTAGAGGCCAATTTCGCAGAGTGAACTGCGAGGGGGAATTTTGAAGAAGTGAACTTGAATGGGAACCAGGTTATAAGAAGGGGAACTATTAAAGTAATGACGCAGAATCCAAAGTGGATTAGTACGAGCAGAGAAGTGACCTGTGACATATATCCAATTCAGGAATAGAAAAATATAATTGTGAAATAATGGAATTTTGTGAGAGATCGTGGTGTCATTGGTTTGCCAAATAACTGGCTTCATAATGCCATCTAACATTAAGTTGTGACCTAATTTAACTTGCCCAAGAGTGCATATTCGAAAATTAAATGCTTTTTTTTTTACCTCTGTGTCGCTTCCTGTGCGCTCTTTAACTCGCACGACCAAAATTAATTTTTCTTAATTGGCTTATAATATTCTTGAAGTATATTTGTAGAGCGAAAACTAAATAATTATGTTGTTAGGAGTCGCTTCCCTTTCGCTATCCAATTGGAGTGAGCGGAACTTATATCAGTTTTTTTCCCAACTTGCTCAACGTATATAATTATTTGTACCTGTGTGTTGCTCCCCTTACAATATCAAACTCGTATGAATGAAACTTATGTAAATTGTTTAATGTGTTGCATCCCTTGCGATCTCCAACTTGCATGAGCAAAACGTATACAATTATTTTCTAACGTGTTGCCTCCCTTGCTTCTTTTCTTGATTGTGGCTTCCTTCCTCTCTAAACCGTAACCTATTTAATTTTTTCTATTTTTTTGGTTAAGTGTAGCTTCCATTATGTAACAAAGCAATAGAAAAAAAATTATATCCAATAAAACAAGGTGTCGTGTGATAGGCTTAGAAAAGTAGTCGCAGATTATTCTGCACGAATCAGGTGATTTTACAATGTAATACTACCCATGGTTTAAGGTAAGCTAATGTAATTTGTTATGCACATTTTGTATTAGTAGGGCCAACAAGATTTATTACGGATTTGGTGTGATATTGCAAAATTGTATTGGAACCATTGATGGGACCCAAGTGAGTGCTTGGGCTCCTCGAAGATTTCATACTACAGGCAGGAATAGGAAGACAGAAATTGCCCAAAATGTTCTCACGTTGTACGATTTTGATATGTTATTGACTTTTGTTTACCCTGACAAAAATTTTGCACTTGCTGATAATTGAATTCATTATCCAGACTCCATATGGCATCTGAAGCCATATGACGAATGTGAGTTCCGTTCTTAATTTATATATTGACGTGAACTATTGCTGGGGCTGAAAGAAGTTAGGGTTGGACATATATATAATTGTTTAGTTTATCATTAATGCATTATTAAACATGATGCATTGCTTTTATACATGTGCAAAAGGTGAACTACGATTGTTTAACTAGTTTATAATTTGTTTTCGTAGCATTCAATTGTTTTTCTGTAGCACATTTTAATTAGGTGCGATGAATGAGGTCATTCCAAAATTAAGAAATTAAGGTTGACATTATATTTTCATGCAGGAAACTTCTACGTAGTGGATGCTGTTTCCTTTGGCAAGGGGATTTCTACCACCATTCAAATGAGAGCATTATCATTTGCATCGATATCGAGGGAAGGTCGGGGCTCCGAGATGGAAGGAGTTATTCAACTACTAGCACTCATCATTGTCTAACATAATTGAAAGGTGTTTTGGGGTCTTGAAAGGTCGATTACCGTTGTTGAGGGGGATGCCGCATTACAGTCTCACAAAGCAACCATGCATTGTTATTGCTTGCTGTATTTTGCACAACTTTGTAAGGATTCACCGAGACGAAGACATCATATTCCACCATTATTGTGTAGAGGATATGATAGTGGATGGAGAAGGGCCGTTCACCATGACATGGCCTAGTTTTTCTTCTCCGAAAATGGGGCACATTCGATGTCTTCTGATCTAGATACGATGGCCGATATGATGTGGGCACAACAACATTCATTGGGAGTTTAAAGTTTAAAATGGTCCGCCATAAATGAAAAATTCATCTGGAATGACAATAACATATTCCTCTCATCTAATTGAAAACAATATCACGTATGATTTTGGATTTGCTCGTCAATTATGGTTACCTTTGAAGTATAAATTATGTCCTGGTTGGGTACTTTTGATAAAATAGTATAAACGTTTTGGATTTGCTTATCATGTATGATAACTTGGTTGTTTTGAAAAGACTTAAAGCGAGGGCATGTAGTATGTGTTAAACATAATTTTTCATAGCTGTACATTGGTTTTCCTTTGCATTGTATCTAGTTATTTATTGTGCAAGGCGTATTTGAATAGTGTAATATTTCCAATCTTGTTATTTAATGTGTAAGGCGTATTTGACATGTGTAATATTTTGTATCTAGTTATTTAATGTGTAAAGAATATTGGACTTGTGTAATGTTTCGTTGGCTTTTTTAATTTGTAAGGCGCATCATACTTGGTTTCAAGTTATTTAAGTTGTAAGGCGTATTTGACTTGTTTAAAATTTATTTGGCTTGTTTAATTTGTAAGACATATGGTATTTGGTAAGATGTGCGAATGTCTTGATGGACAACGAGGGTTGTATCTCCTTCTCAGCCCAAGGGACATATTTAGTATACCCTTACACACACACACACACACATATATATACATATATTCTTTTTTTGGTTTAGGCAAACCAAATTTAGCAAAGAAGCACTTGTGTAACTTAATGCAGCATAAGTGGGAAATTAACATGTCCCATAAGTGTGGTCAGCCCAATCCGCAAGAAATTTTGTATTTTACCTTAAAAGTAAAATGCTAGCGACAAGAGTGAAGGCAACAATTTAGAGAGCATAAGGGAAGCAGAGCTTATAAAATATACGCTTGTGACTTAGAAAGCACGCGAGTAGCGAAATGTTAACAAAAAATATTTACAAACTCGCGCGAGCGAGTGTGAGTGCACAACGGAAGCCAGGCCAATGATACAAGTGCACCTCGGTAACAGACGTTAGTGGAACTGACTGGCGACATTAACTTTATTTCAAGTTAGGACCCAGAGACTGAGCTCTAAGCAACATGGACTTGGTATCCGAACAGTGAAATGAAACAAAATCTCAAATTGAACTAAAACCCAAACCAAGACCCGTTCCCAAACATAGTCGAAGTTATATTTCACAAGACAGAAACTATTGACTTTGGGACCCAACGAGAAAACGAGCAGCATGGAAGGCAGAAATCCCTATCATCCATGGAAAACTCAACGCCACCATCAGATGTTCTCTCCTATTCTTTGTACCTCCAGTTCAGTCTCCAGCTTCTTAATTTTCTTTGTCGGGCCAGGAATCACCTCTGACGAATGCTTTCACATTGGGGGCTCGATACATTAAAAAAACTCACAAGACCGAGGTCCTTAAATATATACAAACATAAATACTCAATTTGGTACCAAATCTAACCTCTTTCTGGCATTTTATCGAATAGAAAATTGGCAATACCCATACATAGAGGTACCTTACCGAATGTAACCCATATCTTGAGCATCCAAAGAATCTTCGTCCTGGATTATTCTCCATCCATGATGTTCACTTTGAGCTTGTATACCACAGTAACAGAATAGGTCCTCCCATATAGCTTTTGTGCTTCGTGGAAGACAAGGATGAAGATGACTGCTGCATTTTAGAGAGCAACCCATTGGTAACTAGCAAGCATATCCAAAAATAAAGATATAGAATGATGACGAACTTTCAAAAATTTGCAACCCATTGCAATAACGATGATCTTTGTTCTTTGGAAACCCACTACAATGAAGTCACTAAGCTCCCTTTGTTTTCTATGCAAGCTAAGATCCTTTCATAGATAACCCAGAAATGAAGCCATGTCATTTTGACGTGGTGGGTTGAGTTGGCAAAATGGGTGACGTCGACGAGCCTATTTGAACTTATCGATAAGTCAGAGAATAGAATTGGACGGAAGGACTTAATATAAAAGCAGGTAAACATTAGGGAGTTTTTTACAAATGTTTTTTCTTAGGGACTAATTTGATTTTTCTGTAAACCTCAGGGTCCAAAATATGCATTTGTACCTAACTATAATTTGGGAAAGTTTGATCCAAAAACTGATGAGGATATTTTTCTTTTATTGAATATTTGGTTACCAGGTTTTGCCCCTAATGACAAAATTTTCATTAGGAGTATATTTTTTACTTTACAATCACTGAATCCTAACCCAGGTAACTATTTGGTCCTTCCGTTTAATATTCCGTCAGCTCTTCTAACGAAATCTACAAACACATCAGCATTCTCGCCAGCTCACCCCATTTTTCCACGTTAGCATTCCTGTCATCTGCACAAGTTAAGAAACGACAACCATTTTTTAAACTAATGGTGTGCACCGTTTTATTCTTCTTCCCCATTGTCAATGAAAACAGATTAAATGTTTGGTGAGTAACCAGCTTCTGCTATTCGTGTTCCAATTATTTCAAGCATTACGTAAATCTCAGAAAGAACACTTGTGCTATCTATCCCCTACAACAAGTTGATGAACTCCTCCCTCTGCTTCAATCAAGCCCCAACCTGCAGTTTTATTAATTTTCTGCTAAGCCATTAGTCTCTGGACTAGAACCATATCTTCCCATTTCCTTGCTTTGGCGTATATACTAGATAATTGTACATAATGGCCATCATGGCCTGGGTCCAATTTTATAAACCTATTTCCAATTCTTTCACCCAGTTTTACTAGTCCATGAATCTTACAAGCACCAAGTAATGTTGCCCATAATACCAGATCTGGAGAAGCTTTCATCTTCTCAGTCGATTCAATAGCTTCCTTGATAAAACCAGCATGACCTAAGAGATCAACCATGTACCCATAGTGCTCCATCTCTGGCTCAATGTCATAAGTTTTTGCCATTAGCTAAAAGTATTGCCTACCCTCACTGACGAAACCCGCTCTACTACAGGCATTCAAGACCCCAATGAAAGTCACATTCAGTCATTCAGAACACGGAAGCCTTCATTCCCAAACATTTCAAAAGCTGCAAGAGCTTCATTCATGATTTGCTTCTTCTTGCCCCCTGCTTTTGGTGGTATGAAAAGTCTTCGGTTTAGATCTACAATTTATTTTGGATGGTATCATGGAGATGCTCGATTCCTTGTTTGAGATTCCATGATCAAATGAGGAAGAAGAACATAACGATCCGCACCATTAGTTTAAAAACTGGTTGTCATTTTTTAACTTGTGCAGATGATTGGAATGTTGACGTGAAAAAAATTGTGGTGGGCCGGCGAGGATGCGACGTGTTTGTGGGTTCCATTAGAAGGGCGGGCAGGATATGAACTGAAGGACCAAATAGTTACTTGGGTTAGGACTCAGTGACCGTAAAGTAAAAAAAGTATTCCTAGTGACTATTTCGTCATAAGGGGCAAAACCTAGTGATCAAATATTCAATTTCCCAAAAGTTTATAATAGAACTCTAGTGGTAGAAGAATATTTACGTTATATTTGATGAATCTAATCTCTATCTTCCTAAGGACATTGATGATGAATTTGTAGATGTGGAAGAAAAGCTATAAAAATTATACATCTACAACACTCAAACCAACCAAGAAGAACAAGTTTCTCAAGAATCACCTGGAGCAGAAGAAAGAAATGAAGAACATCAAGACACTCAAGAGCTATCCAGAGAATGGAGATATGCTTAAATCCATCCAAAACAACTCATTATTGGTGATCGTTCAAAAAGGGTAATAACATGCTTTTCAATAAGAAACAACCTCGAAAATCTTCCTCTACTCTCTCAACTTGAGCCAAAGTGTTTTCAAGCATTTGGAAATGATGAGATCTGGATCTATGCCATGGAAGAAGATCTGAATCAATTTGAAAAGAATCAGATATGAAATCTTGTTCCTAGACCAAATGACTATCATGTTATTGGAATCAAATGGATGTTTAGAAATAAGATGGATGAATCTGAAAAGATTGTCAGGAATAGAGAAAGATTGGAAGCCCAAGGTTAAAATCAAGAAGAAGACATTGATTTTAATGAAACATTCATCCCTGTAGCATGGTTGGAAGCCATCAGAATGTTACTTGCTTTTGCACGCTTCAAAGATTTCAAGCTATTCCAAACAGATATCAAAAGTGCCTTCTTAAATGGATTTACATCTATCTTGGAAGTGGTTTATATTGAACAACTTTCTGGATTCCAAAATGAGAATTTTCTAAACCATACGTTTAAACTGTCAAAAGCTTATATAATTTGAAACAAGCACAAAGAGCTTGGTATGAAATATTGATTAAGTTTTTAATTGAATAGTTTTTGAAGAGAAAAATTCGATACTATTTTTTTCAAAATCCAAAGATGGCAAACTTTTAGGGCTTGTTTGGAGACGAGTCTTGCCTCTGGTTCTAGTTCTAGTTTCACAAGCTAGACCCTGGCTCTCGTTCCAGTGTAGCCAAATTACAAGGAGGTGTCAGAAGATTAGTATCTTGACACATGGTTTGAATTGTTGGATTCCACCAACACGCAACCCAAAAAAAGAGACCGATTCCGCTTCGAACTGATGTCTGGGTCAAGACTGCGTGCTCGGACCTTAGTCGCTTTCTCGACCCGATAGAATGAAAATAAATAACCGAGTCGTGGAAAAGCTGGACCTGTACTTTTGAGGAGTCAATCGTCGTCAAGATTGGGATCATCCTAGAGTTCCTCAAGCTCTTCCTCTATTTTCTCATCGATTAAAGACTTGTATTTTGGGATAAAGGATTCGTTGGTAGCGGGCGTGAATTGTGGCGGACTAAAACTAGTCTCCTATGCTTTCTTCATCCTCATCTTCTTTTACCTTTGCTATCTTCGCAGTCAGAGGGCAGATTGGTCGTCGCATCGAATGCGAGCATCTTATGCCACCAACAACATCTCGAGGGTAAGGTTATTGCCCCCCTGGTTTTTGAAAATCTTTATCAACTTATGGGACACCGTTATCGTCTGTGTAAGTTGTAATCGTGTCTTCTATGGTTGTGGTTGCGCAGTCCGAATTGGGCCTGAAGAATGTGTTAAAATTATGTGCCCTCGATAACAAATTGATTAATCCAGTATTAATATCTCATATGGAATATAGTGTGGTGGAAGGAATTAATTTTATGTAAAGGGACATATTTGCAATAATCTCAAATTTCAGGGGTCAATTGCAATATGTTGATGAACTTGATTGTAATTAGTAGAAGCCCTAATTGTATTAGAAGAAGAGTTCTTAAGTGTTATCCTATAGCTGGAATTTGAGATCCCTAAGGATCCTATGTCTCATACTCTTTCTAGGGTTTTCCAAGGCCTATAAATATAATTGTAATATTCAAGGAGTTGGCCATCAGAACCTATTAGGGAAATCCCGATAACGAGAGAGTGACATAAATCCCTTAGGAGGGAACACATCTGAGTTGCTCTTCTGAATTGCCGGAGCTTTGGATTCGATCGTAATACGGCTTAAGGTTTGTAGGTTCCTAAATTCCTGTGTCAGGTATGGAATTGAATCCGAAATTGTAATTATAATTTTGGTTGATGTTTTGTTGAAAACATGTTGTTTGTTTATAGTTTAATTCCACACAAACTATCAGTGGTATCGGAGAGTTTGGTTCACATGATTGCAATTATTGGATTATATGAACCTTGCCGAATTTTGATTGAGAATCAAAAGCCAAGAATTTTCTGGTTACTGATCATTACTATTATGAACAGGGTAAAAGTTATTAAAACCCGATTTACTGTTCACGTTTTTGTTTAATAATGTTTTTTACAAAGAGTTCTGAATAGTAAAACGTTTTACAAAAAAAAAAATTCTTTTCTTCAAAACAGTGGCCAACGACCATAAGGATGGCAACAGTCGCGCAACTAGCCGGAGTTGCGTCCGGTCGGACCGGAGTCGCAGCTGGCCGGAGCCTTGGTGGCGTCCGACAGCCTTGGAGGCTGCGGGCCCCACTGAAGTATTATACACCCGTGTCTTACATTGTTTGTGGTGGCCTACGGCGGCCACCAGCGTACCGGACGGCAGCGCTGTGGCTGCCGCTGGAAAGGCCAACAACGTCCGGCCTAGGGCTGGCTGGACGTGGCCAGCCAGAGTGGTCAGCGGCCAATTGGCCATTGGTTTTGCCTACCCAAGGGCCACAAGCGGCGCCCAGGGATAAGATCCCCAGGTCGCCTGCTTGGGCCAAATAGGTACGACATTTATGCCCTACCCGGCCCAAGGGCCAGAAGCCCAGCCCAAACGTTGGGCTGGGTCATAAAAAAGGAAGACGAGGGTTGACCGCATGGGCTGGGCCTTAATGGGCCAGCCCATTGCAGTCCATGTGGGACTAGGGCCATGGGTTGGACCCGGGCCCGTAGCCCAGCCCAAGTCCAGGTTAGACCCAATCCATCATCCATAACCGGACCGAGTTGGACCCGGATCGGTGGTTCAACGGGTCAGACCGGTTGACCGTTGACCAACCCGGTTTAACGGGGTTGACCCGGTTTGACCGGAATTGAAAAAATTTTGGAAAATTTCCTCCAATTTTTGGTGCTAAATAGGATTAATTATTGTAATTTTTCCTATGGTCTCTGTTATTAATAAACGAGAGTTTTACTTCATTAAAATTGGTTGAATCCAAAATGGATAAAACCGATTTTAATTTTGTAAAATTTTCTTGTTTATCTCTTGGGAAGATAAGTATCTACATCTTAGTGGGAGTGTCTACTAAAATAGTGACATAACTCACAAGTATTTGGAACACACTTAGATAATGGAATGCACAAACCATATAAACGCAAGAGCTAAAATAGTACAAGAGATGTTTATTTAGGTAGGCCAAAAGAAAATCGAGAATCACAAATATTTTAAAATATTTTTCGTATGATGTAAATTTTGATGAATAGTAGCTATTCGCCTTTACAAGATGTGTACAATGAGTACCAAAATGGATTTGTTGTTGCATGTAAGGTAGAGGTTCTCGATACCCATTTAGAATGTTATAAATATAAATGTTATATTTTTCATTATTGTGATATATGTGGTATATCTGTTTATTGTTCGAATAGGTGGTACAATTAGTTATTCAAAAACCTGAATCTAATGAAAATATATGTGAATGATTTTACAGATTCAAAATGACTTTAAATCCTCTGGCTAGGATTCTGGATGACAATCGGTTGACAAGACCGAATTATGTTGATTGGAAGAGAAATCTTATGATTGTTCTCTCAGCCGATAAAATCGGTTATGTTCTAACCTTTGAGACACCTGAGCTTGCCTTGGACAATGCCACTGAGGAAGAAAAGAAAGTCTTTAACAAGTGGCATGCAGATGATAATATGGCAAAGTGCTATATTATGGCTTCAATCTCAAATGTTTTGCAAAAAGATTGTGAGGGCATAGCTACAGCTGCATGCATTATGTTGCATATCCAAGAAATGTTTGGAGAGCAGAGTATATCTGCTAGGCAGACTGCTATGAAGAATCTTATGTCCACCAAAATGGTGGAAGGGAGCTCAGTTCGGGATCATGTCTTGAAGATGATTTCTTTCGTCAACGAACTGGATTTTTTGGGAGCCGAGATGGATAGTGACACAAAGGTTAATGTCATTCTTTCATATCTGCCTGATTCTTTCAATCAGTTTGTTCTTAACTACAATATGAACAAGATGAGTGTGACATTGTCAGAGCTATTCAATATGTTGTAGTCAGCTCAAGATCTCATCAAGAAGGACATACTTGCTGTGATGGTCACAGAGAAATCTATTGCCTCTATGAAACTGGAACCCAAGTTTAAGAAATTTAAGAAAAATAATAAGGGGTTTCAGACAGTTAAGAATGTGCAAGGTGGACAAGGAAACAAAGGAGGTGACAAGAACAATGGCAAAGGAAATTGTTTCTATTGCGGAAAGCCCGATCACTGGAAGAGAAATTGCCGAGTTTACTCAGCTTCTCTTAAAAAGGGCAAACCTTCTGAAGGTGTGTCTAATATGCTTGTAATTGAATTGAATTTAATGGATGATCCATTTAATTCATGGTGTGTCGATTCTGGCTCTACATCTCACATCTGCAATATGTTGTAGGGGTTCAAGTAGACCAGAAAGCTCCAGGAAGGGGAGCTGTTCCTTAAGATGAGGACGGGTGCAACTGTTGCAGCGACCGCCATCGGAGTGTTTAGTTTAGAATTATCGAATAATATAATTTTGATTCTAGAAGACTGTCTTTATGTTCTAGAAGTACGTAGAAATTTGATTTCTGTTTCGAAACTTGTTTTATCGGGATATTCGTTTCTTTTCAATTCAAAACTTGTTATAAAGTTTCAAAATAAATTTGTTGCTTCTGGAATTATTTATGATGGTCTTTATCTTTTAAATGTTGATAATTCTTTGAATATTGTTGAGAATGATGATTCCAGTGTGTTATCCCTTAAGAGGAAAATGGATGTTAATCCAGCCTACTTGTGGCATCTAAGACTTGGTCATGCCAATATTGATAGGATCAATAGATTGGTTAGAGATGAGCCATTGCAATTTCTGAAAATTGAGCCATATCCAATCTGTGAGCCCTTCTTGCGAGGAAAGATGACCAAAAGTCCATTTACATGAAAAGGAATAAGAGCCACAAAAGTATTAGGAATAATACATACTGATGTTTGTGGTCCCTTAACCACATGGCAAGAAGAAGTTTCTCTTATTTCATTACTTTCATTGATAATTATTCTAGGTATGGTTATCTATACCTGATGAAGCACAAATCGGAATCTTTTGAAAAATTCAAGGAATTCCACAATGAAGTTGACAAACAGATTGAAAAGTCCATTAAAATGATTCGCTCCAATAGGGGAGGCGAATACCTCTTGGATTATTTTAAAGTTTATTTTAAAGATAATGGAATCATATCTCAACTCACACCACCAGGCACATCTCAACATAATGGTGTTGCAGAGAGAAGGAATAGAACCCTATTGGATATGATTCGTTCCATGATGAGCATATCTGAGTTGCCCATATAATTTTGGGGACATGCTTTGGAGACTGATATTTACTTGTTAAACAGGATCCCTACAAAATCAGTTCCCAATACCCCATATGAGTTATGGACTGGCAAGAAGCCAAGTCTTAATCATTTTAAGATATGGGGTTGTCCAACTCATGTTAAAAGGTTTAATGTGGATAAGCTGAGATCAAGGACTGATAGATGCCTATTTGTAGGCTATCCCAAAATGACTATTGGTTTCTACTTTTATAATCCTAATCAAAACAAAGTGTTTGTTAGCAGAAATGCTATTTTTCTTGAAGAGGATTATAATTTGAATGAAACTGAGAGTAGAGTTGCTCTTGATGAGCAAAGAGATAGTACAGTGACTGAGAAAAATGAGAACAATGAGCATCAAGTGGTTGTTCCCACTGATCAAAGTGAACCTGTTGAGACACAGGAGCCTCGTCGTAGTAAAAGGATTATAAGACCTCCAGTAAAATTCAATTTGTTAAATGAGATTTACCAAATGGAATCTGAGGGACTGGAGATTGATCCTTGTGGTTATACAGAGGTTGTTAATGACAAAAATGCTAAGCATTGGCATGTGGCCATGAAATTAGAGATGAACTCCATGTATTCCAATAAGGTATGAACCTTGGTAGACAAACCAGAAGACATTAAGCCTATAGGTTGCAAATGGGTCTACAAAAGGAAACTTGGACCAACAGGAAAGGTAGAGACCTTTAAAGCTAGTCTGGTGGCAAAAGGGTATACTCAAAAGGCTGGTGTTGATTATGAGGAAACCTTTTCACCTTTAGCCATGCTAAAGTCCATAAGGATTCTATTAGTGATTGCGACATACTATGATTAAGAGATATGACAGATGGATGTGAAAACCGCATTTTTGAATGGGTATGTCCATGAAGAATTTATATGGACCAGCCAGAATGTTTTATATCTCGGGAAAATGAATCAAAAGTGTGCAAAATTATAGAAATCCATTTATAGCCTAAAACAAGCATCACGTTGTTGGAACATCCGTTTTGACGAGTCAATTAAAATGTTTGGTTTCACACAAAACATGGATGAACCTTGCGTCTACAAGAAGGTTAGTGGGAGTGCTATTAACTTTTTGGTTCTTTATGTGGATGACATACTACTCATTGAGAATGATGTAGGGGCTTTGTCATCTGTGAAAATGTGGTTGTCTAACCAATTTTCAATGAAAGACCTTGGGGAAGTATCCTACATACTCGGGATCAAAATGTTTAGAGACCGAAAGAAGAGATTATCGAGTCTCTCACAGGTCAATTATATTGACAGAATATTGGCTAGATTTAGCATGGTAAATTCCAAGAAAGCGTTTCTACCCTTCAGACATGAAATTCATCTCTCTAAGCAAATGTGTCCAAAAACACCTGAAGAAAGAGAGAAGATGAGTAACTTTCATTATGCTTCGGCTGTAGGGAGTCTCATGTATGCTATGCTTTGCACTAGGCCTGATATCAGTCACACAATTAGCGTTGTGAGTAGATATCAATCCAATCCAGGTTCAGAACATTGGTCAGCGGTGAAACATATCCTTAGGTATTTGAGAAATACAAAATACTATTTCTTAGTGTATGGTAGTGAGGATATGACTGTCTAGAGATATACAGATTTGGATTTTCAATCAGACATTGATGATAGAAGATCTACATCCGAATTTGTGTTTACAAAGTCTTTATCTCATAAAGTGTTTGAGAAACATATTAAGGATATGTGTTTGAGATATATGTATGATTGGGCTTGACGTTTTCTTTATTATTTGATAATAAAATTTTATTTGTTTCTCACATATATTATTGTTGTTATGGGTTTATACGTAACATGAGATGTTGTGTATGTAAATTTGTTCAGATAACATTGTAGAAAAATCATGCTAGAGATTAATGAATCAAAGGCAGAGAATAATGATTTTTTTAGTTCCTTGTAAGCCTGAAAGTGTTCTAGACTTTTGTATCATAAAGTCTACACATGTTGTGCGGAGAATGATTGATTCCATCATTGAGGTATGACCTTAAGCAGACAAATGAGTGTCATGTAACAAGTACAAACACTGAACAAGATCCGATTAGTAACACTTTTTGGAAATGATCATTGTCAGGTTAAAGGTTGTTCTATCACCATTCGATATTGTCCTTAGACCTGAGAGGTTTGTATTTATTCATAAATTGTGTACATATGCTTTGATATTGTCAACCGATGATGTTCATTCATGACTGTATCTGGACATGTTGGGTTGTGTGCGTGATGACTGAGTGATATGAATGCTCAACAAGGAATCCATCAGTCTTTTGGAAAGACAGTATATTCAATTAATGTTTACAAAACTATTTTATGAATACATAAAAGTATATGATATGTATTTCAACATTGTTTTGTGGTCCAACTAAGTTATGAGCAAAGAAATCAAGTTTACATGAGATAGAGATATGACAGTGATATTTGGTTCTGAGGGCAAGTGGGAGATTGTTAGAATTATGTGCCCTCGATAACCACTTGATTAATCCAATCTTAATATCTCATACAGAATATAGTGTGGTGGAATGAATTAATTGTATGTAAAGGGGCATACTTGTAATAATCCCAAATTCCAGGAGTCAATTACAATATGTTGATGCATGTACGAAGCACATCGAAGTTGATTTTAATTTCATTAGAGGTTCTCAATCGTGATATTTGTCTATGATTCATTTCCTCCTTTGAATAGGTTGCATACATCTTTACAAAGGGTCTTACTTCTACTCGGTTTCAGTTCATAAAGGACAAACTCATGGTGGTTGAGGCCCCCATTCGTCTGCGGAGAGATGTTAACTAATCCTTATCAACTTCGAATATCGGTTGTTCCACTCTTCCATTAGATTAGCATATATTCAATTTCACTTGTCTTATCTCTTTTATTAGATTAGTGTATATTCAAACTATACTTATCTTATCTCTTCCATTAGATTATCATATATTTAATTTCTATTTATAGATTTTTATACTTATCTGTATACATCTTTATATTTATCTCTAGCTCTTGTATAAATACATCAATATACAGAAGTTTTGGTACGTTGGCCAGAACCAATTTTCTCCAAACTTTCGATAGGAAGGTTTTCAAGAGAAAGCAAAATGGAGTTGTCGCTCAGTTGCATCCTTTCCTCCAATGAAGGAAACCGTCGTTGTAATTTGTGGCGATATAGTTATGTCTCCTGGGACCTTGGACCCGGTTTGTCGATTTGTGGTCTATGGGACTTGGTTGTTTGCCGTGGACTTTGGTCCACATAACATTGTGAAGGATTTTATGCCCTCAAAACTTTTCTTTTTCTAGTGAAAGGGAAATTTAAAAAAATAATAATAATTATCCCCTCACACTGAGGGTAAGTCTGTTTTATAAAATTTTAGTGTTGTTAAAATTTTAGGTATTGAGTTTAGTGAAAAAATGAAGAGAGAGCCAATTTTTATATTTTTTATAATAAAAAGTAATGATTTGATGGAAGAGAGAGAAATTTTATTATAATATTTTATTGTGTTAAAATTTTAAAATATGTAAAATTTTACAACGCACGTACCGTAAACCAGAGTTAGCTCGACGGCTAAGAAAAAAAAACTGAGCAGATATGGCGCCCTCTTTTTAAGTACCGTGCCATCACGTGTATTATTCTCCACATGTAAGTACCGTGCCCTCTTTTTAAGTGTTCTTTCCCCAGTTTCAGCAAAAAAAAAAAGTGTTCTTTCCCCAGATTTTTTTCCTGCCGTATTAAATCTTCGTCCAATTTGGCTCGTTCAAAATCTGTCACAGAACGGCCGGCAAAGCATCGAGCTCTCAGTCTTTACTCTTTAGAGTTTCGACACTCATCTGGAAGAAATGGCTCTTCTTTCCACCGCAGCCACAGCCACCGCACACCCTCACGTCTCCCTCCTCTCCAAAATTTCTAGTTCCGGTAAACCACTGCGTCACCTGTTCTCTCCCTCTGTCTCTTTCCCAAACTCTACAAATCAACTCCTCAGATCTTCACTCTCTCTCCCTGTCACCCGCTCCTCTCTCTCTGGCTCCTCCTCCTCCCCCAATCCCGACCCCCGGATCTCTGACGAGTGGGGAGAGCCGTCCGAACCCGAATCCCCCCCGGACCCGCTTAAGAACGAGGATGAGTGGGCGGCAGATGGTGCTGGTGTTACCGATGGTGCGGAGGAGGCGATCGATAAGCCGGTGGCGAGGGAAGATATTAGTAATGGTAGCCCCGCCACCGCCAAGGATGGGGCTGATGTGGCGAGGAAAGATAAGTCCGGTAATAAGCTGGTGGAGTTGAAGCGCTGCTTGGTGGACAATACTTACGGGACCGAGTTTGGGTTCAGGGCTGGGCCGGAGGTGAGGGCCGAGGTCTCCGAGCTCGTCAATCAGCTGGAGGCGGCGAATCCGATTCCGGCGCCTACCGAAGCCCCGGGAGTTCTAGATGGCAACTGGATTTTGTTGTGAGTTCATTGCATTGCGGTTGCGTTCGATTTCATTTTTGTGGTCTGGTAGGAGCAAAATATACATTAATCATGCGAACCCTTCGTATTCATTTAATATGTGAAGCATTTCTGTCTTTGAATTCGCTTTTAAGCTTAGCAAGAATGTGGCTGGCGGAAAAAAGACTGCAAAGTGATGCTAACTCTGGTACAAAAGTTTGGAATCGTTTGGTACTCTGAAAAAGAAAAAAAGGAAAAATTTGAAATCAGTCGTCTGCTTTTGGCTCGAAATAAAAGTGATCCTTGAATTGTTTAAACACATAAAATCAGAAATATTGTACAACATGTAGTTTGGAACTCCTCCCCCATGCGAAGGTTTCAGTTATTTTTTTAATAACTTTTTATTTGAATTTAAAACGTTGCATTCAATGTCAAAATTTTATGATCGGGGATATAGTCGCGGAGGTCTTTAAAATACAATAACTAATTGTATGTGTATAGGGACTACTTTTATTTTGAGAAAAACTTGTATTGATTTATCATAAAAGTAAAGATAGGATCAAGTAATTGGACTAGTTTGTATCATGTTCTAAATCATCTTTATATGTCTTCCCAGGCGTGAAACAATCTGGTGTTAGTTTTTTGCTTTTTCCTGAGTGTGCTTGGTTTCATGTGTCGTCTCTAGTAAATTCTTTGTCCATTTTAGCATATTGGGTATTTAAGATTTGAGTTAGTTTTTGTCATGCTTATTGAGTCGTTGAAAGTTGGGTCCAAATGGTTGCTACGTTGCAGTATTGATTTCAAGCTTCCAATAAAAAGAGAAAAAAAGTTCCTTTCGTTTTTTTTGGGGTGCAGTGGCGGAACGAGGGGGCAATAGGGGCATTTTGCCTCCAATGATCCTCAAAAATTTGCAGAATAAACTAAGGGTGAGCAAAATTTCAGTAAGAACCGGAAATTTCGGTTCCAATTCCGATACCAGAATTCTGGTTCCGGCATATATTGGAATCGGAATCGGAAGTTTTTTTATTTTCCGGAATCGGAAGCTTTTTTTGTATTTTCCGGAATCGGAACAGGATATTCCGGCTACTCTTTTTTTTTTTAACTTGTTATAGATATTTCTTAATTTTAAATGAATATGTTTGACCTGGTCGAGGTCATTGAGACCCGTTTATGCCGTGTCTACCCTCTCCCTTCGACTTTCTCCCTCCCCTTTTCTCCCGAGTGCCTTTCCCCTTTGTCGCATTGCTCTCTCTCTCTCTCCATCTCTCTATCTCTCCATCTCTCTATCTCTCTTTCATTGTCCACATTCAAGCTTCCAACGGTGAGTGTCCAGGTTCCAGCTTTCAGCCGCCGTCATCATCCAGGTTAAAGCCTCCAGCCGCCATCACCAACAACTCATCCACTCGTCTCGACTCTCTCTCTTACTCTTTGGCCGAAATCTCTCTCTAACTCTTTGTGATCTCTCTTTGGGCGCTAAATCTCTCTACTAAGCATCTCTTATTTCTCTTTAAACTATATGCTTCAGGGTTTTTGATTACTTGATTAATGATTTCGGGATCTAGGGATTTGATTGGTTTTGATTGGGGATTTAGGGATTTTTGAATTTTGATTGGTCTGATTGCATACGTTGGTTGGTTTGATATTTTGATTGGTCTAGATTTAGGGATTGGTTCAGATTTAGGTATTTTTTTTTTGATAAGTAAGGGAAATTTTATTAGAATATAAAGAAAGATAACAGTACACAAGAGCTATACTGAAGCAACTAATCCATACAAGCAAGAAAGCTAAAGAAATCAGAAAAATCCGAGAAAGGATAACCAAGAACAATATTAGCCCACAAAAACAAAGAACTCATCAGCTTTCCCTTCATCCCTTCAAGAGACGATAAAGTGTCGTTGAAGCATCTATCATTCCGTTCCCGCCAAGTAACCCACCAAATGCACGATGGGATCATCTTCCACACAACCGAAGCCATAGGGTCATGAAACTTCCTCCTCCAACCATACAACACATCCAGCACCCGAAATGGCATAACCCAACAGTAATTCGTGATTTTCAACACCTGATGCCAAAGCTCTCTAACCACCGAACAATGAAGAAAGATATGATCCACCGATTCCCCACAACTTCTGCAGAGAAAGCACCAATCTAGAACGCATAAGCCTCTTCTTCTGAGATTGTCGGTAGTCAAGACTCTCCCGTGAGCAGCCTCCCACACGAAAAAGGATACTCTCGTAGGGATAGAAGACCTCCAAATCTGCCTCCATGGAAAACGAGGTCTAGGAGAGCAAGAGATTAACCCATACATTGACTTAACAGAGAAATTTCCAGATCTGGACCCCATCCAACACAACCTATCATCAACCCCACTCCGAGGAGCCAAGGGGGAAAGAAAGGAGAAAAAAGAGAAAAAAATCTCCAGCTCCCAATCATTAGCCTCTCTGACAAACTGAACATTCCAGCCCCCCCTCCTCCCAGAATTTCCATCCCAACAGTCCGCCACCATGGCCTCTTTATTGCGAGCTAAGTCAAAAAGAAGCGGAAACACGAGGCACAAAGGTCTCTCCCCACACCAAATATCACTCCAAAAACGAACTCTACTACCCCAACCCACCGCAAAACGAATGAATTTACTGAAGGTATTCCATCCTTTACTGATATATCTCCAAAGACTGACACCATAAGTACCACGACTCGGAAGGGTTCTCCACCCACCCTCCCCACTACCATACTTAGCCAAAATAACACTCCTCCACAAGCTATTAGGCTCACACGCAAAGCGCCACAACCACTTCCCAAGCAAAGCCACATTGAAAGTGACCAATCTCCTTATACCCAACCCACCATACTCTATGGGACAGCACACAGTATCCCACTTGAGGAGATGGAACTTATGGACATTGGCATTGCTCCCCCATAAAAAATCTCTTTGAAGTTTCTCCAATCTGCAAGCCACAGAAGAAGGGATAGGAAAGAGAGATAAAAAGTAAGTCGGAAGACTACCGAGAGTAGATTTGATTAAGGTGACTCTGCCACCCTTCGAGAGATAGCACCGCTTCCATCCCGCCAACCTTCTTTCCGTACGTTCAAGAATATCATTCCAAATGTGAAGGCTCTTAAAACGGGCACCCAAGGGAAGTCCGAGATAAGTAAAAGGGAGAGAGGACACTCTACAGCCCAAAATACCAGCCAAGTCACTAATATTACCCACCTCACCAATAGGAATAATTTCAGATTTTGCAAGATTAATCTTAAGCCCCGACACCGCCTCAAAACAAAGAAAGAGACAGCGTAGATTGCGAATCTGATTCTCCTCCGCCCCACACAAGATAAGTGTGTCATCAGCAAAAAGCAAATTCGAAATACACATGCCACCATGCCCGCCTCTATCTACATTGAAACCCTGAATGAGTCCATTCTCAACTAACCGCTGCATCATTCTGCTAAAGGCTTCCATAACCAGGATGAAAAGAAATGGTGAGAGGGGATCACCTTGACGCAGACCACGGGTGCCACCAAAAAAACCTTCAGGAGTGCCATTAACCATGACAGAGTACTTCACAGTTGAGACACAAAACTCGATCCATCTACACCATTTATCCCCAAAACCACACCTCCTCATCAAATACAGAAGGAAGCTCCAACTTACATGATCGTAGGCCTTATGCACGTCCAGTTTGCATAGCACTCCAGGTGACTTGGAACTCAACCTGGAATCAATGCATTCACTCGCAATAAGAACAGCATCCAGAATCTGTCTTCCCCGCACGAAGGCACTTTGCGTAGGAGAAATTATTGAATCCATGACCACCTTCATCCTATTGGCCAACACCTTGGCCAGAATTTTATAGACCCCACTCACCAGGCTAATAGGACGAAAGTCCTTCAATTCAACAGCTCCATGCTTCTTGGGGATCAAAACAATGAAAGTGGCATTAAGACTTCTAACAAAACGCCCCTCCTGAGCAAACTCATTAAATGTAGATAGAACGTCCCCCTTAATAATATCCCAACATGATTGATAAAAAGCCAAGGAGAAGCCATCCGGACCTGGAGCCTTGTCTCCATTAAGACTACGCACCACTCCCGTCACCTCTTCCTCATCAAATGGTCTTTCAAGCCACTCCGCTTCCGCTCCCTGAATCAAATCAAACCCCAAACCATCCAAGGAAGGTCTCCACGAGTGAGGCTCCGAAAAAAGGGAGCTGTAAAAGCTCACAATCTCCTCAGAAATACGACCAGGATCCTCCACAGGTTCGCCCTCGACCACCAACGAAGAGATGGAATTAACCTTCCTATTAGAATTAGCAACCCGGTGGAAGAATTTGGTACATCTATCACCATGTTTGAGCCATAGAGCACGAGATTTCTGTCTCCAGCTAATTTCCTCCATATCAATCAAAAGATCCAACTCCCCACTAATATTCGTTTTCCTGGTTTGACCCTCAACATCCAACCGACCTTCCTCATCCAAAGCATCCAAAGAAGAAAGTTCATGAAGCAACAGGGTCTTTTTATAGGCCACCTCCCCAAAGACCTCACGATTCCACTTCCTGATATCCTGCTTAAGAGCCTTCAATTTAGAAACAAGCACAAAGCTTGGGGTCCCAGAGAATACATATGACCCCCACCACGACCCAACCTTATCCACAAAACCATCAGCTTTAAGCCACATATTCTCAAACCTAAAAGGCTTCTTGCCTCGACCAACCAAACTGCACTCCAAAGAGATAGGAAAATGGTCGGAATACAATCTAGGCATCCTTTTCTGAATAACATCTGGGAATGATAATTCCCAACAAGGACTGAATAAGAATCTATCAATCCTGGACCAAGCTTGGGCAAATCTCCCATTAGACCAAGTGAAACGACCACCCTCGAGAGGTATGTCAACCAAGAGATTCTCATCGATAAACTCTGAGAATTCCAGCATAGCATTGCTGAATCCTCCCACCCCCGACCTCTCACTAGGAAATCGGGAAACGTTGAAATCACCCCCAAAACACCAGGGTAGATTCCACCATGCCATCACCCCAGCCAATTCATCCCACAAAATTCGTCGGCGACTATCATCATTGGGTCCGTAAACCCCCGAAAAACCCCAAAGAGCTCCATCCTCAACGTTTCTCACCACCACCGAAACTGAATAGCATCCAACACATGACTCCACCATCTCTAACACCCTCGTATCCCAAATCAGCAGGATACCCCCCGAAGCACCCTCCGCATCCAAACAACTCCAATCAACATGTGAGCCCCCCCACAAATTCCGGATTATGGCTCTAGAAATAGACGTCAACTTCGTTTCCTGAAGACATATCAAATCGAGTTTCCAACTCCGCAACAAGTGACCAATTCGGCAACGTTTGGCTCTATCATTGAGCCCCCGCACGTTCCAACTAAGGATTTTTGGCTTCATAAAGACTTCGACTGATCCCGTCCTCCCTTCCTGTTCTTCCGTGACACATAGGTTTTCCCCTCATAATTCACCGAGGAAGTCAATCCTCTGAGTTCTCTAAGGCATTTACCTCCGGATTTATTGTTGGTGGAGGAACAGTGGTGATATCTCTCCTGCTCCAGGGCTGCAAAAAGAGACACTAATTCCTCCTCATGCCCATCACAAGAAATACCCACAAGTTGTCTAAAAGAAGACATCATGCTTAAAACCCATTCAGATTCGGCACTCAAGGAGTGCGACTGCATATGAGCATTACCCATTGGTGCTGGAATCAGGGCCACCCCAGACTCAGAATCCTGTTCAACCACCACCCTATCCCTCCGAGCTAACTCCCCTACCTCAAACTCCACTTCCTCCACCCGATCTCCCTGAGAAGACTCCCGAATAGCATAATCTTCATGCCCGTTGATGCCCCCCTCCTCGAACAACAAGGCAAGCTGAAAAGAATGCGATGGAAGCTCAGCCGCATCTTTCCCATCCTCAACCGAAGAAGATAAAGGCACCACATGCATCGACGTCATCCCCTGAGACGACACCCCTCCATCCCGTGACTCACCGACAGCCAGAGGATTCCCGACTACCCCCGCGACATCGACAGACAATTCCGACGATGAACCCGGCAGAAGGACGCATGAATGATTCGGAATGACGAAGCTAAACGTGCTCCCGGAAGCTTCGTCGACCGCGTTAACCTCCGGTGACTCCATCGGACTCGGGTCGGAAATTTCATGGCCACCCGAGATGGCTGACCCATCCAGCATCCCAGTCAGCGAAACCGGCCCAGTCGAAACTTCAGAATTCTCGGCCTCCACGATGGGCCTCGTTGTGACTTGCTCACCCAATATCGGCCCACCAACAACAGGACGACCCCCAGCCCGCCACACACCTTCTCGAGTCTTCTCCAATCCAACGGGTTCGAATTCCATTTGGCTATTAAATGGACAAGGCCCAAGGCCCAGACACAGGCTATCAGCTCTCCTATCCTTACCACCACCTTCCATACCACCGAGGCCCATAGTAAGTGAGCCTGCCCTAGCACTCCTAACCTCACCATCACAGTCCATACAACCGAGGCCCAAACCAATTGAGCCAGCCCTACCCATCTCGCCCAAGGCACCGAAAAGACAGTCCAGCTCAGCCTTAATCCCCAATAATCGCGTGCGAAAATGTTCAATACAGAAGCACCCTCCCGCTCTGTCATCAGCCGAAATATCATTAATAGTCACCTCCTTGGAAACTGAAGAGACAGCCGCCAATCCTGCATGCGAATCCTGCCTAGCCTCACGCGTGAGAGAAACGTGAGCCATGCCAGCAGCTGTCGAAAAATCCCCACCGGTCGATGGATCTATACCAGAGAACTCCGGCGGAGGTAGAACCTTCACAGCATCTGCGAAGGATACACCTATCCTTCTCCTAGCCTCCATCCCTGAAGTATTTTTCCGGCTCGACGAGGCTAAGAAGTCCACAACCTCCTGGAAACTATCTGCCCACCTGCTCCATCCCTTGCCATTGACACCTTCCGGGATCATAATCACACCTCGACGACGGCCTTCTCGGTACTCAATAATCGCAAGATAACGCCCTGCCTTATTTCCACACCTTTGAGCCAAAAAAGCTCGGGATGCTTCGTTGAACTTCGATACGAAAGGTCGTATTGCATCAGCTGTCAGCACCTTACCCACCACATTAACCATCCAAACTGCTCCGAACCTCCCAAGCGAGATCGAGCTGAAGCTTTTCCTACTCCATTCAGACACCTTGATCACTCCCCCATCACTCACAGAAACTTGGAACTCTTTGGCTTCTATTCGAAAACACCGCGAAAAACCCATTTCCCACACCCCCTCGAAATCTAGAACCACACTCAGATTTAGGTATTTAGGGGATTTGATTGTTTATGCATAATGGATTCGGGTATTCGAAATTGGGTATTCAAAATGAAAAGGTGGTGCATTTTCTATAATTGATTAAAATACCTGCATTTTCTTTCTGTTGTTGGTGAAAAATATAACTGAATAGGTTTGATTGCTCACTGATTCGGGTGGTTTGTTTGATTATTTAAATTTTATGTTGTTTGGTTTGTTTTATTGTTAAAAAAATATGGCCAAAAAAATCTAGATACTGAACCGGAATTTCTGGTTTCCAATTCTGGAAATTTCGGTTTCGTTCCGGTTCGGAATGAAACCAGAACAAAATTTTAGATTCCGGTAAGTACCGGAACCGGAATGGACTATTCCGGTTCCATCCATTCCGGTACTCACCCTTAGAATAAACTCATTCACGATGTTGTTAGAGTTGAATAGAAGACTCTAGGACAATGAAACTAGCTAAAGACTGTACATGAAAGGCTGATCCTGAGCTTGCTAGAGGCTAATCATTTGAGTGTTTTCCTTGCCATTTTATATCCAATTATGTCATTTGTTGTACAATGTGATCTTCTGGTGGTGCAAACTGTGGCTGTCCCATGTTTCCAAGATATTTCTGCATGATCATTAACCCATCCACCCATTATGTTTTCCAAAAAGGACACCTTAATGCAATCTCTATGATTTTTGTTGTCACTGTGAAATTTCATCTTACTAAATTTTAAGCTTTCAAGTTGTAAAGTTTGGTACGCTGGATGTGGTACTTGCTCAGATTAATATGGGCGTTGATGCTTGGGATTTTGTCACTGTTTGTTTGATTAGTTGGTACTCCATTGGTGTCTAGAACAACAAGAATTTAATCTTTAATGCTATTGCTACTGATTGGTTGATGAATTTTTGTTTTGTTTTGTTTAGATAATGAATAAGTTTTTGATAAAAAAAGTCAGCTAACGTAGAGTTGTCTAATACTCCTAATGTGGCTACTACTGAAACGAATACTAGTTCGCAAAGACCTTTTCTTTTGTTTAGTTTGGATGATATTGTTGTTGACCCAGGGTTAAGTAAACCCATTAAAGAATATGATGTTGGGATTATGGATCAAAATCGTAGGGAATACTTGATCAAAGGTCATTTTCAACCGTTTGGCCATGGTTGGAATTATGTCTTCAGGTTTCCATGATTGCAATTTTTTGTCTTATAGTATAGGCTTTTGATTCACATCAATGGCATCATCCTCTTCATCAAAAAATACTCATCTGCTGTCAGCCAGTGCCATGGCATTGTAATGCCTTGAGTTCAACATGGGGTAGTAAATGAAGCAGGAGAGGAGAAGAAATGAAAAATGAGCTCTTATGGAGCCAAGTCCCACATTGGGACCGTACTAGGAGGAACTGAGTGGGCACTTTCTTGTGGCTTTACAGTAATTCTTTGTTAAACAAGTCAATCCATTAATTTCTATTCAAGGGGATCTTTCCTGTTTGATTATTCTGAAGTAAATGTTGAAATGCAAGGTTATTATAGCCTTTTTGGCTAAGTTACTTGCACCAAACAAATTTTTTCTTTCCTATTCCCACCTTAAGAAGTTATCATTTATTCATGAATACTGGGTTTTATTTTTTTTCTGAACCATTCATGAACATTCGAAGTGCTAATTTTATTGCTGGGAATGTGCATAACTGCCTTTGATATATGCCATATCTGGACCAAGGTCAGTGATGGCACTCTTCACAGTAGAACTTATTTATTTAAGGCAAACTCACAGGTATTTCATTAGACAGCATCTGAAGGTAGAATCGTTTGAACTTCACTCGATAGAGTCCTTTATAGAAAGAGTTGCGAGGGACATTAGAGGAACTGGAAATTTAATCATTATGTTAAATGGATTGCTTTCAGGCCGTTATTCTCTGTTGTTTTTTTTAATTCCTTTTTTTCATTTGAAAGAATGTGACTTGTAGAGGAATATAGATTCAGTTCTACATGGATGTAGATGTCTTATACAAGGATTTATGTTGCTGCTTTTTCTGGGTTTCATTTGGTAAAAGGAACACTGTGGAGAGACCCTGGTGAAAATTGATAAAACTGGCTATTTTTTTTTTTTTTATTGTGGGGCGATGTTATTTATAAGTTTCATTTGGACTTGCTCACCATAAGTTGTGTCCCTACCATTCAGGTACACTGCATTTTCTGAGCTGTTGCCACTTCTCGCAATTGGGACATCCCCATTTCTGAAAGTAAAAGAGATACGCCAAGCAATTGACACCAGCAGTCTTACCATTACAAATTCTACCACGCTGTCTAGCCCTTTCGCTACTCTTTCATTCAGTGCATCTGCTACTTTTGATGTTCGAAGTCCTTCAAGAATACAGGTATTGTTATGAGCTGTAGGTACTTGACCAAACAAATTTTCTGTGACAAGATGGCATCTGTTTTGAAAATATGGTACTAATAGTAATAAAAAAACTCATTGGGTGAATCTTTGATTTATTACCAAAGAACTCACTGTAGTGATAAAAGATTATTGTCTTTGTCGTCTGCCCAACTAGGTTCACATTCTAAGGAATTTATAGATGGTGACCGAACAATTATTTCAAGAACCATGTCTTGGGGAACTTTCTTGCAATTCATTGATTTTATTGATGAGTATATAATCCCACTATCCTACACTTTAATATATTCAGGTAACATTCAAGGAAGGTAGCTTTCAGCCTCCACAGATAAAATCAAGTGTTGATCTCCCAGAAAATCTGAATGTTTTCGGGCAGCAAATCAATCTATCGCCAGTGCAGCAATCCCTTGGTCCGCTGCAGGATGCAGTAGCAAGTATAGCGCGAGTCATATCTGGTCAGCCGCCTCTCAAAGTTCCCATTCCAGGTGATCGTACTAGTTCCTGGCTTCTTACTACATACCTTGACGAGGATATTCGAATTTCAAGGGGAGATGGTGGTCTCTTTGTGCTTGTCAAAGAAGGGAGTCCGCTTCTTGCTTGGTAGCCAGGTCTGAATTGTCAATCCTTTCACTTTATGAAAAGGCATAGACCCAATGTCTATATCCCAATTTTCAACTTTTTCTTTAAAAGAAGATAGAAAAGAAATTATACTCAAATCTCTTAAAATTGCATCCATTTGCAATATGGTCTCCATCTACTAACTTTGTTGGCAATGAGCATCCTAAATTAGAATAATCTTCTGCAATTATTGTCTGAATTGTACGGTATAATTTAGAGAGAGATTGGACTCCATTGTAAGGCCCACATTATTTGAAATTTTACACAAACATCATTAAAAAATGTAAGATTCATTTATTGTGTCAGTCTCTCTTTAAATTGTACCGTACTATTTGGATAAAAAAGTATAGATGATCTTTAAATTATCCTGTCTATGCAATGTACATCCTTGATTAGTATATGAAATAGACTCAACTGTGGAAAGAAACATTGCAAAAAGAAAAAAAATTGATAGTTTAGAATCCAATTAGCAAAATTAGTAGTTTAGTAGTCGGATTGGAAAACCTGCCAATTTAAAGGAAATCGGTAATTTAGCACCGGGAAAGAGTAGTTTTTCCCCAAAAAAAACAAAAACAAAAACTCGTGGTGCTCTCATTTTTCCTCCCAAAGAAAAAAAATAGGAAGAAAAGGCTGATTAATCAAGTCTCCATAGGACGAAAAGAATATGGAATGGCTTTGCATCATCGAAGCAATGATTGAGATTGTTTATAGTTCTTCTACTATGCATCTCTGTCAGAAAATTGAAGCAGTGCCATTAACTGTAGGCTTCATGTTTCAGATTTACCATCCGAAGGAAAAGAAAAAAGGTCTAATTACACCATAACTCTTTATAGTATTGACTTGTGACAAATACTCCCGTTAGTCAAGACTACACTAACATTTGGAAAATGCTTAGTCGGCATTAATGAGCCAAATAGTAACTAATCATATTATTTCAAGAAAATAGTAAAATTAATGATTTCGCCACCTAAGGGATCTTTTCCTTTAACAAAAGTAATTGTTAAAATACATTCAAGTAGGTAGAAATATTTCGGCACCATAGTGCCGTTGGACCATGTGTTCGAGTATTCTATCTTTGATCCTTTTATGGTCACTTGGGCCATAATTAATGAGGCCCATTTTGGTTCTTAGGGTAGCCCTTAGATTTGTAAAATTTCTAGCCCTTCTAGCCCAAGGGTCCACTCCTTGTTTCCTTTTTCTTGCAAAACCCGTTTCTCCCCTTAGGCTTATATCTAATTACTTTGTTAATTGTTTTCTTTTAACTAAGCTCATGGGTCTAAAGGTGTTCTTAGTCATTTAATTACCCTTGATTCAGGTTTAGTTAAAGCCCAAGACAAGGTCTTTAACTCTCCTTCCAGGTCCAAAAGAAATTGGCCCCTTACTAGTCTATATTAGCCTTTAATTAATTCTAGTGATGCCTCACTTCGTGAATAATTAAGCCACTGTTTTGAGTAAAGTTTCCAGATCTGGTGTGGTTCTCATATTACCCCATAGGGCCTCCCAAATCAGGCCCTATTAAAGCCCATATGTTGGATTAAGAACAGGGCCCACAAAGCCCATTGTTTCCCCTTGTACCCGTGTGTTTCTCTTCAGATCCTAGACCCATTTCTTTGCATTTCTTTTGCTCAATTTTCATGTTATGTTACTAACACACTTCAGATTTGATTTAGTCATGCATGACAGTGATTTCAATGTAAAATTCAACCCCAAATCAAAACATACTCATAGAAGCAAATTACTCATCTACTTGTGCACTCTATGCTCTAATGGACCTATTAATCTAACATGTAACATGCTCCTTTCACCTGCAAGGTCACTCAAGTTCCAAATCTTTCCTTTATGCTTAGATTAGTGAACAAAATGAAAGATTTCTTCATAAATATCAAGCCAACTCAAGAGAAATAAACGGTGTACGTAATGCATGTGTTCCTTAACGTTATATAACCGAGCCGTGAGCCATATGGCTCCATATTCACATATTTTGACATGTATTTGGTACCCAAACAAGCATCAATCATTTCTACTTAAATGAAGAAATAAAAGGTGATGACATTACAACATTCCACCAAAGAAAAAACATCAAGATCAAGACATTGCTAACAAAGCTCAAATATGGTCATAAGGGGCTAAGATTCGGCCATGCATGTAACAAATAAGCATGAATATTTCATATAAGCTCAAAACATAAATGGAACACTACTCTTAGGGAAGTTATAGCATCAAACATTAACATTTAGCCAAAGAAAACACTACTAAACATCCAAGCCATTTATCCCAACCAAAAAGCACAAGTGTCTACCCCTTGCCTTGGCATCGATCACACTTTCTCCTAAGTAACTTCACCCAAAACGATAATAGAGTTAGTTTACATGAGATTTGAAGAAGAAAAAACAAAAGAAAGGGAGGAGAACAACCCACACTTCAATCGAATGAGTTGGGTGCAAACAAGGAGGGACCCGAACCTTGCCTTCTTCTCCTTCTCTCTCTCTAATTCAGAAATGACGCTGGAAAATGAGACCTTGGGTCTCTCTTTTTTTTTATACACTTAATTAACTAAGGGTTAATCTAGAGTTCAAGCTATTAGGCTTAGGATTAAAATGATTGCATCTAAAGACAAGTCAAAGAAGACGGAGGGAGATGGGCGGTATGGGCAGATTTTGTCACATGTCTCATGATCATCCCTAATCGCAGATCTAAAATCTCCCAAGTGGCCAGCTGAAATCATGGTCTTTTGGGCCAAAATTGTGGGCTCACACCAAGCCCATCTTACTTGTTCCAAGTCTACTTCTCCCTCAAGGTCCAATGAGCCCACAAAATCCAAGATTCCAAAGCCCAAAAAAAAGTGATTGGATAGTAAATCCCAAAGCCGGTTAAGCCTAGGCTCATTTCCTTAATTGAATCATTATCATCATTAGGATTTAACTCGATATTATATAAATACCTAATGAGGTATTTAAATCCATAAAATTCATAATAATATGGTGACCATTTAGATGCCGCACATAGTATATAAAATCTAAATGCAAGGTAAGATTGGTAAACACACTCAATTCTTTACTAAGTCTTAATAACATATATGGGCATAAAAAAGGTAAAACGTTAAGCAAGGGGGAGCATTATCAAAATAGACCTTAGGAAAATATTTATCAAATTTAAGGGTTTTCAACATAATAACAAAATTTAGGCTATATTTATATCATAAATCTATACGTAAATCTTGAAATTAATTCTAAAAATATATATTTAAAATGATTAATGGAGAGCGGTGTTACAATCTGTGTGTCTCTCTTGAGATCCTCGGCCATTTCTTTACATTTTTTTTGCTGAGTTAAAGATATGGGCTTGTTTTGAGGATATTGATGTTGATCTTAGTTTAGGCTTGGATATTGTATGAGTTTGAGTTTTAGGCTTGAATTGTGTCAATAAAAAAATTGTGAGGTGATTTTGTGTGATCAGAGTGCGCAGCAGAAGCGTGAATGATTTGTGATTTAGTTTGTTAATGAATTTATTCTTTGTGGAAGGTGCTGCAAATTTCGGGGACAAAATTTCTTTTAAGGAGGGGAGATTGTAATACCCCGTCCCGAAAAATGTGTAAGTGATTAATTTGAATTTTAAATGAAGAGATAGTACTTAATCTTGTGTTTGATTTTTGAATTTAAAGGTTTGAATATAAATTTGATCTTGAGTTTGAATTTAAAGGAGATGTGATCAATATTTGAATTTAAAGGTTTGAATATAGATTTTATCTTGAGTTTGAATTTAAAGGTTAAGATATGGATAAAGATTATTCTTATATTTGAATTTGAAAGATATGGATAAAGATCTTATGTTTGAATTTAAAAGTGATGGATAGATGTATGTTTGAATTTTAAAGTTGCAAAGATTGAGCTTAATAAATAGTTGCAGAGAATGTTTATTAGAGACCAAAAAATTTGGATTGAGGTGGTGCTACTAGTTTCTAAAAGATTGTTCATCAATTATTGGAGAAGTTTGAAGGATTGGTTAGCGTTTGAGGTAAGTGGTTCTTCAATGAGATTTTGAACGTGCATCGTATTTTATATGGTTTTGATGTATTATTTGGGGAATTGAACAAGTTTTGGGTAAAATGAGATTGTTGAGATTTTCGTAAAACTCAATTGAAATATTTATAACTTGTTTGATGAGCATGCTGTGAAAATTATCCTTGCGCTGGTGATATATCTCTATGGTCTTTGTGGCCAATTTATCCTTGTGGTCTGTGTGGCCTAATATTTTGAGGTCTTTGTGGCCTGGAGGTCTATGTGAACATTGGTGATTTCCCTATATTGCGCGGCCTTGGATATTTTTGTTACAAACTTGTATTTTGGATTCGGTATGGCTCACAATGTTTTATTCTAGATTTCGGTTATTCTGATAAAATTGTCTTCTCCTCAACCCTCATTGACTTACTACTTACTGAGCTAGTCATAGCTCACCCCTTATTCTCATATTTTTCAGAGTTGGCAGAATTAGAGAAGTTCAAGGAGCTTCAGATAGATTTGTGTTTCGAAGGCGTGTTTTGCAAAAGTACTTTTGGAGATTAATGTTGGAGAATTCGATATTGTATTATTTTAGGAGATCTTCATCGATATTGGAAATATCGGATATTTTAATGTAAATTTTAGTGCTCAAATTTATATTTTTGGGTCGTTTACGGTTTATGAATATTTTGTTGAAGTTGCACAAAATTAGTTTTTAAATATTGGGGCCTAGATAAATGATTATCCATGGTGAAAAAAACATTATTCGATACAAAAATCTATCCGTATGGAGTTAGGGCCCGAGGCGTTACAACAAATCCCAGAGAAACTGACTGACCCACCGACTAGCCCTTCATTTAAGTTGTGAGTTTTTTGCGCAAGTAATGGTTTGAACCTGAAGTGTGTGCATAACCTACACTATCAGGGGCTCCCCATTGCCATTTGAGCTACCGAGTGGGGGTTGGCCCAATCAATTTTGTCCACATCAAATGCCAAATCTCGAACCTTTAGAAAATCTTTCAAAACCTTCGTTCGTCTGGACATTTTTAAGACTTTTGGACAAGAAAGAGTCTCAAACATGCAACGTGGAAGTCCACGACTTGAAGAAAACATGGTGTGTCGCGTCCGAATGCCCGTTGACAATTCAGACAGTGTATAACTATTTACCATCATTTTCCGCATTAACCACGTGTCAATCACGTGGTGTCCTCCCCTACCGGTCCAAACATTTTATAATTCGTCTAGACAAGGTTGTAGAATTTTGTAGCGAATGCCAATATGTCACTAATTGGTGAAGAATAGTGTTCGTCACTCAAAAATCGTGCATACGGTTTTGATTGTCGTCCGGACGGTGTTTTAGAATTGATGACGAAGTTGATTAGTCATAGATCTGTGAAGATTGGGTGGTTTGTCACCCAAAATTTGTCCGGATGGATGTAGTGTTTGGGGAAGCGATTCAGTGACAAAATATAATTTGTCATTGAAGGGTGCTCTTTGGTGATAAAATTTGATTTGTCAGTAAATTATTTGTCACCCAAAATCATTTTTCTTGGAGTGATAATAGATAAGGGCTAGATGAGTAGTTCTTTTGGCACTGTCGGAGCATGGATAACTAGGGCACAAAATAAGGTGAATGCCTGACCAACTCCCTATAATGTACATGGATGATAGCGAATACTTATAAGATTGGCAAAAATTCTATTGGAGGAAGAATGTAAATAATATTTTTAATAGATTCCTATAATAAGAAGATCGTGTTAGAATATATACGTGTGAGTGTGAGTGATTGAATCCTAGATTAGATATTTGTCAAAAGAATGACAAGTTGAACTTTGAAGGACTCATTTTTATAAACATAAGCTGATATTCAAACATGTTTTATCAAGATGTGTCCAAAACTTTCTTGGCAAACCAACAATTTCTTCTAATCTCAAAAAGATATTGGTCTGTTAATGTTTGTATGCAATCAATTGTGTTCTCATATTTAATGTAAAATAGAACCCTAAAATACTTTGAACATGATAAGATCCGATGAACAAATGGCTTATATTAACACCATATAAGCTCTTATTCTTCATGGTTTTCCTTTATTATTAGTGAGGGTATAAAATAAAATTTAGAGGTACTGTCCTCTTTGGTCATGAAAAAAAAGGAGTCCTTATTCCTTATAGAAACAATACTTACAAGACTGAAGCATTGAACCATAGGGACAGAGCCACAGTAACGGTGGAAGACTAGTATTATACATAGAAATAGGACCAAAGAGCCACCAAAACAAGAAGAAAGAAGGCTGGATGGTCACTCGGGGAGCAAAGGAATAAACGAGGCGGTCTGGGATTTTTGCCTTGATGCATCTCTGTTTGCGTGAAATCCATGCCCCACAAGCATGAAGAATTTGAGCCATGCAAAGTCAAATGTTGCGGCTGATATTTGCTGCAAAAGAGGAGTCAAGATTTGTGGTGTAAATCTTGCCTCAAATCTTGAAATGTCATGCCACCTCTGACAGGAGTTAATGTAGTGAAGTGAGAGGATTTGCAAGCCGCAAATCTTGATAGTTTTCAGTTGCCTCTGATAGAGGAATTAAATGCACCGGAGAAGAAGTTTTTTCCTCACTTCTCACAATAGCTTTTTCTCTATAAATACGAACCATTGTAATTGTGTTCGGTGTGACTCTCTGATGTAGAGCACCCGTGTGTTGAGAGAAAGGTGTGACTCTCAGTTGAAGAGTACCCATGGGTTAAGAGAGATTGTGAGGAAGAAAAGTGCGGTGTGAGAGTTGGAGTTTGTAAAGCTTTGGTTCTGTGAGTGAAATCAAAATACTCTCCTCTGTGGACGTAGGCAGTTGCCGAACCACGTAAATATTGGCCTCCGTGTGTTTGGCTTTTTTCGTTCTGTGCTCACAAGTGGTATCAGAGGTAGTTCTGTGCCCAACAAGTGGTATCAGAGCCGACAGGTGGTCGGAATTTTCGTTTTTTGTATTCGGCCGAGACCAGGTCTGTGTCCAAATGAAATTTTGGAACAAACTGGGAATTTCTAACGATGAGAAAAGCACAACGGTACAAACCAGAGGTCAAACGGACACCGCACGCGCTCACATGCGCCTATAAAAGTTGATGCACGTGTGTCCACTCTCTGCACGCGCCGCCAGCAGCCGAAAGAATGGCGCATGCGCTACCACACACTAGGGGGATGAAGGCGCGTTTATACACCCGCAGCACGTGCTTCCACACTCCAAACGGCCTCCGGATCGGTTCGGTTCTTCGAACCGAGTTCGTATATTGACCAGGTTTAGAGGTCAACTCGGCGAGTTAGATTGATTTATCGGAGTCGACTCACCCGAGTTAACGGTAATGGTTACCGTTAACGGCGGCAGCATCTTTGGAGCATATTCCGTTAACTATGACGGACATGTTTCTTACTATTTCAACCATTCCGAACGCAACGGTGGGCTCCGTTTTGCGAGATTCAACTCCGAACGTAGAGAAACGAGCCATTTGAGCCTCAGATATAGGTGAATCAATGACGAATTCTGGTTTCGATGGAATGATCAATATTACAGCGTTTTACTACACACTTTGGAGACCCAGGATGAAGGACCTCCTAAACTGTTTGGATCTATTTGATCCAATAGAGAGAAAAGGTGTGAAACTAACCGCGACGCCGGAGAAAGATTGGAGAATTTGCATAGGAGAACGATTGGTCAGATCAGACAATGGATCGACCATACTGTGTTTCATCATAATGTTGTACGAGATGGTTCGGTGTTGAGTAAAGGTTGCTGTCACCTCCTCCACTACAGACTGCAGAAGATGATGAGGTGTTGAGTAGAGGGTGCATCTCCTCCTCCACCAGATAGATGCAGAGAGTGTTGAGTAGAAGGCGTTGTCACCTCCTCCACTAAAAGTTGGAGAAATGAAGGCTAGTAACCAACCGAGAAAGAGGAAGATGGTGAAAGTTTATTCACTCTTCCTGAAGATTTTGAAGAAGGTTATATTCATGATGCGAGTATGGATGCAGAATGGGTGGTAGACACAGCAGCTTCCTACCACGTCGCTCCTCGCAAAGACTTCTTCAAGGAGTCAGAGACTATGGTACAGTGAGAAGTGGAAACTCCAAATTGCAGGTGTATGCGATCAGAAAAAGTCCAATGTATCATGTGCCATGGTTTTATACAAGTGCCCAACCTCCGGCTAAATCCAATATTCGTGTCAGCCTTTTACCGCCAGGGCTACGACAACCGCTTCAGCAACGATACCTTGAAGTTGATGAAAGGTATTCTGGTTATCGCTTGTGGATACATTTGTGGCACGTTATTTCAAACTCATGTGAAGATATGTGATGATGGCCTCAAAGCGGGTGAAGGTGAGGCATCTCCAAATCTGTGGCATAAGAGACTCAGACACATGAGGGAGAAAAAGGTTATTAACATTCGTAGAGAAAACGCGCATCCTGGTGAACTAGAGAAGATCGAAGTTGATGATCCTGGTACACTTTGATCTACGATCCCCTTTAAAGATATATCTTTGGTGGTAACAGGTATGCATCATGTTACTTCATGAGCAGAACATTATCAGGTCTGTTGAAGCTTAAGGCTCTGGAGATATGTGGTCTAGCTGGACGATATCTTCCTCTCGTTGGAGAGTGATTAGGTGCAAAGTGTTTGCACATGTATCCAAGCTGTAGAGATAGGTGTTGAGTTGGAGAACAGTTACTCACTCCACCAGAAGATTTGGATACAGGTTTTGGGATCCTGGAGCTGATGGCTTCAGATGGTTATCAAACCCAGGTGATATGAAAAGTGCTCCAAATATTCTGTAGTCCTGGACGACTACAGTTTGCCACAGACACTGAAGGAACGCAGGACGGTTCCCCAGAAGAGGAAAAAGTTGCTAAAGAAGAGTGTTGAGTTTAGGGGTGAAGCTACCCTCTCCACTAGAAGTTGCAGAAAAGGGTATTGAGCAGGGGGAGATGTACCCCCTCCACCAAAGGTTGCAGAAATGAGTGTTGAGCAGGAGTTATCTACTCCAGTAGAAGTTGTATGGTCATCACAAGTGATCCAGTGATGATATACGATCCTCCACGAAGAGAGGGTTGTCAGTGATCCTGTCGAAGAGATTTTCGAAATTAGATTCTATTCTTCTTATTGCTGAGGAGGAGCAACGAAGATTTTGTGAAGTCAGAACTCATAGAGACAGATTGATTTAGAAGATGCAAGATGCCTTGCACAGGTGTTGCAAGATTCTATTCTTCCCATCTATCTACTCTCTCGTCAGCACCTGCTTGTTCCTCATGACCTCTTCACCATCCTCACAGGCAATAATTAATGAACTCTTTTTCTCTAATTACACTACAACCTTTTGCAATGGACTTAGAGAGGTTCTCTTGAGTAGGAAAGGAAACGAGAAAAAACACTACATAAAAGGGCGCAATTTTTTTGGTGCAACCAATTTGTTTATGTGGTGTGGGTGGTTCATTCCTCCTTAGCTCTGGTAAATATTTCATGATTAAAGGGTAATGATGTTATACTAGTTGACTAGTAGGGTTGTTCAACCCTGGTGTAGATGCCGATTTTGGCTAAAACTTGCACCTACACTGAATATGTCGGTTTTTAAAAAATGTCACCTACACCGTTAAGGGCAAAAATCGGCCCTTAGCGGTGGCGGTTTCCGGTAATCTTACATTCATATTGAGCCATTTTTTTAACATATTATGCACACAGAAAATATAAACTCTACACTAATACAATCCAATCCAATCCAATCCAAAATCAACAATACAATCTAAACTAATACAATTCAATCCAAAATCAATAATCTAATCCAAACTAATACAATCCAATCCAAAATCAATAATCCAACCAAAAATACAATCCAAATTCCAAACTAATACAATCCAAACTAATAAAATCTAAATTCCAAACTAATACAATCTAATCCAAAATCAATAATCCAACCCAATCTAATACAATTCAAATTCCAAACTAATACAATCCAATACAAAATCAATAGAACTATATGTGTAGACATTACTGTATTAAAAGACGCTCAGTCATCAAGGTTTTGAATGATTATCAATTATACTGATGGACACTAAAACTGTAGTTTATCTCCGTAGTTAATATCTATTGATGTGAACCCTGTTATCCCGTAACGAGACCCAACAACTATAGGGAACCCAAGATCGTTTCTAGGACTGATTCGAATGGAACCTCGACCCGTTGCTTAAGAAAGCAAGAACCTCGGTATGATGAGGACGCCACAAACGGTGATGGAAATCCGTTTGATAAGTCAGGATGAACGCCACGGGAAATCCCGATAAGTTCGAGAAGTTCTTCAAAGAACCAAAGAGAAATACTCTCACAATTTCATTGATCAATGTCTGTTTTGAATTACAATGCAAGAGCTCCTATTTAAAGGGCTGAAATAAAAAAAGGAAATAAAACCTAAGCTAGGACACTTGCTGGACGCCTAAAGTAAAAAGAGCAAGGAAAATATTCCTTTTTAGACTATCACAAAAAAACTGGACGTGAAAGAAGACTAAGGGAATAACAAACTTAGAATAAGGAAATAAAATTCCTTATTTGAGAAAACCCAAACCTGGACGTAAAGGCAACTTAGACTAGTCAAATAAAATTCTTTAATTGCCTTCTCAAAAGCTGTACATAAAGGCCACTTTATAATAGTCAAATAAATTTCCTTATTTGACTTCTCAAAAGCTATACGTGAAAGCAAATTGAAATAAAGGCAAATAAATGCCTTATTTGGCTAGACGTGTAAAACCACACTCCTATACGCCTAACATCACTTAGGAAAAGACAAAAGCTTGAAATTGATGCTGACCTCACACGACTAACAAAGGAAAATTAACATCTGACCTCACACGACTAACAAAGGAAAATTAAATGCTGAATAATCAAAATATCATGAAAGGAAAGGATTTTGCCCTTAGAATTTCCATGCAATCCGATTCTTCTAGAATAGTCCCAAAATTATCTCTTGACCGGATCCTTCTAGAAAGTGGATCATCTTTGATGGGCCTCCACGAATGGGCTTGGGCCCATATCTCATGAATGATTTCGTCGAGTACGTCCTTGAACTTCTTGGCTTGTTCTCTCGTAACCGGCTCTACGGGAACTTGAACTAGCACCTTTGACGCCTTGCTCGTATTCTCATCCTCTATAAGTTGATTTTGGCTTTATTGAACTTAGGCAATTTTATTGTTCATGCCATGTCCGTCTCAAGTATTGCATCACCTTAGCAAATATGAACCGGGTAGGAGGTTACCCAAAGTCTGGTGTTTCTTCACATTTGCAATGTAATATTGAATGATTAGCCCTCCAAATGAATGCCCAAGTAACACTGGTGGTGGCAGTACTTTGTTTCTAATGAAATCAGGAACATCACCAGCATGCAGGGACGAAGCCAGGAATTCTTTTCAGGGGGGCCGGAATACAATTATAAGCAAAATCCAAAAAAATATTTCAAATATAACTACAAACAGTGTTTTATATAGTACCATGCAAATTAGAGGGAAAAAAACTCAAAGTGCAGATGAAAATATTAATATTCAACATTAAGTTCAAAAACTAAAAAAAGTAAAAATTACATTAGTTATGCTAATTGGACTTGACGCTCCTTCAACGAATTAATGTTATTAATTATCATATCACTACTAAATCGTTCAGCAATTTCTTTCTCTATGTAGACAACCAAATAATCTGCAAGGAAATCATCCTCCATTTTATTTCGAAGTCTTGTCTTAACAATGTTCATTGCTGAAAAAGCTCGCTCAGTAGTTGCTGTTGAAACTGGAAGAGTCAAGACTAAGCGAATCAACCTGTCAACCAAAAAATAAACTTCTGATCTTTTAGTTGTCACCAATGCCCGACATAAATCAGAAATTCTAGACAAATTCTGGAGATCTGGATGACGACGCACTTCACGCATGTAGTGCTGCAACTGAAATCTTAGTTGAATTCTTTCTTGCTCAGTAAAATCTTCAGGATAAAATTTCTCTGCAAGAGTACATATATTGCCAATGTCGAATGACTCATAAGCATTTCTTGGTTCTAAAGAACAACTAAGTGTAAGAAGCTCTACTGCCTTCTCATTAAATCTACTATTTAACTCCTGCAATTAAGAGTCTATAGCAGCATAAAATATATCTACTTTGTAATGATGCTCCATTGTCACTTCTTGTTGATGACGACGACTGCGACCAGCAATAAAATGAGCATCCATATTAAGGATTTCAATGCCATGGTATTCAGAAAATGATACCACACTTTGAAATAATTTATCCCAACCGCTTTCTCTCAACTCTTGAATAATATCTTTTGTACTTGAAACTAGAGCCATAGCAATCAAAATGTCTTGAGATTTTTTTTGTAAACATTGACAAAGCATATCAGTGATCCCCATAATTTCTATCATCAAGTGCAAAATAAATACAAACTCAAATGATGTTATTGCATCATAAGCCGAGGCAGCATCCCCACGTTGAGAATAATTGGTTCTTTCATCAATCATGCTTTCAAGAACTTTGCAAATTGGGCCAAATAATTTTTTCAAGCTACAAACTGAGTTAAAATGAGAGCCCCAACAGTTGATGCAGCAGTATTCTTGACATGCACAAGATCAATAAAGCGCTCCCGTATAAATCCTTCTTTATCAACAAACCTTAGAACAATAGCCATTTGTTCTCTTTTTGACTCATCTCGGGCTTCATCAATAATGATACAAAACTTTGCATCTCCAATTTCATCACGTATTGCACTTCGAACATTTCTTGCAAAAACATACAAAATCTCCTTTTGAATTCCTGATGATATATATTTGGCATTATGTGGGGCATTTTCTAAAACAACTCCATCAATTTCCTTGTTATACGAGGCCAAAAGCTTTAACATTTCAATAAAATTACCCCGATTTCTAGAATTCACACTCTCATCACGACCTCTAAAAGCACATGCCTGAAATGTTAACCATCGAATAGCATCAATTGAAGCCTTAAGCCGAAGCCGATTGTTCAATATTTGTTGTGTACTTTGTCGATGCATCACTTTATCAATATGCCTGGATTGATTCATCAAGTCTTCACAAGCTTTTACAGCAACATTATGCGATGAACTAAAATCTTTGCCAACATGATTCAGAAAAAGCACAATCATTTCCATTGTTAACTTTTTTCCAATTATGAAAACCCTTCTCTGTAAATGCACTTGAACCGGAACATCCTTTATAGTTATTAAAAAGATAACATGGAAGAAAAAATGCAACATCTTTTTCTGGCGAGTACTCCAAGCAATTAGGGAATATCTTGAGCCAATCAATTGAAATCGGCAAGGATGGTCAGCCTTTCCAGAACATGGATATTTTTCCATATGAAACTGATATAGACCAGCTTTGATGTATGCTCGTCTAATTTCATCACGTTGATTTATGTCGTACTTCCATATTGGAGGACGCTTACTGGGATCCCGTATTAAAGTACCCACATCAACTTCTTCAGGTTGAATTCTAGATTTTTTAGGAGAAGTTTGCACTAGAGTTGAAGTATCAGCATCAACAGCAGAAACATGATCAACTTGTGAAACATCATTAATCTTTTTCTTGAAAAATGAGTCAATAGTTTTTGACTTGCTCATTTAATTCAACCTAAAATTTGTTGAATTAATAATTACACAAAATAAAAATTGCATCAAATTCAATTCACAAGTGCACAAACTTCACAAGTAAATATATTTAAAATTTGAAACAAAATTTTAACTAACAAGTTCACAAAATTCAACCAAATACATGCAGTTATAAGAAAAATAAAAAAGAATTCTTTACTCACATTCGCATAAAACCTTATAAAGTTCTAAATTTTATCTTGTCAAAATTTTATCTTCAATCAATAATATAATCAAATACCTTTTGAAAAATTTTTTATTTTCGTAATTTATTTTCTTCAAATAAAAAATATATTAACAAAAAATTTAGGTTTGAAACTAACCTGAAACAAGTGGACGAATTGCTGATTTTTCTGATGAAACACTTGAGTCACTAAGCAGAAACCTTATTACATGGAAGAGAAGTAGAAAAATGGTTAGTAAATCATAAGAGATTGTGAGAGAAAAAGACACAAAAATTCCCAACTATAAAAAAAGGAGGGGGGATTTTGCTCTTGTTCATATTTAAAGCATATAAGAAAAAGAAAATCAGATGTAAAACTTACATGAGAGCTGAGATAAACCCCAACTGATAATTGAAAATGAATGATTTTGTATTCGAATGATAAACTTCTGAAGCCGCTTCACATTGAGAGAGCTTGGTGCAAGAGAAATAGGAATGTGGAAGTGGGACTTTGAGAAACAACAACAGGACGAAGGGTTTTGTGCATAAGAGATAAAACGATTCTTAAAATCTAAAAAGTCTGAGTCCGTTCGGATGTTGTTTTCAAAAAAAAATTTATGTTTTCTGTTTTTAAGGTCATAGGCATGTCAGCGCTTTTTTTTAGACACTGTCAGACAATCTTTTGTTCCAACCGGATTTAAACAGTGGCTGAAAGGAAGCAAAGTTATAACCCAACTATAGGCCTTTGCGGGCTGGAGAAGATACAGGCCGGTCATCCAATCACACATACTGAACTTCTCTGAATCCATATGACTCCAAAAGCCCTATTAATGTCTCAGATTTTTATCAGCCCATATTATTTTCCTCCAAACAGCAGCTACTCGGTTTAATTTGGTTTTCCGTACTTACCCTCTCGTTATTTGCCTTGCACTTAAATTAAAAAAATAATATTACTTTGATATAAATAGTCTTTAATACTTTCCACCTTAAAATTTTTACTTTTGCCGCTTATCTTTTGATGTCATTAGAGTAAAATGAGCAGTTTTTGTAATATGTTCTCTCCTCCGGAAGATATTAACGTGCTTCACATATGCTATAATCTAGTTTATATGAGTTTTTAACTTACTGAAATCCACCAGAAGGAATTTTAGCATGTGGGAATTAAAGTCGGACTCTTTGAATAAACCAACCTGAATTCACCTATACACAGAGGCGGAACAATTGGTGCCAGAAACGTTAGCAGAAGAAGCAGCGGTAGGAGAAAAATAAAAGGTGAGCAGAATGAATTCATGGAGAACAAAAGATTCTATGAAAAAAAAGATGAGAAGAATATGGTGGTAGAAATATCTGAGACATTAATAGGGCTTTTGGAGTCATATGGATTCAGAGAAGTTCAGTATGTGTGATTGGATGACCGACCTGTATCTTCTCCAGCCCGCAAAGGCCCGAAAATTGATGATTTTGTATTTGAATAATAAATTTCTGAAGCCGCGTCACGTTGAGAGAACTTGGTGCAAGAGAAATAGGAATGTGGAAGTGGGACTTTGAGAAACAGCAACAGGACGAAGGGTTTTGCGAATAAGAGATAAAACGATTCTTAAAATCTAAAAAGTCTTCTTTTGGCTTCCAGTACTTCCCTCCACGCAGGAAATTATTTTCTCTCTCTTACCTGTATACCAGTAGGCTTTAATGTCCCTTTAATTTACGCTATTTGTTATTGTTTTTTTTTAATTTTTTTTCTGACATTTGCAATGCATTTGGACTTGGAATTTGGAAAATAAAATATTAGTGATGGGTCATACTTACAGAAGTAACAGAACCACAGAGGAAACGTAAAGAATGTTGAAAAGGTGGCTATTCATGCTTCTTTTTTTGTTTTTTTAATGAACTGACACTTTAAATAATAAATAGTAGTACTATTTTTTTTCAAAATCTTTGGGGGGGCCACGACCCCCCGTAGATTCGTCCCTGCCAGCATGTGTCTACTGCAGAATTTGTTGTGAGAAAATTATTGATTTGAGGGAGCCGTTATCCAATGGAAACTATGGAACTTTTAGAAGCTACATTACAAAGACTAACCACAATAAAAAAATTTTTGTTTTGAGGGAGCCATTTCCCAACGGAGAAAATTACCTGGAGAGTGCCAGCAACAGAACCAGCAGGTGCATGACTTTCACCCTGACCATGAAGAATAGGAGTACTCCAAATCAGGCCCACATTTGCTTACTCCTATGACAAAGACGTCACACTCATATCAATTCACATCAATAAATATGTGATGATACTACAAAATAGATAAAACCCAAATGAATAAACAAAACCAAACCAATCCAGAATCTAAACACTTCGCAATATCCAATCCAATTATAATCCATGCCCAATCCAAATTAGCAAGCTAATACCCAATTTGAATCACAAACAAACAAGCTCGGGACTCACCATCGTGGCCGAGGCTGGATCGCTTTTTGGGGTCGTTGAGGATTGATAACTCATGCTTCAAAACCTTCTCGGAACGCCGAACCTTGAGCTTCCTGACTAAAGGAACTGACTTCCCAAATTTTAATAAATTACAAACCCTAAAAACAACAAACATTGGGAAAAACGTTCAGCAAATGCATTGATTTTCAATAGAACAAATTAAAATTAACAAATGTATTGATTTTTAACAACATACCTAGCAGGCGTGGTGGTCGGCAGGAGAGGGAGGGGACTCAAGGGAGGGAGAGAGAGAGAGGCATGGGGTGGGATGGGCAAAAAGGTTTCGGGATGGCCGGAGGAGACTGGGGAATCGGGGGAGTTTGTGAAACACGAAGGCCTGTAGGCGTGGTGGTCGGCAGGAGAGTGAGGGGAGGGAGAGAGAGAGAGGGAGGCATGGGGTGGGGGGAGTCGGGAGGGCCGAATCAGATTTAGCCGTTTAGTGATTTGAATGGGGAAATGAAACTGGGGGGAAGGGGTGACGCAGGGGGGAGAACGCGCAGGGGGGATTTGCTGGAAGAAAACGATGTAGTTTCTCTTAATGAGAAACTACGTCGTTTTGAGTTTATTAATTAAAAAAAAGTGGGAAACCCGGTTTTCCGGTCCCCCGGGAATACCCTCAGGTTTCTCCCAAATTGCTAAATCGACATCTACACCGGGGTGCCGATGACGGTGCCGGTGCCACCGAATTTTCCGGTGGCACTGAACAACCCTATTGACTAAGTTTCAGATGAGGGGATGTGTACTGGTTTAAAGGCACAATTAAAGTTAATCTGAAACGGTGAACTTGAATAACTAAAGCGAAAAGACAGGATTGATTTTCCAACTACACGTGTGTGTCTCTTATCAAACACTAGGAAACAAGTTGATATCTTTGAAAATAAGACGTCAGAACTTAGTTCACTATGTCATACACAATCTTTGAAAATATATTTTTAAAAAGTTGATAACGAAGGAAACAAGTTGATATCAATTCTCAGAACTTCACAAATCCATTAAGAAAAAAACTTCACAAGTAAAGATACTAATCAGAAGTAGCTACAGACAAAGGTAGGATTGCAGTATGCTCTCCGAACAACTAATTAAGTGACTTTTCGATTTTCTGAACTACCCTTGCATAGGGACGAGCTTCGATGTTTTCTCAGCCCAAGGCGCCCTTTAGAGAGGACGTCTGCAACCTTGAGTGGCGCTGGAGAAAGAGACGCCACTGCCCAGTACTTCAGCCGGCGGGGCCGTTGCCCACTACCCAGTACTTCAGGCTGCTATTTTTTTCATCTACCTATTTATACCGCCTTTGTAGGTCCTATTTTTCACTTTGATTTCTCTGCTCTTACTCCTTCAACCTTTGTTCCTACTGCTGAGTCCTTGCAATCGCTGGTCCTTTGAATGGCTTACTTAGGCCGGGAGATGGAATAGATCATCGAAATAATTGAAGCTCTCTAGTATGATACTCTCTCGAATATCTGGCTGGACAAGGATGGTGCCCAGGAGACTACCTCTCTTGTCCTCATAGGCAAGTGCATCTCTCACGTAACCTTTCTCTCTTATTTGTCCGAGGCATTGCCCAGGTTGTTTCGTCCTTTGCGAGTAAAGTGCTGGTGACTTAGCTAGTCCATAATACTTTTCTCTTTGAGTTTAATACTGTTGTGGCTCGAGACAAATTTTATAGTCGACAACCTTCTGGTATGGTTGTGGTAGGCCAGGCCACATTCAATTAGCCTGTGATGGAGAACATAAGGGTGAGGTTGGGAAACCGGTATTTGGGCCATGGATGAAGTCTGATGGAGATTATGGCAACACCGGTGGTGTGAGGTGGCCCATGCTGATCCGAAATGAAATTATCAAAGGGTATCCTTTCCTTGGGGATAGTCTATCTTCGGCCCTTGCAAAACAGAGTGTACTAGAGTTGCGGAAGAGAGAAGGGAAGCAGCTAGCCACCGACGATGGCGGTTCTCAGCCTAGTGTCAAGACAACGCTGTGAACCCAGCCCTGGGACGTGTCTCGAATCTTGAGCTACCGAATTTATCCAGTGGAGCACGCAAGCCAGTAGCTGATGGAGAACAGTAGAGAGCCAATCTGAGCTCCCTCTTGCAAAAAGATGCAAAAATCATTCACGTAGATCCTACTAGTGGCGGAATCAGGATTAAAATTCAAGGGTGTCGAACTTTAAAGGCGAAATGAAAAAAAAAATTTCCTTCGTAATGCAAAAATTGTCTTAGAGTTATAATGTCGAAAATTAAAGACTAAGGTTGTGTTTGCATGAAAAATTTTACAAAATTTTTCACCTCTCACAATAAAATATTACAATATAATCTCTCTCTCTCCAATCAAATCACAACTTTTCACTATAAAAAATATAAAAAATTATCTCTCTCTTCACTTTTTCACTAAACTCAATACCAAAAATTTTAACAACACAAACCCACCTTAAAAGCATTAAAAAATTGAAATACATGTACCGTACTATGTACTTCTACTGAGATGTGACAATTGGATCCTACGACTTTGCATCTTCTAAAAATGTTGCAAAATGGTTTCGTTCTCAATAGTTTTAAAAACTTCTTGCTCGATATACACTATCATGCAATCATTCATCCAGTCATCTCTCATCTTATTAAGCAAATCACTCTTGATGATCTTCACTGCAGAAAACACTCTTTCAACAGTTGCAGTCGCAACTGGTAAAATTAATGTCAACTCAATAAGTCGATAAACTAATGAAAATAGAGTATTCTTTTTGGTCTCAACCATCTTCACAGCAAGACCTCCAATATCTTGAAGCCCAGAAAAGCATCATTGCTTCTAACATCTATAATATAGGTATTAAGCTGAGTTGTAAGTATCAAATGATCTTTTACTTTTGAAATCTTCTGGATAAAGCTCAGAAAGACGACTTAATTTAGCATGATCAAATGCTGAGAAGGATTTTTTGGATCAAGACATGCTATGCAAAGAAGTAACTTCGTACTTGCTTCTGTGAATCGATTATCCATCTCTTGGGTGATCAAATCAATAACCTGACAAAACGATTTCACACGAAAATGATGGACATAAGTAATCGTTTGCCCTCCACGCCTTGAATGACTACAAATTGGTATAATGTCTTCCATGTTCGGTACACTAATAGAATTATCTACACAAAAAGTTTTAACTTCTTCAAAAAATCCATCCCATTCTATCTCTCTCAATTCTTGCAACTGTTCCTTCACAACTCCAACCAAACTCATAGCATTAACAATGTCATGATCTTTTGTGACTGACTATCGGTAGGAAAGTTAATAACCACAAACTCAAAGATCATAATTCTTCTCTATTGAAAAAAAACCAGTTTAGACCCTAACAACACTTAAAGGGAGTGAATATGTGTTTTCCCTCTAATTAACAAAACAATAACAATTTTAAAACATGTTCTAAAATTGTTCAACCTAGATATGCATAATAATTAACACATTCAACAAATAAGCAACGAAAAATTAAATCAAACTTCAATCACACATAGACACAAGAATTTGGTGACGAAGTGGAAAACCTTTGAAACACAATTCAAAGGAAAAACCACTCCGGGCTAGCAGCCACCTAGAATCCACTAAGAAGAAAACCTTACAAACAGTTGCAGCATTCCCCTCAAACCTTTGAGGATCTTCTTATAGATTCTTCACCGAACACTCTTGTTCTTCAGCACTCCTTCAACACCATGAAGGTTACAAAGCTATTTGATCAAAGAATAGAGAAAAACTCATCAATCTTGAAACACAACTCTTCTGAGTTTTTTCTCTCAAAGAAGGAGGCACTGGTTTGCTCAATGGAAGCCTCAATAACCTTTAGGACGGCCTCCCACGATTAGGGTTTCCTAACATTTCCAAAGGAAATTCCAAGAATTTAGGGATTTTTGAAATTCGTCGGAAGTCGCTCAAGCGCTGGTCGAGCTCTGGTCAAACGCTTATGTTTCTGTCTGAAATTTGCACTGAGCGCTCGAGCGCTTGTCAAACTCTAGTCAAACCTGATGACTCTGTATGAGTTTTTTCCAAGGACGCTCGAGCGCTTGTGAAACGCTGGTCAAACGTGATGAAGACTTTGGACAGACCATCAACTCTAACTCTTGAACAAATGTGGGGACCAAAAGTACAACTCGATCAAGACATATTTTGACACGAAATTTTGCCAATACAAAAATTCACTAACATCTATGACAAACTATCAGTCAGGAAACTTAATAACCATTAACAATTGAAAGCATTTTAAATTCTCATGATTGAAAAGAAAAAAGAAAAAAAGAGCCCCCACCCTTTGAATACTAGGATGGAAAACAAATACTGAAGAGTAAAGAGATAAAAGCCAAGTAAAACATGGCAATCCGCACTGACTCAGTGACCCACAAGATATCCTGATTGTAAACTAAAATGGCAGTCATTATGCAGCAGACCCAATAGTTACTGTCACCACATAAATCAACTTGGAATCAATATGAATAAATAGCATTTTTAACGTCAAATGGAGGAAAGACATTAGATTGAATTCTTGATCACACAATATAACATGGAAGATATATTTGGATTATGATGTGTCAGATTCATGTTCGTCCGTAGTACCTACTTCAAACTTCTAATCAACAAAAATTAGCCACTGAAGTTATGCTACATCATTCTAGTGAAGAGCGATAACAAGACCCACATAAAGCTTGATAGTTTATATGCGGAATTAAACTATAAACAAATAACATGTTTTTAACAAAAACATCATCTTGGATTTATGATTACAATTTCGGATTCGATTCCATACCTGACACGGGAATTTAGGAATCTACAAACCTTAAGCCGCTTTACGATCCAATCCAAAGTTCCAGCAATTCAGAATAGCAACTCAGATGTGTTGCCTCCTAAGGGATTTATGTCACTCTTTCGTTATTGGGATTTTCCTAATAGGTTTTGATGGCCAACCCCTTGAATATAACAATTATATTTATAGGCCTTGGAAAAACCCTAGAAAGAGCATGAGACATAGGATCCTTAAGGATCTCAAATTCCAGCCGTAAGATAACACTGAAGAACTCTTCTTCTAATACAATTAGGGCTTCTACTAATTACAATTAAGTCCATCAACATATTGTAATTGACCCCTGGAATTTAAGATTATTGCAAATATGCCCTTTTGCATACAATTAATTCCTTCCACCATACTATATTCCATATGAGATATTAGGACCGAATTAATCAATTTGGTTATCGAGGGCACATAATTCTAACAAAGCTAACTCTTATAATAACGGCAGAATTTCTGGTCGTGTGACTCGGCCAGAGCACCAAGGGAAGCCCAAAGCAAAGGAGAGTAAGGGCGGTTTCCTCAAAACTCAACTCAAACCCATGCTTGCATAAACATAGAACTCTGCAATTCACCTAGAAAAATTCCGACAAAATTCCAATAACCCATCAACCAAATTCCAATAACTCAGATCCTTCTGCCACCGTGCACAAGGGTCAAGGGGGAGAGAGAGAGAATGAGAAACCGGTATACCTGGTGCGGCGCAACGACTATCGGGCTGCAAGTCGGCAACAGGGCACGGTCTGCACAGAAAACGGCAACGGCTGCAGGCTGAGAAATAAGAAATTATGAGAGAGGGGAGAGAGATCGCACAAGGGCAGATTTAATTTTTTTTTAAGCAGATGGTGAAACTATAGTCAAAAAAATATAAGTACATATTAAAAAATATTAAGGGTCGGGGGCCCAAACCGGATGGGTATCGGGCCCAGGCCAACTAATAAAAAAAATTACATTTAATTTTTTTTTTGGGCGGAGGGGTCGCTACCCATCTCCTTCTGCCACTGGATCCTACTCCACAGCCTAAAGATCTGTCTGCAATGGAGCAGGAGTTCGATCCATCTGGTAGCATGTAGACCTCTGCATGAGCATCTCAAAGCACCTGAAAAATCTCGAATTAGAGAAATTAGTGCTACGGTGGTAGCTTAAGGAGAGAAACCACGTGAAGAATCTCCTTGTTGTAAAGACCAAGTTGAGTTAGTGGGCTAGCAAAACAAATATTTGGTAATAATCAAAGAACTCACAGATCTGGAACCCAGTGGACTTGAAACTCTATCTCTGAAGCCCACATAAGCTTTTGAAAAGGGGAGACCATTGCGTAGAAGGTCGAAAATAATCAAGAGTGATATTGAATACCCTATGAAGCAAGGCCCAGTGAGGGCCCTAAGCCATTCTAAAAGAGCTCTGGATGAAGAAGAAGTTCATTTGCTACTCAGAGCTCTCAAAAAACTGTATCAAGGCGGGACTCCAGCAAGGGCGACGTACACTAACGCGCAAACCAAAAGGAAATGACAGAAAAGGGAAAGCAAAGACTCGAGTTCCAACCAAGAGGAGGTCGAGTAGTAAGAAGCAGGTATGCTTAGTTAAAGATGATAACAACTAGGAGGAGAAGAATGGAGTGACAAGCAAGCACTTGCCCCCCCCATGAAAGTCTTGTATTGGAACTGCTATGATTTTGCCACAGTTGCGGCAGTTTAGTTTTGATCTTAAGCATAATCTTTTAAACATTAGTCAACTTTGTGACAAAGGCTACAAAGTTAGTTTTGAAGCATCAAAATGTTTGATAGAACATGCTTTGGATGGTAAACTTGCTTTTGTTGGTCAAATACATGAAAACATCTATACCATTGATATTGATTCTTGCAATTGCCATGGATGTTGCTTTGTTGTTAAGACCAATGATAATTGGCTATGCCATAGAAGACTAGGTCATGCTATCATGGATTTAATTTCTAAACTATCTAAGCATGAACTAGTAAATGGTCTTCCAAAATTGAAATTTGAAAAATACCATATTTGTGAAGCATGCATGTCAACTGGGTAAGCAAGTGAAATAATCTTTTAAATCTAAAAACGTTATTTCCAAATCTCTCCAATTATTACATTTAGATTTGTTCAGTCCATCTAGAACAAGTAGCCTTGGTGGAAAATCATATGCTTTTGTGATTGTTGATTATTTCTCTAGATTTACTTGGGTGTTAGTTTTGGCTTCTAAAAGTGATGCTATAAATAAATTTGCTAAATTCACAAAAAGAGTTCCAAATGAAAAAGGATTCACCTTTGCGACCATTCGTAGTGACCACGATGGTGAATTTGTAAATGATATATTTGAGTCTTTTTGTGAAACAAATGGTTATGCTCATAATTTCTCAACTTCTAGAACTCCTAAAAAAATGGGGTAGTTAAAAGGAAAAATAAGACTATTCAAGAAATGACAAGAACCTTACTAAATGAAAATGATATACCTAAGTATTTTTGGGTCGAGGCTGCAAATACTTCTAGCCATGTGTTGAATAGGGTATCTATGAGACCTATCTTGAAAAAGACTCCATATGAGCTCTGAAAAAATAGAAAACCCAACACAGTATATTTGAAAGTTTTTAGGTGTAAATGTTACATTTTAAACACCAATGATAACTTGGGAAAATTTGACTAAAAAATAGATGTTGGAATTTTTCTCGGGTATGCTAACTCAAGTAAAGCTTAGAGTTTTTAACAAGAGAACTCTCACTGTTGAAGAATATTATAACCTTTGATGAAACTAATGCTTTTATTGAGAAGAACATTAGTGCAAAAAATGAAGAGATTGAGGGGGAAATGACAAATATGTAGATCAATGAGTCTCTCACTCGAAGCATCGAAGAGCCATCTTAACAAGAAGAATTCACACCACAAGATGAAGAAAATGCAAGCAAACTCCCAAGGGAGTGGAGGTATGCTTCTAGTCACCCTAGAGAACTCATTCTAGGAGACCCCTCACATGGACCTAAGACTAGGACTTCCCTTAGAAATATTTGTAACCATCTTGCATTTTTATCTCAAATTGAGCCCAAAAGCTTTCTTGAAGTCGAATATGATGAAATTGGGATCTTCATAATGCAAAAGGAGCTCAATCAATTTGAGAGAAATCAAGATTGAGAACTTGTTCCTAGACCTAAGAACCAATCAATAATTGGAACCAAATAGGCCTTTGAGCATGACACTATAGTTAGAAACAAGGCTAGACTAGTTGCAAAAAGGTATAATCAATTGTCCAAATTTATGTTGATGATATCATTTTTAGGTCAACTAATGAATTACTTTGTGAGAAATTCTTTGCATGCATGAGAAGTGAGTTCGAAATGATAAGGATTGGGAAATTAAATTTCTTCCTTGGACTCAAAATCAAGCGAGGTAAGAATGGAATATTCATAAATCAATCCAAGTACGTGAAAGACTTATTAACAAGATTCGAGATGGAAAATGGTAAGTCCGTCAAGACTCTCATGAGTACAACATTAAAGCTTGATGAAGATGAACAAGAAGCTAAAGTGGATGTAAATGTATTTTTTTGGCATATAACTTCATGGTTGTAATTGTGTCATGTTTATCCTGGAGATTCAAGTACTTTGAAGCACTGCATGGTTTAGCTTCTCAACAACGTATGAGTGTGTCTGGAGCATCTGTAGTTTTATTGAAGTCTTTCTATGGTTTGACAATGCGAAGTTGGAGCGCTGATTACTGTGAGGTTGACAAAATTCGTTCAGAGTTGGCTTGAGGTTTACCAAGAATTATGTAAGCTATCGTGAACGTTTCTAACTACTTTTGGAATGCCCCCAAATTAACTTTTTTCATGATTTCCACCTCAGAATCCTAGGATATAAAAATATTTTCCTCCTTCTTTGTCATTTGGAACAAAAAACGTTCCTTTGTATATTTCAGAGAATAAGCCTCCGAAGTCATTCTCTCCAATACTCTCTGTTATTGTTCTTAGTTTACTTTGTACAAACTAAAGTGTACCAGAAAGATACTATATCTATTCTTTAATTTTCTATCAAGGTTATTAATCACACAAATTTTACCTGCTTAGGTCTTAGGATTTTCCAAAAGTTCTGGTTCCTGAGACGGTTTGTGTGGCTCTGGTCTAGTGGTAGTGGATGTGAAGTTTCATAGGGCAGCCTGCATTCAAGATTAGTGGCGAAGGTGCTAGCGTGTTTGAATGGAAATCTTTCGCTATTTGCTTTGAACTGTTAATTTGGGTCTTTGGTATCCAAAAGGAACACACCTAGACTTGATTAGTTATTCTAATGTTGACTTTGTGAGGTATTGAGTTGATAGGAATAATACAAGTGGTACTTTCCATTTCCTAGGATCATCCCTTGTCTCTTGAAGTAGCAAGAAACAAGATTAGTTTGCCTTATCAACAACCGAAATCGAATACATTGCACCTGGTAGTTGTTGTGCTAAAGTGTTGTGGATAAAGCAAACAATTCAAGATTTTGGACTAAAAATTGATAGTATACCTATCAAGTGTGATAACACAAGTGCCATAAGTTTCTCCAAAAATCCCGATCCAACACTCTAAAACAAAACATATTTAATTGAGACATCACTTTTTGAGAGATCACATTCAAAAATGGGATATCTCACTAGAATTTGTTAATACTAAGCATCAACTAGTTGATATCTTCACAAAACCATTGTCTAATGAAAGATTTTGTGAACTTTGAGGAAATATTGGTTTTTTGGATTCAAATGCTCTTTAAATGTGCCTATGATTAAACTTTCTTTGATTCATGTCATTTATGACGTTTTGATGTTTAAACGTCTTTTAAAATTTCCTTTGAATATGATCCATGATCATATTTCTCAAATGGCATCATTTCATTGCATTCCAAACTTAGAAGTTACACTTTTCAGGACTGTTCCTTATACCGGTCGAAGTTGTGGAGCCGTTATATGTAACAGTTGATCGGTACAAAGATTTACCCTTTGTAGAGGTCAAAGGGGTGGAACCGCTACAAATAGCGGTCGACCACTTCGACGGGACTATATATATATCCTAACCCCTTTCGTCGACTGCCTCCCTTATTTCCTCCTCTCCAGCGTCATCTCTCTCTCAAATCCAGCTCAAAAACTTGTCATTTGATCGCAAACTTCTCTCTAATAACCTCAAAAACTTAATTTCGGCCTAACCCATCTCATTTAGTGTTGATTTACATCAAAATCCGCTCAAAAGGTGGATTTTTGGCATTTCAACCCCTTTTGAAATCCTAATGACAATTTTCCCAATTTCAACCTTATTTTCTCCTATTTTGCTTCTAATTTGCTATGTCAGCCATGAACGCCTCATTGGGTGAGCTTTCCAATCAATTTTTTCAGCTGAGTGTTGGGAGTTATTTTATTTGGATTTTTCAAAGCAGAATATTGTTGTGGGTAGAAATATCAAAACATTTGCTTTGAAAGATTTCAAGATTTGGGAGTTGTTCTTAAACCAAGGATGGGAAACCTTATTAGATTTAGGAAAATAGATTTTTCCCAAATACATTCGGACATTTTTTTAGTAATATGAGTACTAGTTATGATACTAGCTTATTCACTGTTAGTAGCCAGGTGGGAAACGAGATATTGTTTTGAATGAGGTGATTTTATGTGAGATTTTGGGTATACCATATGACGGGGAAAGAATATATGAGCTTAAGACTTGGCCTATGTGTCAGGATTTCAACTATGACAATGCATTACGTTTCCTCCTAGGAAATATGGAATTAGAGGATATTGCGTAGAAAAATCTTGGCAAACCAACTCCAAGTATCGTATAGATTGTTTCATTTGATAATATCCCATTATCTTATTTGTCGGCATAGGGAGGAGATGACCTTCATGGATGCTTTTATAATTGAGCACGTCCTGAAGGATAAGGCGATTAATCTCCCCCACATCATGCTCTAAACACTTTGGAGTTGTCTTAGATAATAATAGGGAGTGAGATACTCTAGCAAAATCTAAGGTATTCAATAAGAGCGTGCTGACTCGGATGGCGTCTAGGAGAAACACTCGGGGAGAATGGATGCCTAAAGGACAACCTAGTGAGGATGAGTGATGAGGCTACAACAGTAGATGGTACAGCTTGTGAGGATATGAGTCTCGATATTGATGCAGATATGGTTGATTCGACCCTGGCTCCCACTTCTTCTCACCAAGCTGACTTACATAGTCCAGTTTCGCCACCCCAAGCACCTTCCCCACCTCATACCCATAGCCATCACTCCAGACCTGCTCCACCGCTCTCTGTCGAGTCTCACCTTCAGAGGCTTGAAACCTAGGTTTTATTTATAAGGGAGAAGCAGCAACATTACTTTGCGAGTCTGCAAACCTACTTTGAGGATCAGGGAAAATTCTTTGAGGAAATGAGACGTCACTTCTCCAAGCCTTCTACTCTACTTTGGAATTTTGTATTTGTTTTCCTGATATATTTCTCTTTTATGATGACAAAAGGGGAGAGATTTTATTGGTATCTTTTTGTATATTTTTGCACCATTTCCCTATGTATTGTCATGTCCTACGTTATAAATCAAGCATATCTTTTTCATATTTTTAGAAGTTCATTCGAATGCAATTATTTGTACAAACATGGTTTGATAAATAAAATATGTCTCAAAAGTATTTTCAAATCATATGTTTACAACTCCTAAATCTCTTTTGTATCATTGGGGAGTTAGATTTTGAGATAGGGTTTTAAAATAGTTAAAATCGTGCTTCAAAATATTTGACGGCTACATTTTTAGATATAACGGTCTACCAAGTTCATATACCGATCTACCCAATATCGATCACTTCATATAGTGGTCGACCGAAATAGTCTTCTGAATGTCAGAATGTCAGCATTAGTGATCGTTGGGACAACAGACACCTATAGCGGTCTATCACTACAGATACCGGTCGACCGGTACAAATTGAGTTTTGACAGTCGTCCAAAAAAGCCATAAACAACTATTTTTGCCTAGAGGCTTATGTATAGACCACTCTTAAGCTTTCAAACGAGATAGAACGACCATTGATCATTTTATCAAGCTTGAATGATATCAAATACTTGAAATCTTAGCATTTTCATCTCATTCACAAATCTTCACTTTCACTTCCTTGCTATTGTGTGAGATCAAAGAGATAAAATTTAATTGTAATACCACTCCATTAAGGGAGTCTTGTTGTCGTAAAATCATTATACTTCATTGTTAGAAGAGAGGGATTCTCTTGTAACCATGTGGCTTGGAGAGGCGCTTCTCAAAGCTAAAGTGTAAGAAACCATTCTTTCGGTGTAAGAGAATCAGTGGAGAAATCTAAAGGCTTAAAAATGAGCTTGAAGGGTGGACGTTGACGGATTTACCAAACCACCGAAAAATCTCAAGTTTGCTCTCTCTAACTCTTCCTTTACTTTTAGCACTCTTGTATTAATTTTTGCATATTGATTTGGAGTTAAATCGAAAAAATTTTAAAATCCAATTCACCCCCTCTTTTGGGTTGTCTTAATCTTAGAACTATAGAGGGAACATCATGTACAATTAGCATTTTTAAAAAAAAATTAGACTATGTTGTTATACTTTGACTATGCTTATTTGGATTAAAATGAAAATTTGAAGATTTTATTTATTGCGTATGCTACTAAAATTTTAGAACTTCAAGCAAAAATTATATTTGGGCCCTCTAGGGAAAAATCTCCGTCCCTGAATCTAAGATTAATGCTAGTTGCAATAGAGTTGGACTCACTAGCACTATAGTTAACTACAAGAAGCAAGTGAGATGGGTGGTTGAAAATGGTGGCATTAGTAGATTTTGCAACATGTCCAAAGGCTAATTACCCTAAGCTAATGATTACCACTAATCTAGCTTTTAAATACCCTAATGTGGCAAAGAACCCTTCATGGCTTTTGGGTTGAATTTTTTAGCCCAAGCCAAGCCCAACCCGCGTGATCCATGCGCACATCTCTCAAGACCCAATGAGACCAATAGATCAAGGATCAAAATCCCAAAAGAGATGGACCACCAGCCCCTTTAATAGAGCCCAAGAGGGTGTGGTGTTGGTAGAATATGTTTTAAAATTGTTATTGTTGTTTTAATTAGAGGGAAAACACATATCCATCCCTCTAAGTGTTGTTAGGGTCTAAACTAGATTTTTAATTGGTATCGGAGCTTAATATTGGTCCTTGACCCTTAGTCTAAATGATTCAAAATCAATCTTTGTTTGTGCCTCCATATTTTGATGGAAACAACTATGCATACTTGAAAGTATGCATGAGATTGTTTATGAAATCTTTAAATGAACGTGTTGGGGCTACTTGTGTAAAGGGTTGGTCGATACTCTTTACTGATGTCAATGGTTTTACGACACCAAAAGACATGGGCACTTGGTCTATAAATGAGATCAATGAATGTAATTTGAATAGTAAGGGTAAGTATTCTCTCTATTTTCTGGTTATTTCTACTGATGAGTTTAAGTATGTTTCTATGTGAGACAGCTAAGGAAGCTTGAGATATTTTTGAGACTACATATGAAGGAACTAGATCTATTAAGAACTCAAAGCTTCAAATGTTGACTACAAGATGTGAGGAAATTTGTATGAAGGCGGACGAGACATTCGAAAACTTTTATGCTAAGCTGAATGGTATTGTTAATTCGAGTTACAATTTGGGTGAAAGGATTTCAGAGAATCGGACAGTTAAGAAAGTTATGAGATCTTTTCCATAAAGATTCAGATCCAAAGTCACATCCATTGAGGAAAGCAAAGATCTTGGGAAGGTGAGATTGAAGAGTTAGTTGGGTCATTGTAGACTTATGAATTGACACTACATCAACCAAAACGGAGCAAGTAGATTGCCTTGAGATCATGTAAAGAAGAAGTTGACTCTGAGTCAGATGAATCTCTAGATGATGAGAACTTCAGTCTTTTAGTCAAAAAACTCAGAAACGTTTTGAGATCAAAGGGTGATCAACGACGATTCAACAAAAGTACTAAAAAGAATCATGGTAGCTCCAGGAAGTTCAGAAAAGAGAAGAGAGATAAGCACAATCCAAATGAGACTAAGAATAAGAAGACTTAGTATTTTGAATGTCATGGCTTTGGTCACGTTCGGTCAGAGTGTGCTACATACCTCAAATTCAAAGGGAAAGTCATGAATGCATCACTAAGCGATGATAAATCCAACTCTAGCACTAATAGTGATAAATCATCTTCAGATGAACAGGTAAATTTTGTGGCTTATATGTGTAGTAGTAATAGTTGTGATTTACAGGATATTAACTCTGAAATAGAGACATATGAGGATGAATGTGATGCAGAAGAAAGCTTGCAAGAGGTGTATGACAAGCTCTTTAGGGAAAATCTGAACCTGCACAAAATAAACACCATCATTAAAGATTATAAACAAGTAGTAAGAAAGTGTGAAGAAAAGCAAATTCTCAGAAGTGCCCACCTCCAAAAATCGAAATCTTTGACTAGAAACTAAAGCAGAAGAAACAATAATCATAAATTTCACTTGAAGAGACATCTCCTTGCCATCGCATTACAATACGTGCAGAATTTAACAAATATGTGCACAATTTATTTAGTAGAAAACCATTTGTCTAGTGTAATTAAGGACTACCAACAGTTCATTGAAACCCATTTAGCTACCCAACTGGCCCTCAGACTTAAGCCTTCCATAATTAATCCAGAGAATGTCCCCTGACACATGCAGTGTCACAGAGTCATAGACAAAGAATGGATGTATCATCACTCACGAGCAACTGCAACTACTTGTTTTCCAATATTGCGACCGCTGAAGAGGCCAACAAGCGTAGCTGGACCACTCTCAACGAGAAATCAAAGCTAACCCAGAAAAGATCAAGGTCATTCTAGACATGCAACTGCCAAAGAACGTCAAAGACGTGCACCGACTCACGAGGCGAATAGCAGCACTCAATAGATTTGTCTCTCGCGCTATGGATAAATGTCTGTCATTTTTCAAAATGCTTCGAAAGGCCTTTGAATGGACTGAGGAATGTCAAAGGGGTTTTGACGAACTCAAGGAATACTTAACAAGTCCTCCGCTCCTCAGTTCCCCTACAACGAGAGAAACACTTTACCTTTATCTCGTTGTTTCTGATGCAAAAATAACCACGATGCTCATAAGAGATGATAACGGTGTACAACGATTCAAATATTACGTAAGCAAAGTCTTGCAAGGAGCTGAACCTCGGTACCCCGATATCGACAAGTTGGCACTAGCTGTGACAATTTCGGCAAGAAAGTTGAGGCCTTACTTCCAAGCTCAACCCATCGTTGTTTTAACAGACCATCCACTACAACAAACCCTGGGAAATCCATACGGATCAGGGAGATTGGTCAAGTGGTCAGTAGAACTCGGCAAATTTGACATCAAATATCAACCTCAGACCGCCATCAAAGGGCAAGCGATAACCGATTTCGTCTTTCAATTCACCACGTCAATATGCCAAGAAAAAGCTCCCAAGTCGAAATGGTGGCAAATTTATGTAGATGGATCATCCAATCAGGAAGCAGACGAAGTAGGGATTATTATTGACATACATGAGGAAGAACGCGTTGAATTTGAAATCAAGCTGAAATATTCTCTAACAAATAACGAGGTCGAATACGAAGCTCTCATAACTGGATTACTCACCGCAGAGCTTTTAGGAGGAAGGTACCTCAATGTACATACAAATTCCCAGTTGGTAGTAGGAAAAGTCACTGGGAGCTTCGGAGCCTAAGATGAAAGAATGGTAGCGTATCTGAAACGTGCCTTAGAAGTGAAGGGAGGCTTTGAAGCCTTTGAAATCAAACATATTTCTCGCGATCAAAATGCTCGGGCTAACGCATTGGCTACCAAAGTATAGGGAGCAGCGGGGACATTCTGAGGGCGAGGTGTCATGCAATCTACCGGAGTCGTCTCCAAAATTCGAACGATTGATAAAAAAAAGAGCCTGGTGACTAGCGATTACCAATCATGAAGACACTGCCATAAGAAGACCTCAGGATGGATAAACAACATAAACAAAAATTCAAGAGGATAACACTGCGGTACACCATCACAGATGGAAACTTATATCACTAAAGCCTCTCCAAACCACTGTTACTGTCACGCCCCAAACGCTATCCCTTAGGGCCAATGACTGCCGCGAGCAATCCTTAAAGAAGGCTCCAGCGAACATAATCATACTTAACAGCGGAATAGAATCGAGAGAGAGACGGCCAAAGAACTCATCATAACTTAACTTCATAATAGACAACAAAAGATGAGTAGTAGCTTAATTACATAACACATAAACTATACAATGCATAAGTGACAGATCACAACGAGCAAAGTCACAACTTCAAAATACGTAGAGTTCTCCCTTCTCAAGACAAATAATCCTCTTGACTGTCTTCACCTGAAACATCTGGAATGATACATTTTGAAAACTGTGAGTCGAAAGACTCAGTAAGGGAAAATGTAAACTTGTAAACATGAGCTTATGCCTTAACTTGAAAAATCATGAGTAATCATAATGCTGGATGTGCATGCCTGCTTAATGGTTATACATATACTCTTGAACTTAAAAACATGTCCTTGTACTTAAAATGACATATGGTCCTTGAAAAGTATTCACTTCTTATCTTGTGGGCTACGCGCTCCATTTACCCTTGAAGTCAGGGTTGTGCGTTCCCGTTAGAACCGTCTCCTATTTCCCTTGGAGACATTACATCTGGTCAAGCTATCTCACCTTCTCGCATTCGTCCTTCAGTGTGGCTAGACATGACCCTTGGAGATCCACACCTTCTCTCAATTGTCCTTCAGTGTGGTTGCACAAACCTTATGGACTTACCCAACCTTCACGTAAACGTCCTTCAGTATAGGCGTCCTAGGTAACATCCATCCTACACGTAAACGTCCTTTAGTATGGATGTACCTTCTTGATGGTACGGTACCAACCAGAGCCCCTTACTTGTCATAAAAACTCTCATACTTCCATTTGCACGAAAACTTCTTTTAGAAATCATGAAAATGCTCATGTCATGTCATGCTTGATAAAATGAGAGTTCATGCTTGTTTATGATTTCATGCTTGTTCGTGAAAGACCATGCTGTGTACCATTCCAGTTTTCATAAAGATAAGTTCCCACTTACATCCACTTACCTTGCTTCTCTTGATATTCGGATGGTGTTTCGCCTACAAGCTAGTCAATACGTCACTTAGACGCTTAGGAAACTAATCAAATAGACATACAAGAAGAAATACTTATAAACATTTCGGTTTTCCAAAAGTACGCATCTTAGAAAATATGATTTCATTTACAATTGATTTCTTTAAATAACTTTCATAAAACAATTGAAGAAAAGCAATTAAAGACATGCATCAAACATCTCCAATAAGGTTGCTAATGGGACCACTATACAATTCACTTCATATCAACTAAGTACACTGATTCTTCCCATCGACATCATTATTTTCAAAGCCTATTCATGAAATTCAGCAACAACATCTCATGCTAAGTATCTCAAGCCAAATCAGCAACCTATAATACGTCTAGCTTAATATCCCTTATTGAATACCTTAAATCTTACCATGCCTGGACTAATGTCTATCGAATTCCCACCATCCAAACATCAATAAACTTCTTAACTAGGTTTGGTCAACTAGCCTCAATTATAGGGTTTCACACGTCTTCAATAGAAACTAAAAAATTCAACATATCTGAAATTTAACAGGTCCCGCTCGAGCGTCTGTCGAGCATCAGTTGAGCGCCAAGTCTCTGTCCAATTTTTATCTAGCCTCGCTAGAGCGGCGGTTGAGCGCTATGAATCTGTATGAAATCTTCTAAGCCCGCTCGAGCACCTATCGAGCGCTGGTCAAGCGGCACGACTCTGTCTAAAATTTTTCCTTAAGGGTGCTCGAGAGTCAGCGTGATGATGCCTAAAAATAGGTCACTAATAACTCCCTATTCCAACAACTTAAACATGGTTTCTAACTTGATTCTTGTGACCAATATCAAATCCATACAATTCATTTCATGCCTATTCAATCTCCAAGCAACATGGTTTAAATTCCTATATAATCTAACTCATGGCCATAACATAGCAAAATCATGATTGATATTGTACTTTAAGAGCAAAAACCAAGATTACCACAAACACCTCATTCGGCCACATCTAGCATTACATGCACGCATAATTTTCCTATCAACTGTCATTGCACATGCATGATAATAATCCAACAACACTACGTTACCACTTCCTCTATCAACCCGGCCTAATCCTTTCCTCCAACACCTACTCAACATCACAACACCATAGCCCTAAACCGTGGCTTAAACCCTTCCTCCAACAACAGCAACATCAACAATCCCAACCTAGATCAGATCTATTATTCAAGCATATTATCAAAGAGAGAATGAACACAAGAAACACAAGCATATTGGGCCAAAACAGCAAGCCTTTTCCTTTGAGAAAACCAAACCCTAGCTTACCTTGAGGCTGGTCACTAGTGATGACAAATAACACCTAGCATTAAGATACATATGGTCAGAACCTAAGAAAGAAAAGAGAAGAGATGAACATGCAAGGGAATCAGATCATTTACCTCCTTCCTCCTAGGATTTCAGCTTCTTATTAATCGGTTCAAGCTTCTCCTTCTACTCTAACTCTCGGTTTCTCTTTTGTGTGACTTAAATGGGTTGAGATGAGAGCAAGAGGTTTACTGTGATAAGGCTTAAGGTGAGGGAAAATGCTGAAAGTGAGGTGTGGTGGATGAGGTTGCTGGAAATGGCGTGAGGAAGGAAAGGGAAATGCTTTGGAGAGAGGATGAAGAGCTCAGCCAAGGAGAGGAAATGAGTTGAGTGCTGGATGTTTCGGTCAAGTGGAGTGAAGTGAGGTGAAGAGGGTTTTAGCCAATGAAAGAGCTGAGTGTTTCGGTAAAAGTGAGGTGAGAGATGTGAATGACATGGAAAGAGGCTGAATATAGTCTAATACACGTCCAAGGAAACAAGGAAGAAAAGTCTCACTTGCTTTAGCCCATGTGACATGGTCAGGTCATTCATTGCTTGTCCCCTCTCCTTTTCCATTTCTTTGCCTCCAATTTAACTCTCACATGATTCCTCTTCCAACTCTCCATAAATTTCATATTGCATCACATCTCCTTTTTCAGCCAACCATCACATCTCCTTTTCTAGCCTTCAACCACATCACTTTTCAACCTACTTTTCTCTCCCTTCTTTGCCATTCACGTGAACTCTACACTTCTCATGACTTTCATTTTGCTTTTCTCTTTTCACATGGACTACTTTATAAGCACACTAACTTATCTCTATTAAACTACTCTATAAGCACACTAACTTATCACTTAGTTCTCCTAATGAGGCTTAAGACTACCTAATGGAGATTAGGGTTACATAATAAATACATGGGGTAATCTACATGCACTAACATAGGATTTCACAACCATAGATTAATATGTAATGAATTTTACTTAAAGAATTTCAGCAATCAATAAGAATTAAAATACTCTCCAAATATTTTTGACATTTAATTTAGTAAATCATGGTAGCATAATAATAGGCCGATGGAAAATTAATTCATAAAGAAAATCTACCTTAGAGAATTTCGGCCATAACAAATTATTCTAACACGATTTCACAACATAATGAAAATACTTAAGGAAAACTTATAGTTAAAAATATCATAATCAGTTTAACATATTACATTGGCCAAAGAATATCCCCTTGAATTTAAATCCAAAAACAAATACATAGAGTAAATAGCAAAATGCAATACGGGGTCTCACAGTTACGTTGCCTCAACGCCCGAGATGCAGATTACACACTTCAGGAAGTGCATGAAGAGATCTGTGGGAACCATTCAGGAGCACACGCATTGGCTGAAAAGGTAATTCGAGCTGGATTCTTTTGGCCCACCATACACGCAGATGCAGAAAATATAGTTCAAAAATGCGAAAAATGCCAAAAGTTCGCCAATCTCATAAATATCCCAGCATAAAAGATGACAATTGTAAGTGTTCCATAGCCGTTTATGCAGTGGAGGATTGACATCCTCCGGCCTTTCCCAATATGGCAAAGACAGCTGAAATTCTTAATTGTCGTCATCGAATATTTCACCAAGTGGGTAGAAGCTGAGCCATTGACAAAAATCATCGAGCAAAATGTCAGAAGTTCGTTCGGAAGAATATCATCTGTCACTTCGGACTACCTCGAGCTATAATCACTAATGATGGCAAACAGCTCAACAATAGCAACTTCTGAGAATTTTGCAAGGAACTAAACATTGAGAACCACTACTCGTCTCCATATTACCCACAAGCCAACAGACAAGTGGAACTAGCAAACTGGTTGAGTATACGGTCTCGAACGCCACTCTGCCACCGATGGAGTAATGGAAGATAAGGCCCCTGATGATGGGATCGCGCCAGATTGCACTTCGGGGGCACCGCCAATTTTCAGGAAATCCAATCCTCCAGAAAAAGCGGAGTTGAATAATAAGACTGTATGTTGAAGGTCCAAGGGAGCTCCAAGTCTATCCCCTTCATCTGTCTCTAAGCGATCCGCAGTCAAAGTCCCCGACAAGTTAGGTGTAGACGTAGCTATTGGATTAGACGCCCCAAGAGACGAAAGAAGCTCACCACAAGCAGAAGGAACCGCCAAGGAAATGCTGAAAGAATGTGTCATGCCCCGAACGCTAGCTCTATGAGACTAATGACAGCCGCGAGCATTCCCGACAAGGAACGCTCCAGCGCACTTACTAACTTCTTGCAGCGGAATATAACTCATTCAGAGAATTCTTGCAACGGAAATATCATAATTTTTTTTAAAACATTATATCGCTAGCGTCTACCATACTTACAAGCATTAGAACCTACTTCTCAAGCAATGACTTGAAGTAATTACACCAGTCTCAAAAATCTCAATCGGTTTAAAACCTTAAACTTTACTAGGCCGAATAACCCATGACCGCCACATAACGGAGGCTCATGTCGGCTCATCCCAAAATTTACATCTAATCCCTTAATATAACAACAAAAGATAAGAGGACAATTTTCTGTCGGTTCCTCTTCTAGATTTCCCCACCTGCATTATCATCTGGAATGATACAATTTAAAACTGTGAGTCGAAAGACTCAGTAAGGAATCATAGTTAAAACATGGATTTGAAATCATGGTTTAGAAACATGAACTTGTACTTGAAAGATCATATGAACATAATGTAATTCATGCATGAACATGAATTCTGATGCATGTGTATGCCTCGTGATTGCATATGCACATGCACTTGCTCTTGAAAACAACACTTATATTTTTAAAACTCTTGCCTTTGGAAAAAATCATTTCACATCTTATCTGATGGGCTACTTGCCCTCTATTTACCCCTGACATCAGGGTTGTGCGTTCCCGTTGGAACTGTCCCCTATTTTCCTTGGGGACCTTACATACGGTCAAGCTAGCACACCTTCTCGCATTCGTTCTTCAGTGGCTAGACATGACCCTTGGAGGTTCGCACCTTCTTGCCAGCATCCTTCGGTATGGGTGCCCTAGGTGACATCCACCCTTCACGTAAACGTCTTTCGGTATGGATGCACCTTCTTGACTTGGTACGGTACCGACCGTCTTGGATTCATTAACTTACTTGTCATAAAACTTGTCATAAAGTAGCATAAAAATGGTACTTTCATTTGCATAAAATTTCTCCTTCTTTCTCATTAGAAAAATGAATGCAAATGATCATGATGTATTCATGTCGTGCTTGATAATGTCATGCTTGATATATCATGTTTGGTATGCTTATTCATAAACACTTTTCATGCAGTGTATCATTCCAGTTTTTGAAAAGCGTAAGTTTCTACTTACTATTTTCACTTACAAACGTAAGTTCCTCTTACAAGTTCCCCTTACCTTCGCTTGCTTGAGTATCAGACGTCTCGTTACCTACAATGGATCATACTATTGTTATTCATAGGTTTACTAAATGTATAGAGTAATCAATAAATTACTCACACCTTATCATACAAATCGTCCGTCTTCTAGACCTCTAGTTGGTCATCCTAAAATGTTAAGTATTTCCTCAAGTAAAAACTCTAGTGGGGTCTCCCGATAGGTCAATAGGAAACTTAGAATCTTAGGAAAATTTTCTTAAAATCCGGGGGAAAACCCGCTTGAGCGGGGCTCGAGCGCTGGTCGAGCGAAAAGTCTTTGTAAGGGACTTTCGCTCGAGCACCTATAGGGCGAAATCTCTCTGTAAGAATTTTGCCCAGTTTCGCTCGAGCGCCAGTCGGGCGTACCTCGGGTGAAACTTCTCTGTAAGAAATTCTGGGCCTTTAGCTCGAGCGGTTGTCAAGCGTATCTCGGGCGACAGTCACTTTTTCAAGTATAACCTAAGCTATACACCTCCAAAACCCATGAAATTTGTCTCAAAATATTCTCCTTTCACACCCTCATTCTCAGGACTTAAATTTTCTCACATTCCAACTCAATTTCTTAGCTCAAACATTAGTCCATCTCAACACTTCAAGTTATTGCATTTTTCCTAATGGTGATCTTAAAATGCAAAGTATTCTCTTGAGGATGCCGAAGCCATAAGAATTGGGTTCTAACTGACCCTCACACTAATTTTCATAACATATCAAAATTCTAAGTAATTTGGAGCTCGCTATCCACCCAAAATATTTATCCGAAAATACAAGCTGCTGAAGATTTCTAAGCGGGCAGCCCTAACGTCTCCAACTTAAAAATTCATAACTTCCAGACCATGGCTCCAAATTACACAAAATTTACTTTGAAATATTCAGCTTTCATAGGTCAGGATGGGGAGTAAATTTCACCACAACATATTTTGTTATACATTTTCAAAAACATTTCATATGAAGCAAAAATCCTACAACCACACTATTGCTGTTTCCAGCTCGGCCTTCCATTTTCAAAATATCACAACTTATTCATCATACCTCTAAATCTTACGAAATTTACCTTAAAACGTTCCTCTCTCTTAGAATTAAAATTCAAGACTAACCTTGTAAAATTTGGGCTTAAAATGATCCCTCAAAAGGTTTTCTAAATGAGCTGACATTCCGGACGTGCAAGGCTACTGGCAGCTTGACGTCCGGGCCTTGAACAACGCATATCCCATTCGATAGTTATCGGAATCATCCAAGGCATGGCTTACAATCTTCCTATTTCCTAGGCCTACAATCTAGGATCCACTCAAGATAAAGGGATAATCACAATGCATCAGAACACACTCTCAATTGAGCCTTGAACTCTGCATAGGTAAATTCCAGCACCTAGTTTTCAGCAACTAGTTTAACAAACCTTCCTCATGCAACAACTTCACCCATGATTCTTAATTAAAAACGTCAACTTATTTTCCAGCAACAACACTCATTCCCAAAGCTTCTTTGAACCTCAATGCATTTAGATATGAAAGGACAACACCTAATACCACAACCACTACACATCCGGCCATGCATACTCAAATAGATTTCAGCCTTCTATTAGGCTTTTTATCAAACACCTAAGGTGCATTATTGGTCCTCTCTTATATTTTTCCAGATCTGAACTTTTCTCAAAAACTTAGGGCTTAGTGGTTCTCAACATGACTAGCATGCATACAATCTAATGCATCAGCCCATAAATTTGGCCATACATGCTCAAATTAGGTTTCAATCCTCTCTTAGGCCTTTTATCAAACACCTAGAGCACAAAACCAATTTCTCATGAACCCTAATTTCGGATTCAGCCATTTTTCCCATGTTTTCATGTAAAAATCTATGCTACACTTAAGCACTTGCAAGATCTACACTAAACATGCATAGATCCACATTAAGCATGCATAGATCTACGCTAAACATGCATAGATCTACACTAAACATCCATGAACACAAGAAGAAAAACTACCTAGACAAGCTACCATCAAAACCACAACCAACCAGTAAGAGAAAACAAAAAGAGAAAGGGAGAGAGGGGGTAGCATGATTTTCGGCCAGCAAGGTTTTTCCTAAGAGGGCCGGATTTTTACCTTGTTTCTCTCCTCTTTCTCCTTCTTTTTCTTCTTCTTTTTCCTTCTCCTTTCCTTCTTCTTCTTCTTCTTCTTCTTCTTCCTCCTTCTTCCTTCTTCTTCTTCCTTCTTCTTTCTTCTTTCTCGGTTGGGTGACTTAGGGCAAGGCACGGTTTTGTCTTGGAGAAAAGAGATATGCGGTTTTCTTTTGGGCAAGGGAGATGTGAAATGCGTGAAAGAGGGGGGAAATGGTGTTAACGTGAAAGTGTTTTGGGGGGGGAAAGACAAGGTTGCCCCCCTTTCTTTCCCCCCTCCTTCACGTGAATTCCACCTTATTTCACTTTTCTTTCATTTTTTTTGCTGCTATCCCACGTGAGCCTCCATTCTCCATTCTCCCTTCATTTTCTTTTTCTTTTATTTTATTTTCTGCCACTTTAAAAAAAAATCTGCTATCAACAAACTATTCTAGCTTGCCTTTCCATTTTATTTTCTAAGTCTCACACATTTCAAGGTTAAAGCCCTAATTAATTTCTTCCAAACATTGTAACTTAGGGACATATTCCACTAATTAAAGTAATTAGGCTAATTCATCACATTTACTCAATTGTAACAATTGCAAATAAAATAACATTTAAATCCTAGCTTAAAACTCATAAAAACACTAGGGGAAAATTCCACCTAGACATAACTTTAAGTTAATTAATCATACATACATCTCTCCATAATTAGAGTAATACATATTAAGGAAATCATAAGCAATAGATCTCTCTCTCTCTTCTCATTTTAAAGCGACATAAATAAGGTCGGGGTCTCACAGAATGAGTCCCGATCTCACGGATTTTCTTCACCGAAGGAACCAATATCTACATATGAACTCCGGAAGTAGGGCCAAATGTGTGAAGAACATCCTCAAAACCTACAAACGATCAAACAACAGAATCACAACCAGCAAATAACTAGCAAATAAAAGACATAAGGATCCAAAAAAAAAAAAGAATACACATTGTTGCTTGCCCTATGTTTGGAAGACGTATGGGCTAAAGAAGCCTCCTCGTCTTCCTCCTCAGCTTCGGAAGCTACGAGGGGAGATGTTCTTCTTCTCCATGAAGAAGACCTTTAGGAGAAACCCTCGGCCTCTTAGGAATATCTCTGTTTGGTAGACGTGCTCCAAGAAGGAAGCCAAGAAGACTCTTTTCTCTAATCTTTGCGCGAAAGGCGTTCATGAGAACTCCTTTCAAAATAAGGAAAAGGGTTCACTCTAGGAGAAGACTCAGACATGGTATACCCTAACCAACCCTCGTTCTCTCTACAAACCAAAGCGTTCCAATCTATAAAACCGGCTTCCAAAATATGTCCACATGGATGACTCACTTCGACGATCCTCACCAGGAAAACGCTCCCATCCAACACCAGATATGAAGAAATAATGGTCATGCCAACCCAAGTATCCAGGTAATCACTTTCAGCCTCCACCTCACCAATATCACTTACAGTGTCTACCTCATCATCACCAACCGATGAACAAACCAATTGTCCCCCTTCATCGACTCCCTTGCTTGATTGCCAATACCAGCAGAAACAAGTCATCTTCACTGTCATTGAACATTTCAAAGTCAGACGATAGCACCTCTTCCACCATCTAATTGCCACCACTGATACTTCCACCTCTCAGTATTTGTCTTCTAATCTCCATCACCACATTTCTCTATATATCATCCTCACCACCCTTACCAACATCTCTTGCACCCTCGTCACTATCTCTTTCACTCTCACCACCCTCAGTGCCCTTACAATTATCTCCAATCTCAATCTCATCATTGTTCTGAATTTCATTCACATAGCAATTGGAAGGCTCAGCCCTTCCACTACTCACATCATGCTCACTCGCTAGCTTATATTCAGCACCTTCATTGTCCAATTCAGCCTCTGCTGCAGGACATTGATTTTGAACAAAGTCAATGACATTCTGTTCATCAACAAACTCTGGCAAACCGACAATGTGCTCAACGTAAACGTCAATTACTGAACCACCTTCACTTTCAATTCTTCAGAGCAGATCAATCACATCACCATCAGTTTTCAAAGGGCTAAATTTCTACCCCTGACTCTCACGGCCCATCCTATACTAAAGTTTCACATCTCTCAAATACCTGAGGTCTTTCAAGCATATATTCAAGTCGACAATGGTTATGTAGTCAGGATCAATGGTCCTAACCTCTTGTTTCTGCCCACCAATATATTCTAGTGGTTCAACCCTAGATAGCCCAGCATGGTGGATGACCACATTGAGTCTTATACCTGCATGAGTTCAGTTTAAGCAGTATGTGTGATTATATGAAATAGAGGGACTAAACCAATTTAAAAGCTATAGTATAGGGACTATATCAATGTCAATGTCAACTACCAAACAGGGCAATCAGTTGCTGTTAACGTGCATATATCAAAGTACAAGGACTAAAATAAAGCACAATAACTATAATTCTGTGAATAGAGTAATCATCCCTCCCTTTTAAATTCAATTAGTTGGAATCCGATGTGGATCTAGGTCCACTAGCCCAACAGACAACTCATTCTGTTAATAAAGAATTTATCCAAAGTATAAATAATGTTGGGACCACTTCAAGATACTGCAATATGGGTTTAATTCCTATAATAATCACAATAGGCAAACAAAATCACAGCAGACAAATGAAACAACAAACATAATGCCTTGGTCAAGGATTACACAAAACCAAATGAAACAAACAAAACCACATCACACAAAACCAATGTACAACTAGGAGTACACAAACTCAAACTTTAGCAAAATGAGACAAATAACTAAGACAAAAGCAAGCCGAAGTGTTCGTGACCAAATAACGTACCTCGAATAGTTTTAATCTCCCAGTAAACAACGTCCACAAATCAACACCACAACCACAACGAAAATGGTCACCAGTATTGGAATGGGAAGTCTATGTAGGAATTAGGGTTAAGGTTTACCTTCAACATTAGGATTAGGTTATAGGTTGAAAATTGATTTATGGGATAGGGTTTGTGAGTAGACGAGAGCTAGTAGAATTGGGGATCTTGGGTGGACTGATGTGTTTAGCGTTAAAGTGAGGGGACCACTGCCTTCGTTATGTTTATGTGGACTGTTGTGGTAACGCGGGAAATAGACATTGACTCTTGTCAATCTTTTACGCTGATCTGGGGAGCTAACATGGCCTCTGGTGCTGATGTGGAATCATTCCTGTCAAATGAGCTAACGGAATGTGGAGGAGGGACGAACAGTGAAACAAATGAGGTATTATAAGGATTATATTTATGGTTTTCTTAACATAGGGACCAAATTGATTTTCTCGTATATTACAGGGACTGATTTGGCATTTAGCCTTTTTTACACTTTTTTGGCCATTAGCCCAATATTTTTAGCATAAACTTAATTGTAATGCATATTTATGCCACTCAGTGCATTTTCGAAAATGATAAATCCATGCAAAAAATTAGTTAAAGTTGTTAAGTGTTTTTTGTTTTGGACTTATTTATTAACAGATTAATAAACATTTTGAGCTAAATAAAATCTATACAATAAAATCCATAATTAAATATAAAAAATAACAGAAAAAAGGTAGTATAGTAAATCAAATCCAATAAACTCCACAATAAATAATTTAAAAAAGTATTTTGGGACATCAGCAGCGGCACGGCCACAGGACGGGGTACCGGTAGAAGGACCTTAAGCATAAGGGTCGCTAATAAGAAAAATTTATGATTCTTTTGAACAACCTTAACCACTAGACCAACCGGTTTGAGTCTAAGAATTATCATTCTCATTTCCAAAAAAAAACTTGATTGAACTTCTGCTATTAAGCGTAAGGGTCACTTTACATAATTATTTACCCACTAAATAAATGAACTAGGGTGTCGGGGGATCCTGAGATTGAACACTTCTATCTCCAATATCACTTGTACATTGGTGGGGTTGTAGTAACGGTCTTCTCCTAGCGAAACATGTAGCTATTACTCAATTCAAACATGCAACAATGGGATTAAAAAAAAACAAATATGCTACAATGGATAGGAGTTCCTATAATTAGGTAAGTAGAGTTACCTACATTAGTAGCTCTCTTTCACCCTTTTAAAAAAAAGGGAAATATAGAAATACCACACTGGGTTTTAACGCCTTTTGTGAAAACTCACTAGGTTTTAAAAAGTTTCAAATTGCTCACTAAGTTTATCATTTTTGTATAAAAACTCATTGAACTCAATGTCGTTAGCCCCGTTTAACGAAAAATTCATTACGTCCAATTACAATATGACACGTGTCACTAAATAATTTGGGAAAAGTACTGAAACAGTCCCTGTGGTTTCACGTTTTGACAAAATAGTCTCTGTGGTTTCAAGTTGAACGCATTAGTCCCTGTGGTCAGCAAGTTGTTGCAATGCAGTCCCTCCGTCAACCCACTTAACGATCAAAGCTTCTGGGAGGACCTTTTTATTACATGATGCATACCTCAGGGACCCATTTATCAAAAAGTGATACCACAGGGACCTACAAATTAGTCTCTGTGGTATCACCTTTTGACAAATGGGTCCCTGAGGTATGCATCATGTAACAAAAAGGTCCTCCCGGTAGCTTTGACCGTTAAGTGGGTTGACAGAAATCTAACGAGAGGATCAGGACCTTTTTGTTACATGATGCTTACCCCAGGGACTAATGAGTTCGAGTTGAAACCACAAGGACCAATTTGTCAAAACGTGAAACCACAGGGACTGTTTATGTACTTTACCCAAATAATTTAATGGACCTCCCCCATCACGCAACCCATGCCGACGGGTGGAGGAGGTCTTCCCATGGCCGCCTAGAACTGGGCGGCTAGAGGTGGAGGGGGGAGACCCTCCTCCCCCGGAGGCGCCAGGTGTCATAGTGTTGCTCGATCATTTTATTTTTTTTAATTAATAAAGTTTTTTTTGTTAATTTAAATTTATTTTTAATTTTTATTTATTTAGTGACATGTGTCATATTATGATTGGACGTGATGAATTTCCCGTTAAACGGGGCTAACGACATTTAGTTCAGTGAGTTTTATACAAAAATGATAAACCTAGTGAGTAATTTGAAACTTTTTAAAATCCGGTGAGTTTTCACAAAAGGCTTTAAAATCTAGTGTGGTATTTGTATATTTCCCTTAAAAAAAAGCCTTTTTAATGAACGGTTGCTTTTACAGTTGGACACAATCGTCTTTACATCGCCTCTTCTGAATCTTCATGCCCTTCCTTTTACCAAGCTAGTTTTCTCCGCCGTCTCCCTCTTCTCTCCACCGTTCCAGACTTCCTGTTGATGTCGCCTCCTCTCTCTCTTGGTGAAGTAATTAGTGTGTAATGGAGAGATATTAAAAGGGCGAAGTACTACCGCAGTGGAGATTCGATAGGATATTTCTTTGCCCCGCCCTTTTCAACGATCTCTTTTGTAAGTCTCTCAAATCCAGTTTAGTTTCTTCTTATTAGTGATATCATGTCCTTTGGCCAAATAATTATTGGCAGGAGCTCGCCTTCAATAAACCAACCTTCTGTAAATTTGCGATCTAGTAGTGAAACGTAGAAGACATTTTCGATCTGGGTCTTAAGCCCAAAGTCGAGCTCGAGCCGATTCGTACTCGTCCCGACTCGTTTGCAGACTCGATCTCGAACCGAGTTCAAGCTTCAGTAATTTTGGTCGCCGAGTTGTAGCCTCTATGTTTTTCTGTCAGGCCGAGTTCGGCGAACCACTACGCGGCTCGATTACAGCCATATGCGGGGGTTTGTAATTGCCTTCTGAATGTGATGCATATAATATTGCTCGTCAAGGTTTCGTCAAATTGTCTGCTACTATGTTAATGTTGCTCACTTGTCTTCTGCATTTATATTACAGGCAGTGAGAGCCAGGAACGTCAGAATGGAATTGGCAGACAGGGCTGTTGGATTTCTTTTATCTTTTACCAGCTTATCCATATTCACCTATTATACTTTCTGGGTCATCATTCTGGTTAGTTTTACCTTGACGCTCATTCTTTTTTCCAATAGTACCAAAAGTAAAAAGGCATCCCATACTGTAAGAACTGCCTAGTAATATTCTGTGCTCAAATGTTGTTGTCTTTCAGCCATTTGTAGACCGAGATCACTTCATCCACCAGTATTTCCTACAGCAAGAATTCGCAGTGCTATTACCTGTATTTGCCGGTGTGGTGCTTCTTTGTTTCTTATGCTTATTCATTGGATTTGTAATGCTTAAATCCAAAAAGAAGGTGGCTTGATCGCATTAGTTTAGCAAATTTTTGTTCTTTGAACAAATTTTTTTTATAAGTAAGAAAAGCTTTATTGAAATAAAAAGGTGACATAACAGTACAAGGAGCTATACTGAACCATCTACAGTAAACATGCTAGAAAACTGATAAAATCATAGAAGTCTATAAAAGGAGACCCCAACACACCATTAGCCCACAAAAAGAAAGTTTGCAACATCTTGCCCTTCAAAAGCTCTAGGGACAAAAGGCGTTTGCTTGTTTTTCTTTTTTTGTTTACCTTTTTCTCACACAACATCAAATCTGGACGTATTAGTTTTAGTTGTTGCATGTGCAGGTGGTAGACCTGTGTTGTTTCTAGTACTACTGGGAGAGCACCTTCTACTATCTTCTTATAGGGTTGAAACTTATTTTTGAATATAGTTGATGAACTACTTAATTTACTGCATTTTCCTTGTAATTTGCCTATGGTTCTGATTACAACACTCAACGATTTGCATGTCTTTGACTTTGGCATGCTCTAACTTAGGTAAGTATAACGCCTCTAATTGGTTAAGTCCCACATTGAGTGGGTGAGTTGTGATGGAGTTGTTTGATTGCCTTGTCCTGCATTAGTTCCTTGTTAGTTGGAACTACGCCTTATTAGTAATTTAAAAAATCGCTAATTATAACATTGACTAGTTCTTTAAAGTGTAAGGCAAATGTTATTTGATAGTTAGCTATGTAACTGAAGCTGTTGAAGCTGTTATAAGTTAGTTATATTGGTTAGTTAGTTTTCATTCGTTGATTCTTTCTCAGTGTTGTAGATATAAACCATTCACTGGTTACTGAAATAAGATAATGAGATATTATTTCATGATTCGTGAAATGGTATCAGAGCATTTTTCAAAGCTTACACAAAACTGAACGTGAAATTTTTCCCTCCTCTGTTTTTCACATATTGAAAACAGATTGCGCTTTCAGAAGAAGAACCTGCCGATCAGCTTCCTCCATCTCCTCAGACTCAACCTCCTCAATCTCAACCACCTCAGTCTCACCCTCCTCAGTCTCAACCTCCTCAATTTCAACCAGTTCAGTCTAATCCTAATCAACGATCTTCATTCTCTGTTTCCACGGATGAAAATCCTTACAATTCACTGTATCTTCATCATGCCGAGAATCCTGGTGCAGTTTTAGTGTCACAGTCTCTCCTTGGTGCACAAAACTATTCCACCTGGAGTCATTCCATGCTCATGGCTCTTACCATCAAGAATAAGCTAGGCTTTGTTGATGGATCAATCCTAAAACTCGATCCATATAGTGCTTACTATTTTTCTTTTTTTTGATAAGTAAGTCAATCTTATTAAAGAGAAAAAACACAAAACAGAGGAATCAACAGTACAAGGGACTATACTGAAAATCCAAACCCAAACCCCACCCACCAAAAACACCAGCCAACACAACCCAAAGCCACCACTTCCCCACAACAAAAGACCTCCCAAGGCGCCAAGCACTGCCAAACTAACCCAACAAACGTAAGCCCCACCCCAGAAACGAGAACCCCTCCCTCAAAAGAAACCCCACCCTATTACACGATCAAAGCCAAAGTCTGCCCTTTGTTCTTGGTCTGCGTAGCGGTCGAAGAAGACCCTTCATAGTTAATCAAAGAGTACAATCCCCTTAACTCCTGAAGCATCTGTCCCCATGATTTGTTAGATTTTTTTGAACGAACCAGTACCCGATCGCGTTCCAAAGCAGCGAAGAGATTCCTTAGCTCCTCCTCGTGACCGTCAATCGACACTCCAACCAAATTTCCTACAGAGGAGACCATATCTAATACCCAATCTGGAGATTTCCCCTCCAAATCCTCTATAGGAAAACTGACCGCCAGGGGGTCAACGTGCACCAATTCCCCCACGGGATCTCGTAGAGGCTCTCTAACCTCTCTAACCTCTATCTCTAGAGAATGTGCCCCACCAGTTCCCCCACGGGATCTCTAGAGAATGTGCCATCCACCGGTAGAGATTTTTGGCCAGCACCCGAGTTCGGGTCATCCTGCCCATCACCCGGCTCTGCACACCCAGTCGACTTCTCCACAGCAGCAGGCTCTAACAACTGGGTCAATGGGCCGGGTTCACATAAAGGAGAGGGAGACCCACGACGCATCTCAAGAGGAACCGAGCCAACCTTCGTAGAACCGCAAGTCAAGCAGCTCAAGGCCCTCCTGGATCCTCAATTAATTCAAAAATGTTGTCCAGCTCAGCACGCAGGCGTAGTAAATGCGCCCATAACACTCCATCTGTCCCAGCTGTTCCAGCAGTCCCTCCAAAAGCCTCTTTTCGAAAGGAATTCACGTGACCTTCGCCCATTGGGAAAACAACAGAGGACAGCCTTCGGCCTGTAGACGCCGCCATTGGGAAACCAACTTTGGCCTGCCTTGTTAGGTTAACGTTGCCATCATGATGGGTACGAAGCTCCCCCTCACCCTCCTCCTTCATCATCTCCGGCGAGCCACCCCTCACCAATTGGACAAAGGAAACTCCCGGCCTAATCTCTGACACTGCATACCCCGAGTTTGATCGACACAGCTCACCAATGACAGAAATCATCTCCTCGCAAGTCTGAGCGAAAGCCTGCCATCCAAAGCCCGATCGCCCCTCAGGGATCCTGACTGCCCCCCTCCGCCGTATGTCCCCAAATTCCACCAACACAATGTATCTACCATGCTCATTCGAGCATTTCTTGGGAAGAAACTCATGGGAGGATTCATTGAACTTCACCGACAGACCCTTGTCTTCTTTCCCCTCCTCCAGTTTGCCAAAGAGGTTGGCAAGCCAAACCACCCCATATCTGCCAATACGAACGGAGCTCTGCGTCTTACGACTCAGCTCCGATAACGTAACGAGACCCAACTTGCGAACCGAGAAATGGAACGTCTTTGCCTCAATCGTTAAACTACGGAAAAAAGTCATCACAAACCACGAACTAAGAGAACTAACACAACTCGATGGACCTACGGGGAGGAAAACGGAGAGGAGAGAGAACGGAGAAAAAAACCATCTTTATGCGTTTCCACATACTAGGCTAATAATTATGAGTGTTGCTTGGAGAGCAAAACTTATGATTAAAGAAAACAAAACCAAGAAAAAGAGAATTTTACTTGAAAGATGTTCTCCTATTTTTCTTGGACTTGGTGTAACATGATTGTTACCTACTGGCTGATCAATTCAGTCTGAAAGGACATTGCAGCTTCTGTGATGTACATTGATTTTGCAAGGCATGCTTAGAACGATTTACTTGAAAGATTCATTCAATCAAATGGGCTACGGGTATTTCATACACGTAAAAATGTTGCTACACTCACTCAGGACAGTGCTTCGGTGAGCAACTATTTTACAACGCTAAAAATGTATTGGGACAAACTACAAGCTTACTGTCTTATCGATGCTTGTGTCTATGGTTCTGAATGCAAAGCCATTAAATCCATTGTTGCTGGCCAGGAACGGGGGTTCATTTTCCAGTTCTTAATGGGATTAGATGATAAGTTCTCTAATGCTCGAGGAGAGATTAGTTTTATTGGTTGGTTAGTTTTCATTCATTGATTCTTTCTCAGTGCTGTATATATAAACCATTAACTGGTCACTGAAATAAGATAACAGGATATTATTTCATGATTTGTGAAAAATGTGGCTAATGTTAGCATTTTTCCTTGATAGTAACAAAGGGTATTACAATCGGTTAGTCAGACCATGTGGCATGGAAGCTACTGCAGTGCAAGGGTTGGCGAAGACATTGGAGATTTGTGGGGAGGTAATAATATCCCGATTGGTTTAAGTCCTACATTGAGTGGATAAAATTATAGAATTGCATGATTCTATGTTGGTTTCTTGATAAGGTGAACTAGGCTTTTATGTGATTCTAAGGAGCTTTGATTGTAGCATTGACTGGTCCGGAGTATAGGGATGTGGCTAGAACATTGTCTGGATTATAGTAGTAACCATGTTGCCCAATTGAACACACTATTGAAAGTCACGGTAACATCGGACTTTTTATCATGTGGCTCTGAAAGCAGGTTTTCCTGACGATTATCATCAAACCTTTCTTTTTCCAACTCAATAATACGGCATGGAATACATGTTATCATCCTGGTATGCATCAAACATATTTTCGTTGTACTCTAATAACAAGTAAAGGTCACAGTTAAGAGGGGTTCTGAAATCGCATAAGAAATATAGTCACCCAATAGATATCCTACGTTGAACTTGACAAACTCAAGGCATTCCTACTTGGCTACTCCATCCATGAGTCTTTCATAATATGAGATATCATCTTCCCAATCAGGTCTTTGACATCCTCATTAGAGCATGTGTTTGCATTATGTACAGAGCTGCATGGCATTTGTCATTGTGAAAGTGCTGGATACATTTTGCATCACTCAGAGAACTATTGTAGTCACTAGTTACAATAGCTTTCACAATCTTCCACCCAATATGGGTCTTCTCCAATTTGTAGACGGAATTGAATAGTCCAATATGCAGTGAGAAAGAGACTTACAACTTTTAATGTTGGCCATATTAATCATCGGACAATGTGGGCTCGTATTAATTATCTGTCAACAAATTAGAGAAAATTTGATCTGAATTATTTGGGTGACATAACCTTCTGCAAAATCTTATATGGCCTCACATTAGTTCAAATAAGCCAACACCCTATGTTACTTCACAACATTTTGATACGACTGGTCATGATCCATTGTCACAAGTACTGTACAATAACTACATATTATACCTGGAATATGATTCACTTGCAAAATTCAGATCCACTTAGACAGTATAATCCGTGGGACTTGTCGTCCTTGGGATGTTGTCACAAATGGTAGCCTGTCTATACAATGTAGGACTTCCACAATCCAAGGGATGAACTTAGGGGTGTATTTGGGGTGATCGAACCTGCCCGAAACTGACCAGATTTGGTCAGCCCATATGCGAAGCCCGGGTGGTTGCTGGCTCAAAATCCTAGAGCCCGACTATATTTAATTTGGCTTCGAGATTATAAGGTCCCTCTCGTCAATATCACATGAGCTCGAACAAATTGTCAGTCCAGACTCGCATAGGCAAAATCTTGTTTGGAAAAAAAAAACTCCTAGTCTCCTCTCCTTAATCTCCTTTGCCGAATGCTCTCGCCTCTCATGCCCCTGCGTCATCTCTCTTTTCCCATTTCTTTTCACCGTCACTAGCCTAGCCCGACATGTGCCAACCAAGCAGAGGCGGAAGGAAGGGGTAGCGACCCTGGGCGGCCGCTACCCCTCACGCCACAAAAAAAAATTAATTACTTTATTTTTTTATTTTTTTTAAAAAAATTAAGTTGGCCAGGGCCCGATACCCCTGAAGCTCAGGCTCAGACCAACTGTACATATGTTTTACACATAAAGCATGGGACCGATACCCCTGACCAGAGGCGAAAGGAAGGGGTAGCGACCCTGGGCGGCCGCTACCCCTCACGCCACAAAAAAAAAATTAATTACTTTATTTTTTTATTTTTTTAAAAAAAATTAAGTTGGCCAGGGCCCGATACCCCTGAAGCTCAGGCTCAGAACAAATGTACATATGTTTTACACATAAAGCATGGGCCCGATACCCCTGACCCAGAAAACTGCAATAACATCGTCTGACATTTTCTATCAGTCCACACAGCAGAAATGAGCTAAACTGGCACCATCAGTCTGTTGAAGAACCGCCCAGAATTCTCTAGAGAAGAGAAAATAAAATGCTAGAAAAGATTAAGTGTGGGGAAGAATCTAGAAAATTCTGAATAGCCGAGAGAATTCGGCAAAGCAAGAACTCTCTAGATAAGCTACACCGACTTGACGGAGAGCTTCAGCAAAGTGACAGAATTTACTGGAAGGCAATACACCTGTCGACTTCATGAGTCCACCGACATAGTGAGTCTATAAATAGGAGAAGTCTAGAGTTGTAGAATTGTAAGCCGAAAAGTGGTGTCCTAGAGTAGAAAAGGGCAAGCAGAAAAGGTGTGTCCGTGAGTTGTCTCCGTGTGAGTAGTGTAGAGGTGAAGCCGAATAAGGTGAAAAGTGGTGTGTGTGTCCGTGAGGTGAAAAGTGGTGTGTGTGTCCGTGAGGTGAAAAGTGGTGTGCTGTGTAGTAAGTGTAAAAAAGTGGTGTGGTGTGAGTGAACGTGAGGCAAAGTGTAAGAAAGATGAAGTGGGGTTTTGTTTTTTACGTGTAAAAGTTTTGTTTCAATTATTATAAAAAGTTTTTCTTTAAAGCTTTTTGGTTCACTTCACTCAACAATTCCTCACAAATTTCACTGTCTCATTTTTCTCTTATTTTTACATATTATATTAAAAAAAAACTTAAAAGCTCCGATCGTAAATTTTTGCATTTTTTCACGTAATTTTTTGCAAAAAAAATATTGTTCAATTATTTGGATAGTACGGTTGCAGGTTGTTCCCGCGACCCACTTTTTTCCTTCCCTGGGTATACCCTCGCTGGGTGTCTGTGAAAGTCTCGATGTCTGATCATAAGAGCCAGGTGTTGTTTCCTCTATTCAGAGATACAATATTATGTGGATTTAAATATCCACTGTATGGACGTTAACTTAGTCAAAGAATGAAAGAAAAAAACAACGAAGAAAAAGTTGATTGCCAAAATTTGCAGAACAAATGCAGGGTCGCTACCCCTTCCTTCCGCCACTGCCTCCTGCCTTTCTATTTTCTGTTTCTCACACCTCTCACTCTCTCACTCAGCCACTGCCGCAGGTCTAGGCACTCAGCATTGATTTAATTATATTTACAAATTTAATTATTGTTGTGATTTTTTGATGAATTTTATGAATTAGGAATATGTGAATTAGAGATTTGATGAGTTTTGTGAATTAGGGATTTTATGAATTTTGTGAATTAGAAATGTGTGAATTTTGTGGGTTGTTATGTTGTGGGTTGTTGGAAGTGCTGGGATAGTGGGATATGTTGTTGAATTTTTCATGAAAGGTTCTTTGGCCGAATGAGCAACTAACTTGAGAGTTGAATTTTTCTTGATCATCTCTTGAATGAAGGTTCCCGATTTTCAGCTCAATTAATATTCTTCTTCAAGATTCTTACCACTAGCCAATCATGGCCAGCTGCTTTCTTTTTGTCCTTCTAAGAAAAATAATAATTATCAATCGTGAACATTTATCATGGGTTTGCTTGGCGCTGGTACTAATAATATCACATGACAAGTTTGATGCAATGGTAGATCCAAATGATTGAAAAATTTAAAATTTAATATCCCCTTGAAAATGAGATATAGAAAAAGAAAGTTTAGGAATATATGCCCTGAAAATCTGTAGAGGGAGGGGGTCCATATTTTTGGCCTGAGGAAGTATAGTTTTTGAAAAGGTTTGGAAGTTTTGACTTGGCTCTCATTGGTTAGTCAATAAGGCTGGTCATTGGGAGGGAGTGAGAAACGTAGGCCAGAAATTTGGGTAAGAACTTGGAGATGATGAGAGAAGAAAGAAGCCTGAGATTATGATTAATCATGAGGCGGATGAGTATTTTGCACTTCTAGGTAAACAAATGTATCATTGCCTGGAGCAAAGGGAAGCACTAATTTTAGAACTTCAGCAATTGCTTGTTTCTATATTTTGACAACTGTTGTACTGTTTTGCTTTTGTGGAATTGGCTGCCATCTATTTTTTACTGTTTATTTGCATCTCCACGTGTTTATGAACATGAGACTTCACTTTGCATCTCCACATGTATTTGCATCTCCACATGGCTTTTAGTATCTGGAATATAATATATTGATACATTCACTTTATTTTATTTTATTTAGATAATGGATAAGTTTGTCACAAGAGAACGAAGTCGTTTTGTAACATTTTCAAAATATGTAAAATCGTAGGATGCAATTGTCACCTCTCAGTCGCAGTATATAACACGGTACATGTATTGTAATATTTTTAATGCTTTTAGTCTTTAATTTTTGATATTGTAATTGTAAGACAATTTTTAGCATTATAAAGGAAAAAAAAATTCTTGTCATTTCGTCTTTAGAATTCGACCCCCCTAAATTTTGGTCTTGGTTCCGCCACTGCAACCAAGCTTGATCCGCCCAATTTGAGTCCGATTGAAGTTGGCCGCCGCCAGTTCTTCCTCCCTATTTCGAGCGGTTCAGTCTGGTGGACGAGCTTGGACTTCCTACCATGGTGGCCATGCGGTACCCCCGAAATCAAACCCACCCGACCCATATACACCCCTAGATAAAAGACACAATTACTATGCCATGGAAATAGAGACAAGCAAACTAACTAATCAAACGCTTTGGGCCGAAATATGACAAAACCTCTTCACTACCAAAGTAAATTTGGAGGTTAGAATCCTTAAATTACAACATTAAGCATGTCATGATTGGATTATTGGATGGATACCGACAAGTCTGGATTGCAAAAATGTACTTTGCTATGTCAAGTTGGCGGGCTTATGCGACTGGTTGCTCAAAAGTTTGGAGAAATGTCTGATAGCAACAAATTACTGGGATCATTAACTGCCAAGTATTGACATTATTGCACAAAGCATCATTAAAACGACCGAGGAGCACTTCAACGCTTGGGACCAGCAGACGACACAGCAAAAATAAAACTGGAAAGCATCACCCCCTGATATATGCAAATGGAACGTGGATGTGGCAATCAGGCTGCAAGTCTCAGTTCTAACGGCAGTTTGCCACAAGTGGATGGGCGAAAAATTAAAAAAATAGGAAAACATCGCTTTGTGTCCCCAGACTACCAGACAAATAATAAACAGAACCCCAAATTATCATTCTTGACACATCAGGCTCCTCAACTACCACAATTATTCAAATCAAGCTTTCCGGTAGATTTTTCGTCTAAACAGACGAAATCATCGTCACGTGCACCGCACGTGATCTTCACCCTATGCGATCCGCTAAAATTACCACAATTATTCAAATCAAGCCCTCCGGTTAGATTTTTCATCTAAACTGACGGAATCATCGTCACGTGCACCGCACGTGATCTTCACCCTATGCGATCCGCTAAAACTGCCCCTCCACCCTAAAACACAAAGCACTGCCATCGTTTTAATTTTTCACCCTTTAACCTCGAAGACAGTCTTACTTTTTTAACCTCCACCTCAAAACGCATGCCTCATAACTTCTTCTCCGGTGCTCTCGAGTGACACCTACTCTTTTACTCTGTGTATGATTTTGTGCTCTTGGAATCTCGCAGTTACTCTCCTACTACTAGGCTCATCCTTTGTAACCCGGCTTTCAACCACCATGGCGTCATGATCCAACTACATCGACCATCTTATCCTGAGGACCGAAAGGATTGGATGGGGTGCCATACACATGAAACTCTCAAAGGTCCCCTTGAGCGCTGAGCCTTTCCTTCTCTCTCGTGGGAAAATCCTAACAAAGAAAACTTTCTCCATTCACACTGTCCAGAGTACTATGAAAGCTACAAGGGCGTCCCTGGATAGTTATATCAGTGAAGAAGCTAAGCCCAATGTATTTGTTTTCCACTTCCGTAAAAAGGACAGACTATAGAGAAACCAAAATTCAGTTGTGAATGGTTTCGAATGTTGTATTCACGTTACTATACAGGACCTGTCCTTAAGGTTGTGTCAACTAAAAACGATAAAGTGGGTACAACTAGTGAAAATCTATTGTTTAAATTTTGAATTGTCTGTAGAATAAAACTCTTTAGCTGAGCCACTTATCTTGGGTGACTGGTGGATCTTCTACACGCCCCAGCAAACTTAAGGGGAGGTCTCTAAGCTTGAGTTTGTTCCGTAGCAAACAAAATCTATCAAATACATCGCGGGCCTGCCCCAGTGGTTAGGGTTTACCGTATTTGTGTGGATTAGGCACACAGGTCACAGGTTCGATTTCTCACTGGGTGAATATTGTAACTCACTTGAGCGGGAGTCGTAGGGGTGTGGATGAGTCTGCGCTAGTTCCCTGAGGTTTACCTGTACGCTAGGTGATAAAATCTGGCAACGGATAAGGCCTTTTCAACAAATCAGCCAACTAATATTGGCTTGAAATAAATCTCACACAGAGCTTATCTTTGGCGATAAATTCCCTGACAAAATGGAAGTCAATCTCTAAGATAAGATTATCTTCTAGAAAGACACGATAAACACCAATTGACCAGCCCAATTTGAATTGGAATAGGCTTAAATTGAAATGAAAAAATTTCGAAAACAAAACACGCTATTGGGATCGGAGTTATTGGAAGGATATTCAGCTATAGAGCATTATCTTTTTCTTTTCTTTTTTAGTTGATCAGGGTAGCTAGAGGTTTGTCTAAATTAGTGATTTGCGTATATATAATCATGCCGCTTACAAAAATAAGAATAAAAAGCATATGCGATCATGCCGTCCCACATGCAAAGGACAATCATTGAGCCTAATTTTAACACAGGTAAATTCCCCATTACATGTTTCGACAAGTAGAGAAAAGGGGATAAGAACTTCCATTGATCTTCATCGAAGGTGAAGAAAACTTATGGCCCTATTGTGCACTTGTTCTTTGTTGAAGTCAATTACACAAAAACAAGTGTTCGAAAAGGTATTGAAGTGACTAACGAAACAGAGCTCGATCCAAGGCTGCTGGATCAACCTAAGTCCTGATTAAACAAAACTGTCGATCGTGTTTTTAATTCTTGATAAAAACAGAAGATAGAAACTGGATTTACCCCCACTTGTAATGTTTTGAGAGTCAGTGAGAACACTCGTGACCAACAAAGACGAATATCTCAATAACCAAAGAGCATGAAAAGATAAAACTCGTACTCGAAGCAAAAGACATAGGAATCTATGAATCTAGAAAATCGCTTAGCCCAAGAAATGGGGAGGTTGAATTAAATACAAATTTGATGACCGAGTCAACAAGGATATCGACGCACAAATGAAATATGATCATGAATGAAAGGAACCAGCGTCTGCAATCTGCATAACCAAATACTTCCAGCTCTGAGTGTATGTCGAAATGTATCATCAATCGGCTGCTAGAATGGAAGTTTGTTCAACCTACAAGAAACAGCATGGAGAAAACTTAGAAATTCGTTTCCCCACGAAACATGTTTGGCTCCAGATTTTGGATCGTCCTTAATTATCATAAGAACATCCTTATGGACCTTTCAGATGAACAAAACTGGTGTGTTTTTTTACAGACAATGCTTCAAACACCAGCTCTAAGCATAACACCCCAATGGGATGTTTGCTATGTGGTAAGTAAATTAGCTGCGATGTTCACCTGTTGAGTAGGCAAGTACTGGTATTAAGGTGAAATTTGTTGAATCTTTGAACGCAGGATTGAAGTAAACAGAAATGTGCCTGCTCACTTGAACAAGTTCGTGACATGAAAGAGGGCTAATTGGCTAGAATAGATGTTTTGAAGGACAAACTCCTGGTACTAGCCTGGATGGTCGCCAATTACCAGGATCTTAGATCCTAATGCAACAATCCTACGACTGTGCTTGACATATATTCTACAGGAACCTTTCAGGTACCTAGTTTGTGATATGATTAACTTCAAATGTTTTCATGGGTTTTTGTTCTTCTTCTAAAACAATTCAAGTTGTCTGCTAAAAAATCCCATCCAATAATATTAACTTCATCGCCTAATCTTTAGAAGAAAGACTCCGCTGCACACAAAAGCAACCAACCTATATACTCCAAGCAATTTCAACATGCCTAAAGAAGGCCAAAACAAAATCAAAAGCAGCGTAAGAAAGAGAGCCCATACCGAAACAAATCCAATGTTTCATTTCAAGACCATGAATTATCAAATGCAGCAGAAGTTATTGCCAGCGAGAATTCGTGGAAATTAATTCTTCCATCCCCGTCCGTATCCGCCTCCTTGATCATCCCCGTCAACTCCTCCACCGTAAGGGCATGCCCCAACTTTGCCATAGAGTGCGCCAACTCGGCTGCCGTGATAAACCCATTTCCATCTCTATCAAACATGCTAAAGAGTTGCCTTAGCTGGTCTTCTATATATGGAGACTTGGCAGGCAGAAGCTCCGGCGCCACAAGCGCCACAAATTCCGAGAACTCAACCAAACCGTTGCTGTTCTTATCAGCCTTTTGGGTCAAGGTTTCGAGCTGTTCCGGGCTTGGCTTCAGACCAAGTGATCGCAGTAGCGATCCTAGCTCAAGCTGTGTGAGACTCCCATCATTGTTCCGATCGAAAGAACGAAACATTTCGCGCAGCTCGGCGATCTGATCGTCTTCAAAATCAACTGGTTGCTTGTTGCTCATGTCACGAGACAAATCAATCTTTCCCTAAGATCCCAACTTCAATATCTCTCCAAAGTTTTTTCCTTGTACCCTCTATCAATGATACCAACCATGAATCACCGTCCTAAAGCTCCATTGTAATAAAAACTAAAGAATAGCCACCTTCTAGATCCAATATCATCGACAGAAAGAACAGATTTTAATTCTGGATTCAGATAGTACCCGTTATGCTTGTACTTCCTTCGATGATTCTGAAGGTTAGGACCGTATTCAGATCAAACAAAGACACAGACAGATCCTTTACTTTAATCTCTTTCGGAATGGATTCGTGAGAACCACCGAAGAGGTAACTCTGAAGTTTGCCCTTTCTTATCTATGTTGGCTTCGGAAAGTGAAATCACTTCGTCTTTGTGCACCTGAAGAAATTGAAAGATCCAAGATCTACTCGGATATCGTTATCCTTCCTCTTCTTAAGATGGGTTTTCCAATCACCAGCTAACCCGAAATTATCGGATCCGGTATTTGAATTTCTACAGAATGAAACGCGAACAAGGAACAAAGAGAGAGACAGAAGCCCAAAAAACAAAACAAGAAATGAACAAAAAGAAAGAAACCTGAAGGACCTCCTTAAATTCCTTCCGTCAAATAGTAAGTGTTGGATTAAAGGTCAACACGACGTGATTGATGATTGGTTTGGAACCTTTAATGACGATTTAGATTTTTTATCTTTTTCTCGGGCATTCCTAAGAAAATTTCAAAAAGAAAATGCTGGAGCCTAGGCGGGAATCCCGTGACTAATGCTCACGTCTTCCATGCCACAGGACTTTGTCAACATCCTTTTAAAGGCCGCTGCTGTGGATATGTGGAAAGTATATTATATAATATTTATTGCACCGTCTCTGAACTAAATGCTATTCTGCCATTTCTTCTGGTGAAGTATACCGTGTCATTCTCATTGTTAATGACATTAAATGACGAATTAGGCTAGACGTGCTTATGTTCTGGATCTTTCTGTTTTCTAAAGTTTTGCTTCTCAAGACTTCCAACTTTTCACGTATAAAACTCTGGATTTTCTTGTATTATTCCGTTGAATAACATAAAAAATAAAGAAAATTTTAAATTCCATTTGAAACAATTTAAAGAAATTTTACAAACAAAAAAACTCCGAGTGTGTGGGAAGGGCCTCTGTACCTCAGATTATTCAGTTTTTTTGTTCAGTAGTGGTCGCAATTCAACTGTCAAAATTTCTTTAAAAAAATAATTAAGCTTTCGACAACTATATTTTTTTTCTAAGCAAAAGTATTGAATGTATTAAGAGAATAATAGTCAGTACAAACAGAGTCACACCTAGAGGACCAGCAGAAAAGCTTAAACGGACCAGAAGTCCTACAATCAACGGATCAAAAGATCCGAGAACAGCAACAAAAGCTGAGAATAAACCAACCACAAAGGCGGGGTTACAACACAAACTGAAAAAGACCTCAAAGGTCAGGACAACAAAAACCAACAAGGACCACAAGGGTCCAGATAGATCGTCGCTCAAGACGACCGTAGCGTCAATCCGACTCCATCAGAGATATCTTCTAGCTTGAAAAGACTGCAAGAGGGTGAGAAGATAGGGCGACAACTTCGAACTGACGAGCAGAGAGGGGGCGGCGAGCTAACCGGCAGGAAGAGAAAATCGCTACGCGCGTGGGAAATAGGTGAGCACTTAAGAGCGCGTGTGCCGTCATGTGCCGGTGAGTGGCTGCCGGAGAGATGCTGACCAGGTCGCCAGAAGAGTACAAGGGTCCAGCTACAATAATACAAGAAGAGCTTTTTCTGGGAACTGAACATCTCCCTTACTAACACTTGATCATTTATGAAAGTAATTCATAAATGATGAGAGAAAAAAAAAAGAAAAAAAAAAAGAAATGAGGATGGAGGTCACCAACATATTAGGTAGAGAATATGTATCAAAATTCTCAATCTTCGGGTATTCGTAAATAGTTGGTGCAAAAATTTGACCCACTTCCCTCAACTAACACTTTGAGGAGCATAAGGAGCAACTTCTCCATAGTTGAAATTTAGCCAACGCGTCTAAGGGTGTGTTTGCAACATAAAATTTTACACCCTCTAAAATTTTAACACAATAAAATATTACAATATTATCTCTCTCTCCCCCATCAAATTATAACTTTTCACTACAAAAAATATAAAAAATTATCTCTCTCTTCATTTTTTCACTAAACTCAATACTTAAAATTTTAACAACACTAAATTTCATCCACCGGAACTCATTCAAACTCACTTTAACTGACTCAATCACCATCAATCTCTCTTCTTCTTGCTCCATACGACCATACCCACTCTCCAACCATGATAGCCGCTATTGACTTTGTCCGTCCCATGACTCCATCTCCATCTCCAATCCAATCTGAGCTCTGTTCTTCAATGAAATATGCCTGTGTACTAGTCCCTTTTTTTGTAGCGGCAAACTGAAAGAATTTATCCCTTGAAGGAATTCCAAGGTCTAGGAATTTCCTCGACACAAATCACTGTTTCTAGCCCAACTTCATTTACATATTTAATGAGGACAATTATTAATGCCAATTTACCAAAGATCATACAAAAGAGACAAATGTTTTGCAGGTTTTTTAAAGGCAATACAATGGAAATACATGACTATAGATGAGAGCACTTGTATTTCAAAGATGTAGAAGCTGTGGAAGAAAGACTTAAGCTTGTTTGGTAACTTGGTTAATGATTTTAAATACGTTTTTTTTTTTAAATATTTTTCTAATCCAAACATGATTTTTTTCACACAAAAAATATTACAATCTAAAAAAAAAAAAATTCTATCTAATCATTGGCCTCAATTTCTGTAAAAAAAAACAACAAAAAAGTAGAAAAATCCATAAAAAAAATCATCTCACAAAAATCTTCATCCAAATATACTTTTTTACTCTCACATTCTCTAAGAGAATAAATTTCAAAAATATTCTTTTTCCAAACATCATTTTTGTGAACCTCATCATTTTCACAAACATCTGTAAAAATATATCTCAAAAAAATTTCTTGATCATTACACAAAAAATATTTTCAAAACCAAACAACTTTTTAAGACGGAATCTATATGGTAGCCACATGTATTTTTTCTTGTGAAATCTTCAAAATACCCTAATATGGCGTAACCCAATTTTTTAATCTTTTTTTATTTCAATTTTATGGTTTCGGTAAACAAATTTATACCTGTGCATTCCCCGTACCATATTAGGTTTGGAAGGCAATTTGATCTTAAAATAGGGTTTCAATTCCATTACGAAGACAATATTTGGGAAGAATTCAAAGTTGAAACTTGTTCTCAATCCAGCACTCAGGGTTACAATTGAGGGCGTTTGATTGCCAAAATTGCCAAAATTTTGGGTCTGATTAAAAAACTACAAAATAATTAGTTTTCATTATAATATTCATTAAAATCTTATTTCTCTTTACTTTTTCATCAACTCTCATAAATTATCTTTATTTTTTCATCAATTCCCATACCCCAAAATTTTCACCACCCAAACATTTTCACAATCAAACACCACCTCGAACTTGGCCATTGGGCCCCGACAAAAATATCATGGGACTGTCAAACACTTACTACTTCTGCAGTTTGTTGTACACATAACCCAGAATCCAAACGGCTAGAAATCCACTTTCATTTTCTAACATGTATGCTCTCCCCCTTATTTAGAAAAAAAAAAATGTATGCTCTCCCCTTAACATGACAGCATACAAAAAGCAAAAAATGACAATTTTGGACATCCCTGCTACCCACTTTCCCTAAATAAATGTTGACCGTGTTAAAAATATGCCCTAAAAATTAATTATTTAGAATAATTATGAGATAATTATTTATCTTTTTATTGTCACGTGTATTTAATACTTATTGGGTATAATATTGTAACATAAAATGTTACATAGTTATATTGTTATGTAAAATTGTAGAAAAATCATGTCAATGATTAATGAATAAAAAGGCGAGGAGTCTGACTTTTCAATTCCTTGTTCACTTGATAGTTATTCTAAACCGATGTACATATTTGTGTACAAATAGGTTTACACTCATTGTGTCTCTGTTAAATAGGATGATGGACTTCATCATTGAGGTACTAACTTAAGCAGGCGAGTGAGTGCACTGTAAGAGTACATGCACTGTAAGAGTACATGCACTGAATGAGATCAAATTTGAATACCTTCTAGAAATAATTACTGCTGGAGAGAATGATATTCAACACAATTAGCTTATGGTATCCTTAGATCTGAAAAATTTATGTAGATTTGTTTGTGTACTTGTGTTTTGACCGAGTGATTTGGTGATGACCTTTCGAGATCAAATATTCCAGACAACATTGAGTCTTGTGCATGATAAATGGGTTTGTATGAATGTTTATCAAGGAATCCACCGATCTCTTCATGAGACAATATATTCAATATATCTGTATAGAATTTGACTCGAAAAGAAATATCTAGCCAGATAAATTTTGTAAAATTATTTTGGAAACACGAAAATCCAACAGGTTACAGATCATGAATTAAGAATTATATAAGCTAGGCATTTAATTATTCATATTATTCCAATCATATTGGCTCATGTGGAATATAGCATGATGAAGGATATATAAGTAAATAATTATTAGCTAAAGGGATTTCACGAAAATAGTCTCACTATCTCGGGGGGTCAATTATGATATGTTAATGGATATGATCAGAATTTGTAGAAGTCCCTAAATTCAGAATACATAATATAAGTGAGTTAATGAAAAAAGAGTTTTTATAATGATCATACGGCCGAGATTTGAGATCCCTAAGGAACACATGCACAGACACAATTGAAGTTTTAGAGTGAGCCATTACATAAACTCAAAACTTTCATTTGAGAGAGAGTGAGTCATCACGTGAGAAATAGTTTTTCTCTCTAAAATTTCTCTCTCTAGAATTTTCTCTCTAAATTGACTGGCAATTTGGGTATGGGGTCTAAATTGAGAAAATGTGTAAATTGAGGGATCGAATGTCTCAAAAATAATACATCGGGGAGTAAAATATAAATGACCCAAAGATAAGGGGAAAAATGTATTTAACCCTAAGAATAAAAAACAGAATGGTTGAGTGAGAATTTTTTGGTATTTTTAGTACTTAACAAATTTTGTTTCATATAAGTTTATTAAGTTAAGGTGTTAAGCTCTTTAAATAAATTAGGTGTACACGACAAAAAATATTAATTTGATATGAAAAGCTAATTTGAAGGAGATTTTATAGGACTTTTCATTAAAGAGATTGAATCAATTGGCTCAATTGGCGAAGACTTTATAGAGTTTCTTTGAATTAATTACAATTAATATCTTTAAATAAGGAGATTTCATAGGGTTGAACGGATACTTTATAAATACCACAAAAAATGAAAAGTTAATATCTCCTTCAATCAAGGAGATTTAATAGGCCTCCCCAATCAATACACTCTTTAATTGAAAAATTTTTAGGCTTTAAGATTAATTTTTCTTTAAATATACCATTAAAGAAAATTTTGAATTTGGGGCCTTATGCAACTACCTATGTTGCCTATAGCTGGTGCCGCCCCTGATTCAATCTGTTCATCCCATTGAATTCCCACCATCAATCTCCTCTTTTTAGACCATCTATTTGTCGTCCCATTTCACCTTCTGAAAGTATGAATTATTTCTACGCATTGTCCCTGATGGATTCGACCATGTTGTGATGTCGGTAGATGGTTATTAATGAAGGATTAATTGATCCACAATACTACTTCCAAGAATCCACATCGACCCCAGATTTGTTCGTCTCACACATGTGTGGCTACACTGTGCTTCATCCAACGGTTCAGACCTAAGGTTACATAATAACCTAAATTCATTTGATTTTGAGGATAACAAACCATCTGTTATTTAGATTTTCTACTCCTAAAAGTTTGTTTTTATTTATTCATAAATATTAATTTGACTATATATATTTTTTAATCAAAACAGCTCATTCATTAATAATCAAGGAGGTTTAAAGACCTCAGTTACGCACTCTAAAGGGCTAGTCAGACCCTCCGTAGAGGCAACAAGCCACCGAGCAGAGAGGTCAAAAGACCATACACAAGTCCATAAGGGGAAGAGAACCCATAAAAGATAGTAAGCTAAAATGACCAATGGAAAAAGAAAGTCGGTGGCGAAGGGCACCAACAGAGCCAATTGGAAGCAGAGAGGAATCAACCAAGAGGGAAAATGGCCAAGCAAGTGAGATGCGCATGGGCCCCCACATGTTGGTCGGTGCCTAGCAGAGCCAGAAAGAACCGCTAGGAGGAAAAGAGACCAACCCCACCACATGTGCTTGTCGAAAACCACCACTAGAGTACATATCTTGAAGGATAAGGTGCGAGCACGTGAGATCCGTGTGCACACATGAGACCTCATGCGCCGTTAGTTCAGCTCCAAGCAAGGACAGTAGCAAGTGCCTGTTGATGTTGAAGCCGTCTACGCCGGTCGTGGCTGCCGGAGACCTCCAAAGGGGTCAAGATCTATGCTTGAACTTTGCCGAAGAAAACTCCTAACAAGGAGCAGAGAAGAAGGGGTTTATTGGAGAGCTCAACCACTAGAAATATATCAGAGAGAATGAGGGATGCAAGAAAGGATGGGGCGCCTCCCGCCGTCAAAAAATGAAGCTGAGGAGGAAGAGAATTCTAGAAAGAAAGGGGAGCTTCTCTCTCTAGAAAGAAGGAGCAAATTTGAGTATATGTTTAAATCAAAGCATTTTTATGTCCATTTGTTATTTAAGATTTATGCATTATGTTTCATGAAAAGAATATTAAAAAATGCAAAGTTTAAAGTGATGTTTTATAGTATGATATGTTATGTATTTTCAAACTTTGAGGCCCAAAGTTTACAGAGATAACACATTGGTACTAATTGCAACCCATTGAGTTCACCCATTTTGGAAACATAGTGGTTTATTTTTTAAGTTCTTCCCGAGTGAATACTTGGACATGGCCAAGTAAGGGAGAATTTTACCCATAGTATTGGCTTAGTTTGGTTGATCCCCAAACTAAGCCATAGTATTGGCCAGGTAAGAGAGAATTATTCCCATAGGATTGGCTTAGTTTGGTTGCAACCCATTGAGTTCACCCATTTTGAAAATTGAGTTATTTATTTTTTAGGTTCGTCCCGAGTGCATACTTGGACATGACCAGGTAAATGAGAATTCTACCCTTAGTATTGGCTTAGTTTGGTTGATCTCCAAACTAAGTAGCAACTGCACAACCCTTTCACATGGGTAAACGTGACCTACAATTATTGTTAAAGATATTTTCTATAGTATTATTATGAAAGATAAAATTTGTTTTTACAGTTATATGGATTGAGAGTTACAGTTTCTATTGATTTTTACTTCTTAAATGAGGCTTCTAAAGTATACCATAGCATAATAATTGTGCTTACTAACTTGTCGAATTCACCCTTTATATGTTCTCTCTTTTCATATGATATTTATGAGTGTGTCGAGAGTTGTGTTAAATGGGGCCTAAATGGGTAGCTGTGAGAAAACTTGGAATTTCTGTTAGAGCGAGTATTTTGTTTATAATTTTTCTGTTTTTGAAGAGTTCTAAATAAAGTGTTTTTTATTCGATTGTTTCGAAGTTTTAAACATGCATTTGTTGTCAAGATTGTTTATTTTATGATAACTGATTTCAACCTTTAATAATCGCCAATTTTCACTGGTTTTACACATAAAAGTAACTCCTCACCACCGAGGTTCGGGGGATTACATAGAAGACTCTAACCGTAAAAATATGTGTGACTTTATGTTGAAATAGTCGACTAAACCACTTAAATGTGTCGACTGCATGTTGAAAAGATTAAACCCATAAAAATCAAAATCAAATTTACGAAAAAAAATGTGGACTATAGTTCCATATGAGTCTTTGACTGAAGATCTTTTTTTATAAATTTGAAGAGTGCATACAATTAAGTTTTGATGAGTGAGACTTTATTTTTTGTGGAGCCTAATTATTTAATCCACAACACTTATTAAATTTTTAATATAAATACGTAAATCATTAAACATATCGAACATCACAAAATATTTTTATGAAAATATTTTTAAAAGGATAACTAAACACCAAAAAGTGAATTTTTTTCCTGAAAATACACGATGTCAAGAATTTCTTAAAAAATTAACTACTTTTTTACCAACTCCAATATATTTTTACAAACTATAATAACCTTTTCACCAATTCCAATTGTATCTACTATGAGACCCCGAGCTTTGCTTTTGCTATTTTTCTATGTATTCGTTTTAATTTAACTCAAGGGGTCATATTTTTTGCCAATGTATGACTCAACTTTGATACTTATGGTATTTCATTTTAATTTCCTTTAAAGAATTTCACTATTGTTGTGAAAGTTTATTAGTGCAAGTCTATTGTTATTATTTTTCCTAAGAGCCGAATTTTTCAAAGTAGATTTCTTTTATGAATTTATTTTTCCATTGCTTATAATTATACTCCATAATTCATGAAGTTAGATATATGATGAGAAATTTTATTTCTCATTGCTGAAATTCTCTAAGTAGAAACCATGGTATAAAAATCTATAGTTATGAAATCATGTTGAGTATATAGATTATTATGTGCCTTTATTAAGTAGGCTTAAGCATCATTAGAAAAATTTAAGTGATAAGTTATTAAGTTTATAAGATAGCTTGATAAAGAATTTAAAAGAGATAAGTCAATGTGCTTATCATAGTGATAAGCTAGAGAGTTTATTAGGGAGATAACCTATTGCGATTATCAAAGAGATAGGTTAGAGTGTTTATACTAGAGATAAATTGATATGTTGTTGGTGATAAGCTAATGTACAAATATTAGAGATAAGCCAAGGTACCTATGTGATAAGTGGTAGGTGAAATGAAAAGAAGAGAAAAGTAAATTAGAGGAGAAGAATTTCGTGCTAGACAAAGTGGGAATTTGAAATAGCTATAGGGTACATCACGTGAAGGCTTAGAAAGCAAGGAAAATAAAAGAAGACAAAACATTTAATGTGCTACCCATCCAGCCAATGGCTGCTGTCGATGGAACCAAGGGAAATTTTCTCCTTGCTCATAATCTTGGCCAAGTCCATTTGACCGAACTCTTCACCCATCTTTGTCTTTCACGCCAAACACATCAACTGCACTTCACTTCCTCATTTCAGCTTGCCTTTTCTCTTGTGACTGAAACTCTCTATTCTTGCTCAGCTTACTTTTCTTCTCTAGTGGTCGAATCTTTCCCTTGCTCAGCTCATTTTCCTTTTGACAGAAACACACACCACTTCAGCTTGCTCTCGTTCTCATGGCCGAACCACTTCAAGCTCCAAGCTTTGCCCTTGTTCTTTCTTCAAGCTTTTTCGGCAGCTGTTTATCTCTTTTCCCTCACTTCAAACCTTCATCTTAGCACCTATAAACACTTATCTCAGCCCTTGAAACCATCCAAGTGAGAGAAACCGAAAGCTTAAGGAGTAGAAGTTTCTGTTGTTTAGCCGAGTGCTAAAGTTGGTGGTAAAGGTAAAGATTTAGTCTTTGCGTGTGCTGTTTTGATTGTTTTCCTCCATAGATTCTGACCCTAGATACTTTTATGCTAGGTGCTCTCTTCCCTAATCAGCTTGTGTTCAACACCAAGGTAAGGCCGAATATGGTTAGTAGTTGAATATGTTGATGGTCGAACCTTGCATGTTCTGTTTCTCTTTGATTTGGCCAATATCTTTTGCTGTCATTTTGTATATATTTGTTAGATCTAATAGGTTGGGTCTACTGGAATTATGGTTGGGATGTGGTTGTTGGAGGAAGGGATAAATTGGAGGTGGAATGCATTCTTGCTTAAGGAATTCATGCATGCTTTGTGTATTGTGTAGATCTGGACATTCTCTTTTGAAATTGCATACCTAGATTGTGAAATTTGTTGCTGGAGGTTGGGATTATGTCTTTGGTTTGCATGCACATAGGTTGTTAGTGGCCGAATGGCTTAGAAGTGAAATCTAGGTTGATGGCCGAATGATTGGAGTTAGAGAACCCTAGGTTTGATGCTATGGTTTGACTTAATTTTTGCATGCAAATAGATATCACTAAATAGATGGAATGGAGGTTCATTAATGGCATTATGAGTGTTAAGTTAAGATGGAAAGAAACCCTAGGTAAAACTGGATTAGCAAGTGAGAATTTGATTGCAAGTACATATGTAAATGCCTAAGGCCGAATATATAGAAGTGCAAAAAAGAAGTTTTATTGTGTGATGTAAAACTTAAGTATCATATGCTAAGAAGGGTGCCATGGGTTGGATAGTAGATGGAGTAAATAATCATGGATTAGCCATGATTAGGGTTGGATAAGATGAATTTATAAGTTATCACAGAATGGACTTTATGCATAAAGTAAAGAAGATGCCAACTTAGGTTTATAGCACTAAATAGGTTGTTGTTGGAGTCTTGATTAAGATATGGAAATAATTGGAAGGAAGCCATGAAAGTATGTTAATTAGGGCTTTGGTCAGCAATCTATCTTAAGGGATTAATGTGAAGAGGAGTAAATCAGCAAGTGTAGAAGGTTAATTGGTGAGATTTGATGGACAATAGGTTTGATATAGTTAAGAGCAAGGAAATGGAGTTAGACACTATACGAGTTGCTGTTTTGAACTTAGGATTCTATGATGTTATGATGATTACTTTTCTTCAAGTGTTTTATGAAAGTTTATTAAATTAACCATTTGAAAAATAAAATAGTATTTTCAGATATGTATCTTTGGTAAAACCGAAACTATTATAAGTATTCTTTGAATGTTTTTATGATTAAATTCTTAAGCATCTAAGAGGTATTTGAATCACTTGTAGGCGACCTTCATACCAATACTCAAAGGAGGCCAAGGTATGTGGAAAGTAAGTATAAACTTACATTTTTGCGAAACTGGAATGATACGCTGCATAGTTTCATGAATAAGCATAACATTTCAAGCAAGCATGACATGACAAGAGCATTGCATGATTTTCTAAAGAGATTTTTATGCAATGACATATTAGAAGTTTTATGATAAGTCAAGTCAAGTTAAGGGCTCTGGTTGGTACCGTACCATCAAGATGGACTCCCATACCGAAGGACGAATGCGAGAAGGTTGGGTGAATCCTAAGAGGTAGTGCAACCACACTGAAGGACAAATATGAGAAGGTGTGGACCTCCAAGGGTCGTATCTAGCCACCAGGCCTGGGCCACTTCAAGGGCTAGTTCGACCAAATGAAATGTCCCCAAGGGTAAGGGAGACAGTTCCGATGGGAACGCACAACCCTGACTTCAGGGGTTAAATGGAGCGTAAGTAGCCCACAAGTCAAGAAGGAATTAATCTAAACGCCAGCTTTTCCCCATTACCAGAGAGCTCTTGCTATTGGGAACCTCGAATTCCCTGTCACTGTCGTTCAACAGATGATCAGGTCCGCATTCTCTCTCCAATTCGTCTTTTCCATCCGTGTATGAAGTCCGTACAGAATATTTATGATCACTGACGTTGTATGGTGCTTGTTGCAGGATGTATGATTTTGACGGAAATGGCACTATGAGCTTAGATGGTAAGCGAATTTTGAAATCTCATGTAACTATCATACTATTGATAATCTTCTTCACTTTGATTGGTTTTAGTGCGTGCTTAGACTTGAGTTCTAATTTGGTTTGAATTTGGCTCTTTCTCAGAATTCGTTGCACTCAACAAGTTCCTTCTTAAGGTGTTGGACATTTCCAAGATATCACTTTCCTTATTTACTTGTTTATGTTCCTTGGAAAATAAATTTTTTTAGTGTTAACGGGCAACTCTTGCTAGGAGTTTCAATGGCTTGTAATTTATCTCCAGTTTCATAAATAAATTGGATCAATATGTTCCATGTTACTTGTCAGTGTGCAAACGCTTCATACAACTGCTTTCTTTCCTGTGCAGGTCCAACAAGCCTTCTCTGACCTAGAGAGGTGAGTTTCTTGGATTTCAACATTTCGTTTCAGAAGCTTAGTCAGTATATGCTCAACATCATATTAGCATTTGGCATGTGTAATAGTGTGGCATAACTAAGTTTCATCCTTAGCCTTAACCATCTTGTCCTATTTGCTCGTTTTTACAGGGGTCGTGGATATATTGTTCCCAATGAAGTGTACGAGGTATTTTTTTTCCGTCTAGATATGTATCCAAAATTTGTTGGATGAATAAACAAGGTGACCTTGTATCTCTGTTGGTTTCCATTGATGAGAAACCCTGTAATTCCCCTCTTCTTCTTTGCCAAAATATGCTTTTATATCAACTTTTGAGACATTGGTTACAGGCTTTGGTGAAGATTGGTTTCTCATTGGACTCTCCTGCTTTTTACACAGTTTGTGAGGTAAAGCTTATATCTTGACAAACAAGAATACAAACTTCTGTCATGGAAAATGATGTGCAGAACCTTTAATCTAGGGTCTTGTTTTTCATTCTTTTCCCCTCTCCTCCCCGGTTGCTAAAGCATATGTTTAGGAAGTTTTATCTCTTTAATAACATAAGCTTTTGGACCAAAGATACTCAAGGATCTGGAATGATAAGGTTGTAAATGCATTTAGTTGGGCATTGATCTATGCACATCAGACAAGCACATGTGACATTCATTCGAATGAGTAGACAACATTTTTTATTGCTTACGGAGGCAGCATTTTTTATTGTTTTTGTGCTGCTGTGTTGTGTTCATTGATGTTGTAATTGAGTTGACATTGCTGAAGCAGTTCCATTTTGTTGTGAAGTGCTTGTGTAGATTAATTGCACTAGGGTCTTCTTGTTTGTTTCACATAATTTCTTGTTCTTGTCTTTGGTATTTGTACTATAACAAGTAGAAATTGCTATTAAGGCCAATGTCTTGCGAGATTAACTTAATTTTACTGAGATAGTGTTTTCCTGGATCTGGTTCATGTCTGAAGCAAGGATACTGATGATATAATGCATATGTAGTATACATGAGATGATAGAATTATGTCTGCAAAATTTGTGTTGTGTTTAAAGTCTTTTTGTCGCCTCTCTCCTTTCTTCAGGTTGGCAGCACTGGATTTTCAATACATGCAGCAAAGAAAGCAAATGTATATCTTTAGTTATTGGACCTGGCGCTGGATACAACCTGGTAAGTTATCTAGTTAGTTCTGGATTTTTTAAGAGTACTTAATACCATGTTTTGTCATGAAGAAATCATTTTCTAAGGTAGTTGTTTGTTTCTCATCTTTGTTTCAATAGTTTCTCTTTTCTAGCTGGTCACGTAGAATTTTATTTTTTTTGTTCTTGTCTTTGATATTTGGTTGTTCTTGTCTTAGCGAACTTAGCGGAATTCCGCTATCCGCTTCCGCTAAGTCCACTTCCGCTTCCGCTAAGTTCGCTAAGAGTCGAAAGCGGAAGCAGACTCTATTTTGGCCATCCACTAGTTAGCGGACCGGATGTCGGAATGTCAAATTCCGCTTCCTAATAGTCTGTTATTCACCCCTGCTTTCGGGTATTCTTTCTTGGGTAACTATACTTCTAAGTGTTTTTGGGACTATTAGCGTGGTTTTTTGACTGTCGCTTTAGGTGGTTTTTTGGGATAAAAATAATATTAATATTTTTAATAATTAGAGTGTAAACTATATTTATTCCATAGTAATATTATATATATAAAGCGACATTACATTGTACCACTATTATTTACTTGCCAAGTCGTAGATTGAACAAGTCTCTGAAAATTGATATAATATTATATTAATGTGACGTAATTATAATACAACGACTTGGGGTGCATTTCGAAGAGAACCAAACCGAAAAGCATCCAAAGGATCTTCTGTTGTTTAAATTCTTCTCTACGAATTTTTCAAACAGAATATTCGAATATTACAATATTATAACTTTTGGGCTTCGAGTTGGGTCCTTGAAGCCCGGCCCTTTTAGAACCGATCGAACGAGGCAACGGTTCAGATCAACCTGAAACAAAAACAACGGTCACGATGACGCCTGTGATCGGTTTTCTAACCTCTTAGCTAACAAAATAGAACCCTGAAAACGCCAGTGCGTTCGAGGGGTTTTCTGGCCGCTCCAAAGTCCAAACCAGAATCCATATTACTTGCGAGAAACGATAAACAAATACTGTTTTTTTTTTCTTTTTTTTTTCCCCTCCTTGGCAAAGTAGTAAACGAGTTCAAAGAGACTAACACAGAAGAGGGAGAGAGAGGGAGAGAGAATGGTGCTGTGGGAGATCACGTTGGCGACAGCATATTTCTTGGGGCTGAAGCGAACTTTCAAGCTCGCTTTAAGGATTCAACGCAAGGTTATTAGCCCTAAGCACCCTCAGATCCGCAAATTTCTTCAAAGGTATTTCTTGGGTTCTTTTTCTTTAATCATTGTTTTTTAAGAGTTGGGTGTTGATTCTATTTCTACTCGACGTTTCTAGGCGAAGGACAGCCACCTCTCCTGTTTGTTTTGTGGATTTGTTGAATCTAGAGTGTCAGAACGAACTCTGTAGGATCGTATATATGATCAACTCCGAATATGAATGAGTGGTTCTTGTACCATGTTTGTGCTTAGATAATAGATTGCATGAGGATACTCTGTGTGTTTCTAGGCATGCATACGTTTGATCTTAATTGTAGAAAACAACCCAACAAATAAAAAAAGACACACTATTAAGAGTGTTTGGATGGTCAGCGTTATTTCCAGTTGCTTCTCTTCTTATTTGTTATTTTCTTGATTTGAAGGTCTTAAAACGCTTGATGTTCTTCTAAAGAGGCATTTCGGGTCTTTATATTTTAACTAATGTGAAGTTCACATTGATATTTCCGCAAAAGTACTCCCCCATCGGTTGTCTTTTGGACGTCCCAACATACCAAATTCCAATGTTAGCATTGGTGGCTCTGCCTGGCCTCTGTTTTTTTAAATTTGAAACTGTATTATCTTACAAAGATTTCTTAAAAAGTGGCTCCTTCAGAAGATTAATTAATATTAACATGGAGTAATTTCATAGGGAAAATTGCGAGTGTAACTACATGAAAGTTTCTGATTGTATCCGTGTTTTGATTTTTGGACATGGAGAAGCCGTATGGCTCAGCTAGCTTCTGTGGGTGTGGGAAAGGACTAAACTTATCTTCCACTGTAGTTTTTATCTCTCATCGCCTTCAACATCACTATTTTATGTATGGTCAAACTGATGTTACGAGGACCACAGGCTTTAGGTGGCTTTCTTTCTCCTACAAACCTTATAGTTTCCTCTTAGAAACCCTCCTCGCTCCCATTTTTTACCATTGCCTTCTCCACCATAAATCCTAGATGAAGTCCTGAAGTACCTACTGTCAAGAAATAAAAATCATGCAACCTGGCCTACCTCGTAACTCCTATTTTCTAGGCACTCCAAAACTGAAAAATTCACAATCTTTCCTCTAAGCATTGCTACCAATTAACCTCACCCTCTTGTTGCAGTATTAACTTAGCCCGTTAACGAAATCCCCTCCTATGTTAATCTCATATACTGAACATTCCTTGATCTTATACTAGAATGATGTATCTTTGATGTTGAACATTAAGTTCAGGACGTGCATAAAAGATTAACTATCTGGATTCACGTGAGAGGTATATGAGGTTAAATGTATCTTAATTTCATCAATCTCTTTCATTCTACAAATTAGATTAGAAGGTCATCTCCATTATTTATTATTGTCTTCGGCAAGGAAAAAATAATTCCTAGTTCTTGGGAAAAGTTTTATAAGCCCATTACTTGTAGATCATTACCATGGTTTTGGTACACTGATAAACCTATGAATTACCTCTATATTAGTTATGTCCGAAAAATTGTCAGGGTGAACAATACTTGCATATCTGCAGAGCCCCTAACTTAACCCTTGTCTCATAAAAATTGGTTTCCAATTTATTCTGGCATTAGTGTTTAAATATTCTGCTACAGATGCATTTGTTACTAGTTTTGAACTACTGTTATTGCCTCTATTTTATCTTTGAAAATTATTCAGTTTGCTGGTGGTTGTAGTCTGAAACTATAAGCAATGACGTGGCCTGGACCTTTTTTTTTCATTTATGTAAACCATTTTTTTTTCTTTCCCTCCTCTGACAGACGAACGAGAGCTGTATTTGATGTAGCCGTCAAAGTTTACCATAACATACAGGAGAGGGACATTGAAGTTGGTCGGAATCTTGGTAACTCCATTCTGCGATGGCTTGACCGAATGAAACCATCAGCTCAGATTCGCGGTTCCTCTCATGGGAAACCCCCTGGCTTGGATATGACAAAACAGGTAAGCAATTCCAAGTTGAAGCCTCCTGCGGGAACCCCAGTATCAAAAAGTCAGGATACTTCTAGGCACCTGTTTACATCAGCAAGAAATATTCTGCCAAGGCCTTTCCCAACCATTTCAATGATGATGCGGCCACCGAAGCCTGCTGGTACTATGACCCACTATAGGCACTTCTCCGGGCCCGAAATTTTGAGATCAAATTGTGCCACAGGTTGGATGGAAGGAGGTCTTCGGAAGGACATAGTGCAGTGGATGCTTCAAAACTGATTGTGAAAGCTCTGTTGTTTAATAATAAGAAAAGGTTGCGCCTATGAGATCACAAGTTCTGTTTCTCGGTGGAGCAAACTTTTGAATTGAACTATGAAGGAGGTGGTTTTGGTTCCTGAGTTTGATTAAAGGACAAATTTATTAGGAAACTGAAGGCTAGGAACATTTTTATTGTTCATTGCCACCAATGTTTTAACATTTTACATTATCTTTCCACTTTTTTCTTGTATAGTCTTTTGGGGCTCATGATGTGAGATCTTGCATTTGCTTGACATCAGAGATGACTGGTTATTTGTCAATAAGGAAGATGGCTTTTATTTTCAGATGAATGTCGTTTTCTTAAGAGTAAAACTGTGGCAGCTGCGAGACTAAACCAGCAGCCTTACCATGGAAGAACCAAACCGGCAGCTAATGCTGTTTGGTTAGCTCGGATTCAAAACTTTACCCTGCTGATGGAAAGAAATAATTCTCTAAGTATATGTTTGTCATTAATCTACATGAACTCAAAATTGTGAGATTAAGATCAAAGTTTGTCATTAATCTTCTCCTAAGAAAAGTAATATCTAAAGTATCCGATAGAATCCACCTCATACAATGCATAAGGTCTTTGGAGCAGTTCTACTAAGGGTTTATTTGGTTATGGGTTCAGGTTCTCTTTACGGGGTTCAACCATGTTTTGAACCCAAATTGTTGAACCAGCTTCTGGTTGGGTTAAAGGCTACTGTGACACGCGCACGTGTCATCTGCTAATTGGCAGGCACAAAAGTTACGGTTAACGTTTACCTCCTGTTTTTTTTTCTAGTAACTTGGGGAAAAGAGGCTAGGCATTCGACCCCAGATCAGACTCTCCCTTTAGGGAGGAGACGCCAACTGAGCTACAAGCTCACTGGCAGTTAACGTTTACCTCCTATTCCGTCAAAAAAGTAGTCATTGAAATCCGCTCTAACGTAATACAGATTCTGAAAAGCCTTAGGTGTAACTACTCGATTTTGTTGAAGAACAAATACAAATGAGTGAACACAATGGAACGAAAACGTAGTTAGCCTATCTCTCCCTCCACTCCCTCTCTAAACTCCCTGCGCACAGGCTGAGGAGAAAAAGATGGCTGAACAGATTCATAGCTCTCAAAGCTGAGGAGAAAAATAAGCCAAAAGAGCGTCGTCCCTTCCTTGCCTCTGAATGCCCAGACCTTGCTGAAGCCGACAAGTGGCGCCAGCAGATCATGCGCGAGATTGTACGCAAGGTTGCAGAAATCCAAAACGAAGGCCTTGGGGAGCACCGCCTCTGAGACCTCAATGACGAGAGGGAGGGGAGGCCAGAGTTTGTGGCTCACGTGCCATTACCAGATGAGAAAGAAATAGAGGCTGGTGTTGGAGAACAAGAAGATGGAGCTTTTGAGTAAGTATGTGAGTGAGGGGTTGTCAGAGGAGAAGAGTGAGGCAAAGACCAAAGTCTATACGTAATATTCAGCGCTAGGTCCGATAAGGCTTGACTTTTTGCTTCTGGAATTCTTCGGAGCAAATATGTTTTGTATACTGACTTTGAGCTTATTGAGGGAACTAGCTACCTTTTTTTTCTTTTTGGCTTATTAGGATTTCAGTTTGTTATGAACTTATGCGTCAACATCTATATATTTGTTAGTTAGTCAAGATTGTAATGCTGATGATGTTCCTAGATTACTTGTTCATTGTTACAAGTTCGCAAATGATATTTCTATTGTAATATTGATTTCTGGCTTGAGAAGAAGAAAAAAAGAACACAATGGAACAAAAATTTTTCTTTCCGTTTTCTTTCATTTTTTTCCTTGTCTCCATTTTATCTTCAACCAAGTACGTGAAGTACACCAGTAAGCACAACTACGTTCTCATGCGATAACGAGGTGACGAAGCAATTTAAACGATTCCATCATCGCCGATGAGTTTCGCAGAAATCAAACTGATTTCTAACTCATTTGATCAGAGTAAGCAATTGATGAAGTCGACAACGCAATGAAGGAGGTGAATAAAGAGATTGCTTACTTTGAGATTGACCATGAGAGAGAAATGTGCACACACACAGTTTACTTCCCCTGTCTGAGCCAAAGTTTATTGAGGAAGGAAAGAGACTTGGTTAGAGAGAGAACATGTGTGTGAGAAAGAGAGAGACAGGGAGAAGTACAGAGTGGGTGACAACGTCATAACGTTTGGCGCATTTAATGTAGACGTCGGGTGAGAGTTTGAGCGTGTCAGGTGAGAGAATTGTGGTAGGTGCGCGACAGAAAGGCTAAGTTGAGCTAGGTCCAACTCACGGAACCAGAACTAGAACCTAGACCTGACCCACAACTACCTTGGCTCAATGCACACAGATTAGCTCAAGCGAATATTTTCTTAAGGTGACCTAATTTACATATGTAAATAACTTTTTAAAATTTTAAAGATTATCATTACAAGAAATAAGGCCAACGGCCACACGTTTTTAATTTGTTCCCAACCTCTCGTCAGTGAAGCTACACGTCGTCCACAACAAACCAGATCCGTGTTTTCTGGTCAGCGAATCGTCCAAATGAAACTAAAGATAAAACAAAAAAACAAAAAAGAATCCCCCAAATTAAAAGTACTGTGGCCCTCAATCTCTCTAGCGACGCATCCTTGCAGAGGTCGACGACTTAGGCAGCCGTGATTTCTTTGTTCCCCGGTCACCATTTAGCTACCGTCTGGATCCGTCTCCACTACTGTCAGTCTTCTTGCTCTACGATGAATCCCATCGTAGAAAATGGAATGTAACTGTTGACATTCGGGGCTTGTCGCTAGTGCATATTGGTTTCAGTGATGACCCGTAGGCAAAGGATAATCTCGTCTCATTTGCATAAGTCCCCTCATAAGGTAGGTGCTACAATATTAACAGATTAGAGATGAAATTTCTCTGGTAAATCTTTCTCGTTCTTATACAAACTGTCATTTTGTGGGTGTTTATATCCTCTTCGTACTGGTCCTTTTGTCTGTTGATGGACGATAATATCGTTAACACCGTAAGAAATGTATTGGTTGATAGAAAATATGATCGACATTCCTCATGAAATCAAATAGAGGATTCTGGTATATGAACAAAAGTATATTGGCTGATTATCAGCCGCTGATAGAAAATATGACCGACATTTCTCCTCTCTAATAGGCAGAGAATGCCAAATTTTGAAGAAGAAACCCAACCAAAGACCAAATCAGAACCATAGCTTTACCTTAGGACTGCATTGTTATTTGCATTGGTTGTTGTTGTAAACCATAGGAATCCATGAATGGTTGAATACCGCCGTCACTCTCCTAGACCCAGAGAGCATACTAGGTGCTTATGAGTATTACTCTGAAGATCAGAAACTATTACAACATCATGTGTATTCAGCTTTCTCTCCATCCAACCATCATCTCCATGCATCATTCCTTTTTGTATTTAAAGGACTACTAGGTGTTTGCTTTTCTGCCATTTGTGATCTTCATCATTACTTAAAGGACTACATTTAGGATGCCCCTGCAAGAAGTCATCCATGTCACAGAGAATCAGCAGTGAAAGGTGAGGTTTATACGAAAACGCAATTCGGTAAAAACTGGACAAAATAGGATATGTATGGGAGAAAAAGTAGAAAAAAGAAACTGAAATGAGAGCTATGGAGCTAGATATCATGTCTATACAACAAACTTTTTATGACATTTTCTTCAATTTGTTAATTTCATTTACATATAAATTTAGCTTGGAAGGAGTTTGACAATGAAATTAAGAACTAACATGACTGATCGTCTACACCATTGTCTTTTTCTGAGTGCCTTCCTATTTAGATCCACCTTCTTCATCAAGAAGTTCAACTGCTTCTTCAGAATTTTCAAGTTCCTCACTCGGAAAAATGATCACTTTGCTTGGAAAGGAGATCGACTTGTATAGTCACGATTCTTTCAGTCGTCTGGTTAGTCGAGGTTACCATTTTAGAAAATAAAAATTTAAGTCTTCCATATTTTTGTTTTTTTGTTTTTTCTCCCTTTGCCTTGAAGATATGGAGAACAGTTTCCTCTGTTTTATCTTTGATCAAACGGGAAGGAAATGATGTTGTAAGAGCTGAAGAGACCAATAAATGATTCAATTCAAGATATTACGGGAGTTCTAAACTAGTTAATTCGGTGTGCAGTCAATTTTGTGCATTGATCTGCTCCCAAGACAAATTGATGCATGTGATTGAAAGCTTACAACTAGGCAACGCCCAAAACAGGTAGTGTATTTAGGCTTGTTAATTTGATAAGAGTACTCACAGGAAATAAAAAATATGAATTACATAAGAAAACTTGAGATCCCATGATGAGGTCCTTTTCAAAGTTGACAATTACAGCAGCCAACGAAGTTAGCAATGATACAACTGAAATTAGCTCTGACGCTTTGTCTGATGATGATTCACCCAACATCCCAAGTGGCGATGACTTAGACTCCGATTTGGATGTTTAAGCTCTGGTTGGTCATGTTTATGGGTCAGAATATATATGTAACCTATTTTTTCTCTCTGAAAGAATATTACAGCTAGTGTTTTTGCTCCCTGATGCTATTTCTTTTGAATTCTCCCATTATCACAATTTTCTGAACATTGTTATGCAGATCAAGGATGGTTTTGGTGAGGGAAAAGATCTTGTTGCTTCCGTGATGGTCTGTGCGCCATGTATGGGGTAATAATTTGGAGGAACACTTCAAGTCTAGACAAGGACTTCAACTGAATCAAATAATAGTAGCTTACTTTAAGGGTCTTGTGTGAGTTTTGAGAACCGGGGTCACTAAGTTCAGAGACATGCTTTTTAGAAATGTGGCCTCCATCTGTCACTGAGATGAAGATAGGTAATTTATTCTGGCAAGAAAGATGCCAATGATTCAGACCTTATATGTTTTCAGAATACATGTGGAATAATTATATACTTTTAGCATGTAATTGGATTGATCTTCTGCAGAAAATTAAACTACTGAGGCCAGTTTGGGGTTCTAATTAATTGAAAGCGGTCGATCGATGGGTACCATCATAGATAAAAAGAGGTCACTGTCAGTGGACAATTATATGACGCCGCTACACTTTTTGCTGCTACCAATCAGTGATTAAAAAGATGGAAACATAACAAGTAACTGCAAGAGTATAAATCACAAAGAGAAACAACAACAACAAAGAGGAACTTCGCTTGAGACAAAAACAAATGAGTACTAAGTAATTAATTCCGTTTCCTGCTATTTTTTTTTTAAAAAATGAAAATCAGCAAAGACTTATGTTAAAGTGACTTGTAAATTGAAATAGTCATGTTTTCATGTTCGATATGCTATTTTGTTCTCTGAAATCTCCTTGGGAGTAAAGTATGAAAGTAGCAAAATAGTTGGGAGAATGAAATGAACCTTAGTTTCGCAGTAGACTTGAGAAAGCTTTAAATTCTCTGATTGTGATGATGACTACAATTTGTTTAGTTAAGTGCAATCTCATCCATCCGAGCACTGAAGTCTAGGTTAAAGAATCCTTTTTCTTTTAGATCTAACCCCTCAGATTGTGAAATGCTTCCAAATTTGCTCGACTCCTGAATTTTTTAATGATGTTTTAAAGCTTCAAGGAAAAAAATCCCTTAAAACTTTCTCAAGGCGTAAGCAAATGCCTCAATGAGAACCATGGTCTTAGGAAATCATTTTCTGCACCCATCTCTTTTATGGTATGGTTTGCGTTCCATCAAATAATTAGAGAAGGTTATAAGAGAAAATAGAGTAGCCTATGGGCATTAACTCATATCCGAAGTGTTAGCTCTTTTGATCTCAAGTTAACTGATATTTTCAACTACGGATATGTAGATGCAGATATGTTTAGTATCATGGCTGAACCATGAATGAAATGCTATTGTTTCGGAAATGTGATAAACATCATGTTGCAAGCATTTATGTGACAAAAATAAAGGACTACTAATTAATTAATTCTGTTTTCTGCTATTTATTTTTTTTATAAAAAAAATTCGTTTCCTGCCAAGTCAATAAAAGTTTTTTTTTGTTTACTTTCCCGTAGGAGATTCTATAGCTCATATTGTTTTTTAAATAAAAAGCCAACTAAATACTACATTAGTGAATAGGCTACTATGTTTTCGTCGGCGAGACTTATTTGGTTTAACACGGTGTTGGCAAAGCAGCGCAACAGTTACGTTTTTTCTTTTTAGCCAGCGGCAACAGTTACATTTGCAAAATATTTCCCTCCATACTTAAGGTTTCCCCCCCTCTCACCATAAAATTGCTCTTAGACAGGGAAGACAACTACAAGTCTACCCCTTCGAATTCTTCCTACAACTTGCTCTGCCCATTTGGTCTGTGTTTTGTTCCCCATTTATTCAGCTTCGTTCATCATCGGAATGGCTGGAAGGGCTAAGCGAGGGAGGCCAGGAGGGTGGGTGTCAATACGATCGAGTGGGGGAGGTGAGGCTTCCTCACGTGTTCCGTTCCGGCCTCCGCCTCAGCCTATATTACAGGAATCATTTTTAGGGTATTCGGACGACTCTACGCAGCCACCAGACAGATGGGCAGAGCAAAGGGGTGGTCTTGATGGAGCCGATCCTCATGAGGATGATAGCAGTGAAGGTAAGAAGCTATTACCATTCCATCCTCATGAGCCGAGGCCCGAGCCTCTGTTTCACTCTAAGAGAAACTCACATCAAGCTTAATCCTTCTTCCGTGGTGGATAAATATAAATGAAGAAGCTCAGGAAAAAAAATTACACTAAAATGAAATGCCGAAAACAAATTGCACTAAAATGAGAAAACTAATAAAAATATACAGAACACTTTGATCATCCAATTGCAATAAGATTTGACCGAAAAGCCAACCACCAATTTACAAAGACATGGAACCACGATCACTGCAAGTCGTGGGCACTCAATTTTTCTCCACCAAAGCATTTTCCGTCGTTGTTGGGGCAAAATATACACAAATGGCGGCGGATTATGCTCGTCAACAACGAACCCACTTCTCTACACGAATCAAAACTCGTCCTCATTGGGTGGCACTTCTCTTGATGAATTGGTGCTGGTTGGCAATGAGGTGGCGAATCTCTTGACGAGTCGGAGTTCGTGGGCAAAGGCACACCTGTCTCGACGAATGGACATCGTCACCTAAGAGATACCGTGGGCAAAGGTCCGACCAACATCGACGAAGTTCCTCAGACTTCCCCCAACGTCTTCCGTGGTGGACACAACTTAACGGCGCCGACGAAAATCTTTGGTCGTCGGTGAAAGTCTGCCTGCACGCTGCAATGTCCACCATAGCTCGACGACGTCTTACGATTGAGGATGGTCTTCTGCGACGAAATACTGTCTTTCTGCAACGATTTCTTCCGTGGGCATACTCGGTTTTTCTTGTAGTGTTGTCAGTTAAATAAGATTATGAAATCTGTAGTAGATTCAAATTTAGAACTAATTGGATAAAGATTGCAATCTGATTTTTGATTTAAATTGGAATTCAAATTGTAACCGATTAGATAAAGATTGTTATTTGATTTTCGATTTGAATTTCCTTGATGGAAGGAACAAATCAAAATCTACAACAGATTGAAGGTCCCTGACCTAGCCTATAAATAGAGGCCTGTGTATACCATCTATGACATACTCTGTAAGGCATAGGCATAGGTTGGAAGAGTCTCACTAAAATATTTTAGATTCATAAAGTTCCTCTGCAGAGATTCTGTTCGAGTGCTGAGCAGATGGTTGGAGGCAAAGATCCTTCTGATATATTATTTTCGCTGCGTTCACAATCATATTTGGTTGATTGTGAGTGTACTCTTATATCTTGTATCGGAGTGAGCCTTTCATGCTTCTTGTTCAGTGAAGCGATTTACTGATTAAATTCAGATTGTCGCTTGAATCAAGAAATAAAGGTTCTCTGTATCAGTGTTTCAAAAGCTTTTTTTCTTTGACCGGCTGTGTATTATGTTTTATAATTTCTTCAAAAACAATCCGGTCAACTGAAGTTTACAAAATTGCCTTTGTTTTCATGTCATTTTGGTTAGGCAATACTTGTTTGTTTAGAAGCTTGTAGAAATGAAATACATTTTTAAAAAAAAAACCGTATGGGTTGGGTTTTGATTTTGAAAAATGTTCTTGAAAATCTTTATGAATCTCTTGTTTTGATTCATTGGAATAAAGAAAAGGAAGAGGCAAAGGAGGAGATGATCCTCCGTTGGACAGCAGGTGGTCGGAGAGGAGGAAAACCTCCTTTACCTAGTCGTGGCCTTTAAGGGCTGCCGGGGATGCGAGGCTCACGGCCTTCTCGTTGCCCGTGCAGGCGGCTGCGTCCCTTGGGACGCAAGGCCAAGCTCAGGCGTTGCGGCAGCAGTTGCTGCCGCTCCCCCTAAGGAGAACACAGACCCGAAGGTCTGTGTTCTATGTAACTGGGTCATGGACCCAGTAGTCCGGGTAGGGTTTCCTACCCGGAAAAGCTATTTTTTTTGGTGAATTGGGCTGGCTTGGCCCAACTCAATTCATAGTCTGATGGGCTGACCATTGGGTCAGCCCAAGGGCCTTGAGGCCCGAATTGCCTCTAACCCGATGGGCTGGGCTGACCATCCCAAGAGCCTTTATTCCCAAAGGAACAGAAACCGGCCTTCAGGGTTGGATGTTGTTGTTGACCCGCGTGGGCGGGCCGCATGTTTGGACCGTCGGTCCGGTCTAGATTATATTATTATTTTTATTTTTCTATTTTTTTAAAAAAAATTTACGTTTATGCTTTCATTAATTTCTAGAATTATTTAGATGTTCAATGTTTAAATTAAGTAAATTCTATAAATATTAGTTTAATCTTTTGCTTGCATTAATTTCTAGAATTATTTTGATGTTCAATGTTTAATTGATACATTCTAGAAATATTATGTTTATCTTTGTTAGCCCAAGGTTGTTTTTACAAGCAATCTAAATAATTTTGATGATAACAAAGTTCCTAAGTATTTGAGGACTTTAGAATCAATTTTATCAATCCACAAATTCCAAGTTATGTTTCAATAGGATTGAGTTTATCTCTCTAAAAATCCTCTTAATGTTCTTAAAGATCTTTACACATGATGCTTGATATTTTCTTCAAAAGTTAAGACACTTAAAATCGTTTTGGAATGGGTTGAAAACTTCAAAAACACTAATTTTTGTCTCCAGGACTTTTAGGTGTCGACACATTGCACTAACACCTGAGACATGTTTTTCCAGACAAAAACATGTGTCGACACATTGACCATATAGTGTGGACACATTGCACTTACACCCGAGACGTGTTTTTGACCAAAACATGTGTCGACACATTGACATTATAGTGTTGACACATTGCACTGACTCCCGAGCACTAATTTTTAGTTCAAATTTTATGTGTCAGCACATGCTAGTTTGAGTGTCGACACATTACACGGGTTTGAGGATTTTCCGGAAAGCCATCAGACGCATTAAATTGTCCCTTGTTTCACGGGCAACTTTCCAAACGGCTCTCTCACCTACCCCTTCGACCGTTGAAGACCGGTAGCTGAAGACACAAGAACTCTCACCTACACGAACGAAATTGCAATTACTCTTTGACCTAACTCTTGAGAAAAGAGGGAAAACTTTGAAGAAGAGAGAAGCTTCGCACCTACTAAGAAGGTCTGCTCTTTCACCATCAAATTTCAAGTCTTCTATTGTAAATCCATCTTCTCTCCTACCCTTGTACCTCATATTTGAATATTCGGCTTTAAGAGCCTACACGTGAGTTTTCACCTTGTACCCATTCTATTTAAACCTTGAGAGTGTTGGGTAAACACTGGGTCATACTTGAAAGAGTAGAATAAATCCTCTAGGTTGTGAGGATTTGTGAAGAGTTTAAGCGTGATCTTTGAAAACGTTTTGTAATGGTTCCTTAGCACCCCTGAAGCTAAGGTGTACTTGCTATTCGATTATAGTGAGGGAAGCCCAAGGAAGTCAATAGCCTTGGGGGTGGATGTAGGCAAGTGTTTTGACCGAACCACCTAAAAAACTACGGTGTCATCTCTTCAAACCTTATCTCCTCAAGTTTCATTATTTCTATTATTCTTTAATGGAGTGGTTTATAGTGATTGTTTGTGATTGGTGTTTTAAATCTCCTGAAAATTGTTAAATTTTATTAAAACTCAATTCACCCCCCTCTTGGGTTGCTACATAGTCTTTCAATCTTTTATGCTTGATTTATTATGTGAAAATCTTATTAATAGATATGTTGATCATGCATAAAATGTTTGATGCCTAGACCAAGCATGATTAAATGAACCTACTAAAGTTGGTGGGAATATGAGGTATGATAGAAGAATACAGGTCAGAGACAGTTCTGGCTAGGGCAAGTCTTGGTATTTAAAGGTCACCAGACCTACATCACTTACCTGGGAGCTCCCCTGCTAATGTTTTAGAAAATACTATTGTCTCACCTTGAATATTGGTTCATTTTTTTTATTCTTGGATTAAGATTAGACATATATAAAGTTGACGGATATTGATGAAGTCTTAATTATCATAATAATTTTAGAAGAGCCACAACATCCCAATTTTATATTGATGATTACATCAAGATTAATATATGAACTTCATAAAGAAAAATTAATATCTGTGTGGTAACTAAATTATAAAATTGATTACTTTCCCCGCAAGGGAATTTTTTAATTTTGTGACTTAGTTAGATTAAAATAATAAATTTTGTTTTGACAATAAAATTTTCTTAGGCCCACGGGTAGAATAAAATTGTTAGATTTAATCATAAAGAGTAAATTTCATGCATATGCAACCTTTGCCCACAGGTAGGTCGAAATTTACTATTAAATTGACATTGGTTGATTTAAATAAGGTTAATTCATAGCAATTAAGTGGTTTTATGTTTCTTTGGTTATATTGCAGTTATTCCTTCTTCTCTAATTGATAGTTCGTTGCGTGTTCCAATGCTAAGTTGTGATAATTTTGCTGACTGGAAGCAAAATTTGCTTTTCACTCTGACGTGTATGGAATTAGATGAAGCACGCCATGTAGTGGAACCCTCTATCACGGAATCAAGCATGCCACATGAGATTTATGTTTATGAACGATGGGAGCAATCAAATCGCCTTAGTTTGATGTTCATTAAATCTCACATCATCAAAAGCATTAGGGGTTCTATCCCTGAATGCATTAAAGCTAAAGATTTTTTTAAAGTCCATTGAAGAGCAATTTGTTACTTCTGAAAAGGCATTAGTGTAACGCCCCGGGACCAAACTCCAAGCGGAAAGATTTCCGTATAAAATAAGTTTTTTTCACCATGGATAATCATTTATCTAGACCCCAATATTTCAAAACTAATTTTGTACAACCTCAACAAAATATTCATAAACCTTGAAAAGCCCAAAAATATCAATCTGAGCACTAAAATTTACATTAGAATATCTGATATTTCTCATATCGATGAAGATCTCCCAAAATAATACAATATCGAATTCTCCAACATTAATCTTCAAAAGTACTCTTGAAAACACGTCTTTGAAACACAAATATCTCTGAAGCTCCTCGAACCTCTCTAATTCCGCCAACTCTGAAAAATATGAGAATAAGGGGTGAGCTACGACTAGCTCAGTAAGTAGTAAGTCAATGAGTGTTGGGGAAAAGACAATTTTATCACAATAGCCAAAATCCAGAATAAAACATTGTCAGCCATACCGAATCCAAAAATATCAGTTTGTAACAAAAATATCCAAGGTCGTGCAATATAGGGAAATCACCAATGGTCACACAGACCTCCAGGCCACAAAGACCTCCAAATATCAGGTCACACAGACCTCCAGGTCACAAAGACCTCAAAATATTAGGCCATACAGACCTCTAGGCCACAAAGACCTCCAAATACCACGAGGGGTATCAAATTGGCCACAAAGACCATAGAGATATATCACCAGCGCAAGGATAATTTTCACAGCATGCTCACCAAACAAGTTATAAATATTTCAATTGAGTTTTACGAAAATCTCAACAATCTCATTTTACCAAAAACTTGTTCAACTCCCCAAATAATACATCAAAACCATATAAAATACGATGCACGTTCAAAATCTCATTGAAGAACCACTTACCTCGAATGCTTAATCAATCATTAAAGCTTCTCCAATAATTCCCGAAAAAATCTCTCTGAACCTAGTAGCACCACATCAATCCAAAGTTTGGTCTCTAATAAACATTCTCTGCAACTATTTATTAAGTTCAATCTCTGCAACTTTAAAATTCAAACATACCTCTATCCATCACTTTTAAATTCAAACATATGATATTTATCCATATATTTCAAATTTAAATACAAGAATAATCTTTATCCATATCTTAACCTTTAAATTCAAACTCAAGATCAAATCTTTATTCAAACCTTTAAATTCAAATATAGATCACATCTCCATATCAGCACCTTTAAATTCAAAAATACAATTCAACCTATATCCAAAAATCAAACATATAATTAAGCTCTATCTCTTCGTTTAAAATTCAAATTACTCACTTACACCATTTTCGGGACAGGATATTACAATCTCTCCTCCTTAAAAGAAATTTCGTCCCCGAAATTTGCGGCACCTTCCACAAAGAATAAATCCGTTAACAAACTAAATCACAAATCATTCACACTTCTGCTGTGCACTCTGATCATACAAAATCACCTCACAATTTTTTTCATTAACACAATTTAAGCCTAAAACCTAAACTCATACTATATATCCAAGCCTAAACTATGATCAACATCAATATCCTTAAAACAAACCCATAACTTTAGCTCTTATCTGTAATAGAATGACCAAGATTTACATCTCTTCCAAATTTAAAGCTATAATCCGACTTCAATCGAAATCCTTCTGAAAATCGATAGAGTTAAACATATCACAACCTATGCTCGGACATCAATCAAAATCTTCCTAAGAGTCTAAAGAATCACAAACTTATGCTTGGAATTCAATCAAAATTTTCCTAAGAGTCTACAGAATCACAAACCTATGCTCTAATACCATCTGTAACGCACTGAATCCCCTTACTCTATACGAATAGATTTCTGTATAAAATAAGGATCTTTCAACATGGATAATCATTTTATCTAGGCCCCAATATTTCAAACCTGATTTTGTACAACCTCAGCAAAATATTCATAAACCCTGAAAAGCCCAAAAATATCAATATGAGCACTAAAATTTACATTAGAATATCCGATATTTCTAATATCGATGAAGATCTCCCAAAATAATACAATATCGAATTCTCCAACATTAATCTTCAAAAGTACTCTTGAAAACACGTCTTTGAAACACAAATATCTCTGAAGCTCCTCGAACCTCTCTAATTCCGCCAACTCTGAAAAATATGAGAATAAGGGGTGAGCTACGACTAGCTCAGTAAGTAGTAAGTCAATGAGTGTTGGGGAAAAGACAATTTTATCACAATAGCCGAAATCCAGAATAAAACATTGTCAGCCATACCGAATCCAAAAATATCAGTTTGTAACAAAAATATCCAAGGTCGTGCAATATAGGGAAATCACCAATGGTCACACAGACCTCCAGGCCACAAAGACCTCCAAATATCAGGCCACACAGACCTCCAGGTCACAAAGACCTCAAAATATTAGGCCATACAGACCTCTAGGCCACAAAGACCTCCAAATACCACGAGGGGTATCAAATTGGCCACAAAGACCATAGAGATATATCACCAGCGCAAGGATAATTTTCACAGCATGCTCACCAAACAAGTTATAAATATTTCAATTGAGTTTTACGAAAATCTTAACAATCTCATTTTACCAAAAACTTGTTCAACTCCCCAAATAATACATCAAAACCATATAAAATACGATGCACGTTCAAAATCTCATTGAAGAACCACTTACCTCGAATGCTTAATCAATCATTAAAGCTTCTCCAATAATTACCGAAAAAATCTCTCTGAACCTAGTAGCACCACATCAATCCAAATTTTGGTCTCTAATAAACATTCTCTGCAACTATTTATTATGCTCAATCTCTGCAACTTTAAAATTCAAACATACCTCTATCCATCACTTTTAAATTCAAACATAAGATCTTTATTCATATATTTCAAATTCAAATATAAGTCTCCCTCTGTATCTATGGAGTGAAGCCTTAAAAACTGTTGTGTATATCTTAAACAGGGGTCCATCCAAGGTTGTCCCAAAGACACCTTTTGAGTTATAGAATGAATGGAAACCTAGTTTAAATCACTTACACATATGAGGTTGTCCTGCTGAAGTGAGGATTTACGATCCGAATATAAAGAAATTAGATCCAAAGATAAGCAATGGATTTTTTATCGGCTATCCAGTAAACTCCAAAGGATTTAGATTTTACTGTCCTACACATAATACTAAGATTGTTGAATCAGGAAATGCTAAGTTTTTAGAGGATATTAAACCTAGTGCAAATTTCCAAAATGTTGAATTTAAAAAACCACAAGAGTTGACTGAATCTTCTCATAATAGAGAAAGATTGATTGTGTTTAGGAAAGATCAAATTGATTATCCTGAACCACAACCAGTTCAAGAAGAGCCAACTCGCAGAACAGGTTCAGACTGAGTCTACCCAACCTCTGCAAAATGTTGAGGAAGTAGAATTAAGATGGTCCTCTAGAATAAGAAAATCAACAATCCCTAGTGATTATGTTGTATACCTTCAAGAGTCTGACTTTGATGTTGGGCCTAAAAGGGATCCAAATACGTTTTCACAGGCCATGAATGGAGATAACTCCATGTTGTGGTTTGATGCCATGAGGAAGAGATGAAATCTATAGCAATGAATCAAGTCTGCGATCTTGTTGACTTACCAAAGGGAGCTGTAGCCATTGGCTACAAATGAGTTTACAAAACCAAAAGGGAAGCTTCCAGTAAAGTTGAACGATATAAAGTCAGACTTGTAGCCAAAAGTTTCACTCAAAAGGAAGACATAGATTATCATGAAACCTTCTCTCCAATATCAAAGAAGGATTCATTTAGGATAATCATGACATTAGTAGCTCATTTTGACTTAGAGCTACAACAGATGGGCGTGAAAACAACATTTCTAAATGGGGATCTTGACGAGGAGGTGTATATGAGACAACCTGAGGGGTTTGATGATAATAGTCAGAAAGCATGTAAATTAAAGAAATCTATATATGGACTAAAACAAGCCTCCCGTCAGTGGTATATTAAATTTCACAAGGTTATTACTTCATTCGAGTTTTTGGATAATCTTGTGGATCAATGTATATACCTTAAGGTCAGTGGGAGTAAAGTAATCTTTCTAGTCCTTTATGTAGACGATATTTTACTTGCAACAAATGATTTGAGTTTGCTATGTGAAACTAAACAGTTTCTATCGAAACACTTTGAAATGAAAGATTTGGGTGAAACCTCTTATGTCATTGGCATAAAGATTCATAGAGACAGAAAACATAAAATATTACAACTGTCTCAGAAGGTCTATATTGAAAAAGTTTTAGAAAGATATGATATGAGCAAATGTGCTCCTAGTGTAGCACCTATCATTAAAGGAGATAAATTGTGTTTGGATCAATGTCCCAAAAATGAATTGGAACAAGAACAAATGAAAGGTTTACCATATGCATTTGCAATCGGCAGTTTGATGTATGCTCAGGTCTGTACTAGACTTGATATTGCATTAGCAGTTGGTATACTGAGAAGATACCAAAGTAATCCTGGATTAGAGCATTGAAGAGCTGCAAAGAAGGTCATGTGGTACTTACAAAGAACCAAGAATTACATTTTGACCTACATAAATGTTGACCATTTAGAAGTGTCTGGGTATACAGATTCAGATTTTGTTGGATGTATAGATAGCAGAAAGTCTACTTTAGGGTACATTTTTCTCTTTGCTGGAGGAGCCGTATCCTGGAAAAGTTGCAAACAAACTATCGTTGTTACCTCTACAATGGAAGCAAGGTTTATTGCGTGCTATGAAGCCACTACACAGACATTGTGGTTAAATTTTTTTGTTAGTGGTCTCAAAGTTGTTGATTGACCAATTAAGATCTTATGTGACAATTCTGCGGCAATATTCTTTTCAAAGAATCATAAAAGTGGAAGCAGAAGTAAGCACATAGATATAAAATATCTTAGTGTGAGAGAAAACATCAAGAGACGTGTTGTTTCTATAGAGCATATAAGTGCTAAGTTGATGCTTGTTGATCCCATGACTAAAGGTTTATCGGTAAAACAATTTAAAGGTCATGTGGATCATATGGGGCTTGCTAATTCGTTTTGTACTTAGTTTCTCTCAATTTTTTATTTATAAACATGAAGTTATTGAAATAAATATTTATTGCGCAAATTCTTTATTATTATCTATTGAGATAAATAAAAAGGACCTAAATGACTTATAGAAAGTTCATTCATAAAGTTTTGATTATCATAAAGTACTTATATAATGAGTATTGTGCTGGTAATACATGAAAGAGATGACCGATTATGCTACGATTTTACCGCTATGATTCGTGTGTAGCATTCATTATGTGGGTGGGAGGATTCCATAAACAGTTGGTCATACTAAAGAACTCAAGATATCATTAAGACATATGTCGTCAAGGTCAAGGTTAGAATATTTCCTTAAGGTGACCTAATTGACATATGTAAATAATCTTTTAAATTTTTAAAGATTATGGTGTCAGTTAAATAAAATTATGAAATCTGTAGCAGATTCAAATTTAGAACTAATTGGATAAAGATTGCAATTTGATTTCTGATTTAAATTGGAATTCAAATTGTAACCGATTAGATAAATATTGCTATTTGATTTTTGATTTAAATTTCCTTGATGTAAGAAACAAATCAAAATCTACAACAGATTGAAGGTCTCTGACCTAGCCTATAAATAGAGGTCTGTGTATACCATCTATGACATACTCTGTAAGGCATAGACATAGGTTGAAGGAGCCTCACTAAAATACTTTAGATTCATAAAGTTACTCTGCAGAGATTCCATTAAAGTGCCGAGCAAGATGGCTGGAGGTGAATATCGTTATGATATATTATTTCGCTCAGTCGTATTTGGTTGGTGATTTTATTCTTCCATAATCACCCCTTTCAAACTCGGCTTGACCAAAAGTCTTGGCTTTGCCGACCGCATCTTTGCCTAAGACGAAGCCCTTAGAAGTAGGGGTGTTCACCGGTACCGGCGGTGGGCCGGTTAACCGGCACCTCCATCGGTACCGGCACCGGCACCGCTAACCGCTCATTAGACGGTGGCGGTGGCAGTAGCTCTTATTAGAAAAAAACGGTGATATTAGCGGTGGCGGTAGAACCGCCACCGCAGTGACGGTTCTACCGCCAAAACCGTTTTTTTTTTAAACCCTTAAACGGTGTCGTTTTAACCCTATATCTTAATTTCTTTAGGGTTTCGTTTTAACATTTGCCTAAGCCTTGCCAGTTGCCTCGCCCCGACGCCCTCAGCTTCCTCACTTCGAGTTCGCGACTTTGCCTCCCCGAGACTCCCTGAAGCCCCACTCCACAGCCGCGCCCAGTGCACGAAGCCTCCCCGAAGCCCCACTCCGTAGTCGACAGCCACACAGCGCCCAGCCATAGGCCCACAGTGCCTGACCCCAAGTCCTCGAGTGCTCAGCAGCGCCATTCTTCCCCCACCGACCGTTCTAAGTTTCTTCTCCTTCTTGGTGAGAATTTTTTTGAAGGCTCATGTACTAAGCTATAAATGTCTTTAGGTGTAGTAGTTTACAAAATTTGTACTATGATAAAATTTGTGTGTAAATATCAATTGCAGAGTGCAGTGTTTTTCTGGTAGGGATCCTAATACTTGACCTTCCATTGGAGAACCCAAGGAAACGAAAGTTTAATTTGCAAGTTCTATCGGTTTCTCTCACGGTTAGAACTTGAAAACCAATTAAGAATAATATGATCAATTAGACACTGGACGGACGTCCATAGAAATATACAATTCAATTTTATCCGGTAGATATGGCAAAGATCACTTTCATCCATGATCTGGCCTGTAATTTTGAATGTTTGCTCAGGAAAAAAAAACATGAAGCCAATTTAATTAGAAAGAGAGATTGTCATCACAGTCTCACAAAAGTATAGTTGATTTTATAGACCCTAATACTGCATTGGAGCTGTCGTGGCATATATTATATCTATGTATCTAACATTAACATGAGTTATTCTAGTATATATACCTATTCGTACCCAACACAAGCTGGGTATTTTGCAGAAAACGAAGTTATAGTAATATAATTTCAGTTGCCCTTGACAAGTCCATTCATACTTTAAATGTTATGCAAGTTGTCCACCCTTTAAACCAAAAAAAGAAGAAGAGAAAACCTTGCTCTCTCAAAGGTGAAAGAGAAGCTGTGGCTGCCATTCTTTTGTCCAATTCATTTGTCACTGAATTTGTGCTTACAAAATTTGTACTATGATAAAATTTGTACTATGATAAAATCATTAGGTGTAGTAGTTTACAAAATTTGTACTATGATAAAATTTGTGCTTCACTTTTCAATCTTGACATGCGGGTCCGTTCTTAAGTTTTACAACAATGCTGTTTCCTTTGAGTATCAGAGGCTTTTGTGTTGCAGAGCAATAAATATGTTAATAGATGTTGTGATTTAAAAAGCTTGTGCCTCACCACAGATACTTGGACATCAATCCAAAATTATAACTATATGTGTGTGACTGGACACTTTATTGATTGTAATTGGACAATGCATAAGAGGATCTTGTCATTTAAGAGGATCCAAGACCATAAAGCATCAAGTATTGTACAGGAATTAGAAGATTGTCTGCTTGATTGACATATTGATAGAGTGCTAACCATAACAGTTGATAATGCATCTTCTAACGATGCGGCAATTGACCAATTCAAAAGAAAGCAATTGATGGAAAGTATTGGTGGTTCCATTTTGAAGGTTGTGTGTGGACATGAGTATTTACATTGTAGGTGTTGTGCACATGTTCTTAATTTGATTGTATCTGAAGGGTTGAAAGATGTGCATGATTCGATAGCTAAAGTCCGCAATATGATCAAGTATGTCAAGTCTTCACCTCAAAGGTTAGAAACTTTCAAGAAAGCTGTTTTAGAAAAGAACATTGTATATGGCCAATTCTTGAGTCTTGATGTTGCAACCCGTTGGAACTCCACGTATTTTATGTTGAATGTGGCTGAGAAATACCAGAAAGCATTTGATCAAATGATGATTTTGGATGGTCATTTTGTTCTTTATTTGCAAGAGGATGGGCATGGGAGGCAAGGTTTGGGTCCACCGACATTTGAGGATTGGGAGGCCATTCGTGGTGTCATAAAATTTTTGAAGTTATTCTATGAAGTCACTTTGCGGGTATCAGGATCGAACTTGGCCACATCTAATGCATTCTTTGAAGAGTTGACTAAGATTACTAGACATATCAGAAGGTATAGATCCAGTGGGCAAAAAGATCTTGTGAATATGACATTGAAAACGCAATCGAAATATGATAAGTATTGGGGTGATTTAGAGAAGGTTAATGGATTCTTATTCATTGCAGCATTGATTGATCCTCGATATAAATTGGGGGCATTGGAGTATTGGTTCAAAAACTAATTAGGGGAGGCAAAGGGGATGAAGATGACAAAAAAGGTAGAAGGTGTATTTGAGAGGATGTTTTCCGAGTATTGTAGTGGTACTGCTACTGATCCTCCTTCTGCTGTTGTCGATAGCACTGTTTCTACGGTTGATGTTGATGATGACGATGATTACTTTGCTGAATAGAGAATTTCACAGCGGGCATTGGAGTCCAAATCTGAGATTGAAAGGTATTTATCCGAGGGAGTTATAGAAAGGACTCCAGAATTTGATATTCTTAATTGGTGGAAGGTGAACTCTACGAAGTTTCCAGTTATATCTCTGATAGCCCGTGATGTATTGGCAATCCCCATCACCACTGTGCCGTCTGAGTCGGTGTTTAGTACTGGAGGACGGATCTTGGATCTTTCAGGAGTTCGTTGGCTCCAAAGACTGCCGAAGGACTAATATGTGTTCAAAATTGGTTGAGAGGTGACCCTATTGTGGGAGTGGTTGAGTCTGAACTTGATGTATCTGATAACATAACTGAAGATGAAGAGACTTACCGACTCGATTCAGGTACAATTATTGTTTGGTTAAATTTTGAAATTTGATACTCAATATTATGTAATCATTATAATTTGAGGTTTTTATTTTTGAATTATGTAGAGATATCGACTTTGACGACGGAGATCGAGATGGAGTAGGACGCATTTGCATTTGGCCCACCTTTTAGTCCTTATGCTATTTTATTAGAACAATGTTTATTTGATGTATCATGTATGTATCATGTTGTATTTTAGTAATTTTATAGTGTTGTCTTGTATTATGTATTGTTGTTGTTTGGTTAACTTGTAAGTTTTCTAACTTGTATTTGACAATTTGTTAATTTTGTTGTAGTTTTGTAACTTTGTAAGTGAAAATTAAAATCATGTTTTAGTATTTTAATTGAGAATGATCAAATATTGGATTTGGTCATTCTAAAAATAATGGGGCAAATAAAAAAAGGCCATATGATAAGAATCTCCATGATTAAACTTAATTATTGTCATGGGGATTAATAATATGGCCTACATGTTTTAGATCTTTGTTTAGATTATGGATCATTATATTGTTCTATTTTTGCTTTTTAGATCAATGTGCAAATGCTATTTATATTATAGCCTATAGGTGGTTCAATTGGGATTCAGGAACTCTGCAAAACATCCCAAAAAGGGGTACAAATGGGTCCAAAATGCCGAAAAAAATGGGTCCAAAACGTCCCAAAACAGCCTCCAAAACGCACAAAAACAGGTCAAATGGCCCAACAAATGGGTCCAAATGCCTCAAGCGGGCCTAAAAGGCCCAATAATAAGGCCCAGCGGTGGTAGCGGTTCACCGCCACCGCCACCGGTGTTACCGCCACCGCTGGGCCGGTTATATGTTACCACCGGTGGCGGTGCCGGTGGTAACATATCCATAACCGCTTGTGGCGGTGGCGGTGGCGGTGGGTGGCATAACCGCCACCGCCACCGCCCATGCACAGCCCTACTTAGAAGCATACCGGTAGCCACATCCTCCGCTTTTCTAAAAGCAGATTCTGCACCACCTGCAGTTTTATTTCCTGTGGCCTGCAGCAGCAACAATTGTCAGGGTCGTTCAGTATAATATTAGTTCCGTTAAACACTTACCGGTGGTGTAAAAGCAGCAGGTTGCAACTGGTAATCTGGATCCAGAGTTATGGTGACAGATAAATCAACAATTTTTGCTCCTTGAGATAAAAATGCAGCTGTAAGTGAAACTCTTTATGTAAAAATGCGGCTGCAAATGCTGATTTGGTTTTCTCTGAAACTTGAAATTTCTGGTCTTCCTCCCGTACTTTGCCACCAACCGCAGTTGCTCCTACCAGTGCCGGTGCCGGTATCCATTTGCACAGACTAGCGGTGCTGTCACCGGTGACGGTAACCTCCTGCTAATCCTGCAAACAACCGACAACGTTTGATATTTTTTAATAAAAACGGCGTCGTTTTTAATTAGTAAAACTGTAAAAGGCGCCGAATGGCGCCGTTCTACTAACAGGGTTAGGGTATTACTGTTGCAATCCCAATTGCCTTGCTTAGAAAAAAAAAATCCCTATTGCCTTGTCCCCCCCTCCACACACGCGGCCACTTCCCACGGCCCAGCTCCCTCCGGCGCTCCCTTGTCAGCACGCCGTCGCCGTCGACCAGGTCGCCGTCGGCAGCTCCACCTCCACCTCCACGCGGCCTGAAATGTATACCTTCGGTCCTTCAAGACTTCCCACTCATAAGCTGCACTTCTTAATTTCTTAGACTCTTAGTTAATAGTTGCTAATGCTTTTTATTTTGTTATTTTCTTAGACTCTTAGTTAGTTAGTTGCTTATTTATCTTGTTTTATGATTTTATCTTCTTAGTTGCTTATTTATGGTTCACCGAGCTTCTTTTTTTTTTTCAGCATACAGCATGTATTTTATTGGAGGATATTTATGTATTATTGGAGATATTTATGCATACAGCATGTATTATTTTTGCAGCATACAACATACAGCTCTGGTCCTTACTTTTAACTCTTAAGATTAAAGTCCTGGTTTTTCAGAAGCTTCAATGGTGGAATAGCGTCGGTTTTTACTGACCCCAAGGAGTAGGGATGAGAATGTTTGTTGTATTGCTTGAAATCTCACGGATTGGGTGTTAATGGGTATTGGCTCATACTCAAGTATATGTTTAACCGACTCGGTGTTAATTCCCAACCGACTCATTTTTGGTGAAAAATGCCTCGTTAGGGCTTATTACGCCGCTGCTTCATCATTGTTATCAGAAGACTATATGTTTGATGAGAGTGATACTGCCGCTGCTTCAGCATTGTTATCAGAAGACAATATGTTTGATGAGAGTGATACTGATATCGTTAATGTTCCAAGAAATTGGTCAAGAATCCGGAAAGGGCGGCGCAAATTATTTCCTTCAGTTGGCAAAGTGTTGAAGTCTTTGAATTGGATGGTCGCAAGGGAGATAAGATTTTCCACAGCCGTGAGAATGTATGGATTTTCTCATTCAATCCATGCATTTACAGTTATCGTTGATATATTCGCATTAGCTGGGATGCGGATGGAAGTACATGCTTTGCTTAGAGATATCATTGGATATTATAAGGAAGGTAATTATGATGCATTTCACTTGTTGCAAACTTTGCTGGATTCATCTCAGCATGTGGTAAGATCTGTTCTTGTGTTTGATATGCTCATAAAAGTATTTGCGGCCAATTCAATGCTTGAGAATGCTGTGGATGTGTTTGTGCGGGCTAAGAGTGTTGGGCTTACACCAGATATTTTTTCTTGCAATTTCTTGCTGAACTGTTTGTTGAAAGCAAATAAAGTGGAATTCGTTACAAGTTTATTTGAAGATTTTAAATACTCTGGACCACCACCAAATTGTTATACATATGCAATTATGATGGACTTTTACTGTAAAGGACATTTTGGTCAGGATGTAGATATTGGACAAGCCACTGCTATTCTGGAAGAGATGGAGAGGACTGGGGAAAAACCAACTGTTGTCACATACAGTATATATATCTATGGCCTTTGTAAAGTTGGTTGTGTTGAGTTTGCCTTGGAGTTTATGCGTAGTTTGAGATGTAGAAGCCAGCCTCTCAATAGTTACAGTTATAATGCTATTATGCACGGGTTTTGCCAAAAAGGAGAAGTACATGAAGCTTTGGAACTTTTGGAAGAAATGAAGAGCTGTGGTATAGCGCCAGATGTTTACAGTTACAGCATTTTGATTGATATGTTTTGCAAGAAAGGGGATATAGAGAAAGGACTTGATTTGATTGAGGAAATGGGCCATTTTAATTTGAGACCATCAATAGTTTGCTACAGTTCACTCTTCTATGGTCTATGTAAGAGTGGATTGGTGGACATCTCACTAGATATGTTCCGTAATCTTGGGGATACTGGTTATGGTTATGATCATATTGTGTATCAAATTTTAATCAATGGATTTTGTAAGCAGGGCGATATGCACTCTGCCAATAAACTGTTAGAGGAGATGATTAGCAAAAACTTGGTTCCTGATGCTTTCAATTTCCACAATCTGATTTGTGGCTTCTGCAAGTCCGGGCTCTTAGATAGGGCACTGGAAGTCTTCAATATCATGGTAAGTCATGGTGTCTTGCCTCGTACTATCTCTTGCAATGTTATAATTGACGGATATTGCAAGGAAAGGCACTTGAAGAAGGCCTTGAAACTTATGGACAAAATGCAAGACCTGGGTATTTTCCTTAACACGTATACCTATAACGCAGTTATTAACATGCTGTGCAAGGAAGGAAATTCAGATAGATCTTGGGAGGTTTTTCCTCAAATGCTTAAGAGGAATGTACTCCCTGGAGTTGTGAATTATAGTACGCTGATGGATGGTTTTGCCAAACAGTCAGATTTCAAGAAGGCCTTGATGTTGCACACAAGAATGGTAAAATTTGGTCTCCTGCCCAACGCAGTCACATATACCATTCTTGTTAACATATGTTGTCATAGGCAGAAAATGAATGAAGCTTATCATTTGTTCAGGGAAATGACTGAAAAGGGCTTGACTCCCGATATGATTTCTTATACATCTTTGATTGCTGGGTTTATCAGAACTAATGGAATGAAGATGGCCTGGGAATTGTTCAATGAAATGTTAAGTAATGGCCACATGCCCAGTGTAATCACTTATACGTGTTTAATTTACGGGTGCTGCAAGTTGAAACGCATGGATATGGCCAGCTTGTTGGTTGATGAAATGAAGAGAAGCGGAGTGAATCTGGATGTGGTAACGTATGCTGTTTTCATTATTGGTTATCATAGGGTTGGAAATATGGAAAGAGTACAAGAGTTATTTGACGAAATGAAGACAAGTGGCATTACTCAAGATGAGTTTGCTTTGTGCTGGGGCAGTTTCCGAAAACTAGGAAGCTGAGTTAATGGAATTATGAGGAGTACATGGTATCTTTCTGCTTCTCTTCTTCCTTCTATGTACTTTGGTGTTTCCAACTTTATATACTAGTCTGATGCACAAACTTTCTTGGGAAGCTAATTATATTTAGTTTTCTATCCTTTTTTTGATGAGTTTGAGAGTATTTGACTATTCCTTTGTTCACACACCAGTAGATACACAGTTGTCTTAAAACGCAAATTTTTTTTACTTCCCCCCCCCCTTTTTTTTGGGGGGGGGGGGTGCCACAGCTGAAATTTTCACCCATGAAGTGCCTAAATCCAGCGCCTGTCTGCAGTTATTCTGGTGGTTTCCTTCATGGTACTTGTTTAGATTGTGTACTTGTTGAGTGATAGATGTATAAAAGGAATAATCAGTGTATGCTATTTGCTACCCAGTGTGCCACAGAATTGGTAAAGCAGACAATGGGCTGACGACTCGAGCTTTTTGGTGATTGAAGAGGGAAATTGGTCATGGAGTTGGATAACCTTTTGGACCACATTGGGTAAGCATTCTAGCAAACCCATCTCATTTAGAAGTGTTAATATAACTTGGTATTTATTGTTTTGCAAGCATATGCTTCCGATCACATTATTGTGCAGTATTGTCAAAAAAATGTGCCTGACAAAAATACATTATGTATGATGAAAGCCATATAGAGGTTTGTGAATTACATTTTTCTTTAAATTTTGCTGAAAACCTTGTGGTGTACGAATAATTATTATCTGGATTCATAACTTACAGGAAAAGTTTTTTTTTTCCTGTTAAATGAAGTGCAGGATATGAACTATTAATTGTGTAAGTTCTTTCCAGAAAAAGTATGTATCTTTCATTAGGAATTTGTTTTGCTGTAGTGGTTAAAACACTATATTTTAATGTGCCTCAGGCTGCTGAATGGAATCGGGATGTGAATTAGTTCTTTTAAGACCTATGTCTTCAATTATTTTAATCAAGCTACCCCTTGTTCAATTCGAGCCTCTGTTCCATTTTCCGAGAAGCTGATATATGACCATGTGTAATTCCAATTATGCTTTTACAATGAAAAAAAATGCAAAAATGGAAGAAACTAAAGTTTTCCTTGTTCAAGAAGCTAGATAGGGACCAGGGTGGTGGCTGTGCCCTGCTTGCCTAGCCACACAGCATGGTTGGGTAAGGTTTCCATGGAACAATAGATTATTGCCTTGGCAGAACATAGGGCGAACGCTTGTTACTATTGGAATTGCACATGAATAGTGTTATCAATTTGACAGAAATTGAAATGGGGGCGCTTGGTTTTAGAGTGATATGATTAGAGCTAATAAAATAAAGTCAGAAAATTCCACTTTCTGGGGTACTTTTTGTACATACCTAAGCTACTCAGTTTCAAAGTTAATCAGTTTTTGTTAACAAGGTGTGTCAATTAAAGGAACGAAGGTGACAAATTTGGTCTGAATGCCTCTTCCCTGTTGGGTCTTCTTCTATTTATAGAACAAATGTACAAGGATTGCTTGGTAAGGAAATAAGCTATACAAGGAAATACATTACCCCATTCCATATATACAGTTAACCTATAAGGAATGAAACAATCGAGAATAAAATCTCTAAAAATAAATCTCCTAAAAAACCTCAATATATCTCCCTTTAACATCCCCCTCAAATTGATGTTGGAGGATCAAGAAGCATCAATTTGTCAACCAAGAACTGATGTCGATGGCGAGAAAGAGCTTTAGTGAACACATCAGCAGTTTGAATAGCACAAGCCTATCAAAAGCCTCACGGATGGAGTGACAATCGACTTCAATGTGTTTCGTATGCTCATGAAAAATAGGATTGACAGCAATCTGAATAGCACTGGTATTGTTAGCATGAAACAGAGTGGGATGAAGTTGAGGGAAGCCAAGTTCACCTAACAATCCACGAAGCCATGTGATCTCAGAAAAGGCAGAAGACATGGTGCGATACTCAGATTCAGTGGAGGATTTGGAAACACGATCTTGTTTTTTAATCTTCCTAGAAATGAGAGCATTGCCTAAAAACATGCACCATCCAGTAACAGAAGGATATCAGCACAACCGGCCCAATCAACATCACTATATCCCACTAATTGTAAGGATGATTCTTGAGGAAAGAATAACCCACAAGTAGAAGTGCCCTTAAGATAACATATAATGCGACGAACTGCGGCTAAGTGAAGATGACGAGGAGCCTGCATAAATTTATTGACTTGCTGGACAGCAAAGGAAATGTTTGGGCGGGTAATCGTCAAATAATTCAAACATCCAACTAGTTGCCCTCCTCGCAACAAAGCTTAAGATTTACGTCCGAGGGAGTGAGAATAGGATTACCCGATTGGAGACCAGCCAGAGAGATCACTTCCTGCACCTCAAGGGCAAAAAAGTATTGAAGGGAGCCAAGATCCTTCGTGTGAAAGGAATCGTTGAGATGATGTTGCAGCTGCTGAATCAAGGACGCATTAGAACCAGTAATAACAATGTCATCAACATACACCAGAAGCAATACAATCTCCGTAGCAGTCTTGCGAAGAAAAAGAGAGGAATCAAATTGACTTTGAGCAAAGTGAAAAGCAAGCAAAGTAGAGCGAAACTTGTCAAACCAGGCACACGGGGCCTATTTCAATCCATATAAGAAACATTTCAGCCGACAAACCTCAGAACAAGGCGTAATAAACATGCTTGGAAGCGGAGTCATAAAGATTTATTCCTTGAGATCTCCATGCAGAAAAACATTTTTTACATCCATTTGCAGTAGAGACAAACCTTGAGAAGCAGCAAAGCAAAGACAGTCCGCACAGTAGTAATTTTAGCGACGGGGCAAAAGTCTAGTCATAATCAATACTATACTCCTGACAATTCCCAAGTGCCACGAGACGGGCCTTATATCTGTCCAGAGACCCATCGGATCGGAAATTGACTGAGTACACCCATTTACAGCCAATAGGTTTGACACTAGTGAGACATGCCACAATATCCCAGGTGTAGTTTTCTTGAAGAGCCTGAAGCTCTTCACGCATTGCCTGCTGGCAACATGCTTGAGTGAGTGAGGAACAGAAACAGAATCGAGAGTGGATTAAATCAATGGCGAGACTCGATTAGTCTCCCAAGTGAGATTCATAGGGAGCCTAACGGAGACTCTCTTAGGTCTCTTATATTCTTGTTTTCTTTCTTTTCACAGTGGTCTTCATTTGTCACTGGGCCCCATCTCTGGTCATAACGCTATCTCTATTCACTCCATGGGAAACGCTAGAAATATTTTACCTTGTCCATAATCCCTAGTAACTGTTTTTCGGTAGCATTAGCTTATAAACTACATAAATTTGTATTAATGACCTGGGTTAGCCAATAAGTGATAATCTACCTGCCCCTGCACAAAATATATCGCAAATGCACTAGGAATGAAAGTCTATTTGACAATACTAGGATAATGTGATTGGTAGCATTCTCAATTATCTACTTGAGTTTCATTCTCAATTTTTTTTCCTTGGACATTTAGGCAATTGATCTGTGTCCCTTAACAATTTCTTTAACTGTCCAGGCAGATGTGGTTTCTGACATGATAGAATGAAAACTTCATTCTCAAAATTTGTCGGTACTGACATTTTCTATTCCTATTAAATTGGTTCAGCAATGGTCGATCCAGTCTGGGGTTAGTTTTTAACTCTCTTTCTGTTACATTCTCTTACATTGCTTCTAGTGCTGGGTACTATACTGCTTTGTTTGCTGCATGTTCTTTATAGGTTTTCTCACGTATTGAAGCCCATGTTCAATTCCTTACTCTGCACAATTCAGTTTCACATGATCTGGAAGTAGGATGCATCTGGTGAGTTCCATTTCATGCCACGAGTTTGATAATTTTTTTTTCCACGTATGCTCATGTTTTCATAATTGAAGTTCTGTCTGCGGTTTATTCTTTATTTTTTAGCGATCCCCGTTCTTCCTTTTTTGTTTCCCTTTCAAATGAGATCTGTCCTTGCAGTAGAGATGGGCAGGTAGTAACAGTTTACAATTAATTAGGAGCAAGGTCTCTCTCGTAGTTTAAGCTCCCAGCAGTAAGTATGATGATTACTAGTGATAATACAGTAGCCATAATATTTTTATATTATATGTTTTTGACTAACTTTTATTTTTTTGCTTTAATGTTGCAAAGATTTTGTGAATTCATTCGTATAGGAAGCTTTAGTGCCTTGGGGACGATTGCTATCAGAATTTTCAATTGAAGGGAGGTCAGTTTCCTATTTAAAACAAGGGGATATGCCGTGTATCTCTTCAAAAATTTAAGATATTGTTTTATCAAAGTAGAAATCAGGAAAATTAGGACAATAACATCTCTCATGCTTTGCCTCATTTTGATTTTAAAACCTGAGTCGTCAGTTTTTCTTAAGAGATAGTTAAGGATAAGGGTTTTCACTCTACTTAAATCTGAAATGGTCTTTCAATTCTTTGAAATTTTGAAATTTTTTTCTTCCCCTGAAATTCTGACTATTCCTGTCTTTTCTTTGGCATTTTTTACCTCTCTCAACTTCCATGGCCATGGAGGTCCTGTAGTGTCCATGGATAGAGAAGTAATCAAGAAAGCCAAGCATTGGATATTCAAACCTAGTTCTTTTTTCTTTTCTTTGCCATACATGAACCAAGCTCGAGCTTATCACCAAGCTAGATTTTATGCTTAAGCTCTCATTTAGTTTTCAAACAATTTCACACCTGTTCACTTGCTACTTATGTTGGTTTTGCATGAAAATATTTCGACGAATGAGCAAAATATTTAGGGTTTAGGGTTGACAGAAATTTTTTGTGTGCTCTGCTGAAAATTAGGCTTGTCAGGCCTAGAATGACAGGTCTCTTTGGAGGGGCAAGTCATTTTCAGCCACTTCTTCAAAAAGTAGTCTACCTTTAATTAAAGTCGGAGATAATAAGATAGACTCCAAATCAAACACTACCGAATAGGACCAAACACAAATTCTTTTTTCCAACCAGTTCTAAGGTGTGAGCCAAATGTCGAAAAACTAATAATTTTCTCGGAAAATATTTCCAGCTGCAAATATCTTTTATTTTTCTTACTTTACATGGAAACAAACACAGCCTTGGTGATTTTATTATTTTTATGTATTGGTACGAATTCATGTTAACAAGTAGTTACTCATTTATTGTTAATATTTTACTGTTCAAGCTAACTAGTAGCTCATATTTATGAACTTGCAAAAGTTAAATCAACCAACCTTGTTTGAATAATCAGAGATAATCTTTCATTGTAGAATATATTATTTATATTATATCTTATGAGCTTGTCTAAAAGTTGAGATAATCCAATTTTAAGTCTGTTTGGATACCATTTAGAATTTGTCTATTCATCGCTCAACTAAAAAAAGGAAATGGTCTCCGGGATGCTTTATGTTAAAATTACACACAAAACTATAAAAATTTTGGGTTGTGTTTGAGTGTTAAAATTTTGGGGTATTGGAATCGATGAAAAAGTGAAGAGAGATGATTTGAATGAATTTTTTATATTTATTATAGTGAAAAGTAATGATTTGATGGGGAGAGAGATTATATTGTAATTATTTTATTTAGAAGGCTTAATTTTTTTTTTTATAAGTAAGAGCAGTATTATTAAAAAAAAAGATTGCTGAAATCAGTTCAAAGACTGTACCAAAATCGAACAAAGCAAACAAAAAGAAGCCTGGGGACGAACCTGGGGAGCCCAGGAGGTCCGGGACAAGGACGAGCCTTGGATGCCTGGGGTCAAGCTAGGGAAGCCCTGGAGGATCGGGAGCTCCAGGTGAGCACTCAAATCATACAATTGAAGAAACTAAGAAAATCAAAATAGACCAAAAAACGACCCCCCAACAAAGCATTAGCCCAAAGGAGAAGAAAATGAAACACAACTCCCTACAAGTTCTCAAGCGTCCTAGCTGCGTCCTCGAAGCTTCTGCGATTTCGCTCTCTCCAAAGGCACCACCAAATACACTGAGGAATCATTCTCCAAATAACAGTGGCAGACAGATCCACAAACTTCCGATCCCAACATAAGAGGACATCCACCACCCGTTCAGGCATAATCTAATGAACATTCAAAGTACCAAGGATAGACATTTAAAGGCCTCTGGCAACCGAGCTGTGTAATAACAAATGATTAACAAATTCTCCATTACCCTTACACATATAACACCACTCTGCGACATAAACACCCCTCCTTCTGAGATTATCAATTGTCAATATCCGCCCATGAGAAGCCTCCTAGACAAAGAAAGACACATGCAGAGGGACTTTTGGCCTTCTAAATCCCACGCCAAGGTAAAGAATTAGAGCTATCCCCAGTGGAAAGGTAATCATAGAACGACCTAGCAGAAAAAATACCAATCTTGGAGCCCAACCACAACATCATATCACCTCTACCTATACACACCCTCTGCTCATAGAGGAAAGACTAAAAGGCCGCAACTCTTCCAGTTTCCAATCATTTGCAGATCTAGTAAACTGAATATTCCACATTAAGGAACGAGAGCCTAATTCCATACACTCCACCACTATGACATCCTTACAGGAGGACAAAGAGAAGACTAAAGGGAAGGAACGACTCAAAACTCACCCACCACACCAATTATCATGCAAAAAACTGAGACGCTGACCATCTCCCAACACATACCTAATATGCTCCGAAAAAGAAGCCCAACCTTTACTAATGTGTTTCCAAAGCTCACCCCAAAAGAACCCCTCGAAGACAAGGATAACCACCCCCCTCCCGTAGTACCATATTTTTCAGCAATAACACATCTCTACAATCGCTCCCGCTCAACACCAAAATGCTACAACCAATTGCCCAACAAAGCTTTGTTGTACACAGAGATCCTCCTAAGCCCCAGCCCTCCAGAATGAATAGAACACCTTTGACCAACTGAGCAGATGAAACTTATGAACCCCATCTTCACTACCCCACAAGAAGTCCCTCTGTAACTTCTCAAGTCTCAAAGCCACAACATTTGGAATAGGGAAAAGCGATAAAAAGTATGTAGGAAGACTAGACAGAGTGGACTTAATCAAAGTAAGCCTATCTCCCTTGGACAAATACATACGTTTCCATCCCGCCAACCTCCGTCCCATCCTCTCCAAAATACCATCCCAAATCTGCACACTTTTGTAGCGGGCACCCAGAGGCAGCCCCAAATAAGTCATTGGCAATGTAGACACCCTACATCCCAATATAGACGCCAAACCCTGCAGTACCAATAGGAATGACGTCTAACTTGGCCAGATTTACCTTCAGCCCCGAAACCGCTTGAAAACATAACAGTAAGCACCGAATACTACGAATCTGATCCTCCTCAACCTTACACAACAATAAGGTATCATCGGCAAAAAGCAAGTGGGAAACACTAGTACCCACACCACCAACCTTAAAGCCGTTAATAACACCAAGGGAAGCCACCTTGGACATCATTCTAGAAAGAGCTCCATTACAATAACTAGGGCTGCACAATGCCACCGGAAAATTCTGGTGGCACCGGCATCGGGTTCCCGGTACCTGGCCTAACCGGTGCGGGTGTAGGTTTAGTTTTTTGAAAAAACCGGCGGTTCCCGGTTTAACCGGCACCGAGAAACCCAGTGCCGGGTAAACCGGGATACACTGAGATTTTTTTTTTTTTTTAGGTTAGTTTCTACTCAATAGTTTAAACTTTAATTTCACCTCAAGACGTAGTATTCTATAAGCATGACAAGGTCTACTCAATAGTTTAGTTTCACATAAATATTTGAGATTTGTTGTTGGTTTTGTCTAATCAAATACTTACATTCAAGTTACCAAGAAGCTTGCTAGGTGAATGAACTAGTTATTTAGAATTTTAGTAGAAAAAATTACAAATTTATTGTATTTAGAACGGTATATATGAAGGCATTGGAATCATAATTAAAGAGTTTAATGCAAAACTTTGGTAAGTACATCGCATAATATAAGTCAAGAGGTCGAGATTCTACCACGAAAAATTGACAAATCATTGTATGAGTTTAAGAGTTTTTATGAAATTTTAACTAATTTTCTAAATTTATAATTTATAAAATTGACAAATCACTATTAAATTAATACCATGCTTGCAAAATCAGTCACTCAATTACATTTTAGTTCAAATTTCTAATACATTTTAGTTCAAAAATTCAGACAGAGTCATCACGTTTGACCAGCGTTTGACAAGCGCTCGAGCGCCCTTTGAAAAATTCAGATAGAGTCTTCACGTTTAACTAACGTTTGACAAGCGCTCGAGCACTCAGTGCAAATTTCAGACAGAAACGCTCGACCCGCGCTCAAGCGCCTTCAAAAATTGCTGAATTTTTGGATTTTTCTTGTGAAACCAAGGGAAACCCTACTAGGTTTTGAACATGCTTTAAAATTGTTATTGATTTTTTAATTAGAGGGAAAACACATATTCTCCCCTCTAAATGTTGTTAGGGTCTAAATTGAATTTTTCAAAAGATAATAGTTTCTATTTACAGTGACGTCTCTATTACTTTGGACTTTAAATTTTCATCTTATCTTTTAAGATGATCTTTAATTATGTTGATTTTGGAATTTGGATTTCATTAGTTTAGATTTTATTGATATGTGATTAATGGACCAAAAGAAAAAAGAAAAAATACATTGGGCCAAATGCGTAAAATGCTAAAAAAATGGCTCAATATGAATGTAGGATAACCGGAAACCGCCACCGCTAAGGGCCAGTTTTTGCCCTTAACAATGTAGGTGTAGGTGGCAATTTTTTCAAAATCGGTACCTACACCGGGGTTGTTCAGCCCTAGCAATAACAAACAAAAGAGGAGAGAGAGAGTCTCCTTGCCTCAAACCCCGAGAACTACCAAAAAAACCCCTCCGAGGACCCATTCACAAGCACAAAAAATTTGACCGAATAGATGCAAAATTCGATCTAGCTGCACCACTTAGCACCGAACCCACACCTTCTCAGTAGGCAAAGCAAAAAATTCCAATTGGGTTGGTAGATTCTCCGCTGGTTGGTGGTTTATTTACGTGTTCTAATAATCTTTTTTCTTAGGCTTGGCAAAGGATTGATAGAATCCTTTTTAGTTCCGAGTGGGAGGTGTTGTTCCTCGAGGTTATCCAGCGCAGTCTGCCTCGTTTGTATTCTAATCATTTTCCAATTATGTTGGAGAGCGGTTCGTTTGGGGGTGGCAAGAAACCTTTCAGATTTGAAAATATGTGGTTGAATGTAGAGGGTTTTGTGGATCGTATTAGGGATTGGTGGAGGAGTTATGATTTCTCTGGGTCCCCCAGTTTTGTGCTCAATTCAAAATTGAAAGCTCTGAAACAAGACTTAAGAGTTTGGAACAAGGAAGTTTTTGGTGATCTCTTAACTCAAAAATCGGCTTTGTTGAGGGAGTTATCTTTGCTGGATGGGTTGGATGAGGAAGGGTGTCTTGATGCTGGGGCTATGGATAGGAGGTTGGGGATTTTGAGGGAGTTAGATCAGTTGATTGATTTGGGAAGAAGTCAGTTGGAAGCAAAAGTCTTGTGCTTTGTGGCTCAAGGAGGGGGATAGATGTACGAAAATTTTCCACCGTGTTGCAAATTCCAATAGAAAATCCAATTCTATTTCTATGTTAGAGGATGGGGAGGTGGTGGAAGACCCTGCGGATATCTCTTTGAGGATTGTTAGCTACTACTCCACTTTGTATGAGGAGCCTTTTCCTTGGCGACCTTCTTTGGATGGACTTGAATTTGATATGATTTCGGGGGAGGAGACTGTGTGGTTAGAAAGACCCTTTGCGGAGGATGAAGTGTCTGGGATGGTTAGAGGTCGTAATGGAGACAAAGCCCCGGGGCCTGATGGTTTCACTCTAGCGTTTTATCAGACTTGTTGGGATATTATTAAGGGGGCATTATTTCAGTTTTCAATGATTTTGCTCGGGCTGGCAGATTTGTCAGTAGCTTTAATGCTACCAATATTGCGGAATTTAAAACTTCAAACAATCTTAATTTCGTTGTAGTTTAAAAAAACTTCGAAAATAAAACTAAAGAGTTATTTCATCCCAAAACAACCGTTTGGTGCACCAATGCACTATGGTCCTCTTGGTTTATTTCATCATCTACTCTAATCTGACAGAATGTATTGGGGAATCAAATGTTGTAGTAAACATGTTCAACTCAATCATAATCCTGCTTCCAACTACTACGGGATAGACGTTGAGGACAGTACCAATCAGGAACCTCATGCAAAAGTTTGAGGCTGTTCAGTATAATAAACAAATGGCCGCAGATTTAGTGTGAGACCCCAACTTTTTCTATCCTTGTAAAAGATTTATGACTCTCCTTAAGATGTGTCCTAATTATGGAGAAAGGTAGGTATAGGGGAATTAATCTAAGGATATGTCTAGGTGAATATTTCCCCTAGCACTTTGTGCATCTATATTGTAATTAAATTGATATGTTGTTGTATTTTAACAATATTGAAATTGAGTATTTGGGGACTTAGTTGAAATAATTGGAGGATCACAATTAGGGTGTTGGAATAAGAAGATTTTTCTTAGCACCCTGTTTTTAGGTGACATTGCGCTCGACCAGCGGGCAACAGGCGCTCGAGCGGCCCTAAGGAAATATGATGGACAGTGCCTTGACGTTTGACCAACGCTCGACAGGTGCTCGAGCGGCCCTTGGGAATTCTACGCAGTGAAATAGACAGTAAGTTGGCGCTCGACCGGTGCTCGACTGGCGCTCTAGCGGGACCAGTTAAAATTCCATATATGATGAATTTGGAGTTCCAATGGAAGACTTGTGAACCCTAACATTGAAGAAAGTTGTATAAGCTTAGTTAAGAAATTTATTGAACCCCCAAGGGTTTGGTGTGATGGTAAGGCTTCGGCTTGGGTTCTAACATGTCCCAAGTTCGAGCCCCAACATCCCCATTATCGCCCTTGACTTATCTGCTCCCTGGGTTGTGGGGTCGGTTCAGTGGGCCGGGGTTTCTACTTCAGGGTTGGGCCAAAAGGGTCCGGCTTTGGGGAATTTCCTCGTCATTAAAAAAAAAAAAAAAAAATTTATTGAGGTTAAGACGGTGGGAAGTCGATAGACATTAGCCCAGACATGGTATGATGTAAAGTATTGAGTAAGGGATAGTGTAAGGATTATATTGAGGATGTATGTATGGATAATTAATTTCAAGTTGTGTTTAGAGGGATTTTTCCCCTAACGTTTTATGAGTTTTAAGCTAAGATCTGACTGTGTTATTAATTGCCATTAGATTTGAGCAATTGAGATTGATGAAATTGTTTATTAATGGAAATTGTCCCTAAGTTACAAGATTTGGAAATATTTTAATTAGGGGCTTTAGCCTTGGAAATATGAGAATCCTTGGAACAAAGATGAGGAGACATATTAGAGTTAATTGTGGGAGTGGCAGAAAAGAGAAATGAATTTTCGTGAGGGGCAGAAATGGAAAAGAAAGAAGAAATGAAGGGTAGAAAGGGAAAGAAGGGGGAAAGGGCAATTTTGCCTTTTTCCCTTCCCCTAAGCTCTCCCGTATAAGTAGCCCCCCCCCCCCCCAAATTGAAAGCCATTTTGCCCTAGCTCCCACCGAAGAAGAGAAGAGAAGAGAAGAGAAGAAAGAAAGAAAGAAGAAGAAGAAGAGAATAGAAGAAAGAAAGAAGGAGAAAAGAAGAAGAAGAAAGGAAGAAGAGAAAGAAAGAAAGAGAGAAGAGGTGAGTGGTTTGGCCGGCCAAGCCATCCCCACTTTCACCATTTTCTCTTTTTCTTTTGTTTGGTTGTGTTGTTAGATTTTCTCCTTGAGATTCATGTGTTTTCTTTGAAGAAAATGTAGATCTAGTGAGTTTTAGAGAGTTGTATGGATTGTGCACAAAGCCATGGAGAATATGGTTAGATCTGGAAATTTATAAACCCAAGAGAAACCAACTTGCATACTAGGTATTTGATAAAAGACCAAAGGGAGCGAAATAGATGCAATAACATTTGTTCTAGTGATGAAATCATTGTTTTTGGTTGGAAGTTTTGAGTTGTATGTGTAAAATAGAAGTCTGGAAATGATATGAGGAGAGCATTTGGGGCAAAATTTCGTGGGTGTTGGATGTATTATGTGTGTTTTGTGTCTGAAATATGGACTGGTGCTCGACAGGCGCTCGAGCACCCTTCATGAATTATTAGTGCAGTAAGTTCACGCTCGACCGACGCTCGACCAGCGCTCGAGCGTCCTTCGAACATTTTTATACAGAGGCTTAACGCTCGACAAGCGCTCGACCGGCGCTCGACCGGCTTCTTTGAATTTTACGAAATTTTTCCTAAATTTCTAAGTTTCCTATTGACCTATTAGAAGACCCTACTAGGTTTTTCACTTAAGAAAATACCTTGTGGTGTAAGACCACCAATTAGAAGTCAAGGATATGGATGATTTTGTATGACGAAGTATGAGTTATTGAATGAGGAATAAGGACGATTTTATATGATGAAGCGTGAGTAATTGATTGATTACCCTATACGTCTAGTAAACCTATGAATAACAATAATATGATCCAATTGTAGGTAAAGGGACATTCAACCCACAAGCAAGCGAAGTAAGAGGAGTTTACGTTTGTAAGTGAAAACTTACTTACGAAAATTGGAATGATACGCAACATGTTTTTATGAACAAGCATAACATGTTTATAACCAAGCATGACAAGTTATTTCTCAACAAGCATGACATAGTATACGTATTTGCATGAAAGCATGAAAAAAGTTTATGTGCAAATGAAAACATGAAAGTTTTATGAGATCAAGAAAGTTTTATGAGATATTTGTCATCAAGCATGACACGTCATGAGCATTTGCATGATTCTCTTAAAGAAAAAGAAAGTTTTGTGCAAATGAAAGTATGAGAAGCATTTTATGATAAGTTGATTACTCATCATCAAGCACGATATGAATACATCATGATCATTTGCATTCATTTTTCTCATAAGAAAGGAGAAATTTTATGCAAATGAAAGTACCATTTTTATGCTACTTTATGACAAGTTAGTTAATGAACCCAAGTCGGTCGGTACCGTACCAAGTCAATAAGGTGCATCCATTCCGAAGGACGTTTACGTGAAGGATGGATGTCACCTAGGGCACCCATACCGAAGGATGCTTGCAAGAAAGATGGGTAGCCCAGGAGGTTGTGCAATCACACTGAAGGATGCTTGCAAGAAGATGTGAACCTCCGAGGATCGTGTCTAGCCACTGAAGGACGAATGCGAGAAGGTGTGCTAGCTCGACCATATGTAGGGTCCCCAAGGGAAATAGGGGACAGTTCCAACGGGAACGCACAACCCTGATGTCAGGGGTAAATAGCGGGCAAGTAGCCCATCAATTAATAATTGGAATGATTTTCCAAAAGCAGAGATTTTTAAGTATAACTGATGTTTTCAAGAGCAAGTGCATGTGCATATGCAATCATGAAGCATACACGTGCATCAAAATTCATGATCATGCATGAATTGCATAAGTTTACATGATATTTCAAGATCAAGTGCATGCTATGATTTTAAGTTCATTATGATTTCAAGTTCATGATGATTTCAAGTTTAATTTCATGCTTATGATTTCAAGTTTAAGTGCATGCTTATAATTTCAAGTTTAAGTGAATGCTTATGATTTCAAGTTCAAGTGCATGCTTACGATTTTAAGTTCATGGTTTCAAACTCACGATTTCAAGTTCATGTTTCTAAACCATGATTTCAAGTCCATGTTTTAATTATAATTCCTTACTGAGTCTTTCGACTCACAATTTTAAATTGTATTACTCCAGATAACGTTTCAGGAGGGGAAATCTAGAAGAGGAACCGACGGGAATGACCTCTTGTCTTTTGTTGTTCATTAGAGGATTCAAGATGTATTATAAAGATGTTATGAGTAGGTCAATGTGAAGAGGATTTGATGAAATCCCTTAGATCATGTACTTCATCTGTGCAGCCATGCGATGTCATTAAGACGCTTGCTCTATTTCGAGGAAGTCGTTTTGGGTAAGTTGAAGTCATAGTAAATCTCTTGGGCCTGTCTCTCTCAGTTGTTTGTAAAAAAAAAAAAAAAAATATTCCGCTGCAAGATTAAGAGTAAACGTTAGAACATTCATTGAGTGGATGTTCGCGGCTGTCATTAACCCCCTTCGAGCTAGCGTTCGGGGCGTGACATTTAGTAATTGTCCCTGAACATGCAAATAAATAATTTGATTGTGATGCTGTACGAAAGATGTTCCTTATGGGAATGAGTGCTTCCGGTAGTGCTGTCATTCTTCAAATAAACAATTGCTCAAGAGTACTTCAATGCTAGCTCGTTTTGAGCTTTTCCTGAAGCAGTTAGAACTGGCCAAGAAGTATCGGGGGGATGCAAATGTTTGATATGCTTGGCTTGCTTCTTCTAAAGGGGAGCTGCCTACATTAATGATGCATGGGCGTGGTCCTTGTCGACCGAGTGCAATCAAGTCTATTTATGGCATTGGTGTTCATCTCTCAGCTGCTAACAGGTCTTACACCAGGTTTAGTGTTGTCTTCCAGTCTAATAGTTAAATTATACAAGTGTGCAGTTTAATGTGTCTGCAATAATGGCGAACTTTGAGCTGCGGAGACCTTGAAGGTTTGCTAACAACCTCTCAGGAAGAGAACTCGGATGTTTTCTGTCCACTCTAGGTCTTGTTCTGGCAGTACTACATTTATTATTCAAAAAGGAGAAAAATGTGATACGTTACTGGAGTATGTTATGGTCTCTTTGGTTACCTTAGAGAACAGATAAACTGTGTTTTCGCTAATGGTGAGTTGATCAGGGGAGTCGCCTCTTCAGGATTTGTTCCCGCCTAAAATTTTAGTAAACAAACGCACCCTTGATAACCAGGAAGTTATAGAAGCCTGTACTAGCCCAGCCAATTTTTTTTTAATCTTTTTAGCTTGTTTAAAAAGGAAACCTGAATTTTTATCCAAACTTGACTCATTGAATAAACATATTGAAAAATGAGCTTCAGCTGTTTATGAGCAGTTAAACTCATTTGTAACCCTAGTCATGGACTTAGAGAGAGGTAGAGATGGCAAAGAGGAGAGAGAAAGGTTGAAGACAGGAAAACAAGAGGAGAGAAAAACTATAAGTGTATTGTCGAAAACGAGTTCCTTTCAAAAAATTGATGCAACTGAGAAAGGGATCCTGAAGTTGAACAGTATCAAATCTTAATTATTGAACTCAAAAGATTGAGGCCAGCTCAGGTCTTAAGATCCAAATGAGACAAACCACTTGGCTATATGTTATAATTTCCCCAATAATAATGAAATGTGCTTTCCTTAGTTTATTAGGTCAATCAATATTGCGTAATAGCTTCTCCTTAGTGTATCACTGAAACCTAGCATACTTTTCTGGCACTATATTATGGGAGAAGTTTGATTGAGCATGAACCAAGAACTCCATTTGCTTTTTTGTAGAAATCTAGTGCACAGCAAAGTTTGGTTTTGGAACCTGGAAGATAATTTATTCTGGAACTTTATAAATCTTGTCAGTTAACTACATGAGCCATATGGACCATTAGCTTTAACATAAATGACATTTCTCTTTTCAATAGGAACAAGGTATATTGTGATCAGTGTGTTGAGTCTAAGATTGACTGGCTAATATAAATTCGTGTGTTTGGGAGTATCTCACGAAGCATGTGAAATTCAAAATTACAAGGACGGACTGAAATTTGATTCCAATCAAGAGATTACTGCTAATTAATTGCCTTATAGAATAAGCCTCTAATCACCCTCAATTGTATTTATCTAATTCCTATTTAACTACATGCATTAGAAGTGAACATTGAAGGAGTATAGAAATAGTCAAAATCTAATGTTATATTCACGAAGACTCGGTCTGGGAAAGTGAAGTCTGCATATTCTTTTGAGATCCATGCCTTTGTGCTTCTGTTGCAATAGCCTGTTCTTTGGTTTTGTCTTACTGGACAATTAAGCATGTTTTTCGCTGATACCATGTCCATTAGATATAATTGTTTCTGCGGAAAAAGAGAAAGATATACCAATTTTATTTGATGAAAAGTTTTATCTATTTCGGTGGTATTCCATATGTTCTATAGATTCTTAGCTTAGTCAATTGCCAATGTTTGGTCGTTGAGATTCATGTGCAGTACTTGAAGAATATATATTACCTCTACTTTTTCTGTTTACGAGTCTTTCCTTTATTAACAGAGAAGTCGAAGAACTTGGGAGAAAAAGAATGGTAATTTTTCACTCCAAGAGATAGCAAGTCGTCTAATTGAGCAGTTGGGGATGGCTTTTGGAAGGCCACCAGAGCTGATAAAACTGCCAAAGTCGATGACACCATAGCTGGGTATAAGTTGACTCTTGTTTACTGTACAAGAAACCTTCGGCTTCAAATGCTGATAAGAGCTCCTTGATCATGCACGATGTAACAACTGGGTTTTGGGAATAGAAACTGTGATTGTATTCACTTTTGTAACTACAATGATAATGCTTGATTCGAGGTAGCAAGCCTCCAATATTTCTCTGAACAAGACGCTACTGATTTTTTTCTTCTCCCCTTTCCGAATGCAAGAGCCAAACATATTAGCCATGGTGACCAGTCATGGGCTGATCTGATGACTATGGGCTGGGCTAGATTCCAGCCCATTACGTAAATAGTTAAACTAAGCTGGCCATAAAATAGTGGCCTATTAACCCATCTAAAGGGTCCATTACAACCGTGGCTCATAAAGCCGAAAACAAATGCGACTAGTCTAACTGGAGCTGAACCAAACGAACTAAACAAATCCACTTCTAGATTCTTCCCTTCGTCTCTTTCTTCCAGAACAAGCTCCGAACGTGAGCTGTCTTTCTTCAGCTTTAGCCACCTTTCTCCTTTGGCTTTGGCGTGTAACAGTACCCCTTCCTTTAGAACACCTTGCCCGCAAGGTATGGAAAATGGTCCTGCAGCCTCTTGTACCTCTCCCATGTAGCATCATCTGCGGTTTGGCCGTACCAGTGGACCAAGAGCTCAGTGATGGCTCTGTTATTGAGCTTCACAATTCGGCGATCCAAAATGGCAAATGGCTCTGGCCGAATCACCCCTACAGAATCCACTGAGGGCAACGACGGTAGGGGATCAACTCGACGACCCAAGTGCTTCTTCAGCTGCGAAACGTGGAAAATAGGGTGGATCTGGGCTCCAAATGGTAGATCCAAGCGGTATGCCACCACTCCAATTCGTTCAAGAATGGGGAAGGGCCCGTAATAACGGGGAGAGAGCTTCATGTTGTGACGTTGGCGCACCGAAATCTATCCATATGGCTGGAGCCGAAGGTAAACTAGATCTCCAACCATAAATTCTCTCTCTGTCCTCTTTAAATCAGCGTACTTTTTCATTCTGTTTTGTGCTTTTTGAAGGTTTTCACGGAGCAGCCCCAACATTTGATCCCGACTCCTCAACTCTGCATCAACTGCGGCTACAATAGTGGTGCCCGGTTCATATGTAGGTAATCGAGGAGGTGAGTATCCGTAAGTTGCTTCAAAAGGTGAAAATTTTGTGGACGTATGTTGGTTGGTGTTATAGCTCCATTTTGCTAAGGGTAGGCACTGCACCCATTCCTTTGGTCTGTCTCCTACTGCACATCTTAGGTAGCATTTAATGCATTTGTTAACAGCCTCAGTCTGCCCGTCAGTTTGAGGGTGATAAGCTGTGCTGTAATTGAGTTGAGTTCCTTGCACGCGAAATAGCTCCTTCCAAAAACTGCTGGTAAACACAGGGTCCCGGTCTGAAACAATTGTACTAGGTAGGCCATGTAGTTTAAACACGTGTTGAATAAATGTCTGAGCTACGGTTTTGGCAGTGTAGAGGTGAGTCAAAGCCATGAAATGACTGTACTTTGTAAATCTGTCAACAACAAAAAAAATCACATTGTGCCCCTTTGAAAGGGGTAGTCCATCAATAAAATTCATGGAAATGTCCTTCCAAGGCCTGTCGGGAATGGGCAGAGGCTGCAATAATCCTGCAGGTAACATAGTTTCATGTTTATTTTGCTGACATACCCTGCAGTGCTTAACGTACTGCCTAACTTCCCTCTTCAAACCCTTCCAGTAGAAATCTCGTTTGAGAATCAGATAAGTCTTCTCATACCCAGCATGGCCCCCAACAGGGCTGTCATGTGCCATCTGTAAAAAAAATTCCTTGAGGGGTGGACTGTCTCCTATATAAATCCTCCCTTTATATATGAGCACCCCATTGTTCAAGGTATATGTGAAAAGGATCCAATTTCCCTTCCTGTAGCTGGTTCAATAAATCTTGAATATGACTATCTTGTGAGTAAGTCATTTTAAGCTCATCGAGCCATGTAGCTATTTGGAAAGAAATTGCCTTTAACTCCCCTTGCTCATTATCCCCTTCGTACTTTCTAGGTAGGGCGCCCGCCACTTTGTTTTCCCTTCCCTGTTTATACTCAACCATAAAGTCATATCCTAAGAGTTTGGTGATCCACTTTTGTTGAAGAGGGGTGCCTATCTTCTGCTCCAACATGTGCTTAAGGCTCTGCTAATCTGTTTTGACCTTAAAAGTCTATCCTAACAAATAAGGTCGCCACTTTTTTATGGCACTAACCAGTGCTAGAAATTCCCTCTCATACGTTGACATGACCATCATTCTACCCTTCAGTGCTTGGCTAAAAAATGCTAAGGGTCTTCCCTCTTGCATCAACACTGCTCCAATCCCCACCCCGGATGCATCACATTCTATGACAAAGGACTTAGTAAAGTCCGCTAGAGCCAACACTGGAGGTTGAGTGACTGCCTCCTTCAGTTGGTTAAATGCATCAGTGGCCACCTCAGTCCACTTAAATCTATTCTTTTTCAATAGTTGTGTGAGGGGTGCAGCAATGGAGCCATATCCCTTGATGAATTTTCGGTAATAGCCAGTTAAGCCCAAGAATCCTCTCAAGGATTTGATATTTTTCGGCAAAGGCCAGCTAGTCATTGATTGCAGCTTCTTAGGATCAACCCTTACTCCTTGATCCGAGATTATATGCCCCAAGTATTCTATTTATGTGCAAGCAAAGTGGCATTTGGATTTTTTTGCAAATAAATCATGTTGTTGCAGTAGAGTTAAAGTGACCTCCAAGTGCTGTAAATGTTCTTCTTCACCCTTGCTATACACCCATCAGCCTTACGTACTAACAATACCGGGGGTGAGAATGGGCTTTGTGAGGATCTAACAACCCCTGTTTGCAGCAACTCCTTCACGATTCTCTCAATCTCATCCTTTTGAAAATAAGCATACCTACAGGGTCTTACACTCACAGGTTGAGCACCCTCCTTAAGTATGATTGCATGGTCACAAGAACGTTGGGGTGGAAATCCTTTAGGTTCCTCGAAGACACGAGAAAACCTGTCCAGTATCTCGGTCACTGCCCCTTTTTCCAGAAACTGATCTGTTCCCCTACACCCCTCACCAATTAGCTGTAAGATGAGACCACGCTTCTCTTCCTTAGGCATTTTAAATTGCAATGTAGCATGCATAAAGTGGGTTGATACTAGACCCTTTAACATAACATCCCGATCCTCGTGGCTGAACTGCATAGTCAATTCACTAAAATTCCAGGAAATGGTACCGAGAGTGCTCAGCCAATGCACTCCAAGGACCACATCACACCCACCAAGGACCAATACATATGCCTCTACTGCAAATTTATTACCTTGCAATTTAATCTTGACATTTTTGCACTTCCCTTCACTTCTCACTCTCTCTCCATTAGCCACAGTCACATCTAACTTCTGATCTGAATCCACATTTAATTGTGCTCCTCTCATAACCCTTGGGTCAAGGAAATTATGAGTGCTTCCACTGTCAATTAGGACCACACATTCTTGATTGTTAACCCTTCCCCTCAGCCGCATAGTTTGAGGTGCGTTGGAACCCGTAATGGCATGCAAGGATATGCCTAACTCCTCCTCTGTCACCTCCAACTGAGCTTCCTCACTTAAATGCACTGCCGCCACCTCTTCACCATCATCCAGATCACTACTGGTTTCATCACCATCATGAACAACTTAATGCTACTGCACTTATGTTGAGGATTCCACTTAGAGTCACAATAATAGCACAACCCCTTTTCTCTTCTCTCATTCATCTGTTGTGGGGAAATTTTTTGTACAGTCATTGTAGGCTTAAATCCACTACTTCCAGGTTGAGAATTAGTATTTTGGAGCTGAAACCCAGTTGTGGTAGCTAGTCTATTAGCTCTTTTGTTCACTGACATCCATAAGCCAAATGGATGTTGTTTGGGTTTAACATTCTGACCATAAGTCGAATCTCATCCTTCAACCCACTCAGAAAACAACTCAGTTTATACCCCTCATCCAACCCTTTTAGCCGATTGGCCAAGGCTTCAAATTGGTTCTTGTACTCCTCTACAGTACTGGTCTATCTTAACTTTATCATACTCTCCATAGGATCGTCATAGGTGTGTCTCCTAAACCTTAGGAGCATTGCCTTAGCAAAAGCATCCCAACTAATGATAGTTCCTGACTGTTCCACCTCTTGAAACCAAATCAGGGTCTTGCCTTCCATGTGAAAGGAAGCAATCAAGATTCTGTGGTGTGGCTGAGTTTGATTGTAGGTGAAAAATTTGTTGGCACGGTAAAGACATCCAGAGGGATCTTCCCCATCAAATTTTGGAAAATCAAGTCTCACTGACCTTAAATGAATTCCTCCTGGTTCTGGGTTTTGATTATGGAGTCGAGCTACTGGTTGTGCTCCATCTCCACCCTCCCGATCTTGGTTGTACACCACAGTTTGCAACCCTAGGGTAAGGGTTTCTATTTGCTTGGTCAGATTCTCCAAGAGTAGTTGTTGATTCTCTTGAATTTTCTGCTGACTTGCTTGTGTTTGCTGTTGAACTTCCTGTTGCCTCTTCATCTCAGCCAAAGCTTCCAACGCCTGCGCAATCTTCTTGCTGTCTGCCATTGGAGGATCGAAGAGCTCTGATACCAAATTGTAACAACTGGGTTTTGGGAATAGAAACTGTGATTGTATTCACTTTTGTAACTACAATGATAATGCTTGATTCGAGGTAGCAAGCCTCCAAGATTTCTCTGAACAAGACGCTACTGATTTTTTTCTTCTCCCTTTTTCCGAATGCAAGAGCCAAACAGATTAACCATGGTGACCAGTCATGGGCTGATCTGATGACTATGGGCTGGGCTAGATTTCCAGCCATTACGTAAATAGTTAAACTAAGCTGGCCAAAAAATAGTGGCCTATTAACCCATCTAAAGGGTCCATTACAACCGTGGCTCATAAAGCCAAAAACAAATGCGACTAGTCTAAATGGAACTGAACCAAACGAACTAAACAAATCCACTTCTAGATTCTTCCCTTCGTCTCTTTCTTCCCGAACAAGCTCCGAACGTGAGCTGTCTTTCTTCAGCTTTAGCCACCTTTCTGCTTTGGCTTTGGCGTGTAACACACGAATATAGAATCAGCAATGCTCCTCCAAGCAAAAGGGGAAGCAATGGCATGGGGTATGTTGCCTTTTCATCCTTCGTTCTTACCATTCGTCATGCTCACAAAAATGTTAGCAGGATCTCACCATTACAAAAGCTTTAATCAGGCTTTTATACTTTTTTTTTTCTTCTCAAACATCATCAGTAGTTTACTTCTTTTTTAATTCTTTCATTCTAAAACCCTTTTTTTTTTCCTGGGACTTTCATTCTAAAACTCACAATTATAATATTTTGTACCAAATTCAACAAATCCCAAAGACCAAATACTCGTATTCAAGAACAAGAAGCAGAGTCAATGGTGCTTGATCCCACATCTCCTCATAACGGTGTGGTTTGCATTTAGTTGATGGTCTGAAGTGAATGGAACTTTTTTTATCCCGAGGAGTGTACTCGCTTTGGAACATGTAAAGAGTTTCTTGTTCTGATTTTCTTGCTCTGAACGAGGATGACACGTACAACTTACCGGGCAGTTACAATTTCGGGTGCATGTTTTCCTAGTCTCTGTTCTTCTTTAGATCCGTTGTTTCCACTCCGATAGATCGAATAAGAGCATTCTCTTTATTTCTTATTTCTTATTTGTTTTTTTATTATATTTTTGTTTCAAAATTTTCAATTTATTATTTCTTATAAATTCTTAAGCACCTTTTATTAATGAAACAATTTACAAGATAGTAGGAAATTTAGCATGATGTTTTTTTCGTTGAAATTAATGTGGAAAAAGTTTATTTATTTCGGAAATTGATGTTGAACTCCAAAATATCTGTCCAGGAAATTAAACCCAACAATCTTAAAATTGAATTCCTATCAATTAATACACATGATGCATGCTCATCACTCAGATGGAACTCCGACCAAAGACTTTAAAGCTGATATTTGGGGGGCAAAACAGGGCACTCTACATCCCATGAGAGATGTACAACGACCACCGTACATTTAGAGGGGCGAAAAAGATAAATCTTTGGGTTAAAAAACATATGAGGATTACAAGCTTTTCAAATTTGTTTAGTTGTTAGTCGTTTGTTTCCCAGTAAAACTCTTTTCACAATAGAATTAATTTTGATCCGCCACCTGTTGGGCTACTTTGTTCTGTACTGTTCATTGATCACACTTGTATTTCGAAGTTTACAAAGAAAAGAGATAGATCTGACATTCTTTGTACTGATTCGGGTTTGTTCCTTAGCTTGATTTCGCTGGTGAATCAGGTCAATTCACTAGTGTTCGGAAGTTTAAAACAGAGGAAAGAATATTTTAGGGTTAAGTACCTTCGCTCATAGGTTTTGGCCCCCTTTATCACATATGTTCCTCAGTTTATCATTTTTTTGTCTAATTAAGAAGTTACTCCTAAAATTTCATTCTCAAATTTAATAGTACTTATGTCATATTTCAATCCTAAGTTGACACGTGTCATCCAAAATTAAAATTCTGTGACTTATAATTTTTTTCTTAATTTTTTTTAAATAGTTACATAACCCAATATTTATCCCTTATGTTTTATTGGAGGGATAGAAATGTGTGTTTCTTCTGTTCTTCTTTTTAACAGAAGAAAATGGCATGTTCCTCAATCCCCTTTTCTATTTTTATTCTTTACCCAAAAAACAGCAAATACATACAAATTGAAAAAGATTACTTAGTTCGGTTATCTGGGGAGAGGAGAGTCAACCACAAGGTTTTGGAGAATTTAGAAGTTAGGGTTTGAAATGGAGGAATTTTGAAAAAAAAAAATAGTACAATAAGGGTCGTTCAACTAAGTTGTCCAACCGGTACGACGAGAGAGATAGAAAAAGGGAATCATGGATGGCTTCTAATTAGCTCCTTGAGGAGCCAAGCCCAACTAGAATTATCAGGTCTCATTAATTGTTGTGGTGCCCTCCGAAGCGCCAGATGAAGACGAAACGATCTTGGTTGTGGGTTTGGACAGATCTGGACTCGTATAGTCTAGACTAAATCCTTTTCCCTTTTCAAATTCTTCCTAAGTAGAACAAACATCTCATTATCATATTCCACGCGCAAATGGTGTAAGGTCATTTTTCATGAACTTCGCTAAATAACGATCTTGGAAATTTATGCTTGAAGTTGAACAATTGGAAGAAATAATTAACAATGGCAAGGAGGTTATCATTTAAAAAAGAACAAAGAAAAAAGCATTATTAACTCTAAATAAGCTAAAAGAGCTGCATAGAGAGAGACATGCAAAGGAATTGTAAATCAGTAAGCAATTAAAAGAACCACCATTATTACACTTGGGAAGATGGATGAAAAAGGAGAAAAAATCATGTTTATTGGAATATGCATGGACAATAAGGTCCGTTTGTTTACTTGCAAAACAAAATTTGTAATTTATTTTACTTGTTTTTCGATATTTGGCAAGCACTTGAAAATGAGGTCAAAGTAAAAAGTTTTCAAGTTAACTGTAAAAGCTCTATTAGTTTCCAGAAAACAAACTAAGCTCGAATTTTCCGTAAATCATTTTTTTTTTGGAATATTATAGTACGCCTTATATGTATGGGCAAAAATTAGTAAGTCTCTATAAAGTTCCAAAATATTTTATTCCGCCCCATATGCTTAAAAAATAATCAATTCTTGCCTTCGGTTTGATTTAGCCGTTAAATCACATGCAAAATGACCGAAATGCCATTCAAAGATAAAAATATTAAAAATACAAAAAATATTATTAAAAATGATATATAAATAAAAAGTAATGTTTTTCAAATAAAAATTGAATTTGAAGGTTGCATATAATAGTTTTATATTTTTCTCTTTCTAAGCCATATGGGCACTTCTCCGCAACGGCAATTGAACTGCAGAACCAATTTTATCGCAAAAGTGTACCTTAGGGAGGTTAAAACCAGTACCTTGGAGAGTAAAATATTAAAATTTTGAGGAAAAATTTCATGCCACATGGCAATCTACGATTGGCGATGAGATGAGATTTAAAATTCATGTGAGCATCATTCCGTACGTTGGCTAACGACAATTGGATGGATGACCAATTTGTCTTAAAAACTTATCTCAGGCACCCGACGGATGAAATTGATACTTCAGAGACTAAAATTTAAAAAGTGTAAACTACAAGAACTTGTACGATAATTAAACTTTTTTATGTAATTACGTAAATTATTAAGCATATCAAACATCAAAAAATACTTTCTTGAAAATATTTTAAAAAAAATTACCAAACACTGTAAATGAAATTTTTTTCGTGAAAATATTTCAGTGAAAAGGTTTTTACGTAAAATAATAATTTTAAAAGCAAACAAAGGGAGCCTAAAAGTGAGTGGGGTGCTTCCTGCAGATTCAAAAATATTGTAGTCCCATGAAATTGTGTATGGGATTCTTGTCCTGATCTCCGCATAAACACAGGCATCCGGTGAATCAATGGACCTTGAAATATAAAAACACAATATTATAGTATCAAACCAGGATTTGAATGATGGATTAAGGACAACAATACATAGAAAGATCATGTGACTCTATCATGAACTGCAGGCCAGTGTGCAGCACCATGAGGTGCATGAGAATGACTATCAAACTTTCCAGGCTTAAAATAAGATATTAAATGTGATCACGGGCCTTCCTTTTACTCGGCTCTTGATTGATGACAACTATTTCATAGAACTGCCTTCCCCAGCTTTAATAAAATATTTAATACCCCATGCAGGAAAAACCAACATCACTAAAGATAGGGCAAGTAAGTTGAAAACAAAATCCCCCACTCTCTCCGGGACTTTTTCAAAGTGCACATGAAATATTGACCGAATATTTCTCTCCCAATACGGGAATCACAAGAACTTTCGTTAATTGCTGAAAACACAAAGGAAAGTTAAGAGAGAATGGAAGGTCAAGGCTTGTCCTATTCATTGTCTAGGCTTAGTACAAGGCTTCGAGTGAATTTTGCTTAGGATTTCACGCAACAACCCAAAAACATTCTCTAATCGCCTTCCTTTCAAATAGTCCCAAAGAAACTGAATTAGCAAACAACCAATCGGATTTTTTAAAATTTTAGAAATATTTCTCAAAATTTTTACATTAAAACAAATCCTTAAACAGTAGCAATCACCTCAATATTAAAAATGTCCCATTAGGTTTTGTAAGAGAGGGTTGTGAACCTATATGGTCATGGAGCTTTAGTGGAGCCCAGAGCACATAAATCTGCTTTAATTTTCTGCTACATTTGGGATGGAGATTAGGCTAGCATTCACTACAAGAAATTAGTTTTAGGTGACAAAATTTTGGGTGTCAAACCAAATTTTGTCACCTAAAGTGAATTTTCCATGACAAAATATTAATTTTGTCACCCAAAACCATCTAGGAACGCTAAAACCGTCTGGACCGGTCAAAAACACGTTCGGACGTATTTATGGTGTGACGATATACACGCGTCGTGAATGAGTGACAATAAAAATCGTCACAAACATAAAATCTCGTCCGAACGAACAAGAAAATCGTTCGGACTCTATGCAGGGTGACAAATTCTAAATCGTCGTAACTGAGTGACCATTAGAATCGTCACAATTTTTACAATGCCGCCTGGACTCGTTTTATACAAAGTCCGAACGTACATTACCTAACGAATCATAATCGTCAGGATATAGTGGCAAATTAAAAATCGTCATGAACATAAAACGCAGTCCGGACATTACAAACAGCGGTCCAACGGAAAAAAATAACAGAGTCCGAATGGTAATAAAAAGGTCCGAACAATTATGAGCATTTCTTCCGCGAATCGTATGGTTCCACGTTGCAAAACTTCAGACCCGTGACATCGATACCGTCCGGACCAATAAATACAGTCTGGACGGTATGAGTTCTAGAACCTTTTCGAATCGAGCATATTTAATGATGTTAAATTTGATTGGGCCACATGTGCATCTAACCGTTGAGAAGTGTCCGAACTCTAACCATAAACGTTCGGACGCTTCCTGAACACATTAAACTCGAACACTTTGTCAAAATCACAAACCCACTCACTTCTCTCAAACTTTTCTCCCAAACATTTTCACTATCCATTCGATATCTCTAAAAAAACTTCAGATAAAACTTTACAAATTTGCTTCTCAATTTCATACCTTTCAATTCAATACAGTCCGTTGTTTAGTTTGTTGTGTTGTTTGCATCCATCAAATTAAGCTATTTCGTTTGTGTTCGTCGGAATACGTTCGGACGTTTTTACACCGTTCGAACCCTTTCCATATAGTCCAGACGGTATTGTTACATGCGGACGTCCGAAAATTCAAACGACCTAGTTTGACATTTGTGCGAACGGTTTATGCTTATGTTCGGACAATTTTGCTAGGTTGACGATGGAACGCTTTGGGAGAAGTATCACCAATGTCGGGGGACAAACAGAGCGACCAGCTTGGGCAAACACCTTTTTAGCGAAGTTAAAGGAGAGTATTCAGGCGATAGTGGAGCCGACACATTCGTTGTGCATGGATCTCCAATGCTGCTTGACCGGTCTGGAGACCAAACTTGCTATAACGGATAGGACTCTGATAGAAAAGCCGAATATTATGCGGATGAAACTGTTCTCTATGAAAGAACAATTGTCCAGTCCGTCCATACCGTTCCAATACAGCTGCAGACACTCGTCAGACGGGTGGATAATATGGAGGAGTATTTGGCATATGTTCATGATACCCTCGGACAAGATATGGATGAGCCAGAGGCAGCTCGTGATTTGGAGTAGTCTCGTGTTTATACTTTATCACTATTATTTATTTATCGTTTGAAGGACCGTTTCTGGCTTGTATTAGACATTATGATTATGTTTTTCGTTCGGTATTTGGATTATATTTTATATTTTATATTAATTATGTTTTTTTCATTAGATTAAATTTATTACAATTTAAATGGATAATTAGTAAAATTAAATAGATGATTAGTAGGAGTGATATGTTAACGAAACGGTTAGTGTAATTAGATTGTAATGGTTAGTGTAATTCACTTGCAATTACAATTAAATTGGTGATTAGTTATAACAAATATTTAATATAAAAGTATCACTAACTATATATTTTTTTATGTATTTAAAATAAATAAATTAAATTAAAAAATTGAGCTAAATTATACTGTGTTAAATTGAATGAAATATATTTATTAGGTAAATTAAATTATTTAAATAAATTAAGTTTTGTGAAGTAAAGTAAATTTAGTAAATTTAACATGCTAAATAAATCTGTTAGATGTTCAGACGATGTTCAATACCGTCCGAACTCCCCTATCGCAACGAGAGTAAATGAGGCAATAGTTGGAACAGTTTAGTGAAAAGTCTGGACGATATTGTAGCCGTGTTTATGTTATACAAAAGTTGAAAACGGCTGTCACAGTCCGAACCAATTTTACACATCCGGACGATATTCGCCGGTTATTCAGCCAAACGTGTGCTTCCACGTCGAGCCAATTCAGGGAAAATCTGTTCGCAAGGAAAGATTATATGTACAAACGTTTTTATTATGCCGAACCGTTTTAAACCGTTTAAATTTTGGAATTTAATACGAAGTACGTTGATTGAACCACGTTTGTAGAAAAGAGTCCGGGCGCCCTTCTATGAGTCTGGATGGTAGCGACGATTTCTCAAAAGTAAATAGTTCCGCATTCTCTGAAATACCGAACCATTTCTCACAACAAATCTCTCCAAACTCACGTTTTTTCTTCTCAAATCTTCACACAATATCACTCGTTTGAGGATCTAATCACATCCAGATATGTTTTGCTTACTTTTAACAAGATTTTATTGGGAAAAGTTTCATTTTTTTTTTATAGTTTTAGGTATAGAATTTCAATTCCATTTTTACACAATACATTGTGTTTTTTTTATTGATTTTTACGTAGAAATTGATTGTGTTAAGTGTTAGGTTTATTTTAAGTGTATTAGTTTGTATTTTGGTTGTATTTTTGGGAGTGTGGGTGAGGTGGAGGGACGCTACCATGGCTGAGTTAACTCAGTTCTTTTCCAAAAAGTGTTCGGAACGCTTTCTAAAGACGTCCGGACCCATTCAAGTGGGACATCAAGTTGGCAGATTTTTACGATCTCACATTTGAGGGTAGGACGCTTCCAGAGGTGGTGAAGGGGTTAGGTTGGCTTCAGTTGATCTACATGACCGGCTATGCATCGAAGAATTTGGTGCGGGAGTTTTATTGCGCTATACTACGGGCGAGGGACCTCGAGGAGCCTAGTATGGAGGTCACTGTTTGTAACGTGCCGATCATATTCTCGCCCGACGAGCTGGCGAATTTCTTGGGGTACGAGAGAGATTTGGCAGCGTTCCCAAACCTGCCAATGAGCGAGGAGGGCCGACCTACTAAGGCCGAGGTATTTCAAACTATGTTGGGCAAGGAGGTAATATATATATTAGGAGGTAGTATATATAGGTGATGGATACTGACTTGATACATATATAGTATAATTAATAAACATGTCACATCGAGTTAATATATAATAGTTTTAATTAATAGGAAATTAATTAAGCAATATGTGGAAGAGGTAGAATTAGGAGTAGGTGGTTGTGCTTCTAAATGCAGTCTTTAAAGGGCTTCTGAAAATACGAGATTTTATGTATGTTTAGATGAAAATTTTTGTCAGATGAGTTTTTATAAAAGTTTTGTTTTAATTTTTGTGTTGTTTTTCACAAGAATTGAGGAGATAGGGAATTTTATTACAGGATGATTTTTTATATGAAAAAATCATGTTATTTTTTAAAAAAAAAACTTTTTAAAGATCATTAACCAAAAATGGCCAATGTCATTTCATCTATCAAAGTTAACACAACAAAACAACCCTAATTACTTGAATTCCAGCATTGTTGTTAAGGTAAAAGTCAAACTTCCTTGGTTGGAAAATATTGGTGTCCACGATCCTATGAGATCAGTCGTCCTAGAGCAACAAGCTGCAGCTGACCGACCATAAAGAGGAACTGCAAAACCTGGGAGAATATTGCCACTCCTGTCCGTTTGGTCACGATTTCCAAATTCCTTGATTTGTCGGAAAAAAGGCGTCGTATGGATAATGTCCCATTAGGTTTTGTAAAAGAGGGTTGTGAGCCTATATGGTCATGGAGCCTTAGTGGAACCCAAAGAACATAAATCTGCTTAGATTTTTGTTGCATTTGGGATGGAGATTAGGCTAGCATTGATCTACTTAGTGATAACACTGAGGAAGATCTGACCGATCTTGTTAGATAGATGAGGATCTAGAAAAGAAAAGAGAGAAGAGAAGTGACTTACAAAGGTTTGCCCTAGTTCAAGTTGGTGGTTGAGAGATTGATGTGATTGTGCAGCAGCATATTATGGTGAAAAAGTGAAAAAAAAATCTTGTGTTGGATGTGAGCCACGTAACCCTAGATTTTTGTCTCCATAATATTTCTTCACATTTAAACTCATTAGAGCAAGCTGCAATTAGGATTCTCTGAATTGGTTGTTGAGAGTGGGGCTCTGGTTTTGAATATCCTCAATCAATTCAAAGAGCATTTTGATGGGATCTTGAATAATCCCAAAGAGCAATTTGATGTGTCAAAGAGCATTTTTATAATTGCCTTAAAGAGCCAATTTTGCTAGTTTCAGCCTTTTGCATAAGATGAATCCAGGTGAGCCATAAATAATAGTACTCCAAGCTTGATGGACCATCTTGAAAGACTAAGCTTCATGAGTCCAGAATTTGTCAAATTTAAAGAGTTTAGGGATAGAATGAGAGCAACGTGAGGAATTTGTGACTGTTGAGATATATTACCATATATATCATTACTTGGACATCACTTTTGAGTAATCCCTAAGTTTAGTAATTAGACGATTCTAATTGATTCTTTCTATCTTGTAATTATTCTGTATATGCATTCTTTTATTCTTTGGCCTCTTCACCTATGAATAGGTAAGTCCTTGTACAATTCTATACATATTGAAATATATAGAACTCTCTCAAATTCTTCCGCTTGCATTCTTTCTTCATGGTATTAGAGCTACCAGAATTCTAGTGCCCCCTCTTTTTGGAGCTCTTCGAAGATCGCTCATGCCGAGCTACCATCATAGAGGTGTTCTTCCATCAACATTCTTCGGTTTAGTAAAATTTCACGTCAATCCTCTGTTGTACGCGCCCCCACGGGTCGCGTACAACATATTGGGTCTTCTCTTTGGGCCTTGTCTTTGGAATTTTTTCTTTTAATTCCCTATTTGGGCTTTCTTACTCAAGCCCAGCCCGATTCACCTCCACCTCAGCACCGTTGCCTTCAGTTGACCTTTGATCGTTGCCTTTTGGCTTACTTTTTGAATCTCCTTATTTTCTTGGACCCTCGATATGTCAGTCGGCCTATTGAGATCATTTAGAAGGAAAAAATTACAATCTTTGGGCTTCAACTATGACAGTTTTTCTTAAAGGGAGGAAACTTTGGCGCTATGTATCTGGGAATTTTCCACAACCTAAAATGCTTTTATCTGAGGCTACCACAGAGTATGCAAATCACTTCGAGGAATGGGAAACCATTCAATGCAAAATTCTCTCTTGGTTCATCAACACTTTAGTTCCTACCATTGAAAGCCTTCTTCCAAAACTTGGCAATGCAAAGGTTGCGTGGGATTTGTTGGTGAACCGTACAACTGTACCAATGATGCATCCCTTCATTTTCAACTTGAAACAAAACTTTACTAGTTGCGTCAGGAATTAGGTCAGTCTATTGCTGATTTTTATTCTTAAGTCATCTTTGGCATAAATTGGCTGTTGGAGAACTCGAGTTTCGTTGCTCACATGACATTGAGCTTTTTGCTCAGTATCGTGACAGTAGGAAGTTCATGCACTTCATGATGGCTCTCCGAGATGCTTTTGAATCTACTCGAGCATCTTTGCTTCATCATACCCCACTTCCTACTATGGACATTGCAGTTGCTGAATTAATTTCCAAGGAGATTCGTCATTCTACAGAACATGTTATGGCCCCTGCTTCTGGGTCCTCTTCCACTCATTTTGTACCACATCCTCATTCATCTTCTAAAAAGGTTTTCTGTAACTACAACAAAGAAATTGGTAATGTAATCCAAGATTCTTTGAAGTTACAAAGGAAACAGGCTCGCGCATCTAAAGGCCTTTTTCCAACAGATTGTTGCAGTTGCTTCTATTGACTCATTTACTTTCAAGTCCTCTTCTCAGCCCACTTCTCATACAAAAGTTGACATTGAGGGATTAATCCATAAGGTTTTGTCTCATTCCACTAGTGCCTTATCTTGAGTTTTTTATTCTGCTTGTTGTAATCACATGACTTCTGATTCCACTCTCTTTTCTACAAAAACTATTCTTCACCCTTCTCACCATATTCACACTGCGGATGGGTCCAATATGTCTGTTAGTCATCCTGGATCTATCTCTACTTCAAACCTCATCGTTGATTATACATATTTCATCCCTAAGTTATCATTAAATCTTCTGTTTGTTGGCCAACTTTGTGAGTTAGGTTTAGAGCTTCATTTTTTAATCGAGGTTGCGATGTGTAGGATCCACGGATAGGGCAACTAGTTGGGACTGGCCGTACAATTGGACTCTTGTTTGAGTTGGATCATTTGCATATCCCTTCTCTCGTGTCTCCTTTTTTCGCAAATTTCACCACCTCCTCCAGTCTTTGGCATTCTTGCTTGGTCATACTTCGTTGCCTCGCATTCAGTTGTTAGCATCTATTGGTCATCTTGGATCCATAGATTTGTTCAGTTTGATTTTATTTCTTATCCATTAGGCAAACAAGCCCATTTACCTTTTAAGACTAGTGACTCATTTTCGTCTTTTTCCCTTGATCTTGTTCAATATGATATTTGGGGTCCTGCTCCGATCTCCACTGAAGGGGGATCATGCTATTTTGTCATATTTGTGGATGATTATTCTTGTTATACATGGATTTATCTTTTGCATACTCGTTCCAAATTATTTGACATTTATAAAAAAATTCACAAAATGGTGCAAACACAATTTACTTGTACCATTTAAATTTTTTATTCTAATAATGCTATGGAATCTAACGAGAAATATTTCCTTGAGTTTTTACAGCAAAATGGCACTCTTCCCTGATCAATCTTGTTCCTACACTTCTCAATAGAATGGTCGCGCAAAACAAAATCATTCTCACATCTTGGATATTGTTAGATCACTTCTCCTCTCTACGTCTCTTCCTGGACGCTTTTAGAATGAAGTTGCTCTTATTGTTGTCTATACACTATAAATCGTGTCCCCTCACCCACTATTCGCAACAAGACTCATTTTGAGCTGCATTATGGTAAAGTTCTTGACTATTGCTCTCTCCAAGTCTTTGGTTGTGTCTGTTTTGTTCTCTTGCCGCCCTATGAATGTACTAAGTTAAAGCCCCGTTCTAGGCCCTGTTGCTTCCTTGGTTATGGTGTTAAAGAAAATGGTTATCGCTGCTATGACCTCATAGCCAATTGCCTTTGGATCTCTCGTCATGTGATCTTTCCTCTTTCCCATCCATGTCGTCCTGTTTGTTACCAATTTTCACGGACTCGTCTATTACTTTGTTTTTAGAGTCTACTAACCAATTTGTAGGTGATGCTAGCTCTTCAAGCGATCCATCTTCGACTCCTTCCAATGATGATGTCCCACCTGTTGATCATCCTTTAACTTCCTTTGACCTTGCGTCCCTCCAAGACCCTCTATCCCCGCCATCTGCCCCTGTACCCCACCTCTCATTGACACCCGTCATTCATCTCGAGTAAGAGCTTCTCCTTCACATTTATAATCCTGTTTGGCAAAAAGCTATGTCTAATGAATTAGATGCTCTTATCAAAACACACACTTGGGAAATGGTGGATTTGCCTCCTAGCAAGTCTGTTGTAGGATGTAAGTGGGTTTACAAGGTTAAGACTCAAGTAGATGGATCTTTTGAACGACACAAAGCTCATCTTGTTGCGAAGGGCTTCAATCAGGAGTACGTCATTGGTCACTATTTCAGATGGATGTCAAAAATGATTTTCTCAATGGTGATCTTGTTGAAGAAGTCTATATGTAGCCTCCCCTGGCTATAAGCACCCTCCTCACCAAGTTTGCCACCTTCGTCGTGCTCTTTACTATCTTAAGCAGGCTCCACGTTCTTGGTTTACCAGGTTTAGCTCCGTGGTCGCACAATAGGGATTTACACTCAGTTCTTATGACTCTGATTTATTCATCCTAAAAATCGTTGTCGGTTCTTCTACTACTCTATGTGGATGATATGATTATCATTGGTGATGATATTGTTCGCATTCATGCACTTCAAGATTTTCTTGGTCAGGATTTTGAGATGGACTTGGATATTCTTAGCTATTTTCTTGGTATTGAAGTCACCTCTTCTGTTGATGGTTGTGAGTCTAAAAGACAACCCAAGAGGGGGGGTGAATTGGGTTTTTCAAAAACTTAACACTTTTTGAATAAATATGCAGATATGAAAACTACCCCTCTTTAACAAAAAATAATGTTGATCTAAATGAGTCTAAAGTTATGCCAAATATAATCAATGAATGATAAAGTATAAATCTCCACAAATATGAATAAGTACTAAAATGTAAGAGAGATAGAGTTAGAGAGATGACACCGTAGTTTTTAGGTGGTTCGGCCAAACACGTGCCTACGTCCACCCCCAAGGCAATTGACTTCCCGAGCTCCAAATCTGATCTTCACCGTTCAGATTATAGCACCTTGTGTCGTGAACGTCCTCTCCAAATTTCAGCTCGATCGGACGACAAACAAAGCGGGATCTTGCCATTGTTCAATGTGTCGACACTATGTCTTCTATGTGTCGACTCATAGTTTTGTGCATTCTGGAGTATGACCAATGTGTCGACACCATGGTCCTATGTGTCGACACCATCAACACTTAGACTGAAAAATGGTTTCCCTTGACACCATCAAGCATTCCAGAAACACCTACAATGTAAAGATTGACCAATAAGCTTGTGTAGAGGTGTTCAATTATATCTAAGGCCAATTTAAGCTTAGAGAACTCTTGATATCATTTTCTTAAAAAGATTTTCAAATGTAGAATTTAAAGGTCTCAAACTAGTTGAAAAAGTTTGTTATCATCAAAATCAAAAATAGATTGTTTATAAAACAACCTTGGGCTAACAATCTCCCCCTTTTTTATGATGACAAACCTAACTAATAATAAACTGTTGATACCAAAATGAAAAGCTCCCCCTGAGATTAGTCTGGAGTTTTTCAAGAGTTTTTAGCAAAAAGAACTTTAAGATTCTATGAAAATTTTGCAAGAGTTCCCTTTGTAAATAGAGATTTTCTAAATTTTCAAAGCCTGTAAAAACACTTCTATAACATCCTCCAAACTCCCCCAAACTTCATCATTCAATTTCAGATCACAAGACTTCATATAGAGGAGAGTTTCAAGAAGATTACCTGAAACACGTCTCAAATATCCACAATTAAGAGCAAAGAGATAAGCACTTTGCAGAACCCTTAAAATCACCATTAGATAAACAATAGATGCGAGCATAATCAAATAATCTAATGGAGACATATAAATTATAGAGATATGCATAGATAAGGCAAGTCAAGTGATCATCCAACATCAAAATGGAATGTACTCAGTAAGAGCTAGAGAGTCAACATAATCACTTAAAACTTCTCCAAAATTTTCTTCCTTCTAACTTCTCCCCCTTTGGCATCATCAAAAATAAGTTAAGGGGAGGTCAAAGGGTTCTAGCAGGTTCCATAGGCGCCTCTGTAGCCTTTATAACATCCTCAGTTGATGAATTCATAAAAGCATGAAGATCAGCATAAACAGTAGTGAACTCATCATCAGTAAGTTGAATCACATTTCTAGTCACATGGAGGTTGTTGTTGACTTGATGCTTGATACCTCTCATTTCCTTATGAAGAGTCCCACAACACTATGTATAAACATCACTCAGCTTCGTAATATCTTCCAATCTCATCTTCAAACGAGTGGTCATTTCCGCCATCTGATTACCCAAACTTTTCAGTTCCTTCTCGATATCAGCAATTTAATCCTCAAGTTGACTTAGGTGAGGCTCATGAGAACTAGGAGCAGAAAATACGGAAGATGATCCAATGTGCAGTGGGGGGAAAGGAAATAGGTGTTTGCGTACCCAAAGAAGTCGTATTTCCCTTGAGAGTCCTTTCAGTTTCAGTCTTTTCCTCAAAACTGAACCTCTTTCATTTTCTTTCTAAGGTATCACCACACATTTCTTTATCCATTCTCCATCCTTGTTTTGCATAAAATCTCAATACCCAAAGGGTTTTCTTGTTGTATTACATGGAGTCTTTGGATTTTTCTCTAACTTCCCCAGTCATATCAATCTCAAAGATCTGAAATATATTCATGAAAAGCATCCCCTAGACATCTCCAAGAATATGATGTATTTGAATTATCCAGTTCTTGGTAAGATAATGTTACAAAGCATATGGTGCAATAATTATCTATGAACAGTCAATCCACTGGCAGTAGGTTTAATAACCTCATTAAGGGTTGAGTTATCCAACACAACCCTAAATATCAAGTGGTTCTACCTCTGATAACCCCATCCATCTGTAAGCATCAAAGAATTTCTTTTTCCATCATTAGCAGCAGAAATCAGGGAGTTTAATGAAGCAACTGATATGACTAATGTCACGCCCTGAACGCCACCCCGACGGGGCCGTGACAGCCGCGAGCATTCCCCGGGAACACTTCAGCGCTTACACTAATTCTTACAGTGGAATTTTTTTTTTTTTTTACACATAGGATGGCTCACTCAGGATCCACATGTTGGCTGAGATACAAGCTCAATGATCATAACCTCTCGGTATACGCATCATAATTCAGAAAAGTCTATACATTGCATCTTGTTCGCAACTTATACAAAATGTACTAGGGCAACATACTGCCACTTGATCAAAACCAGCACTCCCAAGTGCTACCTCGGAGTTCACCAACTCCGGCTCCAATCCCCAAACTTCCAGGATTTCTACGTGAGATACTCCTCTGCTCCCCAGTTATCTTGTGGATCTGGAATGATACGATTTACAAACTATGAGTCGACAGACTCAGTAAGGAACAACAGTTGAAACATGGACTTTAATAAAACATAGCTTTAAAAGCATACTTACTTCAATACACTGTAGCGATAAGATAAGAAATGCAAAACTGTAAATCACGAGTTAGTGCATAAAAACATGATGCATATGCATGCTCCGTGATGCACATGCCGTGCACTAAATCCCTTGCCACTCTCGGCCTTTTCAAATGCATTTCAAATCTCGAAATTGGCCCCAGGCCCTTGAAAATCATTCATTTCATACTTGTGCCACTGTTGGCCTATTCACAACCATTTCGTATCTCTTACTCGTGGGCTCGCTCCATTTGACCCCTGAAGTCAGGGTTGTGCGTTCCCTTCGGAACCGTCCCCGAATTCCCTTGGAGACCTTACATCTGGTCGAGCTAGCCCGTAGTTGCCCCAGGCCTGATGGCTAGACACGACCCTTGGAGGCGCCACACCTTCTCGAGCAACGTTCCTCGGTGTGGTTGCACATACCTCACGGACTAACCCATCCTTCACGAACAACGTCCCTCGGTATGGGCGTCCATTCATCCATCCTTCACGAACAACGTCCCTCGGCATGGATGTCTCAGGTTCCATCCATCCATCCTTCACGAACAACGTCCCTCGGCATGGATGTCGAACCTCACTTAACTTGGTACGTATTTAACCAAATCCTTCGTGTTTAATCATAACATAAATTCTCTTTCATTTGCATAAAACAACTTTTCATGTTTTCTATGAAATGAACATGCCATGCCACTCTTGAAAACATCGTACTTTCATTTGCAATCAAAACGTCTGTCATGCGTTCATGCAAATGATCATGCTATGACATGTTCGAAACAGCATGCGTACTTGAAACATTCTTCATGCAATACATTTCATATGTATTAAAAACATCTTGCCATGCACAATAAAACATGCAGTGTATCATTCCAGTTTTCCAAAAGGGGTAAGATTCACTTACAGTACTCCTCGCAAATTCTCCTTTGCTCACTTGGCTCCTCGCCTACAAGGAATAGGTTCAATCTTTCAATGTACTGCGTATAGATGAAACCATATCGGTACGTGTCGGTCCTACGAATTACCCGACAGTCCTATCCTGAAGTCCACTAAGGACAAGTAGCGATAATTCAACGCATTACTTAATTTAATGGTATAATATAGTTGCCGGATATTTCTTAATCCATCTCGAACTTCCCGTTCATCACTTGACTTCTTACCTTCCATTCATCGGAATGTTTCTGAATGGCAACTATATTATATCTTTCTGGATATCGTATATATATATATATATTAATATAATCTTTTAATCATTAAACATTTTATTTAATCTTTATATATTCTTTCATAACCTCGATGTCCAATATCGAATTCGTAGTCCTTAACCTAACTCGATTACTCCAAGTACTGGAACTAAACCGCTATTCGATACGTGCAAAGTTGCTGTTTTCACCTTCTTCGGGGCCAACTCGTATCCAACTTGATCAATTAATTCTTCCTGTCCCTTAACATTGATTCCGAAGCCTATCATGAAATCAGCAACAACTTTTCGTCCTAAAAATTCTATATCAAAACAGCAACCCATCTCATGTCCAGTTTTTATCCTCCTGGTCCCACACTTTTAAATCTTCCTTTGCATGAACTAATAACCATTAATGCCATCACTTAACTTCATGGAACATGATATATTGTTGCTACCAACACCTTTAGGATTGACCTAATGTTCTTCTTCTTTTATCTCTAAGTGTTTCAAGCTCACATGAACACCAATGAATACAACTCGTCAAAACACAACTTATATATATTGAATCCTCACTTCATTGGCCAACCCGTGGCCTTCTTGCCCTTTAAGCCTTTGTTTTCTTACATATGTGATGTCTTTTATAATCGAACTTAGGCTCACAACCTCTAATTCATTTGGTCATATTCCAACCTTACTTCTACATGACATACAAGTGTATTTCCATTTAGCATTTACTTGCCACTAGTGTTTCCTTTTTACTAGGTCATTCGGCCATACACAGATTCAAGTATTCATTGACTACAATTTCTTCTCCAATGGTGATCCCATCCTCCATTTTCAGATTCACAACCTAAGATCTACAATTCATAGCAAAATCACAAGATCTCAAGCAATTCACCATTCGGCTAGCACCATCATGCATAACATTTACATGCATTTTCATTCTCTTATCACACGCATTCTTTCTCTTCAAGCTTAGTCAAACCCGTGAATTTTTATGCACAATCAACCTAACAAATCAGCCTACAAGATCCATACTTCAATCATTCCCAAGATATTTTATACATTGCATGCATTTCGGCCTAACATTGTATAACTACATCCGACACTCCTCTTACATGCATTATTCATTTCCATTACACTTTCCAACAACCAATTCATGTTCTTATGCATACAAGTTCAGATCCAACATCACATTACAACCTAAGAGTGTCCTAAAATTCAAGAATTGCAAGAACAAGGCATTCGGCCAACATCCATTTATATCACATTTTTATTTATTTAAATCCATGTATATTTAATCCATTCTCTCCATATACAACAACCATAACTGGACCTAACACTTAGGAACCTCAAAAGCAATAGATCTAAGGAAAAAATCCAACTTACAACCGGCCAAGTATAGTGTGAGTTTAGATCTAAACTTTCCTAACATGTATTTACCTTCTTTGCATTTTCTAACAATCAAGATAGGATCTTAAGCATGCATTTTCAATTCCAAGTTCACATTATACTCTATGGGTTGATTAAACTCCAGATCTAGTAAAATGGGACATTCGGCCAACACCCCTTTATTCCTAAAACACCTAGATTTTTCTTATTTCTTTGATTGCTTGCAACCCTCCTTATTCCAAACCAAACTTACAAGTATTCTCCATTAATTACTTAGGATATCTCCACAAACATTCTCACTCTTAGATCCAACACAAAACACAAACAACAGATCATGTGATAGGGGTATAAGACTCGGCCAAGCTAAGGAGAAAAGTGGACATGCAAGGTTTGGCCAAGGAGAAATTTCAAGGGAATAAGCTTACCTTGCTACCTTAGGTTCTTTTTCTCTCCTCTTCACCTTTTCCCTTTTCCTTTTTCTCTTGCAAGACCTCCTCTTCCTCTTCTCCTTCTTCCTTCTTCCTTCTCCTTTCGGTTTCACCCTTGATTCAAGCTCAAAATCCAACTCTTTTGGTTCAAAACCTTGGTTTCACCTTTGATTCTCTCCCTCTCTCCTTTGGTTCGGTTTCTCTCCTCTCCTCTTTGTGTTTCATGACCAACATGGACAAAATGGCTCAAATGTGGTGATGGGAGAGAGGAATGGTCGGATAAGGCCAAAGCAAGTTCAAAGCCATGCATTGAATTCGGCCAAAGGGGGATTTTTGTCACCTTTCTTCACTTTTCAGCTATGTCATTCTTTGTCTCCTTGTCTCCCTTGTCTTTCACGTGTATGCCTCCCCACCACACAATTCAAACTCCTCTTTAATGCTTGGCCAACTAGCTTGGTTCCTTTAGTTGAATTTCAACTACTTAGTTACTCCAAGGGCACTTAGTTGGTCTAATGTAGTTGTAAGGTAACTAGCCCAATAACATAGGGCTTGAAGCCCATAACATAAATCTTAAGGCCCCATTATCTTAGGTATTATGTCCAAATCCTAAGTCCAAGGGCTAAGGCCCAACATCACAAGCTTAAGCCCATTCCATAAGCTTAAAGGCTAAGGCCTAATAACCTAAATCCTTAAAGCCCAATAATCATTCAATGGCAGCCCATTACCATGAATATTATGGCAGCCCAATAGCATAGTTTAAAGCCCATTTCCATGAACATTTTGGCAGCCCATTAGCATGAATTTAAAGCCCAATTTCTTGATCTTCATGGTAGCCCAATTGCATACATTTAAAGGCCCAATATCCACCTATTACTCTAAGCCTTATAGCAGCCCAATATCACAACTTCAAGGGCCCATCATCACATGTAATTGGGCAGCCCACTTGATTAAATTTCAAGGCCCATCATTCCTAATTTTCGGCCAAGCTTGGGCTGTCCATTTTCAGCCCATTCTTTTAGGCTTTAAGTCCAACCATTTAAACCTTAATAGCCCAATAACATCATCCATAAGATAATCCTTCTAAAGTAATCAAGGATATTGAAAAGAAATGAAAATTCATAAACTTAAGGTTGGCTAATTTAAATCTCGTCCATTGAAATTCCATAATACTCATTAAGTTTAGATCATACCATGGCCTCCATTAATTCAAAACAAATCACCAAATCCTTAAGCTTACAACGGAGTACGTACTGATTTTTCGGGGTCTCACATTCTCCCCTCCTTATAAAAAAAATTCCGTCCTCGGAATTCGATTACCACCACCAGAAATCCTGAGTCTTTTCGTTCAACACAGTAGCAATCATGTATCAAGCAAGCATCAAGCTGACTTATGTAAAAACCAAAGATTTACACAACGACCAACCAAAGTCTCCATGCTTAGTCTATTGCACTTTTCAATTCTGGATCTAAGCCCAGGTAGCACAAAGTTTCTAGTTCCTCAACGCGAAATCTCCAAAGCTCACACAAGTTCTAGTAAATCAACACCTAATTAGCATCATCAAGGCATGGCCACAATTGCACTCTGCCCTCGATCCATATTTTCAAACTGGTGCTCCCCAAGGCGACATACTAGTGCCATTCTATATAGAACTTTCGATTATTGGAGCTGATCTTCGTCCTAAATTGGTACCAAACTCCATTCTCTAACAGGAGGTAAACCAAGTAATGCCTCATAACATACTCGAGAAATTCCTTCACTGTAGAAATTTCTTCTATCGTAGGGGCTTTAGTCAAACTAAAAATCCATCGCAATGTGCCAAATAACAATTCGGTCTCCCCTCCTTTTAGGATACAACCTTCATCTCACTTTATACTAACACCGAGCACTGCCCACCAATCCATGCCTAGAACAAATCTTGGTTTCCCCTTGTTTCCATTGTAATCAAATCAGGAATCATCATTTTTCTTTCAACTTCTATCGAACTATTCTTCAATATTCGATCTCAATTGACTCTGCCACTAATAGGCAAATACACCATTAGAGTATATTCTCGTGATTCATGCCTCATATTCGTCGCCTTACAATATGCAGATGCAATGAATGAATGCGTGGCCTCTCGAATTAAATAGGACTAACACTTCCCCCTAGGGCAAAGGCAACTTACCTGCCACCACATTCGTTCGATCATCGGCCTCCCCCGGAGTTAGGGCATACAACCTTGCTTGGGTCGACCCCCCTGGCCTCCCGACGTTGTTCTGCTGCACAGGCCGGGGTGCTGCGTTTGAGTCCCCTCCAACTTGACAGTACCTCGCTATATGGCCCGGCTTCCCACATTGGAAGCACACTCCCTGCCTGCAGCCTCCAAGGTGCCTCTTCCCGCATCTATTACATAGTGGGAGTTGGTTTCCCTCATTGTTCGGGACTTCCCCGGATCCTTGATTCTGCCCTTGAGGCGGCTCTTGTCTATTCTTCTTCCAGGGTTTCTGGGGCACTGAGGGTTGGGAAGATGCCTTCCTCTTCTGTTGCTCATAGTAGGCTGCTGTCCGCTGCAACTCCCTTTCGACAATAATGGCCCTCTCAACCACCTCTGCTAGAGTCCTCAAATTGTGACTATAAACTCGATCGTAGATACGAGGATGTAATCCTTCCTCAAATTTCCGTGCCTTCCTCTCTTCATCAGGCACTAGGTAAGGGGCGAACCTCACCAATTCCATGAAACGAGCAGCGTACTGCTCTACTGTCATCGTACCCTGGGCAAGAGTAGCGAACTCCCTCGCCTTTGCTTCCCGTGCTGTCCGTGGGAAACATCGGTCCAAAAATTCCTGTTGGAACCGCTCCCAAGTAACCGCTTGCTGACCCAACTCCTGAGCCAGTAACATTTTCGTCGATTGCCACCACCTCTTCGCATCGCCTTGTAACTTAAAGGCGGCGAAGTTGACGCGCTGAGCGTCGGTACACTCCAGAACTTCAAAGAGTTCTTTAATCTCCAGAAGCCAATTCTCCGCAATGATTCCATCTCCCTTCCCGCTATATCCTGGCGGGTGTTGTCGATTAAATTGATCAAAGGTGCAACCAGTGGGGCGGCCTCTATCCTCTTCCCCACGTCCACCTTGTTGCACATGCTCAGCCACCAGCTGAGCCATGTGACGTAACACATCTTCGGTTGAGACGCCCGGCTCCTCGGGCCCTCGACCCCTACCTCCTTGCCTTCGGTATGCCATTCTGCACTTCAACACTTCATATTAGATTATAAGATATACGCAAGGAAACATCATAACCTGAGCACTTGGTCTAAATCCTCAACATCCAATCCTAGGTCTAAGATGTCTGACCTAGTTCAGGTACGAGCTTCTATCTATGTACTCAGCCAACTCCAACATACAGCTACCTACTAGGGTTCAACTCCTAGTACTTCGATCTTTTCCCTCTGATACCACTTTCTGTCACGCCCCGAACGCCACCCCGACGGGGCCGTGACAGCCGCGAGCATTCCCCGGGAACACTTCAGCGCTTACACTAACTCTTACAGCGGAATTTTTTTTTTTTTTTTTACACATAGGATGGCTCACTCAGGATCCACATGTTGGCTGAGATACAAGCTCAATGATCATAACCTCTCGGTATACGCATCATAATTCAGAAAAGTCTATACATTGCATCTTGTTCGCAACTTATACAAAATGTACTAGGGCAACATACTGCCACTTGATCAAAACCAGCACTCCCAAGTGCTACCTCGGAGTTCACCAACTCCGGCTCCAATCCCCAAACTTCCAGGATTTCTACGTGAGATACTCCTCTGCTCCCCAGTTATCTTGTGGATCTGGAATGATACGATTTACAAACTATGAGTCGAAAGACTCAGTAAGGAACAACAGTTGAAACATGGACTTTAATAAAACATAGCTTTAAAAGCATACTTACTTCAATACACTGTAGCGATAAGATAAGAAATGCAAAACTGTAAATCACGAGTTAGTGCATAAAAACATGATGCATATGCATGCTCCGTGATGCACATGCCGTGCACTAAAATCCCTTGCCACTCTCGGCCTTTTCAAATGCATTTCAAATCTCGAAATTGGCCCCAGGCCCTTGAAAATCATTCATTTCATACTTGTGCCACTGTTGGCCTATTCACAACCATTTCGTATCTCTTACTCGTGGGCTCGCTCCATTTGACCCCTGAAGTCAGGGTTGTGCGTTCCCTTCGGAACCGTCCCCGAATTCCCTTGGAGACCTTACATCTGGTCGAGCTAGCCCGTAGTTGCCCCAGGCCTGATGGCTAGACACGACCCTTGGAGGCGCCACACCTTCTCGAGCAACGTTCCTCGGTGTGGTTGCACATACCTCACGGACTAACCCATCCTTCACGAACAACGTCCCTCGGTATGGGCGTCCATTCATCCATCCTTCACGAACAACGTCCCTCGGCATGGATGTCTCAGGTTCCATCCATCCATCCTTCACGAACAACGTCCCTCGGCATGGATGTCGAACCTCACTTAACTTGGTACGTATTTAACCAAATCCTTCGTGCTTAATCATAACATAAATTCTCTTTCATTTGCATAAAACAACTTTTCATGTTTTCTATGAAATGAACATGCCATGCCACTCTTGAAAACATCGTACTTTCATTTGCAATCAAAACGTCTGTCATGCGTTCATGCAAATGATCATGCTATGACATGTTCGAAACATCATGCGTACTTGAAACATTCTTCATGCAATACATTTCATATGTATTAAAAACATCTTGCCATGCACAATAAAACATGCAGTGTATCATTCCAGTTTTCCAAAAGGGGTAAGATTCACTTACAGTACTCCTCGCAAATTCTCCTTTGCTCACTTGGCTCCTCGCCTACAAGGAATAGGTTCAATATTTCAATGTACTGCGTATAGATGAAACCATATCGGTACGTGTCGGTCCTACGAATTACCCGACAGTCCTATCCTGAAGTCCACTAAGGACAAGTAGCGATAATTCAACGCATTACTTAATTTAATGGTATAATATAGTTGCCGGATATTTCTTAATCCATCTCGAACTTCCCGTTCATCACTTGACTTCTTACCTTCCATTCATCGGAATGTTTCTGAATGGCAACTATATTATATCTTTCTGGATATCGTATATATATATATATATTAATATAATCTTTTAATCATTAAACATTTTATTTAATCTTTATATATTCTTTCATAACCTCGATGTCCAATATCGAATTCGTAGTCCTTAACCTAACTCGATTACTCCAAGTACTGGAACTAAACCGCTCTTCGATACGTGCAAAGTTGTTGTTTTCACCTTCTTCGGGGCCAACTCGTATCCAACTTGATCAATTAATTCTTCCTGTCCCTTAACATTGATTCCGAAGCCTATCATGAAATCAGCAACAACTTTTCGTCCTAAAAATTCTATATCAAAACAGCAACCCATCTCATGTCCAGTTTTTATCCTCCTGGTCCCACACTTTTAAATCTTCCTTTGCATGAACTAATAACCATTAATGTCATCACTTAACTTCATGGAACATGATATATTGTTGCTACCAACACCTTTAGGATTGACCTAATGTTCTTCTTCTTTTATCTCTAAGTGTTTCAAGCTCACATGAACACCAATGAATACAACTCGTCAAAACACAACTTATATATATTGAATCCTCACTTCATTGGCCAACCCGTGGCCTTCTTGCCCTTTAAGCCTTTGTTTTCTTACATATGTGATGTCTTTTATAATCGAACTTAGGCTCACAACCTCTAATTCATTTGGTCATATTCCAACCTTACTTCTACATGACATACAAGTGTATTTCCATTTAGCATTTACTTGCCACTAGTGTTTCCTTTTTACTAGGTCATTCGGCCATACACAGATTCAAGTATTCATTGACTACAATTTCTTCTCCAATGGTGATCCCATCCTCCATTTTCAGATTCACAACCTAAGATCTACAATTCATAGCAAAATCACAAGATCTCAAGCAATTCACCATTCGGCTAGCACCATCATGCATAACATTTACATGCATTTTCATTCTCTTATCACACGCATTCTTTCTCTTCAAGCTTAGTCAAACCCGTGAATTTTTATGCACAATCAACCTAACAAATCAGCCTACAAGATCCATACTTCAATCATTCCCAAGATATTTTATACATTGCATGCATTTCGGCCTAACATTGTATAACTACATCCGACACTCCTCTTACATGCATTATTCATTTCCATTACACTTTCCAACAACCAATTCATGTTCTTATGCATACAAGTTCAGATCCAACATCACATTACAACCTAAGAGTGTCCTAAAATTCAAGAATTGCAAGAACAAGGCATTCGGCCAACATCCATTTATATCACATTTTTATTTATTTAAATCCATGTATATTTAATCCATTCTCTCCATATACAACAACCATAACTGGACCTAACACTTAGGAACCTCAAAAGCAATAGATCTAAGGAAAAAATCCAACTTACAACCGGCCAAGTATAGTGTGAGTTTAGATCTAAACTTTCCTAACATGTATTTACCTTCTTTGCATTTTCTAACAATCAAGATAGGATCTTAAGCATGCATTTTCAATTCCAAGTTCACATTATACTCTATGGGTTGATTAAACTCCAGATCTAGTAAAATGGGACATTCGGCCAACACCCCTTTATTCCTAAAACACCTAGATTTTTCTTATTTCTTTGATTGCTTGCAACCCTCCTTATTCCAAACCAAACTTACAAGTATTCTCCATTAATTACTTAGGATATCTCCACAAACATTCTCACTCTTAGATCCAACACAAAACACAAACAACAGATCATGTGATAGGGGTATAAGACTCGGCCAAGCTAAGGAGAAAAGTGGACATGCAAGGTTTGGCCAAGGAGAAATTTCAAGGGAATAAGCTTACCTTGCTACCTTAGGTTCTTTTTCTCTCCTCTTCACCTTTTCCCTTTTCCTTTTTCTCTTGCAAGACCTCCTCTTCCTCTTCTCCTTCTTCCTTCTTCCTTCTCCTTTCGGTTTCACCCTTGATTCAAGCTCAAAATCCAACTCTTTTGGTTCAAAACCTTGGTTTCACCTTTGATTCTCTCCCTCTCTCCTTTGGTTCGGTTTCTCTCCTCTCCTCTTTGTGTTTCATGACCAACATGGACAAAATGGCTCAAATGTGGTGATGGGAGAGAGGAATGGTCGGATAAGGCCAAAGCAAGTTCAAAGCCATGCATTGAATTCGGCCAAAGGGGGATTTTTGTCACCTTTCTTCACTTTTCAGCTATGTCATTCTTTGTCTCCTTGTCTCCCTTGTCTTTCACGTGTATGCCTCCCCACCACACAATTCAAACTCCTCTTTAATGCTTGGCCAACTAGCTTGGTTCCTTTAGTTGAATTTCAACTACTTAGTTACTCCAAGGGCACTTAGTTGGTCTAATGTAGTTGTAAGGTAACTAGCCCAATAACATAGGGCTTGAAGCCCATAACATAAATCTTAAGGCCCCATTATCTTAGGTATTATGTCCAAATCCTAAGTCCAAGGGCTAAGGCCCAACATCACAAGCTTAAGCCCATTCCATAAGCTTAAAGGCTAAGGCCTAATAACCTAAATCCTTAAAGCCCAATAATCATTCAATGGCAGCCCATTACCATGAATATTATGGCAGCCCAATAGCATAGTTTAAAGCCCATTTCCATGAACATTTTGGCAGCCCATTAGCATGAATTTAAAGCCCAATTTCTTGATCTTCATGGTAGCCCAATTGCATACATTTAAAGGCCCAATATCCACCTATTACTCTAAGCCTTATAGCAGCCCAATATCACAACTTCAAGGGTCCATCATCACATGTAATTGGGCAGCCCACTTGATTAAATTTCAAGGCCCATCATTCCTAATTTTCGGCCAAGCTTGGGCTGTCCATTTTCAGCCCATTCTTTTAGGCTTTAAGTCCAACCATTTAAACCTTAATAGCCCAATAACATCATCCATAAGATAATCCTTCTAAAGTAATCAAGGATATTGAAAAGAAATGAAAATTCATAAACTTAAGGTTGGCTAATTTAAATCTCGTCCATTGAAATTCCATAATACTCATTAAGTTTAGATCATACCATGGCCTCCATTAATTCAAAACAAATCACCAAATCCTTAAGCTTACAACGGAGTACGTACTGATTTTTCGGGGTCTCACAACTAATATCCCCCCTTTTTCACAACTATTGACATCACTTTAAAATCAAAACCATTCTCAGTTAACCATTGAAAATCAGCCCCACAACCAGCAATTACTATCATATTCCGAAAATCTTGCACAAAATGATTATTGCAAAGCCCTGACCTGAAAGTGTAGGCCTTTGGAGTAGGAGCAGGTTCCTCAATGTTTTTCCCTTTCTTCTGAGCCGTAGAATTGACAAATACGGGTGATTGGCGAGCGGAATGTTTAGGGCTGCTGGAAGACATTTCAGCAGAGGTATTGTGAGGAGTTTGAAGGTTTTCAGCAGTGGATTTTTCGGAGAGGGCTGTGGGCAAGAGATGATTTTGAAAGAGAGGAGTTCATGCCGTTTGGGAGAGAAAAGAGGGTCCGTGAGATGGAGGAGAAATAAAGTGCTGACCCCTTTTGCCCTAAAGAGTATATATATATGATATGCATGTCCATCATTTTTTTAAAAAACATTGTACTCATTATAAGTGTTGACACATTGTTTTACCAAGTGTTGACATATGTCATGTAAAAAGAATGCATACAATATTTTAACAAGGAACATATATGATTTTAGAGCTAAATGCATAGAGAGCAATTTAAACAAAGATCAAAATATATCCAATGCAATCAACAACACAATTAATATTATAAAACAAGCACAAATCATCAATTTAATCCAAAAGTAATCTCATTCCAATAAGATATCTGAAAATTCTTTTAACCACGAGTAAATGAGATTTCATAGGTCAATATTGGAAATTAGCACACATGCATATGCAAGGCATTGTATTAGGTATACTTACAGTGAGGTAAAGGAAAGATCCAATCATACCTTGATACCTTGTGTGTTCAACGTCTTTACCTTTTTGATCATTTTCCTTTTCCATTCTTGAGATGCTTGCTTCAAGCCATGTAGTGCTTTTGTGAGCTTGAACACATGGTGTGGTGGCTTTTCATCTACAAGTCTAGGAGCTTGTTCTACACACACTTCCTCATAAATAATCATTAAGAGATGCATTTGAAATCATTACAACATGCAAAGGTAAGCAATATGTGAATAGATTATAGTATAGTCATAGGAGCAAAAGATTCATAAAAAATAATTGCATCTTCTAGATTGTAACTTTGGGCTACTAATATTGCCTTGTTCCTTACCACTTCCCCAGATACATCCATATTGTTTTGAAAATTTCATTTAATACCAATAACTGGATGATCTTGGAGTCTAGGAACTAGATGTCATACCATATTTTTCTAAAACTTGTTTTACTTCATCATCCATGGCATGAATCCAACTTTTATCAACTTTTGCCTCAGAAATATGTTTTGGCTCAATTTGAGAAAGTAAGGCAAAATTACTAGCTTGATTATGAAAGGAGTGAATACTTACATTTTCTCCACATTACCAATGACTTGATCAATATGATGATCTTTTGAGGTAATTCCAAGACTTTGGTAGATCAATGTTGACTTGTTGAACTTTTTCTTGTGAATATTGAGATCTTTGCTCTTGTACACGAGTTTCTTCCTTGTCCTCATTTATGGCAAGTTTCTCAATCTCATTATCAAGATCTATAACATCTTCATCATTTCTTTTCATAAGATTGTTAGATTCATCAATAACAATATGAACAGATTCTTCAACAATCAATGCATATAATATGTTCAATAGTAGGATTATGAGATATACCGACATTTTCAAAACCAATAATCCTTCCTTTATTGATATCACCAAATGTAATCGATCCCTTTTCTTTGAGACAAATAGAGTTAAACCAACTCTTGTCTCCGGTCATGTGCTTGGAGCATTCACAATGGACTTCAAGCACATATGCAAAATCAATCAACTCTTGGTTTTTGGTACCCAAATCTTTTTGGGTCCTTTGGTGTTAGAAATAAATTCATTCACCTTGTCTTTTTGAATCCACACAAATTTGATGCCATGAGTGGATTTCTTTCTAGCTGGACAAGTGTGTGAAATGTGACCAGATTGACCACAAAAGTTGCACAATGTAAATGATGGAGATGATTTTGTGATCATATAAGAATAAAGTTTCTGATCATTGAAGGAGTCATATCCAAGACCACTTTTGTTGAAGCAACACCGTTGAGAACCAAGAAGAATATCAAGGTTTTTCTTTCCTTGAGTAAACCTTGCAAGATCATTTGTAAGCAAGTCAACTTTCCTTTTCAAGGTGTCATTTTCAACAATCAAAATATTTGACTCACTTTGCAAAGGTTTTTTATTTTCGTTTATGGTCCTTGCAAGATCATCTCTAAGAGATGTGACTTGACTTTTCAAAGTATCATTCTCTTTTGCAATACTTTCAAAATTCTTTTTAAGAGAACAATATTTTGAAAATATTCTTTTTAGTTCAACATATTGTTCATCAAATGCATCTTGCAATTCATCAAATGTGAAAGAGTAAATTGAAGAGTTTTGTACCTCATCTTAGTTATCCTTTGCCATGAAGCAAAGGTTTGCATCTTCATCATCACTTTCACTATCGCTTATGTAATTTGTCTTCCTCGAAAAAGTTTTATCTCCTTGTTTCTTTAGGAGAAACTTCTTAAATCTCTTTATCAACAATTCCACGTCTTCATCATCTTTGGAAGACTCATCATCACTAGAGCATGAGGCTTTTAATGCTATGCCCCTTTTTCTTCTACCTTCGTCCTCATCCTCCTCTACTTGGTTCATCTCATGTGTCATGAGAGATCCCATGAGTTCGTCAAGTGAGAGCTTTGTCAAATCCTTAGCTTCTTGAATTGCTGTCACTTTAGGCTCCCAAGTCTTAGGAAGACACCTGAGGATCTTTCTCACCATTTCAACATTAGTATACTCTTTACCGAGAGATTTTAATCCATTTATAATATCAGTAAAACGAGTAAACATAGAAGAGATAGTTTCATCAGATCTCATCTTAAAAAGCTCATAGCTATGAACAAGCATACTAATCTTATTTTCTTTGACTTGATTCGTACCCTCATGAGTTACTTGAAGTTTGTCCCAAATTTGTTTCGCGGTATCACATCCGGAAACACGATTAAATTCATTTGAATCAAGTGCACAATATAACACATTCATAGCTTTAGCATTTTGAGATATAATTCTAAGATCAACATCATTCCATTCATTTTCATCTTTCAACTTTCCATCCTTATCCCTAGGAAATGTAGGACCATTTGAGATAACTCTCCATAGATCATAGTCCACGGCTTGGATGTAAATCCTCATCCGAGCCTTCCAATAATTGTAACAAGTGCCATTGAAAAAAGGAGGTCTATTTGTGGATTGACCTTCAGCTAAGGCAGTGCTAACAAAGGTTGTCATAGATAGAGATATTAAACCTCAGCTTTGATACCAATTGTGAGTCTAAAAGACAACCCAAGAGGGGGGTGAATTGGGTTTTTCAAAAACTTAACACTTTTTGAATAAATATGCAGATATGAAAACTACCCCTCTTTAACAAAAAATAATGTTGATCTAAATGAGTCTAAAGCTATGCCAAATATAATCAATGAATGATAAAGTATAAATCTCCACAAATATTAATAAGTACTAAAATGTAAGAGAGATAGAGTTAGAGAGATGACACCGTAGTTTTTAGGTGGTTCGGCCAAACACGTGCCTACGTCCACCCCCAAGGCAATTGACTTCCTTGGGCTTCCTCCACTATTCTCCAAATAGCGAATACACCTTAGCTTCCCGGGTGCTAAGGAACCTTTACAAAGCATTTTGCGAGCTCACGCTTCAACTCTCACAAATCCTCACAACCTAGAGGATTTCTTCTACTCTCACAAGTAGGACCAAGTGTTTTCCGAGCTCACACTTTAACTCTCTTACAAATCCTCACAACCTAGAGGATTTCTTCTACTCTCACAAGTAGGACCAAATGTTTACCCAACACTCAGATGTTTTACAATAGATGGGTACAATGGAGGATGACTCTCTAAGCCAAATCTACAAATGGGTAGCTCAAGAAATGATAGGGCTCTCTAAGCCAAATATACAAATGGGTAACTCAAGAAATGATAGGGCTCTCTAAGCCAAATATACAAATATAAGAACCTGAGATTTGCTGGAAGAATAAGTTCTTCAAGGAAGGCTTATGGATGTGCAAGATTGAATGCAAGCCTTCTAGATTGGAAGAGCTTCTCTCTTCTTCTTCTTCTTCTTTGAGCTTTGTCTCTCAAGAAATTAGGGCAAGAATGATTTTCGTGTGTAGCTCTTGTTTTCTCTTTCAATCTTGTTCTATTTATAGTCTCTAGGGCACCAAGGGCTTTCTTGTCATGTTTTGGAGCCGTTGGAGGGCATTTAGAGCCGTTGGAGACATTTTTAGAATGAGTGACGTCGCTCCAGATCTGAGAAATCGAAGCATGTGTCGACACCTTCCATGTATGTGTCAACACCTAGGAGCTTTGCCTGGAAACTCACTTTTTCGGGTGTATGACCAATGTATCGACACTATGGTCCTATGTGTCGACACATACAACACTTAGTCTGAAAAATGTGTTCTTTGACAGTAACAAGCATTCCGAAAACACCAATTTCGTGGTTACTGTTCATGCATGAGAAACACTGTTCCCGAGCTCCAAATCTGATCTTCACCGTTCAGATTATAGCACCTTGTGTCGTGAACGTCCTCTCCAAATTTCAGCTCGATCGGACAACAAACAAAGCGGGATCTTGCCATTGTTCAATGTGTCGACACTATGTCTTCTATGTGTCGACTCATAGTTTTGTGCATTCTGGAGTATGACCAATGTGTCGACACCATGGTCCTATGTGTCGACACCATCAACACTTAGACTGAAAAATGGTTTCCCTTGACACCATCAAGCATTCCAGAAACACCTACAATGTAAAGATTGACCAATAAGCTTGTGTAGATGTGTTCAATTATATCTAAGGCCAATTTAAGCTTAGAGAACTCTTGATATCATTTTCTTAAAAAGATTTTCAAATGTAGAATCTAAAGGTCTCAAACTAGTTGAAAAAGTTTGTTATCATCAAAATCAAAAATAGATTGTTTATAAAACAACCTTGGGCTAACAATGGTTATATCTCTCTTAAACCAAATGTGCTTCAGATCTCATTTCCAGGGCAGGCCTGACCGATGGTAAGACAATCAATACTCCCTTAGAGTATAATGCTCATTTGAACCTCACTGATGATGTGCCTTTATCCGATGCTACTCTCTATAGACAATTGGTTGGTAGTCTTATCTATATTATCGTTACATGACCTGACCTTGCCTATGCTGTTCATATGGTTAGTCAGTTCAAGCACTAGACTCGTTCTCCACATTATGTTGTCATGCTTCTCGCTATGTCAATGGAACTCTATTTCATGGCCTCCATTTCTCATCTCACTCTTCTCTTGACCTTTGTGCCTATTTTGATCCGGATTGAGCAGGTGATCCTACATATCGTCATTCTACCACCGGCTACTGTTTCTTACTAGGCTCTTCTCTCATTTCATGGCTGAGTAAGAAACAAACTTCTGTTGCTCGTTCTATTATTGAGGCTAAGTATCATGCGCTTGTTGATGCTACTTCTGAACTCTTATGGTAACACTGCCTACAGACTGACATGGATGCCCCTAGCTCTCTAGCTTTCCTCTTCATTGTGATAATCAGAGTGCTATTCAGATTGCCCATAATGTTGTTTTCCATGTGTACTAAGCCATATCGAGATCCATTGCCACTTGACCGGCAACATTTGAGCGATGACACTCTTCACTTATGAGCTTTTACTTCCGCAGATTACCTTGTTGACATCTTCACGAAGTCTCATCCCTCTAGTCGTCTAAGTGATCTTGTTAGCAAACTCCAGTTGACTTCTACGTCATCATCATGAGTTTGAGGGGGGATGTTGAGATATATTACCATATATCTCATTACTTGGGCATCACTCTTGAGTAATCCCCAAGTTTAGTAACTAGAAGATTCTAATTGATTCTTTCCATCTTGTAACTATTGCATTCCTTTTCTTCTTTGGCCTCTTCAACTATAAATTGGTTAGTCCTTGTACAATTCTATACACATTGAAATACATAGAATTCTCTCAAATTCTTCCGCTTGCATTCTTTTTACAATAACGATTTAGTTCATAGATTTGCTATGAATGCAATTATAAAAGATATATACTTAATCAATAAACTGAATACTAACTATGCACTTATACCTAGTGTATAGAGAACATATACCCTTGGTATGTAGTAGATAGGTTAAACTTGTTATATATATATTAAGAGGTAGTATATATTGGTGATGTATACTGACTTGATACATATATAGTCACTACAACAATTTTCATCTTCAGTGGCGAACATTTTCATAGCTGAAGATAGGGTTTTCATCGTTGAAGGTTTTCAGCGGCGAAAAATTTTCATCCTAAATTTGTTGCTAAAACGCCATCGCTGATGAAATGTAATAGCCGACGCAAGAAATCAACTTTTAGTAGCGAATCCAATCTCGTCGCTGAAAATATGACTTTTAGCAATGAAAAAGTTCGCCGCTGATGGGCGATGATTTTCGTCACTAAAATCTATTTTCGTCGCTGAAAGTTGATTACAAACCACAAAAAATTTCACTTTTAGTGACGACATTATCGTAGTTGACGCTCGTTCGACAGAAGTGTTCCGTTCGAACGAACTTATTTGTGAAGAATATTGTCATCGTAATTACCAATTTATTTCTATGCCAAAGAAATGGTCTACAACCACCAATGTGGTGCGCCTTCAATTTCGATCTATTATTGGTGTTAATTTGACTACGCTCCTGCAAATGCAATAACCTCCATAATCTGCTTATCAATAAAAAAAATGTCATTGCTTTTCATGACACAATTACCTGATAAGAAGGTTGGAAGAATAGCTCACAACATGCAATCCAATTTTCTTTAGACGTGACCCCATAAGGATGTTGCAATGCTTCATCCTCACTCCCGAACTTCTTAAAATGTTTGTGTAGTTTCGCCTTGTGATTTTTAAAAGCAGCATTCATTATAGAATTAACAGTTTCTCTATCTTTCTGTCGATCATAATTGAGCTCGAAGTCATCCTGTAAAAGAACATAAAAATAAATTAGTAACATATATGAGGGCGATGTAATTAAATAATTAGATACATACCAATACACACTGCCTGATTTATTATTTTACAGAATTCAGAACCTTTGCCCAGGTCGGCATACTAAAAGGAGCATGCATTTGAACAAGTGTTCCAATCAATGTCGCAAGACGACTAGATTCATCACCATCTGTGTATCGGTGCCCATCGGGGATACTGACTGGCATCTTACCGCTCGCCCGCACTTTGGAAAAAGTTATTCCTCTCGACTTCCCACGCCTTCGTATGGTAGATGTAGTTGCTATAAATATAATACAAATGAGTTAGAAGTTTAAAAACCTACGTGAATGCATAGTCAAAATTAATCTACCTAAAAGTCATACAGAGTTTAAAAAACTTACAAGCCACACTACTCTGTGCCAAAGGAGGACTGCTTAAAGGTGTTTCATCCGACTCCGTCGGCGCTGTACCTGGGGTAGACTGCGTAGGTTAGGAAGTCTCCACATGGTTTGATGAAAGGGTAAGAGCGGATCGTTGACGTTATCCACCTATCACCATGATGCTAACCTGACAAATTAAAACACAATCAAGTCGTATCATCAACGGGTGTGCCATTATCAGTACAAATCGACAAAATTTCTTCCTCATCAGTGGTGACTTCTTCCTCATCACTTTCATCATCTATAAAGTCGGTCGTTTTCTTCAACCATTCTCTCTACTTCGGTTGAAGAATCTACAGTTTCGAGCTCAACATCATTTCTATGCAATAGGATCAAATAATAATCCCTGAAATCTACAAAAAGCTGAAAGGACTCAGTTTCTTGATATGCTTCATTCGATATTGCCTCGTCAATCTCTTTGTCACCACCATCTATCACTTCAGGAATATCATAAATGTTCCTATAACCAAGTTTTTGAACCACCTTCCAGTGACCACCAAAGTCAGTGTCAGGTAAATAAAACACTTGATTAGCTTGAGTACAAAGTATGAATGGATCATTTCGGTACCATTTACGAGTGAGTTCACACTTGTAAAATGTGAATCTGTGTGTATACCTATTATTTTGTTTTACCACATCCCACCAATCACACTTGAATAAGGACAATACATCCCTCGTAAATAGCGTAATGCAAAGATATCTAATATCACACCATAAAAACCAATATATTGCCCATCGTGATCTCCGGGAACAACCACTCCACTATTTTGAGTTTTACGTCATTATTCTCTGTCAGTAGTGTGATACCTAATCCCTTCGATGATACATCCAGAGTATCGTTTAACATGTTCATCAGGACCACATGCTAATGCATAAAAATCTTAATGCACATTAGAGGGATTTTCATCACGCAAGTTGTTAATCTATAAATATGAAAATCAAAACATTATCATAAGTACATGGCAAACAAATCCTACAAAATAATATCAATATAAATAGAATAAACGTATTCTTATTTAAGAAGTCATACACATTTCTTGAATGACTCGGGAAATTCTTCTTCATGCAGACTCTCGACATTTCCCGAACTTTGTCTCTTTAGAATGTCAATATGCTCACTATAGTTATACCATTAATCAATAAAAATGTTTGTAAAGAAATTCAAAATTTAAAATACCAATATGAAAAATAATTGAGAACTCACTTCAAGTATGCATCAATCTCAGAGCAATTGTTCAACATGTACCATCTAGCTTTTTTGAATTCTGCTTCCAATAAATCATACCATGCTTCAACTCCTTATGACCTGACATCATGTGAAAAATTACTGAACTTATCACATGTCAGATGCTTATTTCCCCAACAAAATTTATGTCCCCTCTGTTAAAACATGTCTCAACACGACCAAGATACATAGAACAGAACATTAGACACTCGTGATCCATATATGCCTCAGCGATTGACCCCTCTGCGCATGCTTTATTGCGTGCAAACTGTTTAAGTCTCCCCAAAAATCACTCCATCGGATACATCCAGCGACATTGTACTGGGTCAGCGAGAATACCTTCACGAGGAAGGTGGACAATCAAATGAACCATTACATCAAAGAATGAAGGAGGAAATATTCTCTCAAACTTACATAGGGATCATGACAATATCTTGGTCTAAACGCCTCAAGACATCATATTCAATGTATGTGAACATAAATTCCCGAAAAAGGCAAGTAGATGCTGTAGAAATATGTGACAATCATGACTTTTTATTCCAGTGATTTTGCCTTCCTTTTCTTTTACACAACGAGAGATATTAGAAGCATATCAATCTGGGATTTGTACATTACCCAATTACAACATTCAACCATTTTTCTTTGTTAAAGTATAACATACAAGTGATATAACATAGGATTGACCACGACGTTGTAGATGTAAATCTCTCTTCACCTTAATCTTAGCTAAATATTTTTGAGAGTTCACTGTATCTTTCGTCTTACCCAAGATTATTCTCGTATATATTTTTCTCAATATGCATAACATCCAAATTGTGGCGCACTTTCAAAGTTGACCAGTATGGTAACACAAAAAAGATACTCTTATTTGTCCAATTCAACTCCTCAGTATGTTTTCTCTTCTTCAAAAGTTTACTAAACTGTACTTGTATTACCCTCGTCAACTGCATTAATATATCTTCACCTAACAATTCACTTGGTAGTAGCCTATACTTTTCTTCACCATCAAACATTGTTCGATTCTTCCTCCAACCGTGATCCATTAGTAAATAACGACGATGACCCATGTAGCACATCTTCTTACAGTGTGGTAGATATTTCAAAGTTATAGATTGGTTACACGTCGGGCATGCCAATTTTCCCTTCGTACTCCACCAAGATAAATTATCGTACGCTAGAAAATCATTGATAGTCCACATCACTGCTGCATGCATTTGAAAATAACTAGATGTTGACGCGTCAAATGTACAGACACCTTCGAGCCATAATACTAGAGATCTTGGTCCGGGAATAAGTAATGTCATCATAAAGAATGGATCCTTCATGCACTTCCAAGGTGGAAAATTGTATGTCATAGGCACTACTGGCCACATGTTATAACTTGTACTCATGTTGCCAAATGGATTAAATCCATCGGCGGCTAACCCAAGATGAACATTACGAGCTTCCCATCCAAACCATTCATGTTCCTTGTCAAACTCTTTCCACGCCAACGAGTTTACCGGAGGCCTCATATTATCTTCATCTATGATCCTTTTTTCTTGATGCCATCTCGCGTCCTCAGCCGTCTTCTTTGAAATAAACAACTTTTGCAATTGCCGTATTAATGGGAAATGACGCAGAACTTTTTTAGTAACTTTCTTGCGTTTTATTGCACTATTGACCCATCTAGATTTACCACATACCGGACACACTTCTAATTTCTTTGTTTCTTTTCAAAACAAAATACAATCATTGACGCATGCATGTATGAGTATATAATCAAGACCTAGACCCCGATTTAATTTTCTTGCGTCCCTATATGATTTAGGCAAGGTCTGTCCTTCTGGAAGAACTTCTTTAATCAAATCTAACACCATATTAAATACTACAATACTCATAATGTGTAGGGTCTTTATGTGCATCGATCGTACCGTGAATGCTAACTTTGAAAAATGCTCACAACCCGGATAAAGAGGATTCTTGCATCTTCCAATAGGCGATCAAATCCTTTGCTTCATATTCCCCTCTTGTTGGTCCAAGATGTTGTACCCGTAAACATCCCCACACCGATATCCTCCAACATTTCATCTATTTCCACGATCGGTTCGTCAGCATCATTCAATTCATCCTTACTACTATCATCTAGAGTAGCATCAACATGCCTCAACTCACTATATGGTTCACCGTGCAACACCCATTTAGTATAACTTTTATCAATCTCATGCACAATCAAATGGTCCTCAACTTTCTTCATTTCTTGAAAGTATATATTCATACACCGCCGACAGGAGAACCTAATCTCATTCTATCATCCACACATCCACGCGCCATAATCATGAACTATTTTACCCCTTCTAAATACCTCTTCCCGAATCGATTCGTTTCAGTCATCCAACTCTTATCCATCTTTCTCACCCTTAAAAAAATCAAACAACAAAGCTTACTAAGATATGCAATATGACTTTCATCTACTTGTGAAAAGGTAGTTGGTCCTATCTCATTCAAGACTGTATGCTCTGTATTGCATTGCAGATGACTAATGTTGTCCTTCACCTCGGTAGAAATTTCGACAGCATCTCCCTATAGTTCTCCAAGTATATGCATTGTACTAAGCCGTTGTGAATTGTCGACTATGTTTGACGATTCACAACGACTTTGTACCGATATACCCAGAAGATAAAAGGGAGATCCTACCACAATCTCTACATCACGAAATGAAAGACAACATCAGTCAATTGCATGCAATACAAAAGGTATAATCTCAAGCTGTCCAAACTTGGACAATTCAAGAATTATTGTATGACTTCTTGGTGCATTTTATACAGTAATTCTCAAATGGATCTAAGGCTAATATGCATACATACAAAGCATACATCAAGTCATGTAAAATCATATCAAACACAAGCCACTTTGGTCAACAATACTCAACACATATTCATTAAACCACTGAGAAAATAAAAAACATTAATGGAAATATGAAGATCATGGAAGAGCACATTGAGAGAGATATGCAGCAATTTGCTCAACAACTCCCTAAACATTAAGTTTCCAAAAAAAAACAAATCATACCACAAAATATAATATTATTTCAAACCAAATCCTGGAAAACCAAGTGAAAATGCAGACTAACTTTACTAATTAAAAATACGGAAACCTGAAATTGAGAAGTTTCACTATTACTGAAAATTATGTCAAGAAGAGAGAAGGTAAAACAATCTAAAATATAAGGAAATTATTCCCTTATTTTTAATTAGTAAAAAAACTTATAATATCATTAAAGATTATCTCAAACCTATTCGATTCTAGGGGCATGTTGGAAAAAACCTTAAAGATGTACGAACTGGAGCACAATGTCTTACGATATCTCAATACTGGAGCACATTCACATCATTAATTTAAGAAACTCAATTCTTCCTAAAATACAAAGTTGCTAATACTTTACTATTGACTAAAGATGGAAATCTTCAAGCAATTTTTGGGCAGTACAGGTATTGAAAACAATTGAAATGGACAAATAAAATACACAAGAAGAAAATAAAATACACAAGAGGACAAATGCAATACTTGCCGAAACAAAGCCATAAGTTTACAAATACTCCTAGTGCCGAAACAGAGCAAGGGAGGCACAAATTATTGTGTCAATAAAGATTTTTCTTCGTATTCTGATAAAAAATACAAACAGCAACCAAATACTCACAACAATAGCTACCAGCACAGAATAAATCCCAACTCAGCAACCAAATTCCTTCACAGAGCAAAATTGAAAAAAACTACTCACAATAATAACTGAAAAAATACGATTAACAACCAAACCTCATTCTCAAAAAATCAAAATCTTACCTGATCGTTGCTTTCCCTTTGTTTGCCCGGACTCACACCAAAGAAGAAAAAAACGCCAATTGATAGAATGGGTACAGGCGTTCAAAGTTGAGATTTTTATTTCAATGAGAAGAAAATATAAAGAAATCAAGGAATAGGCAGGAATAACTTACTAGATGCAAACCAAAAGGAGGATGATGGTGGAAAGGAAAGGACCGAAGTTGGAGAGAACTTCTTTGTCCGTCTTTCTCTTCTCTCTGTCTTCCTCTTCGTTGCACGTGAACTGCATCGCGGGAATTCTAATTCACGCGACGCCAAGTACCTTTTTTTTGTTTTCCTGGCAATCCGATTTGAACGACATTTAATCTTCATTTGAACCGGATTTTCCATAAATTAAACGGTGCGTAACATTCGTTCGAACGACATTATAATCTTCGTTTGAACAGGATTTTCCTTAAGTTAAACGGTGCGTAACATTCGTTTGAACGACATTATAATCTTCGTTTGAACAGGATTTCCCTTAAGTTAAACGGTGCGTTAAGAAAGTAAGTTAAATGGTGCGTAAAGTTAGTTTGAACGACATTATCTTGTTCGAATGAAATTAAATTAAGTTACAAGGTGGTTTCAGCAATTAAGTTAAATGATACGTAACCCCTCATTCGAACCATCGAGTGTGAAAGAAAAACTACCGAACTACCAAGAAAAACAATTGAACCGAGGCTAAGCAATCACTTACCGTATTGCAGGCAATGAAGAAAAGTTTCCTGCGATGTCTCACTCACCAAGCAATTAAAATTGGACATCTTCCAACTTTCGTTCGAACCATTTCAGGTGTGGCAGACAACGAAGAGACGTTGTCTGCGACGCCTCACTCACCAACCAACTAAAATCAGACATTTATCACATTTCGTTCGACCGTGTTTATGCGTCACAAGCAATGAATAGACGTTGCATGCGACGACTCACTCATCAACAAATCACAACACACAAATGTCGATCTCGTTCGAACCCACTATGCTTGATCGAACATACGTGTACCAATATTCTGCGACGATGACATGTCATCACAGATGTTTCTATTCCGCGACGATAAGAACATGTCGTTGCAAAAATATTTCGTTCGACCCAATGTTCCAATTCAAACTAGTAATTTAACTTTGTGACGAAGATATTTCATCACTGAGAAATTCTAACCAATAACTACTAAATTATTTGCAACGAAATTCGTTAAAGCGTCGTTGTATATCGTTCAAACTGTAATTATCATTCGAACAAGTTTTGGTCCACTATTTTATTAATTTAATGTCTCTTGCTACCCGTTCGAACAGGTATGTTCGGTTCGAATGAGGGTTTTGACGACAAGTTTGTGTTCGTCGCCGAAAATTATTCGTTTGCTTTATTAGCGACGAAAAATCTACGTCGTCACGAAAAGGTAACTTTCAGCGATGAAATTCGTTTCGCCACTGAAAATTTCGTTGCTGAAAGTTAAATATGTCAACTAGTGAGTATAGCTAATATACATGTCACATCGAGTTAATAACTACAGTGGACATAGTTGATGTAACATAATGTATTGTTAATATTGCGATACATAATTCACATATGTATAGGTACTATAACCAATAGTTTTTGTGATTACACATATATATATATATATATATATATATATATATAGTCACAAAAACTATTGGTTATATATATATATATATATATGCTATATGATTTTTTAGATATACTAAAATCACCGTTTGTGTATAGCTAATATTTATAAAGGGAAAAATCACTTTGCATTTTTAAACTATGAGATCAATGTTATTTAATTTGGAGGTCTGAACTACTAAGTTCATTATATTGAGCAGTCAACTATTAAAATTCATCAATGTGCGTCCTCAAATAAGATCTAACCTTTAAAACATGCCACATGGATGGAGTGTTTCTTTTGTTGATGCTCTAGGGATTGGATATGTGGTGTAAGTGTTTTGTTTGTTTCTTCTACTCTGTTTGTTTGATTTATTAATGGAATTTCACTTGGCTAGAGAAAAAAAGGACCGTTTAGCAACTTTTGTGAAGCACCCACTTTTGCGTGGCCAAATTGACTCGAGCCGGGATAGAATGGGTTGCATGATTTGGGGGATCCCTTCTGCCCTGCGTGAGCTAATTTTTTGTTTTGTTTTCTGTAACCTAAAAAAGATCCATCTAAACAAAATTGTTATTGAACTCACTGATAGGTAAACCTCGTGAACTTTGAAGAGTCTCATCTTTTAAAATATTAGATGAGTCAACCGATTTAAACTTCGGCCGCCAATATGGGTAGGGTACCCAAAAATGTGTCGAGACAATTAGGAAAGATATATTATAATTTTGGGGATAACTATTTATCTTATTTTATTTGTTAGGAATATATGATGGAGATCATCTTTTGCCTTTTTATTGTCTTTTTTTTTTGTCATACGAATTGATGGAAAAAGAGAACCCATCTTAATTCTCATGCCCCAAACGTTAACGCATTTCTCTAAATAAGAATAGACTTTACATTAACGCATGATAATTATTTCCTTAATCTCTGTTCTTAAAGTCTAATTTGTTTTATTAATAACTTTTTTTTCCTTACATATGGAGGACACGTGGTCATCCACATCAATATTTTTCAGCATATATTTGATATAAATAAATAAAAATTAGTAGAATCTCAATTGAACGGAACAGGTACGTTATTTGCAAAATTTTCACGATAATTTCCGCCTATACAAATCTAATGCTAATATCCTTCACCAAAATAGATGTTTTTTTTGGATAACAGTAATATGGTTGAGGCTTGAATTTGTCTTACAAGATACCCCTCTTGACTATTATTATACCAATCGATTAAACATGTGATATGTCGCGTTTAAACTTTTAAAGCTTTTGTCTAAAATGCCACGGTTTCACCCAACACCCATTTTGTCTAACAGTAATATGGTTGAGGCTTGAATTTGTCTTACAAGATACCCCTCTTGACTATTATTATACCAATCAATTAAACATGTGATATGTCGCGTTTAAACTTTTAAAGCTTTTGTCTAAAATGCCACGGTTTCACCCAACACCCATATTCACCCTAGTAATCACCAAAGGCAGACTAGGGCTGAAAACAGGAAATGCGGTCCGGTTTTCGGACCGCAATCCGGTCCGGACCGCATTTCCGGTTGCCTTATATTTAAGGACCGGACCGGACCACTTGGTCCGGTTTTATAAAATGCGGTCCGGTCTCGACCACTTTAAAAAGTGGTCCAGACCGGATTTAATTTTTTTAAAAAAAAAATTCGAACAACAGCAGTCGTTGTGCAATGATTTTTTAAAAAAACAAAATTTGAACGCTGTGTTTCGAACTGCGCAGTCATTTTTTAAAAAAAAGCGAACGACACACTGCCTACTGCTCTGCGCAGTAGGCTGCACTTTAGTCGGCTGCACTGCAGCCTACTGCGCAGTAGGCTGCACTGCGCAGTACAGCCTACTGCGCAGTGATTTTTTTTAAAAAGAAATATTTTTTTAAAATATATTTTCGAACGACACACTCTGCCCACTGCACATAGTAATATTTTTTAAATAATTTTAAAAAAATATTAAATGCGGTCCGGTCCGGTCCGGACCGCATTTAAGAAATTTATGACCCGGACCGGACCGGATAATTTCGGTTCATCAATCCGGTCCGGACCGGACCGCATTTGAAAAATTAAAATCCGACCGGACCGCAAATCCGATTCCGATTTTTCAGTCCGGTCCGGTCTGCGGTCCGGTTTTGTTCAGCCCTACTTAAGACCACACAGCCTGTGTAAACAATCACGAGCCACTGTCATCTTAGCTTCTCCTCGTGACAATGGGGGCCACCCTTTAACTTTAATATTATAGAATAAGTGAGGGGCCCATCTTAATATTATTGAAATAGAAAGGTGTGAAATTGTTAAAAAATAATAAATTGCTTAAACTTAACCGCTACGGAGCCGACCATACTAATTATAATTATTATTATTATTTGGCTAATCTTCTATTTTCGACAAATACTAATTATTTAGCTTATCGTAAACGACACCTTTCAATGCATTGAATTCCCCCTCAATTCTTACGTTCTTTTTAATGCGCAGGCCTTTGGTAAAAGTACACGTACAAAACACAAGAGATTCTGCTTTACGTTTTACTGTAGCGTGATCCACCATCCACGGAAAGTGGGACCAAAAGCGGCCCCAACATCAACTAGAACGGCTTTAATACCATGATGACAGCGGCGTGGCGCGTGCTCCTCATCACTTAACAACATTATTCATGTCCCAATCCGATTGTTCAACCTCGAAATACAAATTTAACCCAAAAGAAATAATATACTGCCTGAGAGAGACCGACACTTTTGGCCACGCCAATTTTCGGTGCCACCTTCTTCAAAGTGTGACACGTGTAATTAACAGCAAAAGGTATGAGCTTCCAGTGGTATTCTAGCGAAGAGCCGTTTGTACTTTCCAAAAAAAGAGCAGAGAGAGAGGAGTGGTGGGTACTGTAAGCACTTTGGTACCATCAGTGCATCTTTCCAGCTGGAGTCTGAGGTGCAGTAACGGTCCCAACATCCAGCTGTATCCCAACAATGATACGCAGGCAGCGCATGCTAGTTATCGCCTTCAAGGAGGCGCTCGTTATCGCACGGCTCCTCGCGAAAAGAATTGGAAAACGATACAGCATAGGAGTCGGGGGATTTCGGATTTCTATTTATTCAGACCTCTGCTAATATCGGTTGAAATTATTTCTACAAATCTGAAACGAGCTTATCTATAATAACAAACCTAGCATGCAATCGGATGTACACGTGCCAGCCAAAAAATTTATAATCCTTGATTATTCACGAGGGTCGCATGCGCCAAATCAGACCAGAGAGGAAATAACAGAGGTTTGTGAGTTGCAGAGGGCGGGAAATGCGGCCTAGAAATCGGCAAACTTCCGGTGGGAGCTAGATTTCGAGGATACCTTTCCGAGCTCTTGTAAGTTGCGGAGGCTTCGAATTGCCAAAACATCGCCTTTTCTGATGTCAACAACGTCGTCAATCTCGACTGAATCTGATGCCAATGGAAATACAACAAACTTCAAAACTATAATTTTTTTTGTAAAAGAAATTCAAAACCGGAGTCTGCATTATACCTATGCCATTCGCTGGTAGCTTAAATCCATTGAACTGAGCCAAATCTGAAACAGATAAACCAAAAACGAACGGTGAGGATTGAATAAACGGATGTCGGTGGAGACGGGAAAGAAGCTGGTTCTGATTCTGAGGACGTACCTGACTGGGACGGACTGTGGGAGCAGAGGTACAAGATGAGGAAGCAGAGGAGGGTGACGACGGGGATGACGTGGACGAACTTCTCGAGCGTTGGAGGCGGCGACAACGACCTACGACGAGGCCAGCTTGTTGCTTTGTGCTCCTCTTCGGCAGCAAAATCGTTGTCTTTGTGCTTTGGATTCTCTTCGGCCATGAGAGTGTCCTCCTTGGCTCCACCATGTCCATGATGCTTCGAGACTGGCGACCCTAGAGACTGTCTATGCATTGCGGAGAGGGTGAGAGAGTTGGTGGCTGGTGCTAAGAGGGGCGTTCCTCACAGTTGTTGCGAAGAGGGGTGTTCTTAGGATTCTCACAATAGGTTTCTCTTTATCTTCCTCTCAATCTGCCTCGATTTTCTTCCTATTTATATTTTTTTTAATTGGAAAATTAGCTGTTTTATTTCGAATTGAGGTTATTTTGGGCCTTTTGGCCATTATCTTGCCTAACTCCGGGTACATCGCACCCAAGAAAAACCAGTGCGGATGTTGATTTGGGCGCCCATTTCTGGCTTTGGACGCTCTTCTTCTTTTGTCTTTTGGTACCCCGCGCCCGGATTATTCTGTTTGTGCGGTGCCCATTTGCTCGATGGATAATTTTTAGCTCGATTTTAGGGATAAATGTAAAATTGGTCCCTATACTATACGCAAAAATTGATTTAGTCCCCGTAATATGAAAATCATAAATTTAGTCCCTGTGATTTCGGAAAGTGATAAAATCAGTCCCTGATGGAGGACCAATAACAAACGAAAATAGAATCACAGCGACTAAATTTATGATTTTCATATCACGGGGACTAAATCGATTTTTGCATATATCATAGGGACCAATTTTACATTCGATTTTATATTTCCTGATTTATAATAGGGATAAATGTAAAATTGGTCCTTGTGCTATAAGCAAAAATCGATTTAGTCCATGTGATATGAAAAACATCAATTTAGTCTCTGTGATTTCAGAAAGTGATAAAATCAGTCCCTGATGGAGGACCAATAACAAACGAAAATAGAATCACAGTGACTAAATCGATATTTTTCATATCACAGGGACTAAAACGATTTTTGCGTATAGCACAGAGACTGATTTTGCATTTATCCCTTTATAATATTCTCTACAAAAACTATGGTGACATGCCATTACAACCCGGAGGATTTTTTTTTGATCAACTTAGGTTCAATTTGTTTTCCCGTATTTTTTTTAAGTGCTTTCTATACTTTCAACTATTTTGAGTCTTGTAAAATACAGTCAATCGAAATTTAGGTGTTGCGGTTATGTTATATTTTGAAGATTTTTTTTTGTTTTGAGAATTTTTATGTGAGGTTAACTTTATTGGTATGCGCGTTTTAGTTATTTTTATGTAGTGTTAAAATGATGTTTGGTTGTAGAATATTTTATATTACGAGAATTCAAAAAAATTCTGAGAATTTTGTTTGGCCGAACAGCCCCTTAATTCGGTCAACCGTAAAACATAGCTCCACTTTCTCGAAAGTGGCTTACTTTTTAAAACTAGTAAATTTTCTTTTCCGACCAGCCTCTCCCAATCCTATGAGTGGTCAAAAACCTGCCGACCCGACCTCTCGACCTAAGATCGATCCGACTCAATCCAAACTAGTCGGATTACTTGGGGATCAAGGTCAAGTTTTAAAATATGAACCCGAGAAAAATTAGGTTCGCGTTTGAATGTCAAACATAAAAAATTTTATTTTTTATTTATTTGAAATTGATGTTAAGAATGAAGGTTAATAATCATAAAAATACATGTATCAAAAATATTAAAAAATATTTTCAAAAAATATATTTAATGTAATAAGCAAATACTATAAACTAAAATACTTTATTAAAACATAATGCGTATAAAACTAATTTTACGTTAAAACAAACGGACTAGCGCAGAGGAAGCTAAACCCCCTCTTTGTGTCCTAAAGAGACGAGGTTATAATTTTTCTCTTAAAATATTTTTCAATCCTCCGTAAAGTTTTTCTTTTAAATCACTAATATTTTTTTAATAAAAAAATCACAAAAATCTATTGAAAATTCATCTCAACAAAACTTCAATTTCAAATATACTTTACTAACTTTCGCATTCGTTTAGAGAATATATTTTAATTTTTTTTCTAAATATCTTTTTTACGGGACCCACTACTTTCACAAACTAGAAAAAACCACATCTCACGACACTCTTTTGACGCTGAACCATAATGTTAAAAAAAATAATACAATATATTTTTATAATACAATATATATAATCATATGTTTTAGTTATCTTGTTTTGGGGGGTTTCCGGCACACATCAACAACCAATAAATTATAATTGTTCAGGTAAGATCTTTTTCTGGTTATGTGGTATATGGATCCAGCACCATCGGATGTGTTCAATCTTCATAACCGACACTATTATCCACTTTATTTTTTAAATGGAATTTTTTGTTTTTTCCCCTTTTCATATCGGAATGGATAAGGTGTCGCTAGAAGGTATTATTGCCTACAGGCTCCACCCACATTCTCAGCTAATTCTAAGATGATCGAGCATAGATAAGATTTTTATTTTTTTTTTGGGAAATTTGCTTTTTAGTCCTTAAGTTTTGAGCTCTTTTTAATTTTAGTCCTTAACTTTCAACCTTCAAAATTTTAGTCCTTGAACTTTCATTTTTGTAAAATTTAGTCATTCCGTCAGTCTGCCGTCAATTTTTGTACCGATCGACCGCTGATTTTGAAGCGGTCGACCGAATATATGTTTTGAAAGTGAGCGGTCGACCGGTACATGTAGCGGTCGTCCGCTTCATATAGCGGTCGACCACTTCATATATCGGTCGACCGGTACAAATTTGACGACAAACTGACGGCAGACTGACGGAAGGACTAAAAAGCAAATTTCCCTTTTTTTATAAGCAAAAAGAGTGGAAGGAGGCGACCAAACGTGATTAGTTTTCTCCTGAACGTGACCATAGAGACTTTCTACTTGCAAAAACTTCTCCCGCAGCTCATTTCCTGGCAGTTCGCGTTCTCAAGGTGACCATGTTCTGTAAACCATACAAGGATGAGCGTTTATGAGTCCATGCTCAGAACTCTGCGTTTGGTAAATGCTAGAGAAAATATGCTAGTACCCACCCTTGATTTGTTACAATATAATTTTAAGACTCAAAGTTTATAATTTTATAAATTAAAGATTCCAGTTTTACTAATTCTAAAATCTGATTTATTTTTTTCAATTAATTTTGCGTCAAAAATTATGACATTAACTTTCTAATATCATGTGCAGGGTCACGTAGAAGGCCACATGTATTAAAAAAATGAAAAATAATATACAAGTAGAATTTGATTGTTTTTATTTATTTACTTTTAAGCATATATATATATATATTTTGTATTGATCAATCGTTTTCTTAGATTTTAGTAGTAAAATCTTTCATCTAAAAAATAAAAAATTTAGTCTGAAAATCAAATATAAAACACAGGTAAATTCAAACATATTTTTTAAATTTTTTTTAATAAACCTCTACAAACTACTACCATATTTTCAAGAACATTCCTTAACCATAATTTGTTGTAACTGACTCCCAAATCCATGTTTTTGTTATGAATTCATCCACAATTCCAAAGAAGCCGTCAATTCGGATGATTTCTATCTCACATGACCCGCATATCCCATCTCTCTTGTAAAAATACGATTATGCACCCATTCCGAAGAGTCATAATTCTCGATTTTTTTCTTGGCACCACCACTATAGACTAAAATAATAAAATACAAGGTTTAAGCAAACTAGGGCATGGTATATAGGGCAAAACACATCATTCAAATTGGGGGCATAATTATATTTTTGGCTAAATTACTCCCTACGTGCATGGGGTTTGACCTCTTCCCAGTTTGGTCCTTAGGATTCGATTTTTCCTAAAACTATCTATAGAGTTTGGACCTATTACAAAATAGATCCTGTCGTCAACCTAATAGACGAAAATGCACACGTGATTAACGACTTATACATGGAAATTGAAAACTCGATTAAAAAAAATCTCTCAATCGCAATGTGACACGTGTCAGTAAATAAAAAATAAAAAATAATCTAAAAAAATATAATTAATTTTATTTCATTTTTTTAAAAGGGAAAAAAGGGAAGGATCGGATACCTCTGATCCTTTCCCGATGGAGGCCCCCTCCACCGGCCGCCAGGAGAATCTGGCTGCCCAGTTCATTATATATATTTTTATTAATTTTAGATTAATTTTTTAAAAAAAAATATATATATTTTTTTTATTTACTGACACATGTCAATTTCTATGTGTAAGTCGTTAGCCACGTGTGCATTTTCGTCCACTAGATTGACGACATGATCTATTTGGAAATGAGTCCAAACTCCAAGAATAGTTTTAGAAAAAATCAAACTAGGAAAAATGTCAAACCCCATAGACGTGCGGAGTAATTTAGCCTATATTTTTAATAGAGAGGGAGGTCACATGCGGGTCAAGTGAGACAAAACATCATCCAAATTGATGGTTTCATTGAATTCGGCAAGGAATCGCAACGGTAGATTGAGGAGGTGAGTTACAATAAGTAATAGTTTATGTATGTTTTTGAAAATATAGTAGCAGTTTGTGAGAATTTATTGTAATTTACTCTTTATTTTCTTTTTCATCTATGGGTCGTTTTATCCTCTCAATTTTTCTTTAAAAACAGAAGAAGAAAAACATCAAAGCTGAATTCTTTGGTTGACAAATGCTTTTTGTCTCTGAAACACTCTTGAGGGATTCCAAACTCGCAAACACTTGTGCAAAACCCGTCCCACGTGCTTGACGTGCAGCATTAATGTCGCTGAGACGCCTTCAGTGACTCTTAACTATACGATCTACTTCAAAATAACATAGTCATATGATTCCAAGAGGATTTTCAAATCATCAAATGAATATATTATAGGTTCTAGAATATGACCAAAATTCCCATTAGCCAACGTAGCTACAATACAGTATAATAGCTATAACTGTAATATTTATTGCTTATGTGGAAAGAATAAAATACCAGTCGGACTGAAACGAATAGGCAAAAAGAGGACAAATATTCAAAATAAGGTCAAGAACATACATTTTGGCATTCTTATAACGAAGAAAAGTCAACATCTTAAATGCAATCAAGATCAACCTACACGCTAAACACAACAAATAATCCAGAGAGTTTCTAGTGTTCAGACAACTCCTATTTACAGTAAAAAGCAAGTCAAAGGATTAAACCTTGAGCAGGTGCTGGTTTAGAAGGTTGCTGCTCACTTGGTGAAGATGCTTTTGGAGACTCGGAGAGATGAACCTGAGCATAGTCATCCACCATTTTTCTTTTCTGTTCCTCTTCAACGATTCCCACTTTCTCTTTTGTTTTCTGGCCGACTTCCTCAGCTGCCTTTGCAACCTTGCTGAAAGCCCCTGTCACCCATGAAGCACCAGTTAATATGTAGCGGTTCTTCATTATGGCAGATCCAGCAGTACTGACTTTTTGCTCTGCGGCTGCAAATGCTGATTTGGTTTTCTCTGAAACTTGAAATTTCTGGTCCACCTCCCGTACTTTGCCACCAACCGCAGTTGCTCCTACACTTATTTTCTCAGTAAACCCTATTTTTTGGTCCAGAGAAGCAACTTTGGCTGTAGCCGTTGAAGACAGCTGGTGCTTTTCATCAAAAGTCTTGGCTTTGCCGACCGCATCTTTACCTAAGACAAAGCCCTTAGCAAGCATACCGGTAACCACATCCTCCGCTTTTCTAAAAGCAGATTCTGCACCACCTGCAGTTTTATTTTCTGTGGCCTGAAGCAGCAACAATTGTCAGGGTCGTTCTGTTTATGCAGTATAATAGTAGTTCCGTTAAACACTTACTGGTGGTGCAAAAGCAGCAGGTGGCAACTGGTACTCTGGATCCAGAGTTATGGTGACAGATAAATCAACAATTGTTGCTCCCTGAGATAAAATGCAGCTGTAAGTGAAACTTGTTCATATGCATAGAAGTGTAAGTGAAACCTGTTCACCAATTTAATATTTCAAAAACTAGTAGTATAAGTATGTAAAGCCAATCTAGACTCTACAGATTACTTTCTCCACAGAATATACACAAAGTGTGATCAGAGATCCCTGTCCCTTGTATTCTCATACATCCAACAATAGACAAAGCATTCAGTTCTCATACTTAAAACTTCGACAGAACAATATGCCACAAAGCTCACAATCTTCTCTATAGCTAAGAGCATTTATCTTCAAAAACTATATTAAACACGATTATACAGTCAACCCACTAGAGAAGCTATCATTATAGTGGTGAGATAGGGGAAAGGGAGGGAAAATTGCAGCACTGCACCCACTATCCCCACAAAAATCTAGCATGTTCCACCTCCAACACCGGCAATTTACGACTCAGAGAGCAAACAGGTGGAGCAACCTTAAAACCACGTGTTACACCATCAAACTCACTCCTCTGTTTTGGAAGTAAAGGGAAGCATGTAAATTGACTCCTAGATAACAAAAAGATCAAGCTCAACCACGTTAGTCTTTTTATGTTTCTTTACATTTCACCAGCTGCAGAATTACGTGTCTGCTGAGTTGTAGTTTTCGTTAAAGATCTCAATTTTAACTGGTAGTATAGATGCAATAAATTATTTAATTTCATTAATTATTTTCTAAAAGAATTAACATATGAAGCTCCTAAGCTATTTCTTGACAAGCTTTATAATTACTAATCGAGCATGCATATATTGGTGATGCCATCTTCTGTACTATTGTCCAAAGGTTGCAGTACCTCATAAGCTCCAACCTTATATGTACTCAGGGACCTTAAAAATATCTTCTCGAGTAATGGAGGCATCAAATTTGACAGGATATGTCAAGGTTTCAACTAATCAGGAAAGTACATTGAGCTAAAAATAAAAAGGTTCAAAGTGCGTTTGCGGTGAAGTTCTATTCTTAGACCAGCATGCATCTTGTTGGTTGTTACGGCTAGATAGGGGCCAGTAAAGATAGAGATAAGTACCAAAACAATGAATGACAAAGATGCAGGGAAATTTTTTCCTAGGAGAGAACAAATTGGCAACCCATTTTGCTTACATGGGAAACCCTTTAATAATCCAACACTTAAAGAGCACGATAGTGTTATCCTTTCTGAATATACTTTTACGTTATACACTCCAATAAATATAAAATATCTTATCGATTAACGATAGTAGTACCCAAAATCTACTCACGAACCCTATAATTAACACACTTTATATGTAGCCATGAATCCCTCATTTTGCATTTTGATTTATGTAAGTCACATCCTCCATTCATTCATAGGCAACATTTCAGTGCACTCCCACAACCCTTTCTCTTATCTTTCTCTGGCACTTAAGCAGCTTCAATCAAATAATTTCTCCCTCAAGTACACATTGATCTTCCTCACACAGGAGCAAACCATTCAAAGCAACTTGCCCTCATCTAGTGCATGAGTAAGGTGATGTTTGAGAAGTAAAGTTTCAAGAATTTTGAGTTGGTAGAAAAAACTTTTTGAGAGTTTAAATTTTTGTTAGGGTTTGTAAAAAAGTTGGTAAAAAAGTTCAAGAATGTTTGATTGTAAAATACTTTTTATTCGAGTTAGTTAAAAAGTAAATAGAGAGAAAATTTGATAGAATTTTTTTAATAAAAATAGAGTTTGTTAAAAAGTAAAGAGAGCAAAGATTTGATGGATTTTTTAAAAAATGAAAAAGTATTAAGTTGGTGTAACAAGTTGAAATTTGTGGGCACAGAGACGCTGCGCCTTCTGCCCCCCTTTCCTCTCCTGGCCAAGCCTCCTGTGGCCGGGATCTGTGCTTTTTTCCCTCTCTTTCTCGACGATTTTTGTTGGGCGATGTTGGCATCTTGGGTGGTCGTCGATGGGCACGCTCTCCTGGAACGTCTCCCTCGGCCTTTGGTGCTCTTCGTTCCTGTCTAGAGCTGATCTGATGGCGCGTGAGCTTCCACGTTCTCTCACACGTGCACGTGGATCTCACGTGCCAGCTGCTGCCTCCTTTGTTTCGAGATGCTTTTGGTGGTTTTCGGAGGACACGCCTCCCACAACGAGTTTCTGTGCCCCATGGCGCCGCCGCTTTTGTCACACCTTTGGCGTGTTTCGCCACCTGTTCTTGACCTTTTCTTTTCCTGTTTGTTTTATGTATTTGATTTCCTGTTCTGTTTGGTCTAGGCCTATGTGCCTCTTAACGCCAAAAGGTTATGCTCGCAGGGATGCCACCTCTCACAAGGGTCAAGTATGCCCACTAGAGCTTCTGCTGTATTTTAATCTCCCTTGATGAAATACAGATTTTCCTATATTTGCTTAAAAAAAGAAAAGTTGTTGAAATTTGTGTAAATTTTTTTATGTTTGGTTGTAACACAATCATCACCTAAACATAGCTTTTTAGAATAGAGTTCATAATTATCTCTCTAGTCCAATAATGTCACTGGGGCAATCTCAGCATTTCATTGTGGCTGTTATAAATTGGGAGCACCCCATGGAAGGCCATGTGTCACACAAAGAAGGTTGAGGAGAGGCTATAAAACCTCCCCCTCCCTTATTTCTACCAAAACGAGAAACAAGATTTTCTCTCCCTCTCTAGAATAGTCTCCCTACTTTTAAGCTACAGAAATTGTGGGTGCTTCTCAAGTATAATGCACCATGGAGAAGAATTTTTGGAGCCTTGATGGTTCGAGCACATGAAATAACTTCAAGTATTTGATATCGGGGACGCTGGGATACCAAATTCCCAGTTAATTTTCCACTGTGCATATAATATTTCATACATTGGTATTGGTGTCATGCCAGTTGTTTTCGTGACAACACCCTTGTGCACACTGTTGCCTCTTGAGTGTACAACAAAGGTAGTGACAACACCCCTTGAGTGGCTAATGCCGAGGTATAGACTCAAAAAATAAATTTGTCATTTTTCCACCATTTCAACAAAAACAGTTGGGGAGCAGAACACTAGAGGGGACACGATACTGGGTTATGATTTATTAGTTCCATATTAGTACCGCCGGTTCAAGCGAAATTCCGGTTCCGCAGTTTTTTTTTTTAAATCTACAATTTAAAAAAAATTAAAAAAATTATAACCTATGCGTTTTGGTCTAAGGTTTCCTCTCTTCCCCCTCCCTCCCCCGCGCCTCTCTCATTCTCATTCCCTTCTCACTCTCTTGCTCTCTCACAAGCTCCCTCAATCTCCCTCTGGCGCTCAAGAGCGATCCTCGCGCATCAACCTCAGCACCACCTCAAGCACATGCCCCATTGCCCAAGCACATTGTTGTTGGTTCCACATAGATGAGTTTTTATCTGTTCCTCCATAAAGAATATGGGTTATGTCCAATTTTTGTGAAAAAAATTATTGTTTCAATTTGGTGCAATCTACTTGAAATTGGTGTGCTTTGAAGATATATGGAATTTTTGTTTGATTCTGCCAAATTGTATGAATTTTTTTTGTGAAATTTCATTCGTAGATTTTGTTTTCAATTTCTTTGAATTATGTCAATCTTTTTTTCGATCTTGATCCAGAAGTAGATGTGGCTAATGGGTTTGTCTTCTAGGTTTGATTGCTCTATTTCACCTTCAATCAATTTCAGTTGAGTGAAATTGCTAATTTGTTTAAATTGAGGATTTCCCATTACTAAAATTCCGACATCCAGTTCCGGAATTCCGGTACCGGCATTGCCGGATCGGAACCAGATGCTAATTTGGGCATTTGCCTCTTACCGGTACCGGTAGTCGAATCTTAGATTCCGACTCCGGTACAACCGCTACCCACCGCCACATATTTAGATGCCTTTATGATATATAAATTATTGTTTAAGACCAAGGTATAAGTTTGTATACTCCTCATTATGAAGCCAAAAAGAATAGGCCAAAAAGCCGTATTACCTGGGACTTTTTTATTAGGAAACCTATGAAAAGTGAACCAGATATCCCCTGCTTCAGAAGTTGGATTTGGAATTACTATGTGGTTTGAGTGATGATTTATGTTGTAAATATTACTTTGGCAGATGAATATATGACATGAATCGCTAGTGCACTACTGGCCCAAGATCTGTTCAGAAGTTGGATTTGGAATTACTACTAAGAACTGTTGCTTCAAGTGACTGGTCCACTAGACTATTAATGTCATATCCCAAAGTTGCTATCTATTTTCAGAAAGTGGACATACAGTGGAGTTGAAAATAAAATTCCTCACATAAAAGATTTAGTGCGAAAATTAGGTTGAAAAATTAGTAATTGAACATTGTGGCACAAGAGATGATTAAGAAGCTAAGTGATTTCCATCTTACGATATCTCAATTATTTTTGCTTTTGATATAGATTGACGCGGTAAAATATCTAGATATGTGTAAATAGTAATATCCATATGCGTAACATTTTCTAGTGAGATGAATATTGCTACCCATTTAATTAAAGGGTAAAAATTGGATAAGGATAATTATGACATGTGGCATTGAAAGATCGAATCTGTTTTGAATAAACAAGAGGTTTTGGAAACTTTGACACATTCAATGACTGAGCCAACAAAAGGTGTTCTTCACCGAAGGAAACTCCATACTTATGAAAAATGGCGCAAGAAGAATTGCAGTGCACGCTTTACTATGTTAAGCAGTATGCACGACGATTTGATAAGTGAGTATGAGTATCCAACAACTGAAAAACTATGGAATGCATTAAAGAGAAAGTTTGGAAATACTTCGGCCACTAGATTGCGTGGATTGACCATAAAGTTTGACTCCTATAACATGCGCTCTAGCCACAAGATGAAACAACATCTTCGGGAAATGTCAATTATGATCCGCGAACTCAAACTGCTAGAAACAATCTTACAGATGATGTTGGGAGACAATGAGCTAGAATTTGACGCACAACGAGAATATAAAAGTATTTGACGAGAATATAAAAGTATTTGATGATGTTGCACATCATCTAGAATTGGAAGTTGAATGCTTGGAGGCTATCAAGGCCAACAGTTCAATATATATATGCGTAGACATGTTTTCCCTTTATGCTAAACCCATTACTTTCACACAAGCTTATGCAATATTTCAAAAACATATGCGCAGCTTATTAAACATACAAGTACACAAGCGATTCATGTCATATATATTCATTTGCCAAAATAAATATTCATAACATAACTCTTCTTTTTTGAAAGCACATAGCATAAAACCATTTTAAAATGCAACTCATAAATCATCTCGAGGCTCCTCTAGGGCGTCCCCGAAATCAAATACTTGAAGTTATTTCACGTGCTCCAACTGTCAAGACTATAGAAGTTATTCTCAGTGGTGGAGCGTTCTTATAAGGACCCACAAATTCCACAACTTAATGCCCAAAGTAGGGAGACTATTCTCGAAGAGAGAGGGAGAGAAATACTCTTGTTTCTCTTTTTGGTTTTTATGCTAGTAGAAATGAGGGAGGGGAGGCCTTTTATAGCCTCTCCTCAACCTTCTTTGTGTGTCATGTGTCACCCGAATGACACTTGCATGACCAAGTGTCATGCATGAGGGTGCCCACATGGGTGCCCCCAATTTACTCCAAATGGGTCATTTTATCCTCAACATATATATCATCTCTTCCTCTTAACCCTATATCCTGATAGCCCCTAAAACCTTACCACCTCTTCTCTGCATTTCTAACCTTGACTGGAACCCTTCACCTTCATCTCTATCACTCGTATACCACCTATCTTGATGCGGGTAGCCATTAGCATCAACCACCCCCCCTCTCTCTAAACTATTGGTGGTTGTTTGCTTTTTATCACCATTTGCAAGAGCAACCATTCATGTCATCTATCTGGCCCAAGCCTACTCCTAAGCCGATATTGACAAGGCAACTCAGCTTGGAGGAGACCGTCCTTGTAAGTGGTGTCAAAGGTCGTCCTTGGTCTCCGACTAGCATCGAGTAAGAGGTCAAAGACACCCGCCTCTAATATTGACTAGTTAGTGCCCAACGCAAAGGGACATAGACAATTAATACTTTTTTGTTAAACTACATGGTAATTTTGTAGCTTTTTATGGTGAAGAAGAAATAATCCATGTCAAAATGAATATGCAACTCCTACATAAATTTCACTAGACTTAATTCCATTTTATACAACTCAAGAACAGTGAACCTCCATTGGATTCAACCATAGAGAGTTCGCGACTGGTTATTGCTATCTTATATAAGTTTACAGCATGCCAGCTGTTGAAGAAGTTGCAGCGGCCCACAACCTTACAAAAGGCAGCTGAAGTAGGACTCTCTAGCACTTGGACTTGCCCCATTGGGCTAGAGCCTAGACAACGTTGAAATGGCTAGGATAGGTCTCCCAAGCCTTTGGTACACACAAAAATTTTCATGTCACTTAATCGGCATTGATTTTACAAAGATATTAGAAACAAAGTACGTAATGGCAACAATCGGGATCTCCTGTTGATGTACCAGATCTAAACCATGATATGGTCACAAAAGAAACATGAGAAAAATTTTCTATAGATGAGAATAATAGAGTAAAGGGCGTTGGCTACAGCCTTTGTCCTCTGTCCAGAACAGCCAGGAGAGGACTCTTCCCTTCTTCAGGAAAGACCTCAAAGCAGAAAATCATACTCATTTTAGCGCACCCAATTAATTTAATTCCACCAATATGAATGTCAAGAGAGCATATATTGCTAAAGAGGACATGTACTCAGATCCAAAACACCCTATCTCATCGATACTGATGGAAATAATGCATTTTCCTTGCTTTCTGCCTCACTTATAAACTGCCTCCTGACAAGGCAAAATTAAAACTGTGACTTTTACATCTCCTACACTACAAACCACCTAATGACGACTTAACTCAGATAAATTTACTCAAGTTCTCCATACAAAAGTAGGAAATTCCAATCATTATAGGAGAAATTATTACAAACATTCAACACGCACATAAGCAGCTCACATTATCTTCCCAAGAAGCAAATACAAACATTCTAGAACAAGTGAGCAGATTCTGACGAGTGAAAAAACACTGCTTGTTGCCCACCAGTTGTCAAAACCTTAACCTCATTTGGATGACATGGTTTTTTTGGTGGTTCTGGTGAAAGGAGGGAAGAAAAAGATAGTCGTTGAGGGTAAGAGTGATTGTATTTGTTTTCCTGGGGTTTTGTGAGAATGCCTAAATAAGGATGATTTGATTTTTTAAAAAAAAATATAGTACAAGTAAAAAAATTTAATTTTTTTAAAAAAATTAAAGAATAAAAAATTCAAAAGTGGAGAAGGTGTATTGGTTATCCTCCACCCTATAGGGCGGCAAGCCGGGTCGCTTGGACAACCCCATTGGACATTGCAAGGCTACTGCAAAACCTAAAAGGGCTCCAGGGATCCTCTCTGTACTATTAGTAAAACCACAGGGCCTCGGGAAGTGCACAGCTACTGCAATTCACCTTGCTGGGCCGCGTGGCCACTGTGCGGTGGGTCGCAATGCTCCATGGCCACCACTGCTAAACCCGAAGAGGCTGCTGCAGTCTAGAGTTTGCAATTTTTTTTCTAAGTGAAATGCTCTTTTTATTTTAATATTAACCTTCTCTTTCTAAGTGAAATGCTCTTTCTAAGTGAGATCTGCCTAGGAGACAAAATAGCTATCCTGCTGAATATCTAAAAAACCGAGGAAAGAGAAGATTAATTTTTTTTAAGATAGAGCAACTTTTGTTTAGAGCATGAAAATCGGGAAACGAGAAAATTTTTCAAACACCAGAAGAATATTTAGTGGTCCGAACATCGCGCCATTGATTTCTTTCATTTAGGAAAATGGATACGGAGTATAAAAGTTGTTTGGGTATAGTTTGTATGATTTTTGGCCTACGTGAAAGTCGCCAAGTAGGATAGAGTTTGAATAGAATTTTTGTGATGTGATTTTTTTAGTTTTTATATATACTTGTAGTTTTTGGATCTTTTCCACATAAACCAAAAAAGAAAGAAATGGAAACTTTTTTAGATTAAAATGTTTGGATGGACAACAAAAAAGTTTCTAGACAATAGAAAATTCTTGTCTACCTATTGACTAAAGGTTTTAAAGCACCAAGGAATAATGAATTTGGCTTCTACTTTACAAGTCAATTATTCAAATTCCTAGATCAGCAATCTGAATGCATATAGGTAAGTTTCGACATGATGCTCTCCTTTAGGTACTTAATCCTAGTTGCAACTAGATCCCAGGCATATGAATGTTTAGTATCATCTAGCAAACAACTTTTTCCTCAGGAAAAAGTCATCTTTGAAATCTTGGACGGTGAAAATAGAAAAGGTGTTAAAGTATTTTGTTTTCTCTATTGTATGCCAATAACAACAGAGAAATCATCGGAAACTATCATTCTTTCCACTGAAGCCTACTGAAGCTAACAAAAATAATTGCTTTTTATGCCTCTGGCTTTCAAAGAACTAAAATTCTGAACATGATTTCCATAAGCCATCTTTTAGAAAGGCAATCTTCCATCCTTGCGATATTAGAAAAAGAAATGACCATATCTGTCACTTTTCTAATTAGAAGGCTTTAAATAGGAAAGCATGAGGCACTAAAGTTAAAGCAATATAATATATGTACTCTTGAGTGAATTACCGAAAGAAGAACTGCAGTCTCAGCTCCTTGTGAATCCTTGAAGGTAACATATGCAATTTGAGACCGCTCATTATCACTGCATAAGCATGTGAGAAGCCCAGTATTAATTTTGAATCCAAAGAGTTAGGGGGACGCGGGGGGAGAGAGAGAGGAAACAACATAAGCAACTGAACACTAACCTTCGCATCTCGACATATTCAATATCGCCAGAAAAAGAAAAGAACTCCCTGAGGTCTCGGTCAGATGCTCCTAAAGACACATTGCTTACTTTAACAGATTTTATCTGCAATTATTCCAAATATACCAGTCAAATACAAATGAAAAAGAAAAAAGAAACGCACCATATGTGATTATACTTATTTCCAACTAAAACCGGTAGAACCACTAAAATCCAGCAAAGCAAGGGCTCAATGATGGTGAGAAATTGAAAGTGCAATTCTCCAATTCCAAGTTGAAAATTTTGGAATGTGTATCCATTAAAAAAAACACTGGGAAAAGGGTATAAAAGAAACACATGTGCCTTTATAGGGATGAAAGCCAATATTTGGCGGCAAGGCCAATAGTTGCAAGAAAATTTGGTCAACTATTTCACCCTCATAATTAGTTGTTCGAGATGACTATTCATGTTGAACCCCGTTCACCAATAGGACACATTCTGGTTAAGCCACCTAATTCTCATCAATATGCCCTTCTGCTGCTTACAACAATCATGTATTGTTACACTAAGTTCAATGCCACTAAGGTTCCCTTTTCCCCAAATGGAATGATCTCCAAAGAAAGGAATGTATCTTGCATTATCAAGACTTCAAATTGAGTAAAGTGTTGGGATTAACAAATTGTACACAAAGGAATTTCTGATCCCATAAAATCATAGGTATTTCTATAAAATAAGTTAGGAGGTAACACTTGTTTAGAAGATTTCTTTGAAAAATGATAACTGTCCAAAGATTTCTCATTACTTGAAATTGTGCACCGAAATTTATGAAGAGAATTGCAGCCACAATTTTCCCCTTGTATGTCATGCTAAAGATGACAATTGAGCAAAAACACCCATTTCTTTTACAATGAATAAGAATTTTTTCAACAAAGAAAGCTGCAAACAGAGAAGAAAGAGCAAGTAGCACAGCTGCAAATAAAAAAAAAAGGAAAAGAAAATGAACAATACTTACATTCCACAAACAAACGTTTTAACACACCAAACTAACAGGTAGTTGCAGAAACATAAGAAGTGGAAAAAAAAATTGTACAGATATGATATGTAAAACTCAAAAAGAAGTGTAATAAACTCATTCGCAGGTCAATTGAATACGGAATGAGACAAGTTAATCATCCCAGAAAGAGTGCAAAAAGTAACTATTCATTTACACGTGCAGTAAATTTCAACTCACTCTCTCTCAACACAACCGTGTCCAACAATCCTGAAGAACACCTAATAGCACGAGTTCTATTAAAAGAAGAAACAACATCACACAGATCTATGCATATTACTGAGTCAAACAACAATCATATTAATAAGCAATCTATCACATCCACAGATACAACTCTCTCAAATTCTAACAAATCGAGACCAACAAACGTAAATAGGTGGAGACATACGTAAAGAGAGAGAGAGAGAGAGGAATACGAAATACTAACCGACATTGCAATATCGATTCCGAGAACTAGATGGCTTTTCGCTGTCGCAAGTATTTCCGAAAGCGATTGCGAGGTAATGGTAGGAGGAAGCAGGCTGACCGCAGACGCATGTGTAACACTGGAGACGCGGGGTTCGGGTCGCACGTGTGAGGCGTGGCTGGCTCGCAAAGTCTTCGCATGTGCGAGGAACGTGAGTGAGAGGATCCCACGGGGAGTTTTAGACTTTCGAGGATGGGACCCCACCAAAGCATTACTTTGGCAATAAAATCAAGAAGGAACCGCATAAAAAGCATGTTGTATTAATGTTAAGAAAATAGGATTACCCTCGTTTTGAGTAAACATGTAGGATTTTAGAGAAAGTTGTGAATTTTTATATTGAATAGTATTTTATTAGTGTTTGTGTAAAGTAGAGAGAAAAATGATTTGATGTAATTGTTTAATAAAAAAATATTGGAGTTATGTGAAAAAGTATAGAGAGAGAAATTTATGTTGAATAAAAAATTAAAAAATTGTTGGAGATTGTGTAAAATGTATTGGTTTTGTGTTTGAATTCTGAATATGTTCGGTGGTAGATTTGTGAATATACTTAGGGGGCGTTTGTCTCCGGAAATTTCCACCCCTCAAAATTTTTAACAATCATAAAATAATACCTCTCTCCTCATTAAATTATAAAATAATATTATACTATTCAATTAAATATTCTCTCTCCTCACTTTTCCATAAAATATATATACTTTTCACAAACCCCAATACCCAAAATTTCCAAAACTCTAAAATTTCCACAAACAAACACCCCCTTAAAATCCTGAAAAAAAAAAGTGTGAAAACGAACATACCCCTAACAATGACTTAGCAAAAAAAAAAGCCTCAGAAAATATCAGTGACACGATGAACTCGCGTGGAACCTGAAATATGTCATGGTCACAATAACGTTTTATCTTCTGGCAATATTGTTTAATAACAAAAACTCTTGGCGACGGGTGTCTGTCTACAGGTTTAAAAACTTTGTTTTTTTATCATAAAATCAACTTTTCAACCTAAAAATCATTCTCATTTTAAATAAGTTTTTTAGAAAAAAAAATTGAAAGAAGGAATGAGAATTGACAATCTTGTATTAAAACTTAGCAATATTTCAAACTCATAGCTATTACATATAACTTTATAAATTAAATTAATAATCATAATATATTCCAATATGACACTCTAATGCACTAAAATACATATTCTAAGATCCTCTAGCCATTATTCAGTTATATAATTCTCGTGGCCTCATCTTCATAAATATTTGGATGTTAAAAACAAAAAAAATAAAATAAATTAGCAAGTCAATATATTATACCGTAATTAGCTTTGTAAAACACCTTTCAATTCAATCACTAGTTAAGACAATGTAAATACATTATCAACATCGCTTGATAAACACTCGTGCATTCAAGTGAGCCAATTCTCGTGGACCATATAAGATATTTGTTTCCACACTTTAGCAACAACACTGCCCACTACAAGAAATGAGTTTTTAGGTGACATAAATCTGGGTGTCAAACTAAATTTTGTCACCTAAAGTAGTCTTTTCCTGTCAAAATATTAATTTCTCACCAAATATCATCCAGGAAACACAATACCGTCTGGACCACTCAAAAACGCGTTCGGACGTATTTCAGAGGTGACGACATACACCCGTCGCCAATGAGTGACGGTAAAAATCGTCACAAAAAATACATATCGTCCGGACTCTACAATACCACGTCCGGACTTTATGCTGGGTGACAAATTACAAATCGTCTTAACTGAGTGACAATTAGAATCGTCACAATATTTCCAACCACGTCCGGACAACCCAAAATGGTCGTCCAGATGGTTAATTCAGATTATTTTTCCCAGTCGTCCGGCCAATACCCGTCCGGACGGGTAATGTAACGACCTAAGGACAAGCACTAGCCACATCTGTGCTTTGACTTCAAAAGGACTAGTCAAGGTTGCTCTTGAAGCCCTTTGGATCATTATAAAGCTCAGTTCAACCTAGTAAGGTCTCAATGTGGAACTTGGCCATTATAGAACCAATCACTCATTCATTCTCCTCTCCCACTCCATGTGGGATTCGGGGTATCACAATCTCTCCCCCTTAAATCCTTGATGTCCTCGTCAAGGCCTACCAAGGCCACATTGGTGGTTACTAGGACCGCTCTAATACCATTTGTAACGACCCAAGGACAAGCACTAGCCACATCTGTGCTTTGACTTCAAAATGACTAGTCAAGGTTGCTCTTGAAGCCTCTTGGATCATTATAAAGCCCAGTTTAACCTAGTAAGGTCCCAATGTGGAATTTGGCCATTATAGAACCAATCACTCATTCATTCTCCTCTCTCACTCCATGTGGGATTCGGGGTATCACATGTAAAGTTCTAAATCCATTTCGAATCCATCGACATATTTAATGACGTTAAATTTGATTGGACCACGTGTAATAATAAAGCAGAAACACGTTCCAACGCGTCCGAGGGACGTTTAGACTTTGTGAAGATCACAAACTCTCTCGCCTCTCTTAATCTTTTCTCTCAAGCACTCTCTCGTCTCTCAAACTTTTCTCCCAAAGACTTCCCCTTCAATATCTCTCAAACAACATTCAGGTAAAAAAAATTTCATGAGTTTGCTTCTTAATTTCATATATTTTAATTCAATACCGTCTGCTATTTAATTTGTTGCTTGTTTTCGCTGATAAAATTAAGTTGTTTTGGTTTGGTTCGTCGAAATACAGTTTGGACGGTGTTAAACGCAGTCCATACTATTTTTCACAACGTCCGGACTGTTTTTATCGGTTTGGACGGTATACAATTTAAACGACACAGTTTGATTTTTGTTCGAAACATTTTTTATACGGTTCGAACGGTTTTTTCTAGGTTGACAATGGAACACTCAGGGAAAAATAGCGCTAATGTTGGGAGACAGACAGAGCGACTAGCTCGAGCGGACGCCTTTTTAGTGGAGTTGAGGGAGAGTATTCGGGAAATAGTGATGCCGACACATTCGTTGTGTATGACGCTCCAATGTCGCTCGACTGGTCTAGAGACAAAACTTCCTATAATGGATAGGGCTCTGACCGAAGAGCTCAATATTATGCGGATGGAGCTGTTCTCTGTGAGAGAATAATTGTCTGTGTTGTCCCGATCTGTCCATATCGTTCCGATACAGCTACAGACACTCGTCCGACAAGTGGATAATATGGAGGAGCATTGGGTGCATGTTCGTGACGCCCTTGGTTTAGATCTGGACGAGCCAGCTATCGATTTGTACTAGTTTGTTGTTTATGTTTTATTAGTATTAATTATTTACATATCGTTTGAAAGACTGTCTCAGGCTTGTACTTGACATTATAATCGTATTTTTCGTTCGGTATTTGGATTATCTTTATATTTTAAATTAGTTTATATTCTTTCACTTGATAAAATTTAGTAAAATTTAAAGGGATAATTAGTACGATAAAATAGGCGATTAGAACAAGTGTTATGTTAGTAGAACAGGTAGTGTAACTAACTTGTAATTATAGTTAAATAGGTGTTTTTACTGTTACCAATTTTAACTTAATTCACTGAAATTAATTTTCTTCACATAATTAAATTAACAAATCAGTCGTTCGAACGACAACCACAACGTCGAGACTACATACCAAATAAGCATTTGAACATAGAGGGATAGGGTCCAGACTGTTATCATTAGGCGACACCGTTGGAACATATGAGCAATACATCCGGACTCCTATATAACCGTCGCATGGTTTACACTTGTTTACGTTACAAGATGGTGGGAAACAGTTATGCACGTCCGAACGTATTTAGTGTGCCGAACCGTTTTAAATGGTTTAAATTTTGGCATTTAATATGCATGCGTTGATTGGGATACGTGTGTAAACTAACCGTCTAGATTGTTAGTATAGGGTCTAGACGAGGAGACGAGTTTTGAAAAAAGCCGAACAGTTCGACATTTTCATAACAAACCATTCATCTCTTCAAAATCTCATAGCTCTCAAATCTTTTCATCTCAAATCTTGGCCTAATATCACTATTTCAACGCTCTAATCTCGTTAAGGTATGTTTTGTTTACTTTTAACATGATTTTAGCCGTAAAAATTTAATTTTTTTTTATAGTTTTACATATTGATTTTCAATTCCATTTTTTGCATTGTACATTGTGTTTTTGATTGATTTTTATGTAGAAATTGATTGTGTTAATTGTTAGCATTGTTTTGAGTATGATAATTTGTGTTTTGGTTGTCTTTTTGGGCGTGTGTGGTGGTGGAGGGACGCTGCCATGACTGAGTTAACCCGACAGTCACACAGCGTTCAGACTATTACGTTAGAGTCCGGACCCTAACATTAGAGTCTGGACGTTAATGTTTACTGTTCAGACTTTTACGTTAGAGGGCGGACCCTTATGTTTGTGTTTGGATGATAATGTTTAACGTCCAGACTTTTTCGAATGCCATTCGGAGGAAAACGTTGTCGTTTATTGTTTGTCCGGACACAATGTTGAGGGCGTTCGACCTGGTTTATTTATGTTCGGGCGCACTTAGCATCGCTATGTGATACATTGTTGTTTTGAATTCAGTCCGGAGGTTTTTACAATGAATTTAATTCAGTTCGGACGATATTATTAGTCTGTCCGGACATTTTTTGTTGGTTTGGACGCCTTTCTAATAGTGCGAACTGTGTTTTTGCAGATTTTAAAAATGAGCAAGCGTACACGTACGAGCGGGCAAGCTAATATGGAGCAATCTTCCGGTTCCACTTTGTCGTTGGACCAACATATATCGATTATTATGCAGCGCTCGATTGTTGTGGAGTGAGACATAAAGTTGGCAGATTTTTACGACGTCACTTTTGAGGGTCGGATGCTTCCGGAGGTGGTAGAGGAGATTTGTTGGCTTCCACTAAGTCATGGGACCTGGTATGCATCGAAGAACCTAGTGCGGGAGTTATATTGTGCCATTTTGCCGGCGACGGACATCGAGGAGCCTAGTGTGAAGGTCACAGTCCGTAATGTTCCGACCGTATTCTCGCCGGACGAGTTGGCGAGATTCTTAGGGTATGAACGAGATTTGACAGCGTTCCTAAACCTGCCAATGAGCATGGAGGGTCGGCCTACTAAGGCCGAGGTATTCCGGACCATGCTGGGTGCTGATACAACCATTTTGGATAGAGCCTATATGGTACACGGGCAGCTGCATCCTTTCTGGCGGATCATGTACCTGATCTTATGCTCCGCCATCGACCGAAGGAAGCATACTACGGAGCTGTCTTATAGCCAGACAGAGTTATTGTACATGGTCGTTGTTCGGGCTAGTTGTTGATATGACATCCTACATTTATCAGTCTGTTCGTGCGGAGGCCCTGAAGACGGATGCTACGACTTCATTACCGTATGAGATTATGCTGACCCAGTTCTTGCACTCCTTGTGAGTACCCGAGGGTGCTGACGAGCCCAGGGTCATTCCACTTGGGTGTATAAACAAGACAACGCTCTCCAAATCGATGGCCCAGCCACGCTGAGCACTAAATGTCACTCGGGCTGCTAAAGTTAGACGATAGGAGCACTAGGATCCTGGCCAGAGCTCGATCTAGGGATTTGGCAAAAAGCAACCTGGTTGGATGGACGACATGATGACGCAGCTGACAGAGCAGATGCAATCGGTTTTGCAGCCCACCCACGAGATGGTCAATGATATCAGTTTACGGCTGACTTTTTGGAGAATAAGGTCGTGAACATTGACTCTGATTGGAAGAAGGAGATCACCCAGATTTGGGAGACCATGAGGAAAACGGCAAGCAATGCTGAGTTAGTTGCATTGACTCGGCGAATAGTGGAAATGGAGGAGCACCTAAGATAAATCGGTGACGTTCTAAATATCACGGATGATGGCGATGATGAAGATGATGACCTGTAGTTTTTTTATTGTGTTTTCAGGATATTTTGTTTATATTATGTTTTGTGGACATCTGTGGGTATTTTGTTTATATTGTGTTTTAAGGATATTTTGTTTCTATTATGTTTTGTGGACATCGATTGATATTTAGTTGATGTTATTTTGTTTATATTGTGTTTTGACGATATGTGATATATTTATGTTATCTAACTATGTTATCCATACAATATGTTTTTATAGACATATTTTCATTTCAAAATACTCATTAAAAAAAAATTGATATTAGAACTTAACAAATTCAAAGTCAAAGTTAACAAAGTCAATTATATTTATTAATAAAAAAGATAGGTATGGAAAGTAAGTCAATGTTACTCATTCCATACAATATATTTTAATTAATGTTACGTTTCTAATTTCAGTACACTCATTCAAAAAAATATTAATATTAGAACTTAATCCACTAAAGATTATTTACATTATTAACTAACTTTGGTTATTTAAAATTTGTTAATAAAGTTAATTAAAAAATTTTAAAAATATCAAAATCGTTTTGGAGCCGTTCGGACGTTAATTTATCCGTCCGGACTGTTTAATGTAAGCTCGAACGGTGGTGTTTTATAGAAAACAAACCGTTTGAACACTTATCTATACGGTCGCGACTCCTGCAATTCAAAACCCTATGCGGATGCTTGTTTATACCTATGCGGACGTTAATGTTTATTATCAGACGCTATCGTCTTGGTATTTTTTAAACGGACACACATGATGCAAAGGAAGTGTGCGGACGATAGTTTAATGTCCGAACGTTTATGTTAATGAGCACACACTGTCGTTTGAGAATTACTAAAACGGTGTGTTGAACTATAAGATGACGTACGGATGGTTAAAGAGTCGTCTGGACGTATATGAAATTTTGGCCGCATGAATTCCCTCGAACACTAATACACGTAAGCGTCCGAACGTCTTGTTATATGTCCGAACGGTATTCAAGCATATCAAAGTTACAGATTCGCAGACAATGGAGGAAAAACGGGAAAACAAAGTAAATGAGAGATTTGAGCATGAGGAGAAGAGGAGAGCTGATTTAGGCGTTCAATCTCATTGAAGAGGGAGTGAAAGGAGAATCTCTTTTAGAATTTGAAGTTTGCATTTGTGGTTAGTGGTTTTTAAATTGAATTGTTTTAGGATGAAAAACTTGTATTTGAATATATGAAAGCATGTGTTTTTTTTTTTAATTTTAGGTTCTCAAATGATAGTAATGGAGTTTGGGGTTGGTTGTGATGTGTTTATATCGAAGTGTTTGTGATTTGGGTTGATTTTGACAAGATTTTGGGCTGAAAATTGAGTATGTGCGTCCAAGAACATTCTTGTTCGACAATCGAAGTCCGGACGGTTGATGTACCGTCTGGACTTCCTTTTGTGGTTCGGACGCTTTGTGAAACGCGTCCGAACGTCTATGTGTATGGTTCGGACCTTTATACTACGTCCGAACGGTATTAGTTGTCATGTCATGCATTCATTTAGTAGCCTTAGACTCCGTTTAAGAATTACACAAAGTTCGGATAACGAACTGGATGTAATTCATTGTGTTTTTTTCTCTAATATTGATTTATTTGGTCACAGGACGACGTCATGCCAGCGGGAGAGAAACGTCTTCGGTGCGATTCATCAGTTCGAGCTGAGAGTAATTCAGGTACACTAGCAGTGTCGGGTCCTTCGCTTAGGGATATGAATGAATTATCGTCCCCTTCCACAGCAGTCCAGTAGGCAGACAGAGTAGTTGTGCGTGTAAGTATCTTACCCCGTCAATATTTATTAAATATTATGACTTTTAAATCTCTATGCTTAATTGAATTTTAAATTTATTGTTCTTCATTTGTAGCGACGTCCGGAATGAGACACGTTCGAGGTAGTACGCGCAGGATTCCCTTAGTCAATGCTTGCACCGGAGGAAAGTTGACTGTCCATATCCCTGATGGACGTACGGGCGGTGATGACAAGGTGTCCTCAATGCTCTCGAGTCATATTGGTGCGCTCATTCGACAACATGTCCCATTTGAGAAGAGTAAGTGGAAGGAGGTCCCCGACGAAGTTAAATCGTATGTGATGAACTGAGTGTTGGTAAGTATAATTTATTAAATTTTAATTGTTGAAACTTTTTTACATTTCTAACTGTTATATATGTTAAGGATGACTTCCAACTAGATTACGACCTAGCCGAGGATCGCATCACTGTGACGTCAACGATGAACACAACGTACATGACGCACATAAATAGAATGTTCCAGCATTAATCGGAGTTCAATTCCAAAGAAGAGGCGTTAGAGTATCTGTATCCCGATATGAACAAGGAAGAATGGACTCGTGTTTGTGATTTATTCGCGAGCGAGGAATTTCAGGTTAAACATTTTTATTCCGATCTGAACGTTTGTTTTAGCCATATGTTTAATTGTGTTAACAATTACAAATGTACAATGCAGAGGAGGAGTGCAATCAACAAGGAGAATAGAGCTAAGCTCAAGATTGTACACACATCGGGAGCGAGGTCCTTCCAACGCGCTAGAGCGTTGTTAGTAAGTAATAAATTTACATTTTTATTATTTATTATTTAAATAAATGACTTAGGTATTTTAATATGCATGTTCTATATATATTTTGGTTTACAAAAAAATCAAGAATCTGATGAAATTAGTCCTTCATTACTTTATAAAAAGACGCATACAACTAAGGATGGCATGTGGGCTTTAGAAGATGTACGAGAAAATTTTGTAAGTTGTAACGTTAGTTTTAATGATGCATTCGTATGCGTTTATGTTTCATATGTACTATTTTTATCTTATTTTCTATTTTTTAGGAAAAAATGGAGGTGTTATAGTTGCAGCACGAGTCAGAGGGAAAGTCATACACCGAAGTGGAGATCTTCACTAAGGTGTTGGGGACGAAAGCGGGTTAGGTGCGAGGTTCGCCGACCGCTGCTATTGTCCTGTTTTTTTGTAGTGATGGGTGATCATATCATGTGTTACAAAGGAATCGAAGATAGGCATCTGACTTATAAAAATAACCAGAGAAAGGGGTAGGGCTGAAAAACCGGAATGCGGTCCAGTTTTCCGGACCGCATTCCGGTCCTCTTAAAATAGAGGACCGGATCGGACCACTTATAAGTAGTCCGGTCCGGTCCGGTTTCACTAAATGCGGTCCGATCGGGACCGATTTTATTTTTTTTAATTTTTTTAATTTTTTTTCAAAATTTTTTTTAGGTTAATTTCAAATGGGAAGTGTATATAAAAATGTTAAGTTTTAGTTTAGATAAAAATTAAACGTTTTATGTTTATAATTTGTATTAAAAATGATAAAAAAATATATATTTTTTATTTTTTTAATAAATGCGATCCGGTCCGGTCCGGACCGCATTTATTAAAAAGGAGGATCGGACCGGAAATCCGGTCCGGTCTGTGGTCCGATCCTGTTCACCCCTAGAAAGGGGTGAGTATTAAGGACATGGTAAGGTGGAATGAGGCATGTAACAGTACATGTACAATATCAATTTACCAGTATATTTAGTATTGAAAATTTGCATTAAAAAAATTTCAATATAATAATCTTCATCTTTGTTTTCTATTGAATTGCGAATAAAATCATAAAAATAATAAAATCTTACATTATTTTAATAACCTGTAATACCTTTAAATTTTATAGTTTGATTAGTAATATTTTTAATGTTGACAGAATCCAAACGGCGAGGTGGTAGACACCTAATGCATAGAGGAGGTGGAGGTGGAGGTGGAGGTGGTGAATAGTGCCTGCTAGAAAAGAGGTGCTTGACAAGATTTTGGGTATAAAGGAAAAAAGTAAAAATTTTCTTCAGTAGGGATCGAGGAGAAACAAGTTAGAAAATAACTTTCACTTTGAAGAAGAGTCATTTTAAGCTCCACATGCCTAAATTTTCTGTTGACCAGCATGTTATTTTCTATTGACCATAATTTTTCGCCCTTGCCAAACATCTTAACATGTGTAACTTAGCTACGATCAGTTACATTTTCTGTTAAGCTGATGTGGCAATCTTGTTACAAGTTAGTTGTATATTCTGTTAGTTCTTAGTCTTTATATAGACTTGTAAAGCTCACTTTAATTCTCAAGTCAATATACGGAAGTTATTCAAGAACTCTCTCTAGTTCTCTCTGTTATTGACTCTGTTTTTCTTGCAACCATTACTGATTTTTACATGTTATTTAGAAGATTGATTTTCTTCTAAATCTTTTGATTTAGAAGTAGAAATAGGAAATGACAACTTGTATTGTTTTGCCATTGGACAGATGATACAATGATTGAAATGAGAAGAACTGAGATTAGCAATACAATTGTGTAATAGAAACATCCGAGAGGGAGAGGGATGTCCTAACCTACACTGCCATAGAGCAGCTGTATTATTTGAATTACAAGTAGGTGCTTGAGAACAAGTAGACTTTGAAGTAAGAAAATACAAGCCGCTTGATTCCCTAGTCAAACCAATCGTGGTCCAAGTGCGTAGATCCTGTATGAACAAGTATTTACCAAGAAGAATAAGACAACAAGGTAGTTGTTTGATCAAAGAGCTTGCTGAGATGAGGTTAAAAGAAAATGTAGGCACAACAAGCACATTTGTCAGCAAGATTGTAGGAGATAATTGAAATGTACCAGAATGTGTAACCAAGGCACTTTGATTGTTAGGCATCCTTACTGATGATGGATGAGAAGTAATGATAGTAGTTAACATGTTGATTGAGCTTACCATATGATTTGTGGCCCCAGTATCCACAATCCATGGAGAATCAACAGAGAGTAAATCAGAAGGTATACCTGCCATGTTAACCATGGGAGCAGTTGAATCTTTGTGCAAAGCATGTGATGCATTGGAGGATTCAGATGTAGGTAGTAGGGCTAGAAGCTGTTGGCATTGTTCTAGGGAGATTGGCAAGGCTTGTGATGGATTTGAATTGAAAAATCCTTCAGAAGTGACCTGATGGACAGAACTGGAACCAGAACCAGTGAGGCCGGCCTTGACTCGAGGCTTGTAACCTGGTGGATATCCATGGAGTTTGTAACATCTCTCCATGGTGTGTCCAGTGAAGCCACAATGGCTGCAAACAGGTTTATCTTTCTTTTGATTGTATGTCTTGCTAACATATCTTTGTTGATTGTTGTGTTGCTCCAGGTTTCATGTAAGGAAAGCACTGGTTTCACTGGTTTGAGATGGGAAAGAGGTAATGTCACGTTGTCTTTCTTCTTGAACAATTAGAGAGAAAATTTTGTTAATATTTGGAAGAGGCTATATTAACAAAATCTGTCCACGCATATTGGCATAGGAATCACTGAGTCCCATCAAAAATTGCATCACACATTCTTGATTACGCTCAATGTCAAGATTTTGCAGAGCTCCACATGTGCAATGATGCCGCTGCTTATAGTGAGATAACTCTTCCCAAAGTGATTTTAACTTTGTGAAATATGCAGTAACACTGAGCTAACCTTGAGAAAGTGAGACAATAGATTTCTGGACTTGGAATATCCGAGGTCCATTGCCCTGAGAGAAGCGATCATTTAGATCATTCCATATTCCAGCTGTTGTCTCTATGTAAAGAACACTCTCTGATAGTTCTTTAGAGACAGAATTAACTAGCCATGATGACACCATGTCATTGCAACAAGACCAGTCAGGATATGTAGGGGAATCAATTGGTGGCTGTGAAATGGATCCATTAACAAAAGTCCATTTGTTTTTCGCACTCAGAGCCATCTTCATGGATCTCTGCCAGCTAGAGAAATTGTCTCCCTTGAGAATGTGTGAAACCAGCATGCCATTTGGATTGTCATTGCTATTAAGAAACAAAGGATTGGAGATGTTATCGGAGGAGTTGGAAGCGGGAATGAAAGAAATCAGAGGAGATTTGGAAGCTGGAATTGAAGAAATCAGAGAGTTCTTCTTGTCGTGGCTGCCTTCAAGCATTGGCATCTTCAACAACTTGATGTCAACAATGCTTTCTTGCATGGTGATCTTCATGAAGACATTTACATGAAGTTACCCCCTGGTTTTTCTCGAAAGGGGGAGCATCAAGTTTGCAAATTGAACAAATCTCTTTATGGCTTAAAGCAAGCCTCTCGGCAATGGTTCAAGAAATTCTCTGATTTTTTGTTACTTCATGACTTCACACAATCCAAAGCTGACTACACTTTGTTCACTAAGAAGACTGCTTCTTCATTCATGGTGTTATTAGTCTATGTGGACGATATTATTCTTGCTGGGGATAATTTGGATCTCATCAATAGCTTCAAATCTGTCATAGACCAGCAATTCAAAATAAAGGATCTAGGCCAGCTCAAATACTTCCTTGGATTAGAAGTAGCTAGATCTCCAGTAGGCATCACAGTTTGTCAACGTAAGTTTGCATTAGATATCTTGTCTGATTCTGGCTTTACTGGTGCTAAACCAGTTCATACACCAGCTGAGCAAAACCTCAAGTTGACCCGAGAAGCCAATTCTCCCTTACCTGATCCTACTGTGTATAGAAGATTGGTGGGTCGCTTACTCTATCTGACCATCACACGCCCAGATTTATCCTATGCTATGCAACTCCTCAGCCAATTCATGGATTCTCCTAATTCTCAGCACCTTGATGCAGCTCATAGAGTGTTAAGGTATCTCAAAGGTTCTCCAGGCCAAGGTTTATTTTTCTCGGCTTCAACCCCATTGCACCTCAAGGCCTTCACTGATAGTGACTGGGCTGGATGTGCTGATACTTGGAGATCAGTAACTGGTTTTTGTATATTTCTTGGTGATTCTCTCATTTCTTGGAAATCCAAGAAGCAAACTACAATTTCTCGTTCCTTAGCTGAGGCTGATTATTTAGCAATGGCATCCACTAGTTGTGAGCTCACTTGGCTCAAATTTTTGCTCACTGATCTGCAGGTTCCTCATCAGCAACCAGCTCTTCTCTTCTGTGATAATGTCGCAGCTCTTCACATTGCAGCAAATCCAGTGTTTCATGAGCGCACGAAGCACATTGAATTGGATTGCCACCTTATTCGTGAGAAAATTCAATCCGAGCTTATTCACACTATGCATATCAGCTCCAAGCATCAGTTAGCTGATTTATTCACTAAGGCTTTGGGGTCTGCTCAGTTCCATTTCTTACTGTCCAAGATGCACCTTCTAAATATTTTTGGTCCAGCTTGAGGGGGAGTCTTAACATGTGTAACTTAGCTACGATAAGTTACATTTTCTGTTAAGCTGATGTGGCAATCTTGTTACAAGTTAGTTGTATATTCTGTTAGTTCTTAGTCTTTATATAGACTTGTAAAGTTCACTTTAATTCTCAAGTCAATATACGGAAGTTATTCAAGAACTCTCTCTAGTTCTCTCTGTTATTGACTCTGTTTTTCTTGCAACCATTACTGATTTTTACAAAACACGCTTGTGGAAAATATTTTCAACAAAAACAAACAGCCTAGAAGCCATAATAGAGTAGTTCTCCTAATTGGCAAAAAGCAAAGAAGAATTTCTAACAATTGACACGCTTTTAGTCCTGAAGTGAAAAACTGGAAGATAAAATGGGCTTATATGTGATGAATAAGATGATTTACGATAGCGAACAAACTGCACGCTCTTCTCTTCTTGCTTCCAGAAATTTCCGTACAACACAGCTATTCGGAAGTTAGTTCCCTCTTTCTTTGAACTGATCTCTTTTGGGTTGGGCCGTGTAAGCTCATTTTCTTACAAGCTAAATGACTTGAATTCGGTATCATTAGATTCCCCCATTCTTGGGTGAATCAATTTGTGAGGATTGATTAAGAATGTTAGCAGTTTTTCTTTGGCTTAAACTATTTATTCTGTAATTTTCATCGGGTAAGTTCGTTCCTATTTTCACAGTTTGATCTGCGGAATCTTCCCAAAGAGGGATCTCTTCCAATGGTTCAACAGGTTGTGCCTAATTTTCCTCTCATCGTTATATCACCATGGTTTCTCCAGCTACTCGAGTGGCCGATAGATAACATTTTCGAGCTTGCTCCTGATCACCTCTGATCTCTCCTGTTCCAGCTTTAGTTGAGAACTTTACTTTCATGTATTGAGTTGAGATTACGGCCTTCAGTTTATTTGATGTCGTAGGCCCGAGGATGGCGTTGTAAGATGATTCATCTTCTAGTACTAGGAATTTCGCCATGACCGTCGCGTCATATGGATATTCTCCCACCGTGAGGGGTAAGGTAATCGTGCCGAGGGGGTAGACTTGGTGGTCATTGAACCCTATCAGTGGGGTGGTCATCCCAACTATCTTCTCTCTTCCTAACTTTATCTAATCATAAGCCGTTGTGAAGAGTATTATTGGTTGAACTCCCTGTGTCAACGAGGATTCTGCGAATATTGTAGTTACCTATCATGGCTGCAATGACTACGGCACGTTGTGGATAACTGATTTCGACCATGTCCTTGGATGTGAATATAATCCAGCTTTCATTAATAGGTGGGGCCCGAGGTGCTCTGTTGCTGATTTCTTCGACATAGAGTTGTCTAGCATGACAAATTTGAGAATCAACCCTATATAACTCTTATTTCGCCGATCTACCTTTAAGGTGAATGCCTTTCTTCTCTCTTCGGTCTTTGATCTCGTTCTCCGACCGTGTCGATTCCCCTGGGACCTTGGGGAGGGTGATCATTCCGTCGAAATGGCCTAGTGTGAGTCTAAATAATAACCCAAGAGGAGATGAATTGAGTTTAACAAAAATTTACTCATTTTTGGACAAAAAAGCATATATGGAAAATTCCCTTTTAACAAATAAAAATGCAGATCTGAATGTGTTTATACTAAGCAATAAATGATAAAGCATAAATCACCACAAATATGAATAAGGAACAAATAATGAGAATGATAGAGTTAGAGAGACGACATCGCAATTTTAGGTGTTCAGCCAATACTTGCTTACGTTCAGCCATAAGGCTATTGACTTCCTTGGGTTTCCTTCACTATTCTCCAAATAGCAAATACACCTTAGTTTCCAGGGTGCTAAGGAACCTTTACAAAACGTTTTTCTAGCTCACGCTTCAACTCTCCTCACAAATCCCAAAACCCAAGAGATTTCTTCTGCTCTCTCATGCAGAACCAAGTGTTTACCCAACAATCAAGTGTTTTCCAAAAGATGGGTACAATGGAATACCAAAGAATGACTCTCTAAGCCGAATAAGCAAGTGGAAAGCACAAAACGTGTGAAAAAGCTCTTTAGAGTGTAAGAAGACAAGATTCTCAAAGGAAAAATAAAGTTTGGCAGGTGGGAGCACAAACCTTTTTGGTTTGTGCGTTATTCTCTCTAGAAGTTAGGGCAAAGAGTGATAGAAAGTGTGTTGTCTCTTCTTCAAGAAATTTCTCTTTTTAGAGAAGATTTAACAATGAAAGCTTTGTTCTTGAAGGAATCAGCAGAGGATTTCTTTGGATTTGGCTTTCTCTCTCTTTAGATGTTGAATAATGATCGATCTCAACCTTTCTCTCTCCATCTCGTTCTTCTTATAGACCCTAGGACTTCAACGGCCTTCAAGTAGTTTTATTGAACCGTTGGAGGGGTTTCAAAGTCTTTTTAAATCATTTTGAATGAGTTGACGTCGTTCTAAGATTTTCTGCAAAATTGTTGTATGTGTCGACACATAGTCTGCATGTGTTGACACATTAAAACTTAGTTTGAAATTGTGCTCTCGAAAGATAGTACAATGTGTCGACACTAGTCTTCAGTGTGTCGACACCATGAAACTCAGTCTGAAAATGTTGTCTCGGGTGTCAGTGCAATGTGTCGACACTAGTCTTCAATGTGTTGACACATCAAAACTTAGTTTGGAACTCTAGTCTCGGGTGACAGTACAATGTGTCGACACAATCACTCAATGTGTCGACATTATACGTGCTGGATAGAAAAATTAACATCTTGAAAGTGTCCAATGAATTTCAACATTTCTTTAACACCTACAATATGAAAAATTAATCTTATCAACTTGTGTAATGGTGTTTAAGTCCACTTAAAAATATTCAGTTGAGATAACTTCAATTATTTGAAATTCATTTTTAGAAATAGTAGATTGATAATATAAAATCTAAAAGCCTTCAAAACATAGAATTTTTGTTATCATCAAAATCAATTATGGATTGTTTGCAAAACAGCCTTGAACTAACACCTAGGAGGTCGGTTATTTGGTTTATGTGCCTCTCCTTGATTTGGGAATGGTTCTTCAGCACTAATGGCGGTAAATCATCTGAGGCGTCCTTGTTGGACTTGGGATTCTATCCGCCTCTTTAAATGATACACTAGTTTGTGTTGTGTCATGATCGTCGTGCAAAATTTCCTATTATCTCTTTGGTTGAGGTCGGACCTCATCTTTAGGGGCATTGGAGATCTCGATCATTGTGGATTTTCATTAGTATTTTCCCAGCTGTAATGTTGAGCACAGTGATTTGTAATTTCAGGCAATCCGCTTGAGGTTCTACTTTTTTTTTTCTTTTTCTTCTACTTGGGTTCTGACAAAAGTACCATTTTCCCTTATTTTCTTGGCTGGAGTGCCTCCCATCTTATAAGTTTTCCCTCTTCAAGCGAGGACCATGTCTTCAACATTCATGTATTTCTGCGTTATTTTCATGAATTCTCCAAATGTTTCTAGAGGTTTCTTACCTACTGATAAAAAGAATCTTCCATCTGTCATACCTGCTACAATGGTCGTGAGGACTACTTTATTCTCGATGTCTTATATGCTCAACTTCTCTTGGTTGAATAGGCCATATAGTCACTGAGGCTTTCTCCTTCTTTCTGAAGAGTCGAGAGAAGATGAATTGCCGGTTTGTTCTGTCATTTGCTCTCTGTGAAATGACTCATGAAGGCGCGACTAAGTTCCTTGAAACTTGATATAATCTGGTTTGAGTCTATTGAACCACACATGAATTGATCCAGCCAAAGTGGTAGGGAACGCTTTGCATTTTATGTCTTCCTGTGTGTCAAGCAGATCCATTTATGAGCGGTATCCTTCTAGGTGATCGAGTTGATCTCCAACACCAGTGTATTTGTCGATAACGGGCATGCGTAATTTCGTCAAGAATTTGGTTTCTAGAACTTCCAAAGTAAATGGAGATTCCACTCTATGCATCATATATTTCTAAGGTGGACTGCGGTGGTTTATCCACTTTTTGTTTCATTCTTCCAAGTTCAGCTAACAACTCTTCACGCTTTTCGTTAACTCGTGCATCCTGACTTCGGACTGGTGGGACAAACCACTTTCACGCAACGAGACTAAGGATTCCCCTCCTAACTGCTTGTCATGGCTTTCCTCAGCTTTAATGCAGTGACTGTTCGAGAATCATTGTGTTCTTTGTCATCTGTACCTTCTGCTCTGTTGGCTAGGTGTTGCTCCACTTGATTCTCTCAGACTTTATTTTTGCCTTTGTTCTTGGTAGCCGCCATAAATTTTTTATCTTAAGAACTGAACCTAATGGTTCTCACAGATGGTGCCTACTAACGAATGAGATGGTTTACAATAATTATTTGGAACAATTGCACGCACTTGTCTCTTCTTGCTTCAACAAATTTTCCTACAACACAAATAGAATATTTTTCCAGCGGGGAGTAAATCCTCTGATGGTGAAGTTAGTTCCCTTTATTCTTCATCCTCACAATATTATAATAACTGTATTGACTGTTTGCCTACCTTTTCTCTTCTGCTTCCTTCTTTTTATAATAATTTTCCCACTATCCCCTCTCTTTTAGGTCTCTTCCTTAACCGCCCATATCATAGTCTTCGTGGGTAGTTTCTTTTCCATCATGTGTAATCAATTGGACTACTTTGAATTGGTCTCTTTTGGGTTGGGCCGTGTAAGCCCATTTTCTTTTCCTACATGCTAAATGACACGATTTGGTATCATCGATATGTAAAAATATTAATGTTGTATAGAAGTTTTCTTATCTGAAAAGCGGAAGGTGCGCGCCATGTGCTAGCTGCGCGTGAGCGCATGTAGGGCGTCGTATTGGCCCCTGTCTTCGGAGATCTGAGTATGGAGTCTCTTGCTAGTGTTCGTACTGGTAGAATGTTTGTGGATCTGAGCATTACTGGTGTTGCTAGTGGTTCAATAGTTGGGGAGTGCGCATTGGTTCCTGAAACCGTGGTCAAGCAAAGTTGGGCTATTGAGACAAAACTTGAGCCGAATGCGAATGTGGAGAAGGAGATTGAGGAATCGCCTAGCAGAAATCGCATTGGGAGAGTGTGAAGTGAGTTGGAAGTAGAGAATCACAAAGTTAAGGAGGAACTTGTGGCATTGAAAGGCTTGACCCATGGAAGGGGGAATAGAGGGCACAAGAGTAGAGGACGTTGGGGTTGAAGTCGATCTAAGTCTCGCTCGAAGTGGAGGGTGAGTGATTCGAATGGACAGCAGAGGACTTCTGACCCCATTCAGTCTAGCTCCAAGAACCCTGTTTTTCTAAAACCATTGGGACTACGTCGGTTCCTAGTGGCTTTGCAGTAGGGGGCTAATGGGCGGAATGGGTTGAGAACTTTTGCTTCAGTAGCTCAAGGCAACAGTAGAAGCAAAGGAGGAAAGAGGCCTCCTGAGGGAATGACAAATGGTAGTAGTGTGGCTTGGGAGAATAGTCTTGGCAAGAAATTGAGTTACCACTCGGTGATCTCCACATATAGGAAGCTATGGACGACAGATGGCTTGATTGCAGTCCTCTCCTCGGAGAATGACTTCTTTTATTCAAGTTCCTGAAAGCTAACGCTCTAGATAAAATCATTGAAGGCAGTTCTTGGCATTTTTCCAATCGACCCATTTTTTTGAAGCGATGACAGCCAAATTTTTGCTTGTTGAAAGAGGACTTATCTAAGGTTCCGCTTTGGATTAGAGTATTGTTGCAACGTGAGATCGTAGCGGAAAAGATCGTTGAAGCAGAACAAGCCAAGTTTTCTGCCTCCTTCAGATCCACGCACACAGCTTTGAGAGAGACAATTTAGAGAGAGAGACTCTCTCGTTGAAATCAAATTACATTGAAATGAAAAATCTCTCTTTTCTCAAATGATTTCTAAGCTATTTATAATGGCTGGTTCATAACTCAATTGTGCTATAGCGTGAGATTTTTAGGGATCTCAAATCTCGGTCGTAAGATCATCATGAAAAACTCTTTTTCATTAATCCCCTTATATTCTGTAATCCGAATTTATGGGCTTCTACAAATTGTGATCATGTCCATTAACATATCACAATTGACCCCCGAGATAATGAGATTGTTTTTGTGAAATCTCTTTCGCTAACAATTATATGTTTATTTATCCTTCCACCATACTATATTCCACATGAGCTAATAGGACTAGAATAATATCGCCGATTAAGTTCCTAGCTCATATAATACTTAATTCTCAGTCTGTACCTAGTTTCCAAAACTTTCCAAAATCATTTTTGCAAATATTTACTTAATATATAATATAAGTAAAACTCGTGAAAACATTTTTCACAAAATCTCATTGTGCAGCATTTTTATGTGAGTCCAACAATATACAGACATAATGAATATATTGCCTCATCAAGAGACTGGTGGATTTTATATTGAACAATTATACAAATTCACTTACTATGCACAAGGCCCAACCTTATCTGGAATATTTGATCTGTGAAGATCATCACCAAATGACTCAGTTAAAGCACAAGCACACAACAAGCAAACCTGCATAACTCTCTCAGGTCTAAGGATAACATAAGCTAGTTGTGATGAATATCATCAGTGATAATCTCCAGAAGGTATTCATATTTGATCCGGTTCAGTGCATGTACTCTTACATTACACCTACTCGTCTGCGTAAGGTCACCACCTCAATGACGGAGTCCACCATTTTATCTTATAGAGGCACAACGAGTGTAGACCTATTTGTACATTATCATGTATTTCGATCTAAAACAAAGTAAGTCAATAATGATCCGAAAAGTCATACTCCCCGCCTCCGATTCAATAATCATTGGCCTGACTTTTCTACAATGTTGCTCAACAATATGACATCGTATGTACCCAAAATAATATACAAGTGATTAAACAATACTAATAATTATCTCATAATTATGCAAAATGATTGGTTTTGAGGGCATATATCTAACAAGTATAAGGTATCCATTTGGAGTATTAGACTGTAAAGGGTCTTGGCATTGTTGCTAGTGGGGTAGGCAAACCATTGTACCCGGATAGGTGGACAATGGAGCAGACTCGTATTGATTTCGCTAAAATTTGTGTTGAGGTTGATGATTCGTAGGAACAGGTGGAGGAATTGGATGTATGCAATATTAATGAGAATTTGTCCTTTATGTTGGCTATGATTGGGTGCCTGAGGTTTGTGTTGACTTTAAGTGTTTTAGTCACGCTAGTGGATCTTGTGGAAGAAAATTCAAAGCTGTGCCAAAATAGGTGAATGTCCATAATGACAGTGAGGGTGGACCTTGGTTACAACTAGTGGATTTTGAGCGAGGAGGCTGGACAAGAGGTTGTGGAACCTTTAGCTGAGCCGACTACTGCGGAACTTACGCTTCGTATCTTGAATCAATCAGAAGGGGGCTGTTAATTTTGAATTTTTGAAGCTTCCAACACATACTTTAGGTGTGTTAAGTTTTGAGTTTGAACCAGAGAGTGATTTCCCTCCTCTCAACCAGTTACCGTTAAAGCAAGAGACTCCTTAGGTAATAAGGCTCCTCCTTTATCTAAGAAGAAAGGCAATGTCGCTTCGCCTCCTTCGGGGGGCTGAAGGAGATAGTTTGTGCGTTGGGTAGTGGTTTTTTATAATAATTTTTTGATTAAGATAGGATGATGGAATGTTAGGGGCCGTAATGACCCCCAGAAGCAAAGCTAGTTATTCAAATTTGTTGGAGAGCATCGTCTCACCTTTTTGGGTTTTGTTAAGACCGGAGTTAGAGAGTCTAACAAATGCAACGTTAGAAGATATGTGGCTCGAGATTGGGATTTCTTTGATAATTGTAAATTGTCCCCCCATGGTAGGATTTGGGTTGGCTGGAACTCGAATCTCATGTATGTTGTGTTCTTGGGGAGATCTGTAATAGCTTGGATAGTCAAGACATCAATCGTTGTCTTATAGTAATGAACGCCGCTATTAGACTGAGGTTACGGCCAGTGGAAGGATCGTAAAAGCAACATGATTTTAAGTAAAACACAAGTAGAACCTTTTATTAATACCAAAGTATTACAAAAGAGAACCAACTTCTTATAATATACATACTAAAATAAAAGAAACTACAACGGAAACACTAAGAAAACAGAAGATCTCTTATCCTCGCCATCAGATTCACTTAAGTTGGTCGGTTATGTCGACATAGTCTTTTGAGTATGGGGTAATCCACCTTTGATCACGACCTTCTATCAGAACTTGTAAATCCTTAGTGACATAGGCACAAAATGATAATATTCATATAGTCAATCCATGTCTTATGGCCTTTGTAAACTCATATACTTCAGACATCTGCTAAAAGAATTTAACAAACAACGGTGAGTCCAAATGACTAATTAAAGCCAGAGATTAGTACAACAGAGTAGCAGAAAACAAGAACAAGATATTGAAGAAAATAGTTCAACAATGGAAGCTCAACATAATAAAAAGTAAATTAAAAGACACAGTTTTCTCAAAAATGATCTTTTCCTTTTTTCATTCTCAATCACCACGCCTCTCACTCCCAGGGTGAATAACTGAGCCAGAGTGACGGGTTATCAGTAACCTTTGTGTCTTTGCGGCATTACTCCAAGAGTAAAACACGAACCGTATCTTTTCGACATTACTCTCAAAGTACAATATGATATCTCCATAGAGGATCTTTCCGTGTACGACAGAGAGGCTAGAATATCACAACAAAGGAACACATCCTCTTGTGCACAGTACTGTCATGTCTTCACAGTATGCGTTAAGTATGTTTGTCTTATGTCAACGCCAATACATATCATTCATGATATGCAACACCTTAACCACATTTGAACATCAAAATATTCATTTCTAACATACAAGTTAAGTATGCATGTCTTATATCAACGCCCATACATCTCATTTATGATATGCAACACCTTAACTCGTTTCCATCATCACAACATTATGAGGGAGCTTGACCGTGTGCTAGCTAATGACTTTTGGGAGGAAAGGTTTACGATGGCTAATGCAAAATTTGTTCGACCTGGAATCTTGGACCATCCAGCTATGGTAGTAAGAGTGGATGTTTGGAAGAAAGGTCGATCACCATTTAGGTTCTTTGATTTTTGGATGGAGAACCTAAGGTTTGTGTCGTTTGTTGAGGATGTATGGCAAATTAAATTCATTAGGACCCAGATGTTTCAGCTCTACTCCAAACTTTGGAAGCTCAAAGGTGAATTGAGGAAGCTCAATAAGGAGCGCTATTCAGACATCTCAAATAGGGCGCAGGAGGCCAAGATGATTCTAGAGGCAATACAAGTGGAGCTTCAGACTTATCCGGACCAATCTCATCTTTCTAAAGAAGAGCATGATGCTCTTGCTAAATATATACAATTCTTTTTAAGGCTATGATGATCATGATGATCAGTTAATTGGCTAGAGCATGATGATCAGTGTACGAAATTCTTTTTAAGGCTATGGGCAAACACCAGAGATGGAGCCGCATTGGAACCATTGTTACAGGAGACGACACTTGTTTGGAGAAACAAGAAGATGTCCAGAATGAGATTGTGAGGTTCTATAATAATTTGTGGGGTCCAGATGGGGCTGATGTGAACAGTTCTAGAGCTGATATGAGGGTTTCCATATCAAAAAAATTAACCAGCACTATCAAGAGGAGTTAGATCGGAATGTTACAGACATGGAAATTAAAGAGGCCCTATTTTCTATTAGAGACAACAAAGCCCCAGGGTCGGATGGCTACAACTCTTCTTTTTTCAAGAAAACTTGGCAAATCGCGAGGCTAAGTGTAGTTGCAACGGTAAAATCATTCTTTACCTCTGGCAAGCTATTGAAACAAGTGAGTTGTACATCTATCGCTTTAATTCCTAAAGTGTCAAACCCCACTTATCTAAGGGATTTTCAACCCATATCTTGTTGTAATACTATTTATAAGTGTGTTACTAATCTCTTTGCTAGGTGCTTAAAAGGGGTGATTCTGAGCTTGCTTGGGAAGCAACAGACAACATTCATCGAGGGAAAAAAAATTGGAGATAATGTTCTTATGAATGCTTTTGATAAAGTTGTCCATTAAGATTGATCTTGTGAAAGCTTTTTAAAAAGTTAGCTGGAAATTTCTGTTTATTGTTCTTCAGGAGGTGGGGATACCTCGGAGGATGGTGGAGTGGATTGTTGAGTGCATATCATTGGCCATGTTCTCTATTAGCATTAATGGAAGCCTATGTGGTTTTTTCTGGGAAGAGGGGGCTTCGACAAGGTGATCCAATGTCTTTGTATCTCTTCACGCTATCTATGGAAGCTTTTTCTGGGCTACTAGATAATTTTGTTGGTCGCGACCCCTTACAATTACCATTGAAGGTGTGGGAAAACTAAAACTATGCATTTATGGTTTGCGGATGATCTCTTTGTTTTTTCCAAGGGCGATATTCAATCGGTGCCTACTATTAGCCGTTGTATTTGTAGTTTTGGGAGTATCTCGGGGCTAATTCCTAATCCTACAAAAAGCCAAATTTTCACTTGTGCTTTTAATAGTGAGGTCAAAAGGAAAATTCTAGATTTGTTGGGTTTTGCAGAAGGCAATCTCCCTATGAGTTACCTTGGGGTACTTCTCATCTCATCAAGATTGAAAAAAGGTGATTGGCTTGCTCTTTCAGAATGAATTTAGCTCGGATCAAGTTCTACGTGAATAATTACCTGTCATATGCTGGTAGGCTACAACTTATTAAATATGTACTCTTGGCTATTCAAACGTATTGGGCTACTCTATTTCTGCTCCCTAAGCAGGTAATCTACAATATTGAGCAAGTGTTGCGTGTCTTTCTATGGAAGGGCATTGAACTAGGCGGAGGAGGTGCAAAGCTTGGCATGAGGTATGTCGGCCGAAGAAGGAAGAAGGTCTTGGCCTTCCCATCTTACTTGCTGGAACCTTGCGTCCTTCTCTAAACACCTTTGGAACTTTGTCACGGGTTCTGAGGACTCCATTTGGGTATTTTGGACTCGAACTTACCTTATTAGAGGTAGATCTATCTGGGATATTTAGACTCCATGGGAGTGCTCTTGGAGTTGGCGAAATCTTTTGAAGCTAAGACCTATGGTTAAAGAACATTTTAAATATGTTGTGGGAGATAGTTCTACTACTTTCCTTTCACTTGATAACTGACACCCGATGGGCACTTTGCTTTTCAAAACTGATAGGGAAAGCATTGATAGGGGAGATGTGGATTTTTTTTTTGCTGAAGTGAGCTGCATAATTGAGGGGGGTGATTGGTCTTGGCCGTGAGGCCCCTTTTGGCAATCAGTGAACACTGCTATCCCCTCCGTTGCTGAAACTCAATCCCACTTGCAATGATGTGATTTAGTGGACCTTGACTACAGAGGGGAAGCTCTCTACATCTAGTGCTCTTCGGTTGTTTTAAGGGGTTCATGACACAGTTGACTGGTATCAGCTGGTATGGTTCAGTGGGTGCATTCCTAGGTGCTCCTTTATCTTATGGCTGACAATCTGCAATAAAATTTATACTCAGGACAAAATGGTCGCTATCGGCCTTATTAATGAGTCTGAATGCATGTTGTGTGATCTAGAAGCTAAGGACGCGAACCATCTGTTCTTTAGTTGTAGATTTACTAATCGGTTGTGGTGGCTTGTCCTTGACAAGTGTGTGGCGCCCAGATTCCTTCTCAATTGGTAGGAAATTGTGGCTTGTGTCTTGCCAATTTTAGAGGGAAAAAGCTGGTGGCTAAGGTACGTAGACTCTATTTTGCAGTTACTGTCTATGCCATTTGGAGGGAGAGAAATGCTAGATTATATGCAAGGAAGAAAAGACAGCTGGAGGAAGTTTATTGAGACATCCTCAATATGGTGAAGGGAAGACTTGCATCTGGTATTTTTAATGCGACATTGAGGGCAGATCTAGCCACTGTTGTCAAATTTAGTGGATGCCCTTAGGCGTTGCTGATTTTCTCTTGCTGATATTGTTTCTTGCTTTGTTGTATGATCTCTTGCTGTTTTTTGTTTGTGCTGATTTGTTAGACTGAAGGGCTTGTCCCTAACTATGTACAAACTTTCTTTTGGAATATAACTTACCACTTACCCAAAAAAAAATGTAAAAGTAATGTCCTAATTGATTGATAGAAATATTTCGTGTAGCCTGAGATTGTTTGTCGTTTACTTCATTCACGGGACAAAATAAATCAACATAAACCACACAAAGATGAGATAATTAGATTCTCACCGATAATCAAATATTGTAAGTTGTTGATACTAGAAGCCCACTTGAACTCAAAAGTTTTTTTTGTATATAAGATTATACCTATTGTAGTTTTTTCTATTCTTTTTATTTAACGTAAAGTTATTTTTGGTCTTTCAGTTTTTTACGGGTTTAAACATTAAATATCAGGTTAGGAAAAAAAATTAGTTTCTAAATTTTCTTAAATAAATAAAAATATCCCACGAACCATCTCATTTGCAAAATAGGTATGTTTTCTCTGCATCATCTGTCCAGATCTAAATTCTTGAAACTAACCCATACTCGTATGTAAAATAACTTAAGCAATCGAATTTATATTATTTTTTGTCTAATACGTTCAAATGTGTACAAATTACGAAAATAAAATAAAATAAGAAGAGCTTGGAGAGCAGGGAAAAATCGATGTTGTGTTGTCGGGATGTTCGTTTTACAAAAAAAAAATTGTAAGATTTTTGGGATTTTTGAAAGAATTATGAATATTTTTTTTGTAGATTATAGTTTTATAGGTTTTGGGTAAATGTTGTTGAAAAGTTGTAAAGATATTTAATTTTTATTAAAGTTTGTAAAAAGGTGTAGAGAGAGCTGATTTGATATAATTGTTTAATAACAAAGTATTGTAGTTAGGTGAAAAAGTATGAAGAGAGAAGATTTGTTATAATTTTTTTAAAAAAATAAATTGAAATTTGTGTGAAAAATTGTTGAAGTTTGTGTAAAAGGTATTGGTGAGTTGAGATTTTAGATGTTTGTTTTGCAACATTTGTTGAATGCATTGTATTCTAGAATATTTTACGAACGAACATGGCCATTTTTTAGTTCAAAAGTCTAACTTTTAGTCTTTGAGTTTGTATACCAAAAAAAAAAAGAATTTAGCAGTTTAGTCCTTAGGTTTATACCCTTTTTGCATTTAAGTCCTTCAATTTCAAACTTCAAATTTAACATCCTTATATTTTCAACTTTTGACAAATAAGCTCTTCTGTCAACATTCCGTCTGTTCTTCTAACGGCAGCTCCAAATCATCAGCCACGTAAGCAAAGAGACCGTACAGTTTTCCACCGAGTTGGCTGCAAGACATGCAGCGGATCTGGGCAGTTCTGAAAGAACCAAAAAACAAGGCGAGAGAGAGAGAGAGGGAGGGAGGGAAACGATGCAAAGCTAGCTCGTGAATTGTGAAGGAAAGAGATAAGAAGCCATGTGCGCTTTAGCGGAGAGAATGAGACTTTCAGAGTGCCTGGGCGAGATGGATCTTGCGAAGAGGACCAGCTAGCCCATCAGTCCATTCTTCGAATATAAACCATTGCCACTAAAAGCTTTGTATGTAAGCTTTTGGTAGGAGGACAACACAATGCGTTTCTACAAAGGAAAGGATTTTCTTTCGTTTTTTTTTAATTCTTGAATAATGTTCTATGCATGTGGATGTGTGTGTGTTTTCTGGAGATGGAAGGAAGACTATGGGGGTTGAATTCATCCACTACCCTGCAGAGGCATCAATTCATCCAGCTTCACAGCTGCGGAGGCAGGAGGCCGGCTGCTGATGGGCGAGGCCGCTTCTACCAGCTGGGCTTGCTCGCTTTCCATACCCATCGGGTGCCCACCTGTTGTAGCTGCGGCAGCAGCAGTAACAGCCAAGGCAGGAGCACTACTCATATAGGATGACCCTCCGTACTGTGATTGAGAAGATAAGCAGACGAGCACAATCATCATCATCATGCACTGCACTGCACTGCCCTGCCGTGCCCTGAAAATTGACTGTGTGTGTGAGAGAGAGAGAGAGATGGGCTGTGGGGAAAGAGATAAATATAGACAGAGAGAGAAATGAATGGAGATGACGATTATGAGGGAGGAAGGTACGTAGCATGATTGCACATACTCTCTTAACCTTACTCTGCTTCTAAACAAGTTTCTGGCATCAAAACAGAGCATTCAATATAATTCAGAACAATAAAAAAGTCTAGCATCAGCCTACTCCTAGACGGGCTTCATGTTCGAAACAGCACCCCGTTTCAAAGCCCTTCTTGTTTTCATCGAGGTATTTTGATCTAAACTCCAGATATGCGATATATACTGATGCTTCTTGTGGTTCCTCAACACTTGATCCCCTTGAGAATATGTGGTCTTAAAACGAAAGTCATGGAGACTAAACGTTGTAGTGATAGGTTCCAAAGGCGTCAAAGATCGTTTTTGGAGGTTCCTATGGAGGAAGTAAGCCAATCTCCTCATATATACTTTTGCTTTTCTTTTCCCGTAATAAAACTTTTGTCCCCATACATATAATTGAGTTGCTGGTTTTGGGCTTTGTCTTTGCAAGATTAAATATATTGTCTGGAGATAGTGGGAAAACTTTAATTTGCTTTCTGGTTTCTGCAGTGCTTGCTGCATGGTTTAGGTTGAAGTACCCGCACATTACGTCGTCTGCAAGAAGAGGAGATAAGGCGCTGACCTGGACGCGACTTCCCTATTTATTTAGCCACGTGTACTTAGCCGTTAGGGTGATGGACGAAATGCTAACAGAAGGACCTCTGTGTCAAAGATAAAAAGTTCAGGGGCTTTTTATTTGAAGTTTGAAACCGAAGGACCTATTTGTAAAAGAGATATAAACTAAGGACTATATTGCCAAATTCCCCAAAAAAAAATTATTCTGTCAAAGGTCGCTTTATTCCGTTAACAGTCAATGGTCCATGGGAGGACCTTATTTTTTGAGGTACAAAATCGAGGACTAAAAACTCTGAAGTTTTGAATTGCAATCATCTATCTTTAAATCGGTATGAAATTGAAGGCCCAAAACTTATTTTACTGCTTTTATTTTTTGCTGATTAGATGGTGTCGCCAGTCAAAGAATAAAAGTCAATTCATGGAAGGACTTTAGTTTTTTTTGGGTACAAATTCAAAAACCGAAGGGGTTACGCTTTTCATCTTCGAAGTATCATAACTTTTACACTTTGCACCTTAAACTATCACTTTTAAGATATTTTATCCTCAAAGTACCCTTCCCTAATAGAGAGCATCTTTCATCTGTAATTTCTGTCAATTTGAATGGAAAATCAATCACCTGCATTTAGGTGACTTATTCTCATGTGATCTTCCTTTTCTGTCAATCGTCTGGTTTACTGCCAACATCTCAATTCTTCCCAATTAAAATTTGAAAATGACCCTTCTTTATGTTATTCGAACCTCTCTCATGGCCGGTTTTAAACCTCTTCGGAACAACATCTGTTACATTTTTCAAGAAAGAAAACTCGTGCTGCTTCCATTCCCACCAGAGGCCACTTGTTGCTGTTATTTGAAGGAACGACGGTTGAGATTCACTACAACTTTGGCTTTCCTTTACTTTTCGGGTAAATGGTTTTCCTTTACTGTAGTAAGCTAGAGTTCCACTACAAGGTAAAAGAGCAACTTAGTCCAGCAAAAGCCAAGCGCCAACTCTCTCTTATAAAGTAACTAAAAAGGAAGATTAAAAAATAAAAAATAACTAAAAGGAAAATCAGGCCTCCAAAAACCCAAATCAAATTTCTCCTGAAGAATTACGAGAAACGAGTAGTAATAAACAAAGAAATTACTCACCAAAAAAAAAAGGAAAAGAAAAAATTTGGGCTTTTATGCTTCAAGACAAATCATACTAGCATACATTAACCAAAAAGCAAAGAAAAAAAATACTGGGCCATATTCGACTTTGAATATCAAACATGGATATGATTTGCTGGGAGGCGCGTATCCATATGCACCACCACTCATCTCGCAAGCGTTACATATGGTGTCAATGATGTTATTGTCCAATACTCCATTGATATACTTCAAGGCCACTCCATACACCCATCTGATGGGTCAGTGGGGTAGTCCCCTAGCGACACCATGAATGCATACCCATCACATTCGCCTTGAGAGGACACGCAACAGGTATTAGTAGGTGGGAAATAAAGGCAGGCAAATCGAGATGACGGTAGGGCAGGTTTATATTGAAGCGAAAAGGTAAGAGTAGGAAGGATCGCAGATGGGGTGCCTTGAGGGTGAGGGAAGAGGTAGAGGGTGCGCATGAAACGAGGATGAAGGTCCATTCCAAAATGCACTTGACTTCACATTTTATCTTCACAAGGGTATTAACGTCAATTCGTTAGCCAAAACCAAGGGGAAAAATTTATGTGATAAGCACGTAGTTCATTTTCCATCCAAATTGACGTAAAATATTGACGGAGGGTGCTATCTGTTAGGGGAGGGCAGATTGAGTGTGAAATATCTCAAAAGTGGTAGTTTAGGGTGCAAAGTGCAAAAATCATAGTAGTTTGAGGGTGAAAAGTGTATTTTTCCCAACACTAAAAGTTGAAATTTTGAAACCCTAAGATCTATTTGAAAATAGCTGTAAAACTCAAGGATCAAAATTTTTTTAGACTAAGTAAGCATGACAACTAGAGAAATAGAAGTGAAAAGTTCTATGTTTTGCTATCTCTCTAGAAACCCTAGCAAACCCATACCTAAGCCCTCCCTTCACCCTCCATGTTTCTAGCGGCGAGAGGAGTTGGCGCACTCCGGCACTCCCTTTGTTGATCGGATCTTGTCCATGACTCTCCCCCACTTCTTGTTTTCTTGGTTATTGTTTGGGATCTTGATGGATCTAAGGAATTTCGTAGGACACGACATAGCTAGTCAGCATCTACCCCTCTAAATGATTTCATCAGCCCGACATCAATCGAACAACCATGGTGGTCCACGCGTCTCATGCATCTGATCGTGTTTTCCTTTTTCTAGTGGTCTAAGTAGTTCATGTGGATGGTTCTAGCAGCTTAAGGCGAGCCCACCCCATCCAAGTGGATCCACTTGTCGTCGATGTTTATGGCTTCCTCCACCTAATTTTGGTGACTCTTTGATTTCAGGCTCAATTTTTTAGTTCTTAGGTTGTGGTTGTGTTTGTATTGACCCTTTGTTTGCCTTTGTAGTTTGTTTACTTTTATTGTATTGGCCCCGATGGGTCTTCGGGTCCCTTGTTGGATTATTCCAACCCTCTAGTGGGTTTTGTTGTACCTAGATTGTTGGTGCTTTAATTACTATCTTATTAGTTTTGGTAGTTAAGTGTACCAGTTTCTGCCACTGCTCTCTTTGTCTAGTATGGAGCACTTGTGGTGTTTGACTCTTTTAGGGGGCCCGTGTGTTCATTTACAACTGGTTTAAGGTCGGGTCGTAGGTACGATTTTCTTATATTCTTATTTGTAGTTCTAACCTTCTAATGTAAGTCTCTCACTATTAAAAAAAAAAAAGGCTTAAATGCACCCCATGCCCCTGGGGTATGCCGAAAGAGCAAATATGCCCCTGGGGTATGCAAAGTCATTTTCATACCCCTGAGGTATACTTTTAGAAGTAAATATGCCCCTCCGTTATCTGCCGTTTGAAGCCCTAACGGTAAATGCTGACGTGTCAAAATTTGACACGTCAGCACCAATCAGGGGTTGACACCTGTCAATTCGAATTTAAAAAAAAAAAAAAACAGCAAATTGTGGGGGGAGAACCCCCAGCGGCGAAGGGAGCCCACCTCCCTTCGCCGCCGCGAGGGGTGGCCGGCAGGGGCCACCCCGGCGACGGGGGAGCCCAGATCTGGGCTCCCCGCGTCGCCCGAGGCGGCCGCGCGCCGCGAGGGGTGGCCTCGAGTCACCCCCGCGTCTCCCCTGCTCAGGGTGGCGCGCGGCCGCCTCGGGCGATGCGGGGAGCCCAGATCTGGGCTCCCCCGCGTCGCCCGCGCCGTTCACGCGAGCGGCGCTCGCGCGACGGGGGAGCTCAGATCTGGGCTCCCCCGTCGCCGGGGTGGCCCCTGCCGGCCACCCCCGCATGGCGCGAGCCGCGGGGGTGGCTGGCGGCCACCCCTCGCGGCGGCGAAGGGAGCTGGGCTCCCTTCGCCGCTGGGGGTTCTCCCCCCACAATTTGCTGTTTTTTTTTTTTTAAAATTCGAATTGACAGGTGTCAACCCCTGATTGGTGCTGACGTGTCAAATTTTGACAAGTCAGCATTTACCGTTAGGGCTTCAAACGGTAGATAACGGAGGGGCATATTTGCTTCTAAAAGTATACCTCAGGGGTATGAAAATGACTTTGCATACCCCAGGGGCATGGGGTGCATTTAAGCCAAAAAAAAAATTACAACTAGAAAATAAAGAGATGTTGCACATCGCATGCATAGTTAAGAAACACATCCTCCCAAACAAATTTATACTCTATCAATGAAAATTGGCATGCCTAATTGTCATACTACTCCAAATATATCGGATTAGAAAGTACATAATATATAACCTTCCCAGAAAACAATTTTTTATGCATAGGAAGCCCACCAGTGACCAATCAAGCATCATACCTCAAATATACATCTCAATAAATTAGAAGCAACTCGAATAAAGTAAGAGGATACATTTTTTTTTCTCGTTGTCCTTATTATGTCAGCGTTGTCCTTATTATGTCAGCGTTGTCCTTAGCGTTGTCCTTATTATGTCAGGTTTTCAATCTCTTTTGTGACACTTTCTTCTTATCTCAAGGTTCTTGTTTCTACTTAAAAGTTTATGATCCGACACTTTTGACTTATTCGGATTTTATTATCTCTCTGACCTTTTTGAAAAACATAGAGCTTTTTACCTTAAGCCTTTTTCCAACCTCCCATTTCAATGTTATTTGTAAATACGCTTTCCGCTAAGTCTCTTGGTAAATCGACTAAGACTCGTAGTGACATACGTGTCATAATCCCCACTTTTGTGCATATCATTACTATAGGTGAGTGTAGAGGGTAAGTATGAACACGAGACGTGACAATTTCACAATTAAGTGAGACAATATTTCGATTGGTTGGTAAGTACAAAAGCTACTTAAAACTTTTTAGATCATTACTAAAGTTCAGGTGCTATTATTCTAAACTTTTTATTTTATTTTTTATATTGTTGTAGTTATCATTATTTGTATTGTGTTATTGGTTTTTATTTAATTTGAAAAAGTTGAAATCTTTGGATGAGGATGACTTGAAAAAATATTGTCTAAGCTTGTACTTAAAAATGTTTTAAAACAGGAAGATCATATTGATATTGATAGTTTAGATTTTTTTTTCAAAATTGAAAAGTGTTAAAAGAGATCTTAAAAATACAGACATACACTTCAATTGAAACATTAAAGGACATAAAAAGATTAGACTCTATTCCAAATGCAAGTATTGCTTATAAAATATTATTGACAATATGTGTTGCATTTGCAAAATAGGTTTTTCAAAATTAAAAATAATAAAATCCTACTTAAGATCAAGTATGACGCAAGAAAGATTAAATGGATTAGTCATATTATCAATTGAAAATGATTTATTAACAAATTTATAATATAAAACTTTCATAAGTAACTTTGTATCTTAAAAAGTTAGGAAAATATGTTTTAACTAAATTTTTATTAATAGTTTATTTGTTAAATAAATTATTATAAAAGGCCTCACTTTGAGTTTTCGCCTAAGGTCCCAATTACCTTAGAGCCGCCCATGAAATTTTTTGATCAGTGAAACAACGTATTTATCCTCGTATTTAAATATAATGTCCAAAAAATTGAGAGTAAAATTAGCATTTCATTGGCTCATAAAATCAGTTTTTATCCAAACTTATACTCTTATCAATTTTTGGATGGTTGTTACAGGTGTAAAGGGTGTGTGGGAACGCTTTACTGAATATTAATTACTTTTTAAATATTCTAACAGCAATATCTTAAAATTAATAGTTTAAAGTATATGACAGCACAATTCGAAGATAGAGATTATCTTGTGTTTGTTATTGGGTTTAGTAAAAAAGTGAAGAGAGAAGTAATTTTTTATATTTTTTGTAATTTTTTATATTTTTTTATTGAAAAGAGAGAGATTATATTATAATATTTTATTGTAAGTTGATGAAAAATATTGTGATATTTTTGGTGCAAACGCAACCTTAATCTTCATCTTCTTTTTTTCATGGCTGTAAATGTCTTAATCCCCTGTTATACTTTTTTTTTTGTTATATTAGTGGATGTTGCTTTTCTTATGTGAAAAGCGTAAACAAACAAACGCGGCTAATTGGTCGGACAAACCGGTTTCTTATTTTTTGTTCCACCCCGGTTCAAGGGCAAGAGACGACGTGAAAGGGGAATAGGGGGATGAGAGGCACTTTAATCATTCCTCTGTTGACCTTACCCCACAAACAAGAACAAATCCTTTAAGTCGATTAAATATATAATTAAATTTATTTGATAGCAAAATATAATCTTTATTGTTTATTAGAATATACGAATGATCATTTTTGACGCATTTAACTTAATATTAAATTTTTAAAATTCAATCAGTTTGTGTAGAAATAAAATCTAACGGTAAAATGGTGCTATATAATTTATTTATAATATATAATATAATTTTGATAGTTAATTTTTTTTTAAAAAATTAAAATTGATAAATTTCTCATTTTGAGAAATGATTGAGGTTCTTTTTTGGTTCTTCCCATATTCTTCTGGGGATTAATCTGAGATTTTTGAGTATATAAGATCCACTTTTAAAATGAATCATGAGCCAGATTAATTTTATAAGAACATGAGAAGAACCTAAGAAGAACTTCAATCATTTCTCATTTTAATAATTCTATTTCTCAATATATTAAAGACTGTTAAGAGCCTAAATGACTTTCTCCCCTCATTTAAACAATTTTACTTTACATGGTAGGTTAAATAACAGCGAGTAACTCTTAGCCTCGAGAATGTTTAAACAATTTAATTTTACATCCTATTCCAACGTTAAATAACAATGATAAACTCTAAGCCACGAGAATGACGCTTAAACAGAATCCCAACGAACGAGAAAAAGAAACAAATTCTGAACAATCCACGTGTCCCCTTAAACGGGTCCATTATCCATATCGACGTGCCGGCACTGAACAATCAACAATGCTTCCACAACCCCGCTAGTAAAAATAAAACCCTCTCACCTAATCGGTTAGATGCCCCTCTCTTTCCTCTCTGTGTCGAAAAGACATTCCTCTCTCGGCCGTCGATTCCCTCTTTGATTCCCCTCAATACCTCTCTTGTTCTCATCTCCCTTAACCTAATTCTCCCCACCCCCTTCCCCCTCACTGGACTAGGATTTTTCCAGATCGCTGCAACCAAACTCGCTTTCATTTTCTTTCTGAAAAATAGTGGCAGGTTTTTGATAATTCATATAAAATGAGCTTCCAGGATCTCGAGGCGGGTCGGCCCATGGCTTCGAGGCGAGACCGCTTCAATGGCAAGCAGGATTCCACTCAAGCCATCGCCTCCGGGATCGTCAACACGCTCGGTACCCCAAAGGATACACCGGAGCTCCGAGAAAAGCTGTGAGTTCCGCTATGTCGGTCTCATTGTGTGGAATTTGGCTTGAAATGTTTTATTGTTTTGCTTTTACTCCATACATTCATCGCGCATCACTAGCGCGTCGTGTTATCATGCATGATTATGGGGGAACCAGGTTTGGTTTGGTTGAAATTAGATATTCTTTAAGTTCGGAATCTTCGGATTGTGTTCTTCAGTAGAATGTTCTTGGTGGGGCCCTTATTGATTTTTGGATTTAAATCATGGGATTTGAACGGGCGATAATATATAATTTCAAGGCGGAGAAGTATGATCTTGGAGTTGGGGTAGAAGTTAGCTATATATATACCACACAGGTGGTATATATTCTTGTGGCCTATGGTCTCCTTGTGACTAACCATATCTTTATCTCTTTACTTCGTTTTCATCGTGCTTGTTTTGAACTTTGTCAAGCAAATCATCTGAAGATGAATTTCCATTTTTTGTGATCCTCATATCTATCTCTTTAACTTGCAGGCACAAGACACGGCTGCACATTGGGCAATTGGTGAAAGATACTTCAGCTAAACTTAAACAAGCTAGTGAATTAGATTATCACGCAGAAGTGAATGTAAGTATGTTATAAATCAAAGTTCTCTCTCTCTCTCTCTCTCTCTCTCTCTCTCTCTCTCTCTCTCTCTCTCTCTCTCTCTTCCAGCATGTACCTGCCTACTTAACATTAGTGTTAAATAAACAATCTTTGGCCTTTGTTGAAGCAATTAGGGTGCATATTGTTATCTTTGGGTTTTGTGTGGTTTCCTCGATTTGTGCTGAACAAATGTCATGGGCAACTCTTCATATTCCATTGGTTTTTTGGAATTCAATAAACCTGGCTAGTTGAGGATAAGCTAAAAGCTACTGGCGGTTAGTATCGATCAGAAATCTAGGTAAGAATGGAAATTGAACTGATATTTATAATCACACTTCGACGTGCCAAAATCAGAACTAATATGCTTTTCAAATTTAATTTTTGTATACTACTGTCTTTTAATTCTGTTTTGAACAAATACTGTCTTATTTCAGGCCAGCAAAAAAGTTGCTGATGCTAAACTTGCAAAAGATTTTCAAGCAGTGCTGAAAGAATTTCAAAAGGCTCAACGGCTGTCAGCTGAGCGGGAAACAGCATACACTCCTTTTGTTCCCCAAGCTGTTCTTCCTTCTAGGTAAATGTTGTCTGCAGCTTTAACAATTAAGCATGCATCTCTGTTATGGGTTCCTACTTGTTAGTTTCTTCCTCTTACCTGTGAGTTTGCTTGTGCATGTTTGCAAGCAATCTTTTGAGTGAACTGATTGTAGCAAATAGTGGGCATCCTATTAAAAATGGATCTTTTGTATTCATCAGTGTCAATATCCTGTTTTTTTTTTGGAGGAATTTATAGGAGTTTAGGAATTTTTCTGCAGCATACCAAGCAGTTGTCAATGTGTGATACTTTGTATTTTCAAGTCTATATTTCCATATATATCAGAAGTTCAGAAGTCTTACAGATTGGCCATTCACTTCATACAGCTACACGGCCAGCGAGATGGATTTAAGTTCAGATAAGACTCCAGAACAGTGCGCTGTGCTTGTGGAGTCTACAAGGTGTGTTTTGTTCATCTAGTAATGCTCCATTTATTTTGTCCATAATCTGCTACTATTCCACGCACATAATGCAATTTTCCTATTCTTGAGAGTTGTTAAAGTTTAGATTTCGTTTTCATTTTTTGGTTTTAGAACATATGGTTATCTTTTTTTATTTGAAACCAAATTCTGTTGATTGAGGTTTTTCTTCAAGTCTAATGCTAAAATATTGCCTTTGGTAATCTATGTCCTTGTTTAAATTTATGCCTTGACGCAAATGTACACCATACTTCTGAATACCTCGGAACATTAAATTTTTTGGGATTACTTACTTCAACTTCCCCTGATTTTTGATTATGAAAGATGAACCTCCATGTTTTTGTAGACTTTACTTGGGCCTCCTACTTGTCTCATAGGCGGCTGATACTTTAAATCCTGTTCATCATTTAGACAGAAGGAAGCTACTAATAATATTTAAGAAATAATTCGAAATGCCTCAAATCTATTAGTTTTGTTATCATAAGATCCATAACACTCCTCTAACACCAAACTCTCAAACCTATTCCCTCCACATGCGTTTTTATTTTCCACCGAACAAAGCATGTTCCTTAATTTTAAAAAGACAGAGGGTAGGATATCTCAAATTGACATATTCTGCTAAAAGAATCCTCTGGTGTGGACTTCCTGAGAACGTTTGAATTGACTATGTATTCCTGCTAGAATCTATGGGAGTGGTTTGAGTATTTTTTCGAATATCTCCTTTTCATTTCAGTCAGATGTTTGAAAATCATTATACTAGAAGGTCTTGACGTAACATTGCACAGAATCCTTTCCTTTTCCTTCTCCTGAAATTTATTGCTGCGAATTTAATACCAAACGAATGTGGTGTTGAAAGCTCAACTACATAGATCCTTATCTATCCACCCCACTGCTGTTTTCATTATATATTGGGATTGCTATATGATTATCTAGTTTGGTTGGAGAATTTGCATGTAGACATTGGTAGACTGCATATCCTTGAAGATGTATGTTTTTGTGCTGCAGACAGGAGGTCTTGCTGTTGGACAATGAGATTGCCTTCAATGAGGCTATAATCGAGGAAAGAGAGCAAGGTATTCAAGAAATCCAGCAGCAAATAGGTGAAGTGAGTGAGATCTTTAAGGATCTTGCTGTGCTAGTCCATGAGCAAGGAACTATCATTGGTAAGTGATCTGGCTTATGCTCTCAAAGGCAGCAATATTTATCTGTTTGGCTCATGTCGTCACATGATAAGCATCCTTGTGTTTTTGGTAGATGATATTGGCTCCAATATTGAGAGTTCTCAGGCTGCAACTTTGCAAGGGAAGTCTCAACTTGCGAAGGCTGCAAAGACCCAAAGATCCAATTCGTCTCTGGTAATTTGTGATGCTCCTTTTTATATTATATTTTTTTTGGACAAAGGACAGAAGGTTTTGACTTGTGTTTTCTTTTATCTACCATTAAATTAGTTGTTTTACAATAGACTTGTCCAAAAGCAATCAAGTCAATAGTTCTGGCTTCAGCCATGACATTGGTAGGCTTTTGCACCCAGGGTGTATGTAGTTCTTGGCCTCATGTAGGAGCTTAAAATGTATGCCATAAGGTTTTCTGTTTACATTTGCATTAACAATTACTTCTTCAGGGGCTTGTTGTTCTCTGTCCCAAAAGGGGGTCCTTGTGCATCCTCATATTAGAGAGACTTATATTTTTTTTTGGCTATTTAAGGGTGGGTCACCTTTTTTGGAGCCTGATGACTTTAGCAAGTCCCTAAATCTACCCTCTCTTTGACAAGATAAATGTACTTTATCTACTTTTTTCATCCGCAAACCAAATGCCATATTTTTAGAACTTAATGTTTTATTATGTTAAACAATGTCCTTCTTTGTGCAGACGTGCTTGCTCTTGGTGATATTTGGTATTGTCCTCCTTATTGTGATCATAGTACTTGCAGCTTAGTAAGAAGCCACCTGGTTCAGTTGTGGAGCAAATTTGGTAGTGCTCAACAAGATGAGAGTATCTCTTTGCTATTTTCCTTGGAAGTGCCATTGGACGAGACATAATGCTAAGTGCAGTGCGTCACTTCTAGTCCTAGTATATAAATCGGGTCTGCTCATCATATTTGTTTGTTTTTTGTTGCTTCGGGTGTTTGCTCTCTTTTGCAAGCCAGAGTTTGGTGTGTTCAGGATGTGTTGTAGTTCCTTGTGTAATGGTCCTTTTTCCTATTTATATGAAATTCGTTATTCTTTGGGTTCTTTTTCAGGTCTTTATCCTTTAAAAATGGCAATGCCTTGTACCATGTTTCATTTAGTGCTCTGTGGGTGTCTTGTATGCATCCATTGCAGGTCATTGGATTTGTTCCTCTGTTGGCTGGTAGTAGCTGGTGGAGGGCTCCTTTGGGTCATCTATTGCTTGGACTTTTACAGGAAGGCTAATTGCAATACTGCTTTCCATTGAACTAGGTTTTACATGCAATATAGGTTGGATTAGAATAAGTAGGGTGTTCCTCCCGACCAGGTTGCTACTTGCCTTGGCTTGTTTTGAGATCACTGGTAATGGGCACAATTTGCCCATTTTTTTTTGTTAAATCCACCTAATGTCAAACAATTACTGATTATCAAATTGTGCTAGGCCATCTTAGTGTAGTTCACGAGCTAGGTTTGTAGCGCTGTTTTGGCCTACTCTATGTTGGGAACATATCATTTGAGTGTTTGTACTATGATTTTAAAGCTGTAGCACTGCCTTGGCCTCCCCTATGTCGTGGAGGAACTGTCGAGTTTTTGTCCCATGCTTTCAAGATTGAGATACCCGAGTCTGTGCATGCTGTTGCAGCCACAGAGAGATCCCATGGCATAGTCAAATTTAGCCTGTATGAATTCTTTGCAGAAGGCATCTATGGGGTACTAGGAAAGGTTGCTGATGTTTCTTCTCTTGCTTGTAAAGGTTCTATGGATATCCTCTTGACTTGGTTGGCCAATTGATGTGCTTCTGGGTTCATGTCCGCAGGAGTAATCAAGGTTGACAGTGGCAACTGGAAATAGTATTTGGTTCAAAGATTGACATCACAGAGTCATGGTTTATTAGTTAGATCTCTGGGCAACATCTTAGTGGAGGATCGTGGTTTTTATTTTAGTTTGCTTTATTTCAACGAGGGAAGGGTCCTGATTTTGGCTTGGTAGTGAAGTACCTTGTATTATGTCAGTTGATTGGTTCTCTTTCCAAATCAAAGAGTTATGCGATCTCTTTCCAAATCAAAGAGTCATGTGATGGCTGGCCTGCAAATTTTGGAGGGTATTGTTTTGAGTTAAGCCCATATGAAGGCGTGGACTCGTATTATTTTTGGTTTGATTAAACTCTCCAACCCAATTACGTGATGAATGCACGATAGGTGTCATATTTTCTCAGTCAGTAGCTCCCCCAGCTTTGTTTGGTACAAGGATAGTATCCCACGCTGTGGTGTAATGCTACTTCTTTTTTGTTTTGGGGGACATATTCACTTGTTATCCTATAGCATCAATGCAAATACATGTGCAAAGAATATAGGGCGACATAAATGATGTGTGGTGGGAGTTAGTATTGCTTGTGATCTTAAGGGCTCAAAGGGCGTTCAAAATTAGGTTAAATTTTCCTCGTGCAAAAAAAAAGGGTTTAACTATACAAAAGTTCATGTGGTACAACATTTTGACAAAAAGATTCATGTGGTAAATGTTTATACAAATTAGTCTGTGGTTAGTGTATAGTAACAAAATGGTCATTTCGTCTTAATTTCGTTTAACGCCCTATATTAAGGCTCCGTTTGACACTTAAAATTTTACATCTCTTAAAATTTTATCACAATAAAAAATTACAATATAATATCTCTCCCCATCAAATCATTACTTTTCACTACAAAAATATAAAAAATTACCTCTTTACTTTTTTCATCAACCCAAATACCTAAAATTTTAACAACCCAAAAATTTTACTTCTCAAACAGCCTAAGTTGAATTAAATCTTCAACCAACAAGTCATATATTACTAATTTAAATCTTAGTATCGAGTGTTAAGAGAGATGACGAAACTGAGATTAAGAGATTATTTTGTTACTATACACCGACTATAGGAACCAATTTATACAAACGTTTATCACAAGGATCTTTTTGTCAAAATGTTATACCACAGGGATTGTATAATTAAGCCAACAACAAAATGTGCAAATTATCAAATTCCCTTTTTATCTCTAATCTGCACAGAATAATTAGAAAATACATTTTTGGATGGAATGATGACCTACACTGGTGAGTGATAATGCAGCCATTAGCCTGAGCAACATGGTTTATTTCTTGTTAGATTACACAAAAACTTCCCAGCTTTCTATTGATCTTTCTGCCTTTTCATGATGTTTTTAGGTGTAAATTGGAATTTTCCTGTAATTTTTACGGCTAAAACTTTTCAAATAATTCATAGAAATTTCATGATGCCATGAATAGCCTTGATCTAGGACCCTATGATGCCGCGACCGCCTTGATCTAGGATGCGGTTTCGCGCCCTAGCCTTACCTCCAAATGTGGTCCTCTCATACATGACATGAGTAGGCATGTTTAAATTTATTAGGCACCATTGGTGGAATTTCCACAGGTATCGATGAGCAGTCCTAGTGTTAGCCCTTTAAGAAGGAGACATAGGCAGGACACATGGTGGCAGCTTGCACCAGTCTCAACCACCTAGGTGGGGGTGCATGAGGGAGGCATGCACCTGGACAAGCTGGTCCCTTGTGTGGCTAAAACGAGTCCTATGTGTAGAGACAAAACAGAATTTGAAATATATTGTGTGACAGTGGGGCACAGTGTGTAGGGAAGGGTTTGACATTCTGTGTGAGTTTGTTTAACCGATTGGCTTGGCTAAGGGATCCGTGTGTTGTGGACCTTGGCGCTCCTTTGTACTCTGGTGGTGTGCATGAAGATTGGAGAAATTCCTTATAGCTTACTTGTGTGTTGGCTGACCAAGTAGGTGTCCTTGGTGCCGCACAAGGTTAAAAATTTGTTGCTGAATTTAGCCTTGTGACAGTTGGTATTAGATCACGGTTGCGTGAGCTGGCTGGTGGGAGAGGGTGACTCGATTGAAGCCATTCTTGGTGATCCTTCGGTGGAAACATAGGTTCCTCTTTGTGAACGAGTTGCAGTCCTTGAAGGATGTCATTGATGCGAGAATGTCAAGTATGCACTAGGGAGAAATCCACGAAACCCACGCACCACTTCATAGAATGGGTGGACTTAGTAATAATAAGTTGGTACCAGCAAAGTAGCAGTAACAATAACAGAACATTGGCTCGGGGTTTATAATAGTTAATAACATAATTATGTAACAGAAACATAAATTATATTCAGCAAAAAAAAGTATATTTGAGAAAGAATTTCAAAATAAAATAATTTTGCAATAATACTTTTATTTTCACAAGTTTATTAAATAATATCTTTCACAAGATCAAAAATATTATTTTCATTCTTTGTCATTTTTCGAGAAAAATGGTATAGTAATTATGCGTACCCGACTTGCTTCAATAATCAAACTGATCTATAACTCACATTTTACAACAACCAAAGAGAACCAAGGGGGTTCAGGGGGATGTGCCCCCTTAAACGAGTTAGAGTTATTGCTTGTTTTGTTTAAAATTAAGTAAAATATAGTTTAATTCTTATATAACTGAAAGCGAGGTAGGAATGGGGTACCTCAAGGCTTTCTTTAATAAATAAATATACTCGATAGGAAAAGCTGCTATAAATATGTGAATAAACTATTAGTAAGTGAAGTGACTCATGGGTATGAGTCACGAACGCTCTCACAATGGTTAGCACTTTCATTCCTTTCTTTTGAGGGGGTTCGGGGGGATCCTTCCCCCGGAAAAGAAGGTGGTGTTGTATAGAAAAAGAATGAGTTAAATCTTAAATGGGCTTTTTCCGCTTGATAGGAATCGATTTCAGAAAAGCAGAAGTGCTACGTAGTAGTAGAAAATCAGAGAGACATATAGAGAGGGGACTCTATCATACCTGCTAACTCCTAGGATGAGAAGTAGGTCACTTTTTTTTACAGGAATAGTTCCAGCCTTTGTTGCCCCTCGGTAGAGTGAGTCTACTTAGTGAACTGGCAGGACGCGGAGATCGATTGATCAATATGAATCTCTAGAGTGGATGGTTGACCGTCGCCCCCTTCTCCTAGAGGCTCTCCGGTCGACCTCTCCTTATATGCTCTAAAAAGGGGGTCATGGACTCCTTTTTTGTTTAGGATCCCCTTTTTACATTCAATTATTTGTTGAGCTGGTGTGGAATCACCATCATTACATATTCATTGTTGGTCTGGCTGCTAGTCTAGCGATCCCTCCTAGCCACCGCCGTCAGTGTAGCCTGCCTGTTGAAGACCATAACGTAAGTACTCAGTGCTCCATACGGGGGAAATGAAAGCAGAATTCGTTCAGATTCTCCCACATGTTCAATCTTTTTTTAGCAGTTTCTCCAGAGAACTTTATCATTAGTGCAACCTTCATTTTACTCATTCATGGAGTTGTATTTAGTACCTCTAAGAGATTAAATTATCCACCGAGGAGAATTTCATTTGAATCCACATCTTCCCCAATTAACCACGTATTCAATTTTGCTAAGATCCACAGATATCACATGCTCAGGCATGACATGACCCATTTATATGGTCTGATCGAACCAAAATCCTAAATTTTTTCAACTTGAAGTAGAACTTTTTTTCTGTTAAAGGTTGTATCCTCAAATGGTAGACGCGCTCCTTTTAGACTTTTGGAGTGAATCAAAATATTATTTGTGAACTCTATAACCTCATTCTAAATTATGTTTTGAGAAAAACTTGGCTCCCTTGGAAGTAATCAAATAAATCGAGGATTTATGGAAGATGATATTTATTTTGAATTGTAAATATCGATTACAAATTCAACCACACAACCGAGGAATATTCACAGTGAATCTTCTGGAAACATATTCACAAAAACCTTTTTCAAAAATTTAAATGTTTTAGAGTATGTGTTAATTAATTTCAAGCACTAATATATAAGGGTTTGGATTCAATCCAGACTGTATAGGTCCAGACACATCCAGATCCATGGTCTAGATTCAATCTCCAAGATCCGAAGATAGATATTCCGGCACCTCATTTAATAAGGCCTATCTATCATCAGCTCAACTTGCCTCTTGGCTCAGTTGGTCAGGCATGCATCGAGCCCCCTTTTTGCCCTCCTCAACTGTACCGATCAGACCATTACAATTTTTGTCCGACCACACCTTTGATCGCTATGGTGTGAACACTGTGTACCCATTATGTGCTACCACACTCGTGTTCAAAACCATTTTAAAACCTATTTCAAAATCTATTTGAAAATCAGACCAAATCCCACCCATTTCAAACCTCTAAATCCCTACATTTCAGTTTCCCAACCATTTCAAAATTCCTCAAGTCCCACATGTTCTGTTTTTTTGTTTGAAGCGAACTCAGCTTTGTTCCCACCACCATCTTTCAAGAGAGAAGCTTTTTCGTCGCTAGCGGGTCCAAGCACGTTAGCGCTGAAATCTGTGAATTTGGGTAATCATTATACATATCCTTATAGAACGCACAAAATGTGGTTCGAGTTAGGTGAGGGTAACATTGAATTATTAACTTTCTTTAACTGTGTCAAGCTAATTTGAAGTTGGAGTGAGTATGTTGTGTAGGTGTTAGTAGTTGTCAACTCGATTTGAAAGACATGTGGCAGTGAGGTGGTAGTTTTTGTAGTAAACTTTAAGTTTGACATGACTTGATTATTTTGATGTATCTTGAACTCAATAGATTTATGTTGTGATTTTGGAGTTTGCTTTGTGTTTAAAGTTTTAGTTCTCATTAGCAGTGGAGGAGGAAATATGCTTTGTATTATGTGTAAGTTTTATGATATATAATGCATTTTTTTTTCAAAAGTCATTTACAATATAAGTCCTAGTTGCTAAGTAATGCTCAGACAAGGTTAACTCCACGTGTATATTGTCTCTTTAGAGGAATTAGGTAACAAATAACATTTTGGAAAACTTTGGTACCATCATATAACCACTTGACTTGGGATTTTGGAATCATATCGTGTTATCTTTAGCTTTGCAACTTAGTAGTATTTTTCCTTTCATTTGAAAGAAGATTTAGGATTTAACCTACTATGGGTTTGAGTTAGTAAGGAGGAGGGATTCTCCTATTGATTGCAAAAAAAAAATGACTCATGTCCGGTCCTTCATGTAAACTTGTTGTGTAGACATCAATCAATTAGACTGCATAAGTTATAGGATGAAAAGATTCATGTTCGGTTATACCTTGAAGCTGTGCTATGAATTCATTATTTTTTCTTTGAAATGTCATTAAAAACCTCGTATTATTCCTAATGCTTTTTTTGCTTATAGTAGTTTGACTGATACCTATGTTTGCCTTATACATGTTCTTTCTAAAAACTAGAAAATCATTTGAGATTGCTCAGGCGTGGAAATACCCTTTTTCCTCACTCTATCTATATCATGCAAGCCAAAAAGTTCTCAAATATGTAGATTTAATCCAATGACATAATTATTAGAGACGTAGCTTACAGATAGAGGGTACAGTAAGTTGTAACTCTAATCCTTTGTGATATCCCTTCCATTGTTCTCTATATGTTTAATTGGTGATCTTCCTTCTTGCTCCCTGTTCTGAAAATACATGTTGTTTCGATGCAAATTAATTATCTAGCTAACTATAGTCTTGAGATCTTTGACGATCCTTCTATTGTTGCATTGCTGGAGGTACTTGTCTTTTTGTTGTTTTGTTGCATATATTTGTAGAATGTGTTAATTTATAATTTTTTTTTATCCTGACCTAAATTTGTAACATTTTGTGCATATTTGCAAGCTTTCTTTTGCAATTACAACCTACTTAAAACTAAAAAATTTCAGTCTAAGAGGAGTTCTTTCCTTTCTTTTTCTTTTTTTTTCTTCATTGAATTTTTTTAACATGTTATCCATTATTGCTTTCTCTAGTGTTATATATATTAGCAATAGCATTCACATTGATTCATGTTAATGATGGGGCTCTATGTGGATCCCTTTTTTAACTTATCGATTGTGTAGACTCTATGTGTTGATATATGTGTTAGACTTTTTAACTTAGCAACATCACCTCAAGGTGGATCCCTTTTTTAAGTTATCAATTGTGTAAACTCTATGTGTTGATATATGCTTTATGTACATTTTAGGAAATTCTTACCATGATCTATCTTTGTAAACACATAAAAAATTAGAGACCATGCCTATGATCAAGCGTTGTGCCTTGAAGAGTAAGAATAAGGCATCAACTTTGAGGATGGGGAGAGAAATGTCGGAAGGTGCATACTCCGCTGATTTTTGAAATGATGATTATGCTACATAATTTTCTATGGATTTTGCCCAAAGGACAATGATGAGAGGAAGGAACATAAAACTCGATGTGTTAGGTAAGTTGGAACTCTATGGTCATTTATAATTCTAAGGGTGGGAGAGTTTGTGTGAAATGGGTAGATATGTTTGCCCAAAGTATGTTAAACATGTTTTTGCCAACATGACGTGGACAAAGGATAATGGTCTTACCATTAGAAGCTTAGTAAATAAAAAGCCCATTGAGCTAATTATGGAGAAGTTAAGTGAGACTATGAGGATCCCTTGTCATGGGGAGTAGGTTATGAGCAAAAAGTTAAGCCTCAGAAAAATAATTAGGACTATTGGGATGTTGTTAGATTTCTTTTGGATTGGGATGATGAAGAAGATGTCCTTACATATTTTAAGGGCAAACACCTTAAGCTGTCTCATAGGCTCCTCTATCTCATTTCAACCTACAACTTTCTATTTAGAGATGGTCATAGGGTATGGTTTATATGCTTGAGCACTTCGTGAACCATAGGCCCATAAAATCTACCTTTATATCATGTTGATGCATTTGGTGTATGCTGGTGAACATAATAAAGTTCTCCCTTAAAGATTGATTTTTACCAATATTTTTAAGCACTATGAAATTTGCATGGATATGAGGGAGGTTGACGCATCACCCCAATCTAATGCCTTTAGCTTCCAAACGTTGGAGAGGATGGGTTATAAGAAGAACTCAAGGGGAGAGTGGGTTTCCAAGGCCGATAGTAGCGAGGATAATGCTGATAACCACAGAGAAGGTGATGAGGGTGCGAAAGTTCCTCCTCATTCCTCGACTACTCATGAACAACCTTCTTCATCCTACACAGCTATGCGAGATTCTATAGACACCCGCATTGGATCTATAGACACTCGCACTGATGAGATTCAGGACAACATCAAGAAGTTGTAGGACATCATTGTTCTTTATTTTCAGCCTCCAAAGTGATTATTGAGGTAGTCTAGCATGTTATCTTATTTGTTAGTGCATAATCATGTCATTCTTTACATATTCAGGACTTTTGATGTTAAGAGTTGACCTGTAGTCTTGTGCTCTGCCTTTTTGGTTGTTCTAATTCCCCTATAATGAGTTAAGAGTTGACAATATGCCTTTTTGTTTGTTATCCAAAGAGATGTAGTTTCACTTTGTACTTAATTATTTTGGATTGTGATATGCTCTAACACATAGCATGCTAGTTTTTTATGTTATACATGCTAACGTGTTCTGTTTTAACACTCTTAATGATATCCTTTTACCTATATTTTGTTAAATTAAAGGAGATAGTGGAACAATCCATTTGCTGGAACAACGCACTATTTTTTGCATTTATCACGTGAAATGCTATACACAGAGCTGTTCTTCTGTTAGAAGCCTTCAGCTTGCAGTCTAACTTAAGATACAAGTTGATTTTGGCTTATCACAGAAAATGTTGTGCTTTTGTGGGTGTCTGGATATTTTCGAATGTTATAATGATAGGCCCAGTTAACAAAACTATGATCATCAAATCAAAATTTTTAATGAAATACCCAAATGCAATATTCTACCACAAAGAGATATGCTAGAAGTCGACGAGGCTCCTAGACCGTCCACATTGTGATTATTCCTCATCGTCGCTCGTTGCTTACAAGGAAATAAAAAATGTGAAGAATATGAAGAGAGTTTAAGTTCTAAAAACTAAGAAATGGTTGAGATGATTTTCTACTAATACAACTGCCCCACGACTGTTTCCTTAGTTTGATTGCACTTTTCAGCTGTTTGTTGGCTCATGCTTCGGCTGTCGTGCTTTGAACCCTTTTACAGTGGCAACAAGGGTAGCTAGATATTCATCTATCATTTGTGCTTCATCTGCAGTGTTTGCATTACACATTTGTGTGGAAAGTGTGGCCAAGTTCATTGATCATATGTTGTAGTAATGCTAGAAGACCTTACATTCTTCTGTCTATCTCTATATTTTGATATCAAAGTGGCATAGAGATTAATGTATCTCTTGCGGTTGGTTGCTCTCTTTAAATTCGGATCACCCTGTGTGCATGGAATGGATATCTAAACTGATGTTGCCCTTACTTTTCATGTCCACAGTTCAAGAATCTAGTCTTCAAGAATTGCGAAGCAAGTCTGGCTCCATTTCAACACCCAGATGATGTGGAGGCAGATTATACCAATGTACTCGAAGTACCTACAACTACATTTATAAAGCCCATTTGTGGTAGTGATAACATGTCGCTTAGTCAGTGAACATATAGAGAAACCTCTTCAGAGCCAAACACCTCTCTCTGACAATCGAAACGAACCCAAAAAGAATTTTCTCATTAGTCTAAAAAAGGGGCCAAAACACTTGCAGTGTAAATTTCATACGCGTGGATACATATCAGGTCCTCCACCCTTAGAATAGGCAACTTGTCGAGCATCTCAAAGTTAGATTTAAGCTCTTTGTACAACATGCCATCAATTGCTTGTTGAAAATGTTGGAGAAATCTAGCCATGTTAATTACAAACCTCAAGTAGCAATGCAAGGTTGCGTTGAAGCTTTTCACTTAATTATGTAGTCTTCTTACCTACGCAAAAAACACTTCTAACATAGGTTAGGGCACATTCCTCACATTTCTCATCTATCTTTTGTAGTCATTCATTGTCATAGAGATCCTAACATCATGATAGTTTTCCTGCGGAAATTATCATACTTACTTGATCTTGACAAACGATCTTGAACTCGTCTGCGATTGAATATTCAGTCTTCAATAATCTTCAAGTCTTGTTGATCTCACACCTTGAGTCGTTTGATTTCTCAATTGAGCAACTCAAATATTCTGCCTTCTTCCTCTTCACGCTCACAGCTGTCAAGGATTTTTCTGAAGTTCTGATGGCCAATCCAAAAGCTTTTTAATAAACTATCTCATAGCTATCATTTTATATAAAACCCTAGCTGTGATGGTGCGTGATATCGTTAGGGATCTCAGATCTTAACCGTAGGATCACATGGAAAAATTCTTTTTTCATTAACTCCCTCATATTTTTATTTCGAATTTTAAGCTTATACTAATTGTAATCATGTCCATCAACATATTACAATTTACTCCCGAGTATTTGAGATTGATTTGTGAAATCTCTTCTACTAACAATTATTCGTTTATTTATCTTTCCACAATACTATAATCCACATGAGCCAATAGGACTGGAATCATATCACCGATTAAGTCTCTAACTCATATAATTCTCAATTCACAATCTGTAACTCGTTGGACTATCAATTTGTTTCCAAACCAATTTCACAAATAAATATAATATATATATATATATATATTATTTTTAAAAAAAATCACAAAATACCATTGGCCAATGGATTCTTTTCTAGTCCAACTCTATACAGATATGTTGAATATGCTGCCTCGTCAAGAGACTCGTGGTTCCTTATTGAAAATTTATACAAACTTATTTATTATGTACAAGACCCAACGTTATCTGGAATCTTTGACCTAGAAAGATCATCAATAAATGACTCGGTCAAAGCACAAGTACACAATAAATAGATCCGTATAAATCAGGTCTAAGGTTATAATAAACCAATTGTGTTGAATATCTTCTCAACATCAGCGATCATTTTTAAAATGTATTCATATTTGATCTCGTTCACTGTATATACTCTTACATTACACACACTCGTTTGCTGAAGGTCACCACCTCAAGGACGAAGTCCATCATCCGATTAAATAGAGACACAACGAGTGTACACCTATTGTACATCAATATGTACCTTGGTCTAGAACAAAATATCAAGTGAACAATGAACCGAAGAGTCATACTTTCCACCTTTGATTAATTAATCATTAGCATGAATTTTCTACAATTTCACTCAATAATTTCTATGTAACATCTTATGTCACAAAATATTACCCAATAAATAAATATAAACATGTGACATATAAATAAATAATTATTCAAATAAATGATTTTTAGGGCATTATTCTTTCATATCAATCATCTTAAACCAAGCAGCCTCAAAATTGTCCACATCATTATAGAAAAGAAGTCTAGCCCAATCCATTTTGAACTCTTTGTCGCCAAATAATGAACCAAGATTCTTGAGTGCATTGTGGTGAATATGTCATTCACAAAGGAAATGACGTGTGTCTAGCAAGGAATTGGAGATTGCAGCAAGTGTGGCTGCAGCTTGATCTCTATGACAGAATGAGGTTCCTTTCTTTCCATACACTCGACAAATATCTCAAACAACCACTAGAATGACTGATATGTCTAATCAACCAGTAGGCATGCCCCAAATACTACACTCTACCTGTGATGATTCACTCTCACAAATACACCTATTGGCCTGTGCTCGTCATTTTTCCTGTGCGTAATATCAAATAAAATGAAGTCCTCAAAGAGTGCATAGTCATTTCACATGTCGTGATCAGACCAGAAGATGTTGGTCATGTGAGCATCATCGTCCAACATAACCCTAAAGAAGAATTGTTAACTATTTTGGTGTTGATCCCCAAAACCAATTTAAAAGAATACCACATACCCCAACCTTTATGGTTTTACTTATTCTACTGCTCAAATAGTTTTTCAGGTTCGTTCGAGTGAATCGCAGCTGCTCTTTACCCCCTCCTAAGCCGCCATCAAATCATGTGCTAGCTTTGGCCGAATCTCGACTCTCTCTGCATCGTCTACCTCGAGGTGCTGCACTTCAATGATACTTCTATGTGAGCGGAGTAGGTGGGATTTCAATGGAGTAGCTAGTGTAAATTCCTAGGACTAAGGCAACCCAAGAGGGGGTGAATTGAGTTTCTAAAATTTTTCGCTTTTAACCCCCAAAGTCATGTTTGCTAAATGTAAAGAAAATGGTTTAAAGAAGCAAACGAGAGATTTTTAGGTGGTTCGGAAAACTCACATATATTCACCCCTTAAGCTTCTTTACCAAGCCTTGAAGTTTTCCTACTATTCTTCAAATAGTGTACACTATAGCTTCCGGGTGCTAGAGAATCGTACAAGTGATATCCCGGGCTCAACACTCACAACCCAAGTGGTTTTTCGGGCGCACCACTCACAACCTAACCAAGCTTGAGATATACCCTCTCTAACCTTATTCTTTAGTAAATAATTTGTTGCAAAAATGACATGTTTGAGTAGGTGCACAAAAAGACTTAGCTTTCACAAAATAATTCTTAAAATATTTTTGGTGAATAGAAGGCTTGTAGCCTAAGCCACTTTTGTCAAAGACTAATCTTTGACTACAAAGAATTAAATCCAAAGATTTCTTGCCTTCGAGTAAACTGCTCAAGGATTTTGCTTTGAGAAACTATTTCTTGTTCAAAGCAACTTTCTCCTTTTCAAATTCTAAAGCTTTTTGTTGGAGTACATCATTTTCAAGCTTTAGAGTGTTTCGCTTATTTTCTAAGAAATCAATTTCTTTTTAGATCAAACTGAGTATTTTTTTCAATGATGTATATTTTGGACTAAGTTTTTCAAATTGACAAAAAAGTTCATCAAATGCATTTTGAAGTTCAATGTAAGAAAGTTTAGGTTCATCATCTGAAGAGTATATCTCATCATCATCCGAAAAATGTCATTAGACACATGTTAGCGATTTCTCCATCTTCTTCTTCTTCGGATGAGCTTTCATCATTAACATTTCATGATGTCTTCTTGTATTCGAGGTTTCTTTTCTCTTTCTTTCTTCTGGAGAAGTTCTTGAACTTTCTAGTCGTCATCCTTATCTTCGATTATAGAAGATTTGAGAGTGATTCTCTTCTTCTTCTTACTTTCATCTTCATTTTCGAGCATATTAATTTCCTGGGTCATAAGGGATCCGAGTAGCTCTTCTAGAGGTAGCTTGGTGAGATTTTTAACCTCTTGAATTGCGGTCACCTTTGCTTCCCACGACTTCGGTAGTGACCTAAGGATTTTTTTCACCAAATCTAAGTTAGTATAAAATTTATCAAGTGTATTCAAGGCATTTATAAGATTGGTAAATCTAGTATACATGTCACTAATAAATTCCTCCGGTTTCTTTTTGAACAACTCATAGTTATGGACAAACATACTTATTTTGGACTCTTTGACTTGGTTTGCCCCTTCATGTGTAATCTCTAGAGCATGCCAAATTTTCTTAGCATTTGTGCAAGAAGATATTCTATTAAATTCACATTGATTAAAGCACAATAAAGAATATTCGTTGCTCTTGCATCTAAAGAGATTTTCATTTTGTCATTTGCATCATATTCGTTTTCGTTCTTGGGAGACTCCACTTCTCCAACCTTTTTTTGTAGGCACATGAATGTCATTCAAAATCCATAACCACAAATTATAATCAAAAGTGAAAACTAAGAGTTACAAGGTTTATACCCTAAGGTCTTGAATCTTCACTTTTGAGCTCCTTGCATCTTCTTGTCTTTGGCATTTTGATAGAAATGTCTGTCTTTGAAAATATCCATTTTGTAAACTTAATCCATTTATTGAAATCATCAAAATATTGATTGTGAACTAAAGCCAACAGCTAGTTCATGGTTATGATATGCACACCAATTAAACAAGCAATACTTCCTACTCGGCTGCCACTGAATGATGAAACAAGCAAGACACCCAATCCTTGTATTTTTCGTTCTTTCTGTATCACCACCTGGGGATCTTTTGTTATTCTAAATGCTTATTTGCGACAGACAAACATTATGCTTTGTAACGTACCCTATTTTTTTGTTCTTGCGTGAGTCATCCTTAAAGATGCTAAACCCTGCACTATTTGCATAACTATTGTACCAATCGTAAGCATGTTCGACATCTCTAAATTGTAAGATCTAAATACTTTTGACATTCTTGTTGTCTGCTCAAACCATATCACCTACTCGATTTCAACCATACAAACCATACAAATGAGACAAATAAAATTTATACAAAATTATTGAAGAAGAAACCAAAGAACAAATATGACTCACCGTTTGGGTTGGCTGTGTTACTAGACCCTCACCTATTAATATTTGGTAGAATCTCACAATGCATTTTTGCCATCTATCAACCTGTTTAATTTAATAGCTACAAATCATACACTTCATTTCTTATAAAAATCATGACACAAGTGCAAGGTATCATCAAATAATAATGATCATGTTTAGAAATATAAATATAAATAACCATTATATATTTGTGTTGATAAATTAAAGGAAAACAATTATTACTTTCTATAGATTGATGCTTATAATAGTTTTCAGACAATGATCATGTTTAGAAATATAAACTAAAATAACCATTATATATTTGTGTCTACTAATAAAAGGTGAAATTATAGGTTTTCTTTTTTTCTTCATTCCTCTTGCTGATCATAAAAGCAGTCTCAATTTCTCAATGAACTTTCAAAATGTAAAGAAATAACACTTGCATGCAGATAACTGATAAGCAAATTAATCCATGAGTATGTATAAGTTTGCGAAATAAATATTGCTCTAGTGATCAGCCAACAAAGTCAGAGAGCAAAGATCATTCAGTGAGTTTTCTTGCCTATCAGTGTTTTCTAAATTTCTTGTAGCCACTATTTTAGAGTCAAACCAATAGGGTCAGACCACAAACTCACTAGCAAATTAAATCATTTTAGAGCCAGACCACTAGCTCCAGACCACAAACTCACTCACATAAACCATTTTAGAGTTAGACCACTAGCGACGGACCAAAAACTCATTCACAATAAACCATTTTAGACTTAGACCACTAGCGCCAGACGACTACAAACTCACTCTTTAAACAATCTCACTCATAGCATCGAATATAAGAATACAAACAAAAAGCATCAGACTTTCTCTCTACTCCCACTATCGCAGCAAATATAAGAATACAAACAAAAAACAACAAATTCTCTCTCTCTTTACTCGAACACATACAAACTAAGTAGCTTAGTAGAAAGAATAAAACACAAACTGTCAGACTCTCTCTCTCTCTTTATGTGAATACATACAAACTAAGCAACTCAAAAGAGACAAAAAGTTTAAAAAAGAGTTGAAACGGAGGACTTTTGAAACTCACCTAAGGAAAGGGGGATAATAACTTTTGAAGTAGAGACAATGAGAGCCTTTTAACCCTTTTTAGTTTTGTCAAGTCTAGGGATTTTGAGGTTTGGGTATTTTTAAATGAGATTTTAAATGAGCGTGTTCGCACCCTACCAATCGAATATGTGGAGGCCAAAAAGGGGGCCGACACATTCTTGGTCGGCTCAACCAAGAGTCGAGCTAAGCTAACAATTGATAGGCCTTATTAAATGAGGTGGCGGTCTAACTATTGCCAGATTTGGGAGATCGAATCTAGATTGTGGGTTTGGATGTGTCTGAACTCATACGGTCTAGACATAATCCAAACCCAATATATGATTGCAAATGTATTCATATTCATTAAGAGCTTTTTGGAACTTGTTAATCTTAGGCCATGCTCGTTTGCAGAAGTATTCTAGAATAAAAATGGACATGTTCGTTTACAAAAGTATTATAGAATACAAATGTATTCAACAAAATTTGCAAGAAGAACATTTAAAATCTCAAAAATTCATACACAAACATCAATATCTTTTACACAAACTCTAATACCTTTTCAAAAAAATATAACAAATCTTCTCTCTATACTTTTTCACCTACCTCTAATGTTTTTTTATTAAATAATTATATCAAATCATCTCTGTCTACACTTTTTTACAAACTCTAAAAAAATTAAATATTTTTCAAACTTTTTACCAACCTTTACACAAAAACTTATAAAACTCCAATCTACTTAAATATTCACAATTATATCAAAATCTTAAAAATCATACAAGTTTTTAGAAAACCAACATCCCATTATTATCTTCAGTTAGAATTAAGTATGGAGCAAATCAAGAGAGTCCAATAAATTTTACCGCATAGTGCCCTAGTGAATTCCTCACCTCTCCTGTCTCTTCCCACTGCAGAAAAATAGGCTTCATTAAAAACTTCCTTAAAACACTTTCCATGAAATTGGGATATATATCTCTCCCATGTTTGTCCATTAATAACAACTCCAGAAACCTTCTAGTGTATAGATATCAAACTAAATATCTGTATCTATGCACATAAATCACAAATATAGAAAGATAAGGCTCCGATACCACAGCCCAATAATATACATGATGATATTTAAAATATTATATTCTAACCAAGACCACAATTTCATTTGGAGCAACTATTATCACGATTTTCTCCTTTTCACTAAATTTGTAAAAGCTGGCAAGCTCTACTTCGAAAAAGAAGCGCCTTATACCTAGTAATGTCAGTAAAGACGCCTTGTCCATTCTATTGTGAGGGATCTTTCCTACGTAGAAGAAAAAGATAAATATATATATGCATAATTGAATGATAATCTGGGGAGGAGAAGAGTATCAGTAAAGAGAGACAAAGATATAAGTGATTCGATATAGAAGACTTACATTTATTGTAAAAGTCTTGTATAATTGTATTATATATTATGAGTCCATACATATTACAAGTTAAAAGTATCTACTTTTAGAGAAAATACAACGCATGATAAAAAAAAATTCCTACATTTAAATTTGAATATCTGAGATCTTGACCATATCTCATGTTAAAACTTGAATATCTGATATCGTGATAATATTATATTAAATCTTATAGATTGATTATGATATTATCTCTATTAGCTATTGTCTGACGCCTTGTCCATTCTATAGTAAGGCATCTTTTCTTACTCGTTACCACCCCTTATCTCTATTAAATTAGTTTATCCCTAAAGGAACTAAACAACATTCTATTGTGTTTTGTTCACAATCGATATTTTGATGATTAAAATAAATAGATTAAGTTTACAAATGGACATCTTCAAAGACAAAGACATTTTTATCAAAGAGCCAAAGACAAGAAGATCAAGAAGATTGAACATCAAGAATATACTTTTAAAGATACTACCAACCCCACATTCATTATACACCACATACTTTTAAAAATAATAAATTTTGAATCTAGAAAATCCCAACCACCTAATTGGAGAGTACTGATTAAAACAAATCTACACACATCTGAGTACCTCGTAGATTCCGGTTTACAATCTATCTAATTTGTATGAACAAGAAAACTGCACAGCCCTTGAGCCCAATTAAAAGAGAGAGAGAGTAATTCACAGATTCTCGAAAATACTTGTCCATAAAGGAGAACAGATGATCCATGGGGGGTATATTTTTATTTTTTATTTTTGGTTTTATCAGTGGTCAATGACATCATATATCATGCGAGTATAGACAGAATGACTATACGGAAGATCAACATTTAACAATATAGTATGTACAAGCAGTATACTCCATCCTATTTCTCTTCAGCCATCGCCTTTCCCTGTATCTCTTCTAATTGAAACCCTTCCATTCTTGAGGCAGTGGTTGCTGACATGATCATACAACTCCAATTGAAAATTATCTGTAGCGGTCAACCGCTCATGAAGTGGATGATGAGATAAAATTTGATAGCATTCAATTTTTATAACTGTTGGGCAACGACTAGTTGAAACGGTCAATCGATACACTGATAATATTGTCAAATCGACCCCCAACGGCTATAAAGACCTTTCTATTGCCTCTAAATGAGAGAGAACGACCACATATCATTTCTATAGCTTGAGAAATATCTCAAACCTTCTTATTCCATATTTCTCATATCATTCACACAAATCACATTTTCTTATCCTTATCATTGTGTGAATCAAGAGATGGAGTTTTCCACTTTTATATTCACTCTTTGAGAGAGTTTATTCTTTTATCTCCATATTCAAGAGAGGTGATTCCTTTAGTGAGGTTGTTCACTAAAAAAGAAGCTTAGAAAAGATATATTTCAAGCTTGGTTAGGTTGTAAGTGGTGCACCCGAAAAACCACTTGGGTTGTGAGTATTAAGCTAGAGAAAACACTTGTACGATTTTCTAGCACCTAGAAGCTAGAGTGTACCTATTTGGAGAATAGTGGAAAAACCTCAAGACTCGGTAAAGGAACTTGAGGGGTGGATGTAGGCGGATTTGCCGAACCACCTAAAAATCTCGTGTTTGCTTCTCTAACTCTACTTTTTACTTTTAACACTTATTTACACTTGTTGCATATTTATATATTTGTGTTAAAGTAGTCTTTACTTTACAAACAAGTCTTTGGGGGTTAAAAGCGAAAAAGATTGGAATCTCAATTCACCCCCTCTTAGATTACCTTAATCCTAGGAATTATACCTTCCTTATAGAAAGGGGAAAGATCCTCTCAAGCTTGGCGAGAGAGCTCTTCGAGCTTCCTTGATATTATAGAAAACATTTTAACATTTATAAAAAAAAGTCCAAAACCAATTACATTGCACCTTAAACGAAAACAAGCACTAAATTGTTTTACAGAAACATCTAAAGATACACTAACTGGAAGGAGAGGAGACACACGCTCACTTGTAAAATCTAAAATAACTTGAAAACCTTATGAAATATTACTCATCACCCAAAGATTGTATAACAGGCCTAAACATAGCTCCTCCAATGATAATTCTTGGAAACCATTTCGCATTTTTAATTTCCGACAAACATAAAGATAACAAATTAACTATCTTAGGATTTTCAATTAAGTGTAATTTTTGTCTTGAGCTTATTTTCATCATCTTCAGTAGGGTTGCACAACTGGAAATCCGGTCCAGTTTTCGGACCGAATTTCGGTTGTGCTTATATGGAGGACCGGATCGAACCAGTTTCAAATTTTTTTTTTTCATTTTTTTCAATTTTTTTAGGTTAATTTCGAAGGGGAAGGACATATAAAGATGTAAAGTTTTAGTTTAGGTTCAAACTAAACTTTTTAAGTTTCTAATATGTATTAAAAAAATAATTTTTTATTTATATTAATAAATCCGATCCGAACCGGTTTGTCCAAAGGTATGGTCCGGTCCGCAGTCCGATTTCGTTCAGCCCTAATCTTCAGTAGGAAAATGGATAGAGGATTAAAATTAATTAATAAGTTGTAAAACTTGAAATTAAAAGTTCAGCAGATAAATTTTTACCCCTCAAAATTTCCGAACAATTATACAATAATCTTTCTCTCCTCATTAAATTATAAAATAATATTATAATATTTAATTACATCTTCTCTCTCTTCACTTTTCCCTAAAATATTTATACTTTTTAAGAAAACCTAATACCCAACATTTCCACAACCTTAAAATTTCCTAAAACAAACACCACCGTTGGTAATGGTTTCTACTTGCGGAAAAGAGTAATAAAATTACCAGGGGTGATAAACAAAAAAAAATCATAAATAAATTGACTTGCCCCAATTTAAAACAGGTCACCGGCAACAAAATTAAGCTATATTCTGCTCGTCTCCTGAACTTTTTCTGGGCGCTCGTCTCATGGGTTTTTTTTTTTTTTTTTTCTGTCCAGTTAATCGTATCAGTTCAGCCGAATAGCCATTACAGCATTACATCAGACTGAACAAGAAGGAAACAACGACCAACTTTGACCACAGAAAGACCCTCCTCTAAACACGAGACATCTCTGCTATTGAAGATAAACGGCTTAGGTTTTCTCTGGATTGACAGAAAGAACTTTTGCCTTGGCATCAAGTACCCCAGCTGACCACAAAGCAATACCTTCACCCACCAAAATAAAGTATACAAAAAAGTATTGGAAATGAATAGTTCGTCTCCAGCTCATTCTTCACTATCAACCACTGCAATTGTTGGAGGAAATAGCAGCAATGCTACTTTGTCCACAGAAGAGTTACATATCCCACCTGATCTTATTTCCATTCACGAACGCAAAGACGGAGCTTTGCTTGGTTAGTTACTTACCTTTTGTCTCTGTTTGTTTTGTTCTTTTTTTGTGACCATTTAATTTAATTTAATTAATATTCTTTATTGTCTAAGCGGCCTATTTGAATGACATCAACATTCTTGTTCATTTTCTTCGACTAATATGGCTTTCTGAATCTACATCATTCTTTGTTGACTTGTTGGGTAATTATTATCTTCTGAAAATATGTTAGGTTCAGAAATCTGAGTCCTTAAAATTTTTCATCGTCTTGGTGAGAAGAAAACCTAATGTGGCGAAGTTCGTCAATTGGAGCAATCTGGTTTTTTTTTTTTTGGCATTTTCATCTTGTGTTATTTTACTTATTGTTTGCCCAAGGGGTTATACTCCATAACCCCTTGGTTTCTGAGTTTTTATGAGTGCGTCTGGGGAGTCATACTCTGTGGTAGTGGGTACCGTACATGCCTAGGATTCTTCAGGTGCTCTGGTTCACGTATTATTGTGAAAAATCCTCAAATTTAGCTATCTGGGTACCATGCGTTCTTGTTGTCTATTTTAGTGCTGTCAGTTTCAGCTGTGAACTTTATTTCTTTTAGCCATCTGAGTCATTGTATTTCTGCCATCGTGGATTTATTTTCATTTTTATTTTTTGGTAAGATGCTTAGTTACAAACATATTGATCCTTTGTTCCCCCCAAGCTCTGGTTCATTTTATGGTTTTCATGAAATTCCATCATTCGATCTCTATGGGCTTTTCAATTCCTACATTTAATATATAGCTATAACTGCTCTCGATGTTAGCCATGGGGAGTGTGGAGGTTAAGGCTTACATTTGGCCATTATAATCCTTCTCTGTTTTGGTTTGCATCTATAATATTTTTGCCTGGGGCGGTAGTGCATTGGCCTCACTGCATCATACTAATATAAAATATTTCTAGCTATTTTTTTTTTCTGAGTTGCTATAACAATCTCTTGCTTTTCAGTCTTATCATTGACCTCTATTTGATTGCTAATTTTTTATTGTCTGATCTGTGTTTGTGGTGGTGGTGTCTTTGCATAATTTTGAGAAACTGGGCAAAATGTAGAATTGAGATGGGAATTGTTTCATTCCTGACAGTTGTACTATCACCTCAAGGCATTAAGTGAAATTTATTGCTGAGTCAGCCAAGGAAAAGAAGAGAGGACAAAGTTTAAACCTTTATTATATTGTTCTCTTGGTTTCCTAAATTGAAAATACTTTCCTCAGCTATGCCAAATAATTCTGGCTAGTGGATGAGCAAAGAATAAGAAAATAAAAACATATGAATTTGTTCATCAAGAGAAGGGGGAAAGTTGTTTATCGTATATTTTCTTAGGGGTTTCTTGACAATGGAAGCTAGGATAACTAAGCCACATAACTGCTTTCTCTTTTCTGTTTTCTAGACTTTACAGATCCTTTATTTATCTCACAAGGGCACTTAGATTTGTTTTGTTCAATTTGTAATGGGAGTTCATGGGACCGATTATGTCTAGTGGTGTTATCTGGGTTTTACTGCTCCTTAAGGTTCCAATCAAACTGTATTGGTTTCAAAAAATTTAACAGAATTCACAAGTCTTACTTCTCCTGAAATGAATCTCCGTTTATGTGGCTTAAAGCATATCTCTGGTTAAAATCTTCATGTGTTCTTCATTTACTCATGTTCTGGTTTCTGAGAAATGTGTAAACGGAGTTAAATCTTTAGATCTCTTGTGTCTTCATTTTTTTTGTCCTTGAAAAGACTAACAAAAAGATACCCCCAAGGGTTTGGTGTGGTGGTAAGGCTTCGGCTTGGGTTCTAACATGTCCCAAGTTCGAGCCCCAACATCCCCATTATCGCCCTTGACTTATCTGCTCCCTGGGTTGTGGGGTCGGTCCAGTGGGCCGGGGTTTGTACTTCAGGGTTGGGCCAAAAGGGTCCGGCTTTGGGGAATTTCCTCGTCATCAAAAAAAAAGAAAAGACTAACAAAAAGAGAACTGCAAAAAGACAAATAAGAGAAGACTCCACTTAACTGGACATAGCTATATTTTCCACTTGGAGGGGGCTAATTGTTTTGTGGGATTCTAAATAAGAATTTGTAAATAATTCTCGTCTCTCCTTCTCATGTCCTTATATTGTTCGAGACAGGAACTCTTTTCGTAATATGAGACTGGTTGCTTTCTGAATTGTAGTCCTAAAATCTGATCTGATGGCTGCACTTGATAAGGAGGTTAAATCCTTGGATGAAGATAACTGGAAATTTGAAGGACCTCGTTCCCGTATCCACCTTACAACCAGACAAGGTTATTTCTTCAACCCAACAGTTACCTCGTCCTTTTGTTATGTTCTATCCTTCATTCATTTGTTGTGCAGATTATAAGACATGAGTTTGTTGGATTTTCACTCTGGAGATCAAGCGAGTTTCCACCCGTTTTTTGTTATCTTCTAACGTTTTTTTCATTCCTGACATCTCGTTGTTAGACATCCAACCATATAGCTTCAATTCGGGACATTAGGGTCTCCAAAATGTCAAACCTAGTCGACATTAGCCACCTATATCTTCTAACGTTTTTTTCATTCCTGACATCTCTGTTTGCGTAACAAAATTTTAGTCATCTAAAATTTTATCATCATTATAAAACACTCTCTCTCCTCACTTTTTCATCAATTTTCATACACTTTTTCACCAACTTTTTCACTCTCTCCTCACTTTTTCATCAACCCCGATAGGCCGATACCTAAAATTTTAACAACCCTAAAATTTTACTTCTCAAACACAGCCAATAAAATAACACAAGTCATTCCACATATAAACTTTCACCATAAAGGAATGCATTTTTTGTATCCTAATGATACAAAAGCCAATTAAAGTCACTAGAAAGAAAAACTAACCCTCAAAGGGAGGAGATCTTGGTAATGGGAAAATGATCTGGGTATAATCAGTATACCATTATTTTGTGTATAGTTTAATCAACCAACGGTGTCGGTACACGTTCGAATCTAGTGCATAAATTTCTATCTGCATGGCTTCCACCATCCGTAATCGGTGTCTCAGGACTTGAAATAATAGAAAGCTTAGAGTTAAAACATGTAAAGGAGGCAACTAGTGAGAAGAAAGTGTGTTTCTTTTCCGAAAGCAATAAGCAACAATCCAGATTAATAAGTGGGACCAGATTTTAAGACAAGGAGGAACATGAGCGATGAATAGGAGAAAGTGACCCCAAACAATGGGATTAAAATGTAATGTATGTGTAGGAGGCAGTGCCAAAGGATGCAGAAGAGGAGATGAAGTAAGGTTAGGCAGTGATAGTAAAGTTATCGAAAGAAGTGGAATGATTTATGAACGTCAAAGAGCACAAGCAGTAGGAGAGCAACTTTCTGAGAAAACTATGGCATAGAGTGCAAGCACATGACAGCAGCCTTATGAAGTACTTACCTAAGAATGGTATCATAGTCACGATCCTGGTTATGGGCATAGCAGTAACTGAGGAAAATGTATCTAATCAAGCTTATTGAAACTGGGATTAAGGTGGTGATTATACCGAGCACACCAGAAATCCTCAAAGGTATGGGAATATAGAACAGTTAGTAAACAACGCATTGTAGATATGTCCCATCTACAAAGCGGAGAACCTCTGCTTAGATACATAGCAAACTACTATGAGCCGTATCACTGCAGAAAAGCTTGAGAACATGTTCATGAAACAAGAGAGCTCAAGCCACGTCCAAAATGTCAATTCTTGTGCTCTGACACACTGCTGTGTTGCATGTTGACATAAGAAGTTTGATTGACAATACGCTTTGTTAGATAAATAGGTAGCAAAAGGAATAGATTCAGATTTTTTGCTGTTAGAAGTTTGACGCAACGCCTTTGTTAGATAAATGAGTAGCAAAAGGAGTAGGTTCATACTTTTTGCCATTTTCAGAACTAGACTTTCTGATTGAGTTCTAATTTTGCTGTAGAACCTTTGGGATGGTTGGTGATATCCATTTTCATGGTAAATTTCATTTCAGGTGGCTTTTTCCACAAGCGGACAGAAATTTCAAAGAGTATGAATTTGGCTCCTCCAAAATGATTCAGAATCCTACAGAAGCATATTAAGAGGCCGTGCTTCTTTAAGCTTCATCAAATTAATTAAGGCTGTTCAAGTGGGGAAATCCATCTTTGGTTGCATATATAACAGGATGGGCTTAAAGTTTGCGACGTCCCTGTATCTTTTACTTTTTCATAGAGAATTGTTGGAACATTCTCCCTCGTCTGTTTTCATGGAATTTGACAACTGAGCCATCATGTGTCAATTGTCATTGAATATTCTTAATTTTTCTAGTTGAAGTAAATAGTTATAACAACAACAGTAGTCTTAATCTTTCAAATTTAGGCTAATGGTCGTGTCTTCCAGCATTGCGCACAATGGAAACTTCCTCAGAGAAACTTTGTACAAATGCTCGGCCAATTAAGTTCCGTAGTTCTTAATGTCAGGAGAAAATCTGTTATTTGACACCGTATCTTTACCGTTCAGATCAATTAAAGAAGCTATATAGCCTACGTTTAATAATAAAAATGTTATATAACATGATTTTAATAATCAAATGATTAAATATACTTTGCACTCTCTAGCTATGGGAGCCTTGACAATTTGCATCTTAATATATTATTTGTCACATTGCATCCACTAACTATTGATTTGCGTATGCTTTGCGTTCTCCCTTAAAATTTTCGGTTAATTTAGATAGAAAATAATTTTTTTACATGCGAAATAACAATTTTGTCTCCATAATTTGTTTTGTTAGTACCCCCAAGGATGATAGCTCAGTGGTCAGGAGGGACATCCTCATTGAGGCTCGACGTACCAAATTCAAGTCAAAAAGGGTGTGGGATAGATTTTCCTGCTGCTGGGCGAGCTCTTGACTTATCTGCTCCCTGGGTTGTGGGGTCGGTCCAGTGGGTCGTGGTTTGTACTTCAGGGTTGGGCCAAACGGGTCCGGCTTTGGGAGATTTTCGCGTTATAAAAAAAATTTGTTTTGTTAGTGTCCATTTTATGAGGGTAAAATTGTAACTTCAAATACCAAAAAATAAATTTTCCCTGCAAATTAACAAAATTTTTTAACAAATGGTGCAAAATGTCCAGAACCCTTAAATTAGAGGGTGCAAAGTGTATTTATTCCATAATCAAATTATAACACAATATAAAAGTGTAAGTTTATTAATAGTTTGAGGTATGAGTGTTATTTGTGTGGTAATTCAAGAGTATAAAGTGTAGTTTTTTTTCATTGTAGTATTTTATCTTTACAATATAATAGTTTTCATGTGTTTTACTATGGATATACTGCATTGTATCAATTAAATAATTTTTTAGAGATAAATACATTTTTCACCTTCCAACTATCAGAGTTTTTAACACTTTGCACTCCAGTTTATTAATTTCGTCACATTGCACATATCAACTTTTGATTTTAGATACGTAGCACATTTGTTAAAAAATTTCGTCAATTTGAACCAAAATTTATTTATTTATTGTGCAAAATGATAATTTTAACCCCATAATTTTTTTAGAGGGGCCATTTTATAAGGCAAAACACTTTTAGGTGTCGAAAAAAATAATTTTCATCAAAATTGATGGACCAAAATTTATTTATTAATATGCGAAATGATACTTTTATCCCTATAATGTTTTTGAGAATGACTATTTTATAAGGTAAAATTATACTTTCAAGTGTCAAAAAAATAATTTCCTTCAAAATTGAGGAACGAATGGTGCAAAGTATCTGAAACCAATATAGTTGGTGGGTACAATGTAATAAAAATAATAGTTGAGGGTGTAAAGTGTGAAGATTTCATAGTTAGTAAGTGTAAAATATATTTTATCTTTTCTTTTATTTACCATATAGTTAAGTATTTTAGGTGGCATATTTTTGATGTTATAAAGTCCACAACATTTGTTATGAAAACAGCTGTTGAAAGTTAAGTAACCACATAAATGGAAGAATAAGCATCGAAAGTCGGGGGCAACAATTTGTAAATAATATTGATCCGAAATTTTTGAATTTCATCGAGCATAAAATAAACCATGCTAAAGTTAAAATTCGATTCTTAATTTTAGTAACAAAACTGAACAAAGCCTTATCCTATCTTCTTAATTATCCGTCAATGTAATATATATATATATATATTGGAAAATCTTCTCTACAGCCAAATCCATTAAGTAAAATCTGATCAATAACTTCTATTTTTTTCCACTAAAATTACATATTTGGTAATGTCACCATAACACCATACACAACGTCAGTGTCCAAAATTTAGCATATCATGATATCATCTCCCTCCCCCAACCAAGAAAAAAAAAGGTTTTATGCACTTTTCGCTCCCAACAATTGAGATCCCGACACTTTGCATTCCCAATTTCCAACCAAATTGGCTGTTAGAGGTGCAAAGTATAAATTGTGGGTAGTTGCGAAATGTAACGAATTTGATAATCTGGAGTGCAAAGTGTCAGGGACGAAAAATATATAATTAAAAAAAACTCTATAGCTTGACTAACAAAAAGAAAAAGTAAGATTATTAACTAGAAAGAGTTATCAGAAACCCAAAGCTAAAAGAAATTCGCGTGATGTAGAAAAGGCAATCCCAGGGTTTACCCTCCCATAATTCATTTGAACGGCAACAACAATTTATTCACGAAGGGATGGTCAAGAAGCTCAGCAACTGACCCTCTCTTTCTCCAGTCCTTCTCTAGACACCTCTGAACAAAGCTTCTAAACTCCAGAGAGGCTGTCTCCGGCATCTCTGGCCTCTCCCCAAAGCAAATTGCACACATCAGTGATGCCCAGTCCGGTTGTTGTTCGGGAGCAATCAACGGAAAATGACCAACATGGCACTCCAACACCACCACCCCAAGAGACCACACATCCCCGGCAAACCTGTCTGCATCATCACCTCCCCAGCTCTCCGAATCGAATCTTTCAGGACTCATGTATGCGCAGGTGCCCATGCTTGAGTCGTCTGCATCAAACATCCCGGTCACAACATGGCTGACCCCAAAGTCTGCGATCTTTACCTCTCCTTTCTCATTGATAAGTAGATTGGATGGTTTTATGTCCCTGTGCACTATCTGGATGCCATGCAGATACTTGAGTCCTTCCAGGACTCGCCTGGCCACTCCGGAGATTAACTGCTCAGGTAATCTCCGGCATACACGCAGCAGCTCGTGCAGTGAACCTCCTTCCATGTACTCCATGACAAAGCAAAGATCACCTGATCCGCTTTCCCCATCTCTAAAACCATTATCGAAAACTGCATGACACCTTATGATATATTGTGAATCAACTCGCTTCAGGATCTCGGCCTCGCGTGCAGCCTGTTGGCGAATTCTGAGAGCATTTTGATTGAACCGGAGCACCTTTAACGCGTAAATTGCCTTGGTTTTTTTGTGAAGGACTTTATAGACTGTGGCACTGCTTCCATGCGCAAGAAAAGCCATTTTCTCAAGGTCAGAGAGGTTTTCAGTGCTTCGAGAGACAGGATTAGGGGGTGGCAACAACGCTGGCAACTGGGTCTTGAATCGGAACCCAGCTTCTGGATTTGGTGGGGGAAGTGATAGCCTTAATGAATGTCGGAGCCTTCGCTCTCTCACCAATGTCATTTACTCTCTTTAGCAACCTCTGATTCTTCTCTCTCTCTCTTATATTTCTCCACTTCGAAGTATAGAGAAGGCCTAAGAAATCTATCTGACCAGAATTAATACACAGGATTGGAGAGTCCAAGGAAAGGATGAGTAGATGAGAGAGCTAACAAGTGGCTGATCCTCCCCCCAATTTTCAGGGCAGGTGAGGTTTTTGTGGTTCCCTCAGGGCCTATCTATGGCTGAGAATATAGGTTAGTTTCAAGGTAAATCTTTTTATATTACCACGTGTATTTGTAACTTCTACATTACATTTTTTCCGATGTTTGCCCGAAAGCCCTTTTTTTATTGAACATTCCTCAGTGACGAACTCATGAATTGCAATTGGATTCCACAGGGGAGTCATATCCGTAAGCAGATTATAAGGATCAGAAGCCGAAATGGAAGGCGAAGCCATGAAACAGCCGCTTTTCCTTGAACTAACAGAAGCATGTAGAAAGCATGGATTGCTAGGCTTAAGGGGTTGGGCGTGCGCGTAGGAGAATAAGAACTCGCAGCTTGCCCTGTTTGTTTGGAAACTGTTAAGAGTGAGGAAACTTCATGGTTAAACACGCAAACACTTGGCTATTCTCTGCACATCTTTTTTCTTTTTACCTCCTCCGTGGTGAGCGTATGTTTCTGACAACTTGAATGTTCCTCAGGGGCAATGTACAGAGCAGACTACCATAGCGAGTTACCAATGGGCATGAGCTTACCAGGACGGGGAGGCCCTGTATCAGCTTATGGCTACCGTTAGGTACGATTATCTTGCCATTGGATGATCTGTTAAGAGAGATTCAATTCTTGTTACAAGTATAAAAGCTCCAATATCTGTCGACTACTCCAACATTCTGGCAAAAACCACATCGACATCTGATCTAACTTCGAACAAATAGCATTCTGCCCTCAAAAATTTGTCTGGCTTATTTCAAGTCTTGTTCTCTTTTCATTTTTTTCCCTAGGAAGATTCCTATTCTATACATCATTTGGGAAGATGTCTACAACCTCCTACTTTCCACCATAGATCTCTGATGAAGTATCATTTGACTTCGATCACTTTTGAGGAGTCCATGGATTTTGCTTGGGCTGCTTATGATTTGCCCCACTTAGGTCCCTATTATCTTTAACAAAAACAGGGCTACTACATGCCCTTCCTTTATGACACCAATGTTTCCAGAACTGCCCCTCCACTGTTTAAGTCCTATGCAAAATAAGCAGGCTAAGATTCATGAGACATTTCAAATGCACTCGAGCTTGCAGCGGATCTGGACTAGTGAAACATGCCTACCATCAATTGAGCCTCCAGTAGTGCGTGTCAAACAGCAAGTCAAACTTCAAAAGCATCATATATTTACTAAGAAAGGCTTCGGGTGACTACAAACCAAAATGTGTATCTAACAGAAGGGGAATGTTGTCTGCTCAAATATTTAAAAGGGGATTTGATGGCTTAAATTCTAGAATGAAGCACCCACTTCAGGTCATGCCTTTGAAGAGAGGCCGTGTCTACCTAGAGCAGGACATCAAACTCTACAATGCTAAAGAAAACCAACAGGTATATAGCCTCTCGCACCACTTTGCCTGTGCTATCACTCAACTCAGAACCAATACAAGGTTGAGGAAATACAAATTAAAAATAAACAGAAATAAGATTATGGTCCCCATATGTGCAAAAAAAGCTAGGGTGGACAGATACAGGAGGCATTAGCTGCTCTTCCAATGAACAAAAAACAAGAGGATCATATGATTGTATAGATTGTTCATATTGCCACAGATGACGAGTGAAACTAATGTACATTTAGTATGTATTATCAAACCTCTTTGATATCTGATGTGAGAAGGCCCATCTGTTCCGTAAGCTTGTCCACATGCTGAACTTCTCCCCACCCGTTCTCCATTGGCTGCACCTCATTTCCCATAGACGTGCCATCTGCAGAATTTGATTCAATATCTTCGGGCACTGGACTTTGCACAAGGTTATCCCAGAAGTTAGAATCTTCTAGTAAGGCATCAAGATCTGGATCTGGGGACATGTTATCTATTTCAAAGGGAATTGCCCCATTAACATCAAACGAAGTGGGATCTATAAATGCACCATTGCCTGTTCCAGGTCCCATGTAATTTTCAGGAGGGATGTTAGCAATACTTCCAGGCATCATTTCAGGTATTTGAGAAAGCTCCGGCATCATTAAATCTCCCTGAGAAATAGAAATGGAAGATGCATCTTGTGCTCCAACCAGCACACCAATGTCAGGGAATGGAGTTGTTGTAATTTTATCAGATGTTGCAGCATGAGGGGAAGATTGAATTTCAGAAATTGCCGCTGAGGGCCTATGCCCTGCTATGCCGGAAGCTGCCAGAAGATAAGATGCCTGTCCCAAAGAAGGTGGGACCTCTTGCAGAGTCACTCCTGACAAATGGCTTGTAGAGCTCCCACTGTCCATTGCACTGGAAGATGATGGACCATCAGCAATCAGGAAACTATCTTTGTTGTTGAATGATTCCAGCCTGGAGGAAGAATCTATTTTCACAATCTGTCTGAGCATTGCCTTTGTTGCCTCATTTATCGGTGGCTGATACTTCACAATCTGTCCATCAGAAGCACTGGAATGTTCGTCCTCAGAAATACCTTCTTGCTTAAGCCTCCGTTTTTTGCTGCCTTCAGTAATGCGCTTGTTGCTCTCGTTTTGTTGCTGCACAAACTGAGCCAAGAATCCAGGACTCTGCACAGCCTTTGCCAGGAATGACATCATCTGTTGCTGCCTCTGCTCCATACCCTGAAGACGCTGCACCATGGCTTGCAGTTGAGTATCAGTAGTCTGTTGCTGCTGCCTCAACCTGACAAGTTCCTGCATGAGCACATTCTTGTCCCTTTTAAGCCTTTCAACTTCTTCCTCAAGGCCAAACTTCCCAACCTCTACACAAGCCCCAGCTGATGAACTCTGACTATGTGATTGCTGTGGCTGTTGATTACCCTGTCCATGGGCAGGTTTTCGCCGATTAATACTCCTAAGCAGGTGTTTTTGGCCCCTCAAGAAGCCCTCATTTGCAAATTCCCAGCGGTCTGGATCAACCTTCCTGAATCCCTGAGAACGATGACAAAGTTGGGCAATCCCATACAACAAAAACATTGGAAATAGAGAAAAACAGGACAAGAAAAATAATGGAAAAGTTAATGGATAGACAACACGAACAAACCAAAAAAAAACACATGTTTTACTGCTAAAGTGAATCATCAGAATAAAAACAAAAGACGTGTGTATTGATGATAATAATGGTGAACAAGCATGTAGCCTTTTACTACATAGTTAAAATGTTTTAAGGTCACCAATTGTCTGGGCTAGTGGAACTACCGGATACAAAAAATAAAAAAAGACGAATAAACTTTGAAGGAAAAACACACCCGTAACTCATCCAAGACTCCTGAAATCAATGTTTCAAAATTTGACTCCTGTTAATCGGGCACTTATTCTGCAGCAACCCTCCTTGAAGATCAAGTTCCCTCAAAACATACTGCACAACATGGCTAATTAAACTCTTCACTTCCTCCAAGCCTCAAGTAGACATTTCCCATTATAGCCCAGGCAGCCGCAATAAATAGTCCCAAGCATTACATTTGAAAAGTCACAAGTTGTCACATCACTGCGGTACATAAATTTGCTTCTCCCTCGTAGATTAGCTATGACATATCACCTTGGGATCAATAACAAAGCTAAGACACAGATAAAAGACACAGAACTCAGAGAGGGGAAAAGAAAAAAGAGACTTCTTTCTCGAGATATTTTCATTCCTTTCCTATATCAAAAAACGGCAGTGTCCAACCTATTTCAGGGTACCTTCTTGGTATATCAAGGACACCACCACCACATAGTACAGGATGCATCTAAGAATCTGCTGGTTGGACTACAAAGTGCAGCAAGGCAACCTCATTAAATCAGCTCAGAAACATAAAATGTACAAGGCAGGGCTGGGAATTCAAGCCATATATGGTCAGACAACTATTATAGTCAATCAACCAGAAACCCCGTCTTTCCCCAATCTATACATTCTTGTTCCCATCTTACAAATAAGTTTGGCAATACATTTAGCTACACAACTTACCTTCTTTCCATAGTGAAACTACAAAACATACAGAGATGGTTTAAGGTTGTGTTTGAGTGTTAAAATTTTAGGGTATTAGAATTGGTGAAAAAGTGAAGAGAGAGAAGATTTGAATGATTTTTTTATATTTATTATAGTGAAAAGTAATAATTTGATGGGGGAGAGAGAGATTATACTGTAATTATTTTACGAGGTTAAAATTTTGGAAGGTCCAAAATTTTGAGAGACAAACGCACCCTAAGTATAAAAGCATTATTCCAACGTAACCCATAAGTTGGACTTGTTCTTAAATCGCTTCCAAAAAGTCCGGGAATTCAAGGAGGACAAATAGATAGTGTTAAGGAGTACACAGAACTGAAGCTTACAAAATAAGCTCTAACCACTGATCACCTAAACAAGTAGAATCATCCAGTCAGCAGCTGTCCAAGTTACTAAGCCTAACTAAAAGAGGACTACCTACATTTACCCTAACGCAAAAAGAACCAATGATAGACATCGGCAAGGTCTCCAGCTCCTGGCTTTTCATTTGCAACTTGAACAATAACCAGCAGTCAAAGAACTCAAGATTATCACCATGAAGATCATGACAAGAAACAGGGGAGGGATGCCAAATTACAGAGCCTTGAAATCAAAAGTGATGCGGGAAAGCAACAACATGGTAAATTAGATAAAAAGTACAGAGAAGATTCTGGCTGAAAGGTTATCTACGGTTCATGGCTAAGATAGGTTGCAAAAAATAGAATCTTTGAGACTTTAAAGAAGTATTCCGAACACTGCAAGGAAGAGTCCTAATACATCCACATAACTCATTCAAAAAAGTGCCTCCATTGCAACATCACATTAGAAATAATAAAAAACATGAAAATGTAGCGAAGTGCAATTCTGTGGGACAGTATACTGTGATGCTTCAACAAGAAAGCATCTACGCCACAAAGGCAGTGTCTAATCATGTAGAATGTGCGAAACCCAACCCAGCAATTCGATTCTGATTTTGCGAGCAGGCTAGAATCGAGGGAAAATGACCACAAAGGAAGGAATAAAATAGTTGCAGTTGTTGTCATAGTCAAATAGGTTGAAATTTTGAGGAAAAAACTTCGAACTGGGGGAGCAGTCCATAAGCACATCATAATCCTTTGTAAGATATTGACTAACAAACATCATATGTACACAAGTGTAGGTTTTGGATACTCTAGTTCAAGTTGAAATACATTCGCAATTGCATTCCACATAGTGAAGTGCTTGAATCCAATTCTATACACTGACAGCAAGAAACATATACATTATTTGCCCAACAAACACTGTCCAAATCACTTTGGGATCCTATTATGCAGAATGAATTTCCATTAAATGGAAATCGAGCCTAACATTTAATCCCGCATGAACCAACTTCGCCAGTAGCTCTGTTGGGTTCCCTTAAGTAAGCCACTCAGCATGGATCACTGGTTCATTCTTCACGAACACACAGTCACAAGAACCAACTTCGTCTATGGCTCTGATCTGTTTCCCTGACCAAACCACTTCCCATGCGTCACCGGTCCATTCTTCACAGCAACGCAGTCAAAGCCCTAGGCACCTCCCACTGCTTGGGGATATACAGTATGATGCCCTTCCCCATTTTATACTTTCATGTACTTCAGCTGGGCATCCTGGTCGACCCTCATAGAGCTTTCTGTGCGCACTGTCCCTCATGTGGTTGCAGTATCGCACAAAGGAATGTATGTTACATCAATTACATGAACAACAATCCTCTGTGATCATTTTACTGTCCTTGACTTATAAACCTTCAAAAAGGTGCATACATTTTCATGATATTAACATCTTTAGATTCTAGTTTACTAACTTTCTCTATCCATTCTCTTAACTCCATTGATTTAGATATGGTTGTTAACAGGTCACCAATTTAGCCACCTACAGCTTAAATCAATAACATTCTATTAACATGTACAAAATATGGTTTTCTTCTATACTCACTTCCCAATAAGCCCAATTTCTCTTACCCCTATCTTACATCTAAAGTGGAAACTCAACTGGATGCTACTACATGCCGGGGAACCAAGGATTACAGCCAATTTGGATGAAAAGCAACTACGTTTCTTTTCTAAACCAAAAGATCCGTACATACACCCTTATAATTCACCCCTATGCCCTGAAGATAGGCTTTGAGGAACACATGCAATTTCTTCTTCTTCTTTTTTTTTAAGCAAACAACCAACTACTCAGAAACCAACCTGCCAGAAGCGGTGGCAGTCATCGTACCATGCAACTTCATTCACCAGACACCTGCACTATTTGTTGGCAATCATACCAGTTTATACCCCTCAACAAAACCATTGAACACATGCATCATTGAAAGATAGACAACAGAGTTTTCACATCCTATCCGAGAAATCTCTCCAAAACTCTTTCAAATGCCGTGGGAGGTATATCCACACCCTCTATAAAAAGTTAATATGTTTGTTCTTGCTTTCATTTATCCCTGGTCTACACCTGTACCAACAAGATCCCACAACAGAAAATGAAATCATTGTTAACCTTGCGATCACATCATGATCAACCTGAGACTTGCTTCCTTTCCTTTTCTTTCCCTCTTGCTCCATTTCATGGCTGATATAATACATGAAGACGAGATATCAAAAATCCAAACCTTCAAAAAGTTTCAGCGTTTTGGAGACAAATGAGAAAAAAAGGGATCAAATTGCTCAAAATCCATCCTACTTAATTGAACAAGTTCCTAGGTTTCCAAACATGGAAAGCCACACAAGAAACAAGACTATAATTTATTCACATCTCCTCGTTTTCCTTTATGCAGACAAATTCTCGGCAACCAAATGGGGGGCCAGACAAGGTGCCCTGCGTCCTAGCCTAAACCATCACCCAAACTTCCTCCAATATCAGATTTAATCATTTCCTAGTTCTTTTACCAAGGTTAATCTATTGGAGGCAGATCGCTAGCTTTTCAAGTGCATTAACACCCCGAAACGAGGAAATACACAATTCAAAACAAGACACCTTTTCCATCCTCTAACTCTTGTAGCGAGCAACTAAACAAGGGTTTCTATCATAAACTCAATTGACTTTATTTCTAAAGAAATATCTATTCAACAACTACAAGTAATTCTTAATTCTACTAATATACTCACGACCATCATCATCACCAACAGTCAACTTAATCATTTAACCAACAAGAAACCAAAATTTCGAAACAAAGCACCCACACAACACAAACAAAGCAATTGAAAAAGGTCAAAAAAAAACCAACAAGACACTGAGGACAGCGACGGATATGTATAGGAGAAGGCGTATACGTAGGTGTTGAGCTGCCTGACAAAACTGGAGAAGTTGTTGTGCTTGAAGTACTTGGGCAGGAGGTCCCTGGCGAACTCTGGCGGGTTCCACACCACGAAGCTGTTATTCGTGGCGCTCCATGACACTATCGCGTTCGACGCCGGGTCGTCCACCATGTCATACGTCTTGCTCAAGAACGGCGGCGGCGCGTTTGCGCTAGGCATGGACGCCGTTGCCGGCTGCGCGCTCCCGCTGCCGCTAGAGCCAGATGCCTCCCCTTCGTTATTAGCACCCTCCATATTTTTATCCTTGAAAGAAGAAAAGGAAGAAACTGGAATCAGAAAATTTTGCTTTAGAGGTTTGGGAAGGTCACATTGTACAAGATCAATTGAATTTGCGGGGCAAACTAAAAACCCTAAATTGCAGAGACAGAGAGAGTAAGAGATGCATATTGGGGGGTGGTCATAACGGTGGAAATGGGCACGAACCGTATGGCACCGTTTGGGGTGACGTTGTGAATTTACCGATTCAGTCCTGCGATTTTATTTTTTGTCAAGGTTATATACTCCTAGTCTCCTAATTTATACTTCGTTTTTTCTAACAACCCAGCTTTTTTTTTTTTGGTTAATTACATTTTTTCTCTACAAACTTACACATCAATTTCAAAAAATTTTATAAACTCGAACTCGTTCCGACCCACCAACACAATCTATGCGCCACGTTTCAATTCGGTATTGGCCCCTATTTTGATGTTAACTCGCACGTATTCCATCACACGTGATACCCATCCCATGCAAAAATATGAAACTGCCCTAATTCAAACGATAAACGTCAGGAATGAGGCTGACTTGGTCAACAGAAGTTGAACACCTCTCTCTCTCTCTCTCTGACCATGGTCTTGTATTTCAATCTCTTCTTTTTCGTCGCCATACTCCAGTCCTTGGCTTTAATGTTGTTTTTGGTTTTCCCAAACCCAAGTCACTGAAGATTGGTATGTTCGAGAGGGAATGGGTAAGACGCCTTTCATATTGATCTTCTTCTTCGACATACATATAGAAGCTCTATCTCTATCTCTCTCTCTCTCTCTCTCTCTCTCTCTCTCTCTCTCTCTCTCTCTCCTTTCTGGGTTTAGATAAACTATAGGACACTGAAATACAGAGACAAAGCCACCAGTAAGTTTGAGGCATAATAGCATTCCATGCTCTTCACTTTGGAGGAGTTTCTTTGTTCAGGTGCCTAGACATAACAATATTAGTCTATATTGTTATGTCTAGGCACCTAAGAGTGAAAATTATCTCTCTCTTCATTTTTTCACAAAATTCAATACCCTAAAATTTTAACACTCAAACACAACTTAAGACTACCATGAGATTTTATAGCTATATTTAACACCATAGGACAATTGCACATATAACATGTAGAGAAACACCTTTATTTAATAAATCATTGAACATGTAATTGGTGAATATAGTACAGGTTGATACTCGAAAGTTTATCTGTTTATCTATCTTCCTCTCTGGCTTTTTCTGGTTTTCTTTACCCTAACCCTAATCATGTGTCCCATCTTCCTCTCCTTTTTTCCCGCTTTTCAGGCTCTCCGTCCTCCTCCTCCTGGAGGGCTGTTGTAGCTTTGTGTGTGCCTCTGTCCTTTATCTCTATTTTTGGTTCCTGGGATTAGGTTTCTGGTCCTGTTTCTGCTACCTTTTTTTGGTTCTCTTTGTCCTTTTTCTATTCTCTCTATGCCCTGAGTTTTTCCTTTCCTTTTTCTTGGTGACGACTAACGTTTAGTTCGTCTTTTTGTTATTCTCCTGTGTCTTCTTGTTGGATTATGTATTATTAGATATGTCTAACAATATGGACGAGATGGATATCATTATTTGTAAAACAGAAGCACTGTCATGGGAATCTCTTCCAACATGCCTCTCTCTAGACTTCGATCTGGCACAGCACGCCTCGAGCAAAGTTTTCATTGGCAAGATCTTCAGCCTCAAGATTGAAGCTATTATGGGGACCATCCTAGCCATTTGGAAATTTGCAGTGGACCTCAAGATTGAAGCTATGGAAGACTCCACCTATATTTGCAATCAGGACAAGGATAGGGTCATTCAGTTGTCACTATAGAATTTTAAAGGACATTTGCTGGTTTTACAACATTGGTCATCGGGAATGACCCTAACCGAGGTGGACCTCTTCGGGGCCACTTTCTGGATTCAGCTTCATGGTCTTCCTATGGCCGGGATGAACATGCAAAATATATGTGATGTTGGGGCTTCGATTGGCACACTGGTGGATATGGAAGCTTTCTTTGGCATCATTTATTGTATACAATTTTTCCATATAAAGGTTAGTTTGAATGCTTGCCTTCCTGTTAAGCAGGGTTTCTCTCTTCCTCGACCACATTTACCTCCTACTTTTATTCAGTTTCGCTATTAAAAGCTTGCCGACTTTTGCTATTAATGTGGACGCCTGGGCCACTCAGTCAATATGGGCTTGTTTGGTTGTAGGTTCAGGTCCTGGTTCTGGGGTTCAAACCAGGAGTTAAACCCAATAACCAGAGCCAATGTTTGGCTTTAGTCCAAGTCCTAACAACAGAGACTCACGTGTCACGTTATAATTGCGTAGCCTTCTCAAAAAGACTTTCCAACATCTACATGCTACAAGACAAAATATGTTTTCATCAAAATCTGCTCTCTAACATAATACGGACATAGCCTGCAATACGTATGTGTTGGGTAATTCTTCAACTCGAAGCACGCAACCTTTATCTCTCTCTCCTTCTTCCCTTCTCACTGTCGTGTACCACTTCCAGAGACGTTTCGCTCGACAGGAGCGGACCTTCTCGCACGAGTGAAAGGAGTACCTACTATCATGTTGATACTCAGTTTCCATTCGTTAGACGCGCTTTCTTCCACTTCTCCCGAGCACAAAAGAAAATGCTACTCTTGAGTTCTCCAAGCGCATGACGCAAATGGAGTTGCGCTCATCCCACAGATACCATCTTGCACGAGTGCACATTGAGGAAAGTAATGTTTTCTTTTTTATCATCTGCCAAAGGCTTTGGGGGGGTTTACTGAAGAAAACGGAAAACAAATCCTAACCCTCCCGCTGTAAAGGGTTTCTCTCATATCCATTTATGGGTTAGAAATCCCGATAGAAACCTATCTTTTACATGGTAGTTGAGTTTTTTTTCTTTGGTTTATGTCCCTCTTGTTCCTTATAACATAACATAGATCTGCTTTTTTCTGAAGGCTAATTACTCTGATCCCGCAACACATTCAGTGGGAGTCTGTAGTAATTATCTGTTTCGTGCTACTGTGGGAATTTGCAGTCGAATCATGGCTCTAAATTATTTTTGCAGGGTTTCAAATCAAGAGGCATCAAACTATGCGGGGCATTGGTTGCAACTGGATTAATAGCCGCTTCAGCTCTAAATGTGGAGCTGATAATCAAAAGAAGAAGTATAGAATGGTGACTCTGTGATTGTCGTTCCATACTTGACCCACCTCTTTCCAGTCATGAACATTTTGGTAAGCCCCCAGAACCATTCAGTCCTATATATCTCCATAGCTAGCCTTAAAGAAACTCCTGACCCTGCCATATATATAGTTAGTTAGCCGAGGATCGATAATGTCCAGGACAATACGTGCAAGCATCATTAATTAATTTTTAAAATGATATTAAAATTATAGGATTCTAGCATTCTGCATGCCATCCTCAACACCCATCTCGTTAGAGGTACTGGAGAAAAGTTGTGGGAGTTGGCCGAGAAAACCTACAAGGCATTTTCAAACTCTAAGAACTGCAACAAGCATTTCTCCGACATGGCAGACCTGAACTTCCTCATTTGCAAGGCCATTGAAAACCCAGGGTTGACAACATCATTCTCCTTGAGAACATCAATCATGTCAGTTTTCAAGGACCCCGTGAAAGAACAATCTGCCAATGACATGCAGAAAGAGGTTGGACTGGAGGACTACATGGGGTGCGCTTCGGTTCACGGTATTGGCCCGTCCATCGCGATCTTCGACACAATAAAGGATGGGCGTTTGGACTGTGTTTTGCATGTATATGTACAGAACAGTGAACTACAGCACTAGGGTGCGGATTATAGAGTTGTCTGCAAAGTTCTTAAAAGATATTGATTTAGTAGGGATCCTTTTTTCCCACAATTGGGTGAAATGAGTTATATTTCAATCATCTGACTTTGTAGCTCTGCCAAGCCTATTGTTTTGCGAAAGACCGTCAAAACAACAATGCATTTACCAAAATGAGACGAGACAAAATGAAGCTAACGGACCGTCGGTCCGATGGGCATCTCTATAATCACTTTGGACCCAATCCTTTTTCGAACTAATTACCTTCGTCATATTAGCTGCGACACCCAGAAGTTCTTTCTAGTTTCACTTGGTGAGGTTATTCGCTTGGCGCAGAGGGAGAGGTGAAAGAGAGTGCTCTAACCATAGCCATAAAACCATGGTTTGCGCTTCACCAACCACAGTTTGATATTTTAATCATCATTTGGTGATTTTCAGATGGTCGTCCGAAGTCCACAATTGTCTCAATGGAGGACCATAATTTTACGATTAGAGCACTAAAGAGTACTGAATTGTGATGTAGGAGTTCCCATAAATCCCATCGTGCGATGTTGCTCAATGTCGGAGCAACTTAGGGACGCAGTTATGGTGCCATGTTCATCACCAGATCTTCAATCAATCTCTCCCCACAAGCAAATGAAAACCCAAAGAAAAAGCGCTCGCGCTTTCAGTTCAAAAGCCACGAAAAATCATGTTCCCGCAAACACCCAATATGGTGACAGTCTCTTGCACCACCAGCTTCCTCCTCCACTTTTTCTCTCATCTTTCTATCCCCTTCAGCCTCCTTAATCTTCAATCACCCTTCTCGACAACATCTACCCAAGGATGTTTCTCGGGTTTTAGGTAAGAGTCGTGGCGCGCACGGTTGATATTGAAAAGTTAGAAGAGTTTTCTGGTACTGTGTTTAGTCTTGCTCCACCTCCAAGTACCTTGTCGCTGCCAAAGTTTTATATTAGACCGAAACTCTATTGCAACGCTGAGGCTGCTGCCCGGATTGACGCCGGAGCGACAGATAATCTTCGAAGGTTGTTACACCTTCGGTGAAATAGTTGTCCTTTCGTGAGTCGCTCCCTATTAAAATTTAAAAGCTAAGAAAAAAAAGACCAGAGCTTTTCTAACAAGTTAGGTTGTATCTATGTACGGGGCCAAAATAGCCCTCTGCAGGCTCATCTGGACCCTTCAACGCTAGGAAATCTACATCTATCATTAGATGCAGATCTTACCAGTCAAAGAGATTTGGCTGTTCCATCAGCTTTTGGAGAAGTTGGTAACCGACATCACTCATTTCCTCCCACCTCACTGGCAGCTAGCCTAAGGACTACTCGCCAGCAACACTTTTCTTCATACTCGGCAACTCAACACGCAATTGAGATTTTGACTGAACCTTTGGGGCAGCCTCTTATATGGGTCTAATTTCAAATTTGGTTCATTCCCCTCACTTGCTAAATGCAGATACCTCTCTTTCTAACATGCCTCCAAAAATAGGCTTCCCTACAACTTTTTCATGCAATGATGGCTATCATGCATCATTTGTCGCATGTGCCCTCTCTTCACCCCTTAAAAAGCCTTACGTCGCTGGCCTCTCTCCCTCCTCACATATCCTACAACTATGGACTCCTTTCTCTCGTCACCTATTTCATCTCCACACTCGGTGCTAGATGCCCCTTTCACCCCATGGGCATGTTCGAAGAGTCACCCACCCCCTAACAGCCCAATGAGTTCAAATTCTGAAGCTCACGAATTTGCCTTATCCTGCTTGGCGCCATTGGAACCCAACATCTCTCCCCACCCCTTACTTGAGACTTTCTAGACTCGTTGACAGCCTTGGAAGATGCTCCTCATGGCTTCCCAATACCCTCCATCGAAGCTCTCCTTGACCCCTCCATCTCTGGACAGGCTTATGTCCTTGGCTGAATTGAGCAAGAGTGGAACTGGAAATGCAATGTCTCTGTTGGTGTCTTCCTTGGTGTCGAAAGGGTCAGCCTCGATCCTTCCTACCTCGCTACTGGTCTCCCCATCAGTTGGTTTTCAGGGGGCAATTGTAGTGTCCTATGACAAAGGCAAATGGGTGATGACCGACATTAGTACAAAATTGGTGTTGGCTAACAAAACTAAACTCCTAGATCACTTTGCTATCAACCCATCCTTCGTACCTGCTCTCCCGAGGCTAACCATGGGTCCTCGGTATACTGGGAATTTTTTGGGGTACAAAGGTTATCCTCGTTTTCATGGACAGAGTGGTGGCACTGTGAAGGGTTCCAAACCTCTTGTAGGAAGTAGAAGTGGTCTGTTGTTTTTGTGGCATCCCCATGTTCTTGTACAAATTATGGGCTTCAATCAATGCATGATATATGCTTTTGTGTGCTCATCCTTGCCTAGTTTCGCTTTTCTTTTGACTCTTGTATATGGTCCTTCGAGATAACACGACAAAAGACAATTCTAGAACTCTTTAGACAGGTTGGCTGCCTCCCACTCGAAACCTTGCACAATTGTGGGAGATTGTAGAAAGTATCGGTGAATATAATCCCAATTGTATATATCTTATGGAAACCAAGCTTAAAGAGAGACAAACTACTACTATTGTAAAAAGTTTGGCTTTGACCTTTTTCTTGTTGTCCCACATGTAGCAAGTAGAGGTGGTCTATTGTTTTTGTGGCGTCCCCATCTTCCTGTATAGATTATGGGCTTTAATCAATGTATGATATATGCTTTTGTGTACTCGTCCTTGCCTACTCTCGCTTTTGTTCTGACTCTGGTATATTGTCCTTCGAGATACCACGGCAAAAGACAATTCTGGGACTCTATAGACAGGTTAGTTGCCTCCCACACGGAAGCTTGAGCAATTGTGGGAGATTGTAGGAAGTATCGGTGAGTATAATCCCGATTTGTATATATTATGGAAACCAAGCTTAAAGAGAGCCAAACTACTACTATTGTAAAAAAGTTTGGCTTTGACCTTTTTCTTGTTGTCCCACCTGTAGGAAGTAGAGGTGTTCTATTATTTTTGTGGCGTCCCCATCTTCCTGTACAGATTATGGGCTTTAATCAATGTATGATATATGCTTTTGTGTACTCCTCCTTGCCTACTCTCGCTTTTGTTCTGACTCTGGTATATTGTCCTTCGAGATAGCACGGGAAAAGACAATTCTGGGACTCTTTAAATGGGTTGGCTGCCTCCCACTTCGAACCTTGGGCAATTGTGGGAGATTTTAACGCCATTACCTCTCACTCGAAAAAATCAGGTGGTCGACTTTTTGCTAGTTCCTCTTTGGGTACGCTTCGGGGGTTTACGAACAGTTGTGGTTTGGTGGATATGGGTTTTCATGGCAACTCTTATACGTGGACAAATGAAAGGTAAGGTTGTGTCAATATTAAGGAAATGATTGATAGGGGTTTGGCTAATCATCAGCGGCAAAACTTTTTTTTTTCTAATGCTGCTATACTGCATATTTCATCAATTGCTTCTAATAATCTTCCTTTGCTTTTTAATACTGATGTGTTTGGTCAAATTCCGTCGCGCCCTTTTAAATTTGAAGAGATGTGGATTCGAGACCCATGGAGTTTTTTTCCTGTTGCCAATGCATGGGCCATGCAAAAAAAAAATTTGGTGGTCAACCTGTGTGGGTGTTATAAAAAAAAATTGTACTGCATCAAGAACGTCGTACATCATTGGAACCATGTATTAAAGATCGGTTGAAAACCCTTACACGTGATATTGACCGTGTTCAGTAGTCGGCCCCACCACTGAGAATATTGCCTTGGTATCCTCTATAAAAAGGTATATTCACGAGCAACTTATTCGAGAGTAATTATTAAGTAAGCAACAGTCCAGGGTGGAATGGTTAGTATTTAAAGATCTCTAACACCAAATTTTTTCATATGTCGACGGTGGTTCGAAGGAACAAAAATTCAGTTGTCACCCTTCAAGGCGTGGACTACAGCTGGTTAATGGGTCGTAAGGCCATCGACGACACTTTGGTAACTCATTTTGACCACTTGTTCAGATCCATAAACCATCACTTCTGCTTGATTTGGCGAACCTTATATCACCAGTAATTTCTTCTGAAGATTGGTCTTTTCTGGACTCTATTCCTACTGGTGCTGAGATCGTGGGAACCATCGAATCAATGGGGTCCACAAAATCTCCGAGTCCTGAAGGACTTCCAGTTCTACTTTTTAAGGAATACTGGGGCATCATTTTCAAAGAAGTGATTGATACAGTGCAAGATTTCTTTAATAGACACTCTTTCGTGAATTTCAAACTTTGTACAGCTGTATTATTTTCATTGTAACTTTTTTTACATATGTCATGGACAATTGTATAAATTTGTATACTATTTTCAATATCAAAACACAGAGGAAGAAAGTCATTTCAAATTCATCTTGATCTTATTTCTTTATAGATTGTGCATATATACAACTTACATAATTTTTTGTTGTTACGAAGAGGTAATTATAAGCCAAAACTTGAAAGGAAAATTGAAGTTAAACACCATAATATTTAGCTTTGTTTTTAGTGGAAAGAAAATGAAATCAAAGGAGGATGAGAATCAAAATGAGTTTGTGAACATAGCTTAAATTTTGTTGTTAGGATTTCGAAAAAATGAATAGATGAATTTAGATTTTCTTGTTTTGAGCATGATGTTGAACCCGAATCATGCAAATAGTGTGTTTGTAGAAATTGATTGAACAACCTCTAAAATTAGGGATTTGAAAGTCCATAGATGAGTTTTTGTCAAATAGATGACAATATATAAGTGTTAAAGTGAAATGAAAAGAAAAAGGAAAGTTAAGAGACGATCAAGGGAAAACTAGAATTTTAGTTTAGTTGTCTAAAATAGAATTTTAATGAACCCTTACATTGAATAAAATTGAAATTTTAATGTGTTCTACTTCAATTCCTATTGAAACTGTAAGGGAGCTTAGAGAAAGGAACATCATGAATTGCATGTTTTTGTTTATAGTTATTAGGAACATGCAAATTTAGGTTTTAGTATGAATGTGTTCACTTAAGATGCTTGTCATAGGTTAAATAGTATAGAGAATACAAATTCTTGTATGACATTTGGTTTCGCTAGCTATTAAGTCATTTTCTTTGCAAGGATTTTCTAATCATATCCCCAGGCCTCATAGTTAGAGGTAACCCATCGAGGTACAATACCTTACATCCCTTAGTGCGGCTTACACATGCATCTAGGATTACCTTTTTTTCAGAGTAGGTATTTCCCTCAAGGTATGATGGTAGTGACAGGAACTCGATTAGGTGATTTGATGAACATACATTCTTTGACTTCTATTAAATGCTAACTCTGATGGAATGCCTTGTGCAATGCTTCTTAAATATTCAACAAGTTGTGTATCTTTCAAGTTTTCAAAAAGGATTTACATTCACTTACCTTTACAGTTCAGCTTGTGACTCACTGTCATGTCCCGTGCTCGTACTGACCCCTTAGGCTCATTTATAGGAATTGTATACACACAAGGTGAGGATTACGACACGAAATAACTTTTAAAGTTAAAAGACCATTTTCCCTTGAAAAGTTTAAGCAAAAGACTTATGCAAAATATTAATTAAGCACTTTAGCAATGGTTTTTAAAAGATTGAGTTGTTTACCAAATAGTTAACGAATGTAGGAAGAACGGAAAATTAGAATAACTTAAATATACACGAAGTTTATATAAATATATCACAGTTTAAAAATGTCATTCTTGAGGACTACAACAAAAAAGCTAGAGTTACAAAAGTGTGATCACGTTAGGGCTCAATAGGCCATTACAACCATGGTATATGTACGGGAAAAGCATTTTACAAATACAACGAAAAAAAGAAATGATAAAACGCTAAGGAACCTATCCATCTACTCCTACTCACTATCGGAGGTAAGATCCACCATGCCGATTCCCTGTCTCACTTGACTAGGCTGCACCGACTGGGTAGGTGGTGAAGGGTAGGAAACTACCAAAATGTCGGGGCATCTACCAAACCAAAGTCCTTAGGTATGGGCAAGGGTGGATCCTTGAGATACTAGCGGGAAGTATGCTCCACCAATATCTCAAACGAATCCAAGACCCATGTCCATATATGAAGGACCATGATATACAGGTCCAAATCTATCACTTGCTCGCTCTGTTGACATCATTTGAATACAAGCAAACAAGAAAAATGTGGGGTGAGTCATAAGGACTCAATGAGGTCAGGGAAGAGGCATGACATACATAAAAGTCGTAAATGAGCAAGTAAATAAAGTCAGAGATCCATAAAGCATAAATTGTAACTCAAGTAAATGTAAATGATCATGTAATGATAATATGCACCCAATTCCCATCCTTTCCTTTATGCTTAAGGTGTTCCCAGTGCCTGCTCTATTCATCCCTAGAGTTGGGTTGTGATTCCCTCCTCTCCTCTTGGGACTATCTCATGCCACCTGCACCAAGACCCTGTCAAAGGCATAATTGCCCCAATGGGGAGTCAACCCACTCCTTGTAATGGCGGGTTGCACTCTCCCCATATGTTTCCGGTACCGTCACCCTTTTCTTGGGAACCATCTCAGGTAGGTTTGGTTTCCAAATCCCGATCTTGGTCCACTTTCATCATGTCATGTATGCATTCAGTGATGCTAAACCAATGATGCAATAAGGAATATGGCAATGCTCAATCATGGATGCGAAAAATAGTTAAAAATGCAAACAATTGTAATTTATTTTCTATAAATCACGAACTATTTATCTATGTAATGCAAATGATTCATTAGTGTCCATTTAATGATTCATTCTGTTCTTTGAATTAATCTAAGCTTCTATATTAAAATAAATATTTCTTTTACTCCTTTATTAAATTATTGAATTTCTATTTGGAAATATTAACACTTTATTTGTAATGTTTTTATAATTCAAGGAATATTAGAGTAATTTATGTTACTTTACGATTAAGCTTGTTTAATGTACTACACAGGACTAATGGGCCCCATTGTATCCAAATGGGTCAGTGTTCCATTTCAATAGCATTAAGAATCCCATTTAGTACCTTGAGGCTAATGGATCCATATTGGACCTTTACAAGTCGGGTGTTTTGGGCCCTTTAGGAGTGCGAATTTGGGTTCAAATTTATACATTTCTATCATTTTTTATGCTCTACATGGCCATAAGTCTAGTTTTCAATTTTGGTCTCTTTTACCCTCCATTTTTCAGAAATGCCGAAACTGCCCCAAATGGCTCATAAGGGCATTTCTGACCTTTTCTTTTACCCCTTTTCTTTGAAATTTTTAGGGTACAATTGGTGATCCTAAACTTCAGGAACATTTGATGTGAAATGGAGACATATTTTTACATGAAAAACACATCAGTGCAGTCGGGTGCCATAAAACCTAGAGATATAATGCATGCATGTGTCTTTTTTTGTTCTATCTTTCCTCTATGTGTACCAATATGGTACTAAGTAATCAATGACACAAAATAAATCCAGATTTAGTGATAAAAAATAAATTAACAATCCATATGCCTTTGGTTCCCATCTTCTTTCCAAATCCCACTACAATCCATGCATGTTGCTCAATGCCACTACTCATGCCATTCAAGGACATATGAACTCAAAAGAACTCCCCTTAGGCACTGTCTGTCCCTCTCTATCCCATAGCTTCTCTTGTGCCATTTGTCCAATCTCAAGTTCACACATGCACAAGACTATAAGGAATTTACTCAAAACCAATGCAATATGGAGAAATCAATCAAAAGCACTACATGCATGTATTCCATTTCTTCTCTATGGCCAACCCGTGGTTTTTTTTGGCTCTCTTTTGAGCCATTTGAGTCACTGACTGTGGCCTCCTAGCACAAAACCAACTTTTGCACAATCAAGTTAAATACAACTACCAAATGCAACAACTTCTCACACATATTGTAACATTTTTGCATATAGGATCATTCTCTCTACTCATCTTCTACATGGAACTAACAAATATGAAGGATCTCATAAAAAATGCAAGGGCAGTGGTGTTTGTTTGTAAGAAAAATATGGCAGCAACCTATCTAGATTATACATGGCCATAAGCTCATTTTCCCCACAAAAACCAACATGAACTACACCCTTAACTTGCTAGTTTGATTGACTCCTCTTGGTGGCTTTAAAATCTCCTAGGGTAAGAGAGTTTAGGTTAGTAAAAATGGAGATTGGAAGAAATGAAGGAAATGGCTCATGGAAGAGGTTTTCCCCCTTTGCCGAACACCCTATTGCCCTTTCCCCTCTTACCTTTTCTTTTTCTTTTTTTCTTCTTTTTCTTCTTCCTTTTTCTTTTCCTTCTTCTTCGACCTCTGCCTCTTCTTTCTCTCCTTTTTTCTTTCTTCTATCTTTCTCTCTCTAATGCACGACACTAATTGTGTGATGTTTGAGTCACAGGAGTATCATAGAGAGGGTGGGATTGCTGGTGTTCCACAATGTCGCTCCCTGCGAGCAATCTTAGAACAGGCCCGCTAGGTTTGATGTCAAACGCCATACAAGATTTGAGTAGTGCTCTCCCAACACTGATTGGTTTTGGGATGAATGGCATGCAACTCAACGGTCTGACAATTTTAATATCCAACTAATGAAGAAAGAACCTTAAATTGATTGGTGCTACTAGTCTCAAAGTCGGTGTCTCACACTCTGTCTTTCGGACGTATGTGAAATTTAGCATTATGGTGTGATACATCAACATTCTTGTTCATTTGATACTTGTTTTGTATCTCTGTACATGTTTATTTTTCCGTTGCTCTAATAGCATTTTGTTTAATTATTGGTGATTCTTATTGTATGGGATTGATTTTGAATGTCATGTATATAGATTATGAAATTTGAATGTTGTGTTTAGTATGTAGGTATGCAAGGAAATTTTATTATTGGAAAAATTATAATAACCTCCCACAAACTATCACCCTAACTCAATTACCCGCTAAACTCTTATTTGTTCTGACTCACTTCCTTGAACTTTATGATTGGTATGATTCTATCCCAAAAAATTTCGTCGCGAAAAATATATTTTTTGGGACGGATTTATTTTTTATCCCAAAAAATTTGCTACTCACATCTTTCCTAATAGATCGTAAAATCCATCCCAAAAGAGTATTTTTTTAGGACGAATTTTTAGTTTTCTTCCCCTATCCATGATATCACGACTATTTGTAAGGATACAAGTGAACAAATCTACAAAATTTGTTACAAATTTGAATGACCCAAACACTACATCTGCAATATTCACTATAAGATATTTGACGTTTTGGGACTTTTTTTTTGGCGTCGAGAAGCAATTGTTTATAACTTCTCTTAGTAGCTAATTAGGTACACATGGGTATAAAAAGGTGCTAATTAGAGCATTGTTTTATATATGGTTCCCATAATTCAAGAGCACGATGAGATACATTAGAACATCATGTGTGTAAATATAAAAATGACTAATTATTTTAGAGCCTATCGTTTGCAAGTGTTCTTAACTAGCGTCAAACAACAATAGGTCTTGTTTCAAGATGTGAAATGATATTTTTATACTCATAATTTTTTGACAATTATGTTCGTGTGAGTATAAATTGTTATTTTAGAGATTAAAAAATCAATCTTCATTAAGACCATCTTTTTTAATGTAAAGTTATTTATAATGTAAAATCATTTCAAAAGATTATGTTTCAATAATGTATTCTAATTTTCAATATCGAGCGGATACCACAAAACATGTTTCTTGAAAATAATTTTTTATATTTGTCGCACACTATATGTTCTATAATCTTGTATAATTAGTAAATTGAGATCTAAATTACACACTATGAGATAAATTAAAAATAAAGTGTATAAAAAGTGGAATAACATATATTTAATTTTTTTATAAAAAGAATAAAAATATTATTTTATGAAAAATAAAGTAAATCAAATATTGACTATATATAAGATATATATCATGATAATAATACTCATTTCTATATAAAAAAAATAAGCCTATAGATGGGGAGAGTGAAGTTCCTAGAATTAAGGCAACCCAAGATGGGGTAAATTGGATTTTTAATTTTTTTTTTCAGCTATAATCCCTAAAATAGTGTTTGCAAAGTAAAAATTAATTTAGCACAAGTATATTGATACAACAAGTAAATAAGTGTTAAATACTCAAAACCCAAGTACTTTTTCGGGCTAACCATTTACAACCTTACTGAGATTGATATATACACTCTCAAAGCTCATTCTATAATGAACAATCTAACTAAAGGAATCACATCTTTTAATTAAGAAGATACAAGTATTTAACTTTCTCGAAAAGTGGAAAAGAAAATAAAAAGCTATATCTCTTTCCTTCACATAAGAACAATGATATCAAAATACAATTTGTGTGAATGATATGAGAAATATGAATAAGAAGGTTTTAGATATTTCTCAAGATCGCGTTTTAGAAATATGAGAAATGATATATGGTCGTTCTCTATCTTTTATGAGACCTTAGGAAGGTCCTTAGAGGTCATATATCAAAATTAGTCGTTTCTAACAGTTTGGGGTATATATGACAATTTTTCCGTTATACCGGTCGACCGCTATATCAACCGGTCAACTGCTACAACTAGTCATTGCCCAAAGGTAAAAGAAAATCGAATACTATCATTTTTGGCCTACGCATGAAGATATACCTGTTTCATATAGAGGTTGACCGCTACAGATCATTACATTGACCACTACAATTAAAAAACTCGTTTTTGACAATTTTAGAATCCCAATTTCAAAAACCAACTCCCCAAAAGCATAACTAATGCTTGAGAGTTTATATAGGGATGTTTTAAAATATTTAAAACACATTTTGGTTGTCAAACTTGTGACAAAAAGATTATGCACGGTTTGAAAGATATGCAAGTGTATGATTCAAATACTTGTCAAAAGTGAAACTGAAAGTTATAAAATTATTCCCAGTAGTCTTAAATCTTCACTTTGAGTATCTTGCATCTTTTTTATCTTCGATCTTCTTGTCTTTTGTTCTTTGATAAAAATGTCTTTCTTTTTGGAAATGTTTATTTTATAAACTTAATCAATTTATTGAAATCATCAAAATATTGATTGTGAAAAAGGCAAACAGAGAGATGAACTACCATGGCAAAGTATAGAAGAATGTGAGCCTAGGGGTGTGCATTGTTGATGTTCAATTTTTCGGTCAACCCCAACCTCGACCCCAATTGCACATGAACTTGAGCCGAGCTGGTATGTTAGGGTCAAGATAGGGAGAAAGGGTAGTGGGCAAACATGGTATAAGGGAAAAACATTTAAAATGTTACTTTTGAGGATCGGGGTCAGGAGGCTTTTTTCGAGGCCTAGCTACTCAACTCGACCTTGACTCCGATGGAAACTGACTAAGTTTGGTTGAGACAGGTCGACTTTGTTTCTAGTTGTTGCACATCCTTATATTGGTTGAACAAAGAAAGGGAGTTGAGATATTGATGGACATTGAGAAAGTATATTACCTTCTTTTAAAAAAGAAGTTATTTTACATAAAATCAAAGTTTCTTTTGTACAGATGACAGATTATATTTTTAATTTACCAAATTTTACCAACCTCTCTAAATACAAGAAACTCGGAAAAATATATTTTAAATTCTAATGTAAAACAAGCAAACAGAGTCTAAATTTAACTGAAAATTTTAAAAGAAGATAGAAGTGTTTGAAATCAATAGTTGATTAGTGTAATGTGACAAAAATAATAGATTATAGTACAAAGTGTGAAGAGTCTCAGAATTATATATTGCACAGGGTATTTATTCCTTAATCAATTGATATTAAAAAATAAAAAATCATATCTTAAAAAACAGACTTCATTATTCTCTCATTAAAGAAATAACACGTGTAAGTCGTTGAGCAAACTAAACACAATATTTAAGCCGGGGAATTTTTGGCGCGAAAAAGTGAGGGAGCATGAGCTCGTCGGCGATGGAGCACGAAGCCCCTGATCTGGTGTGCCAGCTCGACAACGTCCAGGGCATGGTCGATGCTCTCACTGCCGTCCGATGGAAACGCCACCAGGTGGGTTCCCGCACTCCTCCAGTTTAGTCTTCACATTTCCCTTACTTCCCCTGAATAAGGGAAAAACGAAACGAAAATTAATGACAAAGTCTAGGGTTCCCGTGGTTGTAGTACTCTGATTGACTTTAGCTACCATTTCTGCATATTAGGACGCGGTCTTGGAATTGTCCGAACACGGCGTCGTCTTAATTGTGGAGGAAACCTGTTGTCTTCAGGGCAAAGTTTATCTTCAGCGCGAGGTGCCCGATTTCCTATTGTTTCTCATCTTTTTTTTTTCTATTTTGCTACCCATTATCTATCGTCTGTTTGGTTAGGGAGGAAATTTAAGAAAATTCGAGCACTGGAAAATTAAACTGAACGTTACAATTAATTGAGCTTTCTTAAACTCTTCATGGTAGTTGCCTTCAGGTTTTGATTTCTAAGGATGTTAAGAGAACTACACTGACATTTCAAATCTTTTTTTTTTCACTGTTATTCGTTCAATTCTTGTTTCCTAGAGGCCCAACATCCATTATTGGTCTGCAAATGAGTTTTTGGAACTAAAGTTTTGTTAATTTCCGTATATAGCTTTTCATCAAGTATGAGTACCATGCACAAGGGCGGCCTCGCTTTGGAGTAAGCTTGGGCCTCTTAGTGGATTGTTTGAATACATTTTCAGTTCCCGGACACTCAAGCGTGATTGAAATTCAATATCCAGGACCTGATATGCAGCTGCTTCTCAAGTAAGTTTGTGTGATTTACCATCTGATTCTGTACCATCCATTTTGATTTGGGATTTTTCATGTATGACTTTTGCTGAAAAATCTGATTGGTTGTTTGCTAATTCAGTTTCTCTTGGACTATTTGAAAGGAAGGCGATTAGAGAATGTTTTTCGGTTGTTGTGTGAAATCCTAAGCAAAATTCACTCGAACCCTTGTACTAAGCCTAGACAATGAATAGGACAAGCACCTTTTGTTCTTTCTAACTTTCCTTTGCGTTTTCAGCAATTAACGAAGGTTCTTGTGATTCCCATATTGGGAGAGAAATACGCCGTCATTTCATGTGCACTTTGAAAAGTCCTTGAGAGAGTGGGGGATTTTGTTTTCAACTTACTTGCCTTATCTTTAGTGAAGCCTTCTTGTTGGTTTTTCCTGAATGGGTTGTTAAATATTTGATTAAGACTAGGGAAGACTGTTTTCATTTTTGCTTCTATGAAATAGTTGTTCTCAATCAAGAGCCGAGTACATAGGAAGGCCCCTGATCGTGTTTAATATCTCATTTTACATCTATTTTATGCCTGGAAATTTTGATAGTAATTCTTATGCACCTGATGATGCTGTACAATGTGGCCTGCAGCTCATAGAGTCACATCTTTCTATTGTTGTCCTTAATCCATCATTCAAATCCTTGATATTATATTGTTTTTATATTTCAAGGTCCATTGATTCCCTGGATGCGTGTATTTATGCGGAGATCAGGACAAGAATCCCAGACACAATTTCATGGGACTACAATTTTGAATCTGCAGGCAGCACCCCACTCAGTTTTACAGTCAAGGCATACTCCAATAAACATGCTTTTGCCACTGATTTTTTCTCCCCTTTCATCTGTCTTCACGTGTGTAATAGTGGTGGTTCTTTAACCGCTTCCTGATTTACAATTCCTTTGCATTTCTCTCTCTTTCTGTCTGCAGCTCTTTTAGCTTCTTGGAATCATAAGTCAAACGTATGTTGCTTGTGCAATTTTATTCTCTTTTGATCATCATGTACACTTGATCGTGTGACAGGATTTTTGCTTTCTACTCAATTGGTTGGATATGTGGCTTGCTATGACATGTCCTTTAAAGTCACGCATATGTCATTTAAAAAACCACCTCAATTTCTTTTAAGTCAATAATGTTTTTTTTTCTTTGTTCTTTTTTAAATAATAACCTCCTTGCCATTGTTAATTATTTCTTCCATTTGTTCAACTTCAAGCATGAATTTCCAAGTTCGTTATTTAGCGAAGTTCATGTAAAATGAGCATGTGTGCATATTGCTTGTGTGCGTGTTCCCAAACTGCTAGCCTGGACACTTTGCACCCTAGACTTTTTGAATATCTGCAATTTATTATGATGTGACCGTTAAAATTGAAGAAAATAGGCTATATTGGAGATCTTAACTGCTCTGTGCACATTGATTTTTTCCCAAGTTTAGTCGTGTGGGGACACATTATAAAAAAGGTAACAATTTAGGGTGGAAAGTGTAATTTTTCCTAGATATTTTGTATATCACATTTGAAGACATCAAAGTACTAGATATCACGTCATGCCTTTTATTGTGAAAGATTACTTAGGGGTTCTTCAGATTTTCAATCTGAAGCTTTTCTACAAGTTTCAAAGTGTATCAACTATATGATTTTTGCAAAGGAACAAGTCCTGTATCAACTGAATTACTGGACAATATTAAGAAACAACTTTTGAACACGACAGTTATAGGTGAATAAGTATTGTTTTCATCTCATGTGTTGGATATTTCAGAGCCTACTGTTATAGTCATGGGCAACATTTCGTTATTCAAATCATGATATTTAAACCCCAGTCTGCAGCATTGAAGGAAGCTATTGATGATCTTGAATGGCCTGGATCAAGTATCCAGATCACGCTACAACCAGCTCTTCCTTCTGTTAGCTTTAAAGGTGAAGGCCATGGAGACTTGCAGGTGAGGTGTCTTTCTAACTCAAAAGAAAGCTGATACTTTCTCGAGATTTTAACATTTCTTCCGAGTTTAAATCATTGGCTTTCTTGCAGGTAGACTTCATGTATTATGCGAACACTGATCTCTTGATTGCTTTTAGTTGTGATCGGGAAGTTTCTTACAGGTATCCTAATGTTTTTGGTTAACTTAATTTCTTGCACCATTGTGCTTTTATGAAATTGATCGTGTTGGCCCTTGACTCAATTATACCAGATATAAATACAAGTTCCTTCGAGCAACAACTTCAAATATGCCTAGCAGCGTTATTAGAGATAACAGAGGAAGCAAGTTGACTATAGGGCGAGGTGGGATGCTGAAGGTTCAGCACCTGGTTTCAGTTGCAAGACCATCCGCACCTCACACACACATTGATTCTGCTGGGTATCAGCACCCCAGTCGAATTGCTTACATTGAGTTCTTTGTGAAACCCGAGGAAGATGGAAATTATTAACATTTGCTATCAAAATTTTGGCAGCTTGTTGCACATTATACACTCAATGAATCCAATCATCTCCAGCCCTCAAACTCTTGATGAATTTGGTCCATATTTTTATGCGTGAGAAGAAGGGAACAAGGACTTCTGTATCATGATTTATTTCTCACAAAAAATTATCCTTTCAGTTTACTTCGTTTTTCTGTTTGTAGCTATTGCATAACCCCCGGTCGAAGTTATGGCCAATCTCAAGGAATCAACATAGTTAAAGCACAGGTCTTTGGTAGCTCAATGATGTATATGTAACCATCGTATTTGTGGAATTTTTTTTTCTGTAAATTTGTTGAAATTTTCAGGGTGCCATAGTCTGCTTTATACCAAATAATGATGTCAATGGACTACCTATAAGAATAATGCCCTAAAAATTATTTATCTGAACAATTATTTATTTAGATGTCACATGTTTATATTTATTTATTGGGTAATATGTTATATAAATATTATTGAGTGACATTGTAGAAAAATCATGTCAATGATTAATGAATCAAAGGCAGGAAATATGATTTTTCGGCTTCTTGTTCACTTAATATTTTGTTCTAGACCAAAGTGCATATTGATGTACGATAGATCAACACTCGTTGTGCCTCTATTTAATAGGATGATGGACTTCGTCATTGAGGTAATGATCTTAAGCAAATGAGTGGGTGCAATGTAAGAGTACATGCACTGAATGTGATCAAATATGAATACCTTCTGGAAATGATCACTGATGTTGAAAAAATATTCAACATAATTGATTTATTGTATCCTTAGACTTGAGAGGTTTATACGGATTTGTTTATTGTGTACATATGCTTTGACCGAGTCATTTAGTGATGATATTTCTAAGTCAGATTCCAGATAATGTTGGGTCTTGTACATAATAAATGAATTTGTATAAATGTTCAATAAGGAATCTACCAGTCTCCTATTGAGGTAGTATATTCAATATATGTGTATAAGGTTGTACTAGAAAAGAATCTATTGGCCAATGATATTTTGTGAAAATGTTTTTCGAAATTAATATATATATTATATACTTTTTTGTGAAATTATTTTAGAAACAATTGATAGTCCAACGAGTAAAAGATTATGAATTGAGAATTATATGAGTTAAGGGCTTAATTGGTGATATGATTCTGATCCTATTGATCCATCTGAAATATAGTATGGTGGAAGAATAAATAAACGAATACTTGTTAGCAGAAGGGATTTCACAAATCAATGTCAAATACTTGGGGGTAAATTGTAATATGTTGATGAACATGATTACAATTAGTAGAAACTTAAAATTCGGAATAAGGGAGTTAGTGGAAAAATAGTTTTTAAATGTGATCCTACGACTGAGATCTGAAATCCCTAACGATCTCATGTACCATCGCAGCTAGGGTTTTATATAAAAGAATAACTTTGAGATAGTTTATCGCAAGCCTTTTGTGTTGGCCATCAAGACCTCAGAAAAACCCTACAACGGCTGTGAGCATGGAAAGCGATCAATGCTAATGCACTGGTAAGGCTCAAATTCTATTCTCACTTATTGTTTGATTTGTTAATTTGGTTTCTTGAAGGAGACAAAACATTTGGGTTGCTCAATTGTGAAATCAAATGATTCAAGGTGTGAGATCAACAAGACCTGAAGATTATCGAAGATTAAAGATTCAATCTCAAACAAGTTTAAGATTGTTTGTCAAAATCAAATAAGTATGATAATTTCCCAGGCAAACTTTCACTACCCAGCCCCAATTAGTTTTGGAAGCACAAGAATTATATAAGATTCGTGAGCTAATTTGTTTTTCTTTTACCTCTTTTTTCATTCACCCATCCACGCTCACTATTTATACTCCAATATTCTTTTTCTTTGGATTAATTAGTCATTTAGTCCCTATGATTTGATTTTTTTCTTAATTTAGTATCTAAGATTCATTTTATCCTGCCGCAGTCTTCGAGGTTAAAAAAAATCTAATTTTGATTCTTCCGTAAATTTGGACCCTAATTGACAGAAATAAATGATGTGGTTGACGCTACTTCACTCGTAATAAAAAGCCTGTCCACTATATATTAATTTACTAAAAAAATCATTTAAACATGTCAAGTGTAAAAAAAAATTATTTAATTTAATTACAAAAAATAGAAAAACCTCAAAAAACAAAGCAAAACACCGATAATTACTATTGATGCACACCTTCAAGAAATAAAAAAATAATTAGGAAATGATTTTTTGCTTACCCTAAAGCTAAAGAATCACATTAGCTCATAAAATTGAAATTTTGGAAATCCTTTGAAAACAGGGTAGATTTGCTAACTGTTTTTAATTTTTTAAAATAATTTTATTTTTTATTCAGTTGATGTGGCATATATTGTTACGTGTCATGAAATTTAAATTGAGGTGGCAAATGCCTAGATCGTGTCTGTATCCCAAAGTTTTGGTCAATAAAATAATTATAAAATAATATCTTTTTCTATCGAATTATTTATTTCCATTACAATACTTATCAAAAAAAAAATTTATTTCCATTACAATGAACATAAAAAAAATTCACTCATATCATCTTTTTCAATTACGATAAACATAAAAAAAAGATTCACTCAAATTATCTCTCCTCACTTTTTCATCTATTCTGAAGCAAGAAATTCAGAAAAAGTAACTTCTTTTTATGTACATCTGTTGCTTATACTTCTCCTTAAGAAACTGAAATATCTATATAAAAAGTTTGGGATAAATACATTATTTACCCTCCAATTTTTAGAGCTTTGATACTCTCCACCTTAACTATTATTTTTATCTCAAACTACTGATATCTGACACTTTGCGTCCCCGTTAAAATTTTCCATCGTTCTGACCGAAATTTATTTTTTGGTATCTAAAATTATAATTTTACCCCCATATAATGGTCATTGTCAAGAAAGTACGAAGATATAATTGTCATTTCACACGTCAGAAAATAATTTTTCTTTTCAATTGACCAAAATTTTTAACATAGGGTGCAAAGTGCTGAAATCAATAGTTGATGAGTACAGTATAACGGAAATAACAGATTAGAGTGCAAAATGTTAAAGACTAGGGTGCAAAGTGAATGTATCCCTAAGAGTTTTGTCGGACCTGCCTTGGATTATGATATTTAAACTTTGACGTGATGTCAATTAAGGCCCAATGCACTTGCTCGTAATGCACAGCTACGATGTTCTGCTAGAGATTATTACCAAATGTTTGGTTTGCTCCCATCACTGATGGTGCTCAATACTACCCCACCGTGTGCTGTTTGCAACCCCTGGGTCCAAAATGCTGAGAGCTACGCTTCACAGTCTTTTTGCATAAGAAGCAATAATGAACACGGCACGCCCAGCAGAAGATGTGATTGTTGTTGCCAACCTGTGCATGCCAATAAAATGGGAAAACAGAAAGCCGTATCCGTCAACTGGCATAAGTCACAAGTCTGTACTTAAACCATAAAAACTAAAAAGATTTCGTTTCTGGCCAGTAATTATCGAGAAAAAAAGAAAAGGGCAGGGAAGGGGGAGAAATTTCTAGTTGAACATTTAACAATAAACTAATTGAAGTAGAATATCCATGCAGGCATGCCCCTGGGCCCTGCAACATTTGACTCAAGCTGTTCGGATTCTCTACAAGGCCTGCAAAGGGTTATAAATAATATAATTCCTTCCTCCCTTTCTTCCCTTCATTTGGATGGCCGATATTATGAGTTACACTTTGACTTGCCTTTAATTTGGCATAAATGTGATATCTCAGGAGCCAATTGGGCTCTCTTTCTTACTTCCGTTTCTTAAATTCATTAATGTCTCTACTTATCAAAACAATTTCATTAATGTCTCTACAATATTACAGGTTGTGATATCATTGCCATGGAAGTCAATAATTTGCTTATTGCCAACAATAAAGACTTATCGGTGGTTCACCAGTAACAAGGTAATGTCAGAGAATTTCAATACATTAAAATCTCTATCCACTTGATTATTCCAAGGAACCTTCTATTGTTCTGGATTCTCAGATATTGAGAATCTAATTTTTCACGTCATGCATAAACTAGTGACCTCGAGAATATCTGTCATAAAATCAAGCAATACAGATACGTATACTTACAACCATCAAAATCACAGAAAAACAAACCGAGGGGTGACAGCACATAAAAAGCAACTTGGATATAGCTACCCCAATTTTAACTCACCTTTGCATTGATTTGACCACATTGAGGGCATGCAGAACCATGATCAGCAAAGAGTTCAGCTCGAATCTGACCCAACACCTGACGAGGATTCATGCGCTCTTGCCACTCCCAAATTGCTTCTTGAGGGAACAGATCGCAAGTTCCATCCCTAGAGGGAGACCAAGTAATTTAGTCCACCTAAAGTAATGGTCACACAATCATGCAGAAACAAAACAACCATTAATATTAGAATCTAACTAGCCATAAATCACATACTTGAAATGATCATATCCATCAATTGCCTGGTTACAGCGGTAGCAGAAATACTGCCCACAGTTACTACAAACCATCTTGTTGCAACCTTCGGTTCTGGAAATTGCCATCTGACATGAAGGGCATTGCTTAGCATTGCGAAGTACTTCCTTGACACTCAGAATTTCGTTGATCATCTCACGTTCTCTGTGCTTCTGGGCCTCTTTTAGTTGAGATGAATTCTGGCGCTCCTGCAGCCAAAAACAAAAGACTCGTTGAGAGTCTGGTAATGTGGCTAGTTTCCTGCAGTGTGCAGGAATTTAACCAGGAAGGCAAGGAAATAGTTGAAAGAAAGGAACAATTTATAATAACTTCCAAGGTTTTAACTAAAGGACATCCTACGGTTTCTGACACAATGTAGCATTTGGCCAAAATACTATTTGTAATACAGGCATGGTCAAAAGCAATGCTATAAACCTCATAGATTGGTTTGGTTATATAACCTAAGGATCTCTGTGAAATGAATCTTAATCTAAAGATTGATGTATGCAATTCTTCAGTCCATGGAAGGATGTAATGTGTCACCCTGAAGCTATCATACTTTGAGCACAATTAGTTGAAACTCTAACAATTAAGCTATCTAAAAAAGGAGAACCAAGTCCAGCAATTATATATGGCCTAGATTTCTTATCATGGTATACGAAAAGCCTTGTACAAGGTCGGTACTATTTCCACCACAAAGGAGTTGACTTAAAGTACTTTTGTGTAACCAATAAGCATGCCCCATAATAAAGAAGGAAGAGAAGAATCTAAACATTTTACCTCCAAAATAAGAAGCTTATGTTCTGCTGTCATACATGCTATGCCTACATGGCGTCGCTCCTTGCAAAGTGTACAAAAGCTATATAAGCACTTTGAGCATTGAGCGTGCTGATCCTCATCTTCTATGCAGGGTGTTTCACATCTTGGGCAATAGGCAATATCAGACATTGAATCCAGTGTTTTTTGTAACATTAGAGACTCCCATCGTTCGTAATCCTCATCACCAAGTAACCGTTTCAACAAAGCAGGTGGTACCATACCTCCACATTTTGCATCAGGACATAAAAGTTTGCTTACAGTGCCTTCCTTGACATGGATGTCAGAATAAGTCTTCATGCATTTGCAGCAAAAGAAATGCTGGCATGGCAGTCTGATGAATTCAATACCTGGTATGTGGAACATGGGAACATACTGCGGTAAGAATTGGTTTTTCACTAATGGCAGACACGAATACTAATTTTTAACATCCATGCAGATATAGATAACAAAGGAAGTTCAGAGAAGAAATCTCACATTGAAACCCTATCCTGGAACCTGCTACAGAATGGCAGTTATTTGACATAGGTTTCAAGGGAGATAAAGACAGCGAACAAGGAGATGCATGAATGGGCCAGGGGCCGGGAACGTGAGCATTCAAAAGATGGAGATAAACAAACAAGTTTATATGTGCCTCTAGTTGCAAGTTAATCTGATTACGTGCCTAGTAATTTGGTTATTTATAGATTTATGTTCTATTATCAGTTTGTTGTCCTTATTTCTATAAGTACTTAATTGCATTTGTTTAGAACAACTCAGCTTGCTTTTATAATAATGCAGTCATCGTGAAAAAAAAGGTGTTGGATTTCATTTGTTTTATTTTGCAGGTGCGACTCCCTTGTTTTGGTCAGATCCCAAATTGTATATGTTGATAAGACTTCAACAATAGTTATATAGTCTTTTAATATATATGGGCGAGATGCCTATATTCTATTGTGGATAGTGCATGTTTTGATTGTGTCCCACATTCCTGCATTAATTATGGAGTATGAGTATGTTCAAGGTTCCAGGAGATAGTGTTAACATGATCACACCAATTGGAAGTTGTCGCATCCAATTGGGCTGGTGGGTCTTCTATAAGGAGGAGGGATTTGATGGCAAATCTCTAGATTTGTACTCAAAACTCAACGGAGTCGAAGTCTTCTATAAGGGGAGGGATTATGGCAAATAAGGACATGCACGTATGGACCAGGAGACATGCAACCTTGAGTGTGCATAAGATCGAGATAAGTAACCAAGCTTTCTATGCCTCTATTTGAAAGTATATCAGAGCATGCGCCTAGCCATTTAGCTATTTATGAATTTATTTTTCATTATCATTTTGTTTCATATTTTTATCAGTACGTAGGTGCATTTGTTTAGAACCATTCAGCTTGCTTCGATAATGAGGTCATCATGAATTAAAGAAGAAGAAGTTCAACTTTATTTGAGGATAACATAATTTAAAAATATCAGAGCTCAATGAAACTTGGCAACCAAACATTGATCATTACCTGGATATTCACTAAAGCAGATGCAGCATTCATGCAAGTTCTTGAGAAAGTTCTCATGGAGTCTCTCATCATTGTAAACCTTTAATAGAGGAATGTCAACATCTGGGGAAGAAATTCCAGAGAGTGCACGTCTATCTCCTTCATGTCTTTTGTCATACGGGCCAAACATAATGTCTTCATCATACCCAAGAAGAGAAAGAGAATAACTGTGTAGCCATTCCACCCACTGGTATATGACTTCTTGCCCTGGCTGTTCGCTCCATATGGAGTCCAGCTTGGAGCAAAGATTGGAAATGTTAGTATAACCCAACCACTGAACAGAGAGAGTAAAGTAAGGTGGTATGTGGCTAGGGTATGATTTAGGCAATAAACAAGTCAACCAAATTGGTGGAAGATATTGGATTTTGAAACGGTATGAGAAGTCATCTGAACTGTCAATTTTGGCCCCAAGATTGCCAGTTGAATTTAGCTTTGCAGTCATAGCAATTTCACTTGGTGCTTCAAGGTATATGTGAATCTGCAAAATAAAAAACACAGGTGAGACTATCCAATTTTTGGGTGATATTCGAGTTTATTTTCTATTCTCGGCTTATTGCAAAACCTGGAAAGATCTTAAGCCCCTGTGTCTCTCAAGAATGAAAAAATTGTCTCCATAAATTGACTCCATCGCAAGTAACTGCAAAAGAAAAACACAAAGATGACAAAGGGTCAAGAAAGCAAAGTAGTTATAAAATTCCAACCTAGCAAAGACACCCTTCTTCTATCCACATTGACATTTGACTTTTACGGTATATCTCTTTTATGACCTTCAAGTTTATCGAACACTTTGATCTTTGGCATCTCAAAACTTCAACCATCTTTCAAACAAGAAATTTCTCTTGTTCAACAAAATTCTCAGTAAAGAGTCAAAGATGTTGAGTTATATTCAATTTCAACCAGATCTGAACTTGGAAGATGGGTAATGGATGAACAAACAGTTAAAATAGCCCAGAATATCAACTGAAATGCAGAGTAAGGACTCTCCCTAAGGATTTTCCTGGTAAAGTTGCATCTTAGATCATAGTCTAGCTTTCTCCAATGCATGTTCCCATGACAACCACTAGCTCATACTACACAGTAGCATCCTCCTAAACTCTGTGTCACCAATATAAGAAGATACTCCCGAAGAGACCAATACAGATTTCCAGCATTGGCCTATCAACTCCATATCACAAGTTTGAGCGAATCTATTTACATAAAAAAATGGAATGTCTTATCGAAGTCTTTGCTAAAGACTTTCTGGGCATCCTCTGCTTCCCAAAGGATCCTTTTCTTTCTTCTGGAGAATATCCAACAATCGCTACCATTGAATGAATGATATTCGGACCCTAAAAACAACAATGTTTTTGAATAAGGATCAGTAATCAAAAGAAATAAAGCAGCCCTATAAGACCCAATACTAGAGCTAACATCATATAACTCAATTAAGACAACTTCTCTGAAAGCATGGTTCATGCCTTCCTCTCTCCTCCCTCCTCGGAGCTCGTCCATTCGTTCGGGTGATACTAGGGAAGATGGTCTGAAGAATCTTGGCTTTCAAGTTAAGTTCCAAATTAGTGGATGCTGCCAAAGGGAGTGGCGATGCCCTACGTAAAAAGGAAGAGACTCGTAGAATGGCAGATCTCTTCCCAATGCTCATTCTTGACGGGAACAGCGATTAACAGTCCATACACAGTCTTTGTCCAAATAAATCTTAAAAATATTAGATATTTTCACAATTTTGGGTCTTTAATTACCGTTTACCTCTCCTTTACTCATTAATAGTGCAAACCAATTGAACTTGTATCACTAATACCCATCAAAGGAACGAGCAGTTAATAATAAGATTTTTGAATTGGAATCACAATTTTGGACATCAAGTTTGATCATGTAAAATATATTGGTAAGCCATCATATTCAACCATTCATCCAGATGTGAATCCTCAATCAACAACCTCTGAGACTCTTGGAATGAAAACCACATATCAACAGCCTGTAACATTATAACATTGCAATTGCAACTAGTTGTTCATTAGTTAACAGATTTTCCAGACAATTTTACTGACACACCTACCCATTACCCAGGAGAACACCTCCTAATCATAGAGATATTTTTCAGAATTTGTGTGCTTATTTCACTTTGGCGAGACAGCCACTTTATCACGCATACATGTCAGAATTTCACCTCAAAGTCTGTGGAAACATTTCAATAAGGCTTTAACATGCTCAAAAAATTCACACAGCAACGAAAGCAATATATATATAGATGAACCATCACCAGTCACCATAAAGCTCAAAACGCTAAAATTTCGTGGCATTCGCAAGTTCACTGAATTAATTACCTCATCCTCCTGCAGCTGATCATTGATCCTCAGCTGCTGCTCCGACAATTCCGGCTCCGACACACCCAACTGCAACTCTTCGAATCTACTTAAAATTTCATCCACACCATCACTTGACTCCGACACCTCAATTGTCTCTCCTTCAATCTTTCTCTTACCTTCAGCTTCTTCCTTCTTCTCTTTCTCTTCCATTTCACTGACTTTCTCCCCACTACTCAAACACCTTTTCTCAGAATCCATAGAATTCAAAGAACCCACATCATTATTCGAAGAACCCAGTTCAGACTTTTTAACATAATTGCGTTTGACCGCATGGGCACGCCGATTCTTAGATACGCCCTTGGAATTTTGACGGATTTTGGGGGTGGGATCTAAGACGAGTAAACTGGCGGCTGTGGGATCGAATATGCTTTCAGTAGTGCAAGAAGTGGAAGGCAATGAAGGCGGGGAGAGCTCGGTTACAATGAGATTGTGTTCCTGATCGAGAAGGGGCTTCAAGGTGCACGAATCATCGATTGGAAGAGGCAGGTCGTCGTCGGGACGGTGGTAGTCCTGCCTTCCTCCGCCTCGGCGGGTCCTTCTCATGGCCGATTCAAATCGATCTTTAATATTTATTTCTTCAATTTATTCAACTAAAATCACTATAAAACTGAAAGAAAAGAAGTGGTAGTTATGTTACTGCAGCGATACTGGTAGTGCTTAGACCAAAAAAAGAAGAAGCGATTCTGGTTGTAAAATGTTAAAGTATACAAATATCTTTCTAGAATATCTATTCTTTTTACAAGGGAAATTAGGGAAATTAGTTTTATAAAAAAATGGTAAGATTTTTAATGATTTTTTTTTTTATAGAATTGTGAATATTTATGTAGATTGAAATTTTATAAGTTGTGTAAAGATAGGTGAATTTTTTAAAGATATTTAATTTTTATTGAAGTTTATAAAAATTTGTAGAGAGATTATTTGATGTAATTGTTTAATAAAAAAATTATTATAGTTAGGTGAAAAGTATGGAAATAAAATATTTGTTAGAATTTTTTTTAAAGATATTGAAATTTTTGTGAAAAATTGTTAGAGTTTGTATAAAAGTTATTGGTGTTTGTGTAGGATTTTTTGAGAATATTTTTGTGAAATATGTCCTGTGTGTGGAATACATTGTATTGTAGAATATTTTTGTGAAGAACATGCCCTTATTTTTTTTCTCGATACCTATTCTTTTTCGAAGTAAATACACACACAGGACTGAGGAATAATGTCTTTTAGTTTGATTTCTTGTGGGTAATTATTGAATAACCTAATTTAGACCTAAACATTGTAAGTACTTAGAGGGAAAACATGTCTCTTTAAAAAGGTAAAATTGACATTATAGTCCTTAAGTTTATATCCCTTTGCAAAATGGTCCCTCAAATTCAAACTTAAAATCTAAAGCCCTTTTACTTAATGCATTTGACATAGAAGCTCTTCCGTCAGGCTTCCTTTCATCAGCTTAAAAGAAGGGCAATCCATGTAGCAGAGACTCCAGGTGGCAAGCCCTTACGCCAGCTCAGCTGCTTCACTCAAGCAATGTGGGCTATAAATTAATTGTTAAAATCTTAGCTCGCCGGTTGAGTCTTATTTTGCCACATATTATTTCTCTTTACCAATTGGCTTTTGTGCAAGGGAGAGTTATTTAGGATAACTATGTTCTTACTCATCGAGTTTTCCACATGTTGCGTAGCAAACGCAAGGGCCGTCATTATATGGCTGTGAGAGTGGACATTGAAAAAACCTATGACCGCATGGAATGGGGTCTCATCATTCAGGCCTTCAAATGCTTTGGCTTTTGGAGCACTTTCATTAATTGGATTAACTAATGCATTTCTACTATTTCTTATTCTTTGTTATTGAGTGGGTCGCCTTTTAAGTTTTTTAAACCCTCCCGTGGGCTTAGGCAAAAGACCCCCTTTTACCTTTGCTTTTCATCATTGGATCCGATGTTTTTTTGCGGATGCTCCTTATGGAAGAATCTCTTGGTCGGATTCATGGAATTAAAATTGGGCGAGGAGTTCCACCTATTTCACATCTCTTAGATTGCTTGCACAAATATGGTAGCTGGTCCGAACAACACCTCAATATGAGAAAGTCTTTGGTCTCCTTTAGGAGGAATGTGGGCAGAGATTTAAGTTCAGATATTTGTTCTATTCTTCAGCTTGCCAATAAAGCTCAAGTGGAAAAACATTTGGGCCTCCCTATGCAGATTTCTCGCAACAAACAACACCAATTTAAACACATTTGTGAGAAGGTTGAACTAAGACTTGAGAGTTGGCAAATGAAGACTCTTTCCCAAGCTGGTTATCTGGTGTCGATTCACTCGATTGCTTCTGCTCTACCTACATACACCACGTCTAACTATCTTATCCCGAAAGATATTTGTTCCAAAATAGAATTTATGATGATGCGCTTCTGGTGGGAATTTTCTGATGATAATTCTCATCATCTTTGTCTTAAATCTTGGGTGTCTTTGTGTAAGCCTAAGCCTGAAGGAGGATTGGGTCTAAAACTTATGGAGGATCTCAATCGGCCTCTTCTCGTGAAACTTGGATGGCAAATCCAATGCTCTTCTGACAAATTATGGGTGCAAGCTATTCGTGCAAAATACCTGAAGTCTAAATTTATTTGGGATACTCATGGTCAAGTTGGTGATTAGTGGTTTTGGCGTGGAATTACTCGTGTAGCAGGGCTCATAATAGAGGCTTCTTGTTACCAAATTGGGTTCGGGTCTGCTGTTAGAGTTTGGTTTGAGCCTTGGTTGCCTTTTCTTACTCCCTATTCCCCAAAGCCTAGGCTGCCTTCTACCTACTTGAATGAGGAGTTGATGGTTAACTTGCTTGTTCTCACATTTTCTCAAGCTTGGAATTCCACTTTGATCCGATCTCTTTTTTGTGACGAGGACGATGATGCTATTCTAAACTCTCACCCCCTGCGGGCCAATCAGCTTGACACTCTCATTTGGTCTGCTTCTAGCAATGGGAAGTTCTCACTGAAATTCAGTTCATTCGATCATTGTAGGCCAACGTAATCAAAGCTTGTCTTATTCGATTGATGTTGATTGGAAGCGTCTTTGAAGCGTCCCAATGCAAGACCGTCTCAAGCTTCTTCTCTGGAAGATTGCTTGGAATTGTCTTCCCTGCAAATCTAATACTGAGAGATCCCTCCATCTATCTCTGGATGATAATATCTCTAGTTTTTGCCATCAAATGGGTGAGTCTCTTGTGTCTCTCTTTTCTGAATGCCCTGTTGCCCAGATAGCTTGGAGAGATGCCAAGGTCTCTATCTATTCATCTTTTCCCTTCTCAAGGTATTTCGGCTTCAATCCAGATTATTCTCAAGCCTGCCCAGCATCCCAATCTTCCGGTGGACTAGGAACTTAATTTTACCATATATGCCGCAACTCTGTTTGACTTTATTTGGTTTTTTTCGTAACAAGCTTATTCACCAAGGGGGAGAGCTGGATGTATCTGCTCTGCTCAGATCGATCCACTTTCGATATTCAGAACCCATTTCTGCTTTGCAAGAGAAAGTTCCCCAACCGGACCCGGTTTGGCAGCGTCCCCCGATCGGTTTTTGGAAAATTAATTTTGACGTTGCAATCCGTAAGACCTTCGCCCTTATAGCTGCTGTTTTTCGTGATTCTGAAGGTCAAATCATCTTTGTTCGAACTAAGAGGCTACCTCTGTGCGGTGCACTTATGGGTTAGGCATGGGCAGCTCTTCACGTTGCTCAGGAGGCTTATTTTCTTTCTAACCATCGCATTTTAGTGGAGGGGGATTCTTTGTTGGTTATTGATGCCATTCGTCATGCCAAATTTGATGTGGAGTGGCAAATTATTTCTATTGTGGCTGATATTTGTAATTTAGTTAATTCTAAAGATGGTTAGGTTTTTTCACGTTAAGAGGGAGGCAAATGACCTTGCTCATAGGGTTGCTAAGTTGGCATGTACTGCAAAATTTATGGGGAATATCTCTCTCTCTCTCTCTTGTATCCTGGCATCTATTATTTTGAGCGACAATCCATGGTTCCCTCCATGAATTTTTTGCTCTCTTTTAATGGATATCATTACTTAGAAAAAGAAGAAGAGCAAAGTACTCAGATAGTCAGAGCCACGAGATTGCTGATCGGGTTGTCTGCTCTGTCACCTTTGGGGCTGTGGTTGTGACTAATTCGAGCTTTCTCAACCATTTTAGCTTGGAGGCGATTAGGTTTTGTGCTCAGAAGAAGAGTACCATCAGACGACACTGTTTTGAGTTATATGTCATGCTAGATTGAATGAAGCAGCTGAGCTGGTGTAATGGCTTGCCACGTGGAGTCTGTGCTGATGTGGATTGCCTTTCTGTTAAGCTGATGGACGGAAGCCGACAGAAAGGCTTACAAAAATCATCAACCTTTTTAAAGAACAAGAACAATACTTGATGATATTCACAACTAATAAATCTGACCTAGATATTAGCAATCCTAACCTAGCTCATCTGACCACTCTAAATCTTACCCACACTACCTTTAGTCAGATCTGCAACCTGCAGGGACCACTTGAAAACTTGATTCAACACAGAGCTTGATTTTCACGCACAAACCTTGTGCAATCAATGGATGCAGCTAAAACCTTCCGACATCTATCTTCAGATCATTTGAATCTTCACACTCAATGATGTTTTGGGGGTTGGTGATTAAGAAGAAGATAGTTTAGAGATTATCTCCATGGATAATAACATTACTATAAATAATCTTCATACGCACATAAAATAGAGACAAAGGGGATGATTTGGCTTTTTTTGAAGCTCCTCTCTCAAATCTATAAAATCTTGTGAATCTATACCGTTTCTGGAAGGTTTTTGTAAGGGGTCGAGGTCACTTGCCAGGTGACTTTTTATGACGTTTAAAAGAATCCTGTAATGCATAGAATCTTTTTGTTAATACAATTATATATCAGACTGTGATTGACTCCCATCGAACTATGACTCCTTTCTAGACTTTTATTTAAGAGGTCACGTGTCACCAACACTTACAATCTCAGGTACAAAATTGACACGTCACGACTATGCCAATCATGATTTAAAAATTATGATTTTTTTTGTCAGATGAGAAATAATAATTTGAGATATATGAACCTTTATTTAATTTATGGTCATGCATCTCCTCACGTATTAAGAAGAATATAGGAGCCAACTAGGACGAGTAATTTTCAAACTTTTGGGCTTTAAATTACAATGTAAGTCTTCAACAATTGATCCTGTTTTTTTTTGAAGAAGTATATTAGTAATTAAATAATATACATATTTTCATATAAAACATGGAGAACGATATCTTACAAGTATCTGGACACTTTAGACCTCAATTTTTTTTTCACATTGTACCTATTAGCTATTGATCTTAAATATTTTGCATAATCGTTAAAAGATTTGGTCAATTTAAACCGAAAATAATATTTTTTGCCTATAATGACGATTTAATCCTCACAAAAATATCAAAGATAAAATACAAAGTGTTTGACATAAATAGTTGATACATGTGACGAAAAAATAGTTTTAAATACAAAATGTATTTATTGCTAAAAGTAATTTAGAATCCATGTATCAAAAAGAGTTAGGGAGATTATATGCACTCTGACAATTTATCATGGTGATTGTAGTTAAATGGGAAGAGATTATACCAAAGTAAGATCCATTGATTAGATGAAATATTTAAGCCTCATTATTAATATGAAAATAATTCTTCCATCTACTTATAGTTGGATGAATTCGAAGAGAATTATCTTCTTTACCCCTTTTCCTCTATTTTTTTCCCAAAGAAACTGATAGATTAATTGTGGGAAAATTAATACAAAGTTATGGAGGATCCCATCTATTGAATTTCCAAATGATAGAAAACATAGAGATTGATATGTAGCCACTAAAACAATTAGTGCCTACAGCCCTATTACACTAACTGGTGCGCATACGAGTTTGCTACTCGTTCAATCTTTGTAACCATCCAAAATTCTTGTTGTTGCCAATTTGAAGGATTCTTGTTGTTGCTAGTATGATGTTTAGAGAAGGGTCCAAGATGATCACTGCTGCAGCGCCCGACTTTGAGTCTTGAATAGCTGCATCAAATTGGGCTTTAAAGCAAATACCTGGTGTAGGCCGATTGATTGATTTCAGAGGTGATGCGGTGATATTCCAAGCTTGGTAATGCTCTGCAGCAATTGAATTTATTTTTGCTATCACTCTGGTCGTGCCAATCATGATGTTCTCCTTCCGAATTATGTTCTTGTGAAACCAGATCAAATCACATGAAACAGCTGCGAAAATTTGAAAGCGGTGGTTGTCTTCTACTACAACATTGAGAGTGGCATGAATTGGATTGATGATGATTCGGATCTAGTCGATGAAGGGGTAGCTAGATTTTGCACCAATAAAGATCAGGGACTTTGTCTCCAGATGATTGTTGCTAATGGACTGTACCACCCGGATTTACTGCTTGTATTATTTTTATTGAATTTCAAACTTCAAATTATTTGAAAAAGTTATCCTGTTTTAAAAATGTTTAAAGTTTGAAATATTGATTTGATTTGAAAATAGTTATTTTTTAAAAGTGTTTAAATTTTAAAGAAGAGAAATTTGTCTTTATCTCTTTAGATTTTAAAGTTTTGATTTGAATACTTGAAGATGTTTGAATTTTAAAATGGATAGCAACTCAATCTTATCAACTATAAATAGGGTTGCAATTAGTCTGTTATAATCATTTGCTAGTCTATGCGATGCGTATTGATTGGAAGAATGAGAAATCAAGCGTCTTTTCTAAGGTTTTAGTCTAGTTTTTAGAGGTCTTGGAGGTTAATTGATAAAAGGTACAAATGTTATGAAGGGCGAGGTAAGTGAAGTTATTATGCTAGACTTTCCCAAAGACCGAGGTGAAATTTGAGAATTGCATGTTTTTATTGAAAACCCTCGGAGTTTATGTCCATCATACTACAATAAAATTCTTATGGAATGTTCTTGTATGCATTGGTGTAATTATGAGCCTTTTTAAAGTCAAGTTATTATTTTATGATTTATCTCATGATTTCATATGTTTACGATATTTTGTGGATGATTATGGTATGATATGTGTGATGTTTTCAAACCTTGAAGCCCAGAGTTCAAAGGTACAACAATTGGTAAGGGAGTGCACAAGAGTCTACGGACTGCACAACAATAAATGTGACCCACAGTTATTGCCAAAGTGATTTTTTATAGTATTATTATAAAGATAAAAATTGTTTTACAGTTATAGTGATGCTTTTTTTAGATTGAGATTTAAAGTTTTCTATTGATTTTAACTTCTTAAATGTGGCTCATGAAGTGCACCATTTTCAAATGATATTTAGGAGCATGCCTAGAGTCGTGTCAGATGGCGCCTGGGTGGATAGTTGAAAGAAAGCTTGGAATTTCAGTTAGACTGAGTGTTTTGCTTTTAATTTTTCACTTTTCTAAACAGCTTTAAACGGAGTATTTTTTTATTCATTTTTTTTGAAGTTTTAAACGTGAATTTGTTATTAAGATTGTTTATTTAGTAATAAGTTATTTTTACCCCTAAATTTGGCCCATTTTCACTGATTTTACTCCTAATTGTCGGGGTTCTGGGCACGGACAATCTAGAAATATATGATTGATATTTTTCTTTTTGATTTTACGGATCAAACAGAGGGATTCTGCTTTAGATAAGGTTGAATAGTGGAGATTAGATTGGATCCGTTCAACAGTGGTTAAAATGTCCCAGACTAATGTCCACAAGAGGAGTTTTAGCTGGCTGTGAATCTTCAAATTCCAAAATTTCTTCCATTCTGAGTTACCCATCTTGTTGAATTTGCAATAAAGTGGTAAGCAGATACTACGGCGAATTCTGAAGTTGATCAGATCTGGCATTTGGGGTAACTTTTAGCTGGAGAATTGCTTGGATCGACTAATCATCAAATTTATCTGATAGAGAGTTTAAATCCCAACTTGATGCTGTATTATTGAAGAAAGTTGCTACGGTCTGGTTGACATCTAGAGGGAGATGAGAGTTCTTCAGAATCGGAGTGAAGCCTGCAGGTGAGGAAGGGATCCATGGATCCGTCCAGATTTTTGTATGAACACCATTATTAATTTGTTTGCATGAATTGGATTATGCAGTGACTACCCAAAATGATATCCGAACTCCATATTTGCCATTTAGAACTAACACCCAGAGGGATGAGGGTTCTGAGATGAACGTCCATCCAAGCTTAGAGATAAGTGCACTATTGACCATCTCCATTTTTCTTAATCGCACCCCACCATTAGCTTTGCACGAGGACCAACTTTTTAGCGTTAGATTTTTGCTTTTATCCTTTACATGCAGATTGAGGGCCTATATATAATGCGAGACTGAGCTTGCCATCTCCGTCTTTGGATAAGAGCAATATATGTTTGGTTGATGTCCATGGGCATAATACCTGATAAGAAAAAATTCTGGATATATTAGTGATTAGATTCATTTTCTTGAGTTCCTAGTAATGTTGACAAAACAGCAGATTGAGGCCGTTATAGGCCCAGGAGCTTTTGTAGAACCAAGAGTGTTTAGGGTACAGGATTTCTTCCTCCGTAGGAATAAGTGTGAGAGATGTCACTTTAACTCTAAATCCCATGGAATATTTGGAGATGCTGAGGTGAATAGATAATTGTAGAAATTCAGAAATTGATCTCCAATATCCGTACGATCGGAAATCCAGCAGTTTGTGTTGCTTTTGAGACAATTAATGATATTTCGGCTCCTTCTGATGACAGGAGAGGTATAGAAAAATTTTGTGTTCAGATATTTTTATCTAAGCCAGGTCTTTCTTGACTTTGCCTCTATAAAATTTGTTCTCTATCAAAAGCTCAGACAATAGCTTTTGAATCCGATCCTTGATGAACCTGAAGGGAATTTTATTCCACTTCTTGAGAGCTGTTTGCGTGACTGCAATTTTTTGCTGGAGAGAGACTAGTACTGGAGAATCTTCGAAAATAGTGCCCTAAGCTTTGGTATAACCAGAGGCGGAACCAGCCAGGGGCGATGGGGGGCAGCCGCCACCCTTCGCCGGAAAAGCTGTTAAGAAATTTTATTTTTTTCAAATTTTTTATAATGGGTCGCCCCCCTTAGATCTCTCTCTCTCCCCCTTCCCTCTCTGCCTGTGGAGGGAGAGAGAGACTCTGCAATTTCTTCAATTGCGCAACTCCGCTTTGAATTTGATCAGAAAGGAGGAGGAGGACTCAGCGAAGGATGTTGGCGGCTGTCGTTTGAAGCATGTATCCTCTGGGGCAGCACCTTTGAGCAGGAAAGTCATAGAGGACTTGCTTCAAACGCTTCCTCATGTTGATTTCATTCAGGTATAGTACCCCGAGCTCGAAAATGACCCTTAAGAGCATACTTATGTAACTATGTTTAGACTAGATTTTCTCGTACATGTTTTTCATTCTCTCCCTTGTCGGTTGAAAGCTGAATCACTTGTTTAGATTTGGTTGCGGGGATGTTGGAGGACACTAATCAGAAGTCTCGCATCTTTGATTGTTAATATGGATAAAACTACCTCAATTGAAGATCTCAGAAGAAATAATAAAATGCAGATATTCTTGATATGCTTAGACATCCAAATAGTGGAAAATGTTGGAATCTTAAAATGCTACATTTTGCTCTGCTTCTTTGGCAACCAATTGTATAAAGAAGTAGAGTATAGCTCTTAGCAAGAAATAAGGTTCTCTATCTTTGACTGTTGAATTCTTTGGTAATTAGCACGCAAAGATCATCAATAACAAAACCAGTCCATGCATGTTGGTCTTCTTTCAAAGGTTTTGTTGGTCTATTTTATTTTTGGCAATGTCCAACAGTAAATTTTGTTTGTTTTTAGGGTTATGGCATGACTGAGTCGACTCAGTAGGAACTCATGGCTTCAATACTGAAAAGTTTCAAAATTATTCTTCAATAGGACTATTGGCTCCAAATATGCAAGCTAAAGTGGTATATTGGAGAATTGGATCCTTTTTGCCTCCTGGCAGTAGCGGGGATCTTTGGCTTCGAGGTCTAGCAATCATGAAAGGTAATAAGTCATCACATAGGGGACAACTATGCAATATTTCCTCTTATTGTGTTTAATTTATTTCAGATACCTCAAATTCAAACACCCATTGATAATATCCTTATATATGTAGGCCAGTATCTCTTTCGTTTATGGCATCTATAGTTCTATTTATTTGTACAACGCTGTACTGGTTTCATTTTGAATTTCGAGAAAGTAAGTGTTTAAAACCACTCTCAAGCACACCTGCTTATCTTTTTATAAGAAACAAGTCCCCAAAACTCTACAAACTGCCACGGAAATCATTTTCCTGGAAAACTTGATCTCTGAGGGTTCTAGATTTTACTGCAACCTATTGCCATCATGTCAACAAAAATGCTGAAAACAACAAATGCCTAAATTATATTACAAAATTGATGGAACCAGGGCATGAGGATAAGATTCTTTTGTCATCATTTTCATCATTGGATAGATCTACCAGTGATTAATTTTACCCTTATGTTTTCAAGATATTTGAATAATGTGGAACCAACCATGTCGACAATAGATACAGATTATGCAATTACTTGGCGATGCCGAATCTGGGGTGGCCCCCAGGGCTCCAGGGAATAATTGCAGAAAATAGGATTTCGAACTCTTGACCTAAACTTCTCATTCCCATTTGAACTTGCTTATGTTAGTTTATGGGTGACTTTGCTATATTATATAAAATGTTGCTTCCGCAGATTGCTCCCGCTGATTTAGAAGCTGTGTTGATCTCCCATCCTAAGATACTTGATGTTGCAGTAACAGCGTAAGTATGATAACTTAAGGCACTCATATGTACATTGAAAGGTATTTGAAGATGGTCTCGAGACAAAACAATACTTTGCTTGATGATTGGATTCATAGTTAAATGCCAATAAGAAGCAAGTGGCTATGATAGAAGGGATGTGATTTAACTCTAGCATTCAATGTACATACGAGTTCTGTAGTAAAATTGTCCACTTTTCTTTTTGAAGATTAAACCCGTGTTTATCATCAAATACTCCCATATTTGCCATGAATAATATCACTATTATTGGTGTCTGAAGGCACTCCTATTTCTTGGAAGATAAATTGTTTGGACCTTATGTCTCATTCCATTTTATCTCTAGTGACTTGGATGAAGAATCTGGGGAGGTACTAGTGGCATTTGTGGTGAGAAAGCATGGAAGCAGTCTTTCCTAAGCAGCTCTTATGGACTATGTCTCCGAACAAGTATTTCATTTGGAAGTATCTGTCATGAATAGAGCAAGGTACCAGCTTCTATTCACTCCCCCGGTTGACTTTGAGCAGATCATTATACTTTGAGAAACATGTTTTCATGTTTTGGCAGGTTGCACCAGACAAGAAAGTGAGAAAGGTAATCTTTACAAACTCTATACCGAAGTCTGCAGCAGGAAAGATACTTCGAAGGGAGCTCAGGAACTTCATGACTGATGTTATCTTTCTTTAGGACTTTGCCCCTTCCCCTGGAATCCTGATCCAGCCACTGTGTATAACATAATAGCCAGAGGGATCTCTTGTCCAAAATTGTTCGAATATGAAAGGAACAACAAGATTCAGAGAGGTTCCCATAGTGTAAAGCAAGATAGGACAGTTATCTGAGGAGGTGATAGAGAGATGAGAAATCTTAGTGCTCAGAAAAAGTTGACACCAGGATGAATTTGATAATCCCCGCTCTAGACGTTCCTGAATATTTACTAGACCATGCCGCCAATTGACCCATGTAAATTTGTCCTAGACAATCCAAGGTTAATTAATACAAAAGAATCCATGACCTTTTTGAGCCGAAATGAGATGATGAGGATGTCCAGATTCTCCCACCCCCTTTTCTCATGATAATGAACAATAGAATTGAAATCATCAATCCGGAGTCAAGAACCATGATATTCTTCTTCCTTCGGGCCCCGTGATTCCCTGGAAGATTGCTTCGCTTATCCTTCATGCTAAATCTTTGATTAAGAAGTTATATCTCTTCTCCCTTTTGAAGATTTCTAGAGCCTGTAATTATGAGGCTCACTTTTTAGCACAACTTGTGTCACGTCCCGAACGCTAGCCCGAAGGGGGTTAATGACAGTCGCGAACATCCACTCAATGAATGTTCCAGCGTTTTTCTTAATCTTGCAGCGGAAAATTTATTATTTTTATACAAACAACTGAGAGAGACGGGCCAAAGAGATTTACTTAAACTTAAACTTACACAATCGACTACAACGGTAATAATATAAGCATCTTAATTACAAAGCATGGCTGCATGGCTGAGGTACAAGATCTAAGGGATTCCAACAAAACCTTTTCATATTGACTTACTCATAACATTTTCACATTACACCCTGAATCCTTATATACTTTACAATCTTGTTTAGCATCCTGCTGCCTTAGTATGATATCCAGCACTCTTAGGGCTTTATGTACATTCACAATGACCTATGACCAAAAACATTACAATCTACTACTTACTCAGTCAGGAAATCCTCAGGACTCCTATCACCTGGCAAACCTGGAATGATACATTTTGAAAACTGTGAGTCAACGACTCAGTAAGGAAAAGAACTTGTAAACTTATAAACTTGAACTTGAATTCATAATCTTGTAATCATGCACTAGTACCATAGCTTGAAAACATAACTTAAAATTATGAACTTGTATACATAATGTGCTTCATGCATGATCATGACTTCTTGATGTGCATGTATGCTTCATGTGTGCATATGCACATGCACTTGCTCTTGAAAATTTAAGTTTGCACTTGTAACATTCATGATCTTGAAAAATATGCTCTTGTACTTAAAATGACACGTGGCCCTTGGAAAGTATTTTCTTCTTGACTTGTGGGCTACATACTCTCCATTTACCCCTGAAGTTAGGGTTGTGCGTTCCCGTTGGAACTGTCCCTTATTTCCCTTGGGGACCTTACATGTGGTCGAGCTAGCACACCTTCTCGCATTCGTCCTTCATTGGCTAGACACGACCCTTGGAGGTCCACACCTTCACGTAAACGTCCTTCAGTGTGGTTGCACAGACCTCAAGGACTTACCCAACCTTCACGTAAACGTCCTTCAGTATGGGCATCCTAGGTAACATCCATCCTTCACGTAAACGTCCTTCAGTATGGATGTACCTTCTTAACTTGGTACGGTACCGACCAGAGCTCCTTACTTAACTTGTCATAACAACTCTCATACTTCCATTTGCATAAAGATTTCTTTCATGCTTTCATGCAAATGCTCATGTCATGTCATGCTTGATAAAAAGAGAGTTCATGCTTGCTTGTGATGACATGCTTGTTCATGAAATCCATGCTGTGTATCATTCCAGTTTTCATAAAAGTGTAAGTTTTCACTTACCTCGATCCTCTCGATCTTTGAATGGGTCTTCCCCTACAAGCGAGTTACTTTCGTTACTTAACGCTTAAGGATAAACATTCAAATAGAACACACGAGAAGAAATACTTATTAACATTTCGGTTTTCCAAAAGTACGCATCTTTGAAAATATGATTTCATTTACAAAAGATTTCTTTACTTAACTTTCATAAAACAATTGAAGAAAATAAATTAAAGACAGGCATCAAACATCTCCAATAAGTGTGCTAAAGGGACCACTATTTAATTCACTCAATCAACTAGGTGCACTGATTCTTCCCATTGCCATCATTGATTTCAAGCCTATTCATGAAATTTAACAACAACTCATGCTAAGAATTTCAAGCCAAATCAGCAACCTATATAAGCCGTCTAGCTTAATACTTTACATTATACCATGCCTGGGTAATGGCTATCGAATTCCCACCATCTTATCCTCAATAAACTTCTTAACTAGGCTTGGTCATCTAGCCTCAATGATAGGGTCCTACACACCTTCAATAGGAAATTCAAAAACTCAATATATCTGAAATTTAACAGGTCCCACTCGAGCGCCTGTCGAGCGCTGGTCGAGCGCCAAGTCTCTGTCCAATTTTCCTCTATCCTCGCTCGAGCGGTGGTCGAGCGCCAACTCATAGTATGAAAACTTCCAAGGCCGCTCGAGCACCTGTCGAGCGTTGGTCAAACGACAAGACACTGTCCATCATATTTTCTTAAGGCCGCTCGAGCGCCTGACGCAAGCTGGTCGAGTGCGATGTTACCTAAAAACAGGGTGCTAAAAATCTTCCTATTCCAACACCCTAATTATGATCCCTAGCTTGATTCTTCTGACCATAAATAATTCCACACACTCTAATACATGCCTAAACAATCTTCAATTCAAAGTTTACAACAAAACCATGATTCCATCCTCAAACTAAGCTTTTGCATTTATTCCTCTTCTCTTGGTCTTTTTATCAAACACCTAAGATGCATAAATGGTTCTCTTGAACCATTTCCCAGATCTAGTCATATCTCCTCATGGTTTCATGTACAATATATACTACCCTTTAAGACTTGCAAGATCTACACTATCTTCAAAGAAACACACATGAACACAAGGAGAAACCATCAAAGAAACAACACCCATCAAAGAAACAAGAGAAAAATAGGAGAAATGGGTAGTGGGTAATCCGGCCAACCCAGATTTTTCACATCCCACACTACCTTTCTTTTCTTCTTCTTCTTCTTCTTCTTCTTTCTTCTCTTCTGCGGGTGGGCTAGGGCAAAGGGGGTTTTTTGAAAAAAAACCCGGTAGAGAGGGGGGGTCTTGTACGTGAGACTTGGGGGAAGGAAAAGGCAAAACTGCCCTTCCCCCCTTCTTTCCCTCCTTCTCCTTCAATTTTCTTTTATTTTCTTTTTCTGCCACTCCACAAAACTACTCTAACATGCCTCCTCATTTTTATTCCAAGGACTCACATATTTTCCAAGGTTAAAGCCCCTAATTAAATTCTTCTAACAATTAAAATAATTGGCCTGATTAATCTCAATTACTCCAATTTAACAATTGCAAACAATATAACATTTAAATCATAGCTTAAGACGCATAAAAAATGCTAGGGGAAAAATTCCACCTAGACATGATTTTAGATTAATCTCCCCATACATGCCTTTCTCAATAATTAGAGTAATACACACTTAGGGAGTCATAATTCTTTAACTGTGATAGAAATAAAGTCGGGGTCTCACAGCTTGGGCGGCTGCCCACTCTTTTACTGGAGCTGTTCCGTCTTCTTTTCTTCTTACTCGGGGTCTGTGGAAGTTTAGCGGTGCTAAACCCCCTAGCTGTCGGGTTCCCTTTTTAGTTTTGTCTTTCTTTCTGCTTTGGGTTGTTTGTTTCTGCTTGTAATCTGTCTTTTATTTATATAAGATGTATGGTTTTAACAAAAAAAAAACAGAACCATGATATTCAGAACCTAGCAGAAATAAGTTGTCCCAAAAGAGTTGTTTTTTTTTGTTGCATAGGGAGGACCATAAACCAATGAACAAAGATAAGATTTTTGAGGGTCTAGAGGGTAGAAGAGCATATTAATAATATTACTAAAAGTACTGATTACATCAAGAGAGAGGCCTCGTCTCCAAGCACACAAAGTCCACCTTTTTGTGTGAAAAATATATACTTTGCACCCTCAAATAATCCCGAGAATTTAATAAATTCATGACAATATCTTTAATATATATAAAGTGAGTCAATGACATTATCATCCTTTCGGTGAGAGTAGTGCTTGGCTGCACTTTTATCTTTCCCTTTTGGATCCTTGAAGGAGTTAAAGCCAACTGATGAGTCTTCCAATGTAGAAACAGCTGGGCCCAGTTTTCAGTTGATCACGGGGAGATCTACAGAAGAATTGATATAGGTTTGGACTTGATCGGGGAAAATGAAAGGGATCAAATGCAAGGCATTGTCTTTGGGAGAATGGGAGCCTTCTTGAAGGAACAGAGCTTTATTCAGATAGGCTTTCAGAGGATGATCCGGAGAATCAGTGGAAAAGCTGCAATCCGAAAAGGATTGGGCTTGGCTGTGAGAATGGGCTGGAGTGGGTAAGAGTCGGTGAGATCTTAGATTTTGATGATGGATGATAGAAAGACCTTTGGGAAGGGGGAATTGGGTTCAGACAAGATTGGGGAGGCCTTGGGTATGGACTTGGGCTCCAGCTGAGGTTCGAAGAAACATATGGGGGGCGGTGGGCTCCAGCTGAGGTTCCAAGAAACATATGGGGGGCGGTGAGTGCGAGAGGGCAAGGGGAAAGGTAATTGTAGGGTAGGAAGGACGGGAGAGATTAAATGGTGGGAGATGGGACATTAATGGAGAAGCACCCCGCCGGATTATTTTCCTTAAAACTATCTTAATTTGCTAAGTAGAGTTATTTTATGAAGATTTGTGCTAATCTTGATATTTAATTTTTACGTGCCTAGCTTGGGTGATGATATTTTATTTCATATGTGAACATTTTAAGAAATACCATTATTACCTTTTTCTTGTTTTATTTGTCATTTATTGCCTTTTTATGACAAATTGCGAATAAGAGAAATTATATTATTGATGATTTTATTAAATAATTATTTTTCTTGCTCAATAATTTAATTGTCAAAATTTTATATGCTTTCTTAAAGAAATTATGTGACTTTTATTTAGTTGTCCCTAGGTTATAATTATTTTTTAATTGCTAAGTCTTGGTGATAATTTTAATTAGGGGATTAATTCCTAAATTTTGACCTAGGTATGACCAAGCCTTTGATCTTATTTATTGGGCCAATATTGGGCTCAAGAGTAGATTCATTTTGTGAGAAAAAAAAATCTGGAAATTGATTGGGCTAAGAAGAAAACTTGAATTGAAGCCCAATAGCAAGAGAGCTTACATGTTAGACAGATCGCTAAGGAGATCTTGCATGTTTGGCAAGTGGCTAAGGAGATCTTGCCTTTTAGGCAAGTGGCATAAGAAGAGATTGCATTCTAACCAAGTGGTTTTAGATGCAATCATTTAACCTTATTTAATAGCGATGATCATATGGATAGAAATTATGTGAAATACTTTCATAGCATGTGCATTATTAGTCATGTGTTGTGAGTCGCAGTACTATGAGGAAGTACTGTAGTGTATCGAGACAGTCTTCGGTATTTGAAATTGAGATTTTGAGACGTTATGGTAACGATCACTTTGGGGATGTCAACCACCACACTGACGACGTTAGGTGGGTAGTCTCCTTTAGGCAAGAAGCACATGTGCTTTGCCTTGAATCGTCCCTATGTGTCGTTTAGCATGGGATTGTCCTAGCAGAAGTAGAAGTGAGTTGCACAATCCTGACTATGGGGGTCATACAGAGTGTGAAAGAAAGGATATTCATAAAAGACGTTTGTCTAGAAACTATTGGACTCATTTTTCACTACACCAGATTTCACTTTCAGCGACAAAATCTTCAGTGGCAAAACCTATTTCGTCGCTGAAAGTCACCTTTCCACGACGATATAAGGTTTTCAACACTGATAACGTAAACGAAAAAGTTTCAGCGACAAACACAAAAAACCGTCGCCAAAACTCTCGTTTGAATAGATAAAACCTGTTCGAACGAATAGAATGAGATATTCTATTCATAAAATAGTGCACCACATCTTGTTCAAAGTAATATAATCCGTTCGAACGATATTCAGCTACGCTTAACAAATTCCATTGGAAATAATTTAGTTGTTGGTTATAAATTTTTTCTGGGACGAAATATTTTTGTCGCAAAATTAAAATGTTCATTCGGACAGAAGTTATCGTTCGAACAAGATGGTTTCGCGACGACATCTGCTTATTGTCGTTGAATAGAAAGATATGCAACAACATGTTGTCTAGAATATTGACACATTTTGTTGGAACATTATTATACGTTCGAATGGGGCATGTGTATGTTGAGGGAAGCATAGCAGGCAACGTTTGTTCCTTTCCTACGACACCTGAACATGTTCAAATAAGATATGTCCGTTCGAACAAGAATGCCAGATGTCTCATTTTATTTTGTTGGTGAGTGAGGCATTGTAGACAACGTCTATTCGTTGCCTGCAAAGCCTGAACCTGTTCAAACAAAGTGTGCCTGTTCGAACGAGGGTCTCGGGTGTCTTATTTTATTTCGTTGGTGAGTGAGGTGTTGCAGGCAAAGTTTCTTCGTTGCCTGCAACGCCTAAACCAGTTCGAACAGAGTGTGCCTGATTGAACGAGGGTGATAGGATTGTGCCACATGTTATGTGTAGAACCGTTGAGGAAGAAAGTTTGTCAATTTCTACTGATGATGGCACATCCACCGATGATACGAATTGATTGTGTTTTAATTTGTCAGGTTAACATCATGGCGATAGGTGGAAAACGTCAGCGATCAGCTCTTACCGTTTCATCAAACCATGTGGAGACATCCTAAACTATGCAATCTACCCTAGGTATAGTGCCGAGGGTGTCGAGTGAAAAATATTTAAGCAGTCCTCTTCTCGTACAGAGTAGTGTGGCCTGTAAGTTCTCTAAACATTATACTACTTTTGGGTAGATTGATTTTGACAATGCATTCACGTAGGTTTTAATTTTCTAAGTCACTTGTATTATATTTATAGCAACTACACAGCCAAACGAGGAAATAGGAAGTCAAGAGGAGTGACTTTTTCCAAAGTACGGGCAAGCGGTAAGATGCCAGTCAGTATCCCAGATGGGCAACAGGGCACAGATGGTGATGAATCTAGTCGTCTTGCATCGTTGATTGGAACACTTGTTCGAACACATGCTCCATTTGGTACACCGACCTGGGCAAAGGTTCTGAATTCTGTAAAAGAATATATCAGGGAGTGTGTATTGGTATGTATCTAATTGTTTAATTACATTGCCCATATATATGTTACTAATTTGCTTTTGTGTTCTTTTTAAAGGATGACTTCGAGCTCAATTATGATTGTCAGGAAGATATCAAAACTGTGAATTCTATAATGAAGCGGCTTTCAAAAATCACAAGGCGAAACTACACAAACATTTTAAGAAGTTCGGGAGCAAGGATGAAGCATTGAAACATCGTTATGGTGACACATGTAGAAAACTGGATTGCATGCTGTGAACAAAAAGTCAAATTTTGTATAGTGCATGTCAAAACATCATTTTTCTTTAAATAGACGAAAAATTTTAACATTGGATGCGTAGGGTCTGAAATTAATAATTAGTGGGTATAATGTGACAAAGTATAATTAGTGGATTCAAGACCCCTCATAATTAGATGGCCAAAGTATATTCATTCCTTAATTTTAATGGGCCCATAAACTAAACAGACATTAAAAGAACATGCTGAGAAAATGAAATGAAAATTTCCACTTATTGTCGAAATCCTGTTGAGACAATTTAGAGCAATGAGTTGTCTTTATTTATTGGGTATATAGTGAAGTTCTAGGATTAAGACAACCCAAGAGGAGGGTGAATTGAGTTTTAAAAACTTTTTCGATTTAACCCCAAAAGTGTGCTTGCAATGTAACAACTATTTTAACACAAACAATATGCAACAATTAATAAGAGACTGAAAGTCAAGAGAGAATTAGACAGATCAAACACAATAATTTTAGGTGGTTCAGCAAATCTGCTTACATCCACCCCTCAAGCTCCTTTCCAAGCTTTGAGGTTTCTCTGCTTGTTCCCTTACACCAATGGAATGGTTTCCTACACTTGAGCTTTGAGAAACACCTCTCTAAGCCTCAAGATCGGGTTTTGTGAACAACCTCACAAACCTCCTTTTTTTGACGAACACACCTCACTGAAAGGTCACAAGAGAATTCCTCTCTTATAATAGTGAAGTAGAGTGATTTTACAATAGCAAGACTTCGTCAATGGAGTGGACATTACAGTAAAAATCTATCTCTTTGTTCTCACACAATAGCAAGGAAGTCAAAGTGAAAGTTTCTGCGTGAATGAAATGAAAAAGCTAAGATTTGAATGTTTTGATATCACTCAAGCTTAGTAAATGATCAATGGTCCTTTTCCTATCTTTTGCAAGCTTAAGAGAGGGTCGACCGCTACAGGTGTCCGTTGTCCCAGCGGTCATAAATGCAAGCACGCTGATATTTTAGAAAACTGTCTTGGTCGACCAATATATAAACTGGGTCGACTGCTTAATCTAAAAACATGGCATTGCCATTTTTAAAGCACTATTTTGACCATAATAAGACCCTATCTCAAAACCTAACTCCCCAAGGATATGAAAGTGCTTTGGGAGTTATAAAGGTATGATTTGAAAAAACTTTGAGACATATTTTTTATTTACCAACTTGAGATAAAAAGGTTTATGCTTGGTTTGAAAAATATGCAGTGTGTGATTCAAATCCTTGTTAGTAATGAGACCTTAGAGTTACAAAGTTTACCTTAGAGTCTTGAGTCTTCACTTTTAAGTCGCTTTACATGATTTGGTCATTGCCTCATCGATTTGTTTCTGTGCTCATTTGAATCTTGATTATCCAATTCAATTTCTTTATTGTAATCATTAAAATATGGATTGTGACTAAAAACTAACAATCTATCACTTTTTGACTATAACAATAAATTCATGGGTTCTTCTTTTTATGTATTTGTCTCCCCCTATCTTTTGCAATTTAATGCGAGTTTTTGATATTCAATCTCAATAAAAATATGTTAGTACAAAATAATTGCATTTGAATGAACGCATAAAAATTTGTCATCATAGGAAAAGGTTGCATAGAAATACAAAAAGATACCAATAATCTCTCACTCTTTGTCATCATAAAAAAGGAAATACAGGAGGATAATATGTATGAAAATGCAACAAAATAGATAAATATGAGAGGATGCTATGAGATCATGCAGGTGGAGGAGGAGGCTCAGGGAAGTAGCATCTCATCTTCTCAAAGAATCTCCGCTGATCCTCAAAGTATGTCTCCTGACTCGTAAAGTAACGTTGCTGATCCTCTCTCATAGATTGAACCTCGATCTTATGTCTCTTAAGGGGATAGAGACTTAACAGAGGGAGGTGGAGCAGGTGTGGAATGATGGCTAAGGGCATGAGATGAGGAAGGTGCTATGGGTGGTGAAATCGAACACGTGCAAGACAGCTCGGAGAGAAGAAACAGGAGTTGGGGTCGAATCAGCCATATCTACCTCAATGTTGAAACCCATGTCCTCAAAAGCTGTACCCTCAGTTACTGCAACCTCATCACTCTCATTCTCACTAGGCTCCCTTTAGACACCTTTCTCCTATACCCCATCCTTATCAACACACTCTGATTGAAGACCTCAGATTTTTCTAGTGTATCTCGGTCCCTCTTATCCATGACAACTCCAAAGTATCTGAAAATCTGTGTAAATAGCAAGCCATAGGGAAGCTTCTTCTTAGGCCCATAAACCTCTTCCATATGCCTGAGCATGATGTAAGGTAGATTAATTGTCTTATCCTTCAGGATGTGCTCAATCATAAAAACATCCATGAAGGTCACCTCCTCCCTATGCCCACGTCTAGGTATAAGGTTATGGGATACAATCAAATGCAATAATCTATAGGTCACTTGGAGTTAGTTTGCCAAGAGTTTTCTAAGAATTTCCTCTAACTCCATATTTTCTAGGAGGAAATGTAATGTACTGCCATAGTCAAAATCCAGACATATAGGCCAAGTCTTAAGCTCATAAACTCTCTCGCCATGATGAGCTATACCCAAAGTCTCACACAAAATGACTTCATTAAGAACAATATCTAGTATGCCATCCTAGCTTTTAATAGTGAATACCCAGTATCATAACACATACTCATATTAATGAAAATATTCGAATATATTTGGGAAAAATCTCATTTCCTAAATACAGTAAGGTTCTCCATCCTTGTTCTAAGAACAACTCCTGAATTTTGAAATCTTTCAAGGTAGAGGCATTAATATTTCTATCCACAACAATCTTCCGCTTCGAAGAAAACCTGATAAAACAACTCCCAACACTCAGCTGAAATAAACTGATTTGAAGCTCACCCAATGATTTGTACATGGCTGGATTTGAAAGACCCGACTTCCTTCGTTTTCCTTGGAGCGTGCTTAGTCTTTCGTATAGCGAATTGGAAGAAAAATACGAGAAGATAAGGTCGAATTTGGGAAAATCAGGGTTAGGATTTCAAAAGGGGCTGAAATGGAAAAAAATCCACCTTCTAAGTGGATTTTGTTGTAAATCGACACCAAAAATGATGGGTTAGGTCGAAATGGAGTTTCTGAGGGGATTAGAGAAATTTTTCAAGGCAAAAAAGGTATTTGGAGAGATTTGAGAGAGAGAGAGATAGTGTGGGAGAAGAGGAGAGTGTGAAAGGGTCGACCAAAAATGGGCTGGGATATATAATGTCCCGTCGAAGTGATCGACCGTTATGTGTAGTGGTTCTACCACTTTGACGGTTACAAGAGCAATTCTTTGTACTGATTGACCGCTACAAGGAATAGTCCCGAAAAGTTTAACTTTTAAGCTCCAAAATGCAATGAAATAATGTTATTTAAGAAATATGATCATCGAGCATATTCAAATGATAGTATAAAACATGTTTAAGATATCAAAACATCATATAAGTATATGAATCAAAGAAAATTAATCATAGACAAATTTAAATAGCATTTTGCATATAAGAAATCATTATTTCTTTTGAGTTCACAAAATTTATCAGTAGTCAATGGTTTTGTGAAGATGTCTGCTAGTTGATGCTCAATACTAACAAATTCTAGTGAGATGTCCCCTTTTGAATGTTATCTTTCAAAAAGTGATGCCTCACTTCAATATGTTTTATTCTAGAATGTTGGATTGAGTTGTTGGACAAACTTATTGGACTTGTGTTGTCACATTTGATTGGTATGCTATCAAATTTTAGATCAAAATCTTGAAGTGTTTTTTTAATCCACAACACTTGAGAACAACAGCTACTGACGGCAATGTACTCGGCTTCAGTTGTTGATAAGGCAACTGAATTTTGTTTCTTGCTACTCCAAGAGAAAATGGTTGATCCTAGGAAATCAAGTACCACTTGTACTCTTCCTATCGACTTTGTTTGTTGCTGCTCCAAGAGACAAGGGATGATCCTAGGAAATCAAGTACCACTTGTACTCTTCCTATCGACTTTGCAGCCCGCAAAGTTGACTTTAGAAGAACTAATCAAGTCTAGGTGAGTCCCTTTTGGGTACCAAAGACCCAAATTGATGGTTCCAAGGAACTAACAAAAAATTTACTTTACCATACTAAGATGTGATTCCTTCGGGAAAGATTGAAAACAGGCACAAAGTCAAACAATAAACATGATATCAGGTCTACTTGCAGTTAAGTAAAGTAGAGATGCAATCATACCTTGATATTTGGTGTTGCCTACTTTAGCTTCGTGTTCATCCGCATCAATCTTTAATGTTGTACTCATGGGAGTCTCGGCGGACTAACCATTTTGCATTTTGAATCTTTTCAATAAATCTTTCATGTACTTGGATTGATTTATAAAAATTCCATTCTTACCCCATCATGCTCATTTCGAACTCATTTGTCATGCTTGTAGAGAATTCCTCACAAAGTAATTCATTAGTTGACCCACAAATAATATAATCAACATAAATTTGAACAATTAATAAATCTTTATTTTTTGTCTTCGTGAAGAGTGTAGTGTTTATTTTACTCATAGAGAAGCCATTTTCAATGAGAAAAATTTTAAGCCTATCATACCATGCTCTAGAAGCTTGCTTTAAAACATATAAAGTTTTTTTGAGTTTAAAAACTTGGTTAGGCAATTTGTCATTTTCAAAACATAAACATTTTACAAAATATTTAAAATTAATCCTTATCAGTTTTTACATCCATTTGATATAAAATTGAAATCCTTATAGCATGCGAAGGCCAAAAGAAACCTTATAGATTCGAGTCTAGCTATTGGTGCAAAAGTTTCTTCGTAGTCAATTCTTTCTTCTTGATTATACCCTTTTGCAACAAGTCTAGCTTTGTTTCTAAGTATAGTACCGTGCTTATCAGCATTATTCCTTAAGATTCATTTGGTTCCAATTATTGATTGGTCCTTAGGTCTAGGAACAGGTTTTCAAACTTAATTTCTCTCAAATTGATTGAGCTCCTCTTGCATTGCCAAGATCCAACTTTCATAGGATTTGGCTTCAAGAAAGCTTTTGGGCTCAATTTGAAATAAAAATGTAAAATGATTACAAATATTTCTAGGAGATGTCTTAGTCTTATGTTTATATGAGGGGCTCCTAGAATGAGGTCTCAAGGGTGACTCGATGCATACCTCCACTCCCTTAGGAGTGCGTTCGCATTCTCTTCATCCTGTGGTGTCAGTTATTCTTGTTAGGGTATTGCTGTAAGTATGTTTATTTTTTTAATTAAAACACCCTAATCTAAAGAGACGACATCATCTCCCCTACCCAATAACAGCCACCCCTTCCCTGAGCCTCAGTAGAATTCCACCCTTTTCGTCCTAGATTGCCCTAGCCCCCCTACTTCCCCCGTCGTCGGCACAACTTCCTCTCCTCATGGTCGCCGCCGAGGTTCATAGTCCTTGCATCTAAAGAAATTTTCTTTTCTTTTTTTTCATTTGCATCAAACTCATTTTCATCTTTCAGAGAAGTTAGTACACCGATGGTTTTAGTAAGCACATAAGTGCCATTCATAATTCAAAACCATAAATCAAAATCAATGGATTGAAAAAATATTTTCATCCTTGCCTTCCAAAAGGCAAAATCGGTTCCATTGAATGCGGGTGGTCTGATAGTTGAAAGACCTTCAACATGAGAATTTTAAGTTGTCATTCTAATTCAAGATTTTTTAAGCTCATACAATAGCAACAAAATGAAAGTGAAAGATTTTTTGTGAAAGAGATGAAAAATCTAAGATTTGAAGGTTTTGATATCACTCAAGCTTGATAAATGATTAATGGTCATCTCGTATCTTTTGCAAGCTTAAGAGTGGTCTTTATATTAGCCTATAAGAAAAACTAGCCGTTTTTAGCCGTTTCGGACGAGACTATCAAAATTGCAGTTGTACCGGTCGACCGGTATCTATAGCGGTCTACTGCTCTAAGTGTTCATTGTCCCAACAGTCATAACTACAAACTCACTGATATTTTGAAAAACTGTCATGGTCGATCGCTATTTGAAGCGGTTGATATTGGATCAATGATATATAAATCGAGTCGACTGTTATATCTAAAAATGCATCCTCGTCATCTTAAAGCGTGACTTTGACCATATTAAGACCCTATCCCAAAACCTAACCCCTCAAGGATATAAAATTGATTTGGGAGTTATAAAGGTATGATTTGAAAATACTTTGAGATATTTTTATATACCAAACTTTAGATAAAGTTTATGCTTGGTTTGAAAATATGTAGTTTGTGATTCAAATCCTTGATTGTAATGAGATCTTAGAGTTACAAAGTTTACCCTAGAGTCTTGAGTCTTCACTTCTGAGTCGCTTCATATAATTTGGTCGTTGCTTGATCGATTTGTATTTTTGTGCTCATTTGGATCTTGATTATCCAGTTCAATTTCTTTGTTGTTGTCATCAAAATATGGATTGTGACTAAAAGTCAACATATAGTTTATTGCTTTACATGCACATTATGTTGGTGTCACTTTATTAATAGGGGTAAACTCATAGTTAGCCCCATATCTTTGGGGCAAAATCAAGTTACTACCCTTATTTTCCAAAACAACAATTTGAGACCCCTATGTTTCAAAATCACTCAATCCTTGCGCCCCGTTCAAATTCGCCGTCAAATGAGACGGTTTTTTATGCAAGTGCGTCTCACGTGTGTCTACTCCACCCAAATTGACGAATCTACCCTTATAAATCAACGTCTTCTTCTTCTTTACAATCGAAAAGTCCCACTCCTTCGATCCCACAAGAGCAAGCCCAGTAAAATTCAGAGATCGGTCTCTCCGCCTCTAGCACTGCCTCTCCAGATACCCACCATCGTGACCGTCTCTGGGAAATCCAACAAACGGTGGGTAATCGTGGGTGTTTCCATTGGAGCTGCTGCTTTGCTTCTCCTCTCCGCTTTTCTGCTTTGGTTCTTCTGCCGCCGAACCTCTCATAAGAAGGCCAAGCAACTCCTACCTTTGGCAGCTCCTACACAGAAGCATTCACACTCGCCCTCTGAAAATTCCTGGTCTGTTTCTACCCAAGGGGCTCGTTATGCTATCGACTCCTTGACCATATACAAGTTTGATGACTTGCAAATGGCCACTGGATTCTTCGGAGAAGCCAACAGAAGAGGAAGGAGGACTCCAACTGACCAGACATGTGGTCGGCACTCAGGGTTACATGGCTCCTGAGTATATCGAAAACGGAGTGATTACTCCTAAGCTAGATGTGTTCGCGTTTGGGGTCATCATATTGGAGCTCCTATCCGGAAGAGAAGCCACTGCAACTGACGAGGGCGGAGGAGATCACGAGGAGTTGCTATCTGCATCCATAAAAAAGGTGCTTGAAGGAGACAATGTCAGAGAGAAACTGCGAGGCTTCATTGATCATTCTCTTGGGCAAGAGTACCCCCTGGATTTAGCCTTCTCCATGGCCCAGCTAGCTAAAAGCTGCGTCGCTCATGATCTCAACACTCGCCCGACCATTCAAGAAGTTTTCATGACTCTATCCAAGATTCTCTCCTCATCATTGGACTGGGATCCATCTGACGAGCATGAACGGTCCACATCAACCAGCAAGCTCGCCTCCGTAAACAACTATCACAAGCTCGTGTTGGGATGTGATGGAGCCCATTTGCTTCTTCGTCACCTTGCGCCACTTCGCCTTTGGCTATGGATTCTTCATGAGGACGTCAACAGAACCCATTTTTGAGGGATACTTCCAGCACCGATTGAAGGCCAAACAAGAAAAGCTCATGAAAATCCACGACTTCGATATCAAAAAGTACAATGAGCTCCGCAAAGCCTGTTAACAGGGCCACTCTGCCTTCCACAACCCGCAACCATTTTTGTCCTTCAATCGTGAAGCAGGGGAGTTCGGTGGTGCCATGCATCATCGTGAAAAAGAAAACTAACGTTCAAAAAAACAGAGTTTGTATATAGTAGAACTTCCTTGGCTGTGCGAGTGCTAGAAAGTTTTCTTGGCAGTCTTGTGCCGCATGGGTGGCCTCGGAATTATGCTTTGCCTTTGTAAATAAATAAATAAATATTTATACCATATAAAATAAAATGGACGCCTTGGTTTGTTCATGTTCACTGTTGGCTATGGAAACTAGCTAGTTGTGCCTCTCTGCACCTTCCATCAACCGTCCCGCGGGTCGGGTGATTTCAACTAGTCTCGCGTGGCTTTTAATTCCTGAAGTTTTTTTTTCAAAAACTTGAGGCAGTCTCTCGGTCTCATCAGCAGCGATAGTAGGTGGGTAATTGGTCTTGCCCACTTCTTCTCCGACGACAGTGACGGTCGCGGTCAGTGACAGTAGATGGGTCATTAGTTATAACGTTTCTTCTCCGACGTCTGGGCACAAAGAGAGCAAGGACAGTCTGGTCATCCACAAATCACTTATCAAGGGCATTCTGGTCATTTCACGAAAAATCGTCTCATTTGAAGTTTGAATTTAAACTGGGGGCGATGATTGAGTGATTTTGAAACATAGGGGTCTCCAATTGTTGGTTTGAAAAATAAGGGTAGTAACTTGATTTTGCCCCAAAAATATGAGTTTACCCCTTATTAATAAGATCATTAAATATTGTGATTTGTTTTGATCAAGAAATATTTTTGAGTTTTCAATCAAGTGACTTCCTAGAATATTTTTCTCTTGCCCATCTCACATAATAATATAGTGGACTTATTTCTCCTTCTAAAGCTTCACATACTTGTATATAAAAACCGATGCTGCTTTAAATTGACTGTCTTTTGTAGTTCCTTCCAAAGTGTTGGATCATATATATTCTACATCTTAAACTATCTGCTGGAGGTAGTTGACAAAATTACAAAGAAAATAAAAACTAGAACCAAACAACGTTGGTCTGAGGCACGAAAATCTCACTTTCTGTAAGGATATTCAAGCCCTCTGCTGTTGGCAAAGCCTAAAAAACAGTGCAACAGATCTTCTCTATGACTTATCTCCTTCGAGATACAACAGTTTGACTACTCTTCATATTGCTCGAACTTTACTCTGCACAAGTGGATGAGCCCAAAGTCGCACCACTAGAACACCTTTCTCTGCAAATTTCTCACTTAAAAGAAACTGAAATTGATGTATTTGAAAAGCTCTAAAGACTATGAAAATAAAAGAATTAATTTATTACTAGCTATATGAACGCAACAAGGAAATGTTAACTATTAAACTTTCCCACCGTTACTTGGTGCAACCTTAACTATTCAATGAATAACCAACAATTCATCTTCCCACGGCCATTACATCTCCCTACTAGGTGCAATATTAGAAAAAAGAGATTACCAATGTAAAGAAGGATCATTATACATTATGAAGGTATGCTCTGCATTGAACCTTCACTTAGTGTCAATAGCTATGACTGCTTAAAAGAAATAAAGAATCACCGCTCGCACATAACGATCCAAATGTTGACATGAACTTTAGTAGCTAGCACATTACTCCCATTTCCTTATCCCGATTTCATGAGCATATTTTAGAATAAGGCAAATCTCATAAGAAGCGGCCTCACTCCCTCACTCACATAGGTAAAATTTTGTCAAGGGTGGTCCTGTAATTACAACACCCCACCTATATGAGCTACAGATTTCATGAAGACTTTTTTTTTAGAAAAAAATAACTCAACCTCCCTGCATTACTAGATAAATGCACTCACACCACATGGATGGAAAAATATAAAATATAGTGCATTTCTTATGACAACCATATGATTCATGTCACACCCCGAACGATAACCCGAAGGGGCCAATGACAGCCGCCAGCATTCCCGATCGAATGCTCCAGCGAACTTAACCTTGGTTTTGCAGCATAATTTTTTTTTATTACTGAGATAGATGAGCCTAATAGATTCGCCTATAAACTCAACTTACACAAAACAACTTCAATAATAAAGTATATACATCACAACTTTAATTCATATACAACAATTGATTGGTCCATGGCCACCAAAATCTAAATAGTTACACTGAGGGCTTTTCCTCTCAAGACAAGTAGTCCTCAGGACTCCTTTCACCTGACACATCTGGAATGATACTATTTAAAAACTGTGAGTCAAATGACTCAGTAAGGGATCATGTGCAATAAACAATGCATGTCTTGCATGATCATAGATATCAATGTGCATGCATGTCAAATGAAATGCTTTCATATGCATGAGACGTCTGTACTTGATCTTAAAAACATGCACTTGATCTTGAAAAGAGCACTTGATCTTGAAAAGAATTATTTCTTGACTTGGGCTACTTATCTCGCTCCATTTACCCCTGAAATCAAGGTTGTGCGTTCCCATCAGAACTGCCCCCTTTCCCTCGGGGACATATCATTTGGTCGAGCTAGCCCTTGATGTGGCCCCGAGCCTGATGGCTAAACATGACCCTTGGAGGTCCACACCTTCTTGCAAGCATCCTTCAGTGTGGTTGCTCATAAGTCAAGAGCTACCTATCCTTATTGCATTCGTCCTTCGGTATGGGTGCCCTTAGGAGTCATCCATCCTTCTCTCATTCGTCATTCGGAGTGGATGCACCTATCTTATTAGTACGGTACCGACCAACTTCAGGCCCTTAACTTAATTTGTCATAAAATACTTTTATGCTTTCATTTGCACAAACCTTTCTTTTTCTTTCATGAAAATCATGCAAATGCTTATGTCATGTCATGCTTGATATGGAGTAATCATGCTATGTATCATTCCTGTTTTTGGAAAAACGTAAATTTCCACTTACCTCGATCCTCCTGAGTTTCGAGTGGCTTTGCCTACAAGTGAGTCATATTCGTCACTTAGACGTTTAGAAATAAACATTCATGTAAAGCATATCAATATATTCATATCCTTTTCTGATTTCAAGATTCGTATCTTTGAAAATGTGATTTCAACTCCAACTAAGGTGAAACTTCTAGGGTATTTCCAACTTGGTCTTCCATTTTCAAGATACCATAACTTCTTCCATACATTTTCTACTTGCACGAATTTAATCTTCAAATCCTCTATCCTTAATTCACCATGCAAACCTAGATCTATAAAAGGGCAGCCACAACACTCAACATCAAAGATTTGGTTTGCAAATCAGTAACCTATAACATGTCTAATTTCAGTCTCATTCTTTCACAATTTACAACCTTACATTGCATGGACTAAAGACCAATTATTTTCTCATTTTTTATTCATTAAACCTCAAGGAATGTTCTATATAGGTACTGCTGAGACACCTATGACTTTGTCCTGATTCCATTTTCCTTTTATCTCTCAATTTTCAGTTCACATGAGCACCAATGTACAAGAACTCTTCAAAACACAACTTATATGCATTGAATCCTAACTTCAATGGTCAACCAGTTGCCTCTTTACACTCATATCCACTCTTAGACTTATTGACCTAGACCAAAAGGTATCTCAGATTAACAATTCTCTTAAAGAAAACAACATGCAAGTAAATCCCACCTAACCCGAGCATGCTTGATCCTTTATCTCCAAATAAACCTTGATTTGATCTTGTTGATCTATCCACATTATTCACATGCAATACACTTAACAGTAAGCAACATCAAAGAAAAACATGAGACATAAGGCATTGAATATTACTCGGCCAATATGCATGCTGAAATCTGCCAATGTCATATCACCAACTTACATGTATGTTAGAACTTCTCCAAATAAATTTCTCCATAGTTTATGGCCACTGGCCGAAGCTCTAATACTTCCCAAATCTAATATTTTCCACACCTATTTCCAAGGTTTAGCACAGCAAGCTTCACAGCCTCCAAAATCAAAGAGTTACACAAGCAGATTGCAATAGAAGACACAAGATCACAAGATTCGGCCAACAAGAATCACAAACCTGCATGCAGGTTAAAAACTCTCCAAGAAAATGTTTCCATGCTCCCCCTCTAGTCAAAATCGTGGCCTTTACATTCTTCAACCACCAGCTATTAGCAACAACACAACCTTACAACCAACAGATCCATCTTTCAAGAAAATTTCAAGAAAATAATGAACACAACATCATTCGGCCAACAGAAAAACCAAAGGGTCGATATTAACCCCATAAGGCAACCCAAGAGGGGGGGGTGAATTGGTTTTCTAAACTTTTCGATATTAACCCCCAAAGTTGTGTTTGCAAGTAAATACTACTTTAGCACAAGTATATAATATGCAAAACTGTAAATAAGTGCTAAAGTAAGGAGAAGGGTAAGAGTAGCAAACACAGTATTTTTAGGTGGTTCGGCAAACCTGCCTAAATCCACCCCTCAAGCTCCTTTACCGAGCCTTGAGGTTTCCACTATCTTCAACAAATAGCTTTACACACTAGCTTCCGGGTGCTAGTGAACCGTACAAATGTTTTTCCGGGATCAACACTCAAACCCTCACAAAGCTTGAGATATACAATCTCAAAGCTTCTTCTTTAGTGAACAACCTCACTAAAGGAAACACCTCTTTTGATAGGTAGATTGAGGAACAAGACTCTCTCAAAGAGTAGACATAAAAATGGAAAGCTCTATCTCTTGATTCACACAAAGACAAGGATGTGAAAGTGTAATTTGAGTGAATGATATGAGAAATACGAAATAGGAATGTTTAGAATATTTCTCAAGCTATACAAATGATATGTGGTCGTTGGTTGTACATTATAGACGAAATGAAGGTGTATTTATAGGCCACATATGAAAACTAGACGTTTATAGCCGTTGAGAGTTTTTACTAAAACGAGCCGGTCAACCGCTTCAAGTTACATATACCCAACGGTCATATTTTCAGAAGCTTCAACGGCTCTTTTGTCAAAACCAACCGGTCGACCGCTACATGAGGCTGTCGAAGTACCGGTTGACCTCTTGAACAGCCGGTCGACCTCCTCAACTTAAGCATGATCCGCTTCTTTTAAAAACAGTTTTTGACCACTTTTAAACACCCAATTTATAAGACTTACTTCCCATAAGTATATCAAGGTTTGGAGGTTTGATTGAGATGTTTTGAAGCCTATAAAAACATTTTAATTTTTCAAACAAAACTTAAAAGGGTTTATGCATGTTTTGAAAGATATGCAAGTGCGTGATTCAAATCCTTGTCAAATGTGAAATAAAGAGTTACAAGGGTCTTGAATTTTCACTTTAAGCTCATTGCATCTTCTTGTTCGTCTTTCTTCAAGGTTTGGCTCTTTTCGTCAAGTTGTCTTTGTCTTTGAAGATGTTCATTTTGTAAACTCATCCATTTATTGAAATCATCAAAATCTCGATTGTACACAAAAGCCAACACAAACTTACCTTCTCTTTTCTCTTCCATTCCTTTCTCTTCTTCTTCTTTTCCTTCTTCTCCTTCTCGACTTTCTTCCTCTTCTTCTTCTTTTCCTTCTTCTCCTTCTTGGGTTCACTCTCCCTTTCTCTCTTCTCTTTGTGCGACTAAATGTGTGCTGAGTGAGGTGAGTGACGTGAATGAGGTGAGTGTAAGTGAGGTGTGTGAAATGTTCTGAATGGAGATCTCTTCACGTGAAAAGGGGGGGAACATTGTTTCCATTGCCCCCTCCCATTGGCTGCAATGGGCGGCCTTGTTTTACTTTTCCTTTCTGTTTTCTTTGTTTTATTGTATTACACGTGATTCCCAGCCATTTCTATTCTTCTAAGCATAATTAAACTCACATGCACTTTGTTTCACGCCTAACATCACACACCTAATAAAATACACAACCATAATTATCATACAATGAAAATACTTAGTAAATTCGTAAACCCTAAAGTATAATAAAATGCATCTTAAATATCCTCGAATCTTGAATTACCATAGTTCATTATAACATAATGAAATACCTTATATTCTCTTCCAAATATTCAAAATAATAGCCCTTACAAAGGTCTTAAACATAAAAATAAAACTTACACTACATGGTGAAAATCGGGGTCTCACAATTCATTTTTTCCTTTGAACGTAGTTCTCAGGATCTCTGGTCCCTAGGTTGGGTGTCCCCATATGTGGTTCATGATTGTATAGGCTTTATTCCCATCTCCCTCGGTGTATTCCAAACCCTTTCTCTTGACAAGGCCTTTATTAATGGATTTGCAAAATTTTCACAAGATTTCACATATTCCACATAAACAATACCATTACTTAGATAGGTTCTCATAATACTGTCTTTTTGCCCCATGCGTCTGGACTTACCATTGCAATACGGTTACATACTATATCAATAGTAGTAGTAATATCACAGTGAATTAAAACATGTGGAATTGGTTTTACCCAAATTTCGAGTTCAAGTAATATATCTCTTATCCAATTCGCTTCTTCACTCGCTGAAGTTAAACCTATAAGTTTTCCATTGTAGAGTTAGCAATGATTGCTTCTTTATTTGATTTCGAACATATTGCACTACGACCCAATGTAAAAATAAAACGAGTGGTAAAAAAAATCACCTGATAAGGTGTCCCAGTAGAATACTTTTTATGGAACAAACCATAACTTTTGGTACCAAATAAATATTTCATAACTCGCTCAATTCCATGTCTATTGCATATGCAATGTCAAGTCTAGTACAATTAGTTGCATAACGTAAACTCCCAATTTGGCTAGCGTACCCCCTTTTGATTAATCATTTGATTTTCATTGTCCAAAGGAAATAGGTGCACACTAGAATCAAAAGGAGTAGACACATGCTTGCATTCTTGATAATTATATTTTTTTAGAAGTATTTCAATGTTATGTCATTGATCAAGAAAAACTCTATCACATGTCTTTATAATTTTAATTCCCAAAATAAAATTAGCCTCACCGAGATGATGTTTCATATCAAAATGAAGCCTTCAAGCTATTTAGGGGTCTATTTTAAGCCATAGAGGGATTTATTTAGCTTACACACTTACTTTCTTGACCAAGCTACATGAAGCCTTCAAGCTAGTCCATATAAATTTCTTCCTCAAAGTCACCATTTAAGAAAGCAGCTTTTAAATATATTTGATGAATTTTCAAATCATGGATTCCCGTCACTGCAGTCAACAATCTAATGGATGTAATTTTAGTAATTGGGAAAAAGTGTCAAAAAAATCAAGGTCGGCTTTTTGTTTAAAACCTTTTGCAACGACCCTGGTATTGAATTTATCAACAGAGCCATCTGGTTTAAGTTCTTTCCATAAGAACCCATTTACATTTCATTGTTTTACATCAAGGTGATAACTACACTAATTTTCAAGTTTTGTTAGAAAATTGGGGAATCCATCTCATCTGAAACAACCACTTTCCAAAATACACCATCGAGTGACTTTAAAGCTTCTTGCAACGAAAGTCAATTTTCTTCTGCATTAAAAACATAATAGTTAGTGCCAAAATCATTTTCAAACTTAACTCTTTTACTCCTTCTATGTTCAACTTCAACATTTTCTTCATTTTTCAAAGGAGTAGAAGAACTAAGCTCAGCTATGAAATTTTCTAAAAAATATGAGTCCTCACTATTTTGAATTTTGAAAGGAAAATTTTCATCATGAAAAATGGCATCACCTGATTCAAAAATCAAAAGGCTTATACTCAAAAGTAATGAGTTTTGTTTTTTTTACGAGGCACCCTATTCATTACGAAACCTTTTGACAGCTTTGGAATTAATCCTAAACTATTCATGATTCCAATATATCTACTATTTATGTAACATAACTCTGCATGCCAAAAATTCACAGAAGAAAGCATATAAACAAAATTAGCAGTTGCTTTATTATTTTCAACATTAAATTTAAACATTCCATCACAAACATATCCTTTGCCTATAAACATCCCCTGTTTAATTAGTATTAATATACTGATAAGATTCTATAGTTTGTTTGAAGCCACCGTTGTTCAACAAAAACCTTGACAACAAATTCTTTCTCTAGGACAAAACATGTAGAACATCTTTTAAGATCAACACACGTCCAGAGGTGAATTTTAACTCAACCTCACCACTCCCAAGAATCTTGGTTTGACTTGAATCAACAAGCATAATGGTTTTCTCTTTTTCAAAACGAGTGCATTTCTTGAACCAATCTTTATCATAGCAAACATGACTATTGGCACCAAATAGGGCTATGCATAAGCAGTGGACGGTTGTCACCAGATTTGCTAGGCTGTTATGCTCTCCATCACATCGCCACCGTTATGGGTAGTTGTCAAAAAATGGACACCGCCGCCACCACCGTTAACGGAGGAAACTGGCCCCTAACTGTGGTCGTAGCGGCTACTGCCCCTATACCGAAGATCACAAAAAAATCACAACCAAATCGAATTGCAACAAATAATCAAGAGCAAATCGCTTACAACTTAACAAATCAATAGCAAAAAACTTTACAAATATGAAATCTCAATCAAATTGTAAACAACCTAGCAAATCGCAACCAAATAGTCACATTCGCAAGAAAAAACGCTATAGATTTGAAAAACTTTCCAAACCTAAAATCTCAAAAACGGCTGATAAAATAAATTCAAAAATTGCAACCCCTGAAATCAATAACAAATTGCAACCAAATCTATACATTAGGAAGAAAATATTAGCATAATTGAAAAGCTTTGCAAATATTAACAATATAAAAAAAACCTAAATAAAATATTTCCACAAACCCAACAAATTGCAACCAAATTGCAAATATAATATCAAATTGCAACAAAACTGGGGGAGAGAGACAAAGAGCGATAGAGTTGCTGTAGAAGGGAAGAGAGAGCATGAGAGCATTGTAGCTGTTGCTGCAGGGGACTCGCGTACTGTGTAGCAGAAGGAGAGAACTAAGTGATCTAGAGAGATCGAGAAAGAGGTAGGGTTAGGTTAGTAACATTAGTCTTAAAATCTCAAAAAGAAATGTCACAGTTTTGATGTCTATATATATAAATGGTGAAGCGGTGAAACCGCCCAACGGTGAGGGGTTTCACCGCCACAGGCAAAAACCCCGGTAAGAAGGTATTTTTCTCCCCGTTACCAGTGTCGCTGGGCGTCGGTATATAGGGAATGGTGCCGATTAACTGGCACACTGCCTGTACTGGTGATCAGGCCTAGCACCAGAGTCTGCCCACCACCCTTCTTTTGACTTTTGTTCATAATCGATATTTTGTCATTTCAATAAATGGATTAAGTTTACAAAATTAACATCCTCAAAAACAAAAATATTTTTATCAAAGAGCCAAAGACATGAATATTGAAGATGCAATGAGCTCAAAAGTTAAGATTCAATATTATAGGATATAATCTTATAACTCTTAATTTCACTTTTGACAAGGATTTGAATCATACATTGCATATTTTTCAAAACCAAGCATAAACTAATTTATCTCAAGTTTCGTAATTAAAATATGTCTCAAGTTTTTCAAATCATATCTTTGTAACTCCCAAATCTCTTTTATGTCCTTGAGGAGTTAGATTTTGAGATTGGGTCTTAAAATAGCAAAAATTGCGCTTCAAAACTTAAAAGGTTGAAATTTTAGTTATAGCGATATACCGGTTGACCAGATATCTACCGCCTCATATTGTGGTCGACTAGGACAATTTTCCAAATGTCAGAGTGCCTGAAATTATGACCATTGGGCAATAGACACTTTTAGCGGTCGACCAGTCTAACTTGAGTTTTTGACAAACTTGTCTCCAAAGGCTAGAAACGACTATTTTGGCTTGGCTTATAAATAGACCCCTCTTAGGCTTGCAAAACATGGAGAAATGTCCATACATCATTTTTATCGCTTGAGAAAGAGCGAAAATTTCTTACTCATATTTCTCATATCATTTACATAAGTTTCAATTTCTTATCATTGTCATTGTGTTAAGCAAAGAGATAGAGCCTTTTCATTTTCTTATCTACTATTTGAGAGCATTAAATTATTGTATCTCTTCATTCCAGAAGACACGATTCTTGTAGTGAGGTTGTTCACTAAAGAAGAAGCTTAGAGAGGGTATATCTCAAACTCGGTTATGTTGTGAGTGGTGCGTCTGAAAAACCACTTGGGTTGTGAGTGTTGAGCCTGAGAAAGCACTTGTAAGGTTCCCTAGCACCCAAAGTTATAGTGTACACTATTCGGAAGATAGTGGAGAAAACCTCAACGCTTGGAAAGAAGCTTGAGGGGTGAATGTAGGCGGAGTTTGCTGAACTACCTAAAAAATCTCATGTTTGCTTTTCTAACCCTACTTTTTACATTCAACACTTACATATTTGTTGTTATAATATTTGCTTATTATTTGTACTAAACTAGTTTTTTCTTTGCAAACACGTTTTTTGGGGTTAAAAGTGAAAAATTTTTGAAACTGAATTCACCCCCTCTTTGGTTGCCTTAATCCTAGGAACTTCAATTAGTATCAGAGTTTGATGCTCACTTTTTAAAGATTTAACAATCTTGAGTTAAAATGACAACGTCAAGCTCCAAAACTCAAGCTGAAGGGCTTTCCACACATAGACTTCCATTTTTTGATGGAAATAATTATGCATATTGGAAAGCTAAAATGAGAATTTATTTTCAATCTATTGATTATGATTTGTTGTTATGTAATGTAAATGACCCTGATGTGCCTACAAGAAAATTGATTTATTAGAAAATGAGCAAAATACTCTAAAGCTTGAAATTGAGTTACTCCAACAAAAAGCTTTAGAATTTGAAAATGAGAAAGTTGCTTTAAAAAACAAGGTAGTTTCTCAAAGCATAATCCTTGAGAAGTGTACTCAAGAAAAAAAAATCTTTAGATTTGATATATGGTAGTCAAAGATGTGTCTTTGAAAAAAGTGGCTTAGGCTCCAAGCTTTCTATTCACCAAAAATGATTTTTTGAAGGCTAAGTCTTTTTGTGTATCTACACAAACATGCCATTTTTGCAATAAAGATGGACATTTAATTTTTGATTGTGCATTTAAAAAACTTGGGAACAAGGCTTTTAAGAAGACATGAGTTGCAAAAGGAACCAAGGCTAACACCGAAGGACCCACGAAAGCTTGGGTACCAAAAATGTTTTCTTGATTCTTTTGTTGAATTCAAGAAGGATGGAGCAATAAGAAGTTTCTGGATGAAACTTGTCTATGAAGAAGGCTTATCACATTTGAGGACAAATGCAAAATGGAAAACCTTTGGTAACTTCTAAATCCTTGATTGAGAATATCTTTTAAATTGTTGTTTGATAAAATTATTCTCTATAATGATTACTTGGGTATTAATCTTAAAAATGCAAATATATTCATCTTTGTCATTTTTCTGCAATTTATCAAAATGAAACATTATGGATGACATTTTTACAAAATCATGATCTTTTATGAGATTTTGTGAGCTTAAATTTTTTGGTTGAGAATGACCTTTAAATTGTCATTGATAGTTAAGAAAATGGTACAAACCCACTCGGTGGACTACTATCATAATAGTGTTGGACTCTTGAGTCCCCATTAGTCATCATCTATACCATTTCAATGAGATTATCATTTAAAACTTCAAATTGTTCTTTAGGATGTTTTTCTTAAATGAGAAATAATTAGTTTTTGATGTTCTATCTTTGTACTCACTTTTTTATTGACAAAGGGGAAGATTTCTTAATGTCGATATGCTTGTATTCTCATTGATTATTGAATAAATTTTTGGAATAATACATATTTGGGGGAGATATTGATGGATAATGCATGCACATATCTTGATTCTAAGTTTATAACCTTTGTCTTTTTGATGTGACAAAGGGGAATAAATGTGTTGATAGTTTTGATGACTATATAATCCCTTTTTAAATTGGATTATGGACTTTGATTGTATTATTATTTTATAAATTCAATGGCTACTAATGCTTTGTCTCAAGTTTCAAATGATTGCCCAATTACAAAAGATAGGGGAGTAATCCCAAAACTATCAATTTATTTTATTGTCATCATTAAAAAGAGAGATTGTTGGCTTTTGATCACAATCGATATTTTGATGATTTAATAAATGGATTAACTATACAAATAGACATCTTCAAAGACAAAGACATTTTTATCAAAGTTCCAAAAACATGAAGATTGAAGATCAAGAAGATGCAAGGAGTTCAAAAGTGAAGATTCAAGAACATATGGTATAATCTTGTAACTCTTAGTTTTACTTTTTACAGGAATTTGAATCACATATTGCATATTCTTCAAAACCAAGCATAAACCTTTTTATCTCAAGTTTGGTAATTTAAATATGTCTCAATTTTTTCAAATCATGTCTTTAAAACTCCCAAATCTCTTTTATATCATTGAGAAGTTAGGTTTTGAGATAGGGTCTTAAAATAGCCAAAATTGCACTTCAAAACTTTAAAGGCTGCTGTTTTAGTTATAGCGATATACCAGTCAACCAAATAGCCTCATATAGCGGTCGATCAGGACAATTTCCAAATTGTTAGAGTGCTTGAAATTATGACTGTTGGGCAATAGACACCTGTAGCGGTCTAACGCTTCATATACCAGTCGACTGACATAACTTGAATTTTTTACAGTCTCGTTCCCAACGACTAGAAGCAACTATTTTGGCTTGAAGGAATATAAATAGTCCCCTCTTAAGCTTGCAAAACGTGGAGAAACGACCATACATCATTTCTATAGCTTGAGAAAGATCAAAGACCTTCTTACTCATATTTCTCATATCATTTACACAAGTTTCACTTTCTTATTCTTGTCATTACTTAAGCAAAGAGATAGAGTTTTTCATTTTCTTATCCACTCTTTGAGAATATGAAATTCTTGTATCTCTTCATTCTAAAAGAGGTGATTCATTTAGTGAGGATGTTCACTAAAAAAGAAGCTTAGAGAGAGTATATCTCAAGCTCGATTAGGCTGTGAGTGGTGAGCTCAAAAAACCATTTGAGTTGTGAGTGTTGGGCCTGACAAAACACTTGTAAGGTTCTCTAGCGCCCGGAAGCAAGATTGTACACTGTTAGGAAGATGGTGAAGAAAACCTCAAGGCTTGGAAAGAAACTTGAGGGGTGGATGTAGGCAGGGTTTGCTGATCACCTAAAAATCTCGTGTTGGATTTTCTAACCCTACTGTTTACATTTAACACCTATATATTTGTTGTTATAAAATTTGTTTATTACTTGTGCAAAAAAATTTTTGGGTGTTAAAAAACAAAAAAAGTTTGGCAACCCAATTCGCCTCCTCTTGGGTTGCCTTAATCCTAGGAACTTCACCTTCAACATAATGAACTGTGTTAATATCTGTAATCATTGATACAAGTCTCCTCGATTCCGTTAGCTTTTGGAATAGGCTGGCACTTCTGGAATATGACCACTTTTGCCACAGACAAAACATGCAATATAATTATAATTTTGTGAAGGGGGATCCTCGGGTCCTTTTATGTTGACTAGGGTACTGTGAGATCTACCATTATATATAGTTTTTTTATCCTTGGCTTCAATTGACTATTGCTAGGACATGGACCTAACAAGGTATTCATTGAACAAGTTAACTTTACTTTCGTGGTGGCATGTCCGTAGACTTCTTGTGTCATCAGTGCATCTTGGCCTCTAGCTTCTTTCTCTACGCGGATGCGAGTGATTAATGCCTCCAAAGACGTCTCCTTATGCTTGTGGCACCTAGACTTTTCGAATTATCTCTATGATTGTTGTAGTTTTTCTATGATTCCGCCAGAAGTTTGTCTCCAAATCTTGATACCTTTCAGTTCTAACCTTTGTGTTAACCATCATTTGAAAATCATGTGCTTGCTTCGCAACAAATTTTCCATCCACCATTTCAAAACGAAAGAATCGACTAGCTCCAAATTTCTTAGCACCAGCTTCTTCGGTATCATATTTGTTTTGTAAATATTTTCGTACTCTTTGGCCGACGTCTAAGTAGTATTGTCGTGATAATAAAAATTATCCGCAAGGCAATTTGAAAGATAACACCGACAATTATAGTCATATTTACCATACTTCTGTACCTTTTTCTGAAGAACTTTAAACCTCTTTATCACTCATGCCGTCGGTGGGGACCTTGTTTGGATTCTTTACCGTATTGAAAAAGACACACATACACAAATTACAAGCTAAAAAAACAAAGAAAGACCCACCAGGGGCTTTACAAGCGGCGAGTTGAGGGGCCAACACTAAAGTAACTTTTGAAGAGGATACAAGATCCTCGGATGGAGAAATCGAGAAGACTTAATTAGATAAAAAAAGTACTTTTAATTCCCTTCCATCTTTTGAATTGGGTTCCCTTGAAGCGGAAGGACTTGTTGAGATCTCCGCAACTGCTATGACTCCCTTTGAATCTCCTAAAAAAAGTTAGAAGTAGTTGACAAAATTACAATAAAAAGAAAACCTTGACGCAAACAACGCCGGACTGAGACACGAAAATCTCAATCTCTTTTAGAAGATTCAAGCCCTCTGCAAAATTCGCAAAGCCTAGAAACCGGTGTAGCAGCTAGATCTTCTCTTATGACTTGTGTCCTCCAGAATACAACAATCTGACTGCTCGTCCTACAGTTCGAAACTTATAACTCTGAACAAGAGAATGAGCCCAAAACTCCACCACTAGAAAACTTTTTCTGCCAATTAGTTCTCTCTCGAAATAAATTGAAATTAACACTACAACAATTTTCACCTTCAGTGGCGAAAATTTTCGTCACTGAGGATAAGAATTTCGTCGCTAAAAATTATCAGTGGCGAAATGTTTTTGTCATCAATTCGTCGCTGAAAGTCATCAGCGACGAAATTTGCATGTCTGTCTCTAAAAGTCATATTCAGCGGCGAAATTAATTTCGTCGTTGAAGATGACTTTTAGCGACGAAAAAATTTTGCCGCTGATGAGTAAGATTTTCGCCACTAAAACATTATTTTCGTCGCTGAAAGTTGTCTAATATAAAAAAATGTATAATTTTTAGCGACGAAAAATGTCGTCCCTAAACTCACGTTTGAACACGATTGTCTGTTCGAACCAAAATTTTTTCGCATCTTGTTAGAACCAGATTTTCTGTTCGAACCAAATTTTTTAACATCTTGTTCGAACACATTTTTACCTTGATTCATATTTACAAATATCCAAATTATCGCATAATTTACACCTCATAAGAATATCGCAATACCAACACATTTTGGCTCTTTAAATATGTATTTTGGTCGCTAAAGGTACATCTTAAGCGATGAAATTGCGTTTGTCGCTAATAAATTCATCGCTAAACATGTGTTTTTAGCGAAGAAATCGATATTGGTCACTAAAAATACATGTTTTAACTTTTTGGTGACGAATCACTAAACTATGTTTCGCTACTGAAACTATGGTCGCTAAAAAACAGATTTGATGTAGTGTAACATGTTTTTCTGTTATATAGCAAACAGTGCTACAGAGGAACTATTTAAAAAGCTTAAAAGATAATGAAAATAAAAGAATCAATTTATTACTAGGGACGTAACAATAAAATTCTAACTATTCACCTTTCCCACCGTTACTAGGAGCAGTGTTAACTATTTAATAATCCATGAACAATTCATCTTCCCGCTGTAACATCTCTCTACTACACGCTTGACGCAACGTTAACTATTCAATGAATAATTAATAAAATATTAAAATGCACCATCACTATCAATATCCACGCATTACACCTTTAAATTTTGACCTCCATAAAATTAAGGCTTAATCATCGCGCGGGTCTTTCTAGTATTCAACTTTTATAATATAGTTTAACTTTAAACCAAACGTTTCTTGTGGTATGTATTTTCGACAAATGGATCCCTCCATCCCTGTGCCGTTATCGAACTAACGGGAAGGTGCCCACATAGTCTGCTCCTACCACATCATGACTATTCACTATTAGAAAATTGACTTTTAGTGACGAAATTCTCAGTGACAAAATGAATTCGTCACTAAAAGACTATTTTTAGTGACGAAATGCTATTTTGGTCACTAAAAAATGATTTTTCGTGACGAAAATAATTTTCGTCACTAAAAGTCTTATTTGTGACAAAATAACAATGTCGTCACAAAAAGTTACTTATATATACACCGATCGATCGGTACTTTTGTGAAGAAATGCTCCATCACTAAATGCAAAGAGTTTTGGTGAGGAAATTATGTTGTCACTCCTCCCGATCGATCGTTGTTTATATACCGATCGATCGGTTAACAATAAACACGTGGCTTTAAAACACGATCGATCGTTTATCATAAGTGATCCATCGCTACGATATGACAACCGATTGACATGCGTCATAGAAGATCTTTCTAAATTTTAAGATAACCGATCGATCTGTGCTTTAGGTGATCGATCGTTTAAGTACAATGTCGTTTAGCTATTTCTAATCTATCGATCGATCGTTTGTATTGAAGTGATCGATCATCAAGGCCGTCGTCGTTTTGACTTATGCATAACAATCGATCGGTAAATGCACAATAACCGATCCATCGCTACGATATGACGATCGATCGGCAAGCGTCATAGAAGATCTTTCTAAATTTTAAGATAACCGATCGTTCGGTGCTTTAGGTGATCGATCGTTTAAGTACAATGTCGTTTAGATATTTCTAATCTATTGATCGATCGTTTGTATTGAAGTGATCATCATCAAGGTCGTCTTCGTTTTATCTTATGCCTAACCGATCCATCGGTAAAGGCACAATAACCGATCCATCACTACGATATGACGATGGATCGGCATGCGTCATAGAAGATCTTTCTAAAGTATAAGATAACCGATCGATCAGTGCTTTAGGTGATCAATCGTTTAAGTACGATGTCGTTTAGATATTTCTAATCTATCGATCGATCGTTTGTAATGAAGTGATCGATCATCAAGGCAGTCGTCGCTTTGTCTTATGCCTAACGATCAATCGGTAAAGGCACAATAACCGATCCATCGCTACGATATGACGATTGATCGGCATGCGTCATAGAAGATTTTTCTAAATTTTAAGATAACCGATCGATCGGTGCTTTAGGTGATCGATCGTTTAAGTACGATGTCGTTTAGATATTTCTAATCTATCGATCGATCGTTTGTATTGAAGTGATTGATCAATCAAGGCCGTCGTCGTTTTGTCGTATGCATACCGATCGATCGGTAAAGGCACACTGATCGATCGTTGCCTTTACCGATCGATCGTTAGGATGCGTTGTCATTTTCGTTAGACGAAGAGATCGATCGGTTCACACGGTGTCGTTTTAAATGCAAGAGGCGATCGATCGGTACGTAAATTTCATGATTAAACATTTTGTGATTAATAATATGAGCTTAAATAATTAGAAATACAAAATATATATTAACAAAGTACGTTAGGATATGTTTAGATTACATAACAACAAATAAAATATACTTCATTAATATTTAGGAAAGTATGTACAAGTTGTACATGTTACATCAAATAAACATTTGTAAGAGTTAGTATGAGCAATGTACTAAGATGTCATAAACTAATGATATAAAGCTTATTTAACACATGATTATAAGTTATTAGTATGATATATGTAATAAAATGACATTTTAAGTAAAATAATTTTAATAATGATTTCATTTGTTAGGTTAAAAATCGTTTTTTCAATAATTAAGTTTAACAATCGATCGGTATGTCACTGATCGATCGGTAAAGGACGGTGTCATTTAATGGTTTGAGGCCGATCGATCGTATATTAATACCATCGATCGCTCACGCCTATCGTTGTTTTGAATTCGTTTCCCGATCGATCGTGGCAATAGCTATCGATCATTTGAAAACTTAGCGGGAATTTTAAAGCTGACAAGGCGATCGATCGGTATGATGACCGATCGATCGGTGTTTATCGTGCTTGAAATGCCCAAATGCTCTAAGGCCGTGGGTGAAGTGAAAAACACACCCACCGAAAGGAGGAGAGCGAAGACTTGCGGCAAGGAGCTCTTTTTCCTCTCAAATTTAGTCCAAATTCAGTTCTTTTGGTCGAGAGAGTGTTTTGAATAGATTAAGAGGAAGTCGAGCTCATATTCATTGATTTTTTAACCTAGTGAATATTTAAAATATTTGGCGAAATTTGTGAGATTTTGGTAGAGATTTTGTTCATTTTGGTGATTATATCGTGTAAGAGGTAATATACTCTACATACATTACGATTTATGAACGATTTGGTTGGTTATTTGATGATTTTTTTGATTTGGATATTTGTGGGTATTGTAGATATAATTTGTGATGATTAGAGCTTATTAGGATGTTCTTAATATGTACATTGCAATGGGTATTGAATAAGGATGATTTGAGAGTGATTTAGGCGTGGATTTGATTGTGTGGGGAAGGTTTGCATGGTTTTATCGATCTGGGTAATTGACAATCGATCGTCTATAAGTGACGATCGATCGTCTGTTAAATGGTATACAACCGATCGATCGTTGTATTTTAAATGATCGATCGTCTTCTAGATGGTTGTCTCACGATCGATCGTCATATTTTTACCGATCGATCGGTGTTTCACGCAAGTTTTGTTGCAAATTATTGATGATGTGTAGCATTTATATTTATTTAGATATTTGATTATTGAAGTGCTTGAGTTCAAAAAATAAGAATGATGTAAGATCTCTCCTTATGTTGCCCTGATAATGTGGATGAGTAGAGGTTTGTTTGTCTGATGTAAATTGTATTTTTTTTTGTACTCATTGGAAATACCAGGAAGGGAATGTCCTATGCCCCCTGAATTTTGCAGTTGGAAATCACATGCAAATATGACTGTACATCTAACCCTGCAGGTAAGTATATACAATTAATAGCTTACGCTCATGCAAGGGTATAACAGTTTGGCTCACCAGCTTTAGGAACACTGATTTGTCAAATTTTCTGTTCTCGCTCCATTTGTTTATTTTTTTCTTTCTATTTATTAGCATAAAGTTTTTTCTACAATATTTGATTCAATTTTGATAGAAGACATCACAATATGATTGCAAAAACTAACAGGAGGAGAATGAAGATTTCTTCAGATTCTCAAACAAGAAGAGAATCAAATGGCAACATCTCCTTCCAACGGACTGAAGCGAATATTTTCAAATATTGTCGGATCAGTGAAGCAATAGAACTAGATCTGATGCATTTAACTATTAATTTTAACTTTTCTGACAATTTGGAGTTTTCAATGTAGTTCCTACAGCCTGGGCGTCATGTTCGCTGGCATGGTAAAAAAATTTGTCCAGCACCTTAGCTTTTTTATCAATGCATAAGGACAACAAATTTTGTTTTCCTACTAGGAATTAGCTCTTGGGTTCACTTGCATGAAAAGGGAGCAAGAGGAGCGCATGCGAGTGGAGCACGAGGAGCGCATGTGATTATGTATTATTACGATGTTATTTTAAATTTAATTGCGGATTACTATTTGTTACCATTAATGTGCATTAATATGAGTATTTTATTTTTATTATAGTACTATCTGTTATATAAATTTTTATTATTGTTATTATTATTTTTCAAAAATCCAAACTATGTTTCCACCATTCGATCGATAGTTAAACGCCCAACTATTAATAGATCGTCAATATTAAAAATATGTAATGTCGATCGATCAGTAAAGTCATCGATCGATCATCAATATTAAAAATATGTAATGCTGATCGATCAGTAAAGTCATCGATCGATCGTCACAATTATATCGATCGATCAATGACGTAGTCAGTGATCAATCGCTTTAACCACCGACCGATCAGCTTTAGTTAAGAAGATCGATTACTAATAAATTACAATTGATCGTCATTACTATTGCGATCGATCGTCTATTTCTTACAATTCCATCGGTAATAATGGTTGATCAACCGCCAATAATTCACCGATCGATCGTATAACCGATACATCACAAATTTACCGATCGACCGTTTATACCGATCAATCGCTAGTTTAACTGATCCATCACTAAGCCAAGTACGATCGAACGCTACATTTAGTGACGAAAAAAATCCGTCGTTAAAAACTTTTCGTGACGAAATTTAGGTTTCGTCACGAAATACATTTTGTGACGCCCTTAAACTGACGAAGCTGGCGACGAAAAAATTTCGTCACTAATACTTTTAGTGACAAAATTTTGACTTTTAGTGACAAAAATTTTGTCACTAAAAGTCATTTTTTTTGTAGTGATTCATGCCTGGAACGATGAAGGCCAATAATCCTAAGCATGAATGTCGTTGGGCCTTTGACACGGTTCCTGACAAAATAGCCGTGAGCCCCCCTCCACCTCCAAATTTCTCTTATTCACCTATCTCAGCCGTGACATGGGCTTTTAATTGACGTGGCATAGTGACTTGGCGTTTTCAATTTGAACACTACAAGAAATTATAATCGTCACACCAGCAATAATTAAAAGCCCATGTCACGGGCGGTCTTCCGAATGAGTTACGGTTGAACTAGGTGAATAAGAGAAATTTGGGGAAGATGTTGATTTTTACGGCCAGATCGTGGATATTTATGCGTTGCGTTATTTGCGGGGGAATTTAGTTTATTTACTAAAATGTGACTGGTTTGACTTGAGTACTCAAAATTTAGGTCTTGATAAAAGTGATCGGTTTGTTAGTTTTATATCGATGATATGAAATTGGGCGGCCACTGGAAGATTGTTCAAAAGATTACCCCTAGAAACACGTATGATATTCCACCTATTGAAGAGGAAGCTAGTGAAGATGGAGAAGGACCATCGAACCGTGAAGCATACCAGGCGAATGTGTCTATTGAGCTTTTTGTGGACTTTAGCTCATTTGACATGATCCCGTTGACTAGAAATGACGTCGAGGCTTATCTGCCGGTAACCGATGAGAGTGGTCCACAACAACGTGAAGTAGAAGATCGTAGTGATTCTGAAGAATATTACTCCGATGACTAAAGTAAATTTATCGTTTAAATTAATTTTTTGTGTTTCTATTTTTGCATTTTTCTCTATTCTTTTCAATTTATAATACATCTGCAGATGATGGAGGAGCAACAACGGAAGAAAGACGAAGAGCTGATGATGATGATGGCGGAGCAGCAACGGAAAAAAGACGAAGAACACCAGAAGATGATGGCGGAGCAGCAAAAGAACCTAGTGGAACAACAAGAAAGGAGGATGCAACTAATGGCGGATCAGATGAGACAGATGCAATCTCGTTCGACACCCAAACAAAAATTTGGGTAGATTTATGTATTTTTACTACTTTGTCAGTACTTATCCATTATGTATTTTATTTACTTTTAATAACGATTGCATAATTATAGATATTTTATTATATTATGAGCAGTAAATATCTTCATATTTATATTATTTCATAAATTTTAATTAAATTAATTCAAATATATAGAAAACGTTCGAACGTTTGATACTTGGCGTTCGCACGGATATTTTTCGTTGCTAGTGTGCGCACGCATAACTATCCGTCCGAACACTATGCTTTAAATTCGGTAGTCCGAACGGTGATTATCGCGTCCACACGTTCTTAAATTAAGAAACCGTCCGAACTATACCGCACGACGTTCGAATATTTTCAACGTAAACGGAGTCCAAACTGTATACTTAAAGGTCCGTACAGACATTTTAGATGACAAAAAATTTTCGTCATAATGAAACTACGTACATTACCGTGCGGATGTCTTCCCAAATGCATCCGGACTTTTGTACATTACCTTGGGGACGTGGACATACAACGGTGTCGATGTTTACTGCGTGACAAAATGTATTTCGTCACATTGGATTAATCGTTCACATGAGCTGTGCGAACGTATAGAGAGGACGTTTGCACAACTCATGTGAAAGGATGGACTGTACTGGGCATGACGATTTTGAATTTCGTCACTATGGCATCAAACCGTTCCGACGAGTTTATAAACCGTCCGAACGGTTTTGAGTGACAAAACACGAAAATCGTCACCTAAAATATTCGTTGACGGACTTTAGGTAACAAACCGGGTGACAACCCGGTTTTGTCACCCAAAACCTTAGGTGACGAAATTTGTACTTGTCACCCAAAGTGTTTTTTCTTGTAGTGGAACTTTTTTTTAATACACGTGTCAAGGCCTGAATGGGGGTGATGTGGCAGGAGCAGGCCAGGTAGGCACCTTCTCGTTAGTTATGTTATGACAGATGGATGGAGTGGCCCATTTGTCAAAAAAATATACTACAAGGAGCGTTTGGTTGAAAATTGCACCTCAAGGATTAAATTGTTGAGGTTGAATAACACAAGGATCTGTATGATAATTAAGCCTAAAATTAAGGAAACGCAAGAGAGATGAATAAGGTTATAAAAACGTTTTTGAAAAGTGCACAAAAATTGATGTTCTCAAACAAACCAAACTAGTAAATATAGAGGAGTAGAATTGGAGAGATCAAATGCTTAAATTTTTTGGTGGTGACCCCTCAAGCTCCTTTATTGTGCCTTTTCCTCTATCAACGCTTCTAGACAAGAGAATAACTTTTATATGAAGCTCTAAAACAACTTCTGAAGCTTCAACTCCTTTGGCGATCTACCCTCACCAAAGCTTGAAAGTGATTGATTTGTGTAAAAGCTTTGTAAAAAATAAGAAGCGAATAGCGTGAGATATTCGCCATTCTGTAGTCATAGGAAAAACTTATAACTACCGGTCGCCAAGACCCCTTATACCGATTGATACAGTACTTGTGACAATTGACTTCCAAATGGGATTCACAGAACTTAAAATTCAAAAATATTAATTACCGTGACGTACCGATCATCTGGTGCACCTATTATACTGGTTGATCTGATACTCGTGACCTTAATTTGTCAGCTAATCGATTTTTTGAACTTGAAGTTCGAAGTTTTTTTAATGTTGTTGTATTGTTCAACCGCTGTCAATCTGATGGTGAATCTGCTTAATTAATACAGGGTCATAAAAAAGTAGTCTCTTTCACAATTGCATCCAGTATGAAAAATGGAAGCAACTGGTATATGTATCGGTCAATCTTTGCTCGTAATATTACCCAATGGGTTATGTCCCTACGTTTAAATGGTTTTATAGCTCCTAGTGATATCCCTAGCGGGTGTTTTTACTTCTATACAAGTAGGAGTGTGTAAGGAACACAAAAATTCCGATTCCCTTGTTACCGAAACCGCCACCGCTTTGGCGAGTCCTGCTAAAACATGGAATTTTTTATTCTAAAAAAATTTATTTAAATTAGTGATTTTGGAGTTTATTGGTTTATATTTATCAAATTGTCTTTTTAGATGTCCCCTAACTTTTTCGATTTTGTAGTTTATTGGATAGATTTTATTTGACTCAAAAAGTATATTAATTTGATAACACATATGCCCAAAACAAAAAAAATACTAAAACCAATTTAACTAAATTTTTTATGGATATACCATTTTCAATATGTGCTAAGAGGCATAACTAAGTTTGCACCAACTTGACTAAAAATGGGCCCCAGTATGAGTTTAATGTAGCAAACAAATCAAGAAAAGCAATTGAGCTAAACATGTAAGAAGATCACAAAATGGACACTGCAGACTGCCAATTTTTGGGAGTAAAGATATGTAGTTTTCTGTCATCGAGCTAGTACATCAAAGAAAAAGGTAAAGGCCGAAAAAACAACATAATACCGAGATAGGAGAGAAATAATAAGAAATAACAAAATGGTTCAACTTAGACGATCTACATCTAGTTTGAAAATCTTAGTGTTTATATTATGAATTCGTATAAGTTAAAGTTTCCTATTTATAGAGAAAATATAAAATATGATAGGAAAGATATTGTTACATTTAAACTTAAATCTCTGAAATTTTGACAATATCTCACATTATAACGGAATCTCTGATATCTTGATAATATTACTTCTTATAAATTGACTATTATATTATCTCTAACAGGCACACTACCGTTGAAAAGTGGATCGAGCAAATCAACAATAGCCGACAGACAAGGTTTTGGCTTTAAAGAACAATAACCAAACGATTAGATGGACAACATTGAATTTTTTTTATCTAACTTTTTTTTAATTGTTCGCTTCATAAATTTTGCAGAACATATCTCATGCTCTTGTTTTATTTATATATTTCTCTCTCTTTCACTTAGCTTATTTTATTCTCCTTATAAATGTCGAGAAATCTCTGGGTACACTAGAACTTGCAAGACAGCTTGGAGATATTTGTCAGAACGCTTATTGAAAGATGCAAGATGTAGAAGCTTGGGCCACTAGGCCCAACTTATGGCAGTAGGATAATTAGCTCTTATGCCATGGAAGAAAATATAAACGCAGTGTAGACCTGAAAAATAATATAAAGATATGAGAGAAATAATATGGAGAGACATAGATATAAGTGGTTTGGTCTAGAGACCTACATCTACTGTAAAAGTCCTCTGTGACTGTGTTTTGTATTATCACTCTATATATAATACAAACATGATCGGAATGCTTTTTCTCCATTTAAACTGGAATCTAAGAGATTTTGACAATATCTCACATTAAAATTTAATTTTTGATATCATGATAATATCATATCAAATCTTATAGATTTTGATATTATATCTAATCGTTGACCCTACTTGAGTTAGGGGAAGATTCAAGGTCTACTGTCGCTACTCTTTCAGACTTTCAGTTCAGTCAATATGTTCTGATCACTTGGTTAGGTTCATCCAAACCCATTGCAAAGACTGGATGTAATAAGTTTGTTTCCTTATCCAAAATAAACATACTAAGCCTTTCTTGACTAACTTATTTCAATTTTTAATATTTTATAAGTTTGCATGGTATTTCTGTTCTGATTTTATAGTTAGGGGGAAGACAGCTTTAACTAACTTTCTCTACATACTTTGTCACAAAGAGTTTAGAGAAATTTAACCAAACAATTTTGTCCTGTTATAGCCAATATAGAAAGGTTATTTCCGAGAATAATGTCTTCCACTAATCTGAAACTAGTTAAGACCTTTTGGACCACTTTATTGGACAAAATCCAAAGTATATATATAGTGGGAAACGTCGAAAATATTCCCTAATGTGTGTACGTATCTTAAAGGAGAAATGATTCCAGATGGCTTTTTCCATATTTGAAACAAAATATACCCAACAAACTTGAGCACAATTAAAAAGTAGATTTTCTCCGATCAAACCCACATAGCAATTCCAATACTGGGCCACAAAAAACACCCGACTTTCTCCCCCCTCTTTCGCCTGAACCCCCTCCTCCTGCACTGTTCATGGCAGCGGGAGGAGTAGAGGCTCCTCCTCCCGCCGTCCCCTTCTTCCCTCTCCCCCCTCTCTTTTGGCCGGTTATTGCCAAACTCTCCCTATCTTTTCCTTGTATTGGTGCCCCTCCATGGTGGTTTTATTTTGCAGATCCCTGCGTTTCCGGAGCTCGTCGGTGGCCACGCGCATGAGGGACGGTTTCTGCTGCTCACGGCGTCCGACTTGGGTCCAGTTCGGTCGCTCTTGGCCGGCGCGTGTCACCTCACGTGCGGTCACTCGCGTGCGCGTATGACCCACGCGCCGCCTGTTTTGTGGCTCTCCTTGGGTGGTTCGGCCTGTCTTCTTAAGGACCTTGTTCTTCTCTGCTTGGCAGATTGTTCATGTTTTATTTGTGTTTCTGTTTTGTGTTTTAGGGCATACGTGAAGTTTATTTTTGCTAGTTTTTGTAATGGATCTTGGTGTCCATTTGTGCTGTTATGGAGTTTCTTTCGAGGAAGTGAGAGTGAGGTACATGACAACCTCCTCTCCCGTTTGTCATGGGTCTGTGGACCTGTTTATAATCTACAGACCTTTGGGTCTGTCTTGTTGAGGCCATTATGGCCAGTTGGACTCTGGTCTTTAAGACCATGAATTGTATAGCCCTTAGGGCTTTTAATGATGTTGTTCTGGGGGTTTTCTTTGTAATCGGGCTGTCCTTTGAATCCGGTCTTGGAGGGCTCTCTGTACTCAGCATCTTTGCTCTGTTGTGAATGAGATTCACGTTTGCTTAGAAAAAAAAACCCCACATAGCAAGCATAAAGTAGGACGTCTTCTATTCGTGTCCCAGCCATAGGTATCGGATCTTTTCAAAGCCCTACTACCCTACAACAAAAAAGAGGAAAACATTTTGAATCTTTTCCTTCGACTTATAGCAAAGGAAAGCTTGGAGAAGTGCGCCACAAATCTACAGAAACCAGTGACTGAAGGATATGTGCGAAGATTTTGACAGGAACCCCCATTAACATAGTTTGGCTTTGTTCCTTTCTCATTCCACATTTTCTTGCTTCACTTCCACCATTCCACACAAGTATTCTCTCGAAGGAAAAGGTGGAAATGATTGTAGGAAGAACTGGTCCCACTTAACCCTTTTGAGAAAATCAATCAAACTAGAAATTGGTGCCCTTTGTCAAGCAAGTCAAGCAAGGTATATGAGAAGGATGTTGCTAGGTTCCCACTTGCCACCAAACTAATTGAAGCGCTTTGCCCCACAGGATATGATACTGACCCTGTTTCAGAATCTGAATAAAGAGAATTGTCTGCAACCCGGGCGGATTGGATTGCGGACATGGGAGATCGGATTAAACTTGTTTGGGGAATCTGGGTCTTTCCGAATATAATCCTCATATGTACTAAAACATTCTAGACGTACGTCACTCCATCTTAATAAGAAGGAATCCTTTTTCTTCCCTGGGCATTATGGATATTGAAGTCGATCGTATTTGGTGAATTGAAGACATCATTCTTGTCCATTAATGATCTTTCTCTGAGCTTGTTCCATTGAAACATCTAATGTTCTGGGCTGTGATCTCTAACACAACCGAGATGTCAAGGCCAATCCAGTAAAAAAACAGCGACAAGATCGATCAAGCTTTTTTGCCCCTTTTTTTCTAATCCTTAGCTCAGTTTTAACTTTCTCTTATAGATATTAAGCCTAACAAACGATTGGATCTGAGTTCCTCAAACACATCAATTGCTCCGTAGGCTTTTCTTGCCCCATTCACTATTGGGCCTGATCGAAACCAGATTGGAGCACCATAGTGGGGGGATTGGATTCAGTGCGAAGTTTAAGGGTGGGGAACGTGTGAAGAAAGGGCTGAGATTTTGAGGCTCGGATCTGAGGGTCACGAAATGGACACCTCATTTAAGATGTAGGAGGAAAAAAAAGGCCTCAAAACTTGGTTTGGCTAAACTGAGTCGGCTTGTTTTTTTCTTTTTTTTTTCTCCTAATCTTCCACAACACACCGATGCTATTGCTATTTTTTTCTTTCCATTTTCCCTGCACCATCTTCTGCAATAAGCCGACTCTTTTTACAAACCTTCTTCAACTTCGTTTAAATTGTTATTTTTTTCCATTACCAGATCTGAGTCTCAAAATCTCAGTCCCTTGGGGCATCGTCGCCCCTTTTTTGAAATCGCAGAACCACTCAGGAATCTTCCCCTTTAAGTCGCCCGGCTAACTTACGTTTCCCAGCTTCCTTTGTAAATCGCAGCACCGCTTAGGAATTTAAAGATAATGCTGAATTTTTCGTGCTTACGTTGGCCAGCTAACGAACATGCCCATGATTTACAACAGAACATAGTGAGTCCTCATCCGAGTATCCAACTAAATCAAACTTATCACTTTTAAAATATAAGAGAGAAATATTTTGTATGTCATTCAGATACCTGAAAATTCTTTTAACAGCAAGTAGATGTGACTCTTTTGGGCATGCCAGAAAATGAGAACACATGTATACAATGAACATTATGTGAGGTCTACTTGCGATATAGTAAAGGAGAGATCCAATCACAGCAAAACAGCTAGTTTGATCTACTTCCTTACCCTTTTCAAATATGTCCAACGTTGGGGGAGGGGCTCAAGGGTGTTCGGATAGGCTTGGAACTCTCCATTCCAAATCTTTTCAGCAGGTTTTTGGAGTACTTAGGTGTTTGGAGAACGAAATTTTGGTCTATGGGACTTGGTGAAAAAGTGAAGAGAGAGACGATTTCAATAAGTTTTTATGTTTATTATAAAAGAAATAGATGATTTAATGGGAAAAGAGATTCTTTTACAATTTTCTATAAGACTAAAATTTTGGGACACGTACACCACCTAAGCATTGATGAAGATTCCTTCCTTCATTTGTTTGATTTGTAATCCGATTAAGTAGTTCAAGTCTCCACTACAAGAAATTATGCTTTAGGTGACAAAAATTTGGGTGTCCAACCAAATTTTGTCACCTAAAGTGAATTTTCCATGAAAACATATTAATTTTGTCACTCAAAACCATCCAGGAATGCCAAAACCGTCCGGACCGGTCACAAACACGTTCGGACGTATTACTGGTGTGACGACATACACGCGTCGCGAATGAGTGAAGAAAAAAATCGTCACAAAAACAAAATAACGTCCGGTCTCTCAAGATACCTGTTCGGACTCGTTGTAGGGTGACAAATTTCACATCGTCGTAACTGAGTGATAATTAGAATCGTCACAATTTTTACAATATCGTCTAAACGCCGTTAGAGTGGAAAATTAAAAATCATCATGAATACTCTATTCAGTCCGGACGTTATCAACCACGTTCCAACAGAAAAAATACCCAAGTGCGGACGGTAAAAAAAAGGTCCGCACAATTATAAATGCTTCTTCTGCGAATCGTGTGCTTCCACGTTGCAAAACTTCATACACGTGACATCGATATAGTCCGGACAAAGAAATAGCGTGCGGACCGTATAAGTTCTAGAACCATTTCGAATCGGGCATATTTAATGACGTTAAATTTGATAGGGCCACGTGTCAGTATAACCGTTGAAAACGTTCGAACGCTAATATAACACGTTCGGACGGTCACTGACCACATTAAACTACCAGACTTTGTGAAAATCACAAACTCACTCATTTTCTCAGACTTTTCTTTCGCACGTTTTCATTGTCCATTCTAGATCTCTCAAAGAACTTTAGGTAAAACATTCTTCATAAATTTATGTATTTCGATTAAATATCGTCGCTTGTTTAGTTTGTTGTGTTGTTTTATTTTATGAAATTAGGTTGTTTGGCTGGTGTTCGTTGAACCACGTTTGGACATCTTTTCACGACGTTCGGACTGGTTATAAACCGTCAGGACTGTTATTTTACGTTCAGATGATGTTTATTAGGTTCGGACGTCCTAAAATTTAAACAACGCAGTTTAACGTTAGAGCGACCGGTTTATACTCATGTTCGGACGATTTTGCTAGGTTGACCATGGAACGCTCTGGGAGAAATATCACCAATGTCGGGGGACAAAAAGAGCAACCAGCCTGGGCAGAAGCCTATTTAGCGAAGTTAAACGAGAGTATTCGGGCAATCGTGCAGCCGACACATTTGTTGTGCATGGAGCTTCAATGCCGCTTGACAGGTCTGGAGACCAAACTTACTCTGACGGATAGGACTATAATGGAAGAGCTAAATATTATGCGGAGGGAACTAATAAGGATGAGAGAAAAATTGTCTCAATTGTCCCAGTCTGTCCATACCGTTTCGGTACAGCTGCAGACACTCGTCAGACGAGTGGATAATATGGAAGAGCATTTGGCACATGTTCGTGATGCCCTCGGCCAAGACATGGACGAGCCAGTCGCAGCTTGTTATTTGAACTAGTCTTCTGTTTTTGCTTTAAACTTAGTTATTTATTTATCGTTTTAAGGACCGTTTTCTGCTTGTAATAGACATTACGATTGTATTTTTCATTCAGTATTTTGATTATATTTTATATTTTGATATTAATTATGTTTTTTCACTAGATTAAATTTATTACAATTTAAACGGATAATTAGTAAAATTAAATGAGTAGTTATAATTAAATTGATGATTAGTTATAATTTATATTTAATATAAAGTATAACTCATTATATATATTTTTATGTATTTAAAGTAAATAAATTAAGTTAAATATTTGTGTTAAATTACATTGAATTGAATGAAATAAATCAAATTATATAAATTGAATTATTTACTTAAATTAACTCATTTAAATAAATTAGGTTATGTAAAATAAAGTAAATTGAGTGATTTTAAACTGTGAAACAAATCTGCTATCTGTTCGAACTCTTTACATGCGCGTCCGGACTCCTGCATCACAACTGAAAGTAAATGAGGTACCCGTTGGAACGGTGTTTGAGACAGTCCGGACGTTCACGTAACTGTTGCATGGCGTACACGTGTTTTCGTTAGACGAAAGTTGAAAACGGTTGTACCAGTCTGAACGTGTTATAGAAGTTCAAACGGGATTCGTCGTTTATTCAGCCAAACGTGCACTTCCACATCGCGTCAATTTATTGCAATGTCCGGACTAGACGTTTCTACGCCTTGATAAAATGTTCGAACGGTTTTAAGCGGTTTAAAGTTTGGCATTTAATATGGAGTACGATGATTATGCCACTTGTGCATAATGCAGACCGGATGGACTCCATTGGGTCTAAACATTATCGATGTATTTTAAAAATTCGAACATTTCCTCATTTTCACGAACACCGAACGTTTTCCCTAAAAAATATCTTAAAACTCAAGTTTTTTCTTCACAAATCTCGACTAATATCACTGTCTCTTGTATCTAATCACATCCTGGTATGTTTTACTTATTTTTAACAAGATTTTAATGGTGAAAACTTCTTTTTTTATATAGTTTTATGTGAGAATTTCAATTCTATTTTTGTATAGTAGATTGTGTTTTTTGATTGATTTTTACGTAGAAATTGATTGTGTTAAGTGTATTAGTTTATGTTTTGGTGGAGTTTTTGGGCGAGTGGGGAGGTAACGGGACGCTGCCATGGCTGAGTTAACTCAGTCATCGTTCACACAGCGTTCATACTCATTATTTAGTCGTTCGGACAAGTTTTTGGGCGTTCGGACTCTTGTCGTATACATTGTTGTTTTGATAATGTTCGGACTCTCTTTCAAGGCAGTCTGGATGCTTTAATATTAAATTTAAATAGTTTTTTTATCGTCTTCGAGTTGGGATGTTCGGACACTCTTTCAACGCAGTCCGGACGCTTTAATGTTAAATTTAAATAGTTTTTTCTCGTCTTAGGGTTGGCACAGGTATCCAAATCGGTTTGACTTTATTTTGACTTTCAAAACGGATACGTTGATGTTTTGATCATGTCCGGATGCTTTTCGTATACGTTCGGACATAGATATTTATGTTCAGACGGTGTCATTTTCATTCGGACGTTGTGCTAACCGCGTGAACGCTATTTTGTGCAGATTCACTAAAAAAATGAGTAAGCGTTCATGTACCGGCGGCCAGGCTGATGAGGAGCAATCTTCCACTCGAGCTTTGATAGTGGAGCAGCATACATCGATCCTTATGTCTCGCTCGATTGTTGTCGAGCGGGACATCAAATTGGCCGACTTTAACGATCTCACATTTGAGGGTTGGACACTTCCGGAATTGGTGGGGGGTTAGGTTGGCTTCCATTGATCCACAGAACCGACTATGCGTCAAAAAATATGGTGCGGGAGTTTTATTGCTCTATATTACGGGCGAGGGACCTCGAGGAGTCTAGTAGGGAGGTCACTGTCTGTAATTTCAGATCATATTCTCGCCCGACGAGCTGACGAATTTCTTGGGGTATGAGAGAGATTTGGCAGCGTTCCCAAACCTACCAATGAGCGAGGAGGGTCGGCCTACTAAAGCCGAGGCAATGGAGAGGGAGGATCCTGCGCAGAGCTCGACCCAGGGACTTGGGCCACAGTGACCGAGTTGGATGGACGATATGATGACGGAGCTGTCTCAGCGGTTGCAGTCGGTCTTGCAGCCCACCCATTGCATGGTCAGTGACATCAGTTATCGTCTGACGGCTTTGGAGTAGAAGGTCGCCGACATGGACGTTGGGTGGGAGAAGGAGGTCGCTGCGCTTAAGGAGGGTTTGAGGGGCGTGGCAACTGGTACATGCTGATAGAGGAGCACCTTCGTCACGTCCGTCACGTCCTACAACTCACGGATGATGATGATGATTCGCAGACTACATTTATTTACTTTTATTATCACGTTTATTTTTTATTATGTTTTGAGGACATTTACTTTTATATTATGTTTTGTGGACATGTATAGATTTTTTTTATGTTTTTTTTCATATTATGTTTTATGTCATTTCAGTTGTGTCATTTGTATTTATTAGAACTTAATACAATATGTTAATTAATATTACGTTTATAATTTCGGTACACTCATTCAAAAAAATATTGATTATTTACATTATTGACTAAAAACATTCGGACCTTAATTTATCCATCCAGACTGTTTAATGTAAAATTGAACGGTGTCGTATTATATAAAAAAACCTTCCGAACACATTTTTATACGGTCGGGACTCTCGAAATTCAAAATACCGTTCGGACTCTTGTTTACTAACCTGCGGACATGATTGTATATTATCAGACGCCATGGTGTTGGTATTTCCTAAACAATCTCGTATGATGTAAGGTAGTGTTCTGACGGTATGTGACGGTCCGAACGATATTGTTAATGAGCATACGTTGTCATTTGAGAATTACTAAAACCGTGTGTTGAACTGTAAGAGGGAGTTCGGACGGTTAAATAGTCGTTCGGACGTATATGAAAATTTTGGCGACATGAATTCCCTCGAAAACTAATACATGTATGCGTCTGAACTTCCTTTGTTGTGTTCGAACGGTATTCAAGCGTATGAAAGTTACAGATTCGCAGACAGTGGAGGAAAAACGGGAAAAAAAAACAACGGAGAGATTTGAGCACGAGGAGAAGCGAAGAGCTGATTTTGGGCATTCAATCTCATTGAAAAGGGTGTGAAAATAGCATATATTTTAGAAAATATTGTTGGATTGCATTTGAGGTTAGTGGTTTTTAAATTGAATTATTTAGGATGAAAAACTTTTATTTTAACATATGAAAGCATGTGCTTTTCAAAATTTTAGGTTCTAAAACGATAGTAATGGAGTTTAGGGTTGGTTGTGTTGTGTTTATATCGCAGTCCGGATGGTAGATTTACCGTCCGGACTCTATTTGTCGGTTCGGACGCTTTGTAAAACACGTCTGAACGTCTTTGTATATGGTTCGGACCATTATGTTACATCCGAACTGGATGTAATTCTTGAATTGTCCATGTTATGGACAATTTGAGTTTACAATATTTGTAATGTGAGTAATTGTATCTGCTATTGTGACAGATGTGTTTAGAAATTTCAATGCAAATCTCATTTTGTCCTTCGGATACACATTTAGCATTGAACTTACACATTTGCCTTAAATGGTGGGTGTTTAGGCTCAATGTTGTAGGCGTGTATCTGGGGACTGAGGGGAAATGCTGTCGAAATTTCTAAAGCATCGATCACAATGGTCAGGTGATTTACGTGTAGTATGTGATATTGTAAACTTGAATGGGATAGGACCTGTCACCTGAAGAAATTAGAGTTGAGTATGAATGTCAATATTCTTTGCATTTTTGTTTTATTTTCATCTTTGAAGGAACAATATGGATAAGAGTTGGATTTATGAGGCTGATAGACTCAAAAGTGCGAAGTATAGTGATGACGTTCGTTATTTTATGATTGTTGCCCGTAGTTATGCAGATAGTCGGGGTCTGATACGATGTCCATGTAAGAGGTGTAAGATTGTGTTGTTCAAACGTGTGGACGGGATGGAGGATCATTTATTCAAAATTGGGTTTGACCAGAGTTACACTCATTGGGTATTGCACGGAGACACAATTTCATATGTTCCTAATCGGGTGATGAATTTAGAACCTGAACCGGGCAGTGATGACTCTGAGGGAAACATAAATGATGATATGAGAGACATGTTAAAAGATTTTGAGGCAGGAGCAGGGGTTGATGAGTCACGATTCACACATCTTGTTGAAGATTCACGACTCACACGTCTTGTTGCAGCGACTGTTACCGACAATGATACACGGGTTGTTAGGAAATTAAGTATATATGACGTTGACTGAGTTGAGCTTATTCTTCAGAGACTTGTGCTTAAGAACAAAACGAACCGACGTTGTGGACCAATTGGAGAAGGACATTGGAATGATTCTTTACAAGTTGGAACATATATTCCCTCCATTATTTTTTACTATTGCGGTTCATTTAGCTATTCATTTACCTCGGGAGGTCAAACTTGGGGGTCCAGTTCAATTTCGGTGGATGTATCCAATCGAGAGGTATATGGGGAAGATAAACCATTTCGTTAAGAATAGGGCACAGTGTGACGGCTCAATAGCAGAGAATTATGTTTTAAATAAATATTTAACTTTTTGCTCAAAGTATCTTGGTACGGTTGAGACTAGATTTAATAGAAAAGATCGGAACTATGCCGACATGGATGATCGAAGTTGTCGATTTTCTGTGTTTACTCAAAGTGTTCGACCGCTGGGAGCTGGTAGGGATCAAGATTTGAATAGAAATAAATTTACTAAAGCGCAGTGGTACATACTCAACAACTGTTCAGAAATCAGCCAACATATAGAGTAAGCGCTTAAGTGAATATTTGCTCACTTAATGCGCATTATAAGTTCATTATATTTTAATTTACTATAAAATATCTTATTTCTTTATAGCGAGTACTTGGAAGAGATGAGGAGGAAATCACCAATAAATGTTGATAGGAGGCACAGAGAAGAACTGTTATGGTTTAAAACTCAGGTATTTATTTAATTTTATCCCTATTATATGTTTAATTTTAATCGTTCATTTTTTTTAGATTCATACTTAACACTTGTTTACTATCTTAGATTCAAACTATATGCAACGAAAATCCGGGCTCGATCTCGGATGCTTGTATGCATTAGCATCCGGTCCGGATCAGCGGACACTTTGTTACTCTGGGTGTGTAGTGAATGGAGTTAGGTTTCACACAGTCTTTCGTGAACAGTTTCGTAACACTCAGAATAGTGGTGTGGTTGTTCCGGGGGACCGTGATGGGGAAGATTTGAGTACTCAAAATTTAGGTCTTGATTAAAGTGGTCGGTTTGTTAGTATTAACACATCCCGAAAGAGGTACAAATTTGACCCGTTTGTGCTAGCTTCTCAGGGGAATCAAGTGTTTTATATCGATTATATGAATTTGGGCGGCCACTGGAAGATTGTTCAAAAGATTACCCCTTGAAACACGTATGATATGCCACCTATTGAAGAGGAAGCTAGTGAAGATGGAGAAGGACCGTCGAACCGTGAAGCATACCAGGAGAATGAGTCTATTGAGCTTTTTGTAGACTTTAGCTCATTTGACATGATCCCGTTGACAAGAAATGACATCGAGGCTTATCTACAAGTAACCGATGAGAGTGGTCCACAACAACGTGAAGTAGAAGGAAGCGAGGATTCCTCGGAATTGTTTGATGAAGATTGTAGTGATTCTGAAGAATATTACTCTGAGGACTAAAGTAAATTTATCGTTTCAATTAAATTTTTTCGTTTCTATTTTTGCATTTTTCTCTATTCTTTTCAACTTATAATTCATTATGTTTTTTTTCTCTAATATTGATTTATTTGGTCACAGGACGACGTCATGCTAGTAGGACGGAAACGTCTTCGTTGCGATTCATCAGAGTAGTCCGGATACACTAGCAGTGTCGGGTCCTTCGCTTAGGGATAGGAATGAATTACCGTCCCCTACCACAGCCAATCCAGTAGGCACCCAGAGTAGTTGTGCGTGTATGTATCTTACCCCGTCAATCTTTATTAAATATTATGACTTTTAAATCTCTATGCTTAATTGAATTTTAAATTTATTGTTCATCATTTGTAGCGACATCCGGAATTAGACACGTTCAAGGTAGTACGCGCAGAATTGCCTTACTCAAGGCTCACACCGAAGGAAAGCTGACCGTATATATCCCTGATGGACGTACGGGCGGTGATGATAAGGCATCCTCAATGCTCTCTCGCGATATTGGTGCGCTCGTTCGACAACATGTCCCATTTAAGAAGAGTAAGTGGAAGGAGGTCCCCGTCGAGGTTAAATCGTATGTGATGAACAGAGTGTTGGTAAGTATAATTTATTAAATTTTAATTGTTGAAACTTTTTTACGTTTCTAACTGTTATATATGTTAAAGATGGCTTCCAACTAGATTATGACCGAGCCGAGGATCGCATCACTGTGACGTCGATCAACAAGGAAGAATGGACATAGCGTAGAGGATGCACAAAAATGGAATGTACCAGCATTACTTGGTGTTCAATTCCAAAGAAGAGGCAAAGAGCACCCGTATGCCGATATGAACAACGAAGAATGTACTCATGTTTGTCATGTATTCGCGAGCGAGGAATTTCAGGTAAAACATTTTTTTCCCGATCTGAACGTTTATTTTAGCCATATGATTAATTGTGTTACCAATTGTAAATGTACAATGCAGAGGAGGAGTTTAATCAACAAGGAAAATAGAGCTAAGTTGAAGATTGTACACACATCAGGAGCGAGGTCCTTCCAACACACTAGAGCGTTGTTAGTAAGTAATAAATTTACATTTTTATTATTTAAATAAATGAGTTAGGTATTTTTATATGCATGTTCTATATTTATTTTGATGAAATTAGTCCTTCGTTGCTTTATAAAAAGACGCATACTAGTAAGGATGGCATGTGGACTTCAGAAGATGCATTCGTACACGTTTATGTTTCATATGTACTATTTTTATCTTCTTTTCTATTTTTTAGGTAAAAATAGAGGTGTTACAGTTGCAACACGAGTCAAAGGGAAAGGCATACACCGAAGTGGAGATCTTCACTGAGGTGTTGGGGACGAAAGCGGGTTACGTACGAGGTTTAGGCCGTTCAGTACGGTCTGTTGGGTCATCTTCATCAGCATCGTCTATTGATTTATCTCGGAAATTGGAGGAGGCCAGATTACAGATTGAGTAGATGAAGGCTAGACAATTGGAATATGAAGCGCTTCTGGTTAAGCGGTCAGATATGGAGCATACAATGCGAGAGCATCGGCAGATGATGGAGGAGCAGGAACTGAAGAAAGACAAAGAGCTGATGAAGATGATGGCGGAGCAGTAATGGAAAAAAGAGGAAGAACACCAGAAAATTATGCAGGAGCAGCAAAAGAACCTAGTGGAACAACAAGAAAAGAGGATGCAACTAATGGCGGAGAAGATGCGTGAGCAGCAGATGAGACAGATCCAATCTAGTTTGACACCCAAACGAACATTTCAGTAGATTTATGTATTTTTACTACTTTTGTCAGTACTTATCCATTATGTAATTTATTTACTTTTAATAACGATTGCATATTCGTAGATATTTTATTATATTATGAGCAGTAAATATCTTCATATTTATATTATTTCATAAATTTTAATTAAAATAATTTAAATATATAGAAAACCGTTCGAACGGTTGTTACATGTCGTTTGCACGGATATCTTTCGTTGCTAGCTTGCACACGCATAACTATCTGTCTGCACACTTTACTTTAAATTCTATACTCCGAACGGTGTCTATCGCGTCCACACGTTCTTTAAATAAGAAACCGTGCGCACGATACACCAAAATGTTCGAACGTGTTCAACGTACAACGAGTCCGAACTGTATACGTAAAGGTTCGAACGACTTTTTCAGATGACAAAATAAATTTCATCATAATGAAACTACGGTGCGGACGTCTTCGCAAATGCATCCGGACATATTCACATCATCGTTCGGACGTTCATATACAACGGTGCAGACGTTTATTGCGGACAAAATGTATATTCGTCACATTGGATTAATCGTTTGCATAAGCTGTTCCAACGTATAGAGAGAAGGTTCGCACAACTCATGGGAACGGATGAGCTGTACTAGGCATGACGATTTTGAATTTCGTCAGTATGGCACCAAACCGTTCGGACGGGTTTATAAACCGTCCGTACGGTTTTGAGTGACAGAACACGAAAATCGTCATCTAGAACATTAGCTGACGGGCTTTAGGTGACAAACCGGGTGACAACCCGGTTTTGTCACCCAAAACCTTAGGTGATGAAATTTTTACTTTGGGTGACAATTATTTTTGTCACCCAAAGTGTTTTTTCTTGTAGTGCTCCCATCAAACTTATTTTAAATTCACCTAGGATACACTTTGAAAACTATTGGCACAAAGATTCATTAATAGAACTGAAGATAATGTCATCAACATATATTTGAACAATTAAAATTTCAACATCTTTAGATTTTGAAATAGAGTATCATCGATTTTTCCTCTTAAAAAACCATTTTTATTTAAAAAAATCCTCAATCTTTCGTACCAAGCTCTCGATTCTTGTTTCTAACCATATAAAGCTTATGGCAGTTTAAACATACAATTTGGAATATTGCCAATTTGAAATCCAAGAGATTTTTCAACATAAACCACGTCCAAGATTAGACCATTTAAGAAGGCACTTTTGACATCCATCTAGAATACCTTGAAGTGTTTAAAGCATGCAAAAGCAAGTGACATTCTCATGGCTTCCTTCTTTTTCATTGTAATCTTTGACAACCAATTATGCTTTGTTCTTGACTACCTTTCCAAATTCATCCATCTTATTTATGAACACCCATTTGGTGCTAATAATCATTTGTTTTAGGAACAAGATTCATACATTACTTTTTCATTGTTTGCCCCACAAGTATGCGTCAATTGCAATTGAGCCCCCTAACTTTGAAAACTGCGATTTACATCCTCTAAAAATGAAACATTTGCAATGTTCACCCCTAGTCAAATTTCCCGTTAAACTTGACAAAATTCAACATTAAAATAATTGAAATGCACTCAAAAGTTGATTTAAAAAAAAATTGAGAAAAAATTAAATATATATATATATAGATTACTTAAATAGTGTTTCAGTAGTTTCCTTTTAAAAATATTAGCTTTGTTAATATCATTTTCTATTTTTTATGAATTTTTTTTAATATTTTTGGTAATTTAGACATAGGGTAAACATTGAGAATGTCTGAAACTTAGAGGATGTAAATTATTGTTCTAATAGTTAGGGGGCATAATTGTAATTGACGCATACTTGAAAGAGTAGAGCGAGGTTCCCAAGGTTGCTTCTAATTGCAGAGTGAGTTCTTACCCGTTTTGTAGGATCACAAAGATTCAGTTATTTTGGGTGGCTGCAAGCATATCTTCATTCTCTGGGTAGCACTTAAACCTCTTAACGCTCCTTAGTTATTTGTTCTCAATGAGCATATTCTTGAGAAACAAATTCTTTTGAATGGTTGGACTATTGTGTATGTCTACCTTCTCCAAATTGTCTTCCACATCAATAATTTCATCACCAATGTGTTCGAAAAAAGATATTCAGATTCGTTAAAAACAACATGAATTCCTTCATCATATATGGATCAAATTTTCCTTGATTACTTTTAGTGTTAATTACACTCTGCACCCACTAGATTTGACGGGTTTGACACTTTGCACTTCTTTTATTTTTAAGACATGGCCTCATCCCTTAGCTAATTTTCATGTCAAATTGAACAAAAATGTATAATGCATGCAGAACACGTGGCTTGCTTGCCCTTTTTCTGTTGGCTTTTGTGCACAATCGAGATTCTGATGATTTCAATAAATGGATTAAGTTTATAAATGGATATCTTCAAAGCAAAGAGGATTTCATCAAAGAGCCAAAGAGTTGAAGAAAGAAGAACAAGAAGATGCAAGGAGCTCAAAAGTGAAAATTCAAGACCTTAGGGTATATCCTTGTAACTCTTTGTTTCACTTTAGACAAGGAGTATGAATCACCCTTGCATATCTTTCAAAACGTGCATAAACTGTTTTAAGTTTAGTTTGAAAGATTAAAATGTTTTTAAAGGTTTCAAAACACACCAAACAAACTCTCAAATCTTTCATATACTTATGGGAAGTAAGGCTTTAAAATTGGGTATTTAAAAGTGGTAAAAAATATGGTTTTAAAAGAATCGGAGTGTACTTAGGTTGAAGCGGTCTCCCGGTATTCGACCGCTTCGTATAGCGGTCGACCGGTTGGTTTTAAAAAAGAGTCGTTGAGCTTCTGACAATATCACCGTTGGGTAACGATAACTTGAAGCGGTCGATCGGTTCATGTAGTGGTCGACCGGTTCGTTTTAATAGACGACTCCCAACGGTTATAAACAGCTAGTTTTCATATCGGCCTATAAATACACATCCATAACGTCTGAAATTCATAACAAACGACCATATACTATTTCTACTACTTGAGAAATATTCTAAACCTTCCTATTCTATATTTCTCATATCATTCCCACAAAACACACTTTCATATCCATGTCTTTGTGTGAATAAAGAGATAGAGCTTTCCATTTTTATATCTACTCTTTGAGACCCTTGTTCCTCAATCTTCCTATCAAAAGAAGTGTTTCCTTTAGTGAGGTTGTTCACTAAAGTAGAAACTTTGAGAATGTATATCTCAAGCTTGGTGAGGTTGTGAGTGGTGAGCCATAAAACCACTTGGGTGAGTTTGAGTGTTGAGCCCGAGAAAACACTTGTATGATTGTCTATAACCCGGAAGCTAGAGTGTAAAGCTATTGCAGAATAGTAATAAATCTCATGGTTCGGTGAAGGAACTTGAGGGGTGGATGTAGGCGGGTTTGCCGAACCGCCTAAAATCACGTGTTTGCTTCTATATTCCTACTCTTTACTTTTAGCACGTATTTACTCTTATATACTTGTGTTAAAGTAGGCTTTACTTTGCAAACACGTCTTTGACGGTTTTAAGCGAAAAGTTTATAAAACCAATTCACCCCCCCTCTTGGGTTGCGTTAATCCTAGGACTCACAATTGGTATCAGAGCTTGGTGCTCGTTATACAAGATTTAGCAATCTTGAGTTAAAATGACAATTTCAAGCTTCAACACTCAAGTTGAAGGGTTTTCCACATTTAGACCACCATTTTTTTATGAAAAAATTGTGCATATTGGAAAGCTAGGATGAAAATTTATATTCAATCCATTAATTATGATCTATGGTTATGCATATTAAATGGTCCACATATTCCCACAAATAACGTTGGAGAATTTGAAAACAAAAATGAATATAGTGACCTAGACAAAAAGAAAATTTCTTTGGATGCTAGAGCAATGAATATTCTATATTGTGCTTTAGATAAATGTGAGTTTAATAGAATATCTTCTTGGACATATGCTAAGGAAATTTGGCATGCTCTAGAGATTACTCATGAAGGGACTAAAGATAGCGACTCATGCTCCTCCGAAGAAGCCGGAGAAATCGCAAACATGTGTTTCATGGCTCTAGATGACGATGAGGTATATTCTTCCGATGATGAATCTAAACCTTCATATATTGAGCTTCAAAATGTATTTGATGAACTTCTTTCTCAATTTGGAAAACTAGCTTCAAAATATACATCCTTGAAAAAGAAACTAATTTTGATCTCACAAGAAATTGATTTTTTGAAAAATTAGTGAAATAGTCTAAAGCTTTAAAATGATTTATTCCAACAAAAAGTTTTAGAATTTGAAAATGAGAAACTTGCTTTTGACAAGAAAATAATCTCTCAAAACATAATTATTGAGAAGTTTACACAAGGAAGCAAAACTTTGGAAAACATGCTTAGTAGTCAAAGATGTGTCTTTGACAAAAGTGGCTTAGGCTACAAGCCTTCTATTCACCAAAAATATTTTAAAAATTATTTTATAAAGGCTAAGTCTTTTTGTGCACCTACTCAAACATGTCATTTTTGCAACAAAGATGGACATCTTATTTTTTATTGTGCATTGAAGAAACTTTGGAGCAAGACTCTCAAGAAAGCATCAGTTTCCAAAAGGAACCAAAACTAATTTTGAAGGACCCAAGAAGGCTTGGATACCAAAAATAGTTTCTTGTGACTTTTGAGGAAACAAAACTAACATTGAAGGACCCAACAAATGGTGCTTGGATGAAACTTGCCTATCAAGAAGGCTTGTGACTTTTGAGGACAAATGCTAAGGGGAAACCTTTGGTAACTTCTAAATCCTTGATTGAGATTATGTTCTTATTGTTGATTGATGATGATTTCTTATGTGTTAATGTTATAAATGCAAATTTCTGCATCTTTGACATATGTCTTGCATTTATCAAAATAGAATATTTCTATAAGCTATCACTTTTACAAAAATCATGAACTTTGATGACATTTTGTGAGCTTAAACTTCTTTGGTTGAGAATGATCTTTAAATTGTCATTGGTAGCTAAGAGGTTGGTACAAACCCACTCGGTGGGCTACTATCGTAATAGCGATGGACTCTTGAGTCCCTGTTAGACATCCTCTATACCATTTCAATGAGATTGTCATTTAAAACTACAAGTTATTCTTTTGGATGATCTATTTTAAATGATTATTTGAATTCTATCCATGCATTCACTTTTTGATTAACAAAGGGAGAGAATTCTTAAATGTCTATATGCTTGTATTCCCTTTAGTCATATGATGATTTTTGTTAGAATGCATATTTGAGGAGAAATGTGTCATTTGTCTTTTTGTTGTGACAAAGGGGGAGAAATGTTCTAATAGTTTTGACGACTATGTATTCTCCTTTTTCAATTGGATTATGAACATTGATTGTATTATACTTAATGAATCCAATGGCTACTAATGTTTTGTCTTAAGTTTTAAATGTTTGTCCAATTGCAAAAGATAAGGGGAGTCATCCCAAAACTATCAATTTATTGTCGTCATAAAAAAGGGAGAGATTGTTGGCTTTTGTGTACAATCGAGATTTTGATAATTTCAACAAATGTATTAAGTTTATAAATGGACATCTTCAAAGACAAAGATGATTTCATCAAAGGGCCAAAGACTTGAAGAAAGAAGAATAAGAAGATGCAAAGAGCTCTAAACTTAGCGCATAGCCAAACTGCTGAGGACCTGGGCTCTAGACCAGAAGACATGCCTTGCAGTTAGAGTTATCCAAGCCCTTTTATTAAGTCTTCTAATTAGGTTCTCCTAAGCAATTTGGGATCTCAACAATCCCTCATTCTTCGAAGACCAACGTCCTGTCTTCTGCGTCTCCCACATGGCCTCTATAGGGGGCTTTCACCGGACTAGGGCCTGCCCTGACGCGTACCAGATCTATAGGGTCGAAGAAAAGGGGTTCATGCAAGCCACCACACGACCTAAGAATGACGCATGGGCCACCAATTGATGAGGACTTGGGCTCTAGACCAAAAGACATGTCTTGCAGTTAGAGTTATCCAAGCCCTCTTATTAAGTCTTCTAATTAGGTTCTCTTAAGCAATGTGAGATCTCAACACAAATGCCCATGTATGGAGACTCGGGTGAGCCCATCGGCATGGAAGGAAAGGATATTCAAAATCTAGTGCCCTCCTAATCAGCTGCACAATCTCGACTAGGCTCGAGCTAAGCTTGGAATTAGACTCGCTGAATGGTAGGAAAGTCGACCGAAATCACCTCATCAACTCAAATCAATTCTGAGCCTATTCGGAAAAGAATCCCCTAACTTAGTTAACTAAGGAAACCTTCTACAACTCGAGGGAGGGATCACCAAAGACCACTATATCCGAAAATTCGTAAGAATTCGTGATTGCAAGAGAATGAAGGAAAATTAAGCGCCGATTTATGTCTAAGCATGGACCTCGCAAGTCCATTCCGACCTATATAAAAGGAACAAGTAGGCATTCTTTTCTTCTTTCGAACAACTATTCTACCTAAAAACTCTCGAGAAACTCATTTAGGCATCGAAGTCTCACCCTCAGGGTGGCTCTAACCTTGTTTGTTATATCTCTTGCAGGTGTCTCTCTAAGGCCTTAAGACGTGAAGGGTTGACCATCGCTCATCTGTTAGGCAGGACATTTTCGGCATCGTCACTGAACATTGCCTTTCAGAATTCGAATGTATTATTCTTGGAAGCTGCTCGCTATATGCATTGAAGACTATTGTATATATATAAATCCACATATGCATGTAATTTTTCATTACGTACATATGTGCTCATCCTATGTCTATAGCTATCTTAATGTTTACTATAATAGGTACAGGGCGGGTACCATCCTATGTGTATGTTTGGTAATTAATAGCACAACCAACCAAAAGAATAAAGAATGCTCATAAGATCGATTGCAGTTACGTCTGGCGATTGATTTTCTTTTGGGTCATATATGCCGCATACTTAAGAATTGGAAAAACATCCGGTGGCCATTGATAATGCAGGCTATCTGTCGTGATCAGCTGTAATTTGGTTGAATGGTCGAGAAACATTGCTTAATTAGTGAGTAGAAAACTCGCACTCAGAAGAGTTAAATGCGTAATGATGTTAGATACCGAAATCATTAGTAAATCAATTTAGTTAATCCTTCAGCCGCTCGATCGTTTAGGAGCTGCGTTATCTGTTGTTTGGGTTACACGTCTACGCAGATGTACTAGGACTCTCCAAATCATGATGTTGGTATATATCAATCAGATCCTATCATGAAACTTTCGGCCAAGAGTACTGAGAAAGAAGCTTTACTGCGTCAAGAGAGGCCGGCGAGGGGCGCTGACATGAGATTGATTGCACTTAATTATATTCAACTGGCTCCATCAGATTAGGCATTAGTACTCTTAAGGGGAACTATATATATATGATATACTGAGAACATGCACTAGCCCCATATAGTTTAAATCAGAAGTACTCCTGCAATAAACTAATCCATATACTTGTGTCGTATTAATGTGAGATGCTGTCTGGACCGCCCTCATTAAAGCCACAAAGCATGCTAAAACTCAGACCAGGATTATAATACATCGTAAAACGCTATGAAATTCTTGTACTGACAAATTAAGATGCTTCCAGGCGCACAACAATTTTTTTTTTCTGAAAAATCCTCAAACATCTGCAGCAGACCCTATTTAGTTTTGTTACCGAGAAGTGGTTGACATTGATTCTCTTTTTTAATAACCCTCGCCTTAATGATGGGATGAAGCTCATTGCAGGCTACAGAAATCAAAACGTCAGTCCTCTCTGTTTCTGTGCCGTTTTTGGTCTCCACGACAACTTTTGTAATTTTGTATTTCAGAGACGTACACATGAATATATATGTGTGTGCATTTTGCTTCCATTGTTGTCGGAAACCCTAGCTAGGAAAAACAGCTAATAAACTACTATGGTATTCACCACTGCATGCCACCAAACAGGTTCTACTTCCTCTGCCATTTCCATTATATTATTTGAACATTTATTAAGCTTTGTTTGAATTGAAAGTCAAAGAATAGAAAGTTTCGCGATCTAGTGGGTATAGGAGATACTAGTAGCATAAGGCTCCATAGTGTTTCCTTCCAAGAGCAGCCCTAATGTATTATTAAAATGGTCTTTTGTAGTGGAGAAAGAAAAGGGCGGGGCCTCTACCCCCGGGGTAGGTAAGATTTAGGTGTCCATTCTTCCACAGAGATTCCCGATCTACTTCCATTAATGAACAGACTAGGGACAATATGATGCGCCAGCTATGGGTGAAAGTCATTGGGTTTATACAGTCATGGGTTATAATGGTCAAGCATCTAGGGTACTTACCTCTATTCTATAGTATTAGGTTGGGCACTCCCATAATAATCACCATTGACCAACCTAGCTGCTAATTATCTGCCCTTTTCAGATGAGACATTAATATGAGGGGCAGCGACCCATATATAGAGTTGTTACAATTTTGCACAGGCATGATGTATTCTTCCAAGACCTATTTCTTTCCTCTCTTTTTCTTAATGTTTAAGAAAACCCTTTCTGTGTTATATTGGACTTGCAAAGTTCATCCAGAAATAATATATATATATACACTATAGAGCCCAGCCTCAACGGACGGGCTAGAACCGTAGCTCATTGAAGCTGTTGGTTCAGAGGTTTGACTGTCTGTTAATGAAAGGGAAGAGAGTGGGGACCTGGCCCCCCATTATCCAAAAGCAAAGTCACATAGCAAAGGTAACACTTACCGATCACTACAAGAAATATTACTTTAGGTGACAAAATTTTGGGTGTCAAACCAAATCTTGTCACCTAAAGTGTCTTTCCATGACAAAACATTAATTTCGTCACTCAAAGTCACCCATGAACGCCAAAACAGTATAGACCGTTACCAAAACCGTTCGGACGTATGTCTCGTATGACAAAATACCACACGTCGCGCATGAGTGAAAAAATATCGTCCGGACTTACGTTTAACACGTCCGGACCCTTTGCTGGGTGACGAATTCCAAATCGTCGTAACCGAGTGACGTTCAGAATCATCACAATTTTTTTACAATAATGTCCAGACGGACCAGATACAACGTCCGAACGACATCATGTGACGAATAATAATCGTCAGCATATAGTAACAAATTGAAAATCATCGCGAACACTCAATTACATTCAGACCTCCGCTAGATCATTCGCAAGTGCACAAAGCTAAACGTTCGGACTTGAAAGAGCACATCCGCACGCGTATAAATGCTGATTACGCGAGTCGTGTGCTTTCACTTTGCAAAAGTACCACTAGAAACCGTCAAGACCAAACGATACAATCCAGACCTGTTTAGTTCTATGAAGATTCTCGACTCAGTCATATTTAATGACGTTGAATTTGATTGGGCCACGCGTGAATCTAACCCTAATAGGATTCAGAACCCCAATATTACAATTCAACATATTTTTGACAACTTAAACAGTCCAGACTTAGCTAAAATCTCACTTTCACTCTATTCTCTCAAAGTTTTCACTATCTGTTCGAGATCTCTCAAACAACTTCAGGTAAGACCTTCTTTATGAGTTTCGTTTTCAATTTCATGCATTTAAATTGAATAGTTTTGAATTTTTGTGCGTTATTTGTGTTCATCTGTGGTAGTGTTTGGTTATTTTTGTTCATCGAATAACCCTTTGGATGTTACTCGACCGTGCGGATGGTTTTATCTATCATTCGGACGTTAATCTTTCATTCTAAAAATAAACGTTGTCGTTTGAAAAGCGTGCGAACGGTTTGTGATTATTTTTGGACTATTTTTGCTAGGTTGACCATGGATCACTTGGAGAGAAGTATCACTAATGTTGGGGGACAGACTCAGCGACCAGCTTGGGCGGACGCTTTTTTAGCAGAGCTGTACGGGGGGAGTCTTCGGGTGATAGTGGAGCCGACGTATTTGTTGTGCATGGAGCTTCAATGCCGCTTGATCGGTCTGGAAAGCAAATTTTCTCTAACGGATAAGGCTCTGACGGAGGAGATTAATATTATGCAAAGGGAATTGTTTGCTGTGAGAGAACAATTGTCCATGTTCTCCATGTCTGTTCATACCGTTCTGATACAGCTACAGACACTTATCAAACGTGTCGATAATATAGAGGAGCATTTGGCGCATGTTTGTGATGTTCTCGGACAGGATCTAGGCGAGCCATCTCATGATTCAGAGTAGTTTCATGTTTATGTTTCATCGCTATTATTAATTTATCCTTAAAAGAATCATCTTCGACTTGTACTAGACATTAAGATTGTGTTTTTTGTTCAGTATTTAAATTATGTTTGATATTCCCTATTAATTATATTTTTCATTAGTTTAAATTTGTTAAAATTTAAACGAATGATTAGTATAATTAAAAGAGTTACTAATACGAGTGCTATGTTAACGGAACGATTACTGCAATTACAATTAAAGAGGTGATTAGTTGTAATAATTAGTGTAATAATGATTTTAATTTAAATAGTTAATATAATTATATTGTGTTAGTGAAATGATTTAAATAAATTAAATTTACTGAAGTAAATTAAACCATTAAACCATGTGAAATGAAAAAGCAAAAAAAATGTGCCACACGTGTCCGGACGTGTATGATCCTATGAAATGGTGCGAACGGACATGAGGAGAGTCCGGACGTATTTTGTAACCGTCGCATAGCTTACACGTGTTTATGTTACACGGCGGTTGACATCATCTATGTCCATTCGAACTCTATTCAGAACATCCGGACGGGGAGTAACGTTTATTCAGCCAAGCGTGTGCTTCCATAATCGTCTGACTTACCATAATTGTCCGGACGTAATTAATTATTCGAACAGTTTTAAACGGTTTAAATTTTTTCATTTAATGCGGAGAACTCTCATTGGACCACGTGTTCTAAAAAGAGTCCATACGTGCATTAGTCACCCAAATGGGTTCGAGGGATTATGAAATACACCAACAGTTCGATATTTTCATTAAACCGGATGTTTTATCATCTAAACTCTCTCGACCCTCAGTTGTTTCTTTGTCAAATCTTGGCGTAAACTCATTCTGTCAACATTCTAATCACATCCAGGTATGTTTTGTTTATTTTTAACTTGATTTTTGCTTTAAAAATTTCATTTTTTTTTACAATTTTACGTATACAATTTCAATTCTATTTTTTGTATACTATATTGTGTTTTTTGATTGATTTTTAAGGAGAAATGGATAGTTTTAAGTGTATTTATTTGTGATTTAGTGGTGTTTTGGGTAGTGTGTGGGAGGTTTTGAGACGCTGTCATGGCTGAGTTAACTCGGTCGTTGTCCAATAGCGTCGGGACATTTAAATCATCCGTCCGGACTCCGTAATCACCGTTCAGACTTCTTTTAGTATCAAAATAAATATGTCGTCGTTTAGTTTGTGTCCAGACGCTACATGAAACATCTGAACTGTGTTATATTAAAAGATTATATTTTCCTGTTTGTGTTTAGTTCAAACGTATATCCAAAATTGTCCCGACGCGAGGAATTATCCAAACATGAAAATTTTCATTTTTTGTTTGTCCAGACTCTGTCTATGATGTTTGGACGTGTTTATAGTAAAGTTAAATTGTTTTCTTAGCTGCCTGAAGTTCGGACGGCTATCCAAATATGTTCGGATGCTATTTTGTTTGTCTGAATGCCATTTATATTAAATTTGCATTTTATTTTTTATTATAGCGTTCGGACTCCTTTTATGTTACGGTTCAGACGTAGTTATAACCGTTCAAACTGTGTCTTTGCAAATTATTGAAAATGAACAAGCGTTTCCGTACCAACAGCCAGGCCGATGCCGAGGAATCTTCTGCTCCAGCTTTATCGTTGGAGGAGCATACGACAGTCATCATGTCCTGCTCAGTCATTGTCGAGCGACATATCCAGTTGGCGGATTTTTACGAGCTTTGGCTTGAGGATCGGACACTTCCGTAGATAGTGGAGCAAGTAGGTTGGCTTCCGTTCCTCTAGAGGACTAGGAATGCGTTGATGAACCTAATCCAAGAGTTCTATGCTTCTATACTTCAGGTGAGGGACCTCGAGGAGCCTAGTATAATGGTGAGCATCCAGAACGTGTAGATCATATTCTCGCTAGACGAGCTAGCTGTATTTTTGGGGTATGTAAGGGATGTGACAACGTTCCCAAATGTGTCAATGACAGAGGAGGGTCGGCCTACTAAGGACAGGTTTTTCGGACGTTGCAAGGCTCGGATATGGCTATCCTGGAGGGGAGCAACATGCTTCACGGGCACCTGCTTCCTTTCTGGAGGATCATGCACCTGATTCTATTCTTCGCCATCGACCCAAAAAAGCACATAACGGAGGTGACTTATGGTCAGGCCGAGTTCTTGTACATGGAAATTGTACGGGGGCTTCCTGTTGATATGACATCATTCATCTACCAATCCGTTCGTGTTGAGGCCCTGAAGACCGATGCCCAGACTTTGTTTCCCTACGGTTTTCTTCTGACCTAGTTTCTTTATAACTTGATGGTACCCAAGGGTACTGATGAGCCAAGGGCGTTTCCACATAGGTCGATTAATAGGACAACGCTCTCAACGTCGATGTCGCAAACACGATGAGTATTGGGCTGCTCGGGCAGCTAGAGCTAGACGAGAGGAACCGGCTAAAGGACCGAGGAGCAGGATCCTAGACAGGGCTCCTCCTAGGGACTCGGGGGGACAGTAGCCGAGTTAGGTGGCGGCTATGATGACCGACTTGACAAAGCAGATGCGAGCGATCATGCAGCGCACCCAAGAGATGATGGGTGATATCAGTTCTCGGCTAGCAGCTTTGGAGTGTGAGGTTGAGAGCATGGACTATGAGTGGAAGAAGCAGGTGGTCGAGGTTCAGTTCACCTTGAAGAGCGTCGCTACCAGTGCACAATCAGTTCGCCCTGAATTGTGTCGCTACCAGTGCACAACTAGTTGCCCTGACCGAGTGGGTCGTGTTGGTTGAGGAGCACATGAGGGAAGTCTGGGCGGTTCTGCAACTCGCTGATGACTGAATATCAGCAGATATTTAGTTTTTTTGTTATGACATTTGATTTTTTAATATATTTTGAGGACATTTATTTTTATTTTATGATTTGAATACGTATATCAAGATTGTATCTGTTGTTATTTTGTTTATGTTATGTTTTGTGGAGATTTGATATGTTTATGTTATTTCTATCTATTAAAAGTCAGCGAGACAAGGACAATTAATGAAGTGTTTCTAATTTTTTACTCCTTCCAACTTCGTTACACTCCTTACGCTCTTGTTTATATTAGAAAGAAATAAAAAAATAAGATAGTCAAAATCGTTCGGATGGGATTCATACACCGTTCGGACTCTATTGTTTAGATTATAGTGTTGAGAGGCTGTCGTTTGGGGGTTTCCAACAGTGCCATAAAAATTAAAAATGCGTACGGACGATTTATGATGCGTCCGTACGATTTATGATGCGTCTGTACGTTGTGCCCAGTCGTTTTGTTGTTGCTAAAATGGTGTCGTCAGCTGTATGTTTCCATGCGAACAATATGAAAATTTAGCAGTATGTTTTTGCCTCGTAAACTTTTAAACTTATGAGTCCGAACTCAATTATTTGCGTCCGAACGTGTTATACTCGTTTGAAAAACTGGAAATCATGGACAGTATAGCAAAAACAGTCAAAACTTATAAATTTGATAGATTTGAACAAGAGGAGAAGAGGGGACCTTCTTTAAGACATCAATGTCATTGAAAAGGGTGTGAAAGGAGCAACCCATTTAGGATTTCATTTAAGGTTAGCGGGTTTTAATTTTTTTATGTTTCGGATGAAAAGAATGGATTTTTGGATATCAAACTATGTGTTTTCGAATTTTTAGGGACTAAAATGATCGCAATTGAGTTTTGAGTTAGTTGTGATATCTTTATTTTGAAATTTTTGTCATTTTGGTTGATTTTGACATGAATTTGTGTTGAAAATGTAATCCGTTTGTTGAAGAATAGTGTTGTTCAACAATCGCAATCCTGTCGCTAGACGCTTTCCAACATAGGTCCGAACGTTTATATGTTATTTTCAGATGGTTATGAGTGTCCGAAAGTGTTTTGTTGTGATGTTCATCCATTCATTTAGTAGCCTTAGGCCCTGTTTAAGAATTACTCGGAGTTCGGGTAATGACCTCAGTGTAATTCTTGAATTGTCCACGACATGGCATTTTGAGTTTACAATATGCGTAATGTGTGTAATTGCATATGATATTGTAACAGATGCATTTAGAAATTTCGATACAAATATCCTTTTGTTTTCCATATACACATTCATCACTGAGCTTGCACACTTGCCTTCAATGGTAGGTGTTTATAGTCAATGTTGTAGGCGTGTCTCTGGAGACTGAGGAAAGATGCTATCAAAATTTTTAAAGCATCGGTCACAATAGGTTTAATTACGTGCAGTAAGTGATATTGTAAACTTGAATGGGATAAGACCTATCACCTGAAAAAATGGAGTTGAGTGAGAATGTCATCATTGTTTGGGTTATTGTTTGTATTTTCGGTTTTGAAGGAACAATATGGATAAAAGCTGGATTTATGAGGCTGGTAGACTCAAAAGTGTAAAGTATAGTAATGGTGTTCGGAATTTTACGAGTGTTGCCCGTAGTTATGCAAACAATCATGGACTGATAAGATGTTCATGTAAGAGATGTAAGAATGTGTTGTTTAAACATATAGAGGAGATGGATGATCATTTATTCATAATTGGGTTTGAATAGAGTTACACTCATTGTGTATTTATTCATAATTGGGTTTGAACAGAGTTACACTCATTGTGTATACACTAAATCTTATTATTAGGCGAAAAAGTTAAGAAATAATTTAGGATTTAGATACGATAACATACATGTTTTGCTTAAATGACTGTGTATTGTTTTGGAAGGAGTACAGTGAGTTACAAGAGTGTCCGATGTGTGGGGAATTGAGGTGGAAGTACAGTCAGAATAGCAAATCAAAGGTTCCTCAAAAAGTCATGCGGCATTTTCCCATGAAACTGAGGTTGCAGAGATTGTGATGAGGCTATGAGGTGGCACCAAGAGAAACGTGTAGTTGAAGATGGGGGGTGATGAGGCATCCTTCAGACTCTAGGGTATGGAAGGACCTCGATAAGAAGTATGAATGGTTTGGTCGGGAATCTCAGAATGTTCGGTTCGGTTTGGCATCTAATGGATTCAATCCGTTTAGCAATATGAGCTTATCATAGAGTATATGGTCAGCGGTACTAATTCCATACAATTTGCTGCCATGAAAATGTATGAAGGATTCAAGTTTTATGCAGTCTTTGCTTATTCCAGATCCAAGAAGTCTCAGAAATGATTTTGACGTCTACTTACAGTCATTGGTAGCTGAGTTGAAGGACTTATGGGACAATGGAATGCAGACGTACAACGCGACTGTGTCAAGTTCATTCAAGTTACATGGTGCTTTTGCTTTGGACAATAAATGATTTTCCCGTTTATGGTAATCTCTCGGGTTGGAGTATGAAAGGACAGTTAGCAAGCCCTAATTGCAATGCGACACAACGTCATTTTGGTTGAAACATGGGGACAAACATTGTTTTTTAGGACATCGCCAATATTTGCCCGCGACACATGGGTGGAGGCATGATGTTGACATATTTGACGGAAAAAAGAGAGTTTAGAACAGCTATTGAAGAAGTCACTGAGAGGAGATACTTCAACAACTTGAATCGATATCATTATGTTCGTTTGGGAAGACTCAGAAGAAGAGAAAACGGGCTGACAATGAGTTAAGTTAGATGAAGCGCAACATATTCTTTGAGTGTTTGTACTGGTTAGAGTTGAATTTCGACATAATATGGACGTCTTGCACATAGAGAAGAATATTTATGACAATGTCTTGGGAACTTTGATGAATGTCGATGGTAAGACAAATGACAATTCTAATGCTCGGCGAGACTTGGCATTAATGGCCATTAAAAAGGACTTACAATTGCAAGTTCGGGTTCGGGTTCAATAGGAGGTGATGTCTCAAGCATTATTTACTTTAACGAAGGATGAAAGTAAGAAGTGTTGTCAATGGCTGGAAGGATGAACATAAGAAGTGTTGTCAATGGCTGAAGGGTGTCAAGTTTTCAGATAGATACGCCTCTAACATATCCCGATGCATGAATATAAATTAAAGGAAAATAATGGGCATGAAGAGTCACAAATCACACGTCTTGTTGCAGCGACTGTTACTGGCAATGATACATGGGTTGTTATGAAATGAACTATGTACAACATTGGCTGAGTTGAGCTTATTCTTCAGAGACTTATGCTTAAGAACAATACGTACTATTAGGGTTCATTTATCTTTTCATTTACCTCAGGAGGTGAAACTTGGGGGTCCAATTCAATTTCGGTGGATGTATCCAATTGAGAGGTATATGAGGAAGATGAAGCATTTCGTTAAGAACATGGCACGGTGTAAGGGCTCCATAGGAGAGAATTATGTGTTAAATGAATGTTTAACTTTTTGCTCAATGTATCTTGGTTCGGTTAAGACGAGATTTAATAGAAAATATCGGAATTATGCTGACATGGATCATCGAAGATGTCGTTTTTCTGTGTTTACTTAAAGTATTCGACAGCTGGGAGCTGTTAGGGGTCAAGATTTGAATATAAAGGAATTTACAAAAGCACAGTTGTACGTACTCAGCAGCTGTTCAAAGATCATCCAACATATAGAGTAAGCACTTATAAAAATATTTGCCTACTTAAACACTTATCAGTTAATTATATTTTAATTTATTATAAAATATCTTATTTCTTTTATATCAAGCAATTGGAAGAGATAAGGAGGGAATCACCAATAAATGTTGATAAGAGGCACGAAGAAGAATTTCCTTTATGGTTTAGAAATCGGGTATTTATTTAATTTTTCCCTATTATATGTTTAATTTAAATTGATCATTTTTTTACAGTCAAAGTTAACACATGTTTACTATTTTAGGTTCAAGCTATGCGCAATAAAAATCTGGGCTCTGTGTCGGATGATTTGTATGCATTGGCATCTGGTCCGGATCAGCGGCCAGTTTTTACTCTTGGATTGTAGTGAATGGAGTCACGCTTCCCACGATCTTTCGTGAACAGTTTTGTAAGACTCTAAATAATGGTGTGGTTGTTCCGGGGCACCATGATGGGGAAGATGTTGATTTTTATGATCAGGTTGTGGATATTTACGCGCTGCGTTATTTGCGGGGAAATTTTGTATATTTACTAAAATATGACTCGTTTGACTTAAGTACGCAAAACTTAGGTACTGATAAAAGTTGTCGGTTTGTTAGTATTAACACATCCCGAAAGTGGTACAAAGATGACTCGTTCGTGCTAGCAACTTAGGGGAATCAAGTGTCTTATATCGATGATATGAGGTTGGGCGGTCACTGGAAGATTGTTCAAAAGATTACCCCTAGAATTACGTATGATATTCCACATATTGAGAAGGAAGCTATGAAGTTGGAGAAGGATCGTCGAACCGTGAAGCATACTGGGAGAATGAGTCTATTGAGCTTTTTGTGGACTTTAGTTCCTTTGACATGATTTCGTTGACTAGAAATGACGTCGAGGCTTATTTGTTCAGTGAAGATTGTAGTAATTCTAAAGGATACGACTCCGAGGACTAAAGTAACTTTCTTGTTTCAATTTAATTTGCCTTTCTATTTTATATTCATTTTGAGAAACATGTGTCATTGTATTTTTTTCTCTAATATTGATTTATTTGGTCACAGGTCGATGTCATGCCAGCGGGAGGGAAACGTCTTCTGTGCGATTCCTCAGTTCGAGCTGAGAGTAGTCCCGAACACTAGCAGTGTCGGGTCCTTCACTTAGGGATAGGAACGAATTACCATCTCCTGGCACAGCCAGTCTAGTAGGCACCCAAAGTAGTTGTACGTGTAAGTATCTTACCTTGTCAATCAAAATTAAATACTATGCTTAACTGAATTTTAAATGTATTGTTGTTCATTTGTAGAGACGTCCGGAATCAGACACGTTCGAGGTATTACGCCCGGGATTGCCTTACTCAAGGCTCGCACCGGTGGAAAGCTGACTGTCCATTTTCCTGATGGACGTACGTGCGGTGATGACAAGGCGTCCTCAATGCTCTCGAGTCATATTGGTGCTCTCGTTCGACAACATGTCCCATTTGAGACGAGTAAGTGCAAGGAGGTCCCCGAGGGAGTTAAATCGTATGTGAAACTATTATTCGGCCATTGCTTCAATCGCACTTTTGGTCGCAGAATTGATTGGGTACACATAATTGTAGTTATCTAAATACTATCGACGATTTCACTGGAAAATCTAAGACGACGCATAAAGTAATGGGGTAAACTCATAGTTAGCCCCATATCTTTGGGGCAAAATCAAGTTACGACCCTTATTTTCCAAACCAACAATTTGATACCCCTATGTTTCAAAATCACTCAATCCTCGCCCCCGTTTAAATTCACCGTGAAATGAGACGGTTTTTCGTAAAATGACCAGAATACCCTTAAAGACAGAAGAAACCAACCTTTTATCCACTTGGCTACCAGGAAAAGTAACTTTTTTCCGTTGTTGTTCATTCGGATGAGAATGTCAGCAGCGCATAATCTTCCCTAGAGTTCAATTACGCTAAGTTAACTAAACCTTTAATGTCCCGAATAATTTCAAAATGGCTACTCTGTAATTTCCTACATGTCCTCAGGGACCAAACAGACCAAAGAAAATTCTTCCTCACAATCAAACACTGCATGCAAGCCGAGAATTACACTTCAAAGCGGCGCCTCATCCGTACGCGAGCGTAAGTGGGCAGTCAGTCCAGCGCGGCTACGAAGCGCCTCCTCGTCATCACCCTCCTCCCTAAACGACGACGTCCTAGAAAACACATTCTCCGCAGAGTTCCACATCCAGATCAAGATCTCACGAAAACGGAACCCCTGGGCTAAGACTCTAAGAGTGTTTTCAGCCAAGAGATAATACAGAGAGAGAGAGAGAGAGAGAGAGAATTCAGTGTGAAGTCCTAATGAGTGAGCGAGTCTGGAAGTGTGGACGAATTTTAGCTTCTGCCAGCTTTTTTTCCCCTCTGCTCTAGCCGTCTCTGCGCTGCGCTTTCATAATAGCGTTTTGATTTCTGTAGGTTTTTTTTTAGAATGGCCGTGAGTTTGAAGGACGCTGAGTTTTGGCTACCACCTGAGTTTCTCACTGATGGCGACTTAGTCATTGACAAAAATGGTACCAGCAAGATGTAGGACAATGGTTTCAGAACGGACAACGATGTGACAAGGGCCTTGTTCACCTTCAAGTTTCCCTACGGGTTTGGCTCTTTCGGGACTTCCTCGGATCTCAATTCTTCGGTTGAGTCCGTCGTGTGTTCGAGTGAGACGGAGAGTGACGAGGAGGACTACTTCGCTGGTTTGACTCGCCAAATGGCTCGGTCAACTCTTGTGGACGATTCTAGGAAGTCAGGCTCTGCTTTTCCTTCGGAGGACACCAACGCCTTTGACACATCTCCGATAAGGGTAAAGAAAGAAAGAACAGTGAATACTTTTCAAGATGACCTTCAGGAGGCTAGATCATTTTCAAAGAAATTATTAGAGAAAGTCGTGTCGGTGGGAACAAGAGAGCAAACTGACATTATGGTCCCGACAACGGTTTCCATGGCGCCAGAACCGAGTCCCTGTACCTTGTTGGTAGCACTTGGGGTCCTCCCACGGGACGCCAACTCCCAGAAATCAGTCTTGCTGTTTGGCAAGCTCTGATTGGTCAGATGGGCCCCACTCTTCCTACCATATGCCACCGATTCCGTTAACAATAGAATACGTTTAATAACCAGGGCAGTCTGGTCATTCACCAATGACATTCTGGTCATTTCACGAAAAACCGTCTCATTTGAACGAAATGGCGATGATTGAATGATTTTGAAACATAGGAGTCTCAAATTATTGGTTTTGAAACATAAGGGTCTCAAATTGTTGGTTTGGAAAATAAGGGTCGTAACTTGATTTTTCTCCAAAAATATGGGGCTAACTATGAGTTTACCCCTAAAGTAATTAATCAGTCATCTTTTCAAAAATATATACGGAGGAGTGTGTTAAAATGATCTACATCACAGAAAATCATGAATACCGATCAGTACTCGATTCTTCACTCTTTTGTCTTCCTTCAGGGTCCACTTCAGAAGTCTGTATTATTTAAGGTTTTTCCAAAAGTAGTTATGTAATTGATCCAGGTTACTTCTACAAGACACGTATCCTGAATAGCCAAAAAGGGAAGATTGATAACAATGAAGGAACAGAAACCTCGCTATAATATATATGTACACGTAATCAGACTTCTTAACTTACAACATCTTACTTAAAAGTCTTCGAAATAGGCTACTATATCAACATTTCCCGTCTTAACAAGCATCTAATTAAGACCATGCAACATTTCATCCGTCAACATTCTCCACCACCTATTTACAAGCACAAATCAAGCATTGAGCAGATCGGTATATGGTTAAGAGGAATTATTGAATTTTTGTGGTCCACTGACTGGATTTAATTAGTCGTTAGACTCTTTTAATGTTAAAGGAAATTTAAGAAATTATATGCCAATTCGGATCATAAATAAAAATTAAATTTTCTGAAAATTGGGGAACATTAATTTTCACACTCGATCTATGGGTCAAATGTCATTTTCGGGTCTAACTTCTAATTTTAATCACATTAAACACTCAAACTACTAATTTAAGAAACTATTAATGTCCGTCCTCTCATAAGATCTAAAACCGTTAATATTACGTGGCATAACCTTTTTTTGGAACATACATGTCAACCGTAGATTCTTAGTTGAAGATGAGTATTGATGAATTTTGTTCATTTGAAGATTCAATGCGATAAAATTAGTACTTTAGACCCAAAATGACGTTTGGGTAATACTTCGGGACCCAAAAGTGAAGTTTTAGCTCTGAAAATATGTAGATATATATTGACCATTTATGTCCCTAGCTTCTATGTTAAATTCATACTACTTTAATGTAAATAACATGATATGATGAGATATCGAACTAATATTGGTTGCTTTTTAAATCATAAGTTGTGATGAGACGTGATATAATTGACATATGTCACGATCCATTGATATCGATCGTTCTTCTTTTTTTTCTTCTTCTTCTTTAATAAATAAGTTTTTTCCTTAACTGTAAAAATCAAAGACGAGAGTTATGTAAACCTGCGCGCAACGCGCCAGCCATTTAATTTGTAAATATAAAATAGCATCAACTAATTAATTAACTGCATCAGGCTAAGCTAATTAGCATTATTGGCGTCCTCTAATTAACTTCAATTAGCCACATCATCAAACCAGTGAAAGACAGATCAGGATGAAATCTCCTCTGATCTTCCAAATCACTAAGGAAGTCCTCAGGTTAATTAGCACAAAAGACCTCTGATCAGCACATGAATAACGAGGACCACCGACCAAACCAAGGCACAATGCCACCCACAAATAGATAGAGCATGCTTTGTGCATTAATAGGGGAGCCACCTCTCAATTAACAACTGGAAATCGCAGTCTAGGGACGAAATTAATTAAGCTAGGAGTAAAGCCTGGGGGCCAGATTGAACAAAATTAAAATTCTTTGGGGCCAATGCCATATTAAGAGTGAATTTGGAAGTGATCAATAAGCTGAAAAGACTTTATTTTGAACTTTTTTGACCTGAAATTTTATGTTTCTTTGCAATTAAAGCATAATTACCAATTATGTGGACACAGATTGGCTTTACTTTATTGTACATTTGGGGGCCGGGTGGCCAGTCCCAGCTTTTAGATGCGCCCCTGAATCACACAGTCGATCATAGTCATAACCCACAAATTCGTGGATGCTAAATGAAGACATTAATTAATTCAGGATTAAGAATATAGTTCATCATCACGTACGCCTACCTATGTATTTGAATAAACCCTCCAGTGTAATTCTCTGTTGTTTTTGTTTTTTTTTTCCTTTCCTCTGGCGGCAAGCTGCAACTCGGGATGATCACAAATCCTCTTTTAATAAGATTTCATATTGCTTTTTCTAAAACCATGTTGATCGATCGTATCCTGCCTATTTTCGCCCACAAAAAGAAGCAAAAAATTCTAAATCATGGGATGGGGCTGGATGATCTGATCTGATCGTGATCATTTGCAAACAAGGAAGAAACTAATGCCAATGTACAAGTTTTTATAAGATCAGAAAAGATTATACTGCTTCCCTCCAGATCATGACATAACAAACAAAACGTTGATAAATTAAAAAAACATGAAGAGCCTTTTGGAATCCATGATCCTCATTCCCTACAAAAGGATGATGCCAATTAACAGTTTGACATTCTTATTCAATCATGGTTTGAAACTCATGTAGTAGAACACAGTACTGCTCAATTAAGCTCCCAAGAAACACGTGGGGGAACTATCCCGATCCCAGCCAATATATATATGGATCACACTACCAATTAAGCAAACTCGACCTCCATTATAAGATATTTCATAGCCACTCACCATTTCTGCTTCCCCCGCAATTGCCTTGTAATATTGTCGTAGTTACGTACTTATGATTCCTTGGATTTTCTGGATTCTGCATGCCTCCATCTTTGTATACAACTCCTTAATTATTCTAATCCGTATAGTTTGTTTGCAAGTCAGAATTAAGAACGTCATATGGACTTACGTACTGTACCATCTGATCTACTTCAAGAAGTGATGATGCCAAAAATGTTCTAGCCCAGCAGATGAGGGATGATTAACTCCTCTCATCCTCAGGCCCAAGACGGGGGAACCTCCAAGAGAATAAACAAACCAGTACAGAGCCACCTCGATTTGACGTGAATAACTCTAATGTCTTAATGAGTATTTGGGACCCCTTTAGGTTAAATAATGCTTAAGAAAATATGGAACGTATACCGGCCATTTTTCATATTGATCGAGTGGATTTATTTTGTTCATATTTGGACATAATCGATGCTTGATTCCCTTTTCGTTCTGAATTGAGGAGTCCTTAATCATTCCTTATTACAGTCCACGGAGATCATTCCCTTGATTTGTATAGGGTTTCCTTAGCTAGTTTACATAATTAGACGATGCTTCCTCAATTGGACTTGGATTCGATTGGGGTTAGCGAGGTGAAAGCAAACAACTTTTCTTCCGATTGACAATTCTCCCCATGCTTGGCTTGGGCGTAACTGGAATTGACTAAATTACTAGTTGAGAGGGCGTCATATTTTGAATATTCGTATCTTCTATCCCATTAGGCATAACTGATCAGCCTCCAGGCATAGACCATTGGCCATGGGACTATTATTTTATACTCTTAACTTGGGTGTGGGCCAATGTCCTCGGGCGTTATCAGACCATCTTCCCTCTTTGAGCCGAGTCTTTTATACCCATCAAGAAGCTATGCAATCGATGGCATGGCATTTTGGGACCATTTCCAAAAAATGAACTCTTTAATTACACGACCCAAAAACCTTCACTTCATGGTCTTGACCAATATAATTCCACTAAACTTCAAAATGCGTAAAACGCACTGACCCGAACTAAGAAACTTGAATTGAAGTACTTTTAATGAGTTGTGGGTCGGGGATGTGAAATATTAAGAGCATATAATGCTGGAGTCCGCTGGAGTCCTAGAATATATGAGCAAAATTTAATCTTGCGTAAAAAGTAGTCCTTTGGTTTCTTTATAGAAACGTAACTTAGGAAAAAAAAAAAAAAAGCGTAAAAAGTAGTCCTGCGAGGGCAGATCTCACCGCAGCATGGGAATTGGGATATAATTTGTAAACACGTACAGTATTTTTACCGAACCCGAAACCCGTGCACCCTGGTGTACTCATGATCATGTCTGAAGCACCGCACTTGAAAAGACAAAATAAACCCTTTTAGTGCTTTTTCACTGCTTTATGCATTGAAGGGTAAATCTGACTTTCCACTCACTTAGGAGCAGGAATATCACTGTGATGTAAGGAAAAAAAAATATAGCCCGACTTTTAGCGCAAAAATTAGGAGACAAAGGACGGGAAAATGAATGATATGGGCCTGAACTTAAACAGACAAATGCTGTGATTTTGGAATTAGGGTTCATGATGACTAAAATCAGTGGTTGTAATTGGGAATATCAATCAATACCTGGGATGTGGAAATCAGTGTGCAGTATTAATATATAATCATGAAGCACAAAACTGTTCATCAAATTAGGGTTCATGAAAACTGAAAAGGAAAAGGTTTCAGTTCAAAGAAGCGTGTGGGTGGGGGGTTCGAGAAAGTAAGCATGATTTGAAGAGGGACAAATGCAAACCTAAAAGTTTACACAAATTTAAAAAATGAAAAAGAAAAAAATCTCTTTTCCTTTTCTCCTCACACAGGTGAACAAAGCAAATCTGCACTAAAAGAAAACAAAAAACAATAAAGGAAAAAGAGTAGTACAAAGGAATCAAAGTCCCAGCTTATTTACCTTTTTCCTTTGTCATCTTTTTCTCACTTTCTCACCCTAGTACCTTACCCCCACGTCTACAAAAAGAAAACTCTCTCCCTTTCTCTTTCTCTTTCTCTCTCTCTTCTACTCCCAGCTCAAGTGTCATTTTCTCACATATACTTCACACAAAAGAAACAGCCATTCACTTCATTCCTTGTCATTTCCTCTCTCTTTCTCTCTCTCTCCGATTATCTCAAATCTCTGCAACTACTCCTCAAATTGATCAAGCCCCATCTGGAAAAGAAAACCCAGAAACCTTGCAGGGACAAATCCAAAACTCTTATCCCAGAACAACAAAAGTCCCCCACAAGCTCATCTTTTCTGATCCTTGATGTCCATTCTGCTGCCATACGGCAACCTGAAGAAAAGCAGTTACAAGAATAACTAGAAGAGAAGGACAGAAGAAAAAGGAGGCTTGAGTGCTTGGTCGGTTGAAGAATTAAGATGGAGTTATTCCCAGCCCAACCAGATTTGTCCCTGCAAATCAGCCCCCCAAATAGCAAACCCACTACCAGTTGGAGGAGAAGTACACAAGACGAACTGGATTTGGGGTTCTGGAAGAGAGCTTTGGACTCCAGGAACTCCATGGCCTCGATGGCTGAACCGGACACCTGTTTCGACCTCTCCTTGTCGAATCCAAGTGCTTCCAAGTCCCTTTCCAACCATAATCAGCATCACCAACATGGTAATGTCAATCTTTTCCACACCTTTCAGCGAAACCAGTACCCTCACCACCAACACCAGCTCCATAGCCAGCCACTGTTTCAGCAACAACAACAAGGACTAAGCCAGGACCTCGGTTTTTTGAGACCCATAAGAGGAATTCCCGTATACCAAAATCCTCCTTCCTTCCCATTTGCTCAACAGCCTCTAGATGTTTCTCAACCTTCCACAGCTAATACCACTGCCGGTTCAAGTCCTTTCCAGTCTCAAGGGTTAATGCGTTCAAGATTTCTGTCACGGTTTCCAGCTAAACGAAGCATGAGAGCACCTCGAATGCGATGGACTACTACGCTCCATGCTCGCTTTGTTCATGCTGTTGAGCTATTGGGTGGCCATGAAAGTAAGCTTCTTTTGACTCATCTTATATTTTCTTTCATTCTCCCTTTCTCTTCATTTTGCTTCTTTTTGGCTCTCCTTTTTGGTCTTACGCCATTGCTTCTTTTCTTTAGCAGAATTTGGAATGGGGAAATTAATAGCGAGAAAAGAAATTTGACTTATTTCTGTTCCGTGTATATATTTTTATTATGTCTAGGGGCTACACCAAAGTCAGTTCTTGAGCTTATGGATGTCAAAGATCTCACGTTGGCACATGTGAAATCTCATTTACAGGTATGAATGGACTCTCATTCCCCAACGATTTCAATTGGGTTTCCTTCTTCGTGGCAGATTCCTCTCCGCAACTAAGAAAGTTTTGAAACATGCTGAAACTTCTTAGTGTTTTATGTATCTCTCTCTTAAATTTCTTCGATGCTTTCAGATCAAATGGTGCTTTGGTGATGATACTTTCATTTGTACAGCGTACATTAGGTGCTGATTGAATATATTTCAAATTCCAATGTCTTCCTTGCAGAGGGTCTCTCAGACCCTCAGCAATTCTTTTTCTACTAGATCTGATGGCTATGTTTCTGCAAGCTAATGACAGCTTTTTGCTTGGAAGAATGAACCAACCCAAGTAAAAGCAAAAATCAATACAAACATAAGAGGGAAGGGAGAGAGAGAAACCAAAAATCAGTAATAACAGGAGAGAAGAGAGAGACGCTATTATCGATTTCAGTAGACAGGTGAGACAAAGCCCAGAGAATTCAAACGAGTCATAGCCAAGACGGGACAAGCAAAGCTCACACTCATTTCAATATTTAAACCAAAAAAACAGAAAGATCTTACATTACAGGAGAGAAAAATAAAGAAAGAACGAAAAGAAACAAGTACAGAAACACCATCATTTCTCAATGATGTCTTCCTTAGGTGGGTTTTCTAACCCAGCTTTCTTAACCATGGTTAAACACATATATCCATACATGCAGATCGGCGTACACAGTACATAAAATTTACAGAGTCATAAATGCTTCTGCATCTATTGGAGGTACTTGCACCGTATCTGATCATTTCTAGGGTACAGCGAACCTAAACTTTGTGACTTTGTCTTTGATCTTGTTTCTTTTTTTTTTCTAGATGTCTATGTTCTTGTTTCATTATTTGGTTTCCTGGTGTAATGCACTCTATTGTTTATGAGAAAGAAGGGTACAACGTTACTTATTTGTCTACCTTTTTTGTCTGATGCGTTATTTTTTTCTGCTAATATTGATTAATACGTTTGAATTTTACTATAGATGTATCGAACCGTCAAGACGACCTACAAAACAGCAGCTTCTTCAGGTTAATGCTCAACTTTTACATTCGTTAGTTGATTAAGTCAACAACGTTAACGTACGTAACAATAAAATATTCGAGTCTGTATCCTCCCAGTGCTTTCCCATTTTTCCCCTCAAGTTTTGATGGTTGTTGTTCTCGTTTTTTCAAAATTAAGGACAATCGGATGGATTCGAAAATGGGTCATCTGGAGATACTTCTGAAGATTTAACGCTTGACGTTCAGAATCCAAGAAGGCCTGAGGTATCGAATCAGCAAGCAAGACCCACTATACAAGATAAGGATTATCATAGTCTCTGGAGCAATTCATCGAGGTAATCAATCTCCTGCTTCCACATTATGCTTCATGTCAAACTATGATTTTATCAATCTCTCATCAAAACACAGCTACTACACGCGAGAAATTCACAAAGAAAAGAAAAAGTAAGTGATTTCATCAAAAAAATTTCCTCTGTCAAGGACCATCGACATTCGTGAAAGTCCCATCATGAGGGGCTAATTATTATGGAAACGGATTCGGTGTTAAGCCGAATCCGTGCGAAGTGGTAAGGGACGGCTGGAATTCGTTCCAGCCGTCCCTTACCACTTCGCACGGATTCGGCTTAACACCGAATCCGTTCCCAATTATTATCCCTTCTAATGTCTGAAAGGAAGCTAAAAAAGATATATCTCATTTGAGGAAATGATGCACATAAAAAATGGAGATATCTCTTTCTCTTGGATTTTGTGGGGCTCAGATACATGGCCGTGAAATGGGGGCCTACATTTGGAAACTTATTGTCAAAGCTAATCCCTTTAATGGACCCATTAGTGGGAATCTTGCTGGTGAAGTCTCATGGCCTTTGAGACTTCCTTGTATATGGTCTGTTGTTAATTAGGGTAATGGGCAATCACATGCGACGGATTCACCTTTATTTCAATCAGAACAAACTATGAAACGAAAGACTGTGAACAAGACAGATAAATATAGCTTTCTTTTCCCAGTTTGCTTTTTCCTCTGCATGGCTTCCACTGATAGAAAATATTCTATCCACATGTTGGTTTGTAGCAGGGAAACTTGGTTGCATCGGAAGCCAAAGGATTCTGATGGAAATATACCATCTCTTGAGGTAGCATTTTCAGACTTTCATTCCAAAAATGACCATTAGTTTGCAAATTTTATCACACATGCCAGTGCGGCCAGCTATGGTAATGACCGAGTAAAAGCTAGCAAGGTAATAGGAAAGGATGTTTTCATTTTTTCTTTAGAAGTCATGCATGCACATTAGAAAGGGAAAGAATCTTCAAAAGATGCTTTATTGGTCCCTCCAAAATGGGGGGCAAGGTTGTCATTTTCGCAGTCTTGGATAAAAGTGTTTTACTCTTTTCAAATTACCACACCCTTTTCCCGTTCTTAAAAATAAGAAGAAGAAAAAAACAAAAGAAAAGTGAAACAACCACCATGAATGATCATGTACAGTCTAACACCAGCCCTAATGCCTTGACATAGTGGTTAAGGTTTAAGCTTCGGTGGTTTGTTCCATCTAAAGTCTCAAATTCAAAATTTTATAAGCATACTTGTCAACCCTTTAGGTCACTCTCATGACCTTTAGTAATTTCCTGATTTTTGTGGGACAGGAGGACTACACAAGGTCTGAGATTAATTGAGACGTACCTAATTAGGTATTGAAGAAATACATATATGTTATGCATTGAACTTGCTCTTAATATAGGATCTACGACATCTATAAAGATAAAAACTGATCTTCTTGAGTCAGATGGATTAGGTTTTAGGTGTTGGGCTATATCCCCCATTAGTTCATAGTCGTTTATAGATGGCCTACAATATTCTTTCTCAAATTAGGGAACTGGGATTTTTGAAGTGGCAGTACTTTACCCATTACTTCATAATCTAACAGGCTTTATAAAGCAGGAACTTAACCACTTAAGTTCCTCCTTTATATATTCTAGTACTGCTTCCCAAATCAAATGTGCTTAGGTTTCCCTTCTTCAGTAAGTTCCTGCTTTATATATTCTAGTACTGCTTCCCAAATCAAATGTGCTTAGGTTTCCCTTCTTCAGTATCTCATTTTATTCATTGAATCCCATTGCCTTTTGTCATCATTTCGTTAATTACTCTTTTTTTCTTATTTTACTTTTCTCCCAATTTTCATGGGGGCTACAGAACGGCATGGATCCAAAATGCTTAAGCTATGAGAGAATCTCAGATGTGTTATCGTCGACAAACCAATCAGGGAGAAACCCCAAGAAGCCTAATTTGGAGTTCACCTTGGGCAGGCCACTTTGAAAACTGTTCTGAATTTCAGTATTTATTTTGAAATTATTATAGCATGAGTAGTACTGAATTAGGGGGGGGGGACTGGCGATGAGAATCAGGTACCCGCTGAGAAGATCATCAGAAAGGAAAAGAAAAAGAAAAGAAAAGAGAAAGAAAAGTAAAAGGAGAGCTAAAGAAAGACAAGGAGACAAGAAAGACAGAAAGCAACAAAAGGCGAACGGGTGGGAAAAAACATGTCCTTCCTATCAGCCTCTGAGATCCAAATCAACAATATTATATTCCTACGTAAATATATCAAATCTAATTGATTTTGGATGTTCTGCAGTTAGAGAGAGAGAGGGAGGGAGGGAGGGAGGGAGAGACCTTTAACTATATTAAAGTATGAAAGGTGAGCCTTGGTAATTGCAATGGGAGCACTTTACATTCTATGTTAAACATTTTAATTAGTAGATAATCCAACGTAGTTGACGCCCGGTATTCATTCCTAGGCATTTTCACATGCTTTACACTTCATCAATAAAGGAAAAGATAAGCTTGAGAATATAATCTATGAAAACATCGAACCAAAGACATACATAGGAAAGAATGCAAAAAGAAAATGGGAGTTTGATCCAGTGCTTTTTTCTAGTACTGTGCAATCTTTGATTTCAGTACCATGCACATGCAAATTATCACGGGATTCTCCCACTGAAATGTGTTCGATTTTCCCTTAATTATCACCGGGGTCTCCCAAATCCAACCATAATGCACCTGCATGGTTCAAATTTCTAGTTGATAATCGAATTGGAAGATTCCTAAAGCACTTCAAGAGGAACATTGTTCTCATAATGATTCCCCTCGTAAGTCGTCATTGCAGTTCTTACATTTAGAATGGACAGAGACCGAAGACATTGTTAGCTTTTCAAAAAGGTCGTCAAAAGTTATCATTTAATAGCGATTTTACCACCAAACGAAGCTTCTCTGAAAGACGAAACAAAGTGGCATTCCATATTTATCTGAGTAGACGAGACTGTATATTTCGGCATAATATGCCTCCCATTCAGAGTCCTGTTTTTGTAACCGTACATATTAATCGATAGAGTTACTCTTAATTTATTTTTTTTGTTTCATGAAAAGGATGTTCTTTCTTCGACGAATGTATTCCTTTTGCCGACCACTACCTGAGGAGCTTCCTAAAAACATCCGTAGACAACATGAGTCATTTTTCCTTCTCGTTTCTAAGGGTATCTTAGCTTGTCTTCTTTGTTTATACGGTTAAAAAAAATGTGCCTCTTAAAAAATCAGACTATTTTTCCTTTTCGTTTCTCTCCGATTATCCGATATATATTCTAAAAGGAAATGAGTACTGTACTTAAGGTTCTTTGATTTGAAGCTAAGGAAGATAATAGCGTTTTACCAGCGAAATAAAAGGGCGAAGGAAACAAACGTACGCAGCACTAGTTATGATGTGTTACATAGCAGCTCTGTTATAGTTTCATGTAGTCGAAGATAGCAATGACTATGTGATGCTAACACTGTTTCCCAGAAAAGAGTTTCAAATAAGGCAACACATTGAGCCTTGTGGTTCCGCTTATATGCAGGCTGCAAAGGTTGGATTTAGAAACCCCAGCCTACCCCCGCCCCATCCAAAATTAAGAAAAAATAAATAAATAGTAAAACAAAAGGAAGGGGCTATGCAGATCAATTCCTAGCTAACCAGACTGACGGCTGAAAAAGGCCACTCTCGTAGACTGACTAGATTGACATCAAATTCCCTCGGCAATCCACTAGAAGCTTCAACCTCAATGCATATTTTATTCTTGTCTTGATAACAGTGAGACTATCCATACCCAAAGGATCTTCTGTTGAGGACCCCGCTCCCGCTCAGATCCTAACAACAAGCCTTCCGATCTAGACAATTATGATCTCTAAATTGAGAATCTCGTGTTTATGAGATTTGGAGATTTGATTCAAGTATAGATTTAATCTATAAATCAATAAGAGTTAACTGGATTAAGTTTTGGAAATTGAAGTAGAATAATAATCAAATATCAACACAATGAAAAGTTGGTTGAGTCAAGTCCATTTAATGGAATATTGCAAGAGTACAATTCAAAAATATTAAAAAAATATATAAAAGGATTGATCAAATAAAACTCTAATGGCTCATGGACCAGCGTACCCTTAATTATAATACTTATTCCCAAAATATACTTAACTACTCATGTCTTCGCTTTTCGCCCTTTTTGTTCTATAAGTCTCTTGTTTTTAAGTAGGGGATTCAACATTCTCCATTCCATCGAGAGTACCCTTGTCTTCAACGGTAAATTTTAGAGCATCATCACCACTAAAGTCGCTATAAGTTGAGTCTATCTTCGTCCTCGGTGATATCATCAATAACAAACACTTGTCCAATCAAGCAAATCCTTTCTTGGAGAACTTGAATAGATAGCTTCTTGTACTTCTTTGCCTTCTCTCTATTTGAGCTTGCAAACATTTCTTCGCCCTTCCAAGAGGTCTTTGTTTGCATAGTCCTAGAAATCTCGTTCTCCACATCGCCATTGCTCTTCTCCTCTTTGCATAGTAGCTCTGATCAAGCGCCATTCTCATAACTTCTTGAAGTCTTCACGATTGTTCAACTTGAGTTTTTTAGCCAACCTAGGATTCAAGCTATCTACAAATGTCTCAATGGGCTTCCTCTGACCACTCCCTAACCATGGTCTATAGTTTTCTAAATTCCTTTATATAGCTACGCACCCTCCCTTCTTGTCTCAGCTAGCAAGTTCCATGATGGTTGACCTTGGTGATGGTCCCCATTGAGCGATTAACTCATGCTTAAATACAGTCCAACCCAACCTTCTCCTTTCCTTTTCATGTTTTGCCCTAGTCCATCTCCACCATTTAGTACTAGCCTTCTCATCTGGATAAAAATAAGCTGTAGAGACCCTTTCCTCCTTTAGGAGCTTAACATGAAAGTAATAGTACTCTGCCCTGTCCCACTCATGTGGATGCCTCTACCAAAGTGTGGAAACTTCACCTTCAGCCTCCTACATACGTGCTCGATCATAAGGCTCAACACCTATTCTATCTTCCTCATACATGACACCGTTTCTCCATTTTTTTCTCCTTCCATTATATTCTTCTCTCCTGCTATAATGTCTTCTCCTTTACATGGAACTCTTTCACGCACTATATATCTGTCTCTACCTCCTCCTCTCATCATGCTCTCCACTCCGATGCTTAGAGATATTTGATCCCACATTCTCATCCTCAAACCACCTTTTCATCAAGATCATCGGGCCTTCAACCCTTACTACCTCTTCTCTTCCCATTCTGCCTATAAGGTTTTTTCAGTTTCGGGTGCAATTGTCTCATAGCCATCTTCTAATTTTGCCTTTCCCTTTGAGGCATCAGAATGCAACTCCTCCTCATGAGTTCGCCTAGCTACACTCTCTTTCTCTCTCTATGATTCTTCCTTAATAACTCGATATTTTTATTTTGTTCCTTTCTCACAGTATCGATGGTCATATTGTTCTCTTCGGGATCTCGTCATCTATTTCATAGTCATTCTAGTCGCTGCCAAAAGTAGTAGTCCTGTCATCTAATATCAGCTTGGCGAATGTCATGTTACTCTTCTCCAAATTAAGTTTCTAACTCCAAAAGTGGTACCCCATGTTTTCTCGATCGACGTTTTTGTAATTATCTTTCTAACTAAAAATTTCTAGCATCCTTAACCCCTGCTAATTGCCAATTGATCAACTATCCACTTGAGTGTCTGTAATTGCTTACGCTTGCCCTTGAGCCAAGCAAACCAAAATTGCTTATCCGACTAGAGTTGCCAACTCGAACAGAGTTTTTTACTTGACTAGTGTTCCGACCCAACCAAACCCACCTTAGGCTCCTAGCCAACAAATAGAAAATCCCACTTCTGGAACCTACTATGAAACCCAACTTAAACCCCCGAATTTTGATTTTAAAAATTTCACAAACCAACCAAAAATTTTGACATTAAGATCAAGTAAGGATTCGATTACCTTGTTTGAGAGAGCTTGACTACTCTTAATGAAAGTACCAAATTGTTGAGGACCCTGCTCGGAGCCCAACAACAAGCCACCAATCCATACAACCACGATCTCCATATTGAGAATCCAGGGTTTTTAAGATTTTGGGATTTGGTTCAAGTAGGGTTTGAATCTAGACAAATCAATAAGATTTTACTAGATTAACATTTAGAAATGAAAAAATAATGATAATTAAATATCAAGACAAATAAAAGATGGTTGAATAAACTCTATTCAATGGACTTTAAGACTAGAATTCGAAAAATAAATAAGGATAAAAGGATAGATTAGATCAAAATCTATTCAATGAATTGACCTAGAGAAACCCTAATGATTAATAGACCATCATACTCTTAATTACAATACTATTTCCAAAACACTCTTAATGACTCATCTATCTCCCACTTGCTTTTTCTCCTTTTTTTTCAGTAAGTCCATTGTTTATGTTTGAGGTTTCAACATCTTCTAACTCCTTTGACAATATAGCTGAGATCGTTCTTAGACTAGCACTTAATTGGTGAACAATATAGCCTAACCCACAAGGGAGTTATCTTCTAATCTTCCTCAAATAAGGTTAAGCATGGGTGTCATTTCCTCAGAACCAAAAGGCCAATTTTCCAGTTTGCATAAACCTCATTCTAACACTCTGTTCATTGCATCCAAATTATCTAATTTAACGGAAAAACCCATCTTTTCGAGTAAAAGATTACCCAAGAGATCCATCATTAACTTTCAAAGTTCAAAATTTATTTCTTCACTTTTGGATTGTTGAGAATTTAAAGCTTTATTCTTCATCTTTTATTGATTATCATTTGCTTGATCAGGCTATTAAAGGTCGTTCATTATGAACATTAAGTTCTCTAATTATTATAAGGATCTCAAATACGATTAAAAATTCAGTGTATCTATTAGGTATAAACATCTGTACTAGCCTTAAGGTTAGATGCACCAAAGTGGGGATAGTTTTGGTTGAGATTATTCGAGTGTTTTCATCATCTCTAAAGAAAACCAGTAAAGGTTTGTCACAACCCCAATTCTCTTACTTTAGAAGAAAGTTGACATTTGTCTTGTGAAATCTAGAATCATGCTATAGTGAAATTGGAGTAATCTATATATTTCTCTCTTTTTTTGCTAATTTGTGGTCAACATTGGATCAATATTAATTCTCTATGAGTGAAATGTTGAATTAAAATTAAAATTACCGTTTTTTCCAATTTTCTCTACCGTAAGGATTCAAGAAATAAATGTCATCAACAAAACCTCTAGAACTTGCGCCTAGGGGGAAATATCGCTATCATTCAAAGGGTGGAGGCCACAAATTTGAATGCATTGCACATATATGTTCAGTATGATGTGAAAATGGCAAATGTCCTTCCAGATGAGATACCACCACCTCCAACATTGTCACTTCTAAATCTGTCATGTGCTGTAGCTATACTTGTCGAAATTCATGCATTTTTCTCCTTCCAGTTCCGCCGTCACCGTTACCAATTTCATGGGCACAGCCTTTCTCCTTGCTCTCCTTGGTGGCTTTCTCGCAGATGCATTCTTCACCACTTATTCCATCTATTTGATAGGCGCTGCAATCGAGTTTACAGTGAGTTTCCGAGCCTTGATTTTACTTCTACCCCCTGTTTTATTAACAGCTATGTGTGATTGGATTGAGTTTGGCAATGCCCTTTGAGCCTCCTAACTTTTTTCACATAACATAGAAAGCTTCTCTCAAGAAATGGTGGCTATTCCTGACTAGCTCCACGAGGGTGCCAAATAACAAGCTACGCCTATTGTCAGGTCCCTCTTGAGGGTACTGGTACATATAAAGTTGAGGCATGATCACCAGCCCCAAGATGAGGACTCACTATTTGGATGTCTCAATGGTCTTTTCCAGCAGAACTAGGATGAACCATACAAGAAGTCATCCATGCAGGGCATGCCAGCAATTTAGCGGCGATCGATAAAAAAGCTGCTAAAGACATCATTTCACAGCATTTGCGGAAAAATACTGCTAGAAATCATCTATAGCAGCGGTCTGCTCCAGACCTTTAGCGGTTGTCTCGACCGCTGCTATAGACACACCTTTAGCAGTGTTTGTGCACAAACACTGCTAGAAATTCGGTACATATAGCGGCAGTCACAGTGACCGCCGCTATAGGTACCGAATTTCTACCATCGCTATAGACCCACCTTTAGCAGCGTTTGTGTATTTTATAAATATACACCGCCATTGTAAGTCTAATTAAAATAAATATTTTTATGTATTAATTATAAGTTAATTAATGTAAATAACTATTTTATATCTTATTATATTCTTTTTAATATATAATTTTATTTTGTCATGTATTTAAAAAAATTTATTTTAAAGGGACCTACTTATTAAAATATGAAATTAGAGAGAGTGTTATGAACATTAAAGTTGTTTTATGATATATTTTAAACTATACATATGGTTGTTATAGTAACTGCATATTTATTGACTAAATCTAAGTAGTTTATAAAACATTTATTATCATACTTATAATGAGTATAAATAGTAATATAATACTATTTAACTAGGCCATATTATTTAATTTCAAACAATAATATATTGTGAGATTAGCTTATGCAATTAAAATACATAGCTTAATATATAGTCTTAGAAGTTATGATTTAGTCATTAGGTAGGTACATATATATAAAGTACTTAAGTTAATTAGCGCGCACACGCACATGCACGCTCACACACACACACACTCACAATATATATATATATAGTATATTATATATAATGTATTGTGACAACAAAGTTATATAAGTGTACCTCCAATTTGTTTTACTATAATGTGATATGTATAAGTTTATAAGTGTACCCACATGTATTGTGACTCAATTTATTATATAATAAAATAAGAAATTTTAAAAATGGATAGTTATAAGTATATGCATATTTATATAAGCACATTATACAATTCAAAATAAATTAAACAAAATATAAAGGAAAACAAAAATTAGGGAGAATTTTGCCCTGCGCGCGCCTTGTACCGAAAAATTTGCCTTCCTTTATAAAGTCCTGGTCTAAGCGCCCTCATTTTCTCAACCTTTACCCACTGCAAGCTTCTCCTACGTCCGCTTCCCCCGTCGATCTCTCATTTCCGCTCCTCCTGTTGACAGCGACCGGCCACTACCGGCCTCAGGTGCTCCTCCTCCACGTTCCGCCAGCGCAAATTTGAGGTACTGCATAGCGCTTCTCTCAGCGCAGTTCTGAGTTTTCCTTCTCATTGCTGCCTTTTTTTGAATTGTGGATTCCGCTCTTCAAGAACTGAGAACTAAAAAATCAACGTATACACATCGACCAGCCACTACCGGACTCAGGTGCTTCTCCACGTCTATCTCTATTTTATTTTTTTTAGATGTCAAATCTTGGTTTAAGTTGGTTTATCGTGAAAAGTAATTTTGGCCTTCTACACTAGGGTAGAAATTGAGTTCCGCAGTGGAAATTGCGGTTTTGCTCTACTTGGTTGTTTGGAAAATGTGGAGAAGTGAGAAGGAAACTTTTTGGAATTCTAAATGTTAGGTTTTCTTTATTGTTCAGGACGCACGAAGACAAAAATGCCGCCACTTGTTTGAGCTTTACACGCGGTATGGTTTGTACACAGTACATTACAGATTCTTTGTTGCAATTTTTTTTTGGGGGTGGAAAATGAATGGGGTCTAAACTGGCAGTGGAAAATAACTATATAATATCTTGCTTAAGGTAAGATGTTTGATTGTTCATAAAAGCGAAGAATGCTGCAAGCTTCATTTCAATCAAGATGATGCTTCACTTCCAATTGGTACATTCATTATTGTAATCTTTGCCTGTTTTATATTTTGTACCCAGGCATGATTGGTGCAAAGCGAAGAGCATGCTATCCTTTCAGCTGAAGTAGGTATGGGGAGGTATACTAGCGATTCTGAATGAAGGTCTTGTCGGAGTATCCTGAGGCAAAAATGACTAGTGAGCAGCAAAATTCTGCTTTAGGAGAAACCTGCCCAGAGCTAGTAAACATGTTGGATGAAGGTATCTTCTTATTCATGGTTGTGGCTGGCTATAGTTTCATTACTCGGAACTAGTAATCTTGTTCTGCTTTGGTTTGAATCAATGTTGTCAAATTCTCTTTGTTGACCTTTTTGGTATTTGTGGATAGACCTTATTGATTCCACACAATAAAATGTTTTATTTTCGGAGTCATAACAATATAATTGGATGGAGGAAGGGAAGACATCGTATCATTTTCCCCAAGATGAACCCAAACGGATGCTCTTTACCTGTGAAATGGGCAAGCCGCTATTTTTGCGCACTAACCAAGGTGGGAAGTTGAGAGTTAAAGTGATCTAGATATCCTTCAAAATATCTAGTTAAAGTTTCATGAAAGTCTTTGGAGGTGACCTCAATTACATTGTCTTCTAAGTCCGCACCACTTAGGTCAAGAGTTAATACTTGAGTTTATAGATATATCAATATCTGTAGTCGGGGTTGGTAGCCCAAGGCTGCTGCATGTTTGAATAAAGACAAGCTGATTCTTCATCTCTACATTGCTTTTTCTACTTCAGCAGAATTGGGGAACATTGTCTTTGTATTGGAGCTTGTGGGCAGCCTGGATTTACCTTGGCTGAGAGGAAGCATCTTGGTACCATATTGAAAGAGTACGTGGTTCCATCTTAAAGTCTTGGCTTCAGTGATATTCAGTATCAATTAGGATGGTCACACCATGACCTGTAAAAAAAAGGTTTTCCAGGAGACTGTCTGTCGTGTTGGGAAAAGGTCGAACAGTGGCTACTTGTTCCAAAGTTTCTTGAAGTTGTCTTTTCTTCTTTACCTCATGTTTCCCTTACGCCTATTCACTAAAAGTCAAAATAGTGACCAAATTTTTTCGTCACGAGCTCCGTCAGCGAAAGAGCGTCACCAAAATGTATTTCGTGACAAAATCCAAATTTCTTCACGAAAAGTTTTTAGTGAGGGAAAATTTTCGTCACCAAATCTAATGATCGATCAGTACTTTTGACGATCGATCGGCGAGAATGTAGTGATGGATCGGTTGAAACATCGATCGATCGGTATTTATTTGCAATGATCGAACGGATACCAATAACGATCGATCGGTCATTTATTTCAGCAATGGAACATTGATTAAGTAACTGATCGGTCGGTGTAATCTGACGATCGATCATTCGAGTTGGATGATCGATCGTCTATTTCTCCAACGATCGATCGTTTACGTTACTGATCGATCAGTAATTTTTTTTTTAATATTGGCGATCGAACAGTGGTATTGAACGATCGATCGGTTTAACAATAACCGATCGATCGCTGAAGATGCCGATCGAATGGTGGTAACATAACCCATTTTTTCAAAAAAACAATAATCATAGAAAATATTATATAACATGTACTATTATAATAACAATACAATAATCACATTAATAAAAATAAATAATAACAAATAGTGATCCGTAATTAAATCGAAAATAATATCGTAATAATAGTACATAATCACAAAGCTATTAAAACATACATGCATCTACCTTTTTGAACCCCCAAACTGGCTGAATAGTCGCTTTGACATGTCGCTCATTTTCTTCTCAATTATATATAACATTTTATTGTGTAGCTCCTTCGATATTTCTGCCCGTAAGCGATCTTGCTCCTTCCGCATGCGCTCTTGTTCCTGTTGCATGCGCTCCTCATGCTCCACTCGCATACACTCCTCATGGTCCACTCGCATGCGCTCCTCCTGCTCCACCCGCTGCTCCTCACAGTGGTCCCTCAGCGTGGCCTCTTTCGACAGTATCTCCCCCCAGTCCCCAAGTACACGAACCAGCGTTGGGGGCCGATGTAATAAACGATAGTTGTATGACATCATACATCAATGCTAATAGTATACCCAAGTACCGAACTCGTCCAACCATGAATACACAATCTCAAACTGTTCATTTTTTGGACAATTCAAGGGTTATTATGAGATAAACGTATATTTATCACGTCCTAACCCTTGAACGAGTCTAAGGGTTCACGCGTTATATCCAAAAAATATAACACAAACAGAACAAGTAAAAAATACTTCCACTACAAGAATTTTGGGCTTTTGGGACGGAGGGTAGGCGTCCCAAAAGCCCAAAAAACCGTCCCAAAAGCTCTTTTGGGACGGAATATGGCATCCCAAACGTCCGTCCCAATAGGTCCGTCCCAAAAGGCTTTCTGGGACGCAAAAGTGTAATCCGTCCCAAATTCACACAGTCCGAACTACAAGTAGCTTAGTTCGGACAAATGGTCTGAACCGTCTCAAAAGACTCACTTCCTGCGATAGGCGTCCGAACTACAACATAGTTCGGACTACTATCAAACGGGTGAACCGTTTGAACATGGAATACATAGTTCGAACTAGGTCATAGTTAGGACATTCACGTTTGCAGTCCGAACTTGAAAACAGTTTGAACAACAAAACAACAAGTCCGAACCGATTTGAAGTTCAAACCAGTCAATGTTAGTTCGAACTGCTCTTAGGTTGGAACTTGTAAATTGTAGTCCGAACTTAATGTAAGTCCGCACATAACGAACATTAGTCCCAACATATGAGTAGTTCGAACCTGTAAAACGTAGTCCCAACTGTTATGAAGTTTCAACTGCTCAAGTGTTGTACGAACTAAAAACAAAGTTTGAACATTTCAAAATACAGTTCGGACTAACCATAGTTTGGACTGTTGGCTATATGTGCGAAATTAACATATATCGGTTGAAACGAATAAAATGATGTTGGAACTGTTTTTTCGATTGGTGCAGAAATTAGGGACAAACTTGTGGTGTCTCAGTTCGAACTTTATAGTAGTAGTCCACACCACTGGTTGTCGGACCCGATAGAAATCAGTTCGAACTTCTATTATATAAGTCCCAACACGGACCTATAATTCTACACATGTTCGAACCTGAAAAATGTAGGTTCAAACTGAGACCTGTAATTTATGCAGAATTCCTAAAAATTAAAACAAAAATACCTCAATAAACCCATACATAAATGCGCTACAATAGAACACAAAGTTCTATCATCCATACAAGAAATCAATATAGCTCTTCATAATTCAAAGTTACATAAATAACATCATTCTCCGTGGATATGAGAATAGGGTCTACAAACCATGGATATGAGAATAGGGTCCAACATAAGCATTGTCCAACATAAACATCAATCCAAACTAACATAAATCCAAAATAATTTAAGTCACATTGTCCAATAATGGATATGAGAATAGGGTCTACAAACCGTGGGAGGCATTTGCCATGAAATCATTCATGCGCTCCCTCATTTCCCTCATCAATCTGTCCTCCAACTCCTTCATCTCTTGTTGTCGCTCTATTCTCATTTGCTCTACCTCAGCTTCTCGTTCCTCTTTCAATCTATCTATCTCCAACTGTGCCTCTCTTAATTGTCGCACTACACTGGTGGATGATGAACCCGAGCTTCTTGGAGGCTTCACTGCTCGACCCAACCCCCTCACATAACCAGGCTTGGGGCCTAGGACCTGATGGAGAATATGAATGTCGGTGTAGGACCTCCCATCTGAGATAGCTTGCTCTTGCAATTCCTTCATCTTTTCCTGCAAAAAACATTATATAGTCTGAATCATTAATATTAATGTTACATTCATTTGAAATATTTATGTCCAATTATAATAAGTAAAAATGAAAAATACTGTACAAGTGATAGTTGTAGTAAAGCCGACAGCATAACGGCTATAGTAGGGACTATTCCTGAGTACAAAATTTTCATATAGCTACCAACACAAGCAACATATTCCAATCAAGAGATGACACAACCACCAACCTACTGATCTATTACCAAGTACAACCACCAAGGATGACAGTAACTATTAACAGTTTGAAACAAAAACCATACCAAATGGGTCAATGTAAGTGTACTTACATGATTGTCCTTAACAACATCAGACAACCAATCCCCATTTTTTCGCTTGTGGGATCCAGCATACAATTCAGCAGGCCCAATATCTGAAGTTACAGAGGGTGAAGTTTCCTAGAGACTTACGTAACAAGTTAGTAATGAAGTAAATCAAGATAATAATATACAAGTATGAATTATATCACTTACCAACACTTTTCGATATCGAGCAAACGTCCTTGTACCCGCTGTGTGGAAAACCGTCAAGCCCTTTCTATTTTCAGTGTTTACTTTACACTTTTCCTAGAAACAGTTTCATGATAAATGGTTAAACTCATTCCGAATTACTAATTGTACGCAAAGATATACATGTACCTCATATTTTGGATCAGCAAACATGTCGCACAATTTTGCCCAGGTATCTTCATCCATGTCTGGATGGGGGTGTTGAACAGTCACTTCCTTATTGCCTCCCCCTTTCTTCTTGTAGTGCTCATGCAATCTACCCTTGAACTGACGGTAGCTCTTCGCCATTATCATGTTCACCGTCCGTAGGTCCTCGTCTCGATTATAATCAAGATTGAAATCGTCCTGTTACATGACATAATAATACCATCAGTTATCAAGTAATAAAATTTCATATATAAAGGTAAAATATACTTACCAATATGCGCACTCTGAAGTACTCTTTGCACTCTGGAGGAATCTCATTCCATGAAGAAGTCGCCATGGGTATAGTACCACGAACTAGCAATCCAATTTGAGTGGACAGCTTAGCCGAATTCTCACCAACATCGGCGGCGTAATCATCAGGAATCGACACACTCAACTTACCGAGTCGAGTGGCCCGTACCTTATCTAATGCGAGCCCACGCGTTCTACCACGCCGTTGCGAATTAGATGTGGCTATAAGGACACAAAAAATGGACTAGAATTTCATATACACAATAAAACATTGTAAGGAAACATAATCCACGATAAAAAATAGATGGAAAAGTTTTAATATTACTTACATCCAGTACTGCTATGTGTCGTACCCTCTAAGGATGGTGCAAGAGCAGGTTGTGATGAAGCACGAGCCTCGGAATCTCCAGGAATAGGAACTAGATGTCATACATGATTTTTCTCAAATTGTTTCAATTCATCTTCTATGGCATGGATCCAACTTTCATCATATTTAGCCTCAAGAAAATTCTTAAGCTCTAGTAGTGAAAGTAAAGAAAAATTATTAGCTTGATTTAAAGAACAACAAGTGCTTACCCTATTCTCCACATTATCAATGATTTGCTGAAGATGATGACTTTTGATGTATTTCCATGATTTCGGTAGATCATCTTTATCTTGATAGGACTCTTCTTGAATCCCTTGAGGTTCTTGCTCTTTCTCAAGAGTGTCTTCTTTGTCTTTGTCAATTGTAAGCTTTTCCCCCTCTTTATTAAGATCTACAATATTTTCATCATCTTTTCTAACAAATATATCAGATTCATCAAAAGCAACATGAATTGATTCTTTTACAACCAAGGTACGCTTATTAAAAACACGAAAGACTTTACTAGAAGTTGAGTACCCCAGAAATATACCTATATCTGCCTTGGCATCAAACTTACTCAAATTATCTTTGTTGTTGTTGAGCACAAAATATTTGCAACCAAAAACATGAAAGTGACCAATATTGGGTTTTCTTTCATTCCATAACTCATAAGGGGTTTTCTTAAGAATATGTCTAATCATGGAACGATTCATAACATTACAACTTATGCTAACTGCCTCAGCCTAGAAATAGTTAGGCAAGTTGCTTTCACATAGCAAGGTTCTAGCCATCTCTTCAAGATTCCTGTTCTTCCTCTCTACAACATCATTTTGTTGAGGAGTTCTAGGAGCCGAGAAGTTATGGTTAATACGATATTCACTACAAAAATTTTCAAAGGAGGAATTTTCAAATTCTTTTCCATGATCACTCATTCTTTTCCATGACCACTCCTTGTGCTAGAAATAGCAAATCCTTTTTTCATTTTGAATTTTCTTGCTAAGTTTTTCTAAAGCATGAAAGACCTCATCTTTATGAGATAGAAATATGATCTGTGTGAATCTACTAAAATCATCAACTACAACAAAGCCATAACGTTTGCCACCCAAACTTAATGTTCGGGTTGGACCAAATAGATCCATGTGTAGAAGTTGAAGTGCTTTAGAAGTGGACACTACATTTTTAGGCTTAAAAGAGGTTTTGATTTGTTTGCCTTTTGACAAGCTTCACAAATTTTGTTCTTTTCAAAGATAAGGTTAGGGAAATCGGAAACTAAATTCTTTTTGGCTAGTTTTGAAAGCAAGTCCATATTTGCGTGAGCAAGCCTTCTATGTCACAACCAACTATCCTTATCATTTAGAGCGGAAAGACATTTTATGTTTTCAAAAGATGCTTTCTAAATGAAATGTATACACATGTTCAAATCTAAGCCCAACAAACAAGACTTTCTTGCTTTCAATGTTTTCAACAGGATACATAGATGATTCAAAGATGACTCAGTTTCCTTTATCACATAATTGACTTGTACTTAGGAGATTGTGCTTTAATCCATCAACAAGAAGTACATTTTCAATTTTGGGATTAGGATACGTACCAATGCTACCAATGCCAAGTATCTTCCCTTTGCCATTATCACCAAAGGTAATCAACCCTTTCTTTTGAGACAAAGAGAGCTGAACCAACTCTTGTCTCTAGTCATGTGTTTGGAGCATCCACTATCAAGAACCCAAAGTTCCTTTGTGTTTTTGGACTTCAAGCACACCTGCAAAATGAATCAATTTTTGATCTTTGGTACCCAAATCTTTTTGGGTCCTTTGGTGTTAAAATTAAATTCTTTTACCATGTCTTTTTGAATCCATACAAATTTGATTCCTTGGGTGGTTTTCTTTCTAGTTGGACAAGTGTGTGAAATGTGTTCATTCTTCCCACAAAAGTTGCACATAATAAATGATGGAGAAGATTTTGTAATCATATAGGAATAAGATTTTTGATTCTTGAAAGAATTATACCCGATGCCACTTTTGTTGAAGCAGCACCTTTGTGAGCCAAGAAGGATTTCAAGGTTTTTCTTTCCTTGAGTAAATCTAGCAAGATCTTGAGTAAGAGAGTAAACTTTTTCTTTTAAACAATTGTTTTCCAATTTTAATCTATTGACTCTTCTTGTACAACATTTACTTTTTCCTTTGTAACTTTTGCAAGATTCTCTTTAAGAGAAACAACTTGACATTTTAAAGAATCACTTTCTTGAATGAGCAATTCATGGTTCTTTTTGAGACAACAATACTTTGAAAATATGTTTTTTAATTCGATGTATTGTTCATTAAAAGCTTCTTGTAAGTCATCAAAAGAAAATAAAGAAGTTGAAGATTCTTGTACCTCCATAGATTTGCTACTTCTTCCATACATCATAATCTATAGCTTGAATATAGATTCTCATTCTTGCTTTCCAATAGTTATAACATGTTCCATTGAAGAGAGGTGATCTATTTGTGGATTGACCGTCAGCTACGGAGGTACCAACTAGGGTTTCCATTAAAAGAGTTGAAACCTCAGCTCCGATACCAATTGAAAGTCTATGTAGCAACCCAAGAGGGGGGGTGAATTGAGTTTTAATAAAATTTAACAATTTCTAAATAGATTTAAAACACCAATCACAATAAATCACAATAAACCACAACATCAAAGAATAAGAGAAAGTATGAAACTTTAGGAGATAAGGGTTGAAGAGATGACACCGTAAATTTTAGGTGGTTTGACTAAAGCACTTGCCTACACCCACCCCCAAGGCTATTGACTTTGTTGGGCTTTCTCCACTATCTATCAAATAGGTAGTACACCTTAGCTTCCTAAGTGCTAAGGAACCTTCACAAAGCGTTTCTTGACTTTACGCTTTAACTCCTCTTCCCAAATCCCAACACTTAGGGATTTCTTCTACTCAAAAGAGTAGGACTCAGTGTTTACCCAACACTTACAAGATTTAACTTGAATGGGTATGAAATGAAAAACTCACGATTTGGCTCTTGAATCCGAATTTATAAATGTGAGGCGCAAAGGGTATGAAGAGGATAAGATGTACAATAGAAGACTTGAAATATGGCAAGGAAAATAGCAGGTCTTCTTGGTAGGTGCGGAACTTCACTCTTCTTCAAGGCTTTCTCTATTTCTTAAGAAGTTAGGTCATGGAGTAAATGCAAATTAGTCGTGTAGGTGAGAGCTATCTTTTTCTTCAACAACCGGTCATGTATTTAAGCCATTTTTCTTCAACAGTCGACTTGGTAGGTGAGAATAGCCGTTGGAGAGTTTCCCATGAAATAGGGAGCGATTTGATGTCTCTGATGTCATTCTGGAAAATCCTCAAACTCGTGTAATGTGTTAACACTTCAAATGGCATGTGCTGACACAAAATTGGAACTAAAAATTAGTGATCGGGAGTCAGTGTAATGTGTCGACACCATAAGGTCAATGTGTCGACACATGTTTTGGTCTAAAACACATGTCTCGGGTGTAAGTGCAATGTGTCGACACATGTCCTGAATGTGTCGACACCTAAAAGCCTTGGAGACAAAAATCACTATAATTGATGTTTTCATTCCATTCCAAAACTCTTTTAAGTGTCTATAACTTGAAGAATTTATAAAAGAACCTGTATAAAAGGTCCTCAAGTGCATTGAAAAGATTTTTAGGGAGATAAACTTAATCCTATTTAAATATAGCTTGGAATTTGTGGATTGATAAAATAGATTCTAAAGTCCTCAAAAACTTAGAAACTTTTGTTATCATCAAAATCATTTAGATTGTTTGTAAAACAACCTTGGGCTAACAATTTATTTCCAAAACACAAGCACTTCAATAATCAAATATGTAAATAAATATAAATGCTACACATCATCAATAATTTGCAACAAAACTTGCGTGAAATACCGATCGATCGATACAAATATGACGATATATCGGCAGACAACCATCTAGCAAATGATCGATCGTTTAAAACACAACGATCGATCGTTGTATACCATCTAACAAACGATCAATCGTCACTTATTGGTGATCGATCGTCAATTTCCCAAATCGATAAAACCATGCAAACCCTCTCCACACATTCATATCCACGTCCAAATCACTCTCAAATCATCCTCATTCAATACTCATTCCAATGTACATATTAAAAATATCCTAATAATCTCTAATCATAACAAATGTTATCCACAATACCCACAAATACCCAAATCAAAAAAATAATCAAATAACCAACCAAATCGTTCTTAAATCATAATGTACATAGAGTATATTACCTCTTGCACGATATAAACACCAAAAAGAACAAAATCTCTACCTAAATCTCACAAATTTCGCCAAATATTTTCAATATTCACTCGGTTAAAAAACCAATGAATATAAGCTCGGGCTTCCTCTTAATCAATTCTAAAAACTCTCTCAACCAAAAGAACTGTATTTGGACAAAGTTTGAGAGGAAAAGTGCCACTTTCCGCAAGCCTTCGTTATCCTCGTTGTCCTGGGTGTTTTTTTCACTTTACCCACGACCTTAGAGCATTTTGGCATTTCAAGCACGATAAACACCGATCGATCGATCGCCTTGTCAGCTTTAAACTATGAAGTTTTCAAATGATAGATCGGAAAATGAATTCAAAACAACGATGGGGCGTGAGCGATCAATCGGTCTCAAACCATTAAACGACATCGTCCTTCACCGATCGATCGTTAAACCTAATTATTGAAAAAGTGATTTTTAACCTAACAAATGAAATAATTATTCAAATTAGTTTACTTAAAATGTCATTTTAATACATACCTCATACTAATAACTTATAATCATGTGTTAAATAAGCTTTAATCATAAAATGTAAGTGTCGATCGATCGCCTTTTATATGAACGATCGATCGCTTCGTCTAAGGAAAACGACGACGCATACTGACGATCAATCAGTGTACCTTTAACGATTGATCGTTATGCATAAGCCAAAACGATGGCGTCCTTGAAGATCAATCACTTCAGTATAAACGATCGATCGGTAGATTAGAAATATCTAAACGATATCGTACTTAAACGATCGATCACCTAAATCACCGATCGATCGGTTATCTTAAATTTAGAAAGATCTTCTATGACGCATGCCGATCGATCGTCATATCATAGCGTTCGATCCGTTATGATGAACAATCGATCGGGTTTCCAAACCTCGTGTTTATTGATAACCGATCGATCGTTGTTTATATACATCGATTGATCGGTAGATAAACAACGATCAATCGGTTAGAGTGACGACGTAATTTCTTCGCCAAAATTCTTTGCATTTAGTGATGGACTATTTTGTCACAAAAGTACCGATCGATCGGCGTGTCACAAAAATTTTCGTCACCAAAACATTAACTTTTAGTGACGACATTCTTATTTTGTCGCAAATAAGACCTTTAGGGACGAAATTAGTGACCAAAATTATTTTTGTCACGAAAAATGTCTTTTGGTGACAAAAATAGCATTTCGTCACCGAGAAATTCGTCACTAAAAGTCAATTTTGTCAAATTGATCTTCATTCTCATTTAAGAGAGTAGTAGTTTGGTCATTTGCGCATAGAGATTAGTAGTTTTTGGCTGTGCTAAAGAAGCACTAATTGCAAGCTTAATCTTTATGTCCCTACAATTATTCTCCAATCAAATGCAGAACAATTTGTGCAAGAGACATATATAATGGCAATTCAAATTATGTTATTTGTTTGAAGCTGAGTTAGTCAAATCAAGGAATATTTGGCTCTTAAGGATTCTCTCTTCATGTGCTTGTCGAGGGAATTTTGAGGTTGTGAATTTGCTGGAAAAGGTTGGGCGTTTGCTTTCAGATTCTGAAAGGGCCGAAGGAGAAACCAACGAGGGAGAATTGGACGAGAATAGGGAAAAACGTTTTAAAATTAGTGGTATTTTAAAAATGCTGGTACATACCAAAAAAAACTGAACTCACCTATAGGAGCACTTTTAAAAATGATGCGAAAAATAAGCAAACGATGCAAAAAAACCACTATTTCGGTTCGGGTCTATAGCCGCGGTCACGACCGCCGCTATAGACCCGAGGTCTTCACCAGCAGTTTCAAAAACCTCTGTTGTAGCCTACTGTGACGGACATATAGCGGCTGTCTTGACCGCCACTAAAAAACCGCTGCTAAAGATTTGTGAGCGATTTTTTGACCTTTAGCAACGGTTTCCGACCACCACTAAAGGTCGGTTTTTTGTAGTACTGGTGAACCTCGAGGTGCAATTTCTATTTTGCTGTTTTCAATTTCAATTCAAAATATTCTCTTTAAAATTCGGAATGTTATTTTATTTCCTTTGAAATATTCAATCTCTTTAAATTTGTAATTTTGTTCAAATGTTTAAAATTAAAAAGAAGATGGTTTAAAAAATTTGAAATGAAATGCAACGATCTTGATTCTTCAAGAGTTTACATTGTTTTTGAGTTTTACATATTTCATTTAAGTCATTGAGAGGAAAAGAGAAGAATTTATCTTTCAACATTATTGGCTAAACCTCTTGAAACAAAGGAAGGTATAGGAATTTCATAGACTTTTCTTTTTCTTCTTTTTGTCAAAATTTTTTAAACTTTATAGCATTTTACGATTTCTTTGTCGGCACTTTCACATGTTTATCATATGGAATGAAAGTTTACATGTTTATAGTATTATGAGAGTAGAAAATAACGATATGGTGTGATAATATGTTAATGGTTACTTCATGTTATGTTTTAAAACTATGAGGCCTAGAGATCAAAGCTACAACATTGGTACCAATTCAAACAAGATGGTTTATGTAGTAGATTCTTCCTAAGTGCGCACTTGGTAACGTGCCAAGAGTTAATAGAGAGAATTCAACCCAGCGTATGACTTAGTTTGGATCGCATCCAACTGAGTTTTAAGGAGTCTTCAAACTACAAACCCTATAACGGGGCATAAACATGACCAGAGTTATACCCAAAGGGAAATTTTCACATCATATATGTTGTATAGTTACAACTTTTTAAAATTCATAGTTATTTTAATTCAGTCGCAAAGCGCAGTTTCAGCTGCTATTTACAGTAAATATTTCAACTTATAAAAATTGTTAGCATTATATTTTACAGTGACATTGCGGCTCATGAAGTATGCACTAGTATAATAATTTTGCTATTGAGTTGTTGAACTCACCCGTTATTGGTTTTTCTATTTTTCAGATGATGTTTAGGACTTCTGAGACTCAAAACTAGACGGCACATGGGTAGGTAGAAGAGAGACGGCTAGAATGAATTGTTGATTCTAGGCATTGTTTCGTTTACAATATGAGAGTAATGTGTTCAGATTTGATATTTCTTGTTTTAAAGAGTTCTGATTAAATTATTTTTACTGAGTTCTTTGGACAAATGTAATGAATTATTTATTAAAGATTATTCTGTTATGTTTTAAATAAGTTTTTAAAAGTAAAAGTCAATAGTTGATGTATAGAAAGTCACCTTTTAATCTTCAAGGTTTAGGACGTGACAATTTGGTATCAAAGCCAAGTTATTAGATTCTATAGACCATAAGAAATGGATGCTTTCAGGAATATGATTAGATTGATTGTATTGAGGGTAGGAAATGGTAGGAAATGGTAGACTCATTGCACACATATCCATCTTTCTTTCCTAGGAACTCGTTGTAGACTTCAAGCTCAATGTATGACTTGCCCTCAGATATGCACTTTTGCTGAAAAACTTTCATCTTTTCCTACACGTGCCCAACCAATAAAAGTAAAAAAATAATGATTTTAGTTGAAAGAAAAATTATACAGCACATAAAATAAATTTACATTTACCTATTAAATTAAACACGTACAAAATTTTCCCATGCACCGTCTGACACCCACTCGCTTTGGCATTTGTATAATTATTTTTGTACAACTCTACTGGATTAATCATTCCCATCTCAGGATCTTTCTATTTCAAAATATGTTAGGTATGCACTAATTTTATTCTTTACATGAAACCAAATTTCGTTAAAAACAATCATAATACCATTTTTGCACGAGTGCGCAGAAACGATATCGATCCTGATGTGTGGTAGGTAGTCAAAGTGCATGATTTTGTTTATTGATTTAACTTTTTCTTTGCAAAATAAAAAAATATACAATTAAAACGGATAATGAAAATATAACAAAAATTAAATAATTGTTATACACCTTGAACTCTTCACTAGAGAACAAATTGCACACTTTCGCCCAGTACTTCGCCAATGTATGCGGATGTGGATGTAGCATCTCCTCCTCTTTGGAACCCAACTTCACATAATAATCATGTAGGCGACTCTTATATTCTCTGTAAGCTGTGGCTATTGTCCCCTGAACCATCCTAACTGTTAGATGTATGACCTCAAAACCAATCATTTTGTATAATTATGAGATAATTATTATTGTTGATTAATCATTTGTATATTATTTTGGGTATTTGCAATGACATAAGATGTCATATTGTTGAGCAACATTGTAGAAAAGTCAAGCCAACGATTAATGAATCGGAGGCAGGGAGTATGCCTTTTCGGATCCTTGTTGACTTACTTTGTTCTAGACCGAGATACATAATAATGTACAAATAGGTTTACACTCGTTGTGCATCTATAAGATAAAATGATGAACTCCGTCATTGAGGTGGTGAACTTAAGCAGACGAGTGAGTGCAATTTAAGACTACATGCATTGAACCACATCAAATATGAATACCTTCTGGAAACAATCGATGATGCAGAGAATGATATACAACACAATTATAAGCACAATTGAGTTTTGATGAAAAAAAGTTTTTCATGATAATCCTACGACCGAGATTTGAGGTCTCTAAAGATCCCACGCATAAGCACAGTTGAGTTTTGAGCTAGCATTATAAATAGCTCAAAAACTCATTTGAGAGATAAGAAATTCATTTTTCACGTGAGAGTTTCTCTCTCTACACAGGCGGCACACTTGGACTGTTTTGAGTCAACGATCCTTTCCACTGCGATCTCACGTTCCAACACTAACAACCTCAAAACGTTCATAATCTAGCTCAAAATCATCATGTGATTTTTATATCATATTCATATGTCAGTCAAGAATTATTAGCTAATGAACGTGAAAAAATTAATAAACTACTTACTAACAAAATATCCATCAGTTACGATTTGGTTTCCTCTCAAACCTTGAGCTAGCTTTCATACCATGGTGGAGCACTACTCATAAATGAAACTCTCAATCTTTGAAGAGAGTTAGGCAGCACCATCTCCTTCACCAGCGGCCACACCATCAAGAATGTTTAGTTGAACCTACCCATTAGCTCATGCCCTAACTAGACCTAACCCGCGAGTCTGCCCACGCCCGCGTCTAACTTCAAAGGTGATTGTCAAGTCCAAAAATCTAAAATTTGTAAGCTATATACCTTTTAAATGATTGTAACAAATAAATAAAAAAATAAGTAAACGGAATATAATTAGACATGTACATGCACAACTACTTTGAGTTGTTCTCAGAGAAGGTTACCCAACTCCAGCCAGGTCAAAGATAAGACTCCCGTGGACCCAACTTGTGGTTATTATTAGAGGCAGGGGCTACTGATGCAGACGACACCGTCGTACCAGATCATGCACTTTTCCCACTAATTGTCGTGGACTTGTTCAAGTGAATAAAAACAATTAGATACAACTACTCATAAGTAAAAGAAAGTAATTACACCAAATATACTATAGTATACCATTAGTACAAAGATTTGAAAATACCCAAAATTCACTCGAGTCAGAATCAACCGCGATAGGAACATCGGCATCAGTCAAAAACTGAGTAAGCATCACATCGTACACATTGCCGCTACTCATGGTCGCATGTGCTTCCATCCGGAACATATATAGCGGGAGGTCGATCGGAATCAATAGGGTGACCATCAAAATCAAACTCGCTCAGTGGGTTGTGCACTCTGTCAAATAATGCAAGAAGTCAATATTTTACACGAGGATGAGATGCATCATGCGCTAGAAAGGGTATGTATCTACATTTGTTTCTACCCTGAATAGAGGTTCAATGACGGTTCAATAGTATGTATCTATGTTTGTTGTACTCCCTCAGTTTGCCATGTACCTGATTCCAGATGAAGAAAAGAAGTCAAAAAATTTGAATTTGGTCTTAACCCGAGGGTCTATGAAAGGGTCGTTGGATTTCAGGAGGACTTCTCTAATCTTGTTGAAAAGGCGACCATAAGTAAGTGAAGTCTAAAGAGAATATCAGAAGCTTGTGAATAGTAAATATCTGCACTACAAGCATCTCATTACAATAGTAATCATGGTCCAAATAAGAAGAGGCACACTTGCAACCACTCAGGGCAACTTCAGACACAAGGAGATAGGAACAACCAAAGAAAATCAACATGAATTTTGTGTCCAAAATGCAGTACCATGCATTAGAAAAAGTGTCATATCGAGACAAATGTGTGCTCCCGGTGTGGCAAGGAATGTCTTTTTGCTTGTGATTATCAAACATTGGAGAATGAGACTGGCAACTCCAACCATCAATGAACTAATAATCAAGCTCCCAGAGGAATACGACGAAAACTCGTGTTTATGTGCATACGCCAAGAGATTTGGACGATACCATTGAATCACTACAAGAAATATAGTTTTAGATGACAAAGTATTGGATGTAAAAATAAATTTTGTCACCTAAAGTGGTATTTTATGACAAACCATTAATTTCGTCACCCGAAGTCACCCCATGAACGCCAACACCGTCCGGACAGGTAAAAACACTGTTCGGATGTATGTCTCGTGTGACAACAGACCACATGTCGCGCATGAGTAACAATTAAAATAGTCACAAAATATAAAATACCGTCCGAATTTACGATTAAAACGTTCGGACCCTTTGCTGGGTGACGAATTCTAAATCGTTGTAACCGTGTGACGTTCGGAATTGTCACAATTTTTTTACAATAACGTCAGGACGTAACAGATACAACTTCTGAATGACATCACGTGATGAATAATAATTGTAAGCATATAGTGACAAATTGAAAATCGTCGCCAATGCTCAATCACGTCCGGGCCTCCACTAAAGCGTTAGCACATGCAAAAAACACATCGTCCGGACTCGAAAGAACACATCGTCTGGACTCGAAATAACACACCGTCCGGACCTCCACAAAGTGTTCGCAAGTGTGTATGAATGCTAATTACGCGACTCGTGTGCTTCCACGTTGGAAAAGTTTCACTAGATACCGTCCTGACCAATATATACAGTTCGGACGGGTTTAGTTCTAAGAAGCTTCTCGACTCGATCATATTTAATGACGTTGAATTTGATTGGGTCTCGCATGACTAACAGCTGATAAGAGTCCGAACTCCAATATTACCGTTCGGAGGTATTCTTCACAAATTAAACAGTGCAGACTTAGCCAAAATCACAATTTTACTCTATTCTCTCAAACTTTTCTCTCAAATTTTCATTCTCCAATCGAGATCACTCAAAAAACTTCAGGTAAGACCTTCTTCGTGAGTTTGGTTATCAATTTCATGCATTTCAATTGAATACTTTTGAATTGTTTTTGCGTTCTTTGTGTTCATCTATGGTAGTGTTTGGTTTATGTTCGTTGAATAAACTTTCGGACATTGTTAGCTGTCTTTCGGACATTAATATGTTGTGCGGACGTAACTGTTAAACATTCGGACGCATTCTAAAAAAAACGTCGTTGTTTGAAAGGTGTGCTAACAGTTTTTGATTATGTTTAGACGGTTTTTGCTAGGTTGACCGTGGATCACTCGGAGAGAAGTATCACCAATGTCGGGGACAAACTTAGTGACCAACTTGGGTGGACGCTTTTTTAGGGGAGCTGAGGGGGAGTCTTCGAGCAATAAAGGAGCTGACGCATTCGTTGTGCACGGAGCTCCAACGACGTTTGCTCGGTCTGGAAAACATGTTTGCATTTAACGGACAGAGCTCTGACAGAGGATATGAATATTATGCAAATGGAACTGTTCGTTGTGAGAAAACAATTGTCTCAGTTGTCCAAGTTTGTCCATACCATTCCGTTACAGCTCGAGATACTCATCTGACGTGTAGAAAATATAGAGGGGCATTTGACGCATGTTTGTGATGCCTTTGGACAAGATCTGGACGAGTCATCTCCTGATTTAGAGTAGTTTCATGTTTATATTTTATTGCTATTATTAAAAGGATCGTCTTCGTCTTGTACTAGACATTATGATTGTATTTTTTGTTCGGTCTTTAAACTATGTTTGATATTCCATCTATAATTATGTTTTTTCATTAGTTTAAATTTTTTAAAATTTAAACGAACGATTAGTATAATTAAAATAGTTACTAGTACAAGTTCTATCTTAACGGAACGGTTACTGCAATTATAATTAAATAGGTATTTAGTTATAATAATTAGTGTAATAATGATTTTAATTTAAATAATTGTCAAGTTATACTTATATTGTTAGTGAAATGATTTAAATAAATTAAATTTACTGAAGTAAATTAAACCGTAAGAAATGAAAAAGTAAAAAAATGTGGTAGATGCAAATCCCGTAGAACAATGACGTATTTAAAAAGGTAAGCGTTTGAATCTAAAAAAAATGATCATCGACGTTCATTAAACATATAATAGGGACAAAATTAAATAAATACCCGAGTTCTAAACCATAACATAAATTCTTCTTCGTGCCTCCTATCAACATTTATTGGTGATTTCCTCCTCATTTCTTTCAAGTGCTCACTATAAAGAAATAAGATATTTTATAATAACTTAAAATATAATGAACTGATAAGTGTTTAAGTGAGCAAATATTCTTATAAGCGTTTACTCTATTTGTTGGTTGATTTCTACATAGTTGTTGAGTACGTATCACTTCTCTTTTGTAAATTCATTATTATTCAAATCTTGACCCCTACCAGCTCCCAGCGGTCGAACACTTTGAGTAAACACAAAAAAAATGACAACTTCGATAATCCATGTCGGCATAATTCCGGTCTTTTCTATTAAATTTCGTCTCAACTGTACCAAAATACATTGACCAAAAAGTTAGACATTCATTTTACACATAATTATTTGCTATTGAGCCCTCACACTGTGCCCTATTCTTAACGAAACGTTTCATCTTCCTCATAGACCTTTCCATTGGATACATCCACCGATATTAAACTGGACCTCCAAGTGTCACCTCCCGATGTAAATGAACAGCTAAATGAGCTATAAAAGTAAAAAATGATGGAGGAAATATATATTCCAACTTGCAAATAATCATTCCAATGTCCTTCTCTAACTGGTCCACAATGTCTAAACGTATTTTTATTGAACACGAGTCTTTGAAGAATAGGCTCGACTCAGTCAACGTCGTACATACTTCGTTTCCTAATAACCCGTGTATCATTGCCTGTGACTCTTCATACCCATTAACTTCCCTTCATTTATATTCACGCACCGGGATATGTTAGAGTCATATCCATCCGGAAACTTGACACCTTTCAGCCATTCACAATACTTCTTACTTTCATTCTTCGTTAAAGTAATTAATGCTTGAAGAATCACCTCCTGCTGACCCCAAACTTGCAAATGCAACTCCTTTTTAATGTCCATTAATGTCAGGTCCCGTCCCCTACCTAGCTCTGCTACTGATCATATGGACTTCGTGAATTTGCAGATACTTGAGCTGCTCGAGAAGTTGCCATGATAAAGTAGTGTCGAGTGGCTTAGGAAAAGTAATTAGGTGACAATGTCGTAGTGGGATGTATCGAGAATTGATGGATTCAAAAACGTCTGGCTCAGCAGATGCCTAATTGAGTTTCTAGAGAGCTTGTAGGAGAAAATAATGGTTATCCCCCAAAGGAATGTGTTCGTGTTCGTTTTATAAGTGTGGGAGTAGTCCCATTGTATCCATGAAAAGGTGAGATGGCTTGATTTCCCCTTCCTTTCTGAACTGTGGAGTTGTTAATTTTTTGGATCTTGTGGTGATTAATGATTATTTTCTTAGTTGAAGGATATTTTCCTGTTTTAGGATATCTGGACGATTCTCTTTTGACTCGGCTTTAAGTAAACCGTTGTTCGTGAGGGGAGGGCGGATTACCTGCCTTTTTCTTCGGGAATTATTTAAATTCTTGGCACGGTCTTTGCCCATGACTGAGTAGGCTAATTAAAAGGACGTCATATTTTGAATATCATTTCCTTCCATGTGTCGAGACACTCAGAAACAGGCATTCAACCATGGACTTGCGTTGTGCTTTGATCCACATGCAGCTTAAATAAAATTGAGATTAATTAGAAGTAAATTATAATGATAGTCTTTAGAGTTAACCTTGATAATCTCAAACGAATGAACAATAGCTATTAGGACAAGATGATACAGGAATCCTGGCTTTTTTACTAGCTTCGAGAAAAAAAACTTATTTCCACCATAATCAATATGCTCTAAAACTCTTTAGAATATATAAATGTAGTTTTTACGTTCACTAATTATAGAGGTATTGACACTTTACACTCCAAACTATTATTTTCATTGCATTGCTCATATCAACTACTAAATTCAGACATATTGCATCCTGTGTTATAATTTTTTTTAAATACACCTCGAATCTTCTTACTCGTACTATTATGCAAGATTCATAGACATGTCCCAAACCCCTTACGTCTGGCTCAAAGCTCTCTATATACAATGGAGCTTCTGTCTCTGATGGTGTAGAATATCGAAGCTTACTTTTATCTCATCTCAAGAAGCGCGTAGACTATGGAATATGGAATCCCGCCTTCCAATTCATTAGTTATTATGCCTGATTTTTAGTTTTTTTTTGTATAGGGTTACTAGTTTTCGAACCTCACTTTACTAATCAGATCTATCGAAAGATGAAAGATAATTTATTTAGACGAAAAGTATGTCAGTGCCATTACTAAAAAAAATACAAACATTAGTAGTTCGAGCAGAATCAGTCATAAAAACAATAAATGGGATACCTAGAAATTTGATTTGGTTTACCGGACGGGTATGCCTATGTGATCTACTCGTATCACAACATGAGACCCTTTGGAAGTAGTTGAAGATCTAACAAAATTTGATTTTGTTTTTATCTTTGAAATGATATTTTTATCTAAACTTTAAAACTCATCAAATTAGTTATTGAGGTTCAAAATCCTTCACATTTGAAGGATCGAGGAGGACTGAAGTCTTGATGGATTTTAAACTTAGAGACTAATTTGATAAGTTTTAAAATTTAGAAACTTATTTGATTTTCGCGTTAAAAAATGGATGACCTTTGTATTTATCTCTTAACAAAAAAATCATTAAAAAAATAACGGTGATAAAATTGTCATGTCAAGGGTAAAAAATACTTTATATTAAAATAGATGGAAAATTTTAATAAATAGTGCATAACATCATAAATTAATAGTTTATGGATATAATGTAACAAAAATATTAGTTTAGAGTACAAAATGTATTTATTCCAAAAAAAAATACACAAATCATGGGTTTAAATAGAGAAAACTAAAGTGTCATCGTGAAGTATTGATAATTATAGAAAAATATTCGACAATGCTGGGACGTCGAGCTATGTTGGTGAAAATTATTTGTGTGTTTGTGTTGTAAAATTTTAGTGTTGTTAAAATTTTAGGTATTGGGTTTAGTGAAAAAGTGAAGAGAGAGGTAATTTTTTATATTTTTTATAGTGAATAGTAGTGATTTGATGGAGGAGAAAGAGATTATGTTGTAATTTTTTATTGTGTTAAAATTTTAGAATGGGTAAAATTTTAGGACGCAAACGTAAACTTAGACCACTACAATTTTTTTTTAAAAAAAAAGAAGCAAAATCCACCGATGGAAGTACTGAATCGCTTCTGGTATGCCAGAAGAAAAGCCAAAATGTTTTATCATATAAATCTACAAAAACAAAAAGCCCAACCCCACCATGTAAGACCAATCTTACAGTAGCACAACGCATTCTCAGCCGAGATTCTCGCGGGAGGCAGCGGCATAATTCTTTAATCGAAGAGAGAATAGTTCGTCGTAGACAAAGTCCAAGTAAACGACGAAAAAAAAAGGCTCTCGAACCCTCGCACGTGTTAACTAAAGTGACGCGTCGAGTAATGTAAAGGATACGGTCAGAGGCATACGGGCAGTGTCAGAGCCAATGGGGAAGGAAAAAGCGGTAAAGTAGTAGAGCAGCAGAGGTAGGGGGAAGGGGCGAGTGAAGCTGGGCCCAAAATCATTTTGCAATCTATTGCTTGATGATTGACGCCACGCTGACTGGACTGTCGCAAAAGCAGTAGTGTGAGGCTGACGGTGCAGATGCACAAGGAGAGTCTGATTGCTTTGTTCCTTTCACATCTTCGAGGCAGAAGCAGGAGGGTGGGGGACTGCCGATGAGTGAAGGGAAGGAGCCTGATAGCGACCATACCTCCTGTACTCCTGCCATTTGAGGGCAGTCCTGTCTTCGTCTGCCCGGCATTCAAGGCCGCCTACATGTTTTTTTTTTTCTACTAACAAAATATAATTAAAACAATAATAACTTTTCCATTATTTAAGAAAAAGAACACTGACTAAATTTATCTACGCTAATTCTAACAAACCACTTCAAATATTGAATATGGTAATTTCCTTCTAAGTTATCCTTAGCATCTTGGAAATCTGAAATATCAATTTTATTGTGGTCCATTTTTGTAATTTATTTTTATACATATAAATCTTTTTATCCAACAAAAATTAATTAACTAACGGAAGATCGACATAAATTAAGGGTTGAAATATCAATTTTTAAGATCGGATAGCCAATTCTGGACCATGACTTCATTAGTGGAGTAACTTTTCATAGAAAAAATTGTATATCTAAAATTTGACCACAGAGATCGTCTATATAAAATTATACCCTAGAGACTAATTTGTTAAAAGTTAATATAATGTATCAATAATTAAGCATATTATTAGAACAGATGCCATCTGACAAGTGAAAAAATATGAATCAAAACTAAGAAGTATGGATACAAAATGTTGTATATTTGATTATTTTTCAAAGTTATGTATGAATATTTTCTACCTTTCCTTTTGTGTAATTTGAGAAGGAAGCATGTATTTGGTCTACAATTGAATTGATTGAATTAAATATATTTTTCCGTACGCTTTTAGGATCCTTGCAGCTATGGCTGTGGAGGGGCCCAACCCAACCCATGCAGGTAAGAGCATTCCTAGCAGCTTTTTTAAATTTGGCTCTCTACTTTAACTAAAAAACATACCTCTCTATTTTAACTATCAACTTTTTAAAAGCATTCCCAGCAGCATCTCTATTTTAGGGATGCACAACCTCGGTGTAGGTGCCAGTTTTGGCCAAAACCGGCACCTACATCGGGTAGGCCGATTTTGAAAAAATTGTCACCTACACCTACACCGTTAAGGGAAAAAACCGGCCCTTAGCGGTGGCGGTTTCCGGTTATCCTACATTAATATTGAGTCATTTTTTAGCATTTTACGCACATGGTCCAATGTATTTTTTCTTTTTTCTTTTGGTCCATTAATCACATATCAATAAAATCTAAACTAATGAAATCCAAATTCCAAAATCAATAAAATTAAAGATCATCTTAAAATATAAGATGAGAATTTAAAGTCCAAAGTAATAGAGACGTCACTGTAAGTAGAAACTATTATCTTTTGAAAAATCCAGTTTATACACTAACAACACTTAGAGGGGAGAATATGTGTTTTCCCTCTAATTAACAAATCAATAACAATTTTAAAACATGTTAAAAACCTAGTAGGGTTTCTCTTGGTTTCACAAGGAAAATCCAAAAATTCAGCAATTTTTTAAGGCGCTCGAGCGCGGGTCAAAAGATCGTCGAGCATTTATGTTTCTGTCTGAAATTTGCACTGAGCGCTCGAGCGCTTGTCTAACGCTAGTCAAACGCGATGACTCTGTCTGAATTTTTTCAAAAGGAGCTCGAGCACTTGTCAAACGCTGGTCAAACGTGATGACTCTATCTGAATTTTTGAACTAAAATGTATTAGAAATTTGAACTAAAATGTAATTGAGTGACTGATTTTGCAAGCATGGTATAAATTTAATAGTGATTTGTCAATTTTAGAAATTTAGACAATTTGTTAACATTTCATAAAAACTCATAAATTAATACATTGATTTAAAATTTTTTGTAGTAGAATTTCGACCTCTTGACTTATATTATGCGATTTACTTACCAAAGTTTGACATTAAACTCTTTAATTATGATTCCAATGCCTTCATATATACCCTTCTAAATACAATAAATTTGTAATTTTTTCTACCAAAATTCTAAATAATCAGTTCATTCACCTAGCAAGCTTCTTGGTAACTTGAATGTAAGCATTTGATTAGAGAAAACGAATAACAAATCTCAAAGATTCAGGTGAAACTAAACTAGTGAGTAAACCTTGTCATGCTTCTTGAATACTATGTCTTGAGGTGAAATTAAAGTTTAAACTATTGAGTAGAAACTAAACTAAAAAAACAAAAAAAAAATCTCGGTTTAACCGGCACCGGGTTAGACCAAAAATCGGAAACCCGGTGCCGGTGCCGGTGCCACCGGAATTTCCCGGTGGCATTGTGTAGCCCTACTCTATTTTAACCATCTATTTTTACTATTCTATTTAAAAATTATTTTCAAAGATTTCTTTATTATTTCTCTAACATTTATATTTTTGAATATTCATTTTGATCGTAACAGTCATATTTTTGAATATTTGTCTTATCTTAAAAAGATCGATTTTTAAATTTTTATATTTTACTAACGGTTGGAATTTTTGGTGAAGTGAACAATAATTTTCTAAAAAAAGAAAAATAAATAAATATATTAATATTTTAAGATGGTGAAGTGTCACTATTCACTTCTTCAATTTTTTTGTTAAAATAGAGAAGCTGGTAAAAAGTATTTTTAAGCTTTTTAGTTAAATTGACTCTATGTTCTAAGCAAAATGTTAGAATGGAGAGCCTACTAAGAATGCTATAAGAGAGGCCACACTGAACAAACAGGCTACTGACTACTACTTTACCGCTTTTTAAAGACATGATTCATGAGCAAACTTTCCTCAACGAATACATGTCATCCCGGACAATTTATCCTTCCTTCAACAATCGTAGTCACTCGTATCAGTTTGTAAGAGTTTAGGTAGGTAGTCTATTGTTTCCAATGTTGACTCTCTTTCCACCCACCCTTTTTCTCTTTTCTCACATTAATAATTCATGCCACCCATTATTTGAACTCCTCCTACTCTCCTCCTATGCAAATACTCTTTAATTGGTGTAGTGTTTGGCTCTCGAAATTTTATACATGATAATGGATGAAAAAGTAAAAAAAAAAAAGAATTAATTGAATTTCTTTTATTTACCTTATGTTGAAAGTCAAAGTGAGCTAAAAACATCTTGAATTATTTATTATTTGTTTTAAAAAAATAAGAATTTAGGAACATATTAGGCAGTGTACTGCATGATACATAATTGTTGTAGGTCAAAGAAATTGACAGCATAACCTGGCGATCGCCGTAATATTCCTGAAACCTCGGGGATATGTTAGTCAAGCAAACACCTTTTCCCGAGTCCAGCACTGCACTGGATCAGAGAGAGACAGAGAGAGGTTTTAAAATTTTCTTTTAATTTTTTTTTGTGGTCGTTGGTCCCGAAGTCTGAATTGAATCATTCATTCATAATTACTCGCTTTTAAGGCTGGGTTGATACACTGATGTGACGTGTCCTGAAACATCATTATATAATACTTCCCAACAGTACAACAAGCAGAGAACTAGCGGTGATAAGGGCACCCATGACATTATATACATGTGGACCCCGCCGACTATTTGCCAAATCTCAATTATTAAAAGTCGACCCAAGTTCAAGTGCTTGTGAGCGAAGGTGATCTGATTCTCGAATTCGTTTTTGTTTTCTGCTATATTAATTTCCCTTCAGCTTCAAAGTTTTATATATATATATATGTTGGCTTTATTTGAACAAAATTATAATTTCCACTTTTTAATTCTATTTTTTTTGGAATTGGATAAAAAGGTCTTTGGGTTTATATCCCTTTGACAAATGAGTCATTCACTTTCAAATTTCAAAATTTTAGTCCTTGGATTTTCGATGTTTGACGAAATAGTTCTTTCGTTAGTCTATCGTCCATATACTTAACGGAGCTCTACGATATGTCAGCAAATTTGTACCGGTCGACCACTCACTTTTACACATATATCCGATCGACCGCTACAAATCCGTTAAGCATATGAACAGCAGACTAACGGAAGGACCATTTCGTCAAACATCGAAAATTCAATGACTAAAATTTTGAATTTTGAAAGTGAATGACCCATTTACCAAAGGGGTATAAAACCCAAGGACCATTTTGTCAAATTCCGTATTTTTTTTATAATTTCTACCTCAGATTATTAAATTTAACACATTTTACCCTAAATTAAGAGATTTCACTTGTAACCCTATATTCACCAAATATCAATTATAAGTTTGAATTACAAAAATCATCACATTAAAACTCCAAATTCATTTCTAATTATAATTTGTTCATCAATCACGTAGACTTAATGGAGGTTGATAATGCATCTTACGTACACATTTCAAAAAATTTAGGCGAACAAAGAAAAAAAAAACACAACTAAAAAAACTTGTGTTGAGGCATTTTTCAGAGCACATGCAAATCAAATCAACCAGAACTATGAGAACCTTTTAGAATCATGATAAGACTGTCTATATGTTCCATCTTCCCCCACATTTGGTTTTCTATTCATTACACCTCCTATTTTGGTCTAATTTATTCCAGAAAGTTGCATGGACCTACTTGAGATTTAAATTTTGGACAAAATAATTGTTTGGAGGAACCAAGTGTGACAGGAACTTTATTATTGCATATAATTTTCTTACACACACACATATATATATCCTGGGAAAATGGAAATCAGATATATCTAAAATATAAATATGTAAATACCAGTTGTATCATACAGGCATGTGTTGGTTATTTACTCTAAAAGGGTATGTTAAGAAACCGACTGTTCTCGACCTTAAGAGAGTACTGCATAGGCAAATGAGGTCCATCTTTAGTAGGAAAATGGAAAATCTTCTTCTTCGTTTTTCTTAATTTTGTATAACATATGCTCGGGGAGGATTACAGATTGTTTGAAAGAGGTGGTTACGTAGAAAAAAGAAAGAAAGAAAGAGGTGGTTGTATTACTCGGATCGCATTCGAAAAGATCCATCCTCTGTCCATCATGGGCTGGGCCCAATACATTTCTACAGCCCATGGGCTACAATAGGCGATGTAAGTCTATTTTTTACTGATACCAAGAAAGATAAAAAAAATTTGAATGTTGCCAGTTGGTCCAGATGCTACGTGGGCCCAATAATATTGCAGGAGCTTTACTTCCGGGACCATCCAAATGACAAAACCAGCCTTTGCCAGACCTCCCTATCTATTTCGTTTTGATGATGCTAAAAGGGGAATAACAAGTGTGACGAGAAAGAGGAGAAGAAAACAGGAGAAGGGACGAAAGAGAGAAAAATCTGATTTCCTCTTTAACACAAACTGTTGGGTAATTTGTAACTTGTAAAACTGTGTTTGATCTTATGTGTTTTTACGTTGCACTCCTATAAACTTACCTTTGTCTGGCCATGTTGACTGCTATTCGAAGTTATGTTTCCAGATAATATTAAGGGAAATATTATGTACACCCCCTATATTTATGGGATAAAATCAAAGTACCACTCTCTTGTTTCAATTTGTCTAATTACAGCTCTCAAGTTGCAAATAAAATCAATTATTGTCGGCTATTCGATTTCACTATTAAACCAGACAGAAAGTGATGTGGATTAACCAAAATGTTCGTCCAAGATAAAATTAGAATAAAAAAATATAAAAATTTGAAATAAATAAAATATAAAATATAAATTGTATTTCAAAGCTTATTTTTTATTACAAAATTTAAAGATTGACCCTCGAATTTAAGAAACTGCCTAGGTTTTTAAATTTGATATCTTTTTAAGAAACTCTCTCCATCACATTTTAGGTAGATTCCTAATCAAATTGATGATGTGGCATGCCAAATCTCAATATATGGTCATGTGGATCTCACGCGCTTGATATCCACCGTTGATTTGCACCCTCCATCCATCCGTTTTGAAGGTTAATTTTGATTGAGAGTGTAAATCAGCGGGAATCAAAATTTTAGGCACTCAATATCACGAAAATAAAAGATGGGGTGATGTCCTCCATATTTTTACTTCCAAGTGCAGAAGATGTGTTATAGTCAAGGAAAAATTGAGGGTCAATCTCCACAAGGACAAGGGGATCCAAACATGTGTTGAGCGAATGTGTAGTGAGGAAGGGTATTTATTGTGCTCTTATAGTGATTTTATCCAAAATGTAAAACTGAAATCAAAACTAGAACAATTACAGCAAAAGATTGAAACTATGTAGCAATGTAATAGAAGGTTTTTGAAAACAAGAACAAAAAACAAATAATGTTGGAGCTGTTGACAAAATTTTAATCAAAATTCCGCTTGGTTTCGGTCTGATTTGTATATATGCTCTATTTTCAAGCTAAATTAAAATAAAAACTATATGATCAAGTAATCAAAGTTGCAGAAAAGTTTCCTTCACTACAACATATTTGACTTTCAGCGACAAAATTTTTAGTGGCGAAACCAATTGCATCGCTGAAAGTCACCTTTCCATGACGATATAGAGATTTCGTTGCTGATCACCTAAACAAAACATTCAGCGACAAACAAAAAAAATTGTCGCCAAAATATCCGTCCGAACACAGTCTACCAGTTCTAATGAGTAGAAAAAATACATTAAATTAATAAATTAGAGCACCAAAACATGTTCGAACGACATTCAGCGACGCCTTAACTAATTCCGTTGCAAATAATTTAGTTGTTGTAGGTTAGAATTTTTTAGTGACGAACATTTTCGTCACAAAATTAAAAGAGTCGTTCGAACCTAAACTCTGGTTTGACCGAGATGTTTTTGCAACGACAAGTTCTAATTGTCGCTAAATTGAAACATCAGTGAAAACCTATCGTTGTCACATAATATTGATCTATAGCTGTTCAAATAGGCCGGTTATGGATCGAACAAAAGAGACATGTGTTACTTTTTGGTTCGTTGGTGAGTGAGACATCGCAGGCAAGCCTGCAATGCCTGAATTCGTTCGAACAACATAGCATTGTTCGAACAAAACCTTACAGGTGTTCATTTCTGGTTTGTTGGTGAGTGAGGTGTCATTGGCAACATCTCTTCATTGCCTGGAACGCCTGAACCAGTTCGAACATATGCGTTCATTCGAACGAGAGGTGACAGGTGTTGAGACCTGGTTCGCTGTTGAGTGAGGCATTTTAAGCAACATCTCTTTGTTGTGTGCAACGCCTGAACTAGTTCAAACAAGCTTCGGTCATTTGAACTAGGGTCATAGGATTTAGCCACATTTAATTGTGGACTCAGTGATTTGTGGCACCTGTCCAAATTTCATTCAAACAAAGATATGTGGTTCGAACGAAAACCAATTGTTGTCTACCTCCCGAAACGATCTGGTTTTAAAAGCCACTTTGTTCGAACTAAGGGTGGAATACCACAAAGAAAAGTACACTTGATACAAAGGTAGTTAAACGTCCACAATCCATTTCACCCACCAAACTAGAGGATTTCAATTTTCTCCACCAGATTGCTCAATCTCGCTTCCTCGGGTATGTGGCCTTTCATTGTTTTTATTGTTAGTTGGGTATTTTTATGCTTACAATTCGGTAGGTGAATGCTCAGCCTCGGTTCAGTTGTTTTTCTTGTTAACTAGATACGATTTGTTAGTTCGGTAGTTTTTCTTCCTCGGTCCTGGAAAAGGCTTAGATGATTTCAGGTTGTTATTACTAGCCTTAGGATAGATTCTGAGACATCTTATAATGGTGTCTCACCGACACAATTTACCAAAGCTTTTCCCAGTAGCACATATAATCAATCATAGTGCGAATAATAAACTTAGACTTCAAACACAAATGATTGAGCAGAGCAAACTTAACAAGCCCACTTGACCTAAGCTCTTCTCTCACCTCTTCACCACTCCAAGAAGATTAGAGCGGCAGCCAACCAATGACCTAAAATTGGCCAAATTAAGCTTTCATATAAAGTAAATGGGGAAGGATACATATATACTTTTGCACCACTTGACTCTTATAAGTGAAATTACAACTAATAAGGTACCATTGCAACCAAGAACACGGTCCCTTATAAGTTGTAATTTGACTCACAAAAATTAGGCTTAACTTAAGTATAGATAATAGTCTTTTTTCTCATTTTCTTGCTTGAATATGGAACAATTTTTTTCTCTTTATTTGAACCTTTTGAATCATCCTCTGCATAAATGCTTTGGTTTGCAAATCATGACATTTTTTCTCTTTATTTTGAATAGGTTGACTTGATTTGTTTGAGAAATCATGATTTGGTTTGCAAATTTAACTTACTTTCAGCTTTCAGTATCTTTCATTGCATTTATTCGAATGAGAAAAAAATGATTATGCTTCAGGTCTAAGTTATGTGCCAATTTCTATTGCCAGTCTAGCATTGTTTAGAGAAGAACATGCACTTCTAGGATTCTCATCTAAGTGGGTCTTAAAAGAAGAGATATGGTATTAATTTGAGTACATTGATTTGATATATTGTATTAATTTTATTTTCCCTTTCATTTTTCTATTTGTATATTTAATTAGTGTTTCTTGAATTATATGGAACAATTTGCATATCTCAATGTATGGTTTGCATGTATCGTATTAGTCTTAGACCCGTTTGAGAATTATTGTATGACATGCACCAAGATACAATAATTCTTGAATTGTCCAAGGGCATATTTGTTTTGGTAAAATTTTAAGAATTTTAATTATGGTGTGAATATTTAGGTGATGTTAGAGTTGTATTGATATTTGTAAAAAATGTAATATTGAGTTGTATTGGTATTCGTGTAAAAGTAATGTTAGGATTGTAATATTAGAAGGTTGGATTCAAATTCTTAAAATTTTAACAAAACAAACATGCCCCAAGTTTGTACAGTTTGAGATTATACACTCTGTATTGTATGCAATTGACTGATGTTATATTTCATCTCGTGATGTAGAGATTTCAGTAGGATCTTCCTTTTGTTCTCTGGGTATATCGGTACTAAGTTGTTGTGAATTGTCGAACATAGTCGATAGTCGACAATTCACGATGACTTAGTACAATGCATATACTTGGAGAACTATAGGGAGACGTTGCCGAAATTTTCTACCAAGGTGAAGGATAACATTAATCATTTGCAATGCAATATAGAGCGTATAATCTTGAATGAGATAGGTCAAGTACCTTTTTGCAAGTAGATGAAAGTCATATTGCATGTCTTTGTAAGCTTTGTTGTTTATTGTGTTTTTTAAGGGTGGGAAAGATGGATAAGAGTTGGATGAATGAAACGAATCGATTCAAGAAGAGGTATTTAGAAGGGGTAAAACATTTCATGATTATGGCACGCAAATGTGTGGATCACAGGAATGAGATTAGGTGCCCTTTTTGACGGTGTATGAATGTATACTTTCAGGAAGTGGGGAAAGTTGAGGATCATTTGATTGTGCATGGGATTGATAAAAAGTTATACTAAATGGGTGTTGCACGGTGAACCATATGATGAGTTTAGTCATGTTGATGCTACTGTAGATGATAGCAATGAGGATGAAGTGAATGATGCTGACGAACTGACTGAGGAAATAGATTAAATGTTGGAGGATATTGATGTAGGGATATTTACGGGTACAATATCTGGAGATGGACATAATAATGATGAACCAACTAGAGGGGAATATGGAGCAAAGGACTTTGATCACCTACTGGAAGATGCAAGACTTCTTCTTTATTTGAGTTGTGAGCGTTTTTCAAAATTAGCATTCACGGTACGATTGATGCATATAAAGACCCTACATAATATGAGTATTGCAACATTTAATATGGTATTAGATTTGATTAAAGAAGCTCTTCCATAAGGAGAGACACTGCCTAAATCATATAGGGAGGCAAGAACATTAAGTCGAGGTCTGGATCTTGATTATATACCCATACATGCATGTGTCAATTATTGTATTTTGTTTTGGAAGGAAACAGAGAAGTTAGATGTGTACTCAGTATGTGGTGAATCAAGATGGGTAAATAGTGCGACAAAATGCAAGAAAGATCCTAAGAAAGTTCTGCGTCATTTTTTATTAATACCAAGATTGCAGAAGTTATTTATTTCAAAGAAGACACCTGAGGACATGAGATGGCATAGAGAAAACGGATCCTAGATGAAGATAATCTGAGGCATCCGACAGACTTATTTGCATGGAAAGAGTTTGACAAAGAACATGAATGGTTTGGATGGGAAGCTCACAATGTCCGTCTTTTGTTAGCCGCCGATGGATTTAATCAATTTGGCAACATGAGTACAAGTTATAGCAAGTGGCCAATGGTGCTTATGCCATATAATTTGTCACCTTGAAAGTGCATGAAGGATCTATTCTTTATTGATATTTACTTACAACCTTTGGTGGAAGAGTTGAAAATATTATGGGTCAAAGGTGTTCGTACATTTGATGCGTCAACATTTAGTTATTTTCAAATGCATGCAGCAGTGATGTGGACTATCAATGATTTTTTTAGCATACGATAATTTATCTGGGAGGAGTACGAAGGGAAAATTGGCATGTATGGCTTGTAACCAATCTACTGCTTCTAAATATCTATCACACGGTAGAAAGATGTACTACATGGGTCATCGTCGTTATTTACCAATAGATCACAGTTGGAGGAAGAATTGAACAATATTTGATGGTGAAGAAAAGTATGGACTACCACCAAGTGAATTGTCAAGTAAGAATATATTAATGCAATTGATGAGGGTAGGACCATTATAATTTAGTAAAGCTTTGAAGAAGAGAAAACGTACTCAGGAGGTGTTGAATTAGAAAAAGAGTAGTATTTTTTTGAGTTACCATACTGTTCAACTTTGAAAGTCCACCACAATTTGGATGTTATGCATATCGAAAAAAATATATGCGAGAATATTATCGGGACTATGTTGAATATCAAGGGTAAGATGAAAGATATAGTGAACTCTCAAAAAGATTTAGCTAAGATGAAGGTGAAGAGGGATTTACATCTACAACCTCGTGGTCAATCCTATGTTATGTTGCATGCATGTTATACCTTAACAAAGAAAGAGAGGGTTGAATTTTGTAATTGGGTGAGAAATGAAAAGTTTCCACATGGGTATGCTTCTAATATCTCTCGTTGCGTAAAAGAGCAGGAAGGTAAAATTACTGGAATGAAAAGCCACGATTTGTGGTTATTTGAGCAAAGATCTTCAGGTTGCAATAACGGAGCTGAGCTAATTTTTCAGAGATTTGTATTCACGTACATTAAATATAGATGTCTTGAGGCGTTTGGACGGAGATATTGGCATGATCCAATGTAAGTCGGAGAGAATATTTCCACCTTCATTCTTTGATGTAATGCTTCACTTGGTTATCCACCTTCCTCATGAAGCTATCCTTGCTAGTACAATATCAGTGGATGTACCTGATGGAGTGATTTTTGAGGAGACTTGAACGATTTGACAACAAAAAAGCACTCGTAGAGAGGTCAATCTGACAAGACCTAGGCTAAGTGAGGCTTGTTGAGACATCTAACACACCCATGACATGTCATGGCACGAGCCATGACATGCCTAGCAGCGCAATGGCATGCCCCACAACATTGTCAGGACAAGGGCCGACAAGGCCACAAGCAGGTGCCACCAAAAGACCATCAGTCGTGGCGGCACAACCAAAGGTGTATGGGGAGTTGATTTGAAATGGATCCCGAGGCCAAGTGGAGTTGATTGGTAGCATTACTAAACGACCACCGGAAACGACGGTGCATGTAAGACCCCGAAGAAACCTTGCTTGGACAAGGCATGATTTTATGTTAAGAAAATGCATGTATAATTATTTTGAATTTCTAAAATGTGATGTTATTATTTAAATGCTATGGATGGGATTTTAAATTTATAGTAACCAATTTCGTGTTGCTAGATTAATTGTATAATTTCCTTCAATATTCTTGATTTTAATTTTTGAAGGATTTTCTTATGAATGATTTTGGATTTATTAAGACTTGCATGATGGGCTTAGAAACCTCAATAATGGGCTGACATTGGGTTACCCATGTATGGCCGGTTATTGGATGTATTTGGGCCTTGAAGTTATGACATATGGGCTGCCCAAGTACATGTGATGATGGGCCCTTGAAGTGAGATATTGGGCTGCCATGAGGCTTATAACATGTGGTGTATATTGGGCTTACAATGGCATGCTAATGGGCTGCCAAAATAAACATGGAAATGGGCTTGGGAAAGCATGATATTGGGTTGCCATGAAGCCCATGGCAATGGGCCTTGTAATGGTGCTATTGGGCCTTAAGGAAATTGGACATTGGGCCTAAGCCCTTAGGCTTATGAATTGGGCTTTAGGTGGTAATGTTGGGCCTTGGATTAAGGATTTATTGGGCTGCCAAATGGGCCTTGAAGTCAAGTTTATAATATGAGATTAGTATTGTTAATCTTCATTTATTTTACTAAGTAAACTAGGTAGTTGGAATTCAACCAAGTTAACTAAGTGGTGGAACAAGTTTCAAACTAGAAGTTGGATTTATGTGGAGGGGGAGGACACACGTGAATGGCATTAGGGTTTGAATTTTTGTGGTGCAAAGTGTTATACTAGAAAGGCAATGGAGACAAGAGGGAGACAAAAAATGGAAAAGCTGAAAAATGACATGGAAGAGGAAAGAAACACCCTTGGCCGAATTCTTTGTCTACATTCACTCCTTTTGCCTCTTGTGAGAAGCCTTACACGCCTAACACCACCCTTACACACTCATTCACTCATTGACACCCTTTGGTCGACCAACACAAGCCAAGAGAAAGGGAGAGAAAGAGGGAAACACAAGGCCAAACCGAAACCAAGAGAAAGGGAGAGAAAGGTGAGGAACCAAGGGAGAACCGAAACCCTTGGCCCCAAAAGGCTGAGATTGAGCTGCTGTCAAGGAGATTTCGGGTAGGAGAAGAAGGAGGACAAGGAAGAAGAAGAAGGTGAAGTCAAGAGGTGTTGTGCAAGGGAAAAGGGAAAAAGGAAAACAAGGAAGCACTAAGGTAAAACCGGATCTTGTTTTCCTCTTGATGGTCAAACTCTCTTGTGTTTAGATCTTAGGGTTTGAGTTGTTATGCTTGGATATGGTGAGATCTGAATGACTAAGAGCATTAGGTTGCTTAGTAGGTGAAAAAGGGGGAGAAGCTTCAAAGGATCAAAGGGAAGAAGAAAGAACAACAAGGTAAATATGGATCTTACATCTCTATTGTTGGCCGAACCTTATGTGGTTGGATCTTGGGTTTTTATGTTCTATTTTAGTTGGACTTTGAACATGGTTAAGTGTAAGTTCTAGATCTGGACATACATGCTTTAGATCTAAGATTGAATGTTAGAAAAAAATGCAAGGAATAGACAATGTATATTAGATGAAGTTAGATCTAACCTAGGTTATGTTTTGTTGAATGAAAGTTGAATATTTCCTTAGATCTAGGGCTGTTGATGTGTCTAAAGTAGAGATCTAGTCATGTGGATATTAATGATGAAGATATGAAGTTGACATATGCAAGATAGGTGATAAAATGCAAGGATGAGCAATGTATATTAGAAAAAGGGTTTAGACCTAACATAGGTTGTGCTTGGCCGAATGGTATGTTTGTTTTCCTTTAGATCTTGTGTTGTTGAGGTCTCTAAATGATAGATCTAGAGTTGGTGGTTGTATATGATGAAAATATGAATTTAATACATGCAAGGTGGGTCATGAATGCAAAGGAAATGTATATTATAAATTTAGCATGAAAAATGTGGGATTTTGATGTATAGCCGAACCATGTATGCTTTAGGTTTTCATGAGTGGATTGTATATGCTTAGATCTGGACATTGGCCATGTTATGTACAAGATTTATGACCTAATGCAAGGTAGATGAGTGCTATGTGTAAAGAATGCATGCAAGGCGATAGAACCAAAGAAAACCTAGTGATGTTGTGATATTTTGAGCTGGCCGAATATTGCTATTAGTGATGACTTGTATTGTGTTTTGATTTTTAGATCCTAAGTTGTGAATTTGTTGAATGGAGGAAGGGGTCACCATTGGAGATGAATTTTGACTAAGAAAACATAGAACATGGTGTTGGCCGAATGCCTAGTGTTGTAGAGACCCTAATTGCTAGTTTGTGATAAATGGAATATAATTGATTAAGATGGATAAATGAGATTAGGATTGGCTAATCGGATTATAGGATATTAAGGCTTAGAAGCTAGGGTTACAAGGAATTAGCAAAACCTTGTGTTGAAAGCATGTACTAAAGATTTAATTAGAATAAATAGGTCTTGGCCGAAATTACTAAGTGAATTACACTTGTGAAGATTTTAAGTACATTAATAATGGGAGATTTGAATTTTAACCCTAATCTATTAATTGATTAAAACCCTAATCGGGAATAGAGATGAATATTTTGTAACATGGTTAATAATTTAATAACCTAAGTTTAGATAATATTAGAAGAGTAAATAAAATACTTTAAATGATTAAAAGAATATCAGTGATATATGTATATTATATATTTAATAATTACGTGCTATTTCTTAAAGTCTAAGAAATATTTGAATCGCTTGTAGGCGATCTACGTGTTTTATACACTACCAAGGAGGACCAAGAGTAAGTGGATACTGTAAGTGGACAGTAAGTGGTTCTTTTCAAAACTGGAATAACACACTGCATCACTTCACGAACAAGCATGAGATTTTGATCAAGCATGATATGACATGTGCATTGCATGAATTTTTCTAAAGAGAATATTTATGCAATGATTTTATGGGAAATTATGGAATGTTTTATGAAACAATAAGTTAAGTTAAGGGGCACTGGTCGGTACCGTACCATCAAGATGGACTCCCATACCGAAGGACAATTGTGAGAAGGATGGGTGAATCCACGAGGCTGTGCAACCCACACTGAAGGACATTGAGAAGGTGTGGTGCCTCCAAGGGTCATGTCTAGCCACTGAAGGACAAATGAGAGAATGTGCGCTAGCTTGACAGAATGTAAGGTCTCCAAGGGAAATCGGAGACGGTTCCAAAGGGAACGCACAACCCTGACTTCAGGGGTTAAATGGAGCGAGCCCACAAGTAAAAGAGATGGAATGGTTGGGAAAGGCCAATAGTGGCACAAGTATGAATAAGTAATTTTCAAGGGCCTGGGGCCGAATTTAAGCAAGAGCATGTACATATCCATGACATGCATGTGCATCACTTATCAAGTTTATTCTCTTTCATGATTAAGCAAGCATGAGTCAAGAGCATATTTCAAGTTATATTTTTCCCTTACTGAGTCTTTTTGACTCACGCGTTTTTAAAAATTGTGTCATTCCAGATGCCACAGGTGAAGAGAGTCAGGAGGACTACCTGACTTAGAATGTCCCGGATGTTATTCTTATTTTGATTATGGTGACCTGATCGATGAGATCTGTCACTAGTTGAATTCTAAATATTATATATGTTTTGTATGAAAACTTAATGAGAACCCTGATTATGTACGATTTAGCTCGAATCCCTTGTGGTCTTGTATGTTTCCGCCGTAAGCAAGTAAGTAAGAACGCTGGAGCTATCTGGAGAATAGCTCGCGGCTGTCACGTTTCCTGCGGGGTGCCGTTCGGGGCGTGACAGTGCACGTAGGAACACATGGGAGGTTGGTCTCAAAAGACTCAAGAGACTGAGGGGTCATTTTAAAGTCACCACCCTACAATGTGGTGGAGCCGCAGAGCACGGCGGCGATAACCACCACAAGCGGCTAGGAGGGGCCATATAGGGTAAACTGCATGTGTGATCCTTATTTTAGGGGTGTTATCTCTATTGATTTAGTATCAAAACATTATCATGTTGACTTGATTCAATTAAGGCAACAATCTTGGTCCTATTTTGGAAAAATTGTTCCTTGATTGAAGTTTGGAGGCTTTTAGGCATGTGGCCAATTCCCTTGCTCACTGTATGGAAGCTTATGGCCGACCACATCCCTTGTTTTGTGGACAATCATTCTTTGATTAATTTTCCATTGTTTTGGGGCTAGTCTTGTAGAGAAAGGCATGATCTCAACAAGATCTTTCCTTCTAAATCTGAATAGGATCTTGGGGAATATTTGTTGAGTGTGCAACAAGCCTTTCCTCTACAAGGAAAGGCCTTGCCACCCAAGCCCATAGAGGTAGTATAAATACCCCTCCATGGTACCATTTGTAAGCATCCATTGAATATTTGAATAGAAGTCTCCAAGAGAGCTTTTGGCCTTTATGTCATTATCATTCGGTATTCGAGGTTAAGCCTGACACTTGGACTAGCATGGGTGCTATAGTGCGTGAGGTTATGCCTACAACTATTAACACTTGTTAGACCTGACTTGCTCTGAAAGCTTGGGCTAACAGAGGAGGTTTGGTGCTTGGAGTTAGGCCTGACATCTCTCATTCTTTGTTAGAGGTTCCACAATCGGGTTCTAAGTTCGTCTAGTGGTGTCAGCCCATTCAAGCTTAGGCTTGCTTATCCTTCTTTTCATCCATTTTCCCAAACTAGGGTCCACTGGTACCTGGGATACATTTCCCTTTTAAGTGCTTCACTGGGTCGGCCAAGGGGTATCAACCATAGGCGAGGGCTAAACTCGAGTACTCACAAGTCCTTACTTTGATAGGGATGGGCATTGATGAGGGGTCCAAGCCGGGGTCCCTATCACAATTGCTGAGGGATATGTGGATTACAAGTGTCTAACATTCTGTTCTATGTATCTTGGTGGTGTCGAGACACATTTTAACAGAGGGGACATAAATATTATTGGAGGAAATGAGCATCTGACACGTGATAAGTTCAGTATTTTTTCATAAGATGTAAGGCCATTAGGAGCTAAAGGAGCGTATGATTTGTTGTGAGTAGAATTCAGGAAAGCTAGATGGTATGTGTTGAACAATTGCTCTGAAATTGATGCATACCTAAAGTATGTTCTCAATTATATTATATATTGTTATTTTTCATTTTCAATTTATTTACGTACATATTCATTAATGGTATAACTATAGTGGGCATATTGACATTCTAAAGAGACAAAGTTCAACCAATGTCGAGAGTTAGCATGAGGAAGAGTTTACAGAGTGGTTCAAGAAATGTGTATGAATTCTTAACTAAGAATACATTTATTCCATTTATATTGATATTATTTCGTAGGATTTGTTTGTCATGTACTATTAATATATTTTCTTTTCATGTTTATAGATTAACAACTTGCATGATGAAAATCCCTCAAATGTGCATGATGATTTATATGCATTAGCATTTGGTCCTGATTAAAGTGCTAAACGATACTCTGGATGTATCATCGAAGGGGTTAGGTATCACACTCCTGACTGAGAACAATGTCATAAAACTCAAAATAGTGGAGTGGTTGTTCTGGGAGATCACGATGGGAAAGATATTGATTTTAACAGTGTGGCAAAGGATATTTAAGAGGGAATGTTGTGTACTTGTTCAAGCGTGATTGGTGAGATGTGGAAAAACATAATGTAGGTATACGCACAGATAAACATTTTACAAGTGTGAACACATCTCAAATGGTACCAAAATGATCCATTCATACTTTGTAGTCAAGCTAATCAAGTGTTTTATTTACCTGACATTGAATCTGGTGGTCACTGGCAGGTGGTTCAAAAATATGGTCATTGAAACATTTATGATATTCCTGAAGTGGTAGGCACTGGTAACAAGGAGATTGAAGAGGCAATACAGAATGAAGCATATCAAGAAACTAAGTCCTTTAAGCTCTTTGTAGATTTCAGGGATTATGATTTCATCCCATTGCATAGAAATGATGTTGAGCCCGAAACTGTATATGCTTCGACCGAAGTAGAGGAAATGGTTGAAGAAGATGACTTTGTAGATGATGAAAGTGAGGAGGAAGAAGTCACCACAAATGAGGAAGAAAGTTTGTCTATTTCTACTGATAATGGCACGTCCACCGATAATACGAATTGATTGCACTTTAATTTGTTAGGTTAGCATCATGGAGATAGGTGGAAAATGTCAGCTATCCGCTCTTAGTATTTCATCAAACCATGTGGAGACTTCCCAACCTATGCAGGCTACCCCAAGTACAGTGCCGAGGGTGTCGGGTGAAACACCTTTAAGCTGTCCTCCCCTCACACAGAGTAATGTGGCTTGTAAGTTCTCTAAACATTTTACTACTTTTGGGTAGAATGATTTTGACTATGCATTCACGTAGGTTTTAATCTTCTAACTCACTTGTATTATATTTGTAGTAACTACACCTGCCAGATGAAGGCGTGGGAAGTCGAAAGGAGTGACTTTTCCCAAAATGTAGACGAACGGTATGATGCTAGTCACTATCCCCTATGGGCACCGGGGCACAGATGGCGATGAATCAAGTCGTCTTGGAATATATCAGGGAGTGTGTTTCGGTATCTATCTAATTGTTTAATTTCATTGCCCTCATATATGTTACTAATTTATTTTTGTGTTATTTTTACAGGATGTCTTCGAGCTTAATTATAATCGACAAGATGGTAGAGAAACTGTGAATTCTATAATAAATGCGGCTTTCAAAAATCACTACGTAAAACTACACAAACATCCTTATAGGACACCTCTAAAGAAAACTTGATTGCATGCTGTGAACTATTCTCCCAACCTTCTTATCAGGTAATTGTTTCATGAAAAGCAACGACGGTTTTTTAATGATAAGCAGATTGTGATGGTTATTGCATTTGCAGGAGCATAGTTGAATTAACACCAATAATAAATCGAAATTGAAGATGCACCACACTAGTGGTTGCAGACCATTTGTTTGGCATAGAAAGAAATTGGTAAGTATATTAAATAATTATTACCACATTTTAATTTCATAGATATGCTAAATTTTCTTTCTTTTGACCTATGAATTGTGCAGAACCCCGAGGGTGGAACACCAACAACTGCAGATTTATACAGTAAGACGCATCATAAAAAATGGTAAAGAGTGGGTGTCTGATGTTGTTAGAGAAAATTATTTAAGTAAATTTTTTCATATTATTTTGAAAGATTAGTCTATTATGTTAATATAATCCATAATTTAGTTTTATGATTGAAGAAGAAGATGGTGGATATCCAATCCAAATCAACTCTAGAGTCATGAGCACCAAAAGGCGTTGATATTTTTACTCAAGTCGTTGGGAAAAGATCTGTCTATGTGAGAGGTTTCGGTTGCTCTGTGAAGTCTATTGCTGCCTCATCCTTTACTATGTCCATACAAAGGGATCCTGAGCTTGTTCATGATTTAGAGGCACCTAAAGCTACAATAGAAAAGTTGAAGTCAAGGCAGAGCGAGTATAATAACCTAAAAAACCAACAAGCAAAAATGCAGGAGGCCCAGAGAAAAATTCAAGAGCAACTTCAACTACTTAAGGCACAATTTGTTCAACGAGATTCATAGCTAGGACTTCATTGGAAAATTATAAGGTTTTCATTCAGGGTTTTGGTATTGTTGATAGTCTTTGGTATTGTACATAGTCTTGGATTAAGTTTATGAATGTTGGAACATTTTCTAGGATTTGAACTTATGTTAACTAGATACACTTGTTTTTGCAATATCATGACATGTATAACTTTGGTATTTTTTTACTTCATCTTACATTTGTGTACTGCGATATTTGTAATTTGAGAATGTTTTCAGGTTTAGATATTAGAAGTTTGTGTTGGTTGAGAGATTTATGAAATATTTGTTTTGGTATTTGTAATTTGAGAGTATCAGGTTTCATTTGGAGTTATTGTATAAAGACAACACGTTAGAACTAATAGTACCCGTTCAAAACGAGCTTACTTTCCGCGACGAAATTTTTTCGTTGCTAATTTAAAAAAAAAAGCAAAAACTCTAAAATCGTGTCCCAACATTAAAACCATGTTCGAACAGACGTCTTGTCCGAACAACACTCCTTGTTGAACCAAAAAAATTATCAGTTACGAAAGTCTTTCGTTGCCAATATGTTCACCAATTCTCATTCGATCGAATTATATCTTTCGAACAAACTTTGTGATGAATTACAAGATCGTCACTGAACGTGTCAAAGGTAATATTCGAACAACAATATTCGTCACAACTAGGTTCGTTTGAACCTTAAACTTCGTTCGAGTGAGAATCAGCGACGACAGTGTCGTCCCCAAAAGTGAAACTTTTGTGGTTTGCAATTAACTTTCAGCGACAAAAATCAGGTTTTAGCGATGAAAATATAACCCATCAGCGGCTAAGTTTTTCGTCGCTGAAAATCACTTTCAGCGACGAACACGTTTTCGCCGTTGAAGATGTTTTTTGCATTGGCCATTAATTTTATCGTTGATGAATTTCAGCGACGGCGTTTAGGCAACGAATTTGTGACGAAATTTTTTTGTCGGCGATCACTTTCAGAGACTAAACGCCTATCTTCAGCAATGAAAATTTTCATCACTAAAGTTGAAAATTGTTGTAGTGTTTGTACGTCAGTAAAATAAACAAACACCTAAGTTTTAGATTACACCTAATGATCTGTAGACAGAGAGTTGTAGATCAAAAATTATACTAATATCAAAAGATTTTACTATATTGCAAACCAATCTTCGCAAGCAAGATAACCAAATGAAACCTTGAATTTCAAGCATCTACCATGCCTTTCGTCAATAGTAGACCAAGAAAAAGAGTTTCAGGTTATTTCTAAACTATAATGGTTCACCACAAAGAAAAAGAAAAATAAATCAAACTAGATTTCTGATGATACCAATATAGAATCAGTCCAAGCCCAAACCAATTTGGGCCGGCAAGAGTAATTACACCTCTGAAACCCAAAGGCTACAATCAGACGTGCTCTAAATAGTTGTTCAAACAACCCATCACAACCGCCAGCTCCACGATTCTTCGATCCCGAAGGTGGGAAGGAACGATCCCTACGAAGACGTCCAAACGATCACGGCCACTTCCTTAACGATCATTGCCGCTTCCGTAACGATCATGGTCACGATACAGATGAGTGCATACAATTGTAGAGACAAATATAAGCCTTCATTCAACAAGGTTGTCTTCGACAATTTACCACAACCCGGCTAGGGGAGCCACTCTAGAACGCTCCTAGGATTCCCGAGAACCGGCGTTTGGCGCCCTACCGAAGAGACGAAAGGGAGGAACCGCGAGAAGGTCGAAGGGTTGAAGAGGCCCCGTGACGGAGAGAAAGACCAGAGAGGCAACGCTCACCGCAGAGAGCACTAGGGGAAATCAGAATCATTTCTGGATCCTCTAGATCTTCGAGAAAGACCTACGTGAGACGACTGCTTGTCGCGAAGATAAACAACGGAATTCGGCGTCTAGTGTCAGGAAAAGAGAGGCCAAGGACAAGGTGGGAATCAAGTACCTTCACGACGACGCGCTGGTAATCGATGCTTTAATTGGAAACTACGAAATCCGACGTATACTCATCGACACCGGAAGCTCCGCTGACATCTTATACACCACGGCCTACGATCAAATGAAGCTCGGGAAGGAAGCGCTGAGGAAGGAAAGTACTCGACTCGCAGGTTTCACCGGTCACGTGTTTAGCCTAGGAATAAAAGAACTACCATTCACAGTGGGGGATCCCCCAAACGAAACATCCTTTTTTGTGAAGTTCTTGATTCTCGAAGCAGAGTCTTCTTATAACGCCATCATAGGCCGAGTCACATTGAATCGATTATGCGCTGTGGTGTCAACATACCACTTGAAAATGAAATTCCCGACGAAATCGGGATAGGTGAGGCGAAAGGAGATCAAGACAAAGCAAGATGATGTTACTTGTCATAAACTATGGCTATTGAGCACCGGGAAGAATTCCAAGAGCAAACGGTAGAACTGTTGGCAGAAGTATCACTCTGGGTAAACTTGAAAGAACGAACCGTGCAGATCGGCACCCAGCTATCAAGCGATTCTAAAAGAGAACTCCTGGAATTTCTCCGAACAAACGGTAAGTTTTCGCCTGGTCGCACGAAGACATGCCGGGAATAAACCCCGAGGTCATCACCCACAAATTGAATGTGCGCCCCGAGGTTAAACCAATCGTGCAACGAAAGAGAAGTTTCGCCCCTGAAAGGCGTCAAACAATACAGGAGGAAGTCGAGAAGTTGGTCAAATCTGAATTCATCAGGGAAGTCAACTACCCCAGCTGGCTAGCAAACGTGGTCATGGTAAATAAGGCCATTGGTAAGTGGAGAATGTGTGTAGATTACACTGACCTGAATAAGGCCTGCCCAAAAGATTGATACCTGCTCCCAAGAACGTGGGACATCAACTCCTCAGCTTCATGGACGCCTTCTCGGGATATAACCAGATCATGATGCACGCGCCGGACCAAGAATGCACCTCCTTTACAACAGGTCGAGATACTTACTGCTATTGAGTAATGCCCTTCGGACTAAAGAATGCAGGAGCAACATACTAGAGGCTGGTCCACATGATGTTCCACGAGTAGTGCTGCATGGAGGTTTACGTGAAAGATCATCTGGAGAAAATACGAGAAGCAGCGGATCATGTCACAGACCTCGCTGAGGCCTTTGAAATACTCAAAAGGTACAAGATGCATTTGAATCCGGCCAAATGCGCCATCGGGGTCTCCTCCGGGAAATTCCTAAGCTTGCTCATATCTCAGCGAGGAATCGAAGCTAACCCAGAAAAGATTAAATCTGTCCTCGACATGCGACCACCGAAGAACGTAAAAGAAGTGCAATGACTCACAAGACGCATAGTCGCGCTCAACAAGTTCGTTTCTCGCACTACTGATAAATGCTTGTCATTCTTTAAAACGCTTCAAAAGGCTTTCGAATGGACAGAGGAATGTCAAAGAGCTTTCGATTTGACAGTAAGCACAACGCTCATAAGTGATGACGGCGGCATACAGCGACCCATATATTACGTAAGCTTTTCAAGGTGCCGAATCCCGATACCCCGACATCGACAAATTGGCGCTGGCCATCACTATCTTGGCAAGAAATTTGAGGCCAACATTTCTAAGCTCACCCCATCATCGTCTTGATGGATCACCCACTGCGACAAACTCTGGGAAAGCCTGATGCTTCAGGGAGGTTAATCAAGTGGTCAATAGAACTTGGCGAATTTGACATCGAGTAGCAACCTCGGACCGCCATCATGGGGCAAGCAGTAGTCGATTTCGTCCTCGAATTCACTATGTCCGTATGTTAGGAAAAGACTCATAAATCAGAATGGTGGCAAATCTATGTAGACGGATCGTCCACTCAAGAAGCGGGTGGAGTAGGGATCGTTATTGACATACCTGAGGAAGAACACCTCGAAATCGGGATGAAGCTAGGATATTCCCCCACAAACAACGAGGCCGAATACGAAGCCCTCATAACTGGGCTACTCACTGTAGCGCTTCTAGGAAGAACACACCTTAACGTGCATTCGGACTCGCAGTTAGTGGTAGGTCAAGTCACCGGAGATTTTGAAGCGCGAGACGAAAAAATGACAGCCTATCTAAAACGAGCCCTGGAAATGAAGAAACGCTTTGGAACCTTTGAAATCGTGTTGGTGGAAATCAAAACACCAGAGCGAATGCACTGGCTACCGATGTATCGGGAGCAGCAGGAGCATCCAAGGGCCGATGAGCCATACAATCTACTGACGTCGTAGTCGAAATCTGAGCAATTGATAAAATAGAGCCTGGAGATTGGCGATTACCGATCGTAAGAACACTGCAAGAGGAAGACCTCGAGATAAACAAACAACATTAGCAGAAATTCAAAAGGATAGCCCCGCGGTACACTATCATAGACGGAGACTTGTATCGTCGAAGCCTTTGTAAACTGTTGTTGCGCTGCCTCAACGCTCGGGATGCATGCTACGCACTCTGGGAAGTATATGAAGGAATCTGTGGAAACCATTCTGGAGCGCGCACTTTGGCTCAAAAAGTAATTCGAGCTAGATTCTTCTGCCCCACAATACAGGCCGATGCAGAGAATGTAGTACGAAAATGCGAGAAGTGCCAAAGATTTGCCAACCTCATCAACTACCCGGCTGAAAAGATGACCATCGTGAGTACCCCATATCCGTTTATAAAATTGGGAGTTGACATCCTCGGACCCTTCACTATAGGGCAAAAACCGCTCAAGTTCTTAATTGTGGCTATCGATTATTTCACCAAATGGGTAGAAGTAGAACCACTGGCAAAGATCACCGAGCAGAACATTAGAAAGTTCGTCTGGAAAAACATTATTTGTCGCTTCGGACTACCTCGAACCATAATCACCGACAACGGCAAGCAATTCAACAATAGTCACTTCCGAGAATTCTGCAAAAGAGCTCAACATTGAGAACCACTACTCATCTATGTATTATCCGCAAGCTAACAGACAAGTTGAATTGGCTAACCGGTCGCTGCTGTATGAGCACAAAGGTTCCTGGGAAGAAGAATTGCCGAAAGTTTTATGGGTGTACCGCATTACTACCTAGACAGCTACCTAAGAAACACCGTTTGCCTTCACTTACAAAACTAATGTTGTAATCCTGGTAGAAATCGAAGCGCTCTCGCCATGAGTAGTGATGTTCACTCAGGAAAACAACGAGGAAGAAAATAAGCTGGATCTCGACTTGTTGGAAGGAAAAAGGGAAGAGGTGTGACTCAGGATGGAGGCGTACAAACAAAAAATAGCAAATTACTACAACGCCAAGGTCAGGCCCTGCCATTTTATGCCCGGAGACTTGGTCCTCAAGAAGATATCACCAGGAACTAAAGACCCTGGACAAGGCAAACTCCATCCAAATTGGGAAGGTCCATACCGTATTGTAGGATCCAAACGACCAGGAACATACTACTTGGAGCACCTCTAGGGCAAGCCGCTCCAGCATCCATAGAATTCAATGTATCCTAGAAAGTACTATCCATAAGCATTGTAGTTCTGTTTCTCCGTGTGTTTACATGGATGCAATTTTGTGTGTCTCCAATGCTATTTGCCGTGAATGAAATATCTGAAGATTTCTCCTAAAAGTATCATCTCAAGCATCAGTGTGCCGCTGTCCACTAGAGTAAGTGACCTCAGAGAACAACTATTCCCAGTCGCATCCACAAGAGTAAGACGATCTTGGAGAACCAGGGTTCCCAATCTCATCCACAAGAGTAAGGTGATCTCGGAGAACCACAGTTCCAAGTCGCATCCACAAGAAGGCGATCTCGGAGAACCACGGTTCCCAGTCGCATCCACAAGAGTAAGGCGATCTCCGAGAACCACGGTTCCCAGTCGCATCCAAAAGAGTAAGACGATCTCGGAGAACCCCGTTTTCCAGTCGCATCCATAAGAGTAAGGCGATCTTCGAGAACCATGGTTCCCAGTCGCATCCAAAAGAGTAAGGCGATCTCGGAGAACCGTGGTTCCCAGTCGCATCCACAAGAGTAAGGCGATCTCGGAGAACCCCATTTCCCAGTCGCATCCACAAGAGTAAGGTGATCTCGGAGAACCCCGTTTTCCAGTCGCATCCACAAGAGTAAGGCGATCTCGGAGAACCGCGGTTCCCAGTCGCATCCAAAAGAGTAAGGCGATCTTCGAGAACCCTGGTTCCCAGTCGCATCCAAAAGAGTATGGCGATCTCGGAGAACCGCGGTTCCCAGTCGCATTCACAAGGGTAAGGCGATCTCGGAGAACCCCATTTCCCAGTCGCATCCACAAGAGTAAGGTGATCTCGGAGAACCCCGGTTCCCAGTTGCATTCACAAGAGTAAGGCGATCTCGGAGAACCACGGTTCCTTGTCGCGCTGTGGATCTGTCATGAGTGCCCATGTGTGTCCTTGGCGCCTCATCTAGGCACCTATCCTCGCACGCATGGCTTTTGCCGCCCAAGTCATCATTGGGGATCCTTTCATTCCCCATTCCATAAAGAGTACCCTTGCCCCTAAGGGTAACTTTTGTAACACTAGAGGCCACATCATCATAGTCCTCCCACACTAACTCCTCTCTAGGTAGCCCACCCATTCTCCAAGTAACCAACCTACCCCCAAGGGTGAACTCCATACTCCTCCCACCATAATCAAGTATGATCTTGCCAATGCCTTTCAACCCAGCATTGCCCAAAACCACATCCAACTCATCCAAGGAAAGTACATAAAAATCAGCAACTATACTTATACCTTGGACATCAATGGGAGTCGCCTTTACCATCTAATGGCATCTCATCTTCTCACCGCTTTATTTCAAAGGCCTCTATCTCCTCTCTATGCAAGTTCGCCTTACTAACAAGGTGAGTGTTGATGAAGTTGTGGGTAGTGTAAGACCCCAAAGAAACCCGTGTCTACTTCATTACAAGATTAAGGATTCCATGGCCTATTTTGTATTAAAAGAGACCTTGCTTGGCCAAGGCATGATTTAATGTTAAGAAAATGTATATATAGTTATTTTGAATCCCAATATGTGATGTTATGATTCAAATGCCATGGATGAAATTTCAATCTTATAGTAACCAATTTCATGTTGCTAGATTAATTGCATTTTTTTTTCTTTCAATATCCCTGATTATTTTTAAGGATTTTTCTTATGAATTATGTTATTGGGCTGCCCTAATATTTGAGATAGTGGGCCCTTTAGATTTTGATATTGGGCTGCCATGAGACTTGTAATATTAGGTGGATATTGAGCTTTTAAGTGTATACTAATGGGCTGCCAAAATAATCATGAAAATGGGCTTTAAAAATCATGGTATTGGGCTACCATGAAGTCCATAATAATGGGCCTTTGTAATGGTGTTAATGGGCCTTAAGGAGTTAGGTTATTGGGCCTTAGCCTTTGGGCTTATGAATTGGGCTTTAGATGGTGATGTTGGGCCTTGAATTAAGGATTTATTTGGGCTGCCCAATGGGCCTTGAAGTTAAGTTGATAATGTTAAGATTAGTGGTGCTAATCCTCATTAAGCATGCTAAGTATATAGATTATGTTAAGTGAACTAAGTTGGTTGGATTTCAACCAAATGAATTAAATGCTTGAACTAAGAATTAAAGAGGAATTTGAATTGTGTGGAGGGGGATGAACCACGTAAAAGACAAAGAGACAAGGGGAGACAACTTATGACAAAAGGTGAAAAGTGAAAAGTGAAGTAAACCCCCCCCCATGACCGAATTTTAAGTCCAAGTTCATTCCACTTTGTCCTTTTGTGCAAGCCTTGTACGCATAACACTTTCATCACACACTCATTTCACTTCACTTGAGCCATTTGGTCGATCAAACAAAAGCCAAAGAGAGAAAAACCGAAACCAAAAGAGAAAGGAAGAAAAAGAGAAAAGAAGAAAAAGAGAGAAACCAAGGAGAAACCGAATACCCTTGAGCCAAGAGTTGGATTTTGGAGCTTGAACCAAGGGGAGCACGTGTAAGGAGAAGAAGGAGAAGGAAGAAGAAGGAGGAGGTGAATAAATAGGAGGAGTTGTGCAAGGAGAAAAGAGGATAAACAAGGACTACAAGGTAAAAGAAAACCGAATCCTTTTTCTTCATGCTAACCGAACTTGTTTGGTGATAGATCTTGGATTCTTGTTATGTGAATTGCTAGATCTAGTGTTGTTAAGGTATCTAAGTGATAGATCTGGCCATGTGTAGTTGAGATCTAAGTTGGAATGATGGAAAAATTGCAAGAAAGGGCGATGTATGTTAAAGGAAGTGTAGATCTAGACTATGTTGTGTTGGTTGGTTGTAAGCTGAAATTTTTCCTAGATCTATGGATGTTGGTGTATCTAAAATGTTAGATCTGGTCATACATGCTTTAGATCTAAGGTTGTATACTAAGGAAAATGCAAAGTTTGGACAACGTGTGTGTTGGAAAAAAAAAGCTTAGATCTAAGCATATGATGTACTTGGCCGAATTGTATGCCTGTTTCCTTTTAGATCTTGTGTTGTTGGTCTCTCTAATGTTAGATCTAAGTGTTTAACTATGGTCATGATGATGTAGAGAACAATATACATGTGAAAGAGGTTCTGATCTATGGAGTTAATGCATGCAAAAAGGTCATAAATGCAAAGGATATGCATGTTATAATTTTTAGCATGAAAAATGTGAAATTTTGAAGTATGGTCGAATATGGTATGCTTAGATCTCCATGTATTATGTTGTTCAAGTATAGATCTGATTATTGGCCATGATATGTGTAAGATTAGTGACCTAATGCATGATAGATAATTATGAAATGTGAAGGATGCATGCAAAACAAAAGATTCAAAAGAAAACCTAATTATTTGGAAGAATACATGTGCTGGCCGAATGATATAATGCATGGTGTCTTGTGGTTGTGTTTTGATTTTTAGATCCTAGGTTGTGAAATTGTTGAATGGAGGATGGGATCACCCTGGAGAATGATCCATTTGGTGTTGGCCGAATGTCATAAGGAAGAGAAACCTAATTGTAAGTTTTTGGATAATTGAAATCATATTTTTATGATGAACACGGGTTTAGGGTTTTGACCAATTGGAATACAAGCTTGAAACCCTAGTTAGGGTTAGTATCTCGGGTTAATTGTGGTTTAAGGTCCAAATCAAGACTTAATCATGATTAAAGTTATTGGTGGTTTAATGTAAGGTTTTAGGGGAGCACATGAAATAATGAGAGACTTAGGTTTAATCCTAAATCCATTAGTGTTGATTAAACCCTAATCGAGACATGTATATGTATATATATATATTATATTGCAATAAAATATTAAAAGATTAAATAACCTAAGTTTTGAATATTAGTTAAAGAAAAGAGTAAATAAAATATTTAAATGATTAAAAGAATTAAAGTAATATATATATATATATATGTGATATCAAAGAAATATAATATAGTTGCTACTCGGAAATATTCCGATGGACGGGAAGTACGAAGTTAAGGGATGATCAGGAAGTTCAAATTGGATTAAGAGAAATCCGGCAACTATCTTATACCGTTAAATTAAGTTAAGCACATAATTATCGTTATTTGTCCTTGTGGATTTCACAATAGGATCGTCGAATAGTTCATAGAACCGATGCGTACCGATATACTTTCACGCATACTCAGTGCATTGAAGAATCGAACCTATTCTTTGTAGGCAAGGAGCCAAGTGTGATCAAGGAAGGTTGCAAGGAGTACTGTAAGTGGAATAGTAAGTGGAAACCGTAAGTGGTTCTTTTCAAAACTGGCATCGTTTCATGAACAAGCATGAGATTTTGATCAAGCATGACATGACATGTGCATTGCATGAATTTTTCTAAAGAGAATGTTTATGCAATGATTTTATGGAAAGATTATGGAAAGTTTTATGAAACGATAAGTTAAGTCAAGGGGCACTGATCGGTACCGTACCATCAAGATGGACTCCCATACCGAAGGACAAATGCGAGAAGGATGGGCGAATCCAAGAGGCTGTGCAAACCACACTGAAGGACATTGAGAAGGTGTGGGCCTCCAAGGGTCATGTCTAGCCACTGAAGGACGAATGCGAGAATGTGTGCTAGCTTGACCGTATGTAAGGTCTCCAAGGGAAATCGGAGACGGTTCCAAAGGGAACGCACAACCCTGACTTCAGGGATCAAATGGAGCGAGCCGACAGTAAGAGATATGAATAAGTGTAATTCAAGGGCCAAGGACCAATTTTACAAGCAAGTATGAAAGAAATATTTTCAAGGGTCTGGGGCCGAATTCAAGCAAGAGCATATGCATATCCATGACATGCATGTGCATCACGAATCAAGTTCCTTTTTCATGATTATGCAAGTACAAGTAAAAAGCATGTTTCAAGTTTATGTTTTTCCCTTACTGAGTCTTTTTTACTCACGTTTTTAAAATTGTGTCATTCCAGATGCCTCAGGTGAAGAGAGTCAGGAGGACTACCTGACTTAGAAGGACCAAGATTATGTTCATATTTTTGATAATGTTGACTTGATCGATGAGATTCGTCACTAGTTGGGTTTTAATATGTTATATATGTTTTGTATGCAAACTTAATGAGAACCCTGATTATGTAAGATTTAGCTCGAATCCCTCGCGATCCTGTATGTTTCCGTCGTAAGCACGTAAGAACGTAAGTAAGAATGCTGGAGCTATCCGGGGGATAGCTTGTGGCTGTCATGGTCCCTGCGGGATGTCGTTCGGGGCGTGACAGGTAGACCCACTATCCACCAACAGGGTGACCTCGTGCTTGCCCATGGAAGCCATGAATGTCAGGTTTGAGTTTCTCCCAATGTCGGTCATGGCTTTAAGGCTCAACTCACTATCACTCAAGTCCTTCTAATCCCCCACATCAAAAAAGTACATGAGCATGGACTTGTGGCATTGGTGGTTTGGACTCCACTTTTCTCCACACTTGAAACATAGATGTTTCTTGATACACTCCTCAAGCTCTTCCCAACTCAGCTTCTTCACTTCATTCTTCTTCTTCCTTGGCTCTTCAACCACCTACTTCTCGGGTTGCAAGGGTTCATCTTCCTTGCTAGCCGCTTCCTCTTTGTCATGCCTCTTCTCAAATGGATGGCTCTCTTCAAGGATCTCGGCCATCTTCATTGCTTCTTGCAATCTAGTGGGCTGCTTCAACTTCAACTCTTTAGCTATCCACGGCTTTAGCCCATCCACAAAGGTGCCACTGAATGCCTCCTCCGACCAACCCCTCACTAATGTTTGGAGTTGCCGAAACTCCTCCACATATGTGTGCACCTTGCCCTCTTGCTTGAGCTTTGATAGTTGGCCATGGTGATTGACAATGGGCGAGAGCCCAAATTGCATGAGTAGCTCCCTTTCAAAAGCCATCCACCCGAGCCTTCTTCTATCTTTCTCATATTGGGCTCGAATCCATCTCCACCACTTGCTTGCTTTGCCTTCAAGGTAGAAACACGCGGTGGTCACTCTTTCTTCTCTCGGCACTTCATACAGATGGAAATAGTGATCCGCCTTATCAAGCCACTCATGGGGGTCACCTCCACCAAACTTCAGAAACTCGATCTTTGGCGTCCTAGGTCCTCGGTTGTGAAACCGATTTCCATCTCCCACGTCTCTACCATGATCACCTCTATGATAGTGTTGTCTCCTAGGTCCTCGGTTATGAAACCGATTTCCCTCACTATCACCACCATCACGATCATAGCGGTCACGATCACTCTGCGGTCCTTCACGCCATCTAACATCTTCGTAGGCTCGGTCATAGGATCTCTCCTCCCTATACTGACTTCCTCCATCTCTTCCTTCCGATCTTTCCGGGTCATCATCGCCATGGTTGGACTCCACACGTAGCCACCTCTCGACTACTTCATGCTCATTCTCCACACGTCCACCCACTCCAAGTTGTTGTCTTGGTCTAGGCTCCCCTCTTGTGGACACGGACAGATGAGTGCTTCTTCCATCCAAGTGTTGAGCATCCTCCATCTTTGCGGCTTCTACACAGTTGCCTACACTTGGCTCTCGACCAAGTCTCGCCAATGCCGCTTGTAGGTCTTGTTTCATCCCTTCCACCGCTCTCCTATTCTCTTCAGTGGCCTAAAATGTGATGTTATGATTTAAATGCTATGGATGAGATTTTAAATTTTATAGTAACCAATTTCATGTTGCTAGATTAATTGTATATTTTCCATCAATATTCTTGATTTTAAATTTTGAAGGATTTTCTTATGAATGATTTTGGAGTATTAAGACTTGCATGTTGGGCTTAGAAACCTCAATAATGGGCTGACATTGGGCTACCCATTTATGGCCGGTTATTGGATGTAATTGGGTCTTGAAGTTATGACATATGGGCTGCCCAAGTACATGTGATGATGGGCCCTTGAAGTGTGATGTTGGGCTACCATGAGGCTTATAACTTTTGGTGTACATTGGGCTTATAATGGCATGCTAATGGGCTGCCAAAATAAGCATGGAGATGGGCTTTGGAAAGCATGATATTGGGTTGCCATGGAGCCCATGGCAATGGGCCTTGTAATGGTGCAATTGGGCCTTAAGGAAGTTGGACATTAGGCCTAAGCCCTTAGGCTTATGAATTGGGCTTTAGGATATGATGATGGGCCTTGAATCAAGGGCTTAATGGACTGCCCAATGGGCCATGCAAATTAGATTTAGAAAGTTAGATTAATGGAACTAATCTTACTTAAGTTTCCTAAGCAACTAGATTAGGATAGTAAACTAGGTAGTTGGAATTCAACCAAATAAACCAAATGGTGGAACAAGTCTCTAAATAGAAGTTGGATTTATGTGGTGGGGGGAGGATACACGTGAATGACAAGGAGATTTGAATTTGTGGTGCAAAGAGTTATACTAGAAAGGCAATGGAGACATGAGGGAGACAAGAAATGGAAAAGCTGAAAAATGACATGGAAGAGGAAATAATTGTCATGGCCGAAAATCATGGCTAGATGCATGCCATTTGCCTCACACGCCTAACACCCTTTTCCCCACTTCACATGAGCTCATTTAGGTCACCTTGGTCGACCAACACTAAGCCTAGAAGTGAGAAACCAAACACCAAAGAGAAGAGAGAAACCGAATACCCAAAGGAGAGAAATCAAGGGGAGGCCAAAACCCTTGAACCAAAAGGCTGAGATTTGAGCTTGGATCAAGGGGATTTTGTGTAAAGGGAAGAAGGAGGACAAGGAAGAAGAACAAAGAAGAAGAAAGGAGAAGAAGGAAGTGAAGTGAAAGAGGTATTTTGCAAAGGAAAGAGAGAAAAGGGACAAAGGAGCACTAAGGTAAAAAACCCTCTTGATGGCCGAACTCTTGTGTATAGATCTTAGGGTTTGAGTTGTTTCATACATTGATATGTTGAGATCTGGATGATTAAGAACCTTAGGGTGTTTAGTAGGTGAAAGAGAGGAGAAGCTTGCAAAGGAACAAAGAGAAAAGAGAAGGAGCAACAAGGTAAAAATTTGGATCTCACATTTCCCATGCTAGCCGAATCTTTCATGTATTGGGATCTTGAACTTTTATGTTTCATTTTGGTTGGATTTTGATCATGGATATGTGTAAGTATTAGATCTGGACATACATGCTTGGATCTAAGATTTAATTTTAAGGAAATGCAAAAGATGAGCAATGTATATTAGAAAAAGGTTTAGATCTAACATATGTTGTGCTTGGCCGAATGGTATGCTTGTTCCTTTTAGATCTTGTGTTGTTGAGGTCTCTAAATGATAGATCTAGAGTTGGTGGTTGTATATGATGAAAGCATGAACTTAATACATGCAAGATGGGTCATGAATGCAAAGGATATGTATATTATAAATTTTAGCATGAAAATATGGGATTTTGATGTATAGCCGAACCATGTATGCTTTAGGTTTTCATGAGTGGATTGTATATGCTTAGATCTGGACATTGGCCATGTTATGTACAAGATTTATGACCTAATGCATGGTAGATGAGTGCTAAGTGTAAAGAATGCATGCAAAGCGATAGAACCGAAGAAAACCTAGTGGTGTTGTGATATTTTGACTTGGCCGAATATTGCTATTAGTGATGACTTGTGTTGTGTTTTGATTTTTAGATCCTAAGTTGTGAATTTATTGAATGGAGGAAGGGGTCACCATTGGAGATGAATTTTGACTAAGGAAACATAGAACATGGTGTTGGCCGAATGCCTAGTGTTGTAGAGACCCTAATTGCTAGGTTGTGATAAATGGAATATAATTGATTAAGATGGATAAATGAGATTAGGATTGGCTAATCGGAATAAAGGATATTAAGGCTTAAAAGTTAGGGTTACAAGGAATTAGCAAAACCTTGTGTTGAAAGCATGTACTAAAGTTTTAATTAGAATAACTAGGTATTGGCCGAATTTATTAAGTGAATTACACTTGTGAAGATTTTATTAAGTACATTAAAAAATGGGAGAATTGGATTTAACCCTAAACTATTAATTGATTAAAACCCTGATCGGGAATAGAGATATAAATATTTTGTAATATGGTTAATAATTAAATAACCTAAGTTTAGATAATATTAGAAGAGTAAATAAAATACTTTAAATGATTAAAAGAATTTCAGTGATATATGTATATATATATATATTTAATAATTACGTGCTATTTCTTAAAGTCTAAGAAATATTTGAATCGCTTGTAGGCGATCTACGTGTTTTATACACTACCAAGGAGGACCAAGAGTAAGTGGATACTGTAAGTGGACAGTAAGTGGTTCTTTTCAAAATTGGAATGACACATTGCATCATTTCATGAACAAGCATGAGATTTTGATCAAGCATGACATGACACGTGCATTGCATGAATTTTTCTAAAGAGAATGTTTATGCAATGATTTATGGAAAGATTATGGAAAATTTTATGAAACGATAAGTTAAGTTAAGGGGCACTGGTCGGTACCGTACCATCAAGATGGACTCCCATACCGAAGGACAAATGTGAGAAGGATTGGTGAATCCACGGGGCTGTGCAAACCATACTGAAGGACATTGAGAAGGTGTGGTGTCTCCAAGGGTCATGTCTAGCCACTGAAGGACAAATGAGAGAAGGTGCGCTAGCTTGACCATATGTATGGTCTCCAAGGGAAATCGGAGACGGTTCCCAAGGGAACGCACAACCCTGACTTCAGGGGTTAAATGGAGCGAGCCCACAGGTAAAAGATATGAAATGGTTGTGAAAGGCCAAGAGCGGCACAAGTATGAATAAGTAAATTTCAAGGGCCTGGGGCCGAATTTAAGCAAGAGCATGTGCATATCCATGACATGCATGTACATCACTTATCAAGTTCTCTTCTTTCATGATTAAGCAAGCATAAGTCAAGAGCATATTTCAAAGTTATGTCTTTCCCTTACTGAGTCTTTTTGACTCACGTTTTTAAAAAATTGTGTCATTCCAGATGCCACAGGTGAAGAGAGTCAGGAGGACTACCTGACTTAGAAGGACCCAGATGTTATTCTTATTTTGATTATGGTGACCTGATCGATGAGATCCGTCACTAGTTGAATTCTAAATATTATATATGTTTTGTATGAAAACTTAATGAGAACCCTGATTATGTACGATTTAGCTCGAATCCCTCGCGATCTTGTATGTTTCCGCCTTAAGCACGTAAGCAAGTAAGTAAGAACGCTGGAGCTATCCGGAGAATAGCTCGCGGCTGTCACGATTCCTGCGGGGTGCCGTTCGGGGCGTGACAAAACCACTGTTCCCAGTCCCATCCACAAGAGTAAGACGATCTCAGACAACCATGGTTCCGAGTCGCATCCACTAGATTAAGTCGACCTTGGAGAACAACTGTTCCCAGTCGCATCCACAAGAGTAAGTCGACCTCAGAGAACAACTGTCCCAGTCACATCCACAAGAGTAAGGCAATCTCGGCGCGGTCCCCAGTCTCACCAACGGACCTGGGAAAACTACACTTCCCAGTCCTTATAAGAACAAGACAACCTTTAAGGACCCCGGTCCCCGATCGCTTTCACAGATTCAAAAAACAAGGTAAATCTTATTGACAACTCAGGACTAAGGTTCCCCAAGGAAAATGTCGAAAAGCCTTGCATTCAATCTAAAATACAGAGACCAAAGCACGTCACCAAATGGCCAACAAACTTGAAAACGAAGTAAAGATACGATAAACAAAACAAGAGTTATGTTATTACAATCTCCAACATTATTACAAGTCTTCATCTCTTATGGGTGGAAGGGAGACTCCTCGATTTCCCAATGTCTCCACAAGTCTGTCGTAAATTTCTTTGGCACGTTCTGCTTTACGCACCTGGAAGCGGCTCCCTTCACTAAGGCGAGATGCCTCGAGTACCGCCATAGTTGTGCCAATGCACCTGCGCGCTAGGACTGCAGGATCACCAGGAAAATTGGGCATCGCCGACAGTTCAGCAACACGAAGAGAGAGACCTATACGGGATTCTTCCGAATCCTTCTGCTTAAGAGCAAAGGAATCAGAGGCCTCAGGCATAACCCTACGAAGATCCATTATTTCATCCTGCAACGACTCTTCTCTCTGCGATGAAGATGCACGAAGGTCACTCAAACGATGCAGGAGCCCAGCTTTCTCCTAAGAGAGGTGCAACTCAAAATCTATCCGCCCCTGCTCAAGAGCTTTGACCGTACGTCTACAATCGACAATGGTAGCATCCCTGGACTTGAGAACGGGCACCTCGGGCTAAGATACGCCACTCCCCGACCGACTTCCACTGGGACTCCAGCTCCATTTCAAGCTTCGTCAACCTAAGGCGTGCAGCCTCCAACTCTTCATCCTGCCTCAACTCCGCAGCATCGAGGGCAACAATCAGTGACATGCAATGAGACAAACTGCGCGTAATCCTATCAAAAGCATCTCATAAATATCTTCAAAAAGTGATGTATTCAAATTTTCCAATTCTTAGTAATATGATATTACAAACCATATGATGCAATAATTGTCTTATGAACAATCAATCCACTGGCAGTAGGTTTAATAACCTCATAGGGGTTGGATTATCCAATACAACCCTAAATATCAAGTGGTTCTACCTCTGATAACCCCATCCAACCAAATGCATCAAAGAACTTATTTCCATTATTTGGAGCAGATATCAATGAATTTAGAGAAGAAGGGGACATATCAAGTTGTTTTCCATTCACATAGTTAGAGGCATTCCCAGACTTAGAAAATTGAAAGTTTGCATAAACTACCTTCATCAAATAAACATTACAATCAACTTTCAAATTCAAAAGCATACCCCATCCTTCAATTCAAACATCTCTTTAAAATCAAAATCACTTTCACTAAACCACTTAAAATCAGCCCAATGACCAATAATAACCTTCATATTTCGCAAATCCTGCACAAAGAGATTCTTTCAAAGCTCTGACCTGTAGATGCAGGTCTCTATAGAAGAAGCAGGTTCCATAGAGCTTTTCTCCTTTCGTGCCCTATAACTGACATATATGGGTTATTGGTGAGCAGAATATTAGGGCGGCTGGAATATATCTCGGCAGTGGCTGGGTTAGGAAATTGAATGCTATCGGCGGTGGATTTTTCGAAGAAGGCAGCGGGTAAATGGAATTTGTGAGAAAGTGGGTGATTCCTGCCGTTTAGGAGAGAAAAAAGGTTCTGTGAGATGGAGGAAAAATAAAGTGCTAACCTCTTTTGCCCTAAAGAGTATATATATGACATGCATGCCCCTCCTTTTAAAAACACTGTACTCATTATAAGTGTCGACACATTGGCTCAATGTGTTGACACATTTTACATGTTCCCGAATACATTTTAAAAGAGCTGTTGGAAGAGAAGCTTATGTGTTGACACATTAATTTATGGTGTCGACACATACTTCCTTAGTAAAAACATCCATGAAAACCAGAAGTGTTGACACTTGTTTTACCAAGTGTTGACACATGATATGCAAAATGAATGCATTCGATAATTTCTCAAAGAATAAGCATGATTTTAATAGGAAACAAATAAAGAGCAACTTAACACGCATATTAGAACATGTCCAAAGCAATCAACAACATAATTAACATGACAAATCAAGCACAAATCACCAATTTAATCCAAAAGAAATCTCATTCCAAAAATATATCTGAAAATTGTTTTAACCATGAGTAAATGAGATTCCATAGGACAAGATTGGAAATTAGCACACATGCATATACAAAACATTTTATTAGGTATACTCACAGTGAAGTAAAGAAAAGATCCAATCATACCTCGATACCTCATGCGTACAACCTCTTTACCTTTTTTTATCATTTTCCAATTGGGTTGATGGACTCATTGATGTACCTATCGATTTTAAGTTGTCCGTCCCAAATCTTTTGAGTAGGTCTCTTGTGTATTTGGCTTGGTTAATGAAGATGCCCTCATGATATTGTTTGATTTGAAGCCCGAGAAGATAATTCACTTCTCCCATGAGGTTCATCTCGAATTCACCTTTCATGACTTTAGAAAATTCTTCACAAAGAGACTCATTAGTAAAACCAAAAATGATATCATATATTTGAGCAATAAGCACATCATTTTCCTTTTCCTTAGTAAAGAGAGTAATATCGATCATACCTCGTGAAAATCTATTTTCAATAAGAAAGGAACTTAACTGTTCATACCATGCTTGAGATGCTTACTTCAAGCCATATAGTGCTTTTGTGAGCTTGAACACATGGTGTGGTAACTTTTCATCTACAAGTCTAGGAGCTTGTTCTACACACACTTTCTCAAAAAGGTAATAATTAAGAAATGCAAAATTCACAACCAATTGAAATAATTAAGACATGCAAAGGCAAGCAACATGCGAAAAGATTCTAATCTAGCAACAAATGCGAAGGTCTCATCAAAATCAATTATCTCTTCTTGATTATAACCTTAGGCTACTACCTTGCCTTGTTCCTTACCACATCCCTAGATAAATCCATTTTGTTTTGAAAATCTCATTGAGTACTAATAACTGGATGATCTTCGGTTCTAGGAACTAGATGTCATACCGTATTTTTTTTCAAACTATTTTTCTTCATCATCCATGGCATGGATCCAACTTTATTCATCTTTTGCCTCAGAAATATTCTTTGGCTCAATTTGAGAAAGTAACACAAGATTAATAGCTGGATTATAAAAAGAGTGAGTTCTTACACCTCTCTCCACATTACCAATGACTTGATCGATATGATGATTTCTGACAAACTTCCAGGTCTTTGGTAGATAATTGTTGCTTTGAGGTGTTTATTTTTTCGGATCTTGTACATCTTGCTCTTGTGGATGAGAAACTTTCTTTTCTTCCACCAGAAGCTGGTATCTCAACATATTTTTCAAGATCTACAAATTCATTGCCATCTCTTTCATCTGCTTTTACCTCGAACTTACCCAAATTATCCAATGCTATCAATATGAGTATCTTTCCTTTGTTATTATTACCAAAAGTAACCGAACCCTTTCCCTTGAGAAAGAGTTAAACCAACTCTTGTCTCCGGTCATGTGCTTGGAGCATTCACATTTGACTTCAAGCACATCTGTAAAATCAATTAACTCTTGATCTTTGGTACCCAAATCTTTTTAGGTCCTTTGGTGTTGGATACAAATCCCATTACCTTATCTTTTTGAATCCATACAAATTTGATCCCATGAGTGGATCCTTTTCTAGTTCGACATGTTTGTGAGATGTGTCCATGCTTTCCACAGAAATTACACATAAAGAAAGGTGTTGATGACTTAATAATTATATCAGAATATAACTTTTGATATCCACTTGACTCATAGCCATTTCCACTTTTGTTGAAACAACATTTTTGTGAACCAAGGAGAATATCAAGGTTCTTCTTTCCTTGAGCAAATCTTGCAAGATCATTTGTAAGAGAGTTAACTTTCACTTTCAAGGTGTCATTTTCAACAATCAAAACACTTGACTCACCTTGCAAAGGTTTTTCTTTTTCTTTTGTTGTCTTTGCAAGATCATCTCTAAGAGATATGACTTGACTTTTCAAAGTATCATTCTCTTTTGCAATACTTTCAAAATTCTTTTAATACAACAATACTTTGAAAATATTCTTTTCAACTCAATATGTTGTTCATCAAAAGCATCTTGTAATTCCTCAAAAGTAAAAGAGTCAAATGAAGAGCTTTGTACCTCAACTTCGTTATCATTTTCCATGAAGCAAAGGTTTGCAACATCTTCATCGCTCTCACTGCTACTTTCATCAAATTCTCCCTATGCAATCAAGAATGCTTTCTTTTTGTATTTGAAATCCTTGGACTTCTTGTGTGTCTCAACATTGGGGCATTCCGACTTTATATGACCCGGCTTCTTGCATCCGAAGCAGATGATTTCATTCTCTTTGCTGCTATCACCTTTGTAATTTAATTTTCTTGAAAATCGTTTATCTCCTTGTTTCTTGTGGAAGAACTTCTTGAATCTTTTAGTGAATAAAATCATTTCCTCATCATTCTCAGAGGATTCATCCTCACTAGAGTATGTGGCCTTTAGGGCTACACCCATTTTTTCTTTGCCTTCATCTTCGTCTCTCTTATCTTGATTCATCTCATTGGTCATGAGAGATCCCGTGAGCTCGTCCAGGGAGAGCTTCGTCAAGTCCTTAGCTTCTTGAATTGCAGTGACCTTGGGTTCCCAAGCTTTAGGAAGACACCTGAGAATCTTTCTTACCATTTCATCTTTAGTGTACTCTTTATCAAGAGATTTATGTACATTAATGATATCAGTAAAACGAGTAAACATAGAAGATATAGATTCATCAGTTCTCATCTTAAAAAGCTCATAGCTATGAACAAGCATACTAATCTTATTTTCTTTAACTTGATTCGTACCTTCATGAGTTACTTGAAGTTTGTCCCAAATTTGTTTCGCGGTATCACAACCAGAAACATGATTAAATTCATTTGAATCAAGTGCACAATACAAAACATTCATAGATTTGGAATTTAAGGACATAAGTTTTAAATCAGCACCATCCCATTCATTTTCATCTTTCAACACACCTTCCTTGTCTCTAGGATGTTTAGGACCATTTAAGATAATTCTCCACAATTCATAGTCCACGGCTTGGATGTAAATCTTCATCCTCGCCTTCCAATAGTTATAACAAGTTCCATTAAATAAAGATGGCCTATTTGTGGATTGACCTTCAGCTAAGGAGGTACTAACAAGGGTTGTCATAGATAGAGACATTAAACCTCAGCTCCGATACCAATTATGAGTCTAAATAACAACCCAAGAGGGGGGTGAATTGAGTTTTTCAAAAACTTATCACTTTTTTCGATAAATATGCAGATCTGAAAACTACTCATCTTTAACAAATAATAATGTTGATCTAAACGTGTCTAATGTTATGTCAAATATAAGCAATGAATGATAAAGCATAAATATCCACAAGTATGAATAAGTACTAAAATGTAAGAGAGATAGAGTTAGAGAGATAACACTGTATTTTTAGGTGGTCCGGCCAACACTTGCCTGCGTCCACCCCTAAGGCAATTGACTTCCTTGGGCTTCCTCCACTATTCTCCAAATAACGAATACACCTTAGCTTCCCGGGTGCTAAGGAACCTTTACAAAGTCTATTCGTTTGCATTTTAATTTTTTATCCAGACATGTTGGAAACAAAGTTAAATCGAGATGCTCGACCCTTAGTCTTTTTGGAAAGCAAGATACCAAAAAATTAGTTTTGTTTCTACAAGACCACTATGCTCTTTACTCTCAAAAGGAAATTGCATAGATGATGCACTAATTTGTAATGAAGCAAATGGGTTTACTACTAAGTTACAGTTCTGTTGACAAAGAGAAGTTTGATTTCACTTCCATTAAGTTTACGTTTTATTGACTATTGGATCATTACTTATTATTGACTATTGTAAAGGTGGATGTTGGAGGCGATTATATCACGAAACCACCAATCATTGGTATGTCTCTCATTTTTTACTTGTTCTTACACGCTGGAAATTAATGCGACTAATCTTGTAGCTTAAAAGATTATTCAACTAGATCATTGCTCTATCAATGTTAAACATAGATGCATCAATTCTGGTTAATCTGTTGTGATATTATTTATAAAAATTGAATCTTGATACACTCACACTATATCGGAAGCTTTCTTGAGTAGGTGTAGCAACCATCCCATTCTTGCACCAGGATTTCATAAGTGTGGAATATAATAGTTTGAAAGGTGGAATTTTGACTAGAATCCTACACGAAGTGGCAATTATGTCTATCACTGAACTCTCACAGGTAATGTATTTTCTGGGTGACTGGAAATTATGAAGTAAAGCCATAGATTTTGTCGATATATTAACTACATCCTCCTCGAAAATATTGCTTGTCATGACAGCAAGAACTTGAGTTAACATGTCTTTTTTTTAACATCCCCATAATTAACTTGACTTTTTAGGTGTCCGATTCTTTATCATGAGAAGAAACATTCTTCTGCCATTTGTAAATTTGATTCTAAATTATCCTGCAATCGAAAGCATAAATTGTGTTTGCTTGTAAGTTGTCATGAATCACAAAACACTCTATTTCATCAGGACGAAAGAAATGCATGCCGGTGTGCTGGTCACAAAAGGGTAGAGTATTGGAATAAGTTGTGGCAGATTTTGTTGGATAATCTATCTTTAGCTTGGTTATGATTGGTATTTTGTACCAGAGATTGTCATACCTCATTCACGAATCATTTTCAGCTCTGTAAAATTTCACTTAAGGACTTTTCAGGAGCTAACATTTACATTTTGAATAGTCAATTTCGAGCCAATAGTGAGTTACAGACCGAGTTCGAAAAGGTCAAATCTTTGATGATTCCATCATACATGATTGTGTTACAAAAACTTCTGGATAGGTATCGTACATCTGAACTGAATTCTTTATGGTTAAAGAATCTCTTTCTAGTTGCTTTAGAACAATTAGGAGATTTTATAGAAGAAAATACGGGGTTATGCTTTTGGCAGCAACATGCTATGGGGTGGTGGTCCCGCTTATGGGGTCAAATCAATTTGTTATAAAAAGAGATATTTGAATATCGATCTCATCGATCTCATAAGTATCATACCAAATCTCATCAATCCAATCACCATTCACGTATTTTCTTTTTCTTATCAATGAATAGATCACTTTACTTGTATGACTCAGATGTCTCGTATTTATGTTTCCATCAGGATATGTTGGTCAGGATGTCAACCATTTGCTGAATTGGCTTGACGTAGTATCTTCATCCCCATTTTTCTTTACTCAAGCTATTCTAGATGAATCTGTTCGATGTTTGAGCTACACTAGATGAGGGTCATGTGCAGTAATGCGTTTCACACCAATATATGCCGAGATTATAGTGTTATTTTTCTATGCTTTTAGATTTGAATGCTTGTGATATTGTTGTGGCGACTTAGAACGAGTATAGAATGTACATGAATTTATATCTCTGAAATTTTCTAACTAAGGTTGCTACGGAAAATTGGTGTTTTTTTATGGTTGTCCTATATCTCCCAACACATGCTAAGGCTGCTTTTATTCCCTTCACAGAAGAAAAAGTACAAAATATGACTAATTGGCTAATGTTAGTTCAAGCTTCAATAAACTTGTATATAGTCATCGAATAGTTACATGGTTATAGCTTAATGTAATTTTCTTTGGATATGTGCAAAGCTATGCGTCGTCCCTTCCAAATGTGTAGGATAGTTGTCCCTTTCTTGTATTGTTGACAAGCGAAATAGAAAGGACAAGAGTTGGATCGATGCTAATAGATTTAAATGTCCTTAATTTGCTTAGGGTCTTGTGCAATTCCTTTGTCTAGCGCGAGAGCACGTTGACGGGGCCAACAGAATAAGGTGTCCATGCTGGATGGGTTGCAATCGATACTACAAGCCTATTGGTGTAGTCGAAGACCATATGCCTAAAAGGATTCAATCAATCTTACATCAAGTGGATCTATAATGGGGCGAAGGAAATCTTGGTTGGTTCAGAGGTGCATGATTGTGACGATGTGGATGGTGCATTAGAAGATGTTGATGAGATGCAACCAATGGCGGAGCCAGGAACCCAATCAATGGAGGGCAAACTCTTAAGAAAAAATAACAAAAAAAAATTACTACGTAATGCAAAAAAATGTCTTAAAGAGTATAAATATAAAAAATTAAGGACTAAAAATATTGAAATACACCTACAGTACTATTTGCTGATACTGAGAGGTGACATTAAAGATTAAATTCTTGTTGTTCAAGACACCAATGGAGCACCAACTAATCACACAAACAAAGTATTTATATATATATTCTTAGTAAAACAAAACACATAAATGAAACAAAGTATTTCAAAAACATTTTCAGTACTATAACTCTTCAATTCCATAAATGAAATACTTACTTTTGCTGCCAGAAAAGATGTACCCTATGCTCAATAAGTCCTGGTAAATTTGTTGGGATCTGCAAAAAGAAAACATAACACATAAATGAGAAAAATAAACCATTATTGTGTTTCTATTATTCTTGAAAGAAACAAGAGCAAAACGAAACATATTGGAAAAAGAAGTCAAAGGATCCAAAGCTCAAAAAGAATCCAAAGGTTCCAAGGGCATAGAGCTACTTCCCACCCGTCTTTTAGTGTGACAGTACTATTGAACACGAGCTTCTCAGGAGTGGAATCTCTATCAACAACAAAATAACCTGAAATTGCACAGAGAAAATACATACTTGGTAAATGATAATAGAAAAAGAATTTGTACAAAAGCTCAATTTTAACATCCAAATAACTACTCTACTCCACAGAAAAATCATAGTTCAAAGTGCTCATTACCTGGCTAAATTGATGGCTAAAATTTTGAAGAAATATATATGTAACCTGATCCAAACGTCACAAATTACAATGGAAAAGAAGTTCCACCTTTAGAGAAAGACAATTAAAAACAAGTTAATCTCATGGGTTATGAAAAATCAGACCTAAACAAACAAAAGAGAGATGAAAATGAGCTTTACCTCAACTTTGGATTTTCATAACCTATGGAGAAGTCAGACATGTAAAATTAGATGATGATAGTGGCAATAAAATGATATAACCAATGATTCTCTTAGCAGGTAAAGATGGACATGCAGCACGCTTAAATAATTGAATTATCACTAATCCAACAAGAGCACACCACCCCCTTTCTCAGCATTTGCGATATCCCAATTCTCAACCAAGTCCAGTATAAAAAGGCAAAAGAACAAAAAGAAAAGCAGCACTAGAATGGCGAAAACATCTATTTCAAAGATTACAACAGACAACGATTATCAGGACTCAGGAGAAGTATAGGAAATTTTCGTCTCAAAATATACGACAACGTCAACAAGTTAAGGTAGGATTTCAAGTTTTGACACAAATAAATATCCATCTGCTTATTCTTTTAATTTGATTTTCAAGACCTTTATTAGCTTGGACCAGGGTCTATAACATGAGGTAAGTAGAAATTGATTCCACTGACATGAGAAAAAATTCAATTAAAAAGCCCTAAATCCTAATCACAAACTCATACATAGAGGCTGGATGAGCACAAAGCACTAGAGGACACGGTAGTTGACGGTGGGGCTGTCAGGCGCTACTCTACGGAGGCCGATGTTGTTTCACCCTCTGTTAATTTAAAAAAAAATAAAAGGGGTTGGGCTGCGCTGCTTGGGCATTAAGGGGGCGAGCTGGGTCATCTGGGCAGGCAAGGGGGTGGGCTTAATTTTTTGTGGGTCAAGGGAGGCAGGCCTAGTAAAAAAAAATACATGTAAAAACAAATTTTGGGGGAGCCAACCAGGGCGGTGGCCCCTGTTCACCCCCCCTTCCCTCCGCCTGTGGATGCAACCACTGTTGAATGACTTCTTTTCGGGAACTTTTGCAAATACCAACACTAACAGGCCTCCCACAGTGCTTCCACTAATTTTCTAGGGTTGTTGGAAGATGCTCAAGGTCCACTCTATCCCATCTGTACAAAGTTTACCCTAATAGAATGGTCACCAACAAAAAAATGTTATGGGTAAGAACTTGTAATTTCACGCGCCAAAATGTCATTTATCATTCAAATTAACTTTTAAATTTTTTAAAAAGATGCAAAGTATCTGAAATCAATATTTGATAGGTGTAATTTGACAATATATAATATATTAGGGTGCAAAATGTCAATATCCTCATAATCGGAAGATAAAAAGTGTATTTATCCCCAAAAAAAACAATGAAAAATTGTATCTTTTCCATTTCTGGAGCAATGTAACTTTTCCGCTTTCAATAAAATGAGTCCCCATAGGGAAAAAAAACAATGTAAATTCATTGTTGTAACAATGTAACTTTTTCGCTCTCAATAAATTGAGTCTGGATTAAAAAACAACAAAACAATAGAAGCCTATTTTTTGAAGAATGTAAACTTTTCCTCTTGAGTTTCGATTAGTAGGTCATTTAGCAAATCCATTGTTGGGGCACCGGATGTTTTTTTTTTACTAACCTATTTTTATTTACAGCAATCCCAATCCTGCTAAGTTTTCAAAGATCTATTTCCGTGTAGAAAAGACTCCGTAGTCAGTTTGTTTAATACATTAGTAGCCAATTTGTAGACTGCATATTATCATGGATAATTTTTTTGACATTGGGCGGGAAGAGCTAGCACCCACGAGCTGGGTTCGTTGTAATTGTTCAGCTTCGTTTATTAGATAGCTGGAAGTGCAAAGTGAGGGAGGACAGGGGGATGGGCATCCGCACGGTCGAGTGGCCCAGGTCAGGCTTCCCCATGTATTTCGTTGCCCCCGCCTCAGCCTGGATTACAGGACCTACTTTCGGAGTATTTGTATGACTCTACGCAGCCACCAGACGAATGGCCAGAGCAAGGGGTGGTCTTGTTGGACCCAATCCACATGAGGATGATCCTTGAGAAGGTAGAAAATATGTTGGGCAATATTGCAAATCAAAATTACCCGCAAGAGTTGCAAACTTGAGTGTAAAAACTGTCATTTCTTACATAAATGGTCACTGTGTATACTACAATGGTGATGTAATACCCCTCCCACTTAAATCTACCTAAAATTATCCTAGTTGCTTTAATGAAGGGATTTTTCATGTAAATTTGAATTTTCTTTTATTAATTTCAATTTTTATTACATAGGTGGTGGCTAAATTTTATTTCTAGAAATAACTATTTTACAAAAGTCAATGTTACCCTCTCTTTTTAATTTCCTAGTTGTACAAGCGTATTTTTAGCTTTAAAATTTTAAATTGCCAATTATTTTAATTATGGAGCTCTATAATAATTTTTACCAAGAATATAGATATATAAGCATAAAATTTCATATCTTTGCTCTTATTATTTTAAAAGGAATGAAGTCACTTTTAGCTTTAGGTCTCTATTAGTGGGCTTAAAAACCCAAGAACTCAAGCCACCCGTATGACCCCTTTGGTTTTGATATTAGCCTTGTTTTTTTTTCACTTAGCTAGAGATAGGTAAGTCTGAAATACGTGTGACACTTGTGGAAAATCTGCTCTTGCCGCCCATGCCCCCCAATCACACTGTTTTCGTGTTTTAGTTAACTTGTAGCTCATGATTGCAAACCTAGGCTTAGCTTTAACTCCATAGTTAGTTTTAACTTCACCTAGACTAACATGAGTTAACTCAAGTCTTTTTAAGAGGAGCTGGACATGTAGTTAAGGGGTTGGCATTTTTTGAGCAGCACAAGAGAGAGTGAGAGAGAGGGAGTAGAGAAAGAGAGCTAGGGAGAACGTCCATTAGGAGAAGGTGAAGGAGAAGGAGAAGGAGGAAAGTAAGGGAGGATTGTCTTAGCCTTTCCAAGCCTTTTCTTTCTTCTAGGACTTCCTTTGAGCAAGGACTATTGGAAATATGCTCTGAAAACATATTATTAGAATATTATGAGATAATTATTTATTTTATCTACACATGTATTCATTACTTTTTGGGTCTAATGTTGTGACATGAAATGTTACACAGTTATATATTGGTAAGTGAAATTGTAGAAAAGTCATGCTGATGATTAATGAATCGAAAGGCGGGGAGTATGGCTTTTCGGTTCCTTGTTCACTTGACCGTTGTCTAGACCGAGGTATATATTTATGTACAAATAGGTCTACACTCGTTGTGCCTCTGTTAAATAGGATGATGGACTCCGTCATTGGGGTAGTAACCTTAAGCAGACGAGTGGGTGCACTGTAAGAGTACATGCACTGAACGGGATCGCATATGAATACCATCTGGAAGTGATAACTGATGTAGAGAAGGTATTCAACACAATTAGTTTATTGTATCCTTAGACCTGAGAGGTTTATGCAGGTTTGTTTGTTGTGTACTTGTACTTTGACCGAGTCATTTGGTGATGATCTTTCTAGGCCAAATATTTCAGACAACGTTGGGTCTTGTATATGATAAATGAGCTTGTGTAAATGCTCAACATGGAATCCACCAGTGTCTTTGTGAGACAGTATATTCAGTATATCTGTATAGAGTTGGACTTGAAGAAATCACTGGCCAGTGGATGTTTGCGAAAATATTTTTCGAAATTAATATATATATATATATATATATATATATATATATATATATATATTATATTTATTTGTGAAATTTTTTTAGAAACAATTTGAGAGTCCAACGAGTTACAGATTGTGAATTGAAAATTATATGAACTAGGGACTTAATCGGTGATATTATTCCCATCCTATTAGCTCACATGGAATATAGTATGGTGAAAGTATAAATAAACAAATAATTGTTAGCAAAAGCGATTTCATGAAGAATAGTCTCACTATCTCAGGGGTCAATTGTGATATGTTAATGCACATGATCACAATTTTTAGAAGCCCATAAATTTGAAATACAAAATATAAGGGAGTTAATGACAAAGAGTTTTTCATGATAATCCTACGGCCGAGATTTGGGATCCCTAAAGATCCCACTCATAAGCACAGGAGAAGTTTTGAGGAAGTCATTATAAATAGCTCAGAACTTCATTTGAGAATAGAAGAAAATGATAATATGAGAAAACTTTATCTCTCTAAGATTCTCTCTCTCAACCTGTGTGCGTAGATCTGAAGGAGGCAGAACGTTTAGGCTGCTCTTATTTCAACGATCCTGTCTTCTGCTGCGCCGATCCTGCGATCCTAACAACTAGTATCGGAGTGAGGTTTGTGAAATCTCACAGTTCCAGGTTTGTTTCTCTCTCTAACTCACTCATAAAAGATTTGGTGTTCTTCGCGTTCAAATGACATTTGAGGCGAAGAAACACGATCTTGCTTTGTTAAGAGTTAATCCATACCGTACAACATGTTTGTATATGCTTGGATTTGTTTTTACTTGAGAATATTCGGGCCATTTTTTCCCGAGCTGCCTATGGGTTTTTGTTTCTGCCCGTGTGCTCCCTTCAAGCTTTACGCGGCTTAAGTGTTAAGCTATATGGAAATCGGGATTATGTTTTTGTGAAACAAGAACATACCCCTTTTGCTATTTGTGTATACTTGAAGAGAGAGAGGTTTGAAGCTCTCATGGCCGTGGGTTTTGGTTTTGGAAGAGAGAAAAGTGTTTTGCGAAAACCCCTTACCCGTGGGTCTCTCTGTTTTGTTTTTCTTTGCGTTTTGTTTGAGATCTGTTACTTTGGCTGTAGATCTTGTGTTATCTTTATGAAAGATTGTAATCGGGCTGTTGTTTGGTTGTGATTTTTCGTTGAAAAATCATGGCGCCCGATAAGAAAATCGCAAGGAGGGAGAGAGAGTTGTTGCTCTCCAATCTGGCCAGAGGAGCACCCAGTATGACTGGGGCGACCTCGGACTGGAGGTGGGAGGAGAGCCAGCGGCCAACCGCTCGCTGGTAGGCCGCAATGAGGTCACCACCGGAATGGCCGACCAACTTCCGGCCTATGGCTGGCCCGACGTGGCCAGCCCGTGATGGACGGCGGCCAGCCGAGCTGGCCACTATACCCTCCCAAAGGGCGTCTAAAAGGCACCCAGGCATAGAGATGGCTGGGTCGCACGCTTTGGGCCAGGTGGGTAGGGCAACAGTTGCCCTACCCGGCCTAAGGCCCAAAGATTGGGCTGGGTTCATAATAAAAAAAGAAAAAAAAAGTGAGGAATGGTACATGCCGCTCGGCCTAGGCCCTCGTGGGCCGACCCACAGCGCATGTCCCATGGCCAGATGCGATCCAAGCCATGGCAGCCCGTGTGGTCTTTGGGCTTACGCCACGGGTTGAACCCGGGCCTTAGGACCCAAACCATGTCCGGGTTAGACCCAGACCATGACCCAGATCCGGTCGAGTTATGACCCAAACCACTACCCACCACCAACCAGGATGGACCCTGACCGGAGGGTCAACGGGTTTGACCGGTTGACCGTTGACCAACCCGGTTCGATCGGGTTGACTCGGTTTGACCGGATTTTCTTTAAAAAAAAACTTATTTTTTTAACAATTTAATATAAGTGTTAAATGTGTTTGTTTTACAAGAAAATTAATCTCATGGCCTTCCATTGTTGGTATTTGGGAATTTTATTTGATTGATGATTGGTTCAAACTAAAATAGTCATTGGCCAATTGTTGATTTTATAATTTGTCCTAGATACTTCTTGAGAAGATAAGTGAATGTGTGTGAGTGGTGGGAAGTGTTGACTAAAATAGCAATGCCGACCCATTACAAAATTACATGTCACTTAGCCGATGGTTGCACTTAACCAAATAAACACGTCTGCTAGAATAGTGAAGATTTTGTTTATAATGGTGGCCAAAAGAAAATCAAGAGTCACAAATATTTGTATACACATAGTATACGACCTGAGATGAATAGTTGTTATTCGCTTTTACAAGTTGTTACATGGTTACTAAAATAGGATCATGTTTACAAAAGGTAGAAGTTCTTGATACCCACTGCAAACACTGAATATAAAAGTTATATTCTGCATTTTCTTTGGTTGCTGTGATTCAGTGGGAGGTACCATTAGTTATTAAAAACCTTATACTAATGGAAATTATAAATACATGTCATTTTCTTTCATGATATGTGCATATTATTATGTCGAACCCATTGTCGAGAATTTTAGATGATAACAAGCTAACTGGGCCAAACTTCCTTGATTGGAAGAGGAATCTCATGATAGCACTCAAAGTTGAAAAAGTTGCTCATGTCCTGAAGGATGAGATCCCTCAAATTGCTTTAGTTGATGCCACGCAAGAGCAAAGAGTTGCTTTTAATAAGTGGCATGAGGCAGACGAACTAGCTCAATGTTATATGTTGGCCTCGATGACCAATATATTACAGAAGCAGTGTGAAGACCTAGCTACTGCAAAAGACATTCTTTCTTATCTCCAAGAATTATTTGGAGAGCATAGTCAGTTTGCACGCCAACAAGTTATGAAACTGCTGATGACCACCACAATGGTGGAGGGTGCTCTAGTTCGAGATCATGTGTTGAAGATGATATCGTTCATCACTGAACTGGAAACACTAGGTGTAGAGATTGACGGTGAGACAAAGGTTGGAGCGATATTGGCATCTTTGTCTGAATCGTTCAACCAAATCATATTAGACTATAATATGAACAAGATGACGGTGACTTTGTCAGAGCTGTTCAGTATGTTGCAAGCAGCTGAGGAACTTATCATACATGAGAAAGGTTCTCTAATGGTAATGGACAAGTCAGCCAGTCATGAACTTCAGTCCAAGGGGAAGAAGTTCAAAAAGAAGAAAGCGTTTCAATCTAAGAAAGAGGACACAAACGACTCAGAGAAGCAAGATAAGGGAAATTGTTTCCACTGTAGCAAGCCAGGTCATTGGAAAAAGAATTGCCTAGTATATCTAGCTTCACTAAAGAAAATTGATCATTCTGAAGGTATGCTTATCAATTTATTTAATGGAGTGTCCATTGAATTTATTGTGTCAATTGTTAACACAACCTCTCACTTATGCAATATGATTGCAGGGGTTTAAGGAAACCCATAAACATGGTGATGAGGAAACTGAAGGAGAAGAGTGCAAGTGTTGCAGCGACCTCCATTAGAGCTTTTCACTGAGTCCATGAAAGTTTAAGTTGTAAATTTTGGAAGACTATCTTTATGTTCCAGAACTTTTGGAAATTCTAGTTTTCTGTCTCAAAACTTGTATAAATTTTGTTTTGACACATGTTGTTTTGAAAGATCGTCTTTCTAGTAACTCTGGTATTATTATAGTCTATATTTTGAAAAAGTGAATTGTGGACTCTATGAATGGTTAAAACAAAAACTGAACTTTATATGATATTGTTCAGTGGAAGATAAACATAGATAAATTACCTGCATACTTTGGGAATTTCGCCTTGGAGGCAGCTGTTTATGTTGTAAACAAGATACCTACTCAATCTATACCTAAAAGTCCTTATGAATCATGGATTGGTGAGACCAAGTCTGGATCATTTGAGAGTATGGTGATGTCTTGTCACGCCCCGAACGGCATCCCGCAGGGACCATGACAATCGCGAGTAATCCCCCGGATAGCTCCAGCGTTCTTACATACATTGTGAGATCCCGAATTTACTTATGTCGTTGTAAAAGAGAGAGATTTTGCTATGATTTTCCTCAGGATATAGGTATGATTAAATTTGTGATTTTTGAGGTAAGTGTCGACACATTGGAGCATAGTGTCGACACATTAAACTAACACCCGAAAGTTTACCTTTTTCTGGAGCCCAAAGTGAATTTTGACTAAGTGTTGTAAGTGTCGACACCTTGGGTCATAGTGTCGACACATTAGACCGATACCCGAATGTTTATATTTTTCCGGAACTAGAGTGATTTTGACCAAGTATTGGAAGTGTCGACACCTTGAGTGATGGTGTCGACACATCCAACTGAAACCCGAGAGTTCGCCTTTTTCCAGAACTCCCGTGAATTTTGACCAAGTGTTGGAAGTGTCGACACCTTGAGTGATGGTGTCGACACATCTAACTAAAAGTGTTGTAAGTGTCGACACCTTGAGTGATGGTGTCGACACATATAACTACATTCCGAAATTTTACCGGATTGAAAATACGTGAGGTGGAATTCATGAAGAAGGGGGAGGGCAACCTTGTCTTTTTTCCAACCATTTTCACGCCTATTACTCTCTCCCCCTTTGCCGAACACTTCATTTTCCCCCTTTCTCTTCAGCCTTTTCGTTTCCCTTGCCCTAAGTCACCCAACCGAAGGAGAAAGAAGAAGGAGAGAAGGAGAAAGAAGAATGAGAAAGAAGAAGAAAAGAAGGAGGAAGAGGAGAGAAGCAAGGTAAAATTTTTGCTGGCCGAAACCCTACTCTCTCTCTCTCTATTTTCTCTTGTGTTTCTCTTGTGGGTTGGTTGTGGCTTGATGGTGGGTTGTCAAAGTAGTTTTTCTCCTTGTGTTCATGAACGTTTTGAAATTAGTGTAGATCTTGCAAATGTTTAAGGGTAGTGTAGTTTTCACATGAAAACATGTGAAAAAAATTGGCTAGATCTGAAATGAGGGTTCAAGAGAAATTGGTTATGTGCTCTATGTGTTTGATAAAAGGCCTAAGAGAGGATTGAAACCTAAGTTGAGCAAGTATGGCCGAATCTAGGGGTTGATGCATTAGATTGTGTATGTATGCTAGTCATATTGAGAACCACAAAGCCCTAAGTGTTAGAGATAGGTTCAGATCTGGAAAAAATAGGCAAGAGGACCAATAATATACACTAGGTGTTTGGTTAAAAGCCCAAGAGAAATGGGTAAACGCAATGGTGTTAACGTGATGAACATGGAACCACGGTTGGTTGTAAACTTTGAGTTGAGGTTGTAAAAAATGGGAGGAAGGTAAGAGTTAAAAAAGTGGGAGGAAGGTAAGAGGATGGTTACTGCTAGGAAATGTTAAGTTAGCCTTGGATGTTGGTTGTGACATGTAGAGATTCGATTTTGGTTGTTGGAAATTGGAGGGCTAGAAAGATTATTGTGATTTCTGGTAATTACATAAGCAGATTTCAGAGCTGGAATAGAGAGTGTGTTTTGATGCATTTGTAGTTATCTCTTGATATTGAGTGGATCCTAGATTGAAGGCCTAGGACATGGAAAGATTTTAAGTCATACCTTGGATGATTGTAATGTATTGATTACTCTATACGTTTAGTAAACCTATGAATAACAATAGTACGATTCATTGTAGGTAACGAGACGTTCGATACTCAAGCAAGCGAAGGTAAGTGAAAAACCTTTACAAAACTAGAATGATACACTGCATGAAGAATGTTTATGAATAAGCATATCAAGTATGATATATCAAGCATGACACTACCAAGCACGACATGAATGCATCATGATCATTTGCATTCATTTTCCTCATGAGAAATGAGACATTTTTATGCAAATGAAAGTACCATTTTTATGCTACTTTATGACAAGTTTTATGACAAGTTAATTAACGAACCCAAGTCGGTCGGTACCGTACCAAGTCAAGAAGGTGCATCCATACCGAAGGACGTTTACGAGAAGGGTGGATGTCACCTAGGACACCCATACCGAAGGATGCTTGCAAGAAGGATGGGTAGTCCGGGAGGTATGTGCAATCACACTGAAGGATGCTTGCAAGAAGGTGTGAACCTCCAAGAGTCGTGTCTAGCCACTGAAGGACGAATGAGAGAAGGTGTGCTAGCTCGACCATATGTAAGGTCCCCAAGGGAAATAGGGGACAGTTCCAACGGGAACGCACAACCCTGATGCCAGGGGTAAATGGAGCTCAAGTAGCCCATAAGATTTTCCAAAGCAAGAGCTTTATAAGTACAAATGATGTTTTCAAAAGCAAGTGCATGTGCATATGCAACACAAGGCATATACATGCATCACGATTCATGATCAGGCATGCCTCGCATTATGTTTACATGACTATGATTTCAAGTTCAAGTGCATGCTTACGATTTCAAACCCATGTTTTTAGCTATAATTCCTTACTGAGTCTTTCGACTCACAGTTTTAAATTGTATCATTCCAGATGATGTTTCAGGGGTGGAATCTTAAGAAGAGGACCTTGAACCCTAGGAGAAGGGTTGATGAAATGTCTCTCTTGTTTGCTAACGTTAGAGAAGATTTAGCTAATTTTTGTAAAAGCCGGCATGAGCCTCCGTGATGTGGTGGTCATGGGTTTTCGGCTTAGTAAGTTAAGGTTTTAAACTGGTTGATATTTTGAGACCTTGTTATAACTACTTCCGATGGGAAACATGTTCTTATATACGTTATATGCTAGCACGTTAAGGCTTCTTTTAAATATTGAAGCATCATGTTATTTCCGCTGCAATAATAGTAGTAAGTACGCTTGAGCGTCCCATGTCGGGAATGCTCGCGGCTGTCATTAGCCTCGTTTAGCTAGCGTTCGGGGCGTGACATACATTCTTACACATTTACGGCGGAAACGTACAGGATCACGAGAGACTCGAGCCAACTCATAACATAATTAAGGTTCTCAATAAACTTGCACCATAATACATACATAACATACATAACATGTTTAACACTAAACAAGTGACGGATCTCATCGATCAAGTCACAACAACAAAACATGAACATAATCTTTTCCTTCTAAGTCAGGTAGTCCTCCTGACTTTCTCCACTTGAGGCATCTGGAATGACACAATTTTAAAAACGTGAGTCAAAAAGACTCAGTAAGGGAAATACATAACTTTAAAACATGATCTTGACTTGTACTTGCTTGTCATGGAAAAACATAATTCATGATGCATATGCATAAGCATGTCATGGGTATGCATATGCTCTTGCTTGTAAAGACATAAACTTGTTCTTGAAATTGGCCCCAGGCCCTTGAAAATATTTCTTTCATAACTTATTCTTGAAATTGGCCCCAGGCCCTTGAAAATCATTCATTCATAATTTGTGGGCTACTTACGCTCCATTTAACCCCTGGAGTATGGGTTGTGCGTTCCCATCAGAACCGTCTCCCTTACCCTTGGAGACTTTCCATTTGGTCGAGCTAGCCCGTAGTTGCCCCAGGCCTGATGGCTAGACACGACCCTTGGAGGCCCACACCTTCTCATTGTCCTTCAGTGGGGTTGGTCGAGCTAGCCCATAGTTGCCCCAGGCCGGATGGCTAGACACGACGCCCACACCTTCTCTTGTCCTTCAGTGTGGTTGCACTGCCTCTTAGGATTCACTCATCCTTCTCGCATTCGTCCTTCGGTATGGGTGTCCATCATGATGGTACGGTACCGACCAGAGCCCCTTGACTTAACTTATCTTTCCATAAACTTTCCATAAATCATTGCATAAAAATTCTCTTTAGAAAAATCATGCAATGCTCATGCCATGTCATGCTTGCTCAAAATATCATGCTTGTTCATGAATCGATGCAGTGTGTCATTCCAGTTTTCATAAAAGTGTAAGATTCACTTACAAGTTCCACTTACAATCCACTTACAATCCGCTTACCTCGGTCTCCTTGATAATGTATAAAGATACGGAGATCGCCTACAAGCGATTCAAACACTTCTTAGTACTAAGAAATTTAGTACATACTCATACAAGTTAAATATTTGTATTTTAATCGGTTATTACCTAAAGATATATTTCTGAAAATATAATATTATTCACAAAGTTTTATATAGAAATTCTTATTAATTATTCTTGCTTAGGTTTCTAATTAGCAAGCTAGTTGCTCTACAATCAACTCCTAATTTTTCATACATTACTCTAGGTCTTTAAGTTCATCAATTACTAACCCTAATCATAATTAATTTTTGGCTTAACACTAAATCTCTATGCAACCCGAAAATATAAGCTCTATTTTGTTCACCATAAATTTCGGCCAACCTAATTAAATCCTCAATCTATACTTAACACCACAAAATTTTGCTAATTCTTTTAACCCGAATCTTTAAGCCTATTATCTATGTTTTTCTTTTACTAATATGGTGTGTTTTACGATTGAGCTTTAATCCTCTAATCCATTTGGCCATAAACCTAATTTCATTTATCTATCACAAATAAGTATAATCTTATTGTTATGGGGTTGCTATTAGAGTTCCACTTATTAGGTCATTCGGCCATGTTCCATTTTAAGCATTCCTTGTCTAAGTTTTCTTCTCCAATGGTAATCTCATCCTCCATTTTCAGAGTCACAACCTAGGATCTACAACTCACAAAATAATTTCAAGATCTATCACAACATCATATTCGGCCAACACACATATTCATAGAATGATTAGGTTTTCATTAGTTCTTTCGATTTGCATGCAACCTACTACATTTCAAGACTAGCCTATATGCATGTGTTAACCAAAATTTTACACATATCATGGCCATTCATCAAATTGACATTTAACAAAATTATATTTGAAAATCCAACTCATATAAGATTCGGCCAACATCATACTTAGAACTAACAACCACATTTTTGGCCTTACCTTGATGATTGAACACAAGCCTTGAGTACCTAGCATAATAAAATACCTTAGGTCAGAACTTATAAAGAACTTAAGCAAAAACATCATGTGAAATCAAGCCTACCTCTACCTTCCACTAGTCACCCGATTTTCACCAAGATCCTTCCTTCACCCAAACTTTCGGTTCACCCTTTTGGAATGGTTTCAAGCTTAATATAAGGTGCTAAGTTAGGTTTTATGGTGGGGATAAACAAGGTAAACTTGAAATGATTTAGCTCTAAGGAAGTGAGTTAAATTTCAACAAGGGAAAAGTGGCTAAGTGAATACAATTTCCAAGAGAAGAATTAAGTTGTTCAAAGGGAAGATTCGGTCACCTCAAGGAAAGGAAACCAACTAGAATCTTTAGAGGAATGATTTGGTTGCAAGAAGAAAAAGAACAAAGCTTAAGCTCAAAGGGAAATTCGGCCAAGAGAGGAAAAAGAGAGAGAGAGTTGAAATGTAGTGGGATATTCGGCCAAGACAATTTGAAATGTGAAGTTTTGAAATGCCAAAGGGTGAGGGATGAATTCGTATAAGGCAATTGGGTCTCCCAAGATCAATTATGACAATGACAACGACAACGACAAGAGAGTGAAAATGACAAGAGGAAAGAAGGAAAGGGGGTGAATTTAAGATGCATTTGGCCGACCATTGCATGGTCTTCTCACCTTTTCCCTTCTCACTTTCTCTCACATCATTTCTTGTCCCCTCATGCTTGCTATCCACGTGAACTCCTCCTTCTCCCCGTGCTTTTTCTCTCATTTCTCTTCCTTTGTATTGTCTTGTCACTTAATTGCTCCCTTATCTCTTCACATGGGATCACCACTTTATGGCTTTTCACTCCTCCTTGCATCTTCACGTAAATGGCCTTGTCTCTTCTTGGTTTGCCTCTTGTTTAGTTCATTTATGATGTTTGGTTACAACTCAACTAACTTAGTTACTCTCACAACTAACTTTCAACTTAGTTGCTTTTGTCACCTAACTTACCTCCTATAAGCTTTCTAGCTTATCTAATTCAATTACATAGTTTATCATCTTATAAGCATGACAACTTATCTCAAGATAATGGTTCTAGCCTATCTCTACGATAGCCACAACAACTTATTACATAAAAAGTTCCCTAGCTTATCATTATGCTAGCTTATCACTATGATAAGCAAGTGTGCTTATCATTTTAAACTCTCTTAAAACTTATCATATGCCTAGTAGCTTATCATCTAATATTTCTAATGATAATTCAAACTATTAATTTAGGCCACATAATAATGATATATGCCAACTATTAATGACACACAAAAATATTCAAATACTTAAAGGAAATTCATGATTTTTTCCATTTAATTATTTTCGGCCAATATATGTATAAATCTTTAATCATATGTAATTCCATGGATTATGAAATTTACTAAGCAAATGAAAAATATAAATCCATAAGAGAAACTTACCTTGCAAGTTTCGGCTCTTTGGGAAATAAAATTAAACTTGCACAAAACTTCCATAATGAAAAGAAAATTATTTAGGGAAAAATTTATGAAATAAATTCTCATATTAATTAATGTACCTTAGCATAAAACTTAGGTCATACATTGGCCAAAAATATGGCCCCATAATTAAAATTAAAGCTAATACATAGAAAATAACAAAAAGAAATAATAGGGGTCTCACATGTCTAGCTACACATCAAAGAGTTTGATAAGAGAAAGCTGGAATCAAAGATTATTTGTAAGTGACCAAAAAATGGTTCGTTGGGTTTTTATTATGATTTTATAAACCCAAGTGAACAGAAGGTGATTATTAGAAGGAAAATTATATTTTAAAAGGAGTATGGCCTAAGTGAAGGCGAAAGCATGACAGTTCTTGATGAAACAGCCAGCTGAGCAATACTAAAGGCAGATGAGATCAATAGAAAAGAGATGATATTAAACCTACTGAGGAGTTTAGAACTCAGAAGCGTTAGCTGAGAATCCATTTAGATGAGATGATCAAATCGTTTGATTTCTCACGAAACATGGATTAGCCTTGTATTGACAAGAAATCAGTGGGAGTTTAGTAATGTTTCTAGTTCTTTATGTCAGTAATATGCTACTTATGGCAATGATGTCGGGAGGACGTCATCCATGAAAAAGATGGTTCATGAACCATATGTTTCAAATCAAAGATCTTTGGAAGTGTTCCGAATTCTTGGAACCCAAATTGTTTGAAAACCGAGAGAAGAGGTTTTTGGGACTACATTGACAAATATTGGCAATACTTTACAGAATACCAAGGAAGGAGTTTATCCTTTGGGTATAAGATTCATCTTTCTAAGAGGAGAAAGATAAGGCCAGATATTTAGTTATGCAGTCAGCATTGTAAGGAGATATTAATTTGACATGGGCCCTGTAGCTGGACAGCGGTTAAGCATATTCTCAAATACTTGAGAAGTACTTAACACTATATTCTGATGTTTAGAGTTGAGAATTTGCAGACTGTCTAGAAATGCACAAGTTCAGTTAATGATAGTTGATCACTTTTGAACATACGTGTATACGATGGGTAAATGTGCATGGAGTTGCAAGAGTTGTAAGCAGAATACGACTGCTGACTCCAGCACTGAAAGACAAAGCACATAGAAAGAAGATACATGATACGGTGAATCAGAATGATATCGTGATAGCTGGTGTATTATCAACCCTAGCACATTGCGGATCCACTTTCACCAGATTGCTGACTCAAAAATGCTGAGACACATTTAGAGTCTGTCTAGGTATGAGATACCTAGATGAATGGTTTTGAGTGCTAGTGGGAGATGTTGGAAATATGCCCTCAAAACCAAATATTAGAATAATTATGAGATAATTATTTATTTTATCTACACATCTATTTATTACTTTTTGGGTATAATGTTGTGACATGAGATGTTACACAGTTATATATTGGTAAGTGAAATTGTAGAAAATTCATGTCGATGATTAATGAATCAAAAGTCGGGGAGTATGACTTTTCGGTTCCTTGTTCACTTGACCATTGTTCTAGACCGAGGTACATATTTATGTACAAATAGATCTACACTCGTTGTGCCTCTATTAAATAGGATGATGGACTCCGTCATTGGGGTAGTGACCTTAAGCAGACGAGTGGCTGCACTGTAAGAGTACATGCACTGAACGAGATCGCATATGAATACCTTTGAAAGTGATAACTGATGTAGAGAAGGTATTCAGCACAATTAGTTTATTTTATCCTTAGACCTGAGAGGTTTATGCAGGTTTGTTTGTTGTGTACTTGTACTTTGACTGAATCGTTTGGTGATTATCTTTCTAGATCAAATACTCCAGACAACGTTGGGTCTTGTATATGATAAATGAGCTTGTGTAAATGCTTAAGAACGAATCCACCAGTCTCTTTGTGAGACAGTATATTCAGTATATCTGTATAGAGTTGGACTTGAAGAAATCACTAGCCAATGGATGTTTGCGAAAATGATATATATATATATATATATATTTATTTATTTATTTGTTAAATTGTTTTAGAAATAATTTGAGAGTCCAACGAGTTACAGATTGTGAATTGAGAAATATATGAGCTAGGGACTTAATCGGTGATATTATTCCCGTCCTATTAGCTCACGTGGAATATAGTATGATGAAAGGATAAATAAACAAATAATTGTTAGCAAAAGCGATTTCATGAAGAATAGTCTCACTATCTCGTGGGTCAATTGTGATATGTTAATGGACATGATCACAATTTTAGAAGCCCATAAATTCGGAATACAGAATATAAGAGAGTTAATGAAAAAGAATTATTTATGATGATTCTACGGCCGAGATTTGAGATCCCTAAAGATCTCATGCATAAGCACAGGAGATGTTTTGAGGAAGCCATTATAAATAGCTCAGAACTTCATTTGAGAATAGAAGAACATGATAATACTAGAAAACTTTATCTCTCTAAGTTTTCTCTCTCTCAACCTGTGTGCGTGGATCTGAAGAAGGCAGAACGCTTGAGTTGCTCTGATTTCAACGATCCTGTCTTCTGCTGCACCGATCCCGTGATCCCAACAAGGACAACCAACCTTAAAGAGAAGAGGTAAGGGTAGTGATCACCTTAACTATGTTTGTGTGCATGTTACTAGCAGAGTACCCAAGATGTGGTGAAAATTTCAAACGGAAATGATGTAAAATGATTGAGAAAATAACAATCAACCGTGTGGGGTAAAATGGGAAAAATACTTGAAAATGGGCTTGAAAGCTCAAATTTTGACCTGAGGCTTTACGGACCAAACTGGACCTGTCAATAGGTGATCTCAAAATACTTTTTAAGACCCAACAATGACCCAAAACATGGCTAAAATTTGAGGCCCAATTGGACACTAAGTAGGCCCAAAAAGAGAATAAGGTCGTAAGAACTTAAAAGAACATAATTAGACCCGTTTAAATTTTTGGAAGCTTTTCTAAAGCCCAAGCTCTACCAGTAGAAGACACATTAATCATAAAAAGGAAGAGAGTTTATTTAATTAAATAAGCAAATAACATAATTAAATAACAAGGTAATTGGGTAGCAATCCGAGCAAAAAGGGAAGTAAGGCGGTGAAGCCCATTTCTAGGTTGTTGAATGGTAAGCTTTAAGAGCACAAATAAAAAACAAAAAGAAATTTATATTTTTTCTTACAAATTCATATCATTATATGTGATGTTGAATTCGTTACATTTCTTCTATTGTGAATGATGACATAGCATGTGAACTATTGGTCTTGGAAAACATGATTGAGTTGAGATGGTCCTAGAGTTGTACCAATTTCTTTTGAGGGGATGTGCAACCTCCACTGACGAGGTCAATGGATGGTCTCCTCTAGGCAATTAGCATAGGGGGTGCTTTGTTGCTTTGCCTCGAACTCGTCCCAGTGTGGAGGACACACGAGGTGGAAGGGGTAATGGAACGCACAACCCTGTCTCTGCGGGTCATACAGGGGACAGATGTAGAGACATCTCATGGGTATGGTCAGTCAGGAACTATCATTGTCAGCATTCACTTGCATCACTTATGAACTAGGTGATTTAAGACTCAATAGAACACTCGAACCTAGAGGGGGTGAATAGGTTCTTCAAATTCTTTTTCTGTTTTTAAGAAATTACTGCACAACTCACAAGAATATCAATAAGTTCAAGAACTCAAAATCTTAACCAAGATTTTATATATGTAGATAACAACAAAACTATGAAGCGATAAATCCAATTATCTAAGCTTCAAGATATTCAAGATAACTATCTTTAACCAAAGATAATATTAGACAGATTTATATTCAATCTATATTAACAATTTAACAACGATAATCGAATCAATCACACAAGGATAATTTGGCTAGGGAAAGGTTTCACTAGAATGAGAATTCGAAGTACAAAGTGATCCGTTAGATATACACAAACTCCATTGCTATTCTCACTCACTGACTTCTTACCTAAATACTGAATTTGGATCTGTAATCTTGCAGGGAACGAGACCCTGTCTCTTCCGTTCAAACACACTAGAACCTTCACCAAACTATTCTTGCACGCAGTCTGCCCTGTGAAACTTCACACTCACTGCTACTAGAACAGAGCCATACAAACCATCTCAGGTACCAGCACTTATGTAAAACCCTAATATCTAAATGGGTAATCTTGGTGTGATTCATAATTCTGATAAGAAACTAAAGAAAAGGTATTGAATCTTTCTTGTACTACTTTAGTTCGTGCAGAGTAAACTCAAGAAACAATTACAGAGAGTATTGCAGATGAAGACTTTGGAGGCTTTTTCTCTTAAAATATTAAGGAACGTACTAAGTCAAAGTGGGAGGAAAGAATTTTATATCCTAAGGCTTATGAGGTAAGAATCAAGAAGGCAAAAATCATTTGGAACGTACTAAAGTAGTTAGAAACGTTATGGCTAGCTTATATAATACTTGAGCAAATCTCAAACAAACTCAAACTGAACATTAACAACTTCAAAACAAATAGCTCTCCAACTTTGCAATATCAAACTGTAGGAAGACTCCAATCAAACTACAAATGCTTCCAGACATACTCAGAAGTTGTTGACATGCTTGAACCATGCAATGCTTTCAAAGTCCTTGGATCTCAAGAATAAACAAGACACAATTACAACATGAAATTATATGCCAACTAAATAACATCTACAACTCATATTTAAATTGATTCTTATTTGTTAATTATTCATGTGCGATGTTTTAAATTTCGTTTAATGTTAGTATTGATGTCATGCCCCCTTCCCCAGCCTTACTGAGTCCTTAAGACTCTCCCTTTTCCTTTTCCTTGTGCATGTATAGTAATTTTGTTAGCAAATAAGGATGTTCAAAAATTGTCAAACCATTGATTTGGACCTGTACCTACTCTTGATACACACTAGGGTTTGGATAGCAGATACCTATGAGGTGGTAACATAAAATTACCACTACTGATTCCTTAAGGACCCTCCCCTTTCCACACTATCAGGACCGTGAATTCATGATATGCCAGTAGTGACAGTGCCAACTAATGACGACATTGACCTAGCGGGCTCAGATGTGTATGACCTGTAGGTAGGCTAGAGTGACCTTATGGAGTACTCACACTTTTATAAACTTTTAACCACTTTTGTACTTACCTTGTAAAGGATACTCATACCTTACCATGTTTTAGTATATCTACTTATCACTTATCTTTCGACTTTTTCAACGATTTTCCATTTATTTATCGTTACTAATTCTTCAGTACTTATTAATCAAGTTAATCAGAACTCAAATAATTTATGAGTATCTATTTCTATAGCATAAATCATTGGCATTAAATACTAAAAAAACCATAAAAAGACGACTAGTTCATTTTTCATAAACATTTTCCGCTATTCCTTTTATGAGTGTATTGTAGTCTTTTATGCGTCAAGATATGTTTGTGTCGTAATCTCACTATTTAGACATTATATTACTATAAAGAGAGGTTAATACGATCATGGGGCATGATAGGTGATTACTCATGTGTTGCTTTTATTGTTCTATGACAGCTTGATCGAGTCATCTTAACCAACATTGGGGTAAGGCCAAGGGCACAAAGTTTGTAAAACTCTGAAAGTTGCATCATGTCCAAGTGAGTATATCATCGGGTGCAAGGGGACCATCAGAGAACAATGTCCTTAAGCTTATCGCAAGGGTGATGTACATTGTGTGAACATTTGCTGATATAAATCACAAGTGCTGGACTCTAGTCCCCAAGGAGCATAAGGATGAGTTTTACACCCGCGTCCTGGTGAGTGCAGAGGTGTTTCATTTAATTACTGAATGTTCTATTTTTATGTAGATTACAGGGAACATGAATGTATTTGACCATGTTATGGGCAGCGATTGATCGAGGCAGTTAGAATTTGGCAAATGGCAAACTCATGTTGGGTTTTAAACCTCTTTTTTCTATGAATCCGTGCGAGTGTATTATGATGTTGTTGTGGTAGTATGTAAATTGCTAGTTATATTCATGTAAAATAGCTTTTGGATGTTCTGATTACACCCTACATGTTTCCCTCCATTGCAGTTAGTTTAATTCCCTCAAGTATGCAAATTGTAACACTTCTTTGTTTGCTTAGTCTTTATTTAGATGCTATGATTTCAAATTTCATATTCAAGTTGGATTTATTTCATTAAAGACTATATTGCCTTGACACCCCTGTGCAACAAGTGTAATGACTCAAATATGCATTTGAATAATGGATCTCTAACCGTATAAAGCAATACCTGATAATGATAGTCAGATTTTGTAGAAATCTTCCTTATCACATGTTGCAATCGGACATTAGCTTTGTTCATTTCACCCGAGTCTTTCGTGAAAACATTTTCTTATTGTGTCAATATTGGCCTCTAAGCAGGGGGAATTTCATACAGGACTGGGATAGATATGAGGACCTCGAGTGCATAAGAGTAAAACTGGCCTCCAGCTATAAGACTTATATCTACATAATATTTAGGCTTAATATATCTAGCAATCCCTAAGGTTTGACCTTTTTCCCAATATGGTCCCTAGAGTTTAATTTGTACCACACAAGTCTCTGGGGTTTGACATTTTCACAATATGATCTCTGGGGTTTAAGTTGTACCAAATAAGTCCCTGAGGTTTTTTCCTTCATTTTTTTAAGTCCTTCTGTCAATTCCGAGCCAGCTCCTTAACGGAGAATTTCAACGTGGCTATCAGACTCTATATTAGCTCCCATAATAACAATACACACATTTAGATTCTATGTCAGAGCGCTAGATAATCCACTTGCTTGTCACGTCCCGTAACACGCCAGCTTCAATTTTTTCACCCTTTCCCTTCCTTCACCTCCATTGCCGCTCACTGATACACATATTGGTGTGGATGGCATTGGTGGTAATGGAACTATGTGAGAGGGTGATGGTGAGTCTTGAGTGATGACGTGGGGGAAAATTTGAAGCTGACATGTTACAGAGACGTGGCAAACAGATGGATTATCTGGCATGCTAACATGGAATTTGGACATGTGTATCGTTATTATAAGAGATTATATGGATTTTGACAGCCGTGTTGGAATTCTCCATTAAGGAGCTGGGTCGGAATTGACAGATTGACTTAAAAAATGAAGGAAAAGCTCAGGGACTTATGGTACAAATTAAACCCTATAGACCATATTGGAAAAAGGTTAAACCCTAGGGACTGCCAGGTATATTAAGCCTAATATTTATAAGAAATACTCGCCCAAAGCAGCAACACTCGACAATCTTTTGGTGGAAGTGCATGAAGAAACCTAGAAAATCATGTGCAATCAATAGGGATAGGAGGGGTACCAGGTGAAAATATTGTCGACCAAATTTTTCCTTCCCTATAACAATTATAGTTTAGAATATTCCCAGTGTTCATTACATGGTTCGTGTGGTCTCCATATATAGGGTGTGTTAACTGAATGTTGACTTACGATAATTTTTTTGCAGAAAGTCTGTCAAATGAATTCTATTAACAGGAGGAAAGCTTAATGTGTCTCACACTTCCGGTTCAAAGTCTCTGCAAAACATTTTGGCAGAGAAGGTTACAATATTATAGTCTTGATTTATATTAAGAAATATCATTTCCAAATTAACTAATGCTTTAGGAATATGCAAACTAAAAGCAAGGGAAATCTGATTGAATTCTACAAATGATCCCAAACTTAGAAATGGAACGAGAAATTGATAAATGAGGTGGCAGAGGTCACATATATATGTACCAATTCACATCGCCTAAATGTGGCAGAGTTAATATTCGTGAATTCCCTTATTACGTGTTGTTCTTAACATGATTCTGCTATGTTTAGTCGTTGTGATTTCAAAACATAAAAATTATGGGTTCCTTGTTGCAAGGTTTTGTTCCGTAATACTTGACTTATAGATGTGAAGTCGTGTGGTTGAATGGGATATGATTAACTACTTTCCTAGTATAGTTTAAGAGTTGGTTAGAGGTGTCATGTAATTAAATGTCTAAAACATTTGCTGAAGTTGTTAGAAAATTATAGAGTAATGGAAGTGACGAGACTTTGTTAACGATAAATATTGGCTAAAGATCCAGATGAATTAAGTGTAGACAACCATTCTTTGTGGGTCATTAGTTTTTGGAATATATGACATCATTCTATTGCACATGGTTTAATCTGCTACTGAGGATTTGAGTCATTTGCTATTGGATAAAGGATATTTAATGAGGTATCTAAATGAATTTGTTGTCTACAGCATTTACCTGCTAAAAGCCGATGTTAACCAACTACTTCTAAGGAGAATGGGTTCAATTACGGGCACTGCCTTAATTGTGTATGGCTACATTTTTTTTACTTGAAGCAATTTTGCTAAAACAACTGGATAGCTCTGGTTCAAATACAAAATGAAGCAGATATAGCAATCTTAAAATGTAAGCAGTTATTACCTTAGGCACTTGTTGTGCATGTTAGTGTCTATTAAGTGTTTCAGTAGGTTTTTAATTTATTTTCGGCCTCAACATTGTGTAGGAAGAGATTATGAGATTATTTTCACTTAGGGACCCCAGAAAATGTTGATGTGGAAATGGCAGAGCATGTGTTTCATGAAGTGTTGAGTCACAAAGCTAGACGCGTCATGGGATTGGAGAACTCTGTCATTCTAAAGACATCTCCAATCTCCCGCTCATCCCATGTTACTTACCTTAATGAACAAGTATAACATTATAAAAGTGAGATGATGGCATGTAAGGAGAAGTACTATGAGTTGTAGGGACACATGCAAGACCTAATGGCACAATTTGAATCATTTGATGAAAACATGGACAAACTCCTTGGATCCTAAATGAGAAAGCACGGAGATCAGATTATGACTCAAGATCTAGATCCCTAGGCCGATACTATTGATGGAGGCGTGAGCAATTAGGATTTTTGAAATGTATGTTACAATCTATAGTGAGCATGGCAATATACTTTTTTTATTGTGACTAAATGCACTACTTTTGCGATTCACTATTGTAAGATGTCTGCCATAAGAGAATGTGAACTTGAAAGTGTTCAATTGTCGAAGGATATAGACCTTACTGCTAAGCACGTTAAAATATAAATTGTGTTTGCATGATTGAGCCTTTTTTTCCACTGAATGTGGTGAAAGAAGTTTAATTCGACAAATTTATCATATGTTTATTTTATGAGGTTGCAGAAATGAAAAATAAATTGGCGCGTGAACAATAGAGGGTATGGTTCTTAGGCAGCTGCTTGGTTCAAACATTAACACTCATCACTCATCATGGTTGTGCTAAGTTAGACTTGTTACAATTGTATTTAGGAAAAAAATTTATTTTTTATTTTGATTTAGACTTAGTTGTTATTATATTCAAAAATCGCTACTAGTTGGTTTGTGGGATATTGACCCGAGACGTTAGCATGTTAATAGATTCAAATTCACCATGCGTATACTTTTTAAATGTTGTGCAGGGGATTTTATATTGGTTATGAAGGCCTGATAAGGCCTGATCTGAGATGAAATTTATTGACCCAAGATTATCTCTAAGTCTTCATTCATTTATGATGTGTGGGACTATAAGGTTTAATAAAAGTTTTTTGTGAATAAAGCAAATAATGTTTTGAATATACAAGCTCAGGTGCTCAAGGAGTTCAATAGGATCAGAACATTCATGGTTTTTTTAATTGCAACTTGACTTTGGTTTTTCATAAATATAAGGCTAAAATGCTCCGTACGTCCCTGGGGTATGACCCTTTCCCAGTTTAGTCCTTAGGGTATTATTTTTCCTTAAAAAACCCCTAGGGTTTGGCCCTCTTCCCAGATGAGTTATGCCGTCAACTTATTGGACGGAAGTGCTTACTTGGCTAACAGATTACACGTGTAAGCTGACATGGCACGTTTAAAAATTGGGAAAAATATAATGTGAAGCCGCGTGTGTAATTGCATGCTGAAATGCCGAAAATGCCCCAAAAATCCCCAAATTAGTTTCGCGAACCACCCCCGACGAATTACTTTCCTGAATCAATTTAAGGCACTGCTCCTTAAATCACTTTCCATAATGGAAGAAGCCACAAGGTTAAGCAACTGAATCAAGTTTGAAGTAGCAGAATGAATAACTGAATCTGTGTGTTTGTATAGTTTCTTCTTACAATCGAACAAAATTCTATGCATCTTTGTACACAATTTCTACTCTAAGCTGAGTAAATAACAAAAGAAAACAAAAGCTCCGATGAATCAGAATTGTCTCTTGAGATACTTGAAATCCAGTGATGAATCGACACAGTCCACCCTATCTTTGTGAAGATTCAACAATTTCAACAACTCCGTGACCTTTTCCTTTCTGCCCTCATCGCAACCCACCTGCAAGAGAACCAAAAGCTTCTGAAAAAGACCGACGTGAAGTGCCTCAGCTATAACGCCGCCTCAGCTATTCTTCCTTGAACGCCGGTCTTCTTCGCCATGTCAATCATTTTATTCAGCAACAGTTTCGTCAACAGAAAATGACCTAAAAATTCATCGAATAAGGTTTCATTTTTTTATCTCTTATCCATGAAAAATATTGAAAAATGATACTGGGTTATCTCTTTGTGATGATTCAAACTTGCCCGCGTTGTTTCTGAGAATAAAAACAAAACTGGGTTATAGCAGTTGTATGAATCATTTACAGGTGCTTTTCGCGGGCGATAAACTACGGAAAATGAAACAATAGTCAAAAGAGATGAACGAAAGGAGTTTCTTTTCCTTCCCACTATTTTCTCCGCAAGTAAACGAGACACGAAGTGAAAAAAAAGGACAAGAAGAGAAACGAAAAGGGATGAAAAAAGGCTTCCGGGAGAACAAGCCTTACTCCTCGCTTGGCCAAAACTCGAGCCGTCTCATCCCCGATCCATGTCTTCAGGGAAGTTGGGGTCCTTAGGGTTCGAGGAAGAAATTCGGGGGTGGTTCGCAAAACTAATTTAGGGCATTTTCGGCATTTTAGCATGCAATTACACACGTGGCTTCACATTATATTTTTTCCAATTTTAAACGTGTCATGTCAGCTTACACGTGTAATCTGTTAGCCAAGTCAGCACTTCCGTCCAATAAGTTGACGGCAGGACTCATCTGGGAAGAGGGCCAAACTCCAGGGGTTTTTTAAGGGAAAATAATCCCCTAAGGACTAAACTGGGAAAGGGTCATACCCCAGGGACGTACGGAGCATTTTAGCCTAAATATAAATTGGTAAAAGATCTGAAATTGCATATGATTTAAATATATACCAATTTTCGGTGTACAAAGATGGACATTACTATGTTATGTGAGTTTATTTATACTCAACATATTTGTGCAATCCATACTTCTCTTCATGGCATCTTACAATATATCAATAAGGAGAGCTTAAGTAATGGAGGAAAATGAGAAATTTCAAAAACAAATGAATTGCACTAAAATGTGAAAACGATTAAGAATTTACATAATTAAAAATCAATTTCAAATGCACCGCATTAACCCAGATTTGACCAAAATGCACTGCATGAACTTCAATATGAGGCATCTATGACAACTATTGTTGTGGGCCAAAAAAAATCACTTTGATTGCCCTTCAATTGTGGTAGCTCGCAGATTTTACCTAAAGCATTCCCAATGAATAATGTGCATTCTAGAGTGGCCATTACCAATGGAAACAACCGTATATACATGTCTGATTGGCCCGTCATTGTTGGGGCAAGGTTAACATGTCTAGGCGGTGGCATGTGCTCATTTGCCAATGGCATTGCACTCCTAACGAAGTGGAGCTCGTTAACATAGAGCAAACGGGGCCAGCTCGTCTGAAACGAAAGGACCATCAAGGATAGCTAGACAAGTCTTGTCCCAACAAACTTTACGGTCGTCGTTGCCACCCCTTCCTGACAGACGCGTTTAGTTGTCAACAAAGAGTTTTGGCAATGTAGCAACCTCTACCGAGCCGCGAGCTTTCCCATGGCTGAATTGCTTCAACGAGGATTTTTTCCAATTCTTTCTACAGAAGTCACTGTCGTGGTTAACCGATTCTCTTGTAGTGATAATCTACAACAACTAAAATGTACAAATAACCAAAAGATGAAGGAAATGGTCCCATGAAATTGATTCCCCATCAACAAAAAATTTCAACCATAAGAATGGGCTGCAGTCGCATCATGTTTCTACGTGTGACTCCACCTAATTTCTGATATGGTTCACAAACCTTATATAAATTATATGCATCTTTGGATATGTAAGGCCAAAGGAAAGATGGTCTGCAACCACACTCTTGACTTCCTTTTTGTCTTTTATTGTCATGTTGAACTCCTGAAGAAGAAGAATCCATCGAATCAGTCTTGGTTCTACCTCCTTTGACAGCAAGTATTTCAAAGCTGCATGCTCAGTAAAAACTATAACTGGTGAGCCAATTATGTATGCCCGAAATTTCTCCAATGCAAATTCCTTTTCTGAGGTAGAATAATTCCTTTGAGCATCATTCAAGGTTTTACTTGCATAGTATATAACAGAAGGTAGTTTATCATTTTTTTTTGTCCTAATACCACTCCTATAGCATAGTCACTAGCATCACACATTATTTCAAAAGGAAGTGACCAATCATGGGGTCGAATGATAAGGATAGTAATAAGATTTTTAATTGAATTTGGCATTCAAGAGTCCACTCAGAACTTGCATCATGCATTAGTATCTGACACAATGGTTTAGAAATAGAAGTAAAGTTCTTGATGAATCTTCGATAAAAATCAAAATAGCCTAAAGAAAGATATGATGCCTTTCACTGTCTTAGGCACAGGATGCTTGAAAATCAATTCTATTGCAGCTTTGTCCACTTCAATGCCTCGAGAAGAAACAATACGACCAAGTACTATGCATTTCTTCTCCATGTAGTGACATTTTTCCCAATTCAAAAGCAATTGCTTCTCTACAATATCATTGTACAACACCAATCACATCATCCACATTCTTATGGTTAAGATAAATCATCTTGGATAATGTATTATGAACACCTATTAAATGAGATGCCAAATCTCATCAATAACCATGAATGGTTTATGATGTCTTTATGTTTTTTTAGCATCGTCTAATTTATGTCTTCCATGAATCAATCTCATTGATCACCTAAATCAGTTCCATCATTGGACTTTGCCAGCTTCATAGTACGTTATTCGGATGCTAATGATTACGATAATATGAATAAATTCTTTTATTGGTGAATTAATCACTCATGATTATTGGGATTGAGGACACAATTCTAACACTTAAACTCTAAAGAAAGTCATTTATAATGGAGTTTTTCATTCTCTAATGTGAAGTGTGAATATTTCTTCTATTCCGTAAAACATTCAAGGAGTTTGTGTCTCCTGAATCAGAAAAAAATATATATACAGTTTCTAGCTTATTTACCAAGGTTTCCATTGTAACTTTAGTATTTGGGGTGAGATCTAAATTTGTGATGCTTCCCAGTTTTAGGGTAGCTTCTTTGATTTTATCAATGGTTAACTCTATAGATTCTAACTTACTTTCTACATAATTTTGATTAATTACTTGATTTTTTTTTAATTTTTTGAAAAACGATAAACAAGTACCACTTAAATTATTAAGATACGCACTAATACCGGTAATATTTTCGAATTGTCTAATTATGAGTTAATGTCTATAGTCTTTATCTGTGTAGCTACCGATACATTCTCTGATATGTGGGATTAGTCATTTTTGGATTATCGCTGCTACCTAAAAGCCTCTTACATACGCAGGGCGCGTAAGTCCGTTTCTCTTAATCCTAATATCAACTAAGGTTTTTAAAAGGATTATGTGAGAAAATATGGGCTTTCAGAGTAATGTAAGCATATGGGTATTACCATAACCAAGAAACAACTACACAAAGATAAACACAAACAGGAAGCTTAAAAGATATATAATATCCATCAAATTATATTATATAAATGTAATATAAGCTTAAAACACAAACAGGGCTTTCAGAGTAATGTAAGCATATGGCTGTCATAGATTCTATTACCTTAAAGCTTTTGTAGTACAAGACTTGGTTAACTAAAACATTTTTTCGAGGGATAAAATATCCATCAAATTCTAAATGTTCAGTCAGCCTCGTATAGTTGATTACCATTCGGGCTTTTCCTCTTTTTTGTTCTGAGTGAATTCTTGGCATAAAAGCAGGAAAGAAGGTAGCAGAGGTAGAGATAATAAGATATCATACTGCAGCTTATCCAGGCACTCCAAATCTCGGAGATGGCTAGGACCGCTGCTACTACTACTCTCTTCTTTTTCTCCAAAAACTCCACCAAAACGTTGCAGTTCTCACAACCGAAGCTTACTACCACAATTCCCAAACCCCATTTCCCCTCTCCCACTAATTTATCTCCCTCACTTGCCCCTTTTTTATCTAGCACGGTGGCCCCTCTCAAGAGCTCGGGTAGTTTCTTCTGTAGCAGTGTCCCCAATTCCACCATCCCCGTCAGCACCAAGAACTATGAGGTTCTCGCTTCGGCTCACTCATTTTGCCGCTTTTTGCGTAGAGAAAGCAGGAACAAGGAAAAAGGGAATTTTAACCGTTTTGTGTTTTGCTTCTTATGAGGCACGGTTTAGAAAAATTATGCTCAGTCGATTGCGGGGTTTTTTTATTGCTCCGGGAACCGTCTCTGGGGAACCAGACAGAGCTTATAACGCTTTTTAGTAATTTTCTGTTTGGTCGAGTCGAGTTCTGCATATCTGTGTTTGGAAACTAAATTCGGAATGGAGATTAGATAGTTCTTGTTATATAGTGGCTAGTATATCTCAATCCCATAGCTCATGCTATTGCCAGCTGAATATGAGAAAAGAGAGTAATAATGAAGAGTATAAACGTTATTCACATTATCTAACTACTCGGTTAAGTGAAGAACTCACCTAAGGCTAGACGAGTAGTGATATCTCCGCAAAAGAATGGAGAACACATGCTGTTTGGAGAAAGAAAGACTAAGTTCAATGTCAATTTCGTTGTCCAGTGGAACCATTTATTTTTATTTCCTTTTTGGATATGATAATCAATACATCTAAGTTTCTCCTTTGAGGCTATCCCTAGCAGCATACATATTACTAAAAACTACTGCTGAGGGTGGCGACTGGCGTGGAATATTATGCTGCAGCATGATCGATATAGAAGGAGATTTGCCTGATTTAACCAGTGCCGTCTCATGCATAAAATATTGACACATCTCTGTCTAAGGCATGCCAATGGAGGTACTAAGTTACAAACAGATTCAATTCCAAAGAACTGTCGAGATTCTAGTTTCCTTGGTGGTGTTACATAATGAATTTAGCCCCAATGTTGTAATCCAGGAACAAGAAGCAATGTGCATATTTCTGTCGTCATAGACATTAATGTTTGAAACTGTTCTGGAATTGGTTCGAATCTTTTGATGTTTTTTACCAGTTCAATGCCTATCAAGTTTAATTATGTGAAACTTCATGCAGTTTTCTGATAGTGCTTCTGAGGTGGAACTGAGATTGAATCTCAGGGCCAAAGATGTTGAAAGCTCCAGAGATATATTTGTGGATGCAAAGAACACCTCTTTGACAATTAGAGTACAGCGCCGTGGCTCTGTTGTCACACTGATAGAAACTAGTCATCTCTTTGAAAGAATAAAGCCCGCTGAAACAATATGGTTTGTGAGTAATTTTTTTTGACTTTCTAGAAGAAGAATATAAGTCTTCACATGTTTGGACAAAGAATCATACTTTGAACAGGTACATAGATGATGATCAACTGGTAATAAACTTGAAGAAGCAAGATCCAGATTTGAAGTGGCCTGACATTGTGGAGTCCTGGGAGTCCCTTACAGTGGGATCTATGCAGCTTCTTCAGGGAACATCAATCTACATTGTTGGGGCTTCTACTGAAATTAACCAGAAAGTGGCTCGAGAACTTGCAGTTGGTCTTGGGTACTGAGTTTCTCCTCATTTTAGTTAATCATAGATGGCTCCAGTTACCACTTTCCACTTAGCACATAGTCAGTAAGTCTATTATTTTCCAGTTATTGATATTCCACAAGTTTTTAATGCAATATGTATTGCATTGTTGAGACTTATCAAAAAAAAATGTATTGCATTGTTGAGAGTTTCCAAGTTATTTATAGTAGTCCACTAGTTTGTAGTGAAAATTGCATCACATTGTTGAAATTAGTTGTTTATTATCATACAGTCTAGCATGAAATGACGGTAATGGTAACACCTGTGACCTGGATAACTTTTTTTTGGCTGAAATAGATTTTGGCTTCCCCAAGTTGGAATTCGTACTCTATTTTATCCCTAATGTTCCAATATGATCCTTGAAGTTGTGATTTCTTGAGAATGGAGCCCTTCTGTCCACAGTGTTGCCTGTAAGTGCAGTAATGAAATCAAAGAAGGTTATAACCGAGCATTAAAGTGCTGAAAAACTCAAAGGAAAAAAAAGGGTCTAGTGCAATCAATGCTCACCATCCTGTTGAAGCCCCTGAACACCTTAGCATTGGTTCATCATGCTTCATGTCCTTGATCCTCTTCTCCACCTTCCTTAAATTGCCACATTTATCAAATTCATCCAACCCATCAATCATCCTATTTTGTCGGAGACCAAATGAAAACCTGACCCCTTCACCAACTTATTCAATGCCATCAGTGGGACTCTGAAGTGGGTTGTGCCCAGTCCAAAGGAAAAGCACAAAGGATTGCTCCCACTTCATTTGGTGGTGAATCTCATCCTTAGCTGAAAATGGAGCATGGTCGGTGAAAAGGGTGAACTTGGATTCCTGATAATTTGGAAAATTAGTATATATGATATTGTGGGTTGAGGTGTTGATGAACCACGTCGTTCTGTTTTTTCTAATGAAACTGATGCCTTCTTGTTTAAGACTACTACTCTGTTTCTGGTACTCCTTCCCTCATACGTTTAGCCCAAGGTATTGGATTTGAAATTTCAACTTCTTCTTTGGAAAAAAAAATAGAAAATAGGATTTCACTTACAATCAAATTGGAGTATTCATAGTCACAGGAGGCATCACCTGACATTTGACGGCCCACTCCAACTAAGGGGCTTGGAGGGAACGACTACACTGATAACAAATTTAGCAACCTTCATTTCCTTCTTGAAATTTACCATCCATAAATACCCGGGAACCTGGTGAATAAAATTAGAATTATAATATCCTTATAAAACTCTACCGATCCAGATTTATTGCTTACTTACATCAAGTGAGTGCCATTTTCATGCAATATGTGTAAACATGCTTGATTTTTATTTATGTCGTCTGTCCTAATTGTTATTTATGGTTCATTCGTTTTTCAGGTACACGCCACTTAGCACAAAAGAGTTGCTGGAAACATATGCTGAGCAAACAATTGATTCATGTGAGTATATTGTGAACCCTGCTTATTGGTCATTGAAGCCTGCTATTTATTGTCTAGGAGCTCATAACCTACAAGCTTAATACTAAGGGCCAGTTTTTTGGGGCTGCAACAAATGGATGTGACAATTTTAGTTTTCTCATGTCCTTCATAAAATATAGTACGTTATTTTCCATTAAGTTGAATACATAAGGCAACAATTGACTGAAACTGGGGACATATGGGAATGATGTTGATGATGGGGGTCATGGTTGTCAATGAAGCTGATAAACCACAAAGTACTTAAATCCAAATATGTGAACAAATTATATAGCAAGTCAGTTATAAGTGATTAAATGATAGGAGTTGGCTAATTAGTTGTTCATATGCAAATGGCTCTGTCAACTTTAAATTTTCTACTTTATGGTTGATATGTCTTAGAGTACTGGAACATATTCATACATTTTAAGTTGACAGCGTAACTCGGTTTTAATAGCAAAGAATGTTTCATTGTCTATAATTCGGTGATGGTAAATGGCTCCCCAGAAGGTTTCTTCGGAGGCTCTAGGGGCTTGCGTCAAGGAGATCCGCTCTCCTCCCTTTTGTTTGCGCTCATTATGGAGGCATTCAGCAGAATGATGAATAAAGTGGTGGAGGGGGGTGTCATTGTGGGGTTTGGGGTCGGCGGCAGGGGGGGCGGCATGAGTATTTCTCACCTTCTTTTTGCTGATGACACCTTAATCTTGTGTGGGGCGGAGGCGAGACAGTTCCGCAATCTCAGATGCTTATTGCTTTGCTTCGAGGCGGTGTCGGGATTGAGAGTTAACCTTTCAAAGACGGAAGTTATTCCAGTTGGGGATGTGGGCAATGTTCAGGAGTTAGCTGCTCTTTTGGGTTGAGTTTCGTCGTTGCCTACCACCTATCTTGGCTTACCGTTGGGGGCACGTTTTAAGAGCAAACACATTTGGAACGACATTATTGAGAGAACGGAAAAAAGGTTGGCAGGTTGGAAACGCAGCTATCTTTCGAAGGGAGGTAGACTCACGTTGATCAAGTTTACTCTCTCTAGCCTCCCAACCTATTTTTTGTCTCTCTTTCCTATTCCATTGGGGGTTGCCAAAAGATTGGAAAAGATCCAAAGGACATTTTTGTGGGGGGCCGACGGTCTCGAGCACAAGTTTCATCTTGTCAATTGGGAGAGGGTTTGCTCCCCTTTGAGTTGCGGAGGGCTGGGCTTAAGAAGACTTCATTTGTTCAATAGAGCTTTATTGAGCAAGTGGTTGTGGCGTTTCGCCTTGGAGAGGGATAGTTTGTGGCGGGCTGTTATTGAGGATAAGTATGGCAGCGTTTTAGGAGGATGGAGAACTCATGTGATCCATAGTTCCTATGGTGTGAGCCTGTGGAAGCACATAAGCAACGGATGGACCTTCTTTTGTGGGAACATTCGTTACGTGGTGGGGTGTGGTCTTAGCGTCAGGTTTTGGCATGATCTATGGTGTGGAGAAAGGCCTTTGAAGTTTGCTTTCCCCCTCTTGTTTTCTCTTGCTACCCACAAAGATGCGGTCATAGCGGATTGTTTGGAAGACGATTTTGGTAATGGGGTGTGGAACATTCAGTTTGCTCGAACCGCCAATGATTGGGAGATTGAAGACTTTTCTGCTTTCTACTCATTGTTGTATTCTATGGTTCTTAGGAGAAGGGATGACGATAAACTGTTGTGGCAAGGTACTAAGAATGGGGTCTTCTCAGTTAAGTCCTCGTATGGGCTCATTGTTGGGGGTTCAGGCGAGGTCTTTCCGTGGAGGCAGATCTAGAAGGTCGTTGTCCTGCCTCGAGTGTCGTTCTTTGTGTGGGAAGCGGCTCATGGGAAAGTTTTAACCATCGACAATTTAAGGAGGAGGGGGTTATACTTGATTAATTGGTGTTTTCTTTGCAAGAATGAAGGGGAGTCTGTGGATCATGTGCTTATACATTGCAAGGTCGCTAGAGAGTTGTGGGTGCACGTGATTAGTATGTCAACTATCCTTGGGTGATGCCTAAGAGGGTGGGGGGGTGTTGAAGTGTTGGAAGAGAAAGTTCGACAATCCTTTGGCGTTGGCTGTGTGGCAAATGATTCCATTATGTATTTGGTGGAGCCTCTGGAGCTAAAGAAATGGACACTGTTTTGAAGATGTGGAACTTTCCTTAGAATGTTTGAAGGGAAATCTGATGCAGACCTTGTTTCTGTGGGCTAATGGGGTGTTGGGTTCCCCTTTTGTAGACTTCAGCGATTTTATTAGTTTTCTAGCTTGCTTGTTGTAGCTGTGGTTCAGTGCAGTCTTTGTACTGTCTCGTTTCCTTTTCTATTAATAAAGCTTTACTTACTTATCAAAAAAAAATTTTCTCTTAACTAAGCAACAGAAGCCTTTCCAGATCCAGGCTGTTAAAAGGGCATGTCTTCAGTTTCAAACATCAGCTGTTGTATGTCTTCTTAGTCTTAACCTCGCTGTTGTCAGTTTCTATTTCTTTAAAGGCTTCTTTTACATCGCACAAATTTGCACCTTCCATTCACTTGGTTATAAATTTTAGCATCTCCTCGCTACAACTTATTTCTCAACATTTTCTTTTAAGATTTCTATTTTATAAAGCAAACATGATCCGACAGCTATCTTTGGTTAATAATGTGACTTGACAAAGTGATATCCTCCTCTTATTGTTTGAAAGGACTTGTATCTCCCATATCGCAGTTTATTAACAAATTTGATCAATTCCAGGGGTGCTAACTGAAGGCTCTGACTCTGTAGCAGAAGCAGAAAGGGCTCTATTAGAGAGTTTAAGTAGGTATGGTCAATGGCTACAATTCATGCATTGGTTTTTTTTCCCCCTCTTTTCTCTTTGAGTTAAAAACAAAGGGCATTGTTTGCTGGACTTGGTTTGTCTTGCAGTCATGTTCGAACTGTTGTTGCAACATTAGGAGGGCAGTACGGAGCTGCGGGCAGAGTTGATAAATGGCAGCATCTTTATGCAGGATTTACTGTGTGGCTTTCAACCACCGAAGCTGCAGGTAATTTTCAGTAACCTTTTGGTTTTTGTTTTTAATCAGATAAGTATGTGAAGTTTACTTTTATAAAATTTACTGCCTTAAAAGCCATTTCAGCATCCTTGGGACACAAACTTCATAATATCAGTTTTGGTGAATTTTTACTTTTTACTTATAATTTTCAAACTTATTACTCACCTATTTGATTCCAAACTGTGTCCATGAAACTACTCATCTATTTGGTTCCAAACTGTGTCCAGTACATTTAAATGCCTGTATATGTGCTTAGTTGTATGTAGCTCATCACTGTGACCCTCCCGAATGATGTTACATTACCCTGACCTTACTACTAAGTGGAAACTTTTGAACAGGGAAGTCTCACTTTGATCTTTTTGTGTGCTACAAGTTTCTTCCCTGGATACTCATGTTGTCAGCATTTACTGTCTTTTTAATGTGGAGTAGGTACAGTGGTTATGCTTGTGGATGGAGAAGTGAATAACCATCTTAAAATTTTATTATTTTACTATTTCAAAGTCATTGATATATGAGACAAGTAAATTGTTCTTCTAACTATGCAGTAAAGGAAATAGTAGAGTAGAGGACTTCAGCTGCCTAAATTTATGACCTCCTCATCCACACTTTTTGTAGATTGAGATAAAAAAAATAAAAAATAAAATCATGTAAGAAACAATGGCACTAATGGATTGGGTTTCTAATGGAAAACAAAAAGGAAGAGGAGTGAGTTCTTTCTGTTTTTAAGGAACTATTTATGCTTTACGGGAAAAAAATTGTGGAATTGTCTCGCTTTGTAGGCTTCAGATACCTACTTTCTCGATACTTATGACTGTTGATTAGAGATCCTTTGGTCATTCTAGTTGTGTGTGTTTTGAGTTGATAATTGAGGGTAGTTTTTCTATTAAGGAATTTATTTGGGTTTCTTTGAAGATTCAATCCCTTCTCCTCTGGTAATTTAAATACCTCTTTGCTGGTTTGATTCCACACACTTTCTCATTTGTATATCCCCTACCTCCATCTCTCTTCTTTTTTTAGTCCTTTGGCTTTCATTTCAGGCTGTCTTCCAGTAATCTCTTTGAAGACAGGTGCCCTTTGACATTTATTCCATGTCTTCTTCTTTAAGTTAAATGTGTCATATTACCGTGTGATCAGTGACTGAAAAGAGCTGTTGCCAGGTGCAGGAGCCAATAGAAGAGGCTCAATCAGACCCAATTCAATCTGATAATAAGTGCTTAATTTTTTTACTGTTACTTGCTATTGTGCACTTCCTCACCAGCAATTTATTAGTTAGTTTAGAAGATTCAAACAGTCACATTATCATTGCCAGGTGGATTCGTTTCCTTTCGCTTTTCTTTCTAGGGACTTTGTTGGGTCTGATGGCATCATAGACAAACAGGATATACCTTGTAGGGAACAATATTGTAGAGCAGGTACTATTGTGTGGGCCCTGGGTCAAGTGGTACAGGTGGTTGAAGGAAGGGCTGGGTTACTTGTATATTCAGATGCCAGAAGTTCTTACTTGAAGCCCATGCCCTCTCTTCCTCCCTCCCCCACCCACAGACACAAAAAAACAACATTAAGAGAGAAGAGTATGCATATGTGAGGTTGGGTGATTTGGGAGAGGGGGGGGGGGGGGGGGGTCGTTTGTTCCCTAAACCAGGGAATTTTGACAGCGGCCTGTTTGTTCCCTAAGATCCTGGGAGCCCTTCCCATTGTTTTGAAGAAACTTTATGTTGCCATGATCATGGCCACCTCAAAGACTGACAAATTTTTCCCTCTTTCTTGTTTCCCCCCTGTTATTATCTGGTTTCATACATAAATTTCGGCGGCAGTATGCACATTCTCAGTGGGCCACTATATTCAAAGTTGATCTTATATAATGCAGATGAAAACTCGGCAAAGGAGGACGCAAGGAGGCAATTTCTAGAGTCTAGATTAGCTTACTCAAATGCAGACGTTGTTGTCAAGCTTCAGGGTTGGGACGATGATTATACCAAAAGCATAGCTCTGTCATCCCTGAGTGCCCTTAAACAGCTTGTTTTGTCAGACAAAAAACTTCCAGGTACGCATTTATCCTATTAGTATTCCACGTTTGCTCTTTTGATAGCCTTTTTTTGAGAGAAACTGCACATAGAAATTCTATAGATGTGATAAATAAAACCTCTACTTTGGAAGTCGCAAATTAATTGCATCCTGGATTTCAAAACTCTCCCCCTCTCTGTAGTATATTAATATATAATAACCGAACAAAAGACGAAAAGGGAAATAATCTGATCCCCAGGATTACACCAATCACTCTAGGGACCACACCTCACTAAGCAGAGGTCACTCATTATAATTAATGAAATTATTAGAATCAAAGAATAACAATGCCAGCCTCATGAATGATGGCAAAGTTTGCTATTCTTAATAAAAATACAGACAAGACATTTCATGTAATAAAAATGGCATACATTTTCATGACAAGCATGAATGATGGAAGACCCTCTCCTTAAGTCCTCGCCTGCCATTTGTGCGGTCAAAATTTTGGAAGGGTAAAGGTTTCCTGAAGCACTCTGATATTTCAGAGGTTTCCAACTGCCAAGTGGCTTATCTCCTAATTCAATTACTTGTTCTGGTTTTTAGTATCTGTACTATTTGAACAATTTTCTGGTTGGCAATATTAATCAAAAGAATCACCAAGTCATAACGTCAAGGAGCTAAAAAGCCAATGCTACTGAGTCCAACAGCTTAAGTTACGTGTTTGGAACTCCATGCTCTGTAGACAGGGAAAAAAATATGCATGCCAGAACTGTTGGCACTCTATGTGCTGCTTAAAAAGAGCTAAATATAATGAAACAGAAAATGTCCACTTATATAGAAACTGGTACACTAGTCTTAGTTTTTTTTTTCTTGGCCTGGTAGACGAGTCTTTATTGTGGGTTGTAACGGTCTTAGCTTTCTTTCTGGTCGATCTTCCACCTAAAGGCTACAGCCTATATTATACTTTAGTTTGTGCAATGCAATGTTATTGATAACTGATGCCACACCTCTTTTTTTCTGTAACCCAATTTGACTGCCTTGGATGCATAGTGCAGTGCAAAAAGTGCATCCCACAATTAGCCTTCAAAGAAAAGATTCAGAATAATGAAATGGCTCTTATATTGTGTACAGAATAGAGACCAGTGAACCACTCCATTCTACTTACTAGCCATACTGAAAAATCTAACTATTTTGGAAGGTTACAGCACCCCAGCATAGCCAATGGAGTTAGACTAGTGAAATGTATTCAGACGTCCCTAATTTACCTCTCTTTCATTTTTAAGGTAAGAAGAGCCTCTATATAAGGCTGGGATGTCGCGGTGATTGGCCAAACATCAAGCCTCCTGGTTGGGATCCATCACTCGGGGAGGATGTGCCTCCTAGTGCAATATACTGATAAAATCGCAGTGCCATCTTAAGACGGCGGTAGATATTTTGTTGCTCCAAGCTCTCTCTTGCCAATCTTCTCTGTTCTTTATCTCTTCATTCTTGTGGATAAGCTTTTTCTAAGTTCATGATTGATGTAATCATGGCTTCTTTATTCAAGTTTCACAGCACTCGTCCAGCAGAGAATTGAATGACCTGAATTTCAGTAACAACGAGCAGAACACATTGATTGTGTGAGTGTAACTGCCGGTAGTATGATCAGAAGGAAATTTTATTTGTGCATCTTCCTGCTTCATTGATCCAAGCAATGGGATGCCGTAAACCTGTTTTCAAGTCCATTTGAAACATATGTAAAAAAATCAAGCACAAAATGATGGCCATTAATCTCAACCTCCATAGCAGCCTTCTTCTTCTGAAAATCTTCCCTAACCACATCAACAATACCCTTCATTAGACCCATAACTCATTAGCTTCCATTTTGATCCAAAACTCATGAGCTTGCTTTTGTATACCCATCCAATTTCCTTAACTTTCCAAGCTTACTTCTCACCAAATCCAAAGTGGACCGTTTAGTAAAATAAAAATCCAAAGTGGACCACTGGTAATTTTGTTCGGTTAACTCCATTTAAAAAATGGGTTGCGCATTTTCTTTTTTGAGTCGAGAACAACTTTCCCAGTTCTATCCAATGCCTTGGCGATCTCTTCCTCTAACATTTCTATCTACCTAACCAATATCGATCTGCGAATTTAAATTTAAAATCTCAAATCTTCTTAGAGTATTACATTGGCTCTTGTAATGGAAGGCTTATAAATAAAGTCCTAAACTTACCAGTGAATACTAAAGCGTGCCCTATGAGTTGAGTACAGACCGAACCTCTTATATCTTTTCTCTCTTTTAATTTAAATTATTTTTTCTTTTATTTTATGTTTAACATGATGGAATAGACTCGCTATAAGAATTAAGAAAGATGAAATTATATGGAGAGCGTAACAACGGGGGACCCTAAGAAATCTCCTATACAACAAAGATACAACCTTTAAAGTCCTGCAAAAACTGTAACTTTAAGACCCTGACAATTGCAAACAGGTCTATGTAGAATCCCTATTGGTAAATACAAAAACTGACATAAAAGCGCATTAATTCAAACATAACAATCATGGATAACCCACTACAGTATTAAACAACCTACCAAACATTAGAGGATGTCTATAAATCACAGGCATCATGCAATATAATCAAATAATCAATCAATCCATGCAGTGGCGGACTGAGGGGTCCAACCGGGGCCCCAATGCAAACGTTGAAATATATAAATTATATATATATATATATTTTAAGTTTGTTGAGTCGAAAGGTTGAAGCTTAGGTAAGATTTATTGTTGATTCATTAAGTCATTTGTTTTAGTTTGATTTGAATGTCTAGAAGTTTAAAAATGAATAGGATGTTTAGATCTTCTTCTTCCACGAGTTCCTGATTTTCTGGTTCCATTCCACTCATTCCAGGAATAGTAAATGAGGAAGAATTTGAAATCAATGAAGTCAACACCAACCTTCAGGATTGGAATATCTCTAAAGTTCCCAGTAGTGAAATCTACTCTAAGTCAAGTTTTAACCCTTTATCTTTCAAAGGTAATTACCATGTCAAAATCGTAGAGCAAGTTTACGCTCTAAGTAAAATCCATGAAAAATGTCAACTTTCGTCTCCTTCTGTTGTCAAAAAACATAGGGAACAAGGCTTCAACTATATCCACATCGGATTAGTTCAAGTTGCAGTAAAACCATTAACTCGAAGAGGAGTTGATGCTTCTGTCCTTCTGTGTCTACGTGATGCTAGGTTCACAGACTACAGCACAAGTATTTTAGGAATTATCGAGTCAAGCCTTCATAATGGTCTCATCCATTTTGATTGTTTCCCAGATTTTACCTTAAGCTTAAATGACAAACATCTTCTAAAAGCATTAACCTTGAACATTAAAACGTCAGGTTATGAAATGTTAGAAGGAAGTCAACCTTTAGCTTTGATCTATAGGATTTACTATAAGTGAATTAGGACTAATCTGAACGTCCATGCTTCAGTAAAAAGTCCCAAAGATCAAACCTTATTAATCCAAAGTCATACAAGTGATGCCAACATTAGGGGCCCCAATTCGATCCGTTGGAATGAAGTAACTTTACCAAGTGAGTGGTTGTTGGAAAATGAAAACTCAACCACTAATGTTTCCCAAAACATTAATAAGTTAGACATGATCCAACAGTATCTAGATGGTACGGGTAGGATTAGTTTTGATGCTCCCTGAGGAGGTTTTGCGCCCCTTGGGATTCAGGAACCAGGTAGCCAATCAGCCCGTAGGTCTACCTCTCGCCTTCCTGAAACCATTAACCGACAACTTAAGGGTATCCATATTAACTCTCAGGTTAGTACACCCTTGTATTCGGTTAATTCTCATCTACCAAACCAAGCTTCTACATCAGGACAAATAGTCGAAGATGTAGAAGATGACGATCAAGAGTAACCAACCCAAACAGATTTCGAATCTGTTAATCCACAGTTGATGACCATAAGTAAAAACTTCAAGCCTGACATGAAAAAGCTCGAAGCTGATTTTATGTCAAAAGAAAATTCGAGTAAAAGAAACCAGTATCTTGAAGGACACACGAAAGCTGAAAAAAAAGTCATCTATGACTCATGGCAAGCCTTCATGCGTCAGCTAGGTCAAGACATTCTCTTTTTCATTTATTTTGAAAATTATCATTCCATGAATGTCCAAGTCCTCACAAAATCCAAATGGACTACTACGGATAAGATGTTCATTACCTCTAGTCATCCACCTCCAGAAGAAATTGTCATAACCCATAAAGGAACTGAGATTACAGCCTCCCCCTTTAAGGATACAACTGACAATGACAGTAACAAGAAATTGGTTGAACAAAATAATTACACCAACCAATGCCTTAGAACCATATGTAAGCAATTAGGCAAAAATCTAAGTTAGATGGTCAATCTCTCGTTTTTGATAAGTCTTTACTACAGCTGCCTAGTAAGCCTTTAGGTTTAAAAACCTCAGAACAGTCAGCTCTTAGTAAGGTCAATCAGATGTTAAGTGAATTAAAACCAAGTAAAGCAGATGGTAAAAAACCTGATTCTTCCCATCAAGTCAGTGCGCTTAACCAAGTCTCCACTAGATCTGATACGGACTCAGATTCTGACCATCAGATTAGTGAAATTGAAAACCAGTTCAAACAGTAAGAGGTCCACAAGATTAGGTCTAGTCGTCCTAACCCTATGTCTTTAACCAAGAATTGGTACAATAGACCCACTCCTCCTGATCTTCAATTCGAAGAAAGGAATCTTCAAAGTCAATTCTTTGTATCCAGCGACAAGTTATATGAATGGAATATTGATGGTTTCTCTGAACAAGAAATCCTTAATAAACTCTAACATATGACCATGGTAGCAAACAGCTACTTAGTAAACCATTCCCTTAGTCATCCAGAGGTTGATGAATTAATTGTCTCCGGTTTCACCGGTTCTTTACGCCATTGGTGGGAAAAGTACCTCACCGAAAGTGATTGTGATCTCATTCGTTATGCCGTCCAGCATGATGAAGAAGGATTACCAATTTTTGATGAAAGATTAGGTCAATGTGTTAGTGATGGTATTAATTATCTTATTTTACCATTATTAAACATTTTCTTGGTACTCCTAGTAACATTTCGGCTAGGATTCATGACCAATTAAGTAACCTTAAATGTCCAACCTTAAGTGATTTTCGTTGGTATAAGGATGTCTTCATTTCCCGTGTCATGCTTAGGGATGATTGTAAGAATCCTTTTTGGAAAGAAAAGTTCATTAATGGCCTCCCTAATCTCTTTGCCCATAAGATTAGAGAAGTCTTAAGTCAGCCTTCAGGAATCATAGAGTATGATACCCCGACTTACGGTGATCTCGTTAGTACCATCAACAAAGAAGGTATGAAGATGTGTAATAACATGAAAATCAATAATCAACTTAGCAAAGATAGAAAAGCAGCTAAGTATGAAATGGGTAATTTCTGCGAACAATATGGTCTGCCTCCCATAGCACCATCCCGTAGGAAACACCACAAAGAAAGGTCCTCTTTTAGAAAGTCACACAAATATCACAAAAAGGTCATCTAGGAATTACACACCTCTTGAAGAAAATAAGCCCAGTAAACAAAAATTTCACAAAAAAGCCTTTAGGAAGAAATCCACACCTAAAGACAAAAGTAAAATTGGATGCTACAAATGTAAAAAGCTAGGTCATTACAGTTCTGAATGTCGAGTTAAATAAAATATTAATTCTTTAGACATTCCAGCAAGTGAAAAAGTAAAACTGTTTGTCATCTTAGAATTAAGAGATTCTAGTGGTAGTGATCTAGAAATAGACGACATGTCATCCTCTAGTTCTAGTTACAATCATAGTACCGACACAGAGTCTGACACCCCTAACCAGAAATTAGGATGTCAAGATAGTTGTTGTCACCCAAGTAAAACTTTAAATGTTTTAAGTCAACAAGAAGAACTTTTGTTCCATTTAATCGACAAAGTTGAGGATCCTGAGCTCAAGGCTCAATATCTCTCCAAATTTAAAAATGTGTTAAATAAAAAAGAATGTAAATTAAAAATCCCTGAAACTCAGGTCAGTCTTAATAAAATCTTAGACATGTTTAAGAAATCTTCTAAACCTGTCACATTACAAGATTTACAGACTGAAGTTCAACATGTAAAACAAGAGATTCGTGACCTAAAAACCAAAAATAAAAACTCTTGAACAAGAAATCCTCCTTCTTAAAATCAACCAAAGTTTTAAGAAACAAAGTCAACAAGAGTCTGAACAGTCAGATCAGGAACCCGACCTTGAACCCTTTCTGTCTCAAATCACTCTCCCACAGGATACTCCGGAATATAGTCAATTCCTTAGTATCATGAACCGTATGCATTTCCAGAAATAGCATGCAAAAGTAAACGTCATAGTAAATTTTGAATTTGCATTTGAGGTTTTTGCCCTTATTGATTTTGGTGCAGATCTCAATTGTATTCAAGAATGTCTCATACCCACTAAGTACTATGAGAAGACTAGAGAACGTCTTCATTCAGCCAATGGTACATCTATGAGTATTCAGTATAAGTTATCCAAAGCACATATTTGTAAAGATAATGTTTGCTTTAAGTCATCGTTCGTTTTAGTAAAAAACCTGCCTGATCAAAAGGTGATCTTAGGCACTCCTTTCATATGTCTGTTGTATCCTTTCACCACAACAAGTGAAGGACTCACAACTTCCATCTTAGGTCAAAAGGTAACTTTCGAGTTTGTTCATCCTCCTCAACCTAGGGAACTCTCTTTGTTGCAAGAAGCCTCCATAAGTAAAAATCTTAATTTCCTTGTCCAGAAAACTCAGCATCTTGATTTTCTGAAGGAAGAAATCAAGTTCAAAAGAGTTGAGGACCAACTCTTAAGTCAATCTCTCCAAAGTCAAATTAAGTTGTTTCAAGTAAAATTAGAACAACAAATATGTTCCGATGTTCCAAATGTTTTTTCGCATAGAAAGCAATACATAGTAAAACTCCCTTACGAACCGGATTTTAGTGAGAAAAATATTCCCAATAAAGCTCGACCCATCCAGATGAACCAAGAGATGATGGAAGTCTGCAAGAAAGAAAACCATGATCTTTTAAGTCAGCAAGTCAAACAGACAAGTCACTATTCATGAACGCAGCCGACACGCCCCTGTTCATCCACAGTCAAAGTAGGCGTGATTCAACAGTATCAGCGTGATTCCATAGTAACCCTTCTGTCTTTAAATACAAAAGCCCAAGTCACTTATAAGCAGAATTTCATTTCGGAATTCTGAACTCTCTCTCCCTCAAGTCTTTCTTTCCTGAGTACCTCAAACCTATCTAAGTCTAAGAACACGATGTCAATGTCTTCTTACTTTATAGTTCTTGTTAGTAAATCTTGTAAGTCAACTGTTCTTTGAAGTAAACCAAGTTTCCAGGTATATCTCTGTGTTATATCTTCTTTGCAAGCATGCATACCGCCAAATTGGACGGTTTTACATTTCAAGTTACATACATTCATGCATCCGCCTTCATGGCTGGTTTACAATTTTGTTTCATGCATACCGCCTTCATGGCTAGTTTAAGTAATTATTTTCTGTTTTCTCAAGTAAACTTATTTTAAGACTATTTGCAAGTTGATACCCATTAAATGGTCTATTATTTTCCGACCTTTGGGTTTAACGAAGCTTGTCCCTTCACAGAAGGTCTTCAAAATTAATTTTATTTTATCTGTTGCTATCTTCTCTGTTTCTTGCTTCCATGGCTCGTCTTCATCATTCTCTTTCTAATTCTCGTTTCCACCGTTTCAAAGTAAGCACCTTGGTAACAAATCTACACACCCTGATCTATCTGATAAATCCTCTAGTACACCCAAGGAAACACTTTTTGGTATCAGAGGCATATATATTTGCTGAATCACAGATATTGATTTACGATGATATTGCCAACAATCAGTGATTTATCGCGCTGGAAGAATTGTAGCTGCAATCATAGAGCATAGACAATTTGAAATCCTGCCAACTTTGTGTTATTAATTGCTGATAACCTTTTGCTGAATCTTCGTTGATGAAATTGGAAGGAAAAGCACAACCTGAGAGGAGGGAATAAGGAAACAGAGACATTAAGCGTTAGTGTTAATTTTCTAAATAGTTGTCAAAATTGGAGCCCGCTTTAGAGCTTAGAAGGCTGCACTCAGTCTGTAAAGCCATTGTACACACGTAACACATGACCAAGTTCACCAAAAGAAGAGAAAAACGCCCGAAAATTTCCATGAGTTACAACGATCAATTAATTATGCATCTAAAATTGTTCTGCCAGTTTGGAATAAGTTCTTTTCACCTTCTTTAGTTACAACGATCAATTAATGATGCATCTAAAACTGTTCTGCCAGTTTGGAATAAGTTCTTTTCACCTTCTTCTCATTGATACTGCGGAAATTTTGGGTTCAAGTCTCATGGTCCATTCAGACTTTTTCCAAGGTGTCATGGAAGAAAATTTATCCCTCAGATGCCTGAGCCACTTCATCAAAATATCTCTCTTCTATTTGGTAAAAGTTGCTTTGTTGGTGAGCAGCATGTTGCCAAAGTCATCACAATCATAATCTTATAACAACTTTTGACTCTGATAGTGCTAGCTGTCTTGAAGCGCCCATTTCATGCAGAGAGATTTCTGGACAACTTATCTACAGTTTTCCTCGAAATCTAATCTTTTCAGAAAACTTTGCCTACTAACATAAAATAATATTATAACCCACAAACATATAGCGTCATTATTATTGTGTCTTTACCACAATTCAGTTGGATTGGCTAACCAAATAAACTATCTATCATGTGGAAAATTCACTTTCTGTCATGACTTATTTTCAAATCAACTCCCTCATTATTTATAATACCAAATCAATTTAATTTTAGTTCTTAATTTTCAATATTTTAATTCTAAGACATTTTTTTTCATTACTTAGTAAAAAAAACTTGTCATTTTCCCTTAAGAGTTGGTCCCCTTTAGATTCATTCCTGGTTCTGCCACTGAACGCATGTGCTCATGATAGAGGAGCCATGACAAGTGGGTCTGATTGACATGGTGCCATCGGCTTTAAAAACGAGCAATAATTTCCTTTAAATACTGACTTGCAAAAGCAAGCAACGAGCCCACATTACTTACGTCAAAGACATACATAAATAAGAAACTTCTAAGTAAAATTAGGCTTAATTACTTCATTAGTCTTCGTGTGATATAGAGATGAACAGTTGGGAGTCTCTTAATGACCTCGTAATATAACATACAGAGAAACCACTTAACTTAAAAGTTTAAACCTATCATGTTATATTAACTATCCACACTTACGATTTCTTTTTAGGGAATTTAGCAGTTTAGTCCTTAGGTTTTACACGCTTTTACTTTTTAGTCCTTGATTTTAATTTTTTCAAATTTTAGTCCTTAGTTTTATATTTTTTGACGAAATGGTCTTTCCGCCAATCTGTCGTCCACATGCTTAATGGACCTCTTTGACACGTCAGCAAATTTTATCGGTCGACCGCTTCATGTACCGATCGACCTCTTCATACACCGGTCAATCGCTCACGTTCAAAACATATACACAGTCGACCGCTTCAAATTTGCTGACGTGTCAAAGAGGTCCATTAAGCATGTGGACGACAGATTGGCGAAAAGACCATTTCGTCAAAAAATATAAACCTAAGGACTAAAATTTGAAAAAATTAAAATCAAGGACTAAAAAGTAAAAGCGTGTAAAACCTAAGGACTAAACTGCTAGATTCCCTTCTTTTTAATATGGGACAATATTTTTACCATCTTACACGTCATAACGTTTCCATACCATACCTTTACCTTTTCATCTCAAGAATAATTAAGCCTAAAAACTAGACAGATTATTCACAAAGTACTTATTAGCTTGTATAGCTCTATCACTGCCAGAGGATTATACGTATAACAGACCGCGGAAAAAACAATATATGGTAAGATGCTTGTGTAACACCCTCTCTTGTTGGTTCACTTGGTTATGTATACGATATAAGTTCTATTATTGCACTTACATATACACAAAGATATAGGGTCTGGCAAGGCAGGTGCTAATGTGCCTGGGGAGTATTGAGCCCGCGGTCATTGAGGATTTAGCCCGGGGTAATTGAGGGGTAACAGAGTGGTATAGTGATATAGAGTGCCGGGGGAAAATTCTCGGGGTAATTGGGAATCAAAGACCCGAGTTGACTGGGAACTAACTTCCCAGTCTGAAAGAGAGCAGCACATCCGCGTGTGTTGAACCTTGCATTCTCGAGAGTTTTGAGAACCGAGCACTACTCGGAATTTTTGAGACCCGAGCACTGGTTGGGAGTTTTGAGACCCGAGCACTGCTCGGTAGTTTTGAGGCCCGAGAACAGACTCCGGGAGGGCTGAGAGCAGACCCCCGGGATGACCAAGGCCTGGATCCTGGGATGAACTATGCCTGTATGCCTGGCTCAACACAGGCCCGTGCCTGTATCCCCCGGGACAGGTCTGGAAAACCTTGTATACCCAGCTAACCCCCTGGAACATGCATGTATACCCGGGCTTTATGCGAAAAATAACCAGACTTACTTTCCGCGTGTCTGAACCTTATGGTGAGCATTAAATGCATTCTTACCATGTTTTATCTGGACGTCTAAATGGAGCTTAGTGATTGGCCCGTCCAATTATTTACTTTTTAACAAGGATACGTGATATATGGGCAAATTTGGTGCCTTTTTCCAATTGTGTACAAAATGAATTGCTAATGATTTGCCTAGTCTAGAGTAGGCTGTGTAGACTGGTCAGGGGACGTTCATTGTTAATTCGTAGTTTATGTTGTCTGGCATAAGTTATTGCCTAGAAGATTATTAGAGAGAGAGGGAGACGTGAAGTGGACCTGGTATTTGTTCATAAAGAGACCGAGAGAATTTCACCTAACTGAAAGAGAAAGGAGAGGAGAGTGACGTGAGAGAGAGACCAGCTGACCAAAGGTAAAAGGAAGAGCCAAGGTAGTCTCGGTCTGTCTCTTTTTCTTTCCATTAGCCTTTTGTCTTGTCTTTTTCGAACATATGTCTTGCTTGTTTAAGTGTTGTTTTTATCCACAGAAAAGCAGTACATCGACGACTAAGGTAAGGGTGTAGAGTTTTGTCTTAAACAGAAGTATTAGGGTGTTTAGTTATGGATAAAAGAAAGAGATTGCAGTAGACAAAATAAGTCCTTTTTGTGATTGCATCTCATGAGCTGGAAGTTGTAAAAGCTTGTATATTTACTCTCGTGTTGTTAGGACGTATGCTGAAAACAAAACCAAACAAAAACATACAAAGGGCTTATAAAGAGAAAGGGCCAAAAGACTTTAGGTACCACCTGGGAATTCTTGAATCTTTTAATAGCCGGACCTTAAGGGATTTAGAAACAACCAACTAAGTCGTATAAGTTATTGGACCTGCCTATTATAGCATGTTGTGTTTATAGCATTTCAACACGTGAGAACATGTCGCATCATCCTGTCATGGGTCATTATATGGTGTGAAAAATCTAATCACGAAAAGACAGAAATAAAACTCATACTCAGAGGTCGTCTAATGATGGGCTCACGATACCGATCACAACAGTGGGATAGTGGAAGCGACCACTGAAAGGAGTGGTTGGTATCCCTGGCATGAAATAATATACACTTGACAGGGTCCTGGTGTCAGACACGAGACAGTCCCAGAGGAGGGGAGGAATGCACAACCCAGACTCTGCGGGGTGAAACAAAGAAACAAAAGGACACATCTGATGACCGAAAAAGAAAGAAAAAGAAAATGAAAAGACCAGAAAAGAAAAGAAAGAAAGAAAGTAAAATGATCGGCAAACAGATGCATCATTTTTGCATTGCATCGTTCATACGACATTAAATGGTTTATTACGAGCTCTGATTTATGATGGTTCATTCACTGCTACTATTATTTCTGCCTTATCTTCATATGTATTATGTCCTTTTTCCCCTCTTACTGAGTCAATAGGACTCACCCCTTTTATTGTTGTAAATTTTTGTATGTACTGTCGTGGCCTCAGTCTTACCAGATGTTGATCTTCTCGAGCAAGCAGATCCTAGATGTGGATCCCTATATCTTAGTGATGACCATCTGGACCTTTGTTACCGATTCTTATGAGGTAATTGTGAGGTACAATCCCCAATGGTACCTCAAGGACCCGCCTGCGTCCTTAGTTCCTTTAGTTGAGGACTTTGGGGTGGTCGATACTCATTGACCCTCCTCTACGACACCAAGGAAAATGAGATAATTGACCTCACTTCCGATACTGAGTCGAGGGAGGACTAGACGATGGAATTGGGTTAGGTTGTTTTTTTTTTTTGTTAATTGGGATTAGATTAGTCGGGTTACGGATATGTATATGACGGAAAGTTTTAGAAAGCTTCCGTTGTTGTGTATTCTTATTTTCCTTTTTCCTTTTGTATCCTCATGACGGAGTTTGCTATTGTACAATGCTATAGTGGAAATTTTGTATTTATCTTTTCTAGCTTTTCTCTTTTTCTGTCAATTATTAGAGCCTAAGAGAATTAGTTTGTGTCGTAATCCCCGTTTGTGTACATTTCATTACTATAGGAGAGCCTATAAGGTAAGTACTGGCACGGTACATGACAGCTTGCATAGCTTTTGTCCGACTGAAGCAAGATAAAAAGGTCTTATCCTTCTTGTTTTCTTTCTTGGTCCTTGGATTTTCCAGGTAGCCAAATGGTGGAAGAGGGAAAAAAATTGATAGCAAGTTTTGATCGAGTTTGTCAGGCAATTTTTGGTCCATGTTCTCTAGGTAATTTTGCAGCTTTGATTTGTGAATTAAACAAAGCGATTTCTTCTAGGAACTATACGGGATGCACAAACCCATCACCTATTAGATCAAGCATTTATAGAAAGTCGATAAATTAACACTAGCATTGCGTTTGTTTTCTTAAAATGCGTAATATGCTAAAAAAATGGTCTAATATGAATGTAGGATAACCGGAAACCGCCACCGTTAAGGGCCGATTTTTGCCCTTAACGGTGTAGGTGTAGGTGACAATTTTTTAAAAATCGGCCTACCCGTTGTAAGTGCCGGTTTTGGCCAAAAGCGACATCTACACCGGGATTGTACAGCCCTACCAACGAGATCCAGCCTCCAATCATTGAGCTTAGCCGGTGCCGTTTTGTAAAATAAGTAGAAAGAGAAAAGGAGAGACAACTGGATTTCGTTGTCGTAGACAGCACGCGAAAGAATGCCCTAAAGCCGGCGGTCTTTGTTCCCCTAATCTTTTGTGTCTTCCCTGTTCTTTTCTTCACACTGCGGGGAGAAAACGCAAGCGACGACCAGCCCACCTTTCATTAGTTAGAAGGGGGAATAATATTCTCACCCGTCTGAGTAGGTGACTTATCAGAGGTGGCTGATTTCAATTGGTCGAGAAGGCTCTTGTTGACGTTTGTGGGTTCATATATTATATTCTCACCCGCTTGGGTTGGTAAGTGGTAAAGTATCGAACGAGGTGGCTGAACGCAATTGATCGAGACAGTAGAGACTTTGGTTGAGTTTCGAGCCTTCCTACAAAATGGTGCGTTTAGCCACACCAAAAGTTCTTTTCAGAGAATTCCCTAATTACCTAATATCAAAAACCTAAAAATTTGTCACTTTTTTTCAATATCTCAATTTTTGCTGTACTCTAGTTTTCAAATTTTCCATCCACAGATATATATCTCTGAATTTTTCAATATCCTGGGCCCTGAGTTGCACAATATTTCACATTATTAAGCATTTGCAGTTGAAAAGACCACCTTTGTAATTTTTCTCTTATTATTAATATCAATATTATCTTGTACAATTTTTTTTTTAGTTTTCAATATCCTGGGCCCTGAGTTGCAATATTTCACATTACTAAGCATTTGCAGTTGAAAAGACCACCTTTGTAATTTTTCTCTTATTATTAATATCAATATTATCTTGTACAATTTTTTTTTTAGTTTTCAATATCCTGGGCCCTGAGTTGCAATATTTCACATTACTAAGCATTTGCAGTTGAAAAGACCACCTTTGTAATTTTTCTCTTATTATTAATATCAATATTATCTTGTACAATTTTTTTTTTTTTTAAAAAAAACTTAGATGGCATTGAACCAAAGGGTACGGTTAGAACTCTCTCTGCATTTTATGATATATCATTTGGACACGACCTAGTCCATTCGGACAGTGCGATAAAAAATATATGTTTGGTACATAACTGTTAAAACAGTTTAATACGATTTCATAAACTTTAATATTTCATTCTATACCATTCGGTATCATTCTTACTTCGTTTTATACTACTCTAACATGTGTTGCAGATTTAGAAAATGTCAAAGCGATCAAGAGCATCTTCTTCATTCCAGATTCCGGAAGTCCTCCCATGACCTTAGTTGACAGCACAGGCGGATCCGGGGGGGTGCGGCCCTGGGCGGCCGCCCCCCATTGGATCTGCCAAAATTTTTTATTATATGTAAAAAAAAAATTTATTTTATTTTTTATTATAAGTTGGTATGGGCCTATGGGAGCCCGATCCCCATAGGCCCAGGCCAACCCTAATTTTAAGCTTGCAGGACCTGATTTTAAGTGTATATTGATTGCCTCTACTTTCAGTTGCCTTGCCCGGTTAAAGGTGCCAGAGAAATCGTCAAATGGTTTTTACTTGGCAAATGCGGACCTCCTTTTACGTGGACCTGGACCACCTGGTGCTAGAGAAATCAAGTCTTTTGGGTTTTGTTTTTCCTGGAAATGAGTATACGTGTATCTTAGTTATACATGCTGCCTCTTTATTACTTCTTTCTTTTAGTTTTTAAAGTATATTTTTTTGGAGTGAAAGATTTGACAATTTGATATTTGCATCTTAACTAGACATTGTGAGGCAACTAGTGCTTTTATCAAACCTAATTAATGTATTTGCAATTGAATACTAACGATGGTAAATCCCCTGGTAGCCTATAGGACACTGACAATTTATTGAACAATTTGGGCAATTTATAGTTAACAGCGAATTCTTCATACTATTATAGGAATTATAATGCAATACTTCTCAGTTATTTTTGTCCATACTATTTTTGTAGTACTTGAAACTGAAAATTCTAGTGTATATCCCCCTTGACTCTCAGCTCTCTCTCAATCTCATTATTTAGATTTTTTACGGTTTCAATTTTTGTAGGATAAGATTTTACACTTGAAAATTGTTGGACCTTCGACCCCTAATATGTCCCTCTATCCAAGATTCTCAATAAATTGTCCCTCTATCCAAGATTTAGTAGAAAAAATCATTTATTTAGTATGCTAAAAATGCTTTACGGTTTGAAATTTTGTGAGTTGTGAAATTGTTGGAGGATGAAATTGAATTGGTTTGGATATCTTAGGGCTATAGAGGTTTCTACATAAAAATTTCTAATTTTTTTAATTTTTTTGAAAATAAATAGAAACCCACTCATATTTTTGGGTCCCGAATAAATTATTTAGCTGGTTTTTGTTTGTTTAGGATTTTTCATGCCCTTGAATTTCTGTGGAGTTCCTGCTGCTCAAACTATCATTTTCTGATATATATATATATATATATATATATATATATATATATATATAAGATGCAAATTAGTAGGATCTAATTGCCACTTTCAATATTAGCAAATAGTACGTACTTATATTTTAAAATTTTTAAAGCTTTTTAATCCTTAATTTTCGATATTTTAACTAAGACATTTTTTAAATTATGTTGAAATTTTTTTTTTTATCATTTCGCCTTATGTATTCGACCCCCTTCAAATTGGATCCTGGATCCGCCACTGGTTGACAGTCAATACCAGATGCATGCATTTTCAATCGTGGTCGGGCGGTCAGTAGTCCTTTCCCACTTTGAGGTTATGTTTGTGTTGTAAAATTTTTGGTATTGAGTTTAGTGTTAGTATTGAGTTTAGTGAAAAAGTGGAGAGAGATAATTTTTTTATATTTTTATGGGAGAGAGATTATATTGTAGTATTTTGTTGTAAGTTGGTGAAATATTTTGTGAAATTTTTACCACAAACGCACCCTGAGTACTATTGATTTGAAGGTCGGACCATCCAGCAGATTTTCACCCACCGTGGTTGGACCCCGCAGCTATCGTGGGTGGGACATGCCTTCATCGAGCTGGTGTGGGATGTCTTTGCTGCACTTCTAGATTTGGACACTGATGACGAGTCGTGAGCGGTTCTCGTTCAGGGTTTTTGGTAACGCTTTCGCTAGACATCATCGATAGCTATGTTTCTGAGCACCGAACGACCCTTAACATATTAGAGCCATCATTGAACTATATAAGTGTTTTGGATTAATATTAGTTGTGTATTCAAGCATTTTCATGATATACTCGTCTAATTCGAATACATAAAAGGAAATAAGAATCTGTTAGAATCCTCGAATATTGCGGGAGGTGGCCCGTAATGAGGTCATGACTGCTATAAACCTGTTGTTGACCGATCTCTATCCACTTATCAAGCATATGCAACCACTGACCGAGGCATCGGCTGCAGCTTCAAATATATTTTGAAAAAGCAACCACAATTAATTAGATGCAATTGCAACGCATAGGAGGCCCCGCTACATGAGGCACTTCGGAACATTGACCATTGATTGTCACTGCCGTTGGGGTTTGTGGGTATACCAAGAGTGGATGAGACTTTTGATATCTATATGTTTGACCAGGCTACTTAATGTCATCCAATACACCATTTTCACAAGGGTGCTACATTGGCCACAAATTTTTGGACCATAATGAGTTTTGAGTGCTCATGAACTCGCATACCCCAACCTTAAACTAGGGCGTCCTCTAGAAACTCAATGCAATATAGGTTGCAAGCAATCTAGATCAGCGGGTAGGCACATTGCCAGAAGTGATACTCCAAGAGCAGCTTTGCTCAAAAGAATAGGTCAGAGGAAGATGCCAATTTGTGCATGACATACGGTCACACAGGCTCGACGGGTTACGATGCACACAAATAATAAAGAATTTCCAACATTGTTGTTTCTGAGGGACGTTTATGAAACATCACCGAATGGGGATCTGGAAGCACACTTATTTGTTCAGGGTTGGGTACTGTTCCGAGAGACAGAAAATGCGTGCAATTAAGACGTGACCTGCCACAAAGCTAGGTTCTGGACGAAGGAAAGGAAGCCGCAACCCGTCCTTTTCCACCGTACGCAACACTACCTATTGATTCCTAATGCTAGGATGTGCAGAACATCTTTTGGGTATGTTTGGTGCCCAAATATTTGGGCTCAAATATTTGAGTTTAATTATAAAAAATTCACCACATAATTTTTTACTATTATAATACTTATTAAAAATATTTTCTCTCTTTACTTTTTCACCAACTCCCATAACATATTTTTACTTTATAATATTTCTCAAACCCCAATACTCAAAATTTTCACCCTCAAACATCCCCTTTATATAGAAATCCTCTTGTACGTATAATTTTGCAATATAGAGAATTTGAACAAAGATTTATTCTGCATTCTTTTATTCTGAATTAAGCATTGAAGGTTCACCTCACAAAAAAAAAGCTTCATTCTTATTATCTAGCGAAACAGGACTATTAACAACAAGAAGCTCGACAACAGCCCATCACTCATTGGATGGGCTACATCAGTTTTGGCAACATCAACCATTAGGGGTGTTCATTTTCACCGCCACCGTTACCGGTACCGTAACCGGTAAGAGCGGTTATTGTGCATTAGCGGTGCGGTAGCGGTGTCAAATATGTGATTCCGTCAATTTGCGGTGACGGTGACGGTTTTTGCCAAACTGTCACCTACACTACCGTTAACAACCCCTAGTGTAGACTTTAGATGATTATTGATTAGGTGACATACTTTTATTTGGCTTTTGTTGGAATATGTTAGTTGATTTATGTCACATTGTTGAACATTTTTATTAGACTTTAGTTTTTATGTTTGAATATGATATTATGTTGGACTTTTGGACAACTTATTATATTTGTTACGAGTATCAATGATTATGATATTATGTTTGTATAGGTTATGATATTTGTCCATTTAATATGATTATTAATTATGATATTATGTTGCAAAATTTAAATAGGTTATAATATTTGAATGATTATATTTATTGCTTATATATGGACATCAAATGGTCTTGATGGTCGAAAAAAGCCCAAGGAAAAGAGCCCATAACAGTGAAAAATGAAATGTAAAAAAAAACAATTTTTTGGCCTAACGCTTACACGGTTTAAGCGGTTATCGTCTAACCGTTACCGTTAATACCGTCACCGACAAAAGCGGTTATTGTGTCTTAGCGGTGCGGTGACGGTTTTTGCCAAACCGTCACCTACACTACCGTTGACCACCCCTATCAACCATCAATCAAAATAAATTATAAAAATAAGCCAATTAATGAAAGATTGGTCGAAATGAATGTTTAAACGGACAATCACTCGGTCGAAACATCTTAATTGGCTTTATCCACCTTGTGCAATTTGTTTATGGAGTCACTCTTATGACTAGCTTCCAAGCTCAACAATTTAACCCACTTTTTTTGAAAGAAAATTTCAAGATACATGTTTTATAAAAAAAGAAAAAGAAAAAATTATTTTCCACTTTAAATTTTGATTTTTTTTTTTAAATCATTGCCTGTATTTTTATTGAATTTTAAAAATATGCTACTACTTAAACTTAGGCTATGCTTTAAATCACTCATTCTCTTACATTTTCATTCAGATTTATAACCATATTAATGATGTGGCACGACACAAGTCTTTAAAAATAAAATTAATAAAAGTCATAAATTAAATATAAAATATTTAATTATACGAAGATATTATTCTTTTTATTTATTTTCAAGTCATGTGTTATACCATATGATCTTGACATTTGACGTGTCATATTATCAATTATATTAGAAATTTTGACCGAAATGTGAGGAGGTAATGATTTTCAAGATGGCTTACACCAAACAATGATTTACAAATTCTAAAAATCTAAAATCTCATAAACATTTAAGCTCTAATTTTTAGATTTTCTTAAAATTGTAGATGATTTTTGACTTTTTCATTAGATAGGAAAAGTCTTCTGTTAGTAGTGGGACGATTGTGTATTTGCCCAAAAGTATTGTTAGGGATAAACAAAAATTCCGACAAAAATCGTATGTCATTTTTGACAATTTTTATAATAGAAACTGAAATAAAAAAATTTTGAGATCGGTTCCGATTTTCTTTTTTTAAAAAATAGGATTTAAATAAAATAAAATATATAGAATTTATTTGAATATTTATTTTAGAATTTATATTTTGAAATAATGTTTATTTACTGTTAATTTATAATAAATAAATGAAAAATCTTATAAATACGTTTTTTGGCCCCATAAAAATATATTAAGGCTGTGTTTGAGAAGTAAAATTATAGGTATATTGTGGTTGATGAAAAAGTGAAGAGAGAGATAATTTTTTATATTTTTATAGTGAAAAATAATAATTTGATTGGAAGAAAAATATTATATTATAATTTTTTGTTATGTTAAAATTTTAAGTCTCAAAAGAGCCTAAGAAACTCACGTATCAAACTGGAACAAAAAATTGATATTTCTGCAAGTGCCGGAATGAAATTAATCGTGAATTTTGGTTTGACCCGTTTGGATATTGACCCATAAGTATTGTGATGTGTGCATATACGTATAGCGTATTTTAGAGGTTGATATTGACGAGTATAATTCAACATCAGTTATGGATGGATAGAAGGAAATTTCCTCGAAATTCGAAGAATAGTTCCCAACTCATCCCGACCTGCGAAGAAAAAAAAAAACATCCCGACCTAACCGCCCCTCTCGGATCTCTCTCACTCCTCTTCCCTGACCACTCCTCTCCCTCTGTCTTGTTGATACTTTCATCCCAGACCTCTCTCAATCTCGCTCTGTTTTTTTTTTTCTCTCTGAAGGAAACCCCTCTTTGCTCCTCTCTCTTGTGGACCGTTCAGCTCTCGAATTCGAGGATTCGAGCGCAGATCAGGTAAGACGTGGTTGTTGATAGAGTTCTTTGAGCATTCTGATATCTTTCAGAGGTAGGGGCAACTGTGGGAGACCCTTTTCAAGGGGAAAATAGATGGAATATATGGGTCTTCGATTAGATTACTAGAATAGGACTGGTAGGTGGGGATTCCTTTGGATAGGCTATTTTGGAGAGTATTGTCTTTGAAAGTTTCTCAAACTGGTCCTAACAAAATTGGAATTGGGAAGACACTCGGGAGTAAAAGATTGAGTTTTACATTATTTTGTTTTGGTAATTAGTTTTGTAGAATTATTTCTATTGACAAGAAATTATCCATTTCAAGGAATTGAAGTTTTGCGACCGTTTAGTGGATGAATGCTATTATTAGAGCAGAGCTGGCTCGCGCTGCAAAGTTAATAAGAAAGTGGATTTTCTTCTTTGAGTTTTGTTGAGGTAATACAGAAGAGGAACATGCACGTCATGAACGCTTACAGCAGAACTAGGTATGTACTAGTCATCCGGTTAATATTTGTGTAATTTTCTTATGATCTTTTTATTAAAAATGTGTTAAGCATGCTAGAGTTATTTTTACCATCATTTGGCCGTTGCTAATTGTTGTCCACTTGTTCGACAATTGCATGGATTGATCTTTACTTTCTAGACTTACTCCTCAAGATATATATAGCAGAGACCATGTTTCTTAATCATGGCTATCCTAATTTCGACATATGATATAAATTGTCCTGTACTTCTAGTGCAGGGACCATATTTCATACTACGAACTACTTTTATGGACAGAGGAAAGTGCTATGTTATTGTTTCCTCTAACTTCTTATGCAGTGATAGAGCTATCAGCCATTCAAGCTTATTAGTCATCTGTGAATAGTCTGTTTAATTTTTACTTGTAACGGTGTGTTTCATTTATGTCATTGATGTAAGCATTGTTGGCTCATTGCTTCTTTTTACGAGTCAGTATTTGAAGGAAAAAGTTTCTCTTTTTAAATCCGATGGAAAAAATATTATCTAATCCATAGATAATAGGACCACATCAGTCAGGCCCACAGCATAGAAAAATGTCGTTCGGATGAAAAATAAAATATAAATTTGATGGGCCTAGAGATCAGTCTTGTCGCTAAGCTCACCTCACGGCCCATTGAAATCCCTTATAGGAATATTTGCAGTGTTCTCACACACGGAGTCTCTCTCTCTCTCTCCCCTTTTAATACTCCAAGACGGCTTTTTAAAAGTTCAGGTAAGTAAACTTTGATCTGTAACGAGACTATTTTTTGAGCAAAAAAATAAAGTACTGAAAATTGAATATACTCTGCCCAGTAGTAGTTTGAAGATGGGAATCCTGATTCCAAAATTTTATCCCACAAAGAAGAAAGAAAGTGATGATCAGAGGCCCCAAGTACACTAACAGAAGTTTGTGATGCTAAAGCAATTGTAGAAATTTTTTCATTGCAAAAAAAAAATGGTACTCTATCAAACATTCCATTGTGAACTACAGTTTGCAATTCTAACATCATTAGCCACAAGCTGTCTAGTGATTGACAATTGCAGTAATCTATTGAATATATGGTAAGATCATAAGTTTTCGCGTCTTGATTATTGCAACAGAAATAATTGTAGTGGCCGTTAACTAGCTGTCTTAATTAATTATTGGGGAATATTGCTTGGAAGGGAAAATAATGACAAAGTTTTGTCTCTTCGAGGAAATCAAAAGTTCAATCCATATCAAAACGAGCAAACACAATTACCCACATAGATTAACTATAAAGTAGCTAGAGCTGTTTCGTATCAGAAGCTCCACATAATTTGAGTTTCACCAATTTGTCTGAGAATTACTCACCTCTTTTTTAATCGATGCATTCCCGTCAACCTGAGCTAAGAATCCTACAAACCCTTTCTCTGATCCAAAGCAAACAAAGATTAATATATAAGACCAACAAGCCATATATAGAGAAGGTCTCATCAAATTAAGTTGTACTAACCTCATGAGCTTCTTCCTTCATAGGCCTGTAAGGATTGAGGTTGGTATAGTCGATGTAGCAAATCCTACCACCATTAACTTTACTCTCTCTCTCTGGCCCGCCACGAGCAAATGACGTTCACACAACCAAACATAGATGGAGCTGTCATGGCTCCTCTATGAGCACATGCTTTTGTCTCACTTTGATTGATCATTTGAATATATTGCATGATGCCTGTGATTTATAGACATCCTCCAATGTGTGGTTTTTGGTTTAATTCATGTAATGGGTTTATCGATGAATGTAATGTGTGAATAAATGCTTTTTTGTCAGTCGTTTGATTTACCAATTGGGATTCTACATGAGACCACATATATTCTAACTTTTTTGCAATTGTCAGGGTCTTCCAAAATGGTACAGTTATTTGCAGGACTTCAGAGCTAGAGTTGTATCTTTGTTGTATAGTTGAGATATGAGATTTTAAATTTAGACTTGCAGATAGATATTGGTCAGGTAGAAAGACATGGAAGCAAAGATCGCAAAGGCATTGGATAGAACTCGGAAAGTTGTGATCAACTCAAAAAGAAAACGTGCAACCCACCTTGCTGCATTTATTAATGGAGTTAACCGAACAAAATTACCACAAGGGTCCACTTTGGATTTGTTGGAAAGTAAGCTTGGCAAGCGAAGGAAATTGCATGGGTGCAAAACCAAGCTCATGAGTTTTGGGTCTAAAAGCAAGCTAATGAGTCATGGGTCTAACATAGGAAGATCCTTGCTCAGATGCTATTCAAATTATATGAAAACTGGGACACCAAAGCGTCTAATGTTTTATCATAATGGTGAATGGATTGATTATCCTCAGGTTATTGTTGATATGGTTCGGGAAGATTTTCAAGCCAAGAAAGCTGCTATGGAGGTTGAGATTAGTGGCCATCATTTTGTGCTTGATTTTTTACAAATGTTTCAAATGGACTTGAGAACAGGTTTACAGAATCCCATTGCTTGGATTGATGAAGCAGGTAGCTGCTTCTTTCCAGAAATATATGCAGATGACAGTAAACCCATTGATGGCCATCAACCAGAAAGAGGGAGATATAACGACCAAGCTTATGAGGAGACCTTTAGGTCTCAGGAGATCAAGCTACGGCTGGAGATTGAAATAAATGGATTGGATCAGTCTAAGCTGAGGGAATGTAGTGGGGAGTCAAATGTTCTAGTTAAACATGTTCAACTCAAGCATAATCCTGCTACCAACCACTACGCGAAAGACATTGAGGACAGTACCAATCGGGAACCTCCTGCAAAAATTGATGAGGCTGTTCAGGATAATAAACAAATGGCAGCAGATTTAGTCATTATCCCTGAATATGCAAACAAAGAATTTGATTGTGATGCTGTACAGAAGATGTTCCTTACGGGCATGAGTGCTTCTGGTAGTGCTGACATTCTTGAAATAAACAATTGCTCTAGTACTTCAATGCTAGCTCGTTTTGAGCTTTTCCAGAAGCAGGTAGATGTGACCAAGAAGTATCGGGGGGATGCAAATGTTCGCTATGCTTGGCTTGCTTCTTCTAAAGTGGAGCTGCCTACATTAATGATGTATGGTCTTGGTCATTGTGGACCCTCCGCAATCAAGTCTATTTATGGCATTGGTGTTCATCTCTCAGCTGCTAACAGCTCTTACACCAGGTTTGGAGTTGTCTTCCAGTCTATTAGTTAAATTATACAAGTGTGCAGTTTAATGTTTCTGCGATAATGGCAAGAACTTTGAGTCACGGAGAACTCAATGGTTTGCTAACAACCTCTCAGGAAGAGAAGTTTGAGGTTTTCTGTGCACTCTAGGATTGTTTTCCCTTTATTGGGTGCAACCGACCACCTTTTGTTATGACCGTACTACATTTATTATTCTAAAAGGAGAAAAATGTGATACGTTACTGGAGTACGTTATGGTCTGTATGGTTACCATAGTGAACAGATAAACTATCAGGGGCGTCGCCTGTCCAGTAATTGTTCCTGGTTTAAGTCTGTTGCTTTGACGATAAAGCATTTAACTTGTCACTGTAATTGTTTTTTTTATCATTCTTATCACTATTCTTGCCGCACAAAACAAATGAAAAGTTACAAAGGACATGCAGCTTCCTAAAACAAGAACTCTTTATGAAGACGTTGAGATGAGCCCAGAAAAAGGAGGTTTCACTCTATAAGAGTAATGGGAGTTAAATAGACAAATGCATCCATTTTCCAAAACCTTTATATTTCTTTAGACTGTACAAGAAAAGAAGGAAATATCATTCATTGTTTGACAGTGAGAGTGGATGATACCATTTTCCTTAAGAAACACATGGGATGCATTATTCTGGGTTGCTGTTGTTTAGTCTTGTTAGTTCCAAACAAAAAAAAAAAAGGAAAAAAAAAGAAGAAATTTGTAGTACTCAGTGTCATCGTCCTCATCACTGTGTTACAACTTACATCTGCATGATTCTGTTAATTACTTCAGAGAAAGATTGAACATTTCATTCAATTACAGTGTCAGTCATTGTGATGTTGACGAAAATGGGGTACGGCACGTGGTATTTTGTCGAGTGATAATGGGGAGCATGGAGGCTGTTTGTCCTGGCACTGAGCAATTCCGTCCCAGTTGCAAGGATTATGATAGTGGAGTGGACGATCTTCAAAATCCAAAGTTTTATATAATCTGGACTATGAATATGAACACACACATCTATCCAGAATTTGTTGTCAGTTTCAAGATTCCTTCAAAAGCTGAAGGTGAAATACCACTCCTTTATACTGCTCTTCTGCTTCAAGATCATTTCCCTTTTCCCTGATATGTTATAAGAACTTATGATCTCATGTTATATTCGGAGCTTATATAACATGATAGTCATGCTATTTAATTGATCAGAACTGGACTAGCTGGTCAATTGCTTAATTTCTGTTTCAAACATGGATGGAGAAGGTTTAGAAGTTCTTAGTCTTAGAAAACAGTGCTTAATCCATGGATCGTTGATATCTCCTCTTTGTTGGGCTTATATACATTCAAGAGATGATTGATCACTGTTCCTTGAGATAACCAGCTGTCTCCACTGCGGATGCTGTATGGGTACAATGTATTTTTTCTTGAAGGTCTTTTTTGTACTTGAGCGCTAGTCCTTTATGTTTTTCGTCCAGGGAATTTGTTTGGAAGTGAGAATAAGCACGATATTTCTGGGATTACTGCATCTTGTCGGATGCCTCAAGCCCAACCTCTAGAGTCTTCTGCAGAGGATGTGGTTAGTGTGTTTTTGTTACGTGGTTCTTAGTTTCATGCATACTTATTCTGGTTTTTATAATGTTGTTGGATACAGCATTTGTCAAATGTAATGGCTAATTAGACATGTTGTTGTCTGACAGCTGCTAAATCTCTGAAATTTTATTGCTTTCAAGAATAAGCTTTGGATGCATTGAAAATTCCAACTGAGAATTTGTCGCTCAAAATTTTGAATCCAGAAGCGAGCTGCATTCTCAGTGAATGCTGTATGGCATCTGCTATATGTCAAGTGAAGAAGAAGTTTTATCTTAATCGTTTTTTATGAAATTAAAGAGCACTCCTGTATTCCTTTCATTGACCTGATAATTGTGTGTGCATATGAGCTAGAGTGATTTAATTTTAATATGCATATACTGGTGGAAATTCTTCTATTTGTGGGTTGATTACAAAGTATTTGATTCTGAAAGTAGTTCTTTTACTAAAGAGTGTTCTTTTCTGGTGATGTTAACTTTTTTATTACTTCTTGAAAAGCAAAGGAAAAAAAAAATAGTCATTTTGTAGTTTTCCTGTTGCAGTTGAGCTTTCATAATGGTGCTGATGTTGCTGGTTAAAAGGGTGTCTTGTTTTATACCGTACTATTAGAAACCCTGGCCTAAAGTTCTTTCCAGCACATATTTTGGGCGCCCTAGATAGCTTTAAGGTGGCTGTCATGCATAGTTGTGCCCTGGTTGCATGCACTTGTTATTAAACTTGAGAATGTGTGCTTTTTTTTTTTGTACAATTGTAAGAGAGTATCCTTGTATTTTGCATGTGCATCTGATTGATCGGACAATGCGTGTATATGAATTTTTGAACCATTTTAAGAAAGTTCAATCACCCTTGCCTTCACAAAGTTAATGTTGGATTTAATTACTTGGTATAGGATTAGTTAGAGTTGTCAGGGATGATTTGTTTTAGAACTTGCAGTACATGATGTTATTGTATGCCAAACTTGCAATTAGAACTGTTTTGAACGTTTGACTTTCTTCTCTCTTAGGAGAGCGTAAGCCAACCTATGACAGATTCTGGGAGAGCTGAGGAGACAGCTGCTAGTCTAGGTTCAAGCACTACAAGAGCTCCTAAATCTGCTTGGATGCCTTTCCCCATGTTGTTTACCGCTATTTCAAATAAAGTTTCTCCCAAGACTATGGAACTGATTAATATGCATTACGACTCATTCAGGGTACGTTAGAACCAGTGGTGTTTGCTGTTTTGGTTAACGTCCCCCTTCAGTCTCCGGATCTTTTCTTTTGATCGAGTTGTGTTCACTGTTTCATGCACTTTTTCCTGTTGGAAATTTAACAGGCAAAGAATATAGGTCGTGATGAGTTTATCAAAAGGTTGAGATTGATAGTTGGAGATACTTTGTTGAGGTCTACAATCACAAATCTTCAATGCAAGGTACAATGGTACATCCGCAGTTTGGTTGTTTTGAAAAGTTATTGTCTGTTCTTAGTCTATAGTGGTAACTTATTGCAAGCAATAATTTCATTATACACGTCAAAAAGTGCAGCCTACCTTGAACTGGTGGGTGGAGATTTACTTTTACAAAATAGTGACAAAAGTATTTCTTGATTATATGGTCAAGCTAGGTCAACTGTATGGAGTTCTCTTTCTGTGGGTGAATTTTGGGTCTGAGCATGTTTTGTGCCAGGAGTTAAATTTATTAGGGAATAAAGAATTCTTCATAGTTTGGTTTGGAGTATGCGTCATGGATTTAGGTTCCATAAGTTAAAAATAGATAGGATTTGTGAATTTATGGATTTTCTGGCAAATGACATTCTATTTTGACCTGCATGTTTGGTATTGGGGGAATATGTAATCCAATGGTGGATGGGTAAAATATTAACCCAATCAAAAATTTTCTTAGTAGTGTTACCTGCAACAGAGAATTTACCCCAGATGTAACTTGAACTAGATTGTATACATGACAACATGATTTCCTTGATTGTATGGATACCAAAATGATTTCTTACACTATTTTTTACTAGTGAGAACTTTGGAAATGGACTTAACCAAAAAAAAAAAGCACATGGCTTGACCATGTTACCCGGTTCAATGACTTTCATCTGATCAATAGTTTGTCTGACCTACCATGACAGTACATGGCACTCAACCCCCATATATACTTCTGTTGTCTTATAGCCTGTGAATTAGTTAGGAAGGATGGTTTGCTTGGTAAATAGAAATCCAATGCAACGCTTCTACATTACCAAAGCATTATTTTATTTTGAGCCTCTTTGATTGACTGGCTGCTGTAGGCAGAAAACCATTTGCATTTGATGCCAGTGACCCTATTCTAATTTTAACTAGGATCCATCTTTTCTAATGTACCCTAACCATTTCTACCTGATACAATTTGCTGTGCCTCCTTGTCATTGGAAAGGTTTTTTTTTTTTTTTATTAGGAGTAGCAGTGATATTTACAAGGGAAATATATCGGAGACTTGATTGAGTTTAGGGATCACAAAGAGCTTTTGGTATTTAATGCATTGGTCGTTTCTGTTCTTTCTTCCAAGTGACAAATGCAGCGTTTGAGTTATAATTCAAGTTATATCAAATATATAAATTCAGGCACTGCGTGAGGATCGGAGGAAGTTAATATTGTAACACACATTACTGGCTGATGCAGGTGCCATTGAAATCAAAGTGTGAACCTAAGTGTGGACAGGAAGCGCCAAAGCCTAGTGTAGAAGAGGTTCAGGATGCCTTCAATTGATCGAGGGACATCGCTGTGTTCAGATATGGTGGTGCTCGAGGGGTTGCATGCTGAAAATGCGTCGACATGAATATGTGAATACTGCTGTGGTCATGTTTCAAGATTCTGGGTTTTATGAATAAACTCCTAGGACTTTTTTTTTCTTGTTTGTTGACGCCTATATCTGACTTTCTCAAGTAGAGTATGGGGCTTTCCAGGACTTCTGTAGTGGTGGCTTCAAATTATATGGATCTGACATTGGTAGTTGCTGACGTTTTGGTGTTTGAATGTGGATTATTTGAAATTTAGTTTGTCGTATTTGGGGGATGGGGGGTTTGAAGGGCAAAATACCTGACATCCAGGGGCGGATTGCTGAGCTTTTTATGCTTCAGTATTTTCACCTGCACCAGTTATTCCTGGCCCTTCAAATGATTTGCTTAACCATAGCGTGTTGTGGTATGTGCCTCTTTTCTTGACGCTTGTTTTTTGTTTTGTAGAAATTGATCCTCACTCGAGAGCTGCCTAACTTTGGGTTTTTATTTGTCTCTTTACCCGGCGGTATCGGACCGGGCGGACCCGTCAAGGCTCTGAAACTTCACTGAAAGATGGTGTGCTTTCTGATCTCTTTCATATTGACCTTAATGACTTTGTTGGTGTGCTTACTGGCCGTGAACTGGTTATTTGATTCTGCATGGTGATCGTTACGGGATCCATTTTCCGTATGAAGATTATGTTATGTTTGTTTCCACGTTTTTACGAGGAAAGTGAAAAAATGTTCTTAAGCTATTTTGGGGAAAATTATTCTCATATTGCACAACCTATAGCTCTCGGTGTTGATGGGAATGGTAGAACCGGAGACGCTCCTGCAGAAGAAATTTTATGTATACTTTATGCCCCGAACTTTGGAACTTCGCTTACCACCAATCAAAATAAATTATAAAAAAAGCTAATTAATGAAAAATTAAAGTCTATTACCTAAACTAAGTCCTATCTTAATGAATACATATATTTAAACGGACAATCTCTTCCTCGAAACACCTTTTGCTTTATCCTCATCAGATGCATGGCATGTTTTATAAGAAGGAAAATCAAATTTTCTTTTTCCCTTCACATTTTGAAAAATTTAAAATGGGTCTAATTATAGACCAAAATGAACCTCCCCTCTTAAGTTTCAAAACGGTTATTTGCGTGCTGTGTTTTGAAAATGATTAATTATTTGCTCTCTATTTGATTTGAGCATTATACTGAAAAACATGCAAAATGATCGAACTCTCTAAGTCAAAAATTAAAAAGTAAGTAAATTAAAAATAAATAGATTATTATAAAATAATTTTAATATATTTATTTAAAAATAATATTTTTTTTTGTAATGAATTTTTTAATTTTCTTAAGTAATTTTGTCTTGGGGAGGTCATTTTACATGTTTTCACTCTCAAATCAAACTGAGAGTGAGAATAGATCAATGATTCGGAGTTCTTGCAGAGTAGAACAATGCAGTACCAGACAAGAGATAGATCTTCCAAAGAACAAGACTTTTTTTTAATAAGTCAATTCATTTGGGACCCTGCAGATTCACATTTTCTCCTATTCAAAGATTACCATTTGTCTTTGTGTTTTCACATCGAGAATTCTTTGCAGATGAGGAGATGCTAAAAGGGTTTCTTACTTTCCAAACAGATCTTCCTATATCTATATTTATATAAAAAAAGATGGTTTCTCAATAATAAGTGAGAAAAGTTCAAACAGATTTTCTTAAAATTATAGATGAATTCTGACTTTTTGTTAGAAAGTAAAAGTCTTTGTCTAATAGTGGGCGGTTGTGTATTTGCCCAAAAGTAGAGATTGTGATCTTAACAAATAATTAGGAGTGATATCATAATAAACTCTTTAATTATGAACAAAAATCAATTATGCTCCTCAAGTTTTTAAATTTTTTAAATTTTATCTTCTATATTTTAAACATGATCAATGCTGTTCTAATATATGATTTAGTTAGAGATATGCAAACTGATTATGATATTCTTCCAAAACATTTTTAAAAAAAAAATAAAATGTAAAAAAATAGATTAATAAAATAAAGTTTCATTATTTTTATTTTGAAAACGTTACTTATATATATATATATATCAGATAACTTTTTAAAACTTTTTTAAAGTCGAGGGGGTGATTGATTTTTGTCGGCTTAGTAAATTTTACCCAAATAATTATGTGCATATCTGTATAGACTGTATTAACAAATCGACAACTATTTTAGAGGTTAATATTGACGAGTCCAATTCAACAACATGGTATGGATGGGATAGAAGGAAATTTCCTTAAAATTTTAAGAATCTTTCTTCCCACGTCATCCCGACCTAACCGCCGGTCCGCCCCTCTCCGATCTCTCTCACTCCTCTTCCATCACAGCTCCTCTCCCTCTGTCTCTTAGATACTTTCCTCCCATACCTCTCCCGATCTCGTTCTGTTTGCGTCTCTGAAGGAAACCCCTATTTGCTCCTCTCTCTCGTGGATCGTTTCAGCACTCAATTTCGAGGTTCGAGCGCAGATCAGGTAAGACGTGGAGGTTAAAATAGTTCTTTGAGGGTTCCGATATCTTTGAGAGCTAGGGGGCAACTGTGAGAGACCCTTTTCAAGGGGAAAATAGATGGAATATATGGGTCTTCGATTAGATTACTAGAATAGGACTGGGAGGTGGCGATTCCTTTGGATAGCCTATTTTGGAGAGTATTGTATTTGAAAGTTTCTCAAACTGGTCCTAATAAAATTGAATTGGGAAGACACCCTCGAGTAAAAGATTGAGTTTTACATTATTTTGTTTTGGTAATTAGTTTTGCAGCATTATTTCTGTTGACAAGAAATTATCCATCTTATAGGAATTGAAGTTTTGCGACCTTTTAGTGGATGAATGCTATTATTAAAGCAGAGCTGGCTCGCGCTGCAAGTTAATAAGAAAGTGGCTTTTCTTCTTTGAGTTTTGTTGAGATTATAGAGAAGAAGAACATGCACGTCACGAATACTTACTGCAGAACTAGGTATGTACAAGTCCTCCGGTTAATATTTGTGTAATTTTCTTATGATCTTTTTATTAAAAATTTGTTAAGCATGCTAGAGTTATTTCACCATCTTTTGACCGTTGTTAATTGTTGTCCTACAATTGCATGGATTAATCTTTACTTTCTAGACTTACACCTCAAGATATATATAGCAGGGATCATGTTTCTTATCCATGGCTATCCTAATTATGTAATATCATATAAATTGTCCTGTACTTCTAGTGCATTGAAATGTGAATCTGTTTCATACTAAGAACTTCTTTTTATGGGCAGAGGAAAGTGCTATTCAAGCATCTTACCATATATTATTGTTTCCTCTCACTTCTTAGGCAGTGATAGAGATATACAAGCTTATTAGTTATCTGTGAATAGTCTGTTTAATTTTTACATGAAGTTTCTTGAAACGGTGTTTTTCATTTATGTCTTTGATGTAAGCATTGTTGGCTCATTGCTTCGTTTTACAAGGCAGTATTTGAAGGAAAAATTGCTCTTTTTAAAACCAGTGGAAAAAATATTATCTAATCTATAGATAATAACACCACATAAATCGGACCCACTTGCCATGGCTCCTCTATGAGCAAATGCTTTTGTCTCACTTTGATTGATAATTTGAATATATTGCATGATGCCTGTGATTTATAGACATCCTCCAATTTGTTTGGTTTGTGGTTTAATTCATGTAGTGGGTTTATCGTTGAATGTTATGTGTGAATAAATGATTTTATGTCAGTTGTTTGATTTACCAATTGGGATTCTACATAAGACCACATATATTCTAACTTTTTTGCAACTGTCAGGGTCTTCCAAATGGTACAGTTTTGCAGGACTTCAGAGCTAGAGTTGTATCTTTGTTGTATAGTTGAGATTTGAGATTTTAAATTAGACTTGCCAATAGATATTGGTCAGGTAGAAAGACATGGAAGCAAAGATCGCAAAGGCATTGGATAGAACTCAGAAAGTTGTGATCAACTCGAAAAGAAAACGTGCAACCCACTTTGCTGCACTTATTAATGGAGTTAACCGAACAAAATTACCACAGCGGTCCACTTTGGATTTGTTGGAAAGTAAGCTTGGCAAACGAAGGAAATTGCATGGGTACGAAAGCAAGCTCATGAATTTTGGGTCTAAAAGCAAGCTAGTGAGTCATGGGTCTAACGTAGGGAGATCCTTGCTCAGATGCTATTCAAATTATATGAAAACTAGGACGCCAAAACGTCTAATGTTTTATCATAATGGTGAATGGATCGATTATCCTCAGGTTATTGTTGATATGGTTAGGGAAGGTTTTCAAGTGAAGAAGGCTGCTATGGAGGTTGAGATTAATGGCCATCATTTTGTGCTTGATTTTTTACATATGTTTCAAATGGACTTGAAAACAGGTTTACATAATTCCATTGCTTGGATTGATGAAGCAGGTAGCTGCTTCTTTCCAGAAATATATGTAGATGGCAGTGAACCCTTTGATGGCCATCAACCAGAAAGTGGGAGATATAACGACCAAGCTTATGAGGAGCCCTTTATGTCTCAGGAGATCAAGCTACTGCTGGAGGTTGAAATAAATGGATTGGATCAGTCTAAGCTGACGGAATGTAGTGGGGAGTCAAATGCTTTAGTTAAACATGTTCAACTCAAGCATATTCCTGCTATCAACCACTACGCGAAAGACGTTGAGGACAGTACCAATCAGGAACCTCATGCAAAAATTGATGAGGCTGTTCAGGATAATAAACAAATGGCAGCAGATTTAGTCATTATCCCTGAATATGCAAACAAAGAATTTGATTGTGATGCTGTACAGAAGATGTTCCTTACGGGCATGAGTGCTTCCGGTAGTGCTGACATTCTTGAAATAAACAATTGCTCTAGTACTTCAATGCTAGCTCGTTTTGAGCTTTTCCAGAAGCAGGTAGATGTGACCAAGAAGTGTCGGGGGGATGCAAACGTTCAATATGCTTGGCTTGCTTCTTCTAAAAGGGAGCTGCCTACATTAATGATGTATGGACTTGGTTATTGTGGACCCTCTACAATCAAGTCCATATATGGCATTGGTGTTCATCTCTCAGCTGTTAACAGTGCTTTCACCAGGTTTGGAGTTGTCTTCCGGTCTATTAGTTAAATTATTCAAGTCTTGAGTTTATGTTTTAGCAATAATGGGCAATAACTTTAAGCCACGGAAACCTCAATGGTGTGCTAACAACCGATTAAGGAAGAGATGTGTAACACCCCCTTCCCAGATAGGGTTAGGAATGTCACCACAAGTACATAAGCAAAATAAAATAATAGAATCTCAAAATCAGAAAATATTGTGGAATTTAAAACTTCAAACAATCTTAATTTCGTTGTAGTTTAAAAAAACTTCGAAAATAAAACTGAGGAGTTATTTCATCCCAAAACAACCGTTTGGTGCACCAATGCACTTATTCTATGGTCCTCTTGGTTTATTCCATCATCTACTCTAAGCTGACAGAATGTATTGGGGAGTCAAATGTTGTAGTAAACATGTTCAACTCAATCATAATCCTGCTTCCAACTACTACGGGATAGACGTTGAGGACAGTACCAATCAGGAACCTCATGCAAAAGTTTATGAGGCTGTTCAGTATAATAAACAAATGGCAGCAGATTTAGTAATTGTCCCTGAACATGCAAACAAATAATTTGATTGTGATGCTGTACGAAAGATGTTCCTTATGGGAATGAGTGCTTCCGGTAGTGCTGTCATTCTTCAAATAAACAATTGCTCAAGAGTACTTCAATGCTAGCTCGTTTTGAGCTTTTCCGGAAGCAGTTAGAACTGGCCAAGAAGTATCGGGGGGGATGCAATGTTCGATATGCTTGGCTTGCTTCTTCTAAAGGGGAGCTGCCTACATTAATGATGCATGGACGTGGTCATTGTCGACCGAGTGCAATCAAGTCTATTTATGGCATTGGTGTTCATCTCTCAGCTGCTAACATCTCTTACACCAGGTTTAGTGTTGTCTTCCAGTCATTAGTTAAATTATACAAGTGTCAGTTTAATGTGTGCAATAATGGCGAGAACTTTGAGCCGTGGAGACCTCAATGGTTTGCTAACAACCTCTCAGGAAGAGAACTCTGATGTTTTCTGTCCAATCTAGGTCTTGTTCTGGCAGTACTACATTTATTATTCAAAAAGGAGAAAAATGTGATACGTTAATGAAGTATGTTATTGTCTGTTTGGTTACCGTAGAGAACATATAAACTGTGTTTTCGCTAATGGTGAGTTGATCAGGGGGGTCGCCTCTCCAGGATTTGTTCCTGCTTTAAGTCTGTTGCTTTGATGATAAAATCGTTCATATTATCACTGTCATTGTTTTTCATCATTTTTTGTCATTCTTATCACTATTCTTGCCGCACAAAACGGATAAAAAGTTACAAATCACATGCAGTTTCCTAAGACAAGCACTCCTTATGAAGACGCGTAGATGAGCCCAAAAAAGGAGGTTTCACTCTTAAGAGCAATGGGAGTTAAATAGACAAATGCATCCATTTTCCAAGCCTTTATATTTCTTGACTGTTCAAAAAGAAGAAGGAAATATTGACCATGTTTGGTTAATGATTTTAAAAATGTTTTCCAATCCAAACATGATTTTTTCACACAAAAAATATTTAAATCTTTAATAAAATTTTCTTTCTAATCATTGGCCTCAATTTCTGTGAAAAACAACACAAAAACAATTTTTTTTTTTACAAAAACCCAGAAAAACTCAGCTCATAAAAATCTTCATTGAAACATATGTTTTTACTCTCACATTCTCCAAGAGAATAAATTTCAAAAACTTTCCTTTTCCAAATATAATTTCTATGGAACCCAGAATTCTCACAAACACCTAAAAAAACATATCTAAATTTTTTTCTTAATCATTACACAAAAAAAAGTTTTCAAAACCAAACCAAACATAGCCATCATTCATTGTTTGACTTACATCTGCATGATTCTGTTAGTTACTTCAGAGAAAGATTGAACTTTTCATTTAATTACAGTGTCAGTCATTGTGATGCTGACGAAAATGGGGTACAGCACCTGGTATTTTGTCGAGTGATAATGGGGAACATGGAGGCTGTTTGTCCTGGCACTGAGCAATACCGTCCCAGTTGCAAGGATTATGATAGTGGAGTGGATGATCTTCAAAATCCAAAGTTTTATATAATCTGGACTATGAATATGAACACTCACATCTACCCGGAATTTGTTGTCAGTTTCAAGATCCCTTCAAAAGCCGAAGGTGAAATACCACTCCTTTATAAGCTCTTCTGTTTCATGATCATTTCCATTTTCCCTGGTACATTATAAGAACTTTTGATCTCATGTTATATTAGGAGCTTATATAACATGATAGTCGTGCTATTCAATTGATCAGAACTGGACTAGCTGGTCAATTGCTTAATTGCTGTTTCAAACATGGATGGAGAAGGTTTATAAGTTCTTAGTTTTAGGAAACAGGGCTTCATCCATGGATCATAGATATCTCCTCTTGGTTGGGCTTTGATACATTCAAGAGATGATTGATCACTGTTCCTTGAGATAGACAGCTGTCTCCTCTGCGGATGCTGTATCGATACAATGGATTTTTTCTGGAAGCTCTTTTTTGTACTTGAGCAAACGTCCTTTATGTTGTTCGTACAGGGCATTTTTTTAGAAGTGAGAAGAAACATGATATTTCAGGGATTACTGCATCTTGTCGAATGCCTCGAGCCCAACCTCTAGAGTCTTCTGCAGTGGATGTGGTTAGTGTGTTAATTCATTATGTGGTTCTTAATTTGATGCATACTTATTCTGGTTTTTATAATTTTGTTGGATACAGCATTTGTCAAATGTAATAGCTAATTAGACATGTTGTGGCCTGACAGCTGCTAAATCTGCAAATTTTTTAGTGCTTTCAAGAATAAGCTTCGCATGCTTTGAAAATTTCAACTGACAATTTATCGCTCAAAGTTTTGAATCCAGAAGTGAGCTGCATTCACAGTGAATGCTGTATGGCATCTGCGAAATGTCAAATGAAGAAGAATTTATCTCTTAAATCGTTTTTATGAAATTAAAGACCACTCCTGTATTCGTTTCATGTACCTGATAATTGTGTACGTGTATGTTAACTTTTTTTTTTCTTTCTCGAAAAGCCAAAAAAAAGGGGTCATTTTGTAGTTTTCCTGTTGCAGTTGAGCTTTCATAATCGTGCTGGTGTTGCTGGTTAAAAGGGTGTCTTGTTTTATACCATACTATTAGAAACCCTTGCCTAAAGTTGTTTCCAGCACATATTTTGGGTGCCCTAGATATCTTTAAGGTGGTTGTCATGCATATTTGTGCCCTGGTAGCATGCACTTGTTATTAAACTTGAGAATGTGTGCATTTTTTTTTAAAATTTTTGTACAATTGTAAGAGAGTATCCTCGTAATTTCCCTGTGCATCTGATTAATTGGACAATGTGTGTATGAATTTTTGAACCATTATAAGAAAGTTCAATCATCCTTGCCTTCACAAAGTTAATGTTGGATTTAATTGCTTGGTGTAGGATTAGTTAGAGCTGTCAGGGATGATTTGTTTTAGAACTTGCAGTACATGATTGTATGCCGAATTTGCAATTAGAACTGTTTTGAACGTTTTGACTTTGTTCTCTCTTAGGAGAGCATAAGCCAACCTACGTCAAATTCTGGGAGAGCTGAGGAGAAAGCTGCTAGTCTTGGTTCAAGCACTACAAGAGCTCCTAAATCTCCTTGGATGCCTTTCCCCATGTTGTTTACTGCTATTTCAAATGAAGTTTCTCCCAAGACTATGGAACTGATTAATATGCATTACGACTCGTTCAGGGTACGTTAGAACCAGTGGTGTTTGCTGTTTTGCTTAATGTCCCCCCCCCCTCAGTCTCTGGATCTTCTTTTTGATCGAGTTGTGTTCAATGTTTCATGCACTTTTTCCTGTTGGAAATTTAACAGGCAAAGAATATAGGTCGTAATGAGTTTATCAAAAGGTTGAGATTGATAGTTGGAGATACTTTGTTGAAGTCTACAATCACAATTCTTCAATGCAAGGTACAATGGTACATCCGCAGTTTGGTTGTTTTGAAAAGTTCTTGTCTGTGTTCCTAGTCTATACTCTATAGTGATAACTTATTGCAAGCAGTAATTTCATTATACACATCAAAAAGTGAGCTTACCATGAACTGGTGAGTGGAGATTTTACTTTTACGAAACAGTGACAATTTCTTGATTACATCGTCAAGCTAGGTCAACTTTCTGGAGTTATTTTTCTGGAGGTGAATTTTGGTTCTGAGCATGTTTGTTCCTGGAGTTAAATTTATTGGGGAATAAATAATTTGTCATGGTTTGGTTTGGAGTATGCATCATGGATTTAGTTTCCATAATTTAAAAATAGACAGAATATGGGAATTTATTGATCTTCTGGCAAATGGCATTCTATTTTGGCCTGCATCATAGGTATTAGGGAAATATGTAATCCAATGGTGGATGGGTAAATATTAACCCAATCAAAAGTTTTCTTAGTTGTGTAACGGTAATAAAGAGTTTACCTCAGATGTAAGTTGAACTAGATTGTATATATGACAACATGGTTTCTACTTTCCTTGATTGTTTGCATGCCAAAATGATTTCTTACACTATTTTTACTAGTGAAAACTTAGCGAATGGACTTACCTGAAAAAAAAAATTTTGCAAAAGCCTTGACCATGTTACACTGTTCAATGACTTCTCGTCCGATCAACAGTTTGTCCGACCTACCATGACATTACATGACACTCAATCCCCATATATACTTCTGTTGTCTTATAGCCTGTGAATTAGTTAGGAAGGACGGATGCTTGGTAAATAGAAATCCAATGCAACGTTTCAACATTACCAAACCATTATCAAAAAAATTATTTTAGTAGGCAGAAAACCATTTTCCTTTTGAGGGCAATGACCCTATTCTATTTTTTTTTTGTAATAAAGACACTACCATTCATCCTCAAATAAAGAGTTCAAAGTCATGGGGGGTCAAACCCTGTATACAACCAAAATAACTCAGGACTATGCTCGTACAATAGGGGTTGCTTCCAGAGCTGAACTTAGAAGCGGCCTAATGAGCCGGGCAATGCACCACATTGTTTACACCATGTCTAATGTGCCCCACTTTCCATTCATCTAGCTGTTGTAGTTTGCCATGAGTATCTGACATAATGTTATGGATATTCCAGTCCATCCGCCGAGGGAAGCCCTTGATAGCATTTCTTACCCACAGGGAGTCACCCTCGAGAATGATATTCCTGTATCCTTTCTTTAATGCTTCGATACCCCAAGCCTAGCAGCTTTTGCTTCTCCCACTGTGGCTTCTTCAGTTGGTGTTTTCTCCATTGCGTGGTGGATTGCTTCTCCTCTCTCATTTCTCAGTACTGCAGCAATTACCTGATAAATTCTCCCTAACAGCAACATCAACATTAACCTTAGTGAACTGACCTGGTGGGGGTTTCCATGTTGCCAGTTGAGAGAAATCTTCCTTTTTCCTCCTGGCCGTCAAGTGTTCCCAATTCAGTTTCCTTACCTTTCTAGCTACTTCCAGCAATCCTTCTCTGCTTCCCGAGTGCAGCGTCATGTCTCTACTCATCCAGACCATATCTATGGCATTTGCTGTATAGAGTTGGAAGTGATGTTGATCCTCCAGTCGTTACCAAATTGTTGTGCTCCACCCACTCTGCCATGGATCCTTCCCCAATTGACGTGATGCCCACTGGCCATGAAGATTCCCTCCAAACCACTTGGCTGAAGGTGCACTTTAGGAAAAGATGCTGACATGTCTCCTCCCTCCACAGACTATGCAGCGAGATTCTTCCTCTTCCATCTCAGGAATCATACTACTATTTCTTCCTCTAGTTGGCAAGCAGTCCCATGCTAATTTTCCATAGCATCTTCCATTGAGTGGGTTATTTTGCTCTGGTCCTTTTACTAGGGACATGTTTGTTTGCCCAAAATTTTGAGGGCCCAAAATTTCCAACAAAACAAACATACTTTAAAATTTTTAACTTTTACACATACACTTCAAACTTTTCACAAACCCTAATAAACTTCAACACTCAAAAGATTCCCAAATTTTTGAGAATATTCTCCAAAATTTCAGTAAATAAACATTACCTAGAACTCTATGCATGGACTTAACAGAAACGCCCCCAGATTGTTCCAGCACCCATATCATTTCATCTTCTCTCATTTCTGTTGGGATGTTGATCTTCAATATTTCCGTTGCTGACTCATTAATGAACATACGTCTGACCTTTTCTACATCCCATCTGTGTGGTTCCTCCAAGATCAGGTTCTGCACACTTCTCAATGTCTCCCTGGGGCTCTGGTTTGAAGCTTGGGATTGAGGGAACCCAAGTATCCTTTCAAACCGCAACATCCCTACCATTTCCAATCAAATAACATGCTCCTTTCTCGAGTCAGGATTTATTCTTCACTATGCGCTTCCAGACCAATGATAGGTTCTGTCCCGTTTCGGCTTGCCTAAATTCTTTCCCTCTTATGTATTTTCCTTGCATAACTTGAACCCAAAGATAGTCTTTCTTCTTCAGCATCTTCCAGGACAGTTTTGATACTAATGATTCATTCATTTCTTTCATCATACGGATACCTAATCCCCCCCTCCTCTCTCGGCTTGCATATAGAGGACCATTCTTTGAGGTTTAGATTCCGTTTTTTCTCAGGCTGGCCCCACCAGAATTTTTTCAATGCATTTGTCAATATCCTTACACCAGGATCTTGGCATACTGAAAAAAGTCTGGATAAGTTGGAATAGCGGTGACCCTATTTTAATTTGAACTAGGATCCATCTTTTCTAATGTACGGTAACCATTTCTACTTGATACAATTCGCTGTGCCTCCGTGTCATTGGAAAGGTTTTTTTTAATTATATAGCAGCCCTATTTACAAGGGAAATCTTTCGGGAACTTGATTGAGTTGAGGGATCACAGATATATTTTGGTATTTAATGTATTCTTCATTTCTGCTCTTTCTTCCAAGTTAATATTGTGACACACATTACTGGCTGATGCAGGTGCCATTGAAATCAAAGTGTGAACCTAAGTGTGGACAGGAAGCGCCAAACCCTAGTGTAGAAGAGGTTCAGGATGCCTTCAATTGATCGTGGGACATTGCTGCATTGGTGGTGCTCAAGGGGTTCCGATCTTGGAGTTGCATGCTGAAAATGCGTCGACATGAATTTGTGAATTCTGCAGTGGTCGTGTTTCATGATTCTGGGTTTCATAAATAAACTCCTAGGACTTTTTTTTTTCTTGTATGTTGACGCCTATGTCTGACTTCCTCAAGTAAGAGTATGGGCTTTCCTGGACTTCTGTAGTGGTGGCTTCAAATTATATGGATATGATATTGGTAGTTGCTGACGTTTTGGTGTTTGAATGTGGATTATTTGAAATTTAGTTTGGCGTATTTGCATTAACTCTAACTTTGAACATTTATGTTTTTGGGTTTGGGGGGTGGGGGTTTGAAGTGTAAAATACCTGAGATCCCGGGACGGATTGCTGAGCTTTTTATGCTGCCAATATATAATGCATGAATGGTTTCCAGGATCTCGAAGAGATATCAACCATGAACTAGAAAATTAAAAGTAGACAGCCATTAGTATATATATGCCCAACGAATTTGCTCGGGATATGTGAGGACCCCAACCCTATTGAAGTTGCCGATGTGGGCTGTGGAGGCAGTGGGTTGCCGCAGGTCCTGTTGGGGTCCACCGAGACTGGGTCTTGTGCTCTCTCGGTGGATCGGGAGCCTCGGATTCTCTCCGGGGATAAGATGGAGGGTGTTTTGAGCCAAAATACGTCGGCGTTGGCTTCTGTCGAGTTGGTCTCGGGTGGTTCTGGTTTGGCTGGTGATATCTCGGTTGTGGATGAGTTGGTTTCTGCCGAAATGGATTCAATTGGTCCTGGTCTGGTTGGTGACTTAGTGCTGCCTTCGGATGTGGGTCTTTCTCTCAACCCTGAGGTAGAGGATTCTCTTCCGTTTGGTGTATTGGGTAATGACCAGTCGGAGTTGGGATTGAATTTTGGAGGTGATTATATTGCAGATTGGTACTATCTTTGTCGTGATAATGGGGAGTCGGTTGACCATGTGCTCCTCCATTGTCCGTTCTCGAGGGGGATTTGGAATCATGTGCTGGGCATTACAAATTTTCAGTGGGTAATGCCGGAGAAGGTTTCGGGAGTGTTGTGGAGTTGGAGTAGGAGGTTGTCCAATCCGATTGCCAAGGCTATTTGGAGAATGATTCCTTCTTGCATTTGGTGGTGTCTTTGGAGGGAACGGAATAGTAGATGTTTTGAGAATTGTTCATTGTCTTTGGTGAAGATGCAAGAACTTGTGTTAATTTCCCTTTTTAGTTGGGCTAATGTGGTGCTTGGCTGTCCTTTTGTTGATTTTAATGATTTTCTTAGTTTTTTGGTTTGTTTAGATTAAGTGATTTCGGTATAGAACTTTGTACTGTTCTCACTTTTTTCTAATGAGATTGGTTACTTATAAAAAAAAAACTATTTTGTGCCTGGAAAACGAATGTTATAAAAATCAACCACTTTTGCACATATTGCATGATACTGGCACTCACTCAATGACTATGGATCAGTACTGTTTTATAAAGTATATTAGCTAATCCTGATTGTATTCACTGGGCACCTGGGTAGTTATGGATGGGAAATTTCAACGAGGAAATGAAGGTCCAGAATGTTTGACACCTCTCGTTCAAAAAGTTTGAGATACGATTTCTAGTTGGAAGGGGAAGTTGCTTTCTGGTGGCGGAAAATTAGTGGTATTGCGCCATGTGCTTTCGTCTTAACCTCTTCATCTTCTCTCTGTTGTTAAGGTTCCTAAGATTGTTATTGCCCAAATTTTTACATTTGTGCTGAGTATTTTTTTTTGGGGGGTTTTCAATGGTAAGCAAAAAAAAAAGTGGGTATCTTGGGATAAAGAAAGCCCTATAAAGAAGGGGGTTTGGTTTGATAGATTTTGTAGAGGTTCAAGATGCTTTATTCAAGAAGTTTGCGTGGAAGTTAATTTAAGGGCATTCCTTTTGAGGTGATTTTTTTTGTACAAAATATTTATGCTATGATCATTAACATAATGTGAATGGGAATCAGGGATCTCTATTTTGAAAGTCTATCCTGAAAGTGTTGCCAGGGGTATTTGTAAATTCTCATTGGAGTGTAGGTGAAAGGAAATCTAACTTTTTGGCATGAGGAGTGGTGGCCTGAAAATATCTTATCACAACTTGTTCAGCTTGTAACTCACTCGATGATGCGTTTAAATCAAGTCTTACAACCTGCAAGTTGGAATGAGACAGTTCTTTCTCAGCTGGTAGGATCTTAACATGTCTCTTCAAATTATTCAGTCTGGAATTTGGTTATCTTCGAGACAAGTGTATCATTTCATCTGGCGTCAGTCTTTTGATGGTACGTTCTCTAATGCATCTGCGTGGGAGGTGTCACGCGTTAAAGGTAACTCTTTCTTTTTACAATTGGATTTGGCATAAATATTTACCTAGACGTATGTCTTATTACGTGGCATGCTATTCATTGGGCTCTTAGTGTTGAAATCCGCATTTCTGTAGTCTCTTGTTGTGATTTTTTTTCCTCGCGTTGCATGGAGAGTATAGATCACGTTCTCAGTACAGACCAAGTAGCTATAGATATGGAAAAAATATCTTCTATGGTTCGGATTCCTTTTTGTGCCTATCAATCTTGGTTTGATAGAATGTCCTTATGGTTTCATAATGCTAGAAAGAATTCTCAGCTTAAGATTCTTATTGAAATTATTCCTATTGTTGTGACGTGGTGCTTGTGGTTGCGTCGTTGTAAAATGAGAATCGAAGGGATTGAGTGTCATGTCTCAGATGTTTGGTACAAATTTCGATATTGGCTTATTCATATCTCGAGGCAAATTACACAATACACAAGTTTCAAAGTTATCAAACGAAGACTTTCTGGTTCTGAAAGCTTTTGGGTGTAACGTCTGTCTTCCGAAGCCTAGTTGGATATTCGCGGGCTCTTGAACTTGTTCGCTTGAAGGGGTATATAAACTTAATATTGATGGCAGATGCTTCAGTAATCCTGGTAATTCTAGTGGCAGGGGTGTTGTTCAAAATGGATAGGGAGAGTTTATGGGTGGAAACTGTTCTTTTTATGGTCTGGGTACCAATATGATAAGTGAGATGCATGTTTACGTCTCTACAATGATTTTAGGTTCTCTTTTCTTATTCTAGAGACAGATTCTCTTGTCTTGTTACATGGGTTCCTCTCAATATCTTGTTTTATTGGTATATTTAGAATTTTAGGGAGGAATTAAGGGTGTTAATTCCTCAAATCGATGTTTCTTTTTGCCATGTATATCAGGAAGGAAATTGTGTCACTGACTACCTTGCTAAGGCTGGAGCTAGTGGGTCAAATTATATTTATTCCTCTATGGATGGTCTCCCTTGAGAGGTTGTTGTTTCTACTCGCACTGATATGTGGAGAGTGCCTCAATTAATATTTAACGGTTGTTGCCGGCCAAGTTTGATTGTCCTTCCATAAGTGAGGTTTTACAAATAAAATTCGGACGTACCATCATCTTTCCTTTTAAAAAAATGCAAATGGAACTTTCAGAACTCTAATAAAACAATAAGCTGAATCTAGAATTTGCCCAGTAGGATATAAGTAACACAATTCAATGATTGGAGTATATTTTGGTTGCTCTAAGTTGGTTTGTTATCACTTTGGGCCTTGACGTACTTCCATTTGATCCTTGACATTTAGATTTAATAATCAATTATATATTGCTTGCTGGGTCGGAGAGTAGACGAGACACCAGAGGTCAAGAAATTAAAAGGGAAGCCCGTCATAGAGCAATAAACTAGAAGTAAACGACTACTGGCCTGAGAGAAGGCGATCCTTCTCGTGAAACATAAACTAGAATCGGGACCAGTCCTTTGTGCTTCTCCTTTGGACCGAATACAACTTACTTCAGAGTAGTGAACAATGTACAACTTCTTTCTCCCTTGTATATGCTGCCTCCTTTGTGGACATTGTTGCTCAGATGAGACCCATGGCAACTTCCAATTAGCTTCTTTATCATAGGGAGTGTTTTGAGTAGACTTTGTCAATTGGTTTGAATACCTCTTCCCTGTAGGGTGCTTCTCTATTTATAGATACATGTGTACAAGGATTGCTAGATAAGAAAATAATCTACGAAAGCTATACAAGGAAATAATCTACCATATTCCATATGTCCAGCTAACCTATAAGGAATGAATTAATTCTGAATAAAATCTCTAAAAATAGATCTTCTAAAATCTCTAAAAATATCTCCATAACATCCCCCTTAAATTGATGCCGGAGGATCAAGAAGCATTAATTTGTCAATAAAGAACTGATGTCGATGTTGAGAAAGAGCTTTAGTGAAAACGTCAGCAATTTGAAATTCGGTAGAAATATGAAGAAGAGTAATCACAAGCTTGTCAAAAGCTTCACGGATGGAATGACAATCAACTTCAATGTGTTCCATACGCTCATGAAAAATAGGATTAGCAACGATTTGAATAGCACTGGTATTGTCAGCATCAAGAGGAGTGAGATGAAGCTGAGGGAAGCCAAGTTAACCTAATAATCCACGAAGCCATGTGATCTCAGAGCAGGCGGAAGACATAGCACGCTACTCAGATTCAGTCGAGGATTTGAAAACGCCATCTTGTTTCTTACTCTTCCAAGAAATGAGAGCATTGTCTAAGAACATGCACCATCTAGTAACAAAACGACGAGTATCAGCACAACTAACCCAATCAACATCACTATATCCCACTAAATGTAAGGAGGACTCTTGAGGAAAAAAAACTCGAAAGTAGAAATGCCCTTAAGATAACGAATAATGCGACGAACAATAGCTAAATGAATCATTCTGACATGCACGAATCTTTTCATAGCTAAACTCAAGACCCTTTCGCAAATGTTTCGCCTCGTAATACGATCTCGGTAACGTCTTCCCCTCTAGCAACGCCTCCTTAATTAACTATAACACCATATCAAATGCCTTAACCGACAACTTATTCTCCGACTTCACAAGCAACAGTCGGACCGTAAATGATAACTTACTAAACTTGGTACATCCAGGATACAGTTCACGTTCTGCCTTTTCCCATAACGTATAAAATGGTATCGAAGCCTTCGATCCCGAAGTTGAGGTTTCCCTAATATCAGGATCCTCCGTTTCAACCCCTGCCGCCCCACCTTTTAACCCCGCACGAACATCGATTAACATTTCCTCCATCCCATCAGAGCTATTTCCCTCTAAATCCTCATCACTATGTGGTAAGCTTGCACCGGACACTTGACTCAGATTTGAAGCAAGTTGAATACCTACCCCGTGAAACACCCATTATTTATATAGATCACATCAAACCCATTAATGTATATATGATCTTCTATTTTATCCAACACTTGAAACATTACATTTCTGCACTTCTGACACGAACATTTGATCTGACCCCAAGAGTCTACACACCTCGCAGCCATACCGACAAACCCACAACTTATACATGCTTTCCTAAATATTAATAATGTCTACTACATATGTTTTTATGTAATCTAATAACATCATAACATACATTGTTAATGTATATTTTGTGTTTGCAAACATTTAAACTCACAATATTCAATCATTAATTATAAAATACAAAGTTGTATAGCGATCGATCAGCACAATACAACAATCAATTGTCATTTGTGCTTAAAACAACACCGTGCTAGACTATTGATTGTCTTATATTCATGATATAATGATCGATCACATTGTACAAACGGAAACGATGACGTACTAAGCTGACCGATCAGAATGTTGCATACTATCCATCGGCGTTATGCTCCAAAACGATGGCGTGTTGGACAATCGATCGTACGTTTTTAAGGATCGGTCGTCTAGATATATGTAAATGACACCGTTCTTTAACGATAGAACGAAATATACCACGATCGATCATATTCCTAAAATATTTTAATACCATTTTTACTTAAATTCTTATATTACTTATTTGATCGATCACTATAAATTTCTTGCGTATATATGTATGAAATTAAATTTTATTTAGATATGTATTTTATGTACCTGTTTAACTTTATAATTTTTGTTAATTTTGACAATCAAAAGGTATTTTTGTCAATTTACGTATCAAAGTCGTGAAAAAATTCAAATGAAAAACATATAAACTGTAATCAAAGTCATCCACAAATAAACAGATATGTCCCAAATACGTAAATAAAAACACAGATGCAAATAAAATAGTCTCAAATAGATAAATAAAAACGTAAATCCAAATGTATGTCCAAAATAGATAGTAAAAATATAATAAAAAAATTAACCTCAAACAACATCATGGAAAGTTGCCATGTCATCAGGAATATCTCTGGGGATCTTCTGTGGATTTGCTTCTATCTTGAACTCATCTAGGGTCTTTTTGATTTCATCCAACGCGGCGTCGATGTACCTCAAATGAGCCACGACGGTCTTGTTGCGCAGCATCGCAATGGTGGACTCCCCTTCAAAAGTGGCCCGAAGCTTCTTGTGGTCTTCTTTGAGCCACTGCATCTCCCGCTCCAATTTCTCCATGTGCTCTTGAAGATGCCGTAGAGCAGACTTCACAGTAGCTCTAACACGGCTGTTGAGGTCCACAAATAACTGGGCCACCCAGGGAGGAAGCACTGCAGGCGCTCCCATCTTGAGAGGTGCCTCTGATCTGCTCAGTCCGGCGCTGGTTGATGACAGTGATTCCCCCTCTGCCGCCGCTACTGCTCTACGAGCTAACTGTCTAGTCAATGCCCCCTCCTGCATCCTACTCTTGGACAAGGTGAAATTGTTCACTGTGCTCATAACCCCCTCTGATTCTCCCCGTCAGCGATCACGACACCCCAGGAAATGAGGAACTGAGTCAGGAACACGCCGTTTGGGAGGCTATAATCCTTAATTCCCCAAGTCTCATCCATGATCAGCAAAACATGTATAACAGGAAATCGATCCGCGTCTGCTGACCCAGCAAAAACATGCACAGAGCTCTAGCGAAAGGGCACTTTGTGCCATGAGTTCTGTCTTCCATGTTCAGCGTCCAAATGAGGTACAAAATCCGCCAAAAACTTAAAAAGGTATTCCACGTCATCAAAGTCCACAGGTCCTGCTATGACCTCCTCTACTCATCTGTCAGTGGTACTGCTGGGAAGCTGGGGGCAGAGTAAGAGCTGGGGGTCCACAGGTCCTGCTATGATGTCCTCTGCTCATCCGTCAGCAGTACCATTGTGAAGCTGGGGGTCTCGAACTGGGGGCACGTCTGTTGAGAACAAGAACTGCACTCATCGCACTTCCAACTGTAACTTAGCTGCTCCCTCTGCCAAGACAAGAGCACAAAAAAATCCTGCACCAGGGTGTCAACATAGAATCCATCAGTCTAGAAGAGCTGATGTATGAATCCTTGGTACTCGAAGAGTTGGAAAAAGGTGTGCTCCTCGTACAACAACTCATCAAAATCAGAGAGTGTCACTGGATGCTCTTTGGCCACTAGTCGTCCCCTTAAGTACTCAATCCGCCTCTCCAGGGTTATCGCCAGATTAGCGACCTCCTGCTCCTGGGACGATAATCCTACCCCAATCCTCAAAGTGCGCAAACGTTTGGCTCTGGACATTTTATGTATGCTGCAACAATTGTACATAAATATGTGTTAATAAATAATTACAATAACATAATTAAAACATTAAATAATTATGCTGCAACAAAATGACGATCCATCGCCAATTAAGGTGATCGATCGTCGAAATATAACGAACAATTGCATAATTCAGCGATCGATCACTTAAGAAAAAATGTGTGCGATGTAATTTTCCTGATCCATCAATAAAATTACTGATTGATCGCTATAATTGGCGATGGATCATTAGATGCATCAAAACACACCATATTACTTAACGAATCGATCGCTAATATGATGATCGATCGATACTAAGTGAAAATGATGCTTTTCAAATTAAACCTGCCGATCGATCCCATATGCGATCAATCGTCTACAATTCTAAACGCACGGTTTCAATCTCTCACGATCGATCGTTGAACTACGACACTTGTCAAACACATCTCACAATTCCATTCGTGCATCAACGATTGATCAGTATAATGTAACGATCGATCGTCATTCCGCATTTCCTTTCTGTTATGCTCAACGATCAATCAGTTTATGGACTACTGATCGATCGGTAGTGGTTATGATGTAATTTTGTCTCCAAACAATTTGTATTTTGTGACGGACCGTTTCGTCATAAAAGGAACGATTGATCGTTGATGTACCAATCGATCGCCGAGTGACGAAACTTTTTGTCACCAAAAAATTGCCTTTTAGAGACAAAAATTTCATTTCGTCACATATAAGATCTTTAGTGACGAAAAAAAATTTCATCACGAAAAACCCCTTTTTTAGATACAAAAATAGCATTTCGTCACTATAAATAGAGTTTTAGTGATGAAATTCATTTTGTCACCGAGAATTTCGTTACTAAAAGTCAATTTTCTAGTAGTGCAGGCCAAGAAAGGGGAAACTTAAGATATGAAAAGACTTTCTTACTTTTTTTTTCGTATTTGGTCTAAAAGGGATTTAACTAGTTATACATAATGCAAGCTAGATTGTAGGGCTGCACAAAACCGAATTGCAGACCTAACAGGACTGTAAAATCATACCGAATTTGTGGTCCTAATGGTCTAAATGGGGTCCGGTCTGGACCGCATTTTTGAAAAACCGACTTTATCTACTCCAAGCCATTTGGGATCCAGTCTATACCAGACTGTACCACATTTATTAATTTAAATCATAAATATATTTTTTAATTTTTTAATACAAACTTTAACCTTAAGAAAAAAACCCTAAGTCAAAATTATGCATTTTGACGCCATCCCTAGTTCCTTGAGTCCCTTCCGGCTTTCCCCCTTCGAAATTAAGTCTCCCATTTCGCCTGTTTTTTAAAAAAATAATAAAAAAACTTAGGAAAAAAAGCTTAAGAAAAAAATAAATCGGTCTTGACCAATTAAGTGGTCCAGACCGGACCGTACCACTTATAAGTGGTCCGGTCCGATCCTTCATTTTAGGTACAACTGGAAATCCGGTCCGATCGGATTTCGGTCCAAAAAACTGATCGAATTTCCTGTTGTGCAGCCCTACTAGATCGTACACTTTTATGAATAATGTAATGAAAGTTGATTGTTATACATACCATGGCCCGCACTGTGTACATTATGTATAACTCAACGCAATAGGCAAGATAGTAGACTACTAGACAAATGCCAAAGAAAAAAATAGGCATATAACCTTATTTATATATCAAATTAAAGGACGATTACATTAATACAATCTGATTGAATTAAGAATCAGATCCACACAAGGTGAATAACAAGTTGAACCATCTTCAAGAAATACTCATATTCGTTGTTTTTCTTGAAGTATACATCCTTGAGTTTTACGAAGGTCTGTAAGATGAGCAAACTATTAGAACCCGCCTGGTGACACTTTCCGGATAGGTGGTCCACCCTGAGAGTTTTAGTCACCCTCTCTAAACCAAAGCGAGTCGAGAGTACATTGCAGAACTTGATCATATGCTACACATCGTACACCTTAGGCCCAAAATTTTTTTTTTCACTATCCTCATAAAGATCGGGAGATCGGAGGGTAGTGGTTTGTTCATCAGGATCTTGAGAAGATACTCAAAATCGTAATCATCGAGGAACGTGATCCAACTATGGCTTTCACCAAACAACATGCCTGAACTCGTCATTAGCTGTGCAAAGTCACGAGAATCAATACCATTCTCTCAGTTCTTTGCGAAATCAATTCCTTAGGACTCCAATAAGTTGATGGAGTCTGGATTGTGAAGGTCCCGTTTGACGTTGAAATCCCAAAAGTTGAATTGCCAGAAGCAGCAACATCTCGTACCCATATTCGGTAGATTTCCTTCAGCATCATAGAGACTCAGACCCAACTGGACGATATTAGTAGCATCAACGTTAGACTTCATTAAGTGGTACCTGCGGACCGGAGAGAATCGAGAATGTTGACCGCTAGGGAAAGCTGAGAGTGGACAGTAGCTTTACTTTACTGACACTGAAGGGATAATATCGCCTATATAGAGAAGGAAGTTAGTCAATGGAAGGGACCTTCCACATGTTCAGAAGTTTTACTTTCACTTCCAAGTAAGTCGTAACAGATTAATGAAATTTGTAGAGTTTCGCTTGCATCCATAGGGTCCTTTTCTCTCCCTTCTTCTCTCTTTCATCTTTTCCCTACACTGTTTCACTGTACTTCCTTGGAGAATGGATTGCCTCCAAAGGCAATTCCGTCCGAATTACCGAATGGATGGCTGAAAATTCAACTTTCAACCATCCAACGCAGGTGTGGCTGCTCAGCTCGAGCAGCCACACCTGCCTTGGATGGCTGAAAGTTGAATTTTCAGCCATCCATAAGGTAATTCAGACTGAATTGCCTTCGGAGGCAATCCGTTCCCTATTCAGAAGTTTTGTTGTATTGCCCCATCTTCTTCTGATCTAGCGGATCCTACAACCACGTTTTCTAAAGGTCTCAGCTTTTCTATGTCTATGCATGGCAGCCAAGTTTCTACTTCTTGTCCTCTAGTTATTGATAAAGGCAAAGATTTATTGTCTTCCCTGGACCATCTTTATTCTAGAGTGGGGTCAGCGGAACATTCTCTATCCCCTGAGGCTTGCATTAAAGATCACGTAATGGGCATTAAAGCCATGGAAGGTAGTCAGTGGCGGAACCAGGATTCCAGGGGAAGGGGGCAAAGTCCTAAAGAAAGATAACATCATCCATGAAGTTCCTGAGCTCCCTTCGAAGTATCTTTCCTGCTGCAGACTTCGGTATAGAGTTTGTAAAGATTACCTTTCTCACTTTCTTGTATGGTGCAACCTGCCAAAACATGGAAACATGTTTCTCAAAGTATAATGATCTGCTCAAAGTCAACCGGGGGGGGGGGGTGGGTGAATAAAAGCTGGTACCTGGCTCTGTTCATGACGGATACTTCCAAATGAAATACCTGTTCAGAGACATAGTCCATAACAGTTGCTGAGGAAAGCCTGCTTCCATGCTTTCTCACCACAAATGCCACGGGTACCTCCCCAGATTCTTCATCCAAGTCACTGGAGATAAAATGGAATGAGATATAAAGTCCAAACAATTTATCTTCCAAGAAATAGGAGTGCCTTCAGACACCAACAATAGTGATATTATTCATGGCAAATATGGGAGTATTTGATGATAAACACGGGTTTAATCTTCAGAAAAAAGTGAAAAATTTTACTACAGTACTTGTATGTACATTGAATGCTATAGTTCAATCACATCCCTTCTATCATAGCCACTTGCTTCTGATTGGCATTTAACTATGAATCCAATCATCAAGCAAAGTATTGTTTTTCTCGAGACCATCTTCAAATACCTTTCAATGTACATACGAGTGCCTTAAGTTATCATACTTATGCTATTACTGCAACATCAAGTATCTCAGGATGGGAGATCAACACAGCTTCTAAATCAGCTGGAGCAATCTGCGGAAGCAACATTTTATATAATGTAGCAAGGTCACGCATAAACTAACATAAGCAAGTTCAAATGGGAATGAGAAGTTTAGGTCAAGAGTTCGAAATCCTATTTTCTGTAATTATTCCTTGGAGCCCTGAGGGCCACCCCCAGATTCGGCATAGCCAAGTAATTGCATAATCTGTATCTATTGTCGACATGGTTGCTTCCACATTATTCAAATATCCTGAAAACATAAGGGTAAAATTAATCACTGGTAGATCTATCCAATGATGAAAATGATGACAAAAGCATCTTATCCTCATGCCCTGGTTCCATCAATTTTGTAATATAATTTAGGCATTTGTTGTTTTCAGCATTTTTGTTGACATTATGGCAACAGGTTGCAGTAAAATCTGGAACTCTCAGAGATCAAGTTTTCTAGGAAAATGATTTCCATGGTAGTTTGTGGAGTTTTGGGGAATTGTTTCTTATAAAAAGATAAGCAGGTGTGCTTGAGAGTGGTTTTAAACACTTACTTTCTCGAAATTCAAAATGAAACCAGTACAACGTTGTACAAATAAATAAAACTATAGATGCCATGAACGAAAGAGATACCGGCCTACATATATAAGGATATTATCAATGGGTGTTTGAATTTGAGGTATCTGAAATAAATTAAACACAATAAGAGGAAATATCGCACATTTGTCCCCTATGTGATGACTTATTACCTTTCATGATTGCTGGACCTCGTAGCCAAAGCTCGCCGCTACTGCCAGGAGGCAAAAAGGATCCAGTTCTCCAATATACCACTTTATCTTACATATTTGGAGCCAATAGTCCTATTGAAGAATAATTTTGAAACTTTTCAGTATTGAAGCCATGAGTTCCTACTGCAGTCGACTCAGTCATGCCATAACCCTAAAAACAAACAAAATTTATTGTTGGACATTGCCAAAAATGAAAGAGACCAACAAAACCTTTGAAAGAAGACCAACATGCATGGACTGGTTTTGTTATTGATGATATTTGCGTGCTAATTACCAATGAATTCAACAGTCAAAGATAGAGAACCTTATTTCTTGCTAAGAGCTATATTCTGCTTTTTTATACAATTGGTTGCCAAAGAAGCAGAGCAAAATGTAGCATTTGAAGATTCCAACATTTTCCACTATTTGGATGTCTAAGCATATTAAGAATATTTGCATTTTATTATTTCGTCTGAGATCTTCAATTGTGGTAGTTCTATCCATATTAACAATCAAAGATGTCAGACTTCTGATTAGTGTCCTCCAACATCCCCGCAACCAAATCTAAACAAGTGATTCAGCTTTCAACCGACAAGGGAGAGAATGAAAAACATGTACGAGAAAATCTAGTCTAAACATAGTTACATAAGTATGCTCTTAAGGGTCATTTTCAAGCTCGGGGTACTGTACCTGAATGAAATCAACATGAGGGAGCGTTTGAAGCAAGTCCTCTATGACTTTCTTGCTCAAAGGTGCTGCCCCAGAGGATACCTGCTTCAAACTCTTCAAACGACAGCTGCCAACATCCTTCGCTGAGACCTCCTCCTCCTCCTTTCTGATCAAATTAAAAGCGAAGTTGCGCAATTGAAGAAATTGCAGAGTCTCTCTCTCTCGCTCTAGAGGCAAAGAGGAAAGGGGGAAAGAGAGATCTAAGGGGGGCGGCCCATTATAAAAAATTTGAAAAAAATAAAATTTCTTCAAAGATTTTCCGACGAAGAGGGGCGGCCGCCCTAGCTGGTTCCGCCTATGAAGGTAGTCCTTCAAGTTATCCTCAACATATTTTGGCAATACCAGGTCGTAAGGAGGAAGGAGGTGAATTCTGTAACCGAGATTCCTCTTCAGCAAATACTAGCTCTACACCTGGCTCCTCATTAATGCTGGCGCCTTCCCACACCTGCGAAGGAGGCTGCGACTTTGCTGCCTGTTCACTGTTCATTAAAAGCACTACCACCTCGTGAAGAGGCTGCAGAGATCGTGGCAGAATTAATGCACCAGCCGAACCTTTTGGATGTTGAGGTTCCAACGGCTCCTTTGGGATCTGACTCGCCTAATGCTGACTTGGAATTTTCCAGCCCTCCACTTTCACAGATTCTCGTAGCTAAACGCAAGAAAGGGTCCCACAAGCCTAAAGTTATTATGCGTCCGCTCCCTTCCAAAGTGCCTTTGAGTAAGGCACTTCCTGCGGTGTCTTTGGGCCATGCGGTTTCTAAGGTGGGCCTTCGTTCTTGGACAGCAACAACGCCTTTTGGATTTGGATCTGGTTCAGCCCAGTCAGCTGCGTTGAGTCCAACTCTATCCTCAGCCAGTATTTCCGGAAGCCCAGCTAATCTTCGCTGTGGCTCAGCTGTTGTCGACAAAGGGAAACGTAAGCTGTTGAAGGTAGAGGAAGACAGTGTTGTGACAAGAATAAATATTTAGGATTGTCAAAGTGCAGAGAAATGAGAATAAAATTAGTAATCACAAAGACAACAAGATTTAAGTGGTACGGCTTTAAAGCCTACGTCCACTGGCGAAAACTCAGGAATAAATTTAGTATAAGAAATATGGAGTACAAATAGTGACAACACAACACTTAAGCCCAAAGCCCTAATACACTCAATTTTCTCACACACAAAAAGAGATGAGAATAATAACATAGCCCTCACAATTTTCTGCGACTCTTTTCTCTCGTCTCTCTATTGGGTTTTCTCGCTGCTTCTCACTTCGAAACAACTCCTTTTAAAGTTGCATTCAACGAACATAGCGTTCCTTTCCATAAATACAAAGTCACGTTATGCGGTTGTAGGACGGCTATAGCCTATATGTGAAAGTCGTTGATAAGTTGCACAATTGCAGCTTGTCTTACAGCTAGTCGTTCACTTTTAGAAAAAATGATCAATCATTTGTCAAAAAATAACACCGCATTTAATGCAATGTTGAAAACCCACTTCACGTACAAGGGTGGCTATAGGTGAAAGAAAAAATGCAATGCCTTAAAATGCATTTCTTTGAATAAGAGTCTTGGCTTTTCAAAAGCCAAGCCACACACGTAACAATTCTCCACCTTGGCTTGGATTTCGTCAAGTCAAAAAATTTCTTCAAATCATGTCCTCCAAAAAAAAGGGCCTTTACAAATTGTGAACACCAATTAAGTCCAAGTAATGCTTGAACTTCAGCACTGGAATTGGCTTCGTCAACATATCCGCTGGATTTTTTGTTGTAGCGATCTTTTTCACTATGATCGCACCTTGTGTCATAACCTCTCGAAGAAAATGATATCAGACATAAATATGTTTGGTTCTTTCGTGATACATTTGATTTTTGGTCAAATGTATTACGCTCTGGCTATCACAAAAGACTGTGGTCACATCTTGATGTAGACCCAAGTCACTAACCAGACCCCTCAACCAAATCGCTTATTTCACTGCTTCTGCTGCTACCATGTACTCTGCCTCTGTAGTGGACAAAGCAACTGTCGATTGTAATGTTGCTTTCCAACTAATGGCACACCCAGAGAGAGTAAAAGCTGACCTGTCAGGGACCTTCTCTTATCCAGATCACCAGCATAATCTGAATCAACATAACCAATGACACTTGAATTGTTTTATCAGTACTTCTGTCATAAACCAAGCCAACATCTGCAGTGCCCTTCAAATACTGAAGTATCCATTTCATGGCCTGCCAATGAACTTTACCAAGATTGGCCATGTATCGACTGACAACAGTAACAGCCTGTGAAATATCTAGACGCGTGCACACCATAGCATACATAATGCTCCCAACTACACTCGAATAAGGAACATGTGACATGAACTGTTCCTCCTCATCACTTTGCGGTGACAATGATGCTGAAAGTTTGAAATGAGCGGTAAGTGGAGTATTCACAGATGTAGAATTTTCATACCAAAACATTCAAGTACCTTTTCGATGTACTTTTTCTGTGACAAGTATTCTTTCCCGCTTTTCTATCTCTGTGAATCTCCATTCCCAAAATCTTCTTTGCGACACCCAAATCTTTCATTCAAACTCCTCATTTAACTGAATCTTCAGTCTGCTGATCTCTGACATGCTTTTAGCAGCAATAAGCTTGCCATCAACATAGAGCAACAAATAAATCAAAGAATCATCTGGTGATTTCCGGTGATAGATACAACTATCATAGTTACTTCTAGAGTAACCATGACTCACCAAAAATTTGTCAAACTGCTTGTACCACTGCCTCGGAGACTGCTTCAGACCGTACAATGATTTCTTCAATAATAAATCCCTCTGGTTGTTTCATGTAAATAGTCTCCTCAAGCTCACCATGTAAGAATGTTGTTTTGACATCAAGTTGCTCGAGATCCAAATCAAATAGAGCAACCATGGCAAGCAACACGCGAATAGAGCTATGCTTCACAACAGGAGAGAAAACTTCATTAAAGTCCACACATTCTCTCTGGCTATAGCCCTTTGCAACCAAACGTGCCTTGTACTTAGCTTTTTCAATCCCTGGATTCCTTCCTTTTTCTTAAAGACTCATTTGCAACCAACAATCTTTACTTTCTTAGGTAGTTTCACCAACTCCTATGTCTGGTTATTGTGAAGAGATTCAATCTCTTCCGCCATGGCAACAACCCACTGTGCATACTCATTACTTATGGTAGCTTCGAAATATGTGGAAGGCTCCTGAATTCCATTCTCCTTTGCCAAAGTAAGTGCGTATGAGACCAAGTCTGCATGACCATATTTTTTAGGTGACCTTATCTACCTCCTCTGTCTACTGTCTACTGGCTGTAATACTGTATTCTTGCTCCTCATGTGCATCCTCATCAGAGCTAGACTCATGCACATCTGTAATAGACTGATTTGGAGTGTCCTCTTGCACTCTCTGTAGAGCTTCAACTTGTAACTCCACCTTCTTGCTATAATCCTGGTCCTTTCCTGTTTCCTGAGAAACACTAGACTCCGTCTTCAAATGAAGTATGGTAGATTCATCAAAGACAACATCGCTGCTGATTATAAACTAGGGTGATTTAGGATCAGTACACCAAAGTTTGTATCCTTTTACCCCACTAGCATATCCAATGAATATGCACTTCTTTGCCCTGGGTTCAAGCCTACCATCATTTACATGACAATAAGCTGGGCAACCTAAGATCTTCAAATTTGAGTAGTCAGCAGGAGTGCCAGACCACACTTCTTCTGGAGTCTTTAACTCAATCGCAGTTGATGGAGAACGATTCACCAAATAGCAAGTTGTATTGACTGCTTCAGCCCAAAAGGTCGTAGACAACCCGACATTAAAAAGGATACAATGCGCTCTCTCCAAGAGAGTCTTGTTCATCCTTTCAGCGACTCCATTTTGTTGTGGAGTATGTCTAACTGTATGGTGTCTGACAATGTCTTCATTCTTGCAGAATTCATCAAAGTGAACTCCGCAAAATTCCATGTCGTTGTCTGTTCTGAGACGCTTTACCTTCTTGGTAGTCTGCTTCTCTATTAGAGTCTTCCATTGCTTAAAAGTAATAAAAATTTCACTTTTGTTCTTCAAAAAATAAACCCAGAATTTCCGTGAATAGTCATCGATAAATGTGAGGAGGTACCAAGCACTACCTTTAGACGAAACACGAAAGGGACCCCAAAGATCATAGTGAATATAATTCACTGTACCCATAGTTCTGTGGATTGCTGTACTGAACTTGACTCTACATTGCGTTCCAAAGATACAATGCTCACAAAAGTCAAGCTTCCCAGTCTTCTGATCACAAAGCAAACCTCATTTGCCTAAGATTTTCATACCTCTTTCACTCATGTGGCCCAAACGCATATGCCATAATTTGGTAGTGTCTAAGTCTGGATTATTTGAAGATGACACGACAACTGAACCTGTCACCGTGCTGCCTTGAAGAAAATAAAGGTCATCAATCTTGTTACCCTTCATCACAATCAAAAAGCCTCTGCTGACTCTAATGACTCCACCTTCACCAGAATACAGATAGCCAAGGGAGTCCAAAGTGCCCAACGAAATAAGATTTTTCTTCAAATCTGGTATATGTCGGACATCAGTTAGAGTTTTGATAATGTCGTCGTGCATCCTGATTTTGATGGTACCGATACTAACAATTTTGCAAGCCATGTCGTTGCCCATCAAGACTGAACAACCATTTATTGGTTCATAGGTAGTAAACCAATCTTTTCTGGGACACATATGAAACGAACATGCAGAATCAAGGATCCATTTGTCGTTGAAATGACCATCAGCAACGCTAATTGCAAGTACAAGCTCTGAACCATAAGAGGTTTCCTCGACAACACCAGCTATATTTGAGGAACTAGTTGTACTGCTCTCCTCCTTATGCTTCAGCTTTGGACACTCGGTCTTATAATGACCGAATTTGTGACAGTAGTAACACTTCACAGTTTTCTTCGATTTCGATTATGACCAACCTTTGAATTTTCTTCTACCATTATCTGAGCCTTTTTCACTGGATCTACCTCTTCCAAAAGAACTTTTGACAAATAGACCTTCGGCCTTTTCCACTAAATTTTGTTCTCAACTCCTTAGAATTCAGAGCAGACTTTACATTTGCCAAGGAGATGGTATCTCTACCATATAACATTGAGTTAACAAAATTTTCAAACGAGTCAGGCAGTGAGCAAACCAAGATCAAGGTTCGATCTTCATCATCAAGCTTAGTGTCTATATTCTTCAAATCCATGATGATTTTATTAAATTCATCAAGATGCTCAGATATAGGCATACCCTTCTTCATCCTAAGGGTATATAACCGTTGCTTTAAATATAAACAGTTGGTAAGGGATTTTTTCATATGAAGGCTCTCTCGCTTCATCCAGAGTCCAGTGTCAGTTTCTTCATTTGCAACTTCTCGTAGAACTCCATTTGAAAGAGACAGCATAATCGCACTATGCACTTTCTCTTCTAGTGCCGCAAATTCTTCCTTCGTCTTAGACGAGTCTTCCTCATCATCCCATATAGGCGCTTTGTCGTCTAGAATTTTTGCCAAGCCTTGTTGTCGTAACAAAGCACGCATCTTGATATGCCATAAACTGAAGCTATTCTCGCCATCAAATTTATCTACTTCAAACTTTGCCATAACCATAGCTAAGAAAGAATAATCTCACCTCTGATACTAATTTGTTGTGACAAGAATAAATATTCATGATCACCAAAGAGTAGAGAAATGAGAATAAAATCTGCAATCACAAAAGACACAAAGATTTAAGTTGTTCGGCTTTGAAGCCTACGTCCACTGGCGTAAACTCAGGAATAAATTCACTATAAGAAATATGGAGTACAAATAGTGACAACACGACACACTAGCCCAAAGCCCCAATACACCCCGTTTTCTCCCACACAAAAAAAGATGAGAATAACAACAGAGCCCTCTCAATTTTTTGCGACTCTTTTCTCTCGTCTCTCTATTGGGTTTTCTCACTGCTCTTCACTTCGAAACAACTCCTTTTAAAGTTGCATTCGGCGAACATAGCGTTCCTTTCCATAAATGCAAAGTCATGTTATGCGGTTGTAGGACGACTATAGCCTATATGTGAAAGTCTTCGATAAGCTGCACAATTGCAGCTTGTCTTACAGCTAGTCGTTCACTTTTAGAAAAAGTGAACTTTCATTTGTCAAAAAATAACACTGCATTTAATGCAATGTTGAAAACCAACTTCACATAAAAGGGTGGCTATAGGTGAAAGAAAAAATGCAATGCCTTAAATGCATTTCTTTGAATAAGAGTCTTGACTTCTCAAAAGCCAAGCCACATACGTAACAGACAGCCTACGGATCAAGAAAATTTCCTCTCCTTCTGGTAATTTATTTTACTCTCCTCCTAGCATTGTAGCTCGTCTGGATCATGCTGAGGACCTCACTGATGAGCAGGAAGTGGTGCTTGCGGATTTAATCTCTCATAGAAAAAGATTCATGTCCAGAAACATAGGGTTATCTCTGAAATGCAGAAAGAGCTTTTGAGGCTTATTGAATCTGTTGACTCTGATATAGAGGAATCCATTCCTGGAAAATCCAAATTGGCTGAGGATGTAGGCCTGATCATGCAACCCTCTTTTGTCATGATTGGCCTTTATTGAAACTATCATGGGGTATGTAGAGCCGCGACAGTTCGCACCCTTTGAAATCTTGTGAGAAATCATAATCCAGATTTTTTGTTCTTGGCTGAAACCAAGTCTTCTAATGTTAGTTTTGTTATGCATCAAGTCGTAGAGGAGGTTTGCGTTTTGATTGGCGTTTGGGCTTAGATGTTGAAGTTTTAATGAAAATGTCATTTCTCTTTTGGTTTACTCTGTTCCTTCAAATACTCCTTGGCTTTTGACTGGGGTTTATGGCCCTACTAATTGACATAAGAAAAGGGATTTTTGGCAGCTACTTAATAATTTAGTTGTTGCTTTTGCTAGGCCTTGGTTGTGTATTGGTGACTTTAATTATCTCTTGAATAGTTATGAGAAACCTAGAGGTCGGCCTCTCTCTTCGACATCTCATAATCATTTTCAACATTTGATGGATACTTGTGGCCTCATTGATTTGGGCTTCAAAGGGCAAAAGTATACTTGGTCAAAGGGCATGCCAATATGTGTGACTGCCTTGATCGCGCTATCGCTAATGGTGAGTTGCAATCGCTCTTTCCCCATAGTTGTATAACCCACTTGATTCGGTCTTCTTCTGAACATGTTCTACTCCTTTTGGAATTCGATGGGATGCTTTCTCTCACCCTAAATCGTTCTGTTTTGAAGCTGTTTGGATACGTGATCTCTCTTGTGAACAAGTGATTAAAAACTGTTGGGGTCTCCCTCTCCATGGATCTCCTGCTTTCCGGGTCTGTAAAATTATCAAGGTTGTCAAATTAGCGTTGAAAGATTGGAATAAATCTCATTTTTGGCTTATCCATGATCGAATCAAAACTCTTCAAAATCATCTTGCTAACCTTCAAGAGGCGGACACAACTTTAGCAAGTCAAGCCTAGGAAAGAAGTTGCAAAATTGCTCATGATGAGGAGCTCCGATCTGAAGAGACTTTTTGGAAATTAAAATCTTGGAAGGAGTGGGTCACTACTTCATATCTGATTACTAAACATTTTCACTTGTCTACTATTATTTGTCGGCGTCGAAATGCAATTGAATTCCTTAAGGATGGCGATGGGACTTGGATGTCTTCCCGCCCTGAGATTGGATCGCACTTAGTTCAGCATTTACCTCCTTGTTTTCTTCCTCTGACCCGCTCATTCCATCTAATTTGGAACAATTAATTGACCCGAGTATATAATTGGTGGACAATGCAATGCTATGTTCCATCCCATCTGACTTTGAAATATGGGAAGGTATTCTCTCAATATTGGGCCCAATAACAGCCAGGGCTGGATGGTATTACTGTATTTTTCTTTAAGCATTATTGGACTATTGTTGGTCCGGAAGTGACTGCTATGGTCAAATCTTTTTTCCTTCATTGCTTCATGTCTAAGGAGAACAACCACTCTCACATTGTTTTGATTCCAAAAATTGATTGCCCTTCGGCTGTATCTCGTTATCGCCCCATTAGACTTTGCAATGTTTCATATAAAGTAATTGCAAAAATCATGGCTAAACGCTTGCGATTGTTGCTTGCTAATATTATCTCTCCTTTTCAGTCTGCTTTTGTGCAATGACACTTGATTCAAGATAATTATATTCTTACTCATGAAGTATTTCATATGATTCGTAGTAAGCGCAAGAGTGGACAATATATGGCAATCAGAGCCGACATTGAAAGAGCTTATGACAGGAAGAAATGGAAGTTGACAATTACCGCGCTCAAATGTTTTAGGTTCCATGATAAGTTTATCAATTGGATTTCTCAATGTATTTCTACGGTAACTTATTTTATCCTCCTGAATGGGTCTCCATGGTTTTTTTAAGCCTACCCGTGGCCTCCGTCAAGGAGACCCTTTGTCTCCCCTCCTCCTTATTATTGGATCTGAAGTCTTCTCCCTCATGCTTATTAGAGAGGAACGAGCCAACCGTCTTCATGGTATTCAACTAGGCGGGGGTGTTACAGCAATTTCTCATCTTTTACTCGCAGATGATCTTTTAATTTTCTGCAAAGCTTCTAGAGAGGAAGCACATGTACTTTCTGATTGCCTTCAGAAGTATGGTCATTGGTTTGGTCAGCGCTTGAACCTGAGAAAATCTTCGCTCTCCTTTAGTCGCAATGTTTGCCCTAACAATAGTCACTCTATATGTTCCATTCTTAATCTTCCTCGCAAAGATTGCATTGAGAAACATTTGGGTATTCCTATGATTTTGGGCAGAAATAAACTTCGCCAGTTTTCTTTAATCTGCGAAAAAGTCAAACGACGCCTGGAGGGATGCCAATTGAAAAAACACTCTCTCAAGCAGGCTGTCTGGTTCTTATTCGGGCTGTGGCTGCAACCTTGCCTACTTACACTATGGCAAACTATCTTCTCCCAAAGTCTATTTGTTCAAAACTTGATTCTATGATGACGAGATTTTTTGGTGTTTCTCGGATACAAGGCATCATCTCTGCCTTAAATCTTGGGCGTCCATGTGTCTTCCCAAAGTAGAAGGTGGTTTGGGTTTAAGGCTTATTTAGGATCATGATACCGCCCTTATTGCTAAATTGGGATGACAAATTCAAACAAACCCAGAGAAAATGTGGGTGCAGATTATTCATGCTAAGTATCTCAAAGGCAAATATGTCTGGGATGGGAAGGCCACTGTTGGCGACTAATTGTTTGTTATTGATGTGATTAACAATCGTGCCAATGGTGATAATTGGCAAATTTCTAATGTGGTAGCTGACATTCATAGCCTTGCCTGTAGTTGTGGAATTTTTGTCATGTTAGGAGAGGAGCTAATGAGCTAGCTCATAGGATAGCCCAATGGGTGTGTTTAGCTAATTTAGAAGGCTATATTCCTGTGAACATTCTCTCGAGTGACAATCCATGGATTCCACATGAGATTGTGTGAGACCCCGATTATTTCTTATGCTATTTCTTATGTATTAGCTTTTAATTTCCGATGTATTAACTTTAATTTTATTATGGAGCCATATTTTTGGCCAATGTATGGCCTAAGCTTTATGTTAAGGTACATCAATTAATATGAGATTTTATTTCATGAAAATTTTCCTAAATAATTTTCTTGTCATTTTGGAAGATTCTGTGCAAAGTTTAAACTATATTTTCCTAAGAGCCGAAACTTGCAAGGTAAGTTTCTCTCATGTATTTATATTTTTCCATTTGCCTAGTATCTTCATAATCCATAAAAATTAAATTATGATTAAAGATTTTTATATATATAGGCTGAAAATAATTAAATGGAAAATCATGAATTTCTTTTAGAGTATTGAATATTTTTGTGTGTCATTAATAGGTGGCATATAGTATTATCATATGACCTAAATTAATAGTTGAATTATCATTAGAATATTAGATGATAAGCTACTAGGCATATGATAAAGTTTTAAGAAAGTTTAAAATGATAAGCACACTTGCTTATCATAGTGATAAGCAAGCATAATGATAAGTTAAGGAAACCTTTTATGTAATAAGTTGATGTGGCTATCGTAGAGATAGGCTAGAGCCATTATCTTAAGATAAGATATCATGCTTATGGGATGATAAGCTAAGTGATTGAACTAGATAAGCTAGAGAGCTTATAGGAGATAAGTTAGGTGAAATAGTAACTAAATTGAAAGTTAGTTGTGGGAGAGTAACTAAGTTAGTTCCAATGCAACCAAACAACATAAATGGGAGTTAAAAGAAAGCCATTCACGTAGGAAGCAAAAGCCAAAAAAATTATTAACCCATGTGAGTTGTAAGAAGTGATAAGAGATGCATTCATGTGACAAGACAATTCAATGGAAGTGAAAAGAGAGAAAAAGAAAGGGAGAAGGGTAAGCTTCACGTGAAGAACAAGTGGGAAGAAGAGAGAAATCAATCCAAAGGCATGGCTTTAGGGGACAAGAGTTGATGTGAGAAAAGTGAAAAGAAAAAGGAGAAGAGAGAAGCCAAGCTTGGTCGGCCAACCCACCCAATTCACTCCCCCTTTCCTTCCTTCTCTCTCTCTTGTCATTATCAAACACCTCATGTCAATTTCCAACTCACCTTGGGAGACTCAATTGCTCATGTGAATTCCCTCACACTTGGCATTTCACTTCACTCTCCATTTTCCCTCACTTGACCGAATACCTCATTCTCTCTAAACCCTCCATTTTTCCTCTCTTGGCCGAACCACTCCCTTGAGGTCAAAGCCTTGCTCTTTTCCTCTTGCAACCTAAACACTCTCCAAAGTTCAAGTTTAGTTCTCTCTTTGTGGTGACCGAACCCTCTCATTGTGCAACACCATTTCCTCTTTTGAAAACCCTACTCATTTAGCCACTTTTCTCTTGAAGAAATTTAGTTCATTTCCTTAGAGCTAAATCATTCAAGTTTACCATATTTCTCTCCACCATAAAACCTAACTTAGCACCTTAAATCAAGCTTGGAACCACTCTAAAGAGGGTGAACCGAAAGTTGGGAGAAGGAAGAGGTTGGTGAAAGTTTGGTGCAGGTAGAGGTAGACTTGATTCTACTTAGTGTTTGTGCTTGAAGTTTATTATAAGTTCTAACCTAAGATATTTTATTGTGCTAGGTACTCAAGGCTTGTGATTAATCATCAAGGTAAGGCCAAAAGATATGGGTTGTTAGTTCTAAAATGATGTAGGCCGAATATCACATGGTTGGATTTGAGTTGGTACTTGGTTTTGCTAGATCTTGAGGTTTTGAGATCAACCCTAGGATATAATGTTAGATCTAGCTATAAGAGCAAGAGATCCGAACTTAAATGTTAGAAAAAATGTTAAAGGATGAATAATGCATGCTAGTATGGTTTTAAAATGCAAAAGGTATGCATGATGCAAGTTTTGCCATGAAGGGTTGTGATTTATGGTGTTGGCCGAAACTTATAGGTGTTGGATCTTCAAATATATTTTGTTAAATGTCAAGTTGATGAATGACCATGACATGTATAAAGGTTTAGTGAACACATGCATATAGGCTAGACTTGAAATATAATAGGTTGCATGCAAATCGAAAGAGCTAATCATTGTATGAACATTTGTGTTGGCCGAATATGACATGGTGCTAGATCTAGAAGTTGTGTTGTGATTGGTAGATCCTAGGTTGTGAATCTGAAAATGGAGGATGAGATCACCATTGGAGAAGAAAACTTAGACAAGAAATGTTTAAATGGTACATAGCCGAATGACCTAATAAGTGGAACCCTAATAGCAACCCTATGAATAAGATTTATGATTATATGTGATGGATGAATAAAATTAGGGTTATGACCAAATAAGTTAGGAGATTAAAGCTCAATCATAAAACACGTCGGATTAGTATGAGAAAAACATAGATAATAGGTTTAAGATTCAGATTAAAAGAATTAGCAAAGCTTTGTGGTGTTAAGTATAGATTGAGGATTTTACTAGGTTGGCCGAAACTTGGGGTGAACAAATAAAGCCTATATTTCGGGTTGCATGGAGATTTAATGTTAAGCTATAGATAAATTATGATTAGGGTTAGTAATTGATGAATTTAAAGACCTAGTTAAGTGTATGTAATAAAAGAAAGATTAAGGTTTGATTATAGTGCAATTAACTTGCTAATTAGAAAACCTAAGTAAGATGATTAATAAGAATTTCTATATAAAACCTTGTGAATAATAATATATTTTCAGAAATATATCTTTGGGTAATAACCGATTTAAAAAAAATACAAATATTTAACTTATATGATTACGTACTTATTTCTTAGTGCTAAAAAATGTTTGAATCGCTTGTAGGCGATCTACGTGTCTTTATACATTGTCAAGGAGACCAAGAGTAAGTGGAAACCGTAAGTGGATCGTAAGTGAACCTTACACTTTTTATGAAAACTGGAATGACACACTGCATCGATTCATGAACAAGCATGATGTTTTGAGCAAGCATGACATGACATGGCATGAGCATTGCATGATTTTTCTAAAGAGAATTTTTATGCAATGATTTTATAGAAAGATTATGAAAAGTTTATGAAACGATAAGTTAAGTTAAGGGGCACTGGTCGGTACCGTACCATCAAGATGGACTCCCATGCCGAAGGACGAATGCGAGAAGGATGGGTGAATCCAAGAGGCTCTGCGAACCACACTGAAGGACATTGAGAAGGTGTGGGCCTCCAAGGGTCATGTCTAGCCACTGAAGGACGAATGCGAGAAGGTGTGCTAGCTTGACCGAATGTAAGGTCTCCAAGGGAAATAGGGAACGGTTCCAATGAGAACGCACAACCCTGACTTCAGGGGTTAAATGGAGCGAATAAGCCTACAAGTATGAACAAGTGATTTTCAAGGGCCAGAGGCCAATTTCACAAGCAAGCAAGAATGAAATGTTTTCAAGGGCCTGGGGCCAACTTCAAGCAAGAGCATATGCATATCCATGACATGCATGTGCATCACGGATTAAGTTTCTTTTTCATATTGAGCAAGTACAAGTCAAGAGCATGTTTTAAGTTTATGTTTTTCCCTTACTGAGTCTTTTTGACTCACGTTTTTAAAATTGTGTCATTCCAGATGACTCAGGTGAAGAAAGTCAGGAGGACTACCTGACTTAGGAGGAAAAAGATTATATTCACGTTTTGTTGATTGTGACTTGATCGATGAGATCTGTCACTTGTCTGTTGTTAAATAAGTTATGTAGGTCATGTATGTATTAAGGTGCAAACTTATTGAGAACCCTGATTATGTTATGAGTTGGCTCGAATCCCTCGTGATCCTGTACGTTTCCGCCGTAAGTACGTAAGAATGTATGTAAGAACGCTGGAGCTATCCGGGGGATTGCTCGCGGCTGTCACGGTCCCTACGGGATGCCGTTCGGGGCGTGACAGATTGACAAATTTCTAATGTGGTAGCTGACATTCCTAGGCTTGCCTGTCAAAGAGAGTTGTGGAATTTTTGTCATGTTAGGAGAGAAGCTAATGAGCTAGCTCATAGGATTGCCCAATGGGTGTGTTTAGCTAATTTAGAAGGCTATATTCCTGTGAACATTCTCTCTGAGTGACAATCCATGGATTCCCCATGAGATTGTTTGCTCCTTGGAAATGATATCATTTATTTAGAAAAAAAAAATCTTCCAAGCAAGTCGTAGTGCACTCCTGATCACCTGTTCCGAAGTACGTCTTGGACAGGATACGAAGATTAGTACACGGTTTTCATAGTTACCTTTAAAAACAAGTTAGAGATTAATAAGTTGAAATTTATATTATAAGTAATTCACCACTTCAAGTAATATCAAAAGGCACTCAAAAATCTAGAACAAAACTTCCCCGTAACCCCACTAATTAAAACTCTTCGAAGCCCGAGAATAGGCGTTTTTTTTTTAATTAAATGAATTTTTAAATTCGAATTGTCTTAAGTTTCTTTAATATTTCTCCAACTTCTCTTGCAAGTTAAAGGTTAATTTCACATGCTATAAATAGCAGTTCAGCCAAGCAGGACTTCCAAATCCAAAGAATTAAAGAAAGGAAAAAATTTCAAAAGAGGGAGGCTGCCTGTTATGGATACGAAAGTCTGGAACCAGCTTATTATTCTCGTGATTACGATCATATATATGATGCTTGTACAGTTTATGGCGCAAGCAGATCATCATCACCCTTCCCTTTCGGCTCTCTCTTCCCAGCTTTCCTAACCTCTCCCTGCTTTTCCAATTGAATCTCCATCTCAGCTTCCCCCTCCAGATCCCTTATTTCTCCCTGGACCTTTTGACCGTAAATCTCCAAAGAAATCATTAATTGGTCTTTTAGGGGGTCAAAATGTGGCACGAGAAAAATGTATTAGGAAGTGCAAAAAAAAGCTAACCAGAAAGAGAAAGTTCTTTGAATTGCAAAAATGTATAGACAAGTGCATCGAGAAATATACTGACCCTTAAGATGGAGATGGTATAAGATGCCTCATGCCCACTCGCCTCGGTCTGGATCTCTACTTTATTGTGTAATATATAGAGTGCTTACTATCAATTATTTCTCATTATGAATCATAAAAAATTCAAGTATCAATATCTTCTATAATTATTTACTAGAAATTGCACCATTCAATTTCGAAGGTCAAGATCTTTATAATATCTACCCTGAATTTTACAGTACAATTCCAACAGAAAAAAATACAATTAACCCTTAAAAATTTTTCATGAAAATTTTAATTTCAAAGCTTTTTTTTTTAATAGAAATTTCGAATCTGAAAAGTTTTTTTAAGGAAATTTCCATTCCAACCCTCTAAATAGTCTTCGTATACGTAAGAGCTGTTTGTTTGACTTTTTATGCAAGTACTGCTGACAGATCATACAGGCTACAACCTTTGTTTTTTTTTTTTTATGCGAATTTGGCATTTTATTCTTTGGGTTTATACCCCTTTGGCAAATGAGTCCTTCACTTTTCAAACTTCAAATTTATAGTCCTTGAGTTTTCTTTGTTTGACGAAATAGTTCTTCCGTCAATCTGCCGTCCATATGCTTAACGGCACATGAAGAGATCGACTGAGTATATGTGTTGAAAGTGAGCGGTCGATCGGTACAAATTTGCTGACGTGTCAGAGAACTCCGTTAAGCATATGGACGACAGACTGACGGAATGACCATTTCGTCAAACAAAGAAAACTCAAGGACTATAAATTTGAAGTTTGAAAAGTGAATGACTCATTTGCCAAATGGGTATAAACCCAAAGACAAAAATGTCAAATTCCTTTTTTTTTTTTAATCTTCAGTCTCTTTACTAATTAATATGACTTACGCATGCGCATATTAAAGTCTCTAATTACGTCAATTTTATAATGTGACAGGCGCAAATAAAGTTGATAGCTGTTGAAACTTTGGATAGAAAGGAGCAGAAGAATTACTGATTGGTTTTCAACGATTATCTTTAGTATCTGATTATAAGAAGGATGCTATATATATACATAGAGGTAGTACAAATAAAACGCAACATCTATCTATGTAAATCACTATGTATGGAGTACATTGTCTGCCTGATCAGTACGATGGCAATTTCGATGTAAAACATTAATATGTATGGATTACTTGTTTCATGAATATATGCTTGTTAAACATATGCAAAGTAAGAAGAAAACCATGTCATACCATCATGCATACATTGAGATTATTTTTTGCTTAAAGGACCTATGTTGTTTTATTCTCAAAATTTTTAGATTTTACAATAAAGCGCAAGCAGGCAAACTCATAGGTTTGTACAGATAATCAAACACGCACGCCGGCCCATATATAGATCCGACAAACAGGCACGAAGGCCCGTACCAAACAGCCGCAAGGTGCACATATATGGAACAAACTAGCCCCCTCCTACAAATCGGAAAATACAAAGAAGGCAGCTTGTACTTAAGAAATCAATAAACATCTCCTAAAATGGCACCCGACCGCTACAAAAAATGGCACCAACCGCTACAATAGATGTAATGATCAGGGATGAAGCCAGGGCCATCTTCGCGTTCTTGATAATTGAAGAATTTGTGTTCAACTTAAAACACAATCCCACCGAACATGATTTTTTTGAGGATACTGTACTGTAGTTTCCGATTTTGCCCTGAACATATTTATACATAATTACTAAAATACCCTCCAGTCATGCGTTACATACATCAAAATCGAAGGGTAAAATTGACTTTTAAAAAACACATGGCCCTCACACGTCAGCTCATTAAATACTCAGACACGTGAATGGACAAAAAACCCCAACTGATTTACACAAGTTTTGCTTTGGCAAAGGGCGATTTGGTCATTTCCCCCCTCCCCAGCCGCCTGTCACCTACTTGAGTGACTTTTGTCGCCTGCGTGAATGGACAAAATACTCAGACGCTTGTCGCCTGTGTGAGTGACTTTTGTGCTTTTGCAGAAGTTGAGTTAGGCGGTTTGAACGTTTCAAATGTTTGTTCATTTTCTTACTTTTTTTTTAATACCTTTTAAATATTCAACTTTTAATTAAAAAATAAATAAATTCGAAATATACAAAAAAAACTTTAAAAATCATCATTAATTTTTTTACACCTCACCAACTTCTACACAAACACCAATATAACTCTAACATCACCTAAAAATTCTCAAAACACTTCAAATCCTACAAAAAACATCAAAACGAACATCACCTAGGATTTGTTCTTAGAGGGGGCCAAATATAGTTTTGCTTGAAATTAAAAAATCTTAAAAGCATAGGAAATAAATAAAATTTTCAAATTTTCATTAAATCAAAATAAGCAACAAGCCAACAAGTAAAAGTTAAAATTTAATCAACTATGCTAATTGAACCCGACATTTTTTCAACGAGTAAAAGTCATTAATTAACACATCAGTACTAAAACCTTATGCAATTTCTTTCTCAATGTATACAAGATAAATATATGTACTTTAGGAGAAATCAACTTCTTCATATCGAGATCTAGGTGTATCACTTTCTTCAGGTCAAGCTTTAGATGTAATATTTTCTTCAGGTTCAACTTCAACTCTAGGTACTTTATGAGAACGTTGAGCAATTTCTACTTCTTCACCTTGTGAAATATCAATTCTTTTTCTCTTGAAAAAGAAATCAATATTTTTCTGGCTACCCATATATACAACCTAAATTGGCAACATAAAAGTAAGCAATATGGCACATAAATTATAGACAAATACACAAAGCAATTTTTATATCTAGCCAAATTAATAGAGACAAAAATCAGAACAGACAATTTTTTTATTTTTTATCACATATAAACACAGAACACTAATATTTTAATTAGACAACAATAATTAAATGTAATAACATTGAGAATTCTAACCTTGAAGAGGAATTTGTGATTTTACAATTTTTTGTATATTGGGCAAAATAGTAGGAGAGAGAGAGAGAGAGAAATAATGAGAGAGACGATGAAAATATGGAGAGATAAGGTGAGAAAATCAGTGAGAGGCAGTAAGAGAGATGAATTAGAGAAAATCTGGAGGCAGCCGTAGAAAGAGAGAAAACCTAGGAGAGGAAGAAGAGATAGTGAGAGAGAACAAAAAAGAGAGGAGTTGAAATGATAGAAAATATGGGGAGATAAAAAATTCAAAAAGACACTATTGGTAGTTAGTACTTTTTTTTAAAAAAAAAATGGAGGACCCACTACTTTATTCTTTCTCATGCTTGATGCTTCTTACTTGCTCTCACTTTTTTTTCTCCAAAAATTTTTGACGGGCCATTACAAAGACTATTATAATTTTTTTTTGAAATTTGCCAATATATTAGTAAAAACATTTTAAAAATTTGGGGGGGGGGGGCATGGCCCCACTTGCGCCTTGTAGCTTCATCTCTGGTAATGATTATGTCATTGCTCATGACAAGTTGTTTGCACACTCTCCCTCCATCTCCCATTCATTCAATGTTAACCTAAGGTTGTTCTTTGAATCATCCTTTTTTATTTTGATGATAACAAACTCTATATACTCTCTTTGAAGGATTAACTTAAAATTTTAAATCTTCATTTGCTAAATATGATTTCCAAAAGGTTTGAAAAACTCTTTATTTGAAAGTCTCTTCAGATCCTCTAACACCTTTGAACAAACAAAAAGGTCTATATGGTTTAGTAGGTGATTAAAGATGAATTGGAGTGGAAATGACAAGTTCAAGTAGTAGAAAAATCTCTCCAATGTTAATGGTGTCGACACGTGAAGATAGAGTCGACACATGACAAGGACACTTGAGAGCATGTTTGATGGTATCAACACATGCCAAGTATATCCGATCTGAATTCCAGAAAAGTCTGATGGTGTCAACACATGCCGACTAGGTGTCGACACATGCTGGGATTTCACAGAAATTCCTAGAACGCCACTGCTTACCTTTTTTATTTTAAATCACAAGGGCAATACTCTATGTACAATCCAACATCTTGGGGACCACACACATCGAGAAGGCTATAAATAGATCAAGATGGAGAGAGAAAAATAAGGACTTGCATCACCATTTAAGATATTGCCTCTAAGAGAGAGAAAAGCTTGAAGAATAGAGTACAACCCAGATCCCAAGAATTTTTTTGATGATGCCTGCAAGACCAAAGCTTGTATTCTTGAAATTCGACATTGAGTTGTTGGGATTTGAAGTGAGAGTTGAAGCGTGACCTCAGGAAATGCTTGTAAAGGTTACTTACCACCTGAAAGCTAAGGTGTGACTACTATTGGTAAATAGTGGAGAAAACCCAAGGAAGAAAATAACAGTCAGGGTGGATGTAGGCAAGTCTTGGCCGAACCACCTAAAAAAAATCAGTGTTATCTCTTTATCCCTTACTCTCTTATATTTGTTTTATATTTATAATGGTTTGGTGCTGAACTCTTTTTGAATATCTATTTTTGCTTATCTTGTAAAAAGTTTTAACTTTTATTAAAACTCAATTCACTCCACCTATTGGAGGTGTTGAATATTGCTGGTTATGGCCTGTCCTCCGAAGACCATTAGGTACACAAGGATCCAGCCAATGTGGGCTCTTGGTATAGGCAGTAGGCGGCTACCTAAGGCCCAGGGAGGCCCCAAAAAATGTGTAGTTTTCTTATTATCTTCTATTTTTAAAATATTCTATATTACTCATAATCACTAAAACACAATAATTTAAACTATCTAATCTCTTGTTTTATGTATAGGTTTTATTAGTTCTTTACTGGAAAAAATATGTCTTATGAAATTGTCTCGATTTAAGAGTTTTGCAAGTCATTAACTAATTACTATTTTGCTTGCCGTTTATGTCATGTTATTCAAATAATATAGTCAATAAATTTGTCCTCCAAAGACTATTAGTGTAATTCCTAGGATTAAGGCAACTCAAGAGGGGGGGTGAATTGAGTTTCCATACTTTTTCACTTTTAATCCCCAAAAACGTGTTTGCAAAGGAAAAACTAGTTTAACACAGTATATAGATGCAACAAGTAAATAAGTGTTAAATGTAAAGAGTAGAGTTAGAGAAGCAAACACGAGATTTTTAGGTGGTTCGGAAAACTCGCCTACATCCACCCCTCAAGCTCCTTCACCGAGACTTGAGGTTTTCCCGCTATTTTCCAAATAGTATACACTCTAGCTTACGGGTGCTAGAGAACCTTACAAGTATTTTCCCGAGCTCAACACTCACAACCCAAGTGGTTTTTTAGGCGCACCACTCACAACCTAATCAAGCTTGAGATATACCCTCTTTAAGCTTCTTCTTTAGTGAACAACCTCACTAAAAAAATCACCTCTCTTGAATATGAAGATAGAAGAAATAATCTCTCTCAAAGAGTGGATAAGAAAATGGAAAGCTCTATTTCTTTGATTTATACAATGACAAGGATAAGAAAGTGTAATTTGTGTGAATGATATGAGCAATATGAAATAAGAAGGTATAATATATTTTTCAAGCTATAGAAATGATATATGTTCAATCTCTTTCGTTTATGAGGCTTAAAGATGTCTTTAAATAGGTCTCATAAGATAACTTGTTGTTTCAGTTCATTGGGGTCGCTGTCAAAATTCAAGATAAACCGGTCGACCGCTCTATCAGCCAGTTGACCTCCTCAACTTAAGCACAAGATCCGGTTCATTTAAAACCACAATTTTGACCACTTTGAAACACCAATTTTAAAGACTAACTTTCCATAAATATATAAAAGGTTTGAGAGTTTGATTGTGGTGTTTTGAAACTATTAAAAAATATTTTAATCTTTCAAACAAGAGGTAAAATGATTTATGCACGTTTTGAAATATATGCAAGTGTGTGATTAAAAACCTTGTCGAAAGTGAATTTAAGAGTTACAAGGTTATACTGTATGGTCTTGAATCTTCACTTTTTAGCTCTTTGCATCTGTTTGATCTTCAATCTTCTTGTCTTTGACTCTTTGATGAAAATATCTTTACCTTTGAATATGTCCGTTTTGTAAGCTTAATCATTTTATTAAAATCATCAAAATTTCGATTGTGAACAAAAACTAACAATTAAGTGCACCAGGATCCAGCCTCCAAGCTCACCGATCACTGGTGATGCTTGACTCGGATAAATGTTCACTGCAAAATATATATCAGCCTTAATTAGAAATAAAATGCTAGGTGACTGTAATATGCCTTAAGTCGTGTGTGTATAACATGTGATAAAACTTTAATTAGACATTTGTGTGCTTGATTTTCCTCACCTCTAACTTCTATGCACACGCATCTTAAAGAATTAATATAAACATTATCGTTCATTTATATCTCAAAAACCAGATCGTATGATATATTCCAAAAGCCGTTCGCATTATATCCTATAACACTGTCAAATAATATCCTTACGTATATACTGCTCGTGTCTTATCGAGATCTTACATATATTCCAAAAGCCGTAACACTGTCAGATAAGCCGTTGGCATTATATCTTTACATACTTTTTTTCGATTTCACAACTTAATTCATGTAAACAAAAATATAAAAAAAATATATATTTTGGAACCTTCCAACACCTGTCACCAATTAGTCGAAAAATGGGGATCTGTATTGCGACAAGGAAGGCACGAAACGTACGTCTTCTCTGCCTGTAATGTTCCTTCCCATGGTGTGTACAGATCAGCACTCCTATAAAAGCATCCTAGTACGTATTGTACTGAGACATTGAGAAACTTATCACATGCTTTCATCCTGATCTCTCCAAATCCTGATTAAACATAAGAGGCTCAATCCTCTTCCCTCCTCGAGGAAGCTCCATTCACATTGTCCTTTTTCGTAGATCCAATGTAAAAAAGGAAGGTTTGGAAGCGTCCAATTACTCATTTGTTGGGTCAGAACAATTTTGGCATCATCAGTATGCATTGTAACTTAATACTATTTCTGCACCAATCCAACTTTTAAGTGTTTCCAACCGAGCATTTAGGTGTAATATTGTGTCAAAGATTGCCTGGGAAACCCTTTTATATTAGTTACTCGGGCGAGCGGTGTAAGTAATCCCTAATACTTTTCTAATTTTAGTTTGTTAATTTTTTATTAGTTGCTAACAGATAATATATATGCCACTCACTATTATTTCCCTTATCAATCTTTGTAATACATCAACAAATTAGTGCATTACGGCTATAAACAATATTTGTTTTCCATAATTTATGTCCTCCAAAAGAAACCGGAACTATTACGATACATTGTTTTTCCCTTTGACAAATCCTCACACGTTGGGGACTTTAAAATAACACAAGTACTATATGTAGACATACTATAACGTATTTAGTGAAATATTTTCTTGCTTCCCTCCAAGGTAATATGTACGTATTAATTTCTACCTACAATATGTAATGTTGCAATCTCTCTTTTATTTTTAGATAAATATTAACCACACCAGGTCTACTATATATATATATACCACATTAATGTGCTAGATTGCTTGTAAATCTAGGATTATTACATTCCCAATTACTCCTATTTCCTACCATAAAAGTTTCTTATTCTTGTTCTTTGAATGTGAATAAATGGATTAAGGTGAAATCTATGTTGAAACTAGGGTACTACGTGAAAGGAAGAAAAATAGAAAATTAATGTGACAAATGAAGATCAAGGATGATCGTAGATATGAGAAAATATTCTTGCTACAATATCATTGGCAGAAAGAAGAAGAATAATTAGTGGATTCTGTTGAATTGCAATTGCTAATGAAAATGAAGGTAACACCTTGTGAGACAAAATGTGGTTCGTCCAAAAAAGTGCTCTTTTGAGACGAACATATTTCCGCCCCTAAATAACAAGACCGTTTGAACGGGTTTGAATGCGGTTGAAAAACATAATACTCGAAGGTCTTTGAACGTTAAGTGAGACGTTCGATCGTTATCAGACGATAAATTTATAATTGTTCGATATGGAGATAAACCGTTCGAAGCCATAATTCATTTAACATTCGATCGTTTTGATTATCGTTACAACGTAAGTGGAAACATGTCAAATATCATTCTTAATGTGTTGCAACGTTCTAATAAATAACCATCGAACAGTATTCGAACGTTTAATAAAAAAACGTTTGTACTTATTTCGTACATTTGAAAGTACGCGTTCGGTATCGTTCTTTCTACCTTCTAAAGGTTAGATATGACTTCATTTGATATCCTGTATATGCGTTCGGACGGAAGGTATATGTACACGTTCAAACATCATTGAACTTTCAAGTTGTATTTTGCATTTTTAAAATTATTTATAATAAAAAAAATTCAGCCATAAATTATTAAAATAGAAATTAAATTAGTAATTTACTAACCAATACCAAATTTAACGTTAAATATTTATTATTACACCTAATATTCGAAAAACAACGAAAGCTTTAAAATAAAATACAAAATAAAATAAATATTCTATCTTGGTCGTCGTGGTGGTGGGTCTAACCGCTTCATAGCTTTGTTCAATTCTTCCTGCAACCTCGTCTCCATCAATCGTAACTTGTTTTCAATTCGCGTCTATGCCTCCTACTTTGCTTGTAAGAGACTTTTCATCTTTTCTTGCTTGGCAGCTAATTCTTCAATCTCTTTCTCCCTATTAGTTGCTTTGGTTTGCATCTCCTTGAGCTTTGATCGTTGTTGCTCCAACAGGTAAGCGATATCAGCTGATACTATCGTTGAAGAAGAAGCAGTAGGAATCACTGCATGACCCAACCCGCTCACATATCCAGCTTTTTTTCTTAAGACCTCGGTGTAGACTTCAAGCTCAGTGAATGATTTCCCCTCAGATATGCACTGTTGCTCAAAATTTTCCATTTTTTCATGCATGTGCCCAAACCAATAAAAGAAACATATTTATGCTTTTAGAAGAAATAACAATTATAAAACAACTAAAATAAACTTACACTTAATTATAAAATTAAACACTTACAAAATTTTCTCGTGCAGTCTCCGACACCCACTCGCCTTTGGCATTTGTAATAATTCACATACCTTAAACTCCTCAACAGAGAATAAATCAGAAACTTTCGCCCAATGCTCCATAAGTGTATCCGAATGTGGATGTAGCAGAGCCTCGTCTTTGGTACCCCACTTCGTATAATACTCGTGACCATTGTCCTCTGAACCATCCTAACGACCTTAGGACATAATCCAGTTCAAAATATGTTGATATCACATTCATGTCAGTCAAGAAATGTTAGATAATGAACGTGAACAAACAAACACACTACTTACCAACAAAAGATCCATGAGATACTGTTTGGTTTCCTCTGGAACCTTTGGCCAGCTTTCATTCCACGTTAGTGCATTAACACAAAAGAGAATCCTAATTTTCTAAAAGAGTTGGGTAGCGCCTTCTCCTTCGCCACACCCTCAGGAATGTGCACTTGAATCTTCCCAGATACTGCTCGTGCCTTATCGAGAGCTAACCTGCGAGACTAGCCACGCCTGCATTAAACTCCAATGTTTGCTATGAAATGAGAGAAAAAAAATACAAATTGTAAGCAATATACCGTCTAAATTATTGATAAAAAAATAATCATTACAAAATTAGTGACCATAATAAAAACATATATTACTTACATGCATAGCTACTCGATGTCGTCCCGGAGAAGGTGCTCCGATCTCCAACATAGGAGAAGGTAAGGCCTTAGATGGGGTTGATGATTAAGACGAAGCAATGATGTAGACATCACCGTCGTACCATATTGTGCCATGTTAGTATGCAGTGACATAGACAAGACCGCTCATGCCAATAAAAACAATTACATACAAGTACGTACTCATAAACAATATTGGGCGATTACAACAAATAAATCATAGTAAAGCATAAGTCGGAGTCTGAGTCGAGTTCAATTGAATTTCAATCATCGTTTTCGGATACTAAATCGTTGGTCTCTGAGTCAGAGCCTATAGATGCTTGCTTTCCTTCTGTTGATCCGTCATCGATGAAATCATCATCATCATTATCACTTGGTGCGATTCAACGCTCCCTTCCAACTTCCATAGCAGCACGCACCTTTTATGCAACATCTCTCTACACAACGAAAGCATATTAAACTCCCCAGAATCGACGAACAAATGAAATGACTCTTCTTCCTAATAAGCTTCTATTCAGGAATCCACCATTCTTTGGATTGGCCAAGTAAAACACATATCGCCCTTGATCCGCCAACATAAACAGATCATTAGAATACCACCAGTTGTTGTGTTAATGATTATAGTGTGCCCATCTACGATAATACCCCTTCTTGTGATTATTAGTCCTCGGATTAAGGCAACCCAAGAAGGGTTAATTGATTTTTTAAACTTTTCACTTTTAATCCCCAAAGACGTGTTTGCAAAATTACTACTAATTTAGCACAAGTATATAAGATGCAACAAGTGTAAATACGTGTTAAAAGTATATATTAGGAATAGAAAAACAAACACGTGATTTTTAGGTGGTTCGGCAAACCCGTCTACATCTACCCCTCAAGATCCTTCACAGAGCCTTGAGTTTTTTTCCACTATTCTTCAAATAGCATACACTCTAGCTTCCGGGTGCTAGAGAACCGTACAAGTGTTTTTCCGGGCCCAACACTCAAACTCAACCATATGGTTTTTCAGGCACACCACTCACAACTCACTCAAGTTTGAGATATTCCCTCTCTAAGCTTCTTCTTTAATGAACAACCCCCACTAAAGGAATCACCTCTTTCGATGTCAAGATTACAAGATTAAACTATTTCAAAGAGTGGATATGAAAGTTGAAAGCTCTATCTCTTTATTCACACAAAGATAAGGATATGAAAGTGTGTTTTTGTGAATGATATGAGAAATATAGAATATGAAGGTTTGGAATATTTCTCAAGTAGTAGAAATGATATGTTGTCTTTGTGTTTTTTTTTTCAGACGTTATGGATGTGTATTTATAAGCCACATATGAAAAATAACCCTTCATAGCCGTTGGGAGTCGTCTGTTAAAACGAGCTGATCGACCGCTACATGAACCGATCGACCTCTTCCTGTTACCGTTACCCAACGGTCGACCTCCTCAACTTAAGCACATAGTCCAGTTCTTTTAAAACCATGTTTTTGACCACTTTTAAACACTCAATTTTAAAAACTTACTTCCAATAACTATATGAAAGGTTTGAGAGTTTGATTGATGTATTTTGAAACCTTTAAAATATTTTAATCTTTCAAAGAAAAGGTAAAACGGTTTATGCACGTTTTGAAATATATGCAAGTGTGATTCATAATCCTTGTCAAAAGTGAAACTAAGATTTACAAGGTTTATACCCTAAGGTCTTGAAGCTTCACTTTTGAGCTCTTTGCATCATCTTGACCTTCAATCTTCTAGTCTTTGGCTCTTTCATCAAAACGTCTGTCTTTGAAGATGTCTGTTTTATAAACTTGATCCATTTATTGAAATCATCAAAATCTCGATTGTGTACAAAAACCAACAGTGATGTCTACGTCCCATCAATCACATTTGAAAAGTTACCTCACATTGTTACACAAGTAGCGAAGTGCAAGAATGTAAACAACTACACCGTAGCACTCAATTGTCTTACCCAAATGATCGCTTGGTACTGCAACACCACTATTCTGTGTCTTCCTATGGAATTTCTTATCAGTAGTTGATATCTAATCTCATTTACAATGCATGCTGAGAATCGAGATACTCTCGATTCCGATCCACTTGCGAGGTTATATATGTCATCAATTTCACGCAAGTTTGTGTAACTACGTAATTTTTGAACCTACAATGCAAGCACAACAATAGGAATCAATAAATAATGAAAAATCGCATTAATCCAAAAAAGAAGGTGGTAGTGGGGCTTAACTTGCATCATAAACCAATATGAAAATTCCTCTTTGTGCTTATGAGTTATATCAATATCACTGGTGGCGCTTAACTAGGATAAATGTTCACTGCAAAATATATTGATATTAATATTACAATATACAACACAAATAAAGTCATAAAGAACTTAATACGTACTCTATATACAGATCGATCTCCTTACAGTTATTAAGTACATACGATGGTGCCTTCATAGCCACTTTGCGATCTATACCATATCCCCGGCTTGCACCCAACAGATGAAATTTTTGAGCAAACACCCCTAAGGTACTGCTTGGTGGGCTGAACCGTCTCTCCAACATTATTTCATTTTGTTCAGTTGACTTTGGTTTTAATTCTTCTAAGATATTGTGAGGAAAATTTCAAACATTCAGCGTCAATGTATGGTCGCTCTGCATGTGCCATATTTTTTACAAAATGCTTCAGCCCACCAAGAGCTTGTTCTATGGGATTCATTGGCCCACCCAAAAGATCCTCCCCTGGTAAGTGGACCATCAGATGCACCAAAATTGTAAAATATGCTCGAGGGAATATTTTTTCAAGCTTGCATAGGATCAGATCGATGTCACTTTGTAGTTTACGGAGCACATCAATCTTCAAGGTCCAGGGACACAAGTCTCGAAAAAAAGCGCTTAACTCTGTTAAGGTCATCCATACTTCATCATTCAGATAACCTCTAATCATGATCGGGAGCAACCACTGCATTAAAAGATGACAATCGTGATTCTTCAACACCGAGATCTAACCCCTCATACAAGTTAACACATTGATCAATGTTCAACACATAACCATCAAAAAATTTGATATGCTTCAACCATTGACAAAATTTTTTTCTTTCTTCTTTTGTCAAAGTGGATGCTGCATGGGGCATAACTTCATACTGGCTCTGTCTATGTAGATGAAACTCCATTTTCACACTCATCACAACTAAGTCCCTCATTGACTTTACAACGTATTTGATTTTTCCTTCTATAATCATCATAGTTGCCAAAACGTTGTTGCATACATTCTTTCCAATGTACATTACATCCAAATTATGATGCAGTTTCAACAGTAACCAATATGGGAGTTTAAAAAAAAAATACTCTTGATAGTCCAATTCAACCCTACCGGTGCCCTTTCCCTCTTTTTCGATCCAGAAATCTTCCCAAACCCCACGAGCATTAGTTTTTGAAGTTGTTCTAACACTTGTACTCTACTAACCTCTTCCGTTTTCAACATTCCCGTCAACACACATCCACATCAAGCCTATATTCATGATTACTTGGTAAGTATGTACGATGACTCATACAATACAATTTCGACTCATGACGAAGATTTCTGTAGACTGTTTGACAATTACAAATAGGGCATGCTAAATTTCCCTTAGTGCTCCAACGGACAAATTACCATAGGCAGGAAAATTATTTACCATCCAAAAAAGTCCTGCCCACATCTAAAAATACGACTTCGTCTATGCATCAAATATTTTGACACCATCATTCCATAGATCCTTCAATTCCTCTATCAACGGCTCTAAGTATAGATCGATTTCATTGCCAGGTGACCTCGTTCCCTAGATTAAAAGCGTCGTCATCATACAAGGGTTTTTCATACACTTCCACGACGAAGTTGAATTGTACTAGTATTACAGGCCATGTACTATGTTCGCTACTCATATTCCTAAAGGGATTAAACCCATCTGAAGTTGGTCTTAGGAAAACACTACGAGGGTCTCTTGTAAACGATTCATGCAATCTATCAAACTCCTTCCAAGCCAATGCATCTGCCGGATACCGAAATGTAACTCTGTTATCTATCCGTTTGTCTTTATGTCATCTCATATCTTCTACTAATTTTTTCACAACAAATAGTCTTTGCAATCTCAGTTTAAAGGGAAAATGCCTCAACACCTTTTGTAGGACTTCTTTACCCTGGTTCTTATCATACTACTACTAAGACTTACCCACATTAGACAAGCTTGCTTCTCAACATTTTTTTAACTTCTTCACCATGTAGTGCGACTTAGGTAAAGTTTCTCCAATAGGAAGGGTATCCATGAATAAATGTAACACCTCATTAAAAGATTTCACACTCTAATTGTTCTTCATTTTTACATGCATTAACCTCACAATGAACGACAACTACGAATACTTGGAACATACTGGGTACAATTCTTTCTCAGTATCGTCCCATAGCTTTGTAAAGTTTGTGTCCTTATCAACTCTACAATGCAGGTTCACACTAGTTACTTAATCTTCACCTATTGCATCAGTTTCATACTTTGCATGAAATCTGACCCCAATATCTCCTAACACATCATGTAGAAAAGCTAGTCACTACTCTATTCAGATTCATCATTCTCCATGACAGTCTCTCTTGCCCAAGAGGTACCAACAAGAATCTTTTTCCCATGGTGTACCCATTTATTGAAAGTCGCATCGAAGCTGTTTATGAGCAAGTAGTCTTCCATATTACGTATTGTCTCGAGTATGACATTTTATTTCTTATTTACTTTTTTTGAATCCAAATATCAACCCAAGAGGGGGTGAATTGAGTTTATAAAAAAAACTTAACCCTTTTTGGAAAAAAAAACAGAGATTTGGAAAATACACTTTTTCTACTAATAAAAATACAGATCTGAATATACTAAATGTTATTTAAAATTGTGGTCTCGGGTGATAGTCTGAAATTGTGGTCTCGGGTAATAGTGCAATGTGTCGACACTATAAGTGCTAGAGAGAAAAATTAACAGCGTAAAAGTGTCCAATCTATTCCAACACTTCTTTAAACACATACAACATGAAAAATTGATCTTATCAACTTGTGTAATGGTGTTCAAGTCCACTTAGAAATATTTTAGAGAGAAAACCTCAATCTTTTGAAACACATTTTAGAAATTATGGATTGACAAGATAAAATCTAAAAATCTTCAAAGCATTTAGAAATTTTTATTATCATCAAATTATGAATTGTTTGCAAAACGACCTTGGGTTAACACTTTTCCATAATTTTAGTTTGTATTTTTTATCGTCTTTTACTTTAAAACGTTCTAACACATGGCTTTATTACATTCGAATGCATGTTTTTTTAAATACCGTTAACTTTAAAAAGTTATAACGCAAGATTACATTCGAACGTTCAACTTCTTACTGAACGACGTCGTTGGCCTAACAAATATTGTTATTGCGTTCAAAGCAAACATTTGGACATGTTGGAATGTCTGGTGGAGTAGCGTTGGAACGTATATCTTAAACATAAAACGACATGCTCAGGAATAGTGTTATTGTTCGGACGATAACAGGTTAGGTTTGAACATTGTTGTTTATTTTAAAAATATCAATCAATTTCATGTCAATTTTAAAATAATATTACAATATTTTGCATTATATCTTTCTCAATAAATTATGTTTCAATACTCAAAGTTATTTTTTTATAATAATATAATTAACAAGTCAAAATATGCATAAGTCAAAAAATAAATTAGGAAATCATCATCTCAGAAAAATAAACTGTTCATGCAACCCAAATAAGAGTAAATAAAGTATAAATACTAAGTGTGCAGAAGGCTTCTCTCAATTAATTGAAGACTTTCCTCTTTAAAAAAAATTAATCCAAAAAAGCATACTATTTTATGTACTTTATCCCTTAAAATAATTTAATTCTTAGAAAAGTTAATTTTTTGAAGACTAATTTAATTTTTTGAAAAACATTATTACTTTATTACAAAATATAGGATTAAATACATTTTGCACCCCTTAGGTTTGAGGGTGTTGACACAATGCATCTTCATTTTTATTTTTTAGATATTGAACCCATTATGTTATATCCCCCGACGATTTGCACCCCGGAGTGAAATTTAGCATCAAATTATTGTATTGCCCTTGAATCTCAAACAAGTCACAATTAAATAAGCTTCAAACAAGTCGTGATTTTCGCCTATTGGGTTTTAAAGTTCATTTAATCGTTACTTGTTTGAAATTTAAGGGCAATACAATTAATTTGATGGCAATACAATTAAACCCAAAATATATTTTTCAATTAATGCATATGTTATTTGTTGAGAAATTTGATATTTTATCATTAGGTTTTACCCCCCTTTTACAAATTAGTCACTAGGATTAATTTTTTTTTTTAGTTTCAATCAGTGAGTTATGACCCTTGTAACTAATTGGTCCTTCCATCACAAAACCGTTACTTTGACTAATGGGAATTCAAAACACGTTAACAGCTTTTGTGAAAGGATCCCCAGTGATGACTTGGGTGGCAAAAGCCATGAGTTGGAGGATAGGTGCCGAGATGAGGCACCAAGGACACACAAGGGCACTCATGACACGCCCACAGTGCGCGCAGCGACAACACCACAGCCATACCATGGCATCATCACGTGCGCGTGCAAGCTAGGCGCCCCTGACAAGGCATGGCGCCTCACCAACGCCAATGCCTGGCATGCCAGCCAGCCGGCCACAGACATGCCATGACAACACATGGCCTCACCCATGGCCTTGCCATGACACGGCGCAGCAGCAAGTCCTTGGCCACCAGCCAAGCCAAGCAGCAACAGCGTGCCAGCAGACAAAGGAGTGCCATGACACAAGATGGCCACCACCAGCAGCCACCACCAGTGGCGGAGTACCACCACCCCTACCGGTATTTGGTGGGGAATGGAAGAGGAAGGTCCCAGGAGCCGGAGGAGCATCACCACCCATGGTGGTGCAAGCGGCGGCGGCGGACAACGGTGAAATCCCGGCATTAATGGAGGTATCATAGGGATTGTTTTCCTTAACTGTTTAGAGTGAATAAATCATATCTTCTAGATTTAGGGATCCTTTCCTAAACTCTAGAAGATTCCTTTCCTTTATGTATATGTTCAATTAGGCATGTAATATCAAATATCCTTGATTAAAGGGATTTGATTTAGATTTGATTGTGATTATGATTTGATTTGATTGAGTCAATTAGGGTTTGTAAGCTCCTAAGGCTGTCTATATAAACACTCTTAGGAGCATTAGAGTCATTCATTCAGAATAGTAGAGTCTTGGAGAGCCTGAGTGCTTTTGAGAGAGAGTTTTGGCCAAGCATAGGAACATATATGCTAAGTCGGTTTCAAGGCTAATAACCTTGTAACTTGGGATTCATTCTAGGCTAATAACCTAATTTGGGTACCCGTTCTTGGGCTAATTAACCCTTGATCGGGATTGTTCTTGTGTTCTTGTGGTTCTTGGGCTAATTAACCCTTAACCACGTTCTTCGTTCTTCATAATAAATTCTTGAGTGTTCTCTATTTGTGTTGTTAGATCCTATATTTCAGCTCGTGTGTTGCCAAGAATGGTTTAGGAGGATCGATTGGGGGGAATTTGCGTTGTTATGGTGGCCTAGACCGGGGTCCCTAACAAAATGGTGCTTTCATTGAGAGGTGCTTGAAGATTTCATCGAGGAGTTGCTTGAAACGTGAAGATCTTTAAGGGAGGTAAACACGAGCCTTAGTAGTTTGATTCAGTTTCATTGTATTAATTCGATTGGAGAGTTGTTTTTGTGACTGAGTTCATACTTGAGGAGGGGTTCGATCTTCATCTTGGAGAGAACCCAAGGTTGGAACTTGTTTGTTCTTACCGAGTTCTTGAGTAAAGGGAGGGGTTCGATCTTCTTTTGGAGAGAACCCAAGGTCGGAAGTTGTTCGTGCGAAGAATTTTGAAGGGAGGGGTTCAATCTTCATTTTGAAGAGAACCCAAGGTTGGACTTGTTGTTGCAGCCAAGTATTGCAATGGAGGCAGCGTCGAGTTCACTCACTTCCAACAGAGACCAGTTCGAAGCCTTAGAGTCATCAACTCTATGGCTGAGTGAAAGACAAGATGGTGGAGACATCCACAACCATGGCTGACATGCAAGGAGCCATAGCCAGAGTTACCATGGCCACCGAAGAGAATAGGAGAGAGGTGGATGGGATGAGACAAGACCTACAAGCGGCATTGGCGAGACTTGGTAGAGAGCCAAGTGGAGGCAACCGAGTAGAAGCCGCGAGGATGGAGGATGCTCAACACTTAGATGGAAGAGAAACACATCTATCCATGTCCACAAGAGGGGAGCCTCAACCAAGACAACAACTTAGAGTAGGTGGACGTGTAGAGAATGAGCATGATAGAGTTGTGGCTACATGTGGAGTCCAACCATGGCGATGATGACCATGGAAGATCGAAAGATAGAGTTGGAGGAAGTCGGTATGGGGAGGAGAGATCCTATGGCCGAGCCTATGAAGATGTTAGATGGCGTGAAGGACCACGGAGTGATCGTGACCACTATGATTGTGATGGTGGTGATAGTGAGGGAAATCGGTTTCACAACCGAGGACCTAGGAGGCAACATTTCCATGGAGGTGATCATGATCATGATGGAGATGGAAATCGGTTTCACAACCGAGGACCTAGGAGGCGGAAGATCGAGTTCCCAAAGTTTGGTGGAGGTGATCCACATGAATGGCTTGATAAGGCGGATCACTACTTCCACATGTATGAAGTGCCAAGGGATGAAAGAGTTGTCACCGCATGTTTCTACCTTGAAGGCAAAGCAAGCAAGTGGTGGAGGTGGATCCGAGCCCAATATGAGAAAGAGAGAAGAAGGCTCGGGTGGACAGCTTTTGAAAGGGAGCTGCTCATGCAATTTGGGCCCTCGCCCATTGTCAATCACCATGGCCAACTAGCCAAGCTCAAGCAAGAAGGCAAGGTGCATGCATATGTGGAGGAGTTTCGACAACTCCAAACATTAGTAAGGGGTTGGTCGGAGGAGGCACTCATTGGCACCTTTGTTGATGAGCTTAAGCCGTGGATAGCTAAAGAGTTGAAGTTGAAGCAGCCCACCAGATTGCAAGAAGCAATGAGGATGGCCGAGATCCTTGAAGAGAGCCACTGGTTTGAGAAGAGGCATGACAAAGAGGAAGCGGCTAGCAAGGAAGATGAACCCTTGCAACCCGAGAAGGAGGTGGTTGAAGAGCCAAGGAAGAAGAAGAAAGAGGTGAAGAAGTTGAGCCGAGAAGAGCTTGAGGAGTGCATCAAGAAGCATCTATGTTTCAAGTGTGGAGAAAAGTGGGGTCCAAACCACCAATGCCACAAGTCCAAGCTCATGTGCTTTCTTGATGTGGGGGATGAGGAGGACTCTAGTGATAGTGAGTTGAGCCTTAGTGCCATGACCGGCATTGAGAGAAACTCAACCCTGACATTCATGGCTTCCATGGGCAAGCACGAGGTCACCCTGTTGGTGGATAGTGGGTCTACCCACAACTTCATCAACAATCACCTTGTTAGTAAGGCGGACTTGCATGAAGAGGAGATAGAAGCCTTTGAAGTAAAGCTTGCCAACGGTGAGAAGATGAGATGCTATCAGATGGTAAAAGCGGCTTCCATTGATGTCCAAGGTATGCGTATAGTTGCTGATCTTTATGTATTTTCCTTAGATGAGTTGGATGTTGTTTTGGGCAATGCTTGGTTGAAAGGCATTGGCAAGATCATACTTGATTATGATGGGAGCAGTATGGAGTTCACCCTTGGGGGTAGGTTGGTTACTTCGAGAGTGGGTGGGCTACCTAGAGAGGAGTTAGTGTGGGAGGACTATGATGAGGAGGCCTCTAGAGTTACAAAGGTTACCCTTGGGGTCAAGGGTCATCTTTATGGAAGGGGGAATGAAAGGATCCCCAGTGACGACTTGGGCGGCAAAAGCCATGAGTTGGAGGATAAGTGTCGAGATGAGGCACCAAGGACACATATGGGCACTCATGACACGCCCACAGCGCGCGTACAAGCTAGGCGCCCCTGACAAGGCATGACGCCTCACCAACGCCCATTCCTGGCATGCCAGCCAGCCGGCCACAGACATGCCATGACAACACATGGCCTCACCCATGGCCTTCCCATGACACGGCACAGGAGCAAGTCCTTGGCCACCAGCCAAGCCAAGCAGCAGCAGCGAGCCAGCAGACAAAGGAGTGCCATGACACAGGATGGCTACCACCACCAGCCACCACTAGTGGCGGAGTACAACCACCCCTACCGGTACTTGGTGGGGAATGGAAGAGGAAGGTCCCATGACCCGGAGGAGCATCACCACCCATGGTGGTGCAAGAGGCGGCGGCGCCACCGTGGACAGAGGCGGACGACGGTGAAATCCCGGCATTAATGGAGGTATCATAGGGATTGTTTTCCTTAACTGTTTAGAGTGAATAAATCATATCTTATAGATTTAGGGATCCTTTCCTAAACTCTAGAAGATTCATTTCCTTTATGTTTATGTTCAATTAGGCATCTAATATCAAATCTCCTTGATTAAAGGGATTTGATTTAGATTTGATTGTGATTATGATTTGATTTGATTGAGTCAATTAGGGTTTGTAAGCTCCTAAGGATGTATATATAAACACCCTTAGGAGCATTAGAGTCATTCATTCAGAATAGTAGAGTCTTGGAGAGCCTGAGTGCTTTTGAGAGAGAGTTTTGGCCAAGCATAGGCACGTATATGCTAAGTTAGTTTCAAGGCTAATAACCTTGTAACTTGGGATTCATTCTAGGCTAATAACCTAGTTTGGGTACCCGTTCTTGGGCTAATTAACCTTTGATCGGGATTGTTCTTGTGTTCTTGTGGTTCTTGGGCTAATTAACCCTTAACCACGTTCTTCGTTCTTCATAATAAATTCTTGAGTGTTCTCCATTTGTGTTGTTAGATCTTATATTTCAGCTCGTGTGTTGCCAAGAACGGTTTAGGAGGATCGATTGGGGTGATCGTGTTCGAATCACTTGGCGGAAATCGGCGTTGTTATGGTGGCCTAGACCGGGGTCCCTAACATTTTGCCACCTCACGTTCGTTTTTCATGTCAACATCTAGTTTGTACCCTTGAAGCCCAAAATGGCGCACATTATTTTCAAATCCTCTCTTAACTAACTGGAGCACACTGTTTTGGTAATGGGATCAAAATCTCTAAGTCTTCCGATCCCACACCCACCCCCTCATTCAGCCCCTTTTAGTTGCCCCATTTTCTCCCTTTTCGTGAACCCTAATTACGACACTGAAAAGAACGAACATGGTTGCACCAATAGTGTTTCTACGACACCGTAGAGAAGGCACACATCAATGTCGGAGAAAAGGTTAGACATCATAAGAGAAATCACATGTTTGATTGTTCTTGGAAGAATCAACAAACATGTATTTTACAAACAAATCCTTTTGAAATGTTTTGAAACTTGATGCTAGTAATAGTTATGGGAATTTTGCTTCTATTTATGTTTGATTATGGGTTAGTGTTCTAATAGTGGTTGGCTTCATAATTGATGTTAAAAAAAGAAAACCAATTCTATATCTTTGAGCCTTTGGTTAAGTGTAAATGGTCGGGTCTTGTAAAATATGATTTATTTTCTCATTAATGTTTATGTCTCCCTGCCTATATTTGTTCATTGGGAAATGTTTGAATTTACCACCCATACTGTCTTTAGATAGGATTTGTTTAAAATCACTAGCTTTCTATTATATTTAGCACGGTTTCGTCATTGCCATCCTCACTCAAAATGAGTCAAGCATATGAGACAAAGCATTGCAATTGTGGAAGCACCCTTGAGAACTTCCTAGACGGATACGAATCTAGAGAGGCATTTTTTTGGGTGTGCAAAGTATGACCAAAAATCAATAAGTTATTAAAATTATGCTTGGTTATTTCCCTTGTATAAAAGTTGGGACATATATGATTAGTGTATGAACTTTGGGTCTACCTATTTGTAGAAGACTTGGCAATGTGGTTACTTTTAGTTGTTCGATCCTCGCACTTGCCCTCGTGGGATGGAGGTGGGACTGTTATTGACGAAGAAAATGAAAGATTTGCAGAAAGAGGCAGAAGCGCTAAAGCGCTCTATGAAGAATAAAATGTATGCTTGGAGTGTCAATGTTTCTGTCATGTTTTGAGTGTACATTGTAAATGGTAGGGTAATGACTGTTATGAATATGTTATGTACTGACAATGAGGTTTGTATTGTGTTGTGTTGGAAAACAATGTGACATATGTTGTGTTGTGACACATAGATTGGCACATGCATAAAGTGGCATCAAATTCAACACATTCATGCTCAATTGCTTAAACATTTCCTCATAAAGTGGTATAATCTATTTACATAATTTGTGCTAAAAAATATTGCCAAGCTTTTCAAGTCACTTGTTTACATAACCTATTTGCATATTACATAACCACATAAAATTGCTCTACCTTCCAAATAACAAACATTGTACCCATATGGTCAACATATATACAGTCACCATAATTACAAAAAACTACATATCCACAATGCCTCAAAAATTTTCAGCAATGGGTTTAAGGTTGAACAATCTGGAAGTGTGAATGTTAGGGTAGACTCGCACGGGTCGAAGGTTAGGGCGCTCGAGTGTTTGATTTGGGGGTGGTTAGGGTGCGAGAGGAATGGTTCTCAACACTTATATATTTTTTGTTAAATGTTAACAAAACGGTGCGCTTTCTCTAATTGGGAAATGATGTGCGTCATTTTGGGCTTCAAGGGCACAAATTGGATGCTGGCGTGGAAAACAAAGGTGAGGTGGTGAAGGCCGCTGCCGTGTTGCGAGATCCCGTTAGTCAAAGTAATGATTCTATGACGGATGGACCAATTAGTTATAAGGGTCATAACTCAACGATTGAAAACTGAAAAAATGAATCCTACTGACTAATTTGTAAAAGGGGTCAAATTTAGTAACTAAACATTGAATTTCTCTTTTTAATTTATCTCAAACTGATATTAAGAATCAAGTTTACTAATCATATGAAATTACATAATGATATATCAAATATTGAAAAGTGTTTTTTAAGAAACATGTTTTGAATGACTAACCAAACATTGAAAACTAAATTACTCTAAGGAGGGATAACATAGGCTGCGTTCACTTACAAAATTTTACCAAAAATATTCCCTCACTCCTAATAAAATAATCCAATATAATCTCTCTCTCTCCCATAAAAAAATATAAAAAATTACAAAAAATTACAAAAAATTACAAAAAATATAAAAAATTACCTCTCTCTTCACCTTTTCACTAAACTCAATAACAACACATATTCTCATACCGAAAATATTACAACACAAACACAACCATAGTCATGTTTTAAAGATTTTCAATTATAGATTGATTTTAATAAGACTTTGTAAAAAAGCGTAGAGAAATTATTTGATGAATTTTTTTATGAAAAGGTTATAAACTTTCTGAAAAAATATTAAAGTTCGCGTAAAAATTTTGAGATTGATGTTTGGATGCAACCAAGTGAAAATTATTTTTGTAGTTTCAACACGGTTTGATTATCAATTAATTAGGTGGCATTCTGTGAGCCTTTAGATTAAGTTTTGTACACGCTGTCTGTCATCCATCTGAAAATCGGTTCAAACAGTCTCGTTAGACTGGAGCGCCGAATTTCAGCGAGAAAATGAAAAGGGAAAGGTGTTTCGTTGTGGGGAGAGAATAGGGAGAGACTGCTCCTCCGGGAAACCAACAGAGAACAACAAAGATGGGGAAGGAAGGTGACTTGTGGGATGATTTCGCTCTCATCCAGGCATTCGACGACGCCATATCCAAATACAAGGTTCCATCTCTCTTTCTCCACGCTATATTCGAACAATTCTCATGCTGCTGGGTTCAACCTGAATTGCGTTATAGCAATGTTATAGTGTTTTGAATCACTTCCTTTGCCAGATAATGCACAACAATAAAGGTCAAGATTCTTCAATTGAGGGAGGAAAAGCTGTCGGCAGCACTGAGGGAAATGCTTCTGCTAATGTCAATGGAAGTCACCAGGCTAGAAGGTTAGCTTATAATTGTGCCAGACCCTATTTCTGTTCTGATGTATACTCTTTAATTCTTGGAAAGTTATTGAGAATATTATATTTAGCGTGGGAAAGCAGTGACATAATCAACGCCACTCATACCCACATAGCCTCACCACCATGCCTCATTGATGCAGCACACCAAACTACTCACTATAGCCACCGGCCCACCGCACAAAACACAAAAACACTCGCTCCTCAAACCGCCGTCCAAACACTAGTCGAGTCTGCAGTCAACAGCCCCTATGACCCAAACATTGCTAACTGTCAGTGGGCACGAACAAATCCCCAACTCATGGGCGAAACAGCCCCCATCTTTGGAATTTCTTGTTCCTACATGAAATCAACGAATAGGACAAACAGGTTTGATCCCAAATAGTTGATTTCTTGTTCTTTAACTCTGCTTAAAAGCAACCTTGTTCCTCAAAGATCTGGTGCCAAAGGTCCAGCACAATTACAACCTTTATGAGGACTCAAAAGAGCAGGGGTGCTACTTGACATATGATTTGGTGACTGGTAACATCATCGATCCACTGGGTGAGAGGAACTTCTAGTTCATTTTTATGCTGGTTGGCTTATTGATATTAGGCCTGGTCAATTGGACCTTATTGTATAAGAATGCCAGCCCTGCATCGAGCATGCCACGGTCTGGCTCGCAAGCTAGGACCCATCCATTAAGAACTTTTTTTCACCACAAAGCACATGCCTCATGGATTAAGTTACAATATTAGCAAGAAGACTATCATGTAACTGTTTTTTAGGTGCATTAATACATTCTTTCATTGGGTTTCTGTTGCAGCAATATTTCCAAATTGAGGGACCAATTGCTTGAATTGAAAGTTTGACAGAAACATTGCACAACGGGAATAATTTGGGTGATTAGGTGTAATTTACCCTATATATACCTACTATTTTGTATTTTTATTTCAAGACATCATGTCATTCAAAAAACAAGTAAAATCAATATGGTCATGGTGTCTAATCTCATGCTGGATCAGGCCTTGAAATATTGTGTGTTTGCAGTATGCTTTGGTCAAGTTTTTCCTTTTCCTTAGATTGGTATTCCCAGTAGAGTTTTATCCTTTTTCATAGATTGGTATACCTGGTTATTCCCTAATCACTCAATATAAAGAGTAAAGTTGCCATGGAAGTCTCAAAATTAACCAGTAATAGTTGTTTCCAGAGCATGCAAAAGCAAACATAGGCTCAAATCAGGTAATCATGTAACAGTATTTTAGTTCCTACATAGCCATTGTTGTTTTTCTACGGCTTATACTATCTTTCATGTTTTTTGTGTATGTTTATTATGATCTCTTTGGTTTATAAAATTAGGGATGCAGATGAGAAAAGCATTGTTTCATCAAATACAGCACTAGACCTAGGAGAGACTAGTAATCTTTCAACAGCTAAAGAAAATCACTGTGTAGATTCATGTGCACCTGAGCCCTGTACAGATCCATTGAACAGTCTATACATTCAAGATGTGGAAGGTGCCGACAAAGGATATTCATCTTTTCGTAGTGCTCAGGATTATAATAACTTGGTCAACTTATATTATGACCTTGAAGAGAAGAGGCAAAAGATTTTGGAGCAGCTTCATCAATTTGGTGGTTGGAATAACCAATATTCAGGTGAAGGTTCTGGTTCTGGTTCTGGTTCTGGAGTACAGTGGGGTACTTCTGCTTATAGAGAACATCCTATCACTGCAAGCCAAGTCTCTCATCCGAATGCACTCTGTTCACGCTGCCCTTATGTTTATCAATGTTGTTTGGCTCCTTGTACATCATGTCCTGGCTGTTCTTTGGGTGGGACATTTGATGGCAAGACTTGTAATGATAATTGTGTGGTGATGGTTCCTGGAACGACTGGCCCTCTCAAAGATAGTAACATTGTCAAAACAGCAATGGAAGCTGCAGAAAAGGCCATGTCTTCATTAAGGACAAAATTTTCTGGTGATTCTAATCTAAATGAAGGTAAGCATGGTTTTCCAAGAGGTAAAGATATGCATGACAACCGCATCTACTGTGGTAGTATATAATTTGTTTATCAATGGGACTGCCATGAAAATAGCCTAAATGTGGGGTTGGAGGATCCTATTTGGAATTTGACCACTAATTTATTTTCCCTGCAAATGTACCTGTGTATGTACTTTCTGCTTTAAATTGATGAATTAGATGACCCCTGTTAAGTTTTCAAGTGTTTGATTTTCATTGTTGTTTCTTTAGGGTAATGTGATTGTTCATCTTCTGTTTTTCAATATCCTTTTCCTTCATCTGTTAAATACTGCTTGTATGAATTGATGGATCCAGCTTTACTTTACCCTTACTTAAATTTGTTATTGATATATTAACACTGTTATCATACATCTATTGATATCCTTTTCTTAAACAGATCAACACAGGCTGGTCGTCAAATTGAGAAAAAAATTATTTTTATTGGCATGTAAAGATTTTACCTCTTATTGTATTCTTAGAAGTCCCAGCACCCTATCTCATTATTTGGTGTTATTGTTCTCCCTTTCATTTTTGTGCCAGTGATGAAAGGTGAATCCTGATTCCAGCTAGTCCTTCTACATGTCATGCTTGCCTTTAGTTTTTTGGATTGTTTGGTTATCTCATGCTATTTGACTATATAGATCTATGCCTAGATGGGTAGCATGCTGATGTATTTCCTTATCTCATTGCACACCCTTTTCACGTAACGCAGATAGAGAAAGAGAGAAAACTGGAGTGAAAACAGCTGAGTACCAGCTCTGAAATCGGTTCTGAAACAGATCTTACGGTGGTTTTAAATGCTTGGTATTCTGCAGGTTTCTACACTGGCAAGTAAGTCTTGTCAGCTTCCCTCGCTTTGGGCTGATGATACCCAGATTTACGGTCTGCTAATTTTAAATGCTCATCTGGCATTTGACAGGTATCTTACAGAGCAATCTACTGCAAAGAAACGACATAGCTAGCCTATCCGAACAATATCAGGCAGAGGATTCAGACATGAATGTTGGGAAAACTTTTGTCAATTTGTAATTGATAATTGAAGTATGTTTGATTTTATGCGCTGTATCAATCCTATGCACAGAAATGACAGTCAATTGTGGTGTTGAAAGAATTTTGGTCAATTGTGGTGGGGTTTGGATGTCAATTTTGGGAGTTTAGAAATTTTGGTGTCATGGGAATCAGTGAAAAGAATGAAATGACATTTGATTTGCGTGATTTTTTTTATATTTATTGTGATAAAAATATATGATTTGACGAAGAATAGAGATTATTTTAGAGTTATTTTATTAGGTCAAGGTCAAATATTTGGCAGCCAAATACCACATAATGACTTTAGTATCCAGCAACACCTTGGATTGCTTGAGCTTATGCAATGCAGGATTTTTATGTGGGCAGACCTTTTAGCCTTCGGCACTTGCTCTAGACTTAATTATTTTTTAAATTCCTAAAAGAAACGAAACCACATAAGATAATATTCATATAATTTTTTATCAAATTATTTTTTTTATTATAATACTCATTAAAAATTCTCTTCATTTTTTTACAACTCTTATAAAATATCATAATTTTTCACTAACTTCTATAACCCAAAATCTTAACAATCAAACACTTGAGCTGTTTTTTAGATATATAAATTATGAATGTTTAGTGTTTTCAAAAACATTTTTTTTGGTTTCAAAGTAAATTTTTCATCCAAACATAATTTTTCCTACAAAATTATTTTTAACCTCCAATGAAATTTTCCTTCTAATCATAAACCTTGGTTATGTTTGTTTTAAGAAAAAAAGTTAGGATTTTAGAGAAATTGTGAATTTTTATGTTGAATAATGTTTTATTGGTGTTTGTGTAAAGGGGAGAGAGAAATGATTTGATGTTATTATTTAATAAAAAAGTATTGGAGTTATATAAAAAAGTATAGAGAGAATTTATGTTGAATAAAAAATTAAAAAATTGTTGGAGATTGTGTAAAATATATTGATTTTTGTGTTTGAATTCTGAATATGTTCGGTGGTAGATTTGTGAATATATTTAGAATCCTGAAAAAAGTGTGAAAACGAACATATCCCTTGTTTTCGTGATACAAAAAATACAAAAAAAGAATTCGAATAATTCATTTCACATATTTTTCTCCCTTAATATACTTTCAATAGAATGATTTCTTCAAGCTTATAGATTTAGGCGGAACAACTTTTTTCTAAGCATTTTTAAGACTTACTTTCTTTGGATTCTAATGATTGCCGTTGTACTTTTCTCATTCTGATTTTCTAATGTAATTTTTTGTACCCAGAAAGTGAAACCAAATGTGTGGCAGATGGAGATCACGGCCCTAGCTGAAAACGCCCATAAAATTCTAAAGGCTTGGCCTTGAGGCATTATCCAGGCAGTTTGTATAAGCATTTTGCAAACTCGACAATGTTTTGATATATTCCATCCCTATACAAAAGGTAGCAAAACCAGGCATGATGCAATAACCAAAAAATATGTCTGTGCTATACCAGTTGAGAGTCCATTTAGGATACTTAAATCACTCCCTCACTTTTTCTGCAGCTTCCTTGATTTGTTCAATTGTAAAAATGCCAAAAAAGTCAGCATCTGAGATGGCACTGATAACTGCAAGTGCAACAGTATCGACACTAACTGGCGGAGCCAAAAGCAGATCAGATGCTGGAAGAGAACTCAAAGGTTTGGTGATGTTTTCAGTAGCACGCAGAATTCTCTCAATCGGTTCCCCTATCAAATCCAGGGGAATCTCGAAACCATCCACCCTCCTTTTTCCATATATGAAGCCTGGTCTTAATACAACACCTGCATTTAAAATTACGGTATAACATCAAAACAACGAGATAGTGAGAATGAGGGTTTCTCTCAAGTATTTACGTGCACAAACAAAAAAATGATAAGTCATTTTTAATAATTTTTCCGAAAGAGAGCACTGTATAAATTACCAGAGTTGGGATATTTGGAAAGAACCTCTGACTCCGCTTTCCTCTTTCCAGTGAAGTATCCAGATGAAAGTAGAAATGAAGGTAAGTTGTAATCATGAACTGAAATCAAGATAAACTTGGGAATCCCTGCCAGGAAAATGGAGAAAACACGACATCATATCCTTCCAAGCATGATACTATTAAATATCAAGATGGCCTTTATGCAACGTCAAGAAGTATCTTAAACTAAATTTCATTCTGGTTAAACAAATAATAGTACAACCAAATTTCATCTGTCAAAAATTCTATAAGACCATACCAAAAAAAGAAGAAAAAAATACAAATGCCAAAACTTACAATTTGATCCAACCATTTTTGTTCAAAAAATAGAATGAAATAAGCAACACATAACTTTTGTTCTAATATCCTTCGGTTCAAATTCTAGAACATTTGTTTCCAATCTTGAAACTTGTCTTCAGACTTCTTGGGATAGAGAAAAGCAGGATACCAAATACGGAATTCACCAACCTCAATAGTTTTATATGCAACCGACTCTAATAGCCTGTTATCTCAAGATGCATAAATTCTCCAACTCATTTATCTTCTCAGTTGACTAAAGTTTAACAATACTACCGTACATTCCCCGTACTAACTAGGATACCACTATCAAACATTAAAAGAGGATTCAATAGGAATTCGATGGGCTCTGTTGCCAGAAGAAGCTGCAGTTTCGAGTTGCTACGAGGAGAAGAGTTTTGATATTCTTAGTAATTCCGGTAGAGCCTCACCTCATGATTGGACTCCGCCACCCACAGCCAGTCTTCAAAATGGCTTAGGCCAAGTTATTGATTTAAGTCGCTTCATTGAACTAGATTCCCAGTCCATGGCTGTTTATCCCGCAGAGCAAACTCAGAGAAGTTTCAACTCACAGTTAGTGCACATGGAGCCCTTTCTCGAAATTTTCATCCATTTTCCACTTCTTTTTGGACTTTTTGTTCATTTCTTCTTCTCCTGGGTGAGAAATCATGGACGTATCATGGGCTTAGTGTTTACCCTATGCCGCCTTCACAGCCATGACATTTGAGCCCTTGTCACCATTGTGCTGCTTCTGTGAGGAGAAAGTACACGATTCATTGCTCAATATGATCTTTTCCGGGCTTCTCAATGAAAGAGGTTTTGAGGGAGTCCATTTGTCTATGTTTGTGACGGCTATTAGCAGTCTCTGTAATGGTGGATCCATCAGTTCCATAGAAGCTAATCACTTTTGCTAGCTATGCTCAATATCAAGTGTTGCATGCCACCATCAAGCCTGTAGCGGTTAGTGGTGTTTATCATGGTGAATCAGCTGTCTCCATAAAGTGGCTTGTTAAAACCAAGATGTTCAAAACCTAAAACCTTGAGCGACAGTAATTGGTTAAGCGTGAAGACCCTGGTTCAGTTGTGAAGTTCCCGACCGCTCTTCTGATGTAGGAATAAATAGGGACTCTGACCTTGGATTACTAATGAGAACCATATTTTATTTTCCAGAATTATGTCTTGGGTTGCTGAGATCCAGCCCATTCAGCTTGGGCCCAGTCAAAGTTTTTGCTCTGCTAGTTGCAAGGACAAGAGTCCAAACAGTGGGTTTGGAGGCCTCCCCTCCCCCTCCAACAACACACCACAGGTCATGAAAATCAGTGTGGATGCAGCTATCCGCAATACCTTTGGAGTGGCAGCAGCAGTGATGAAGAACAATGTGGGAGGAATATGTGGAGCTTTAGTGAAGGAACCACCTAAGTGTAGTCCTTTGGAAGGGGAATTGGCAGCAGCAAGGTTGGGAATAGAGGAGGGGATATCAGGATATCATTGTGGAGGCGACACAACAGTGGTGATCAATCCGATTCGTTTCTATCTGCGAAGAACTGGGTGGCGTATCCATTACCAGATGGAAAACATCCATAGTGACCTCCGGAGAATTCCACTGGAAGGTTAACCAGGTGAATAGAGATACGAATATGATGGCGCATCATTTGGCTCATTGGGCTGCCTTTAAGATTAGTTCTGGTGGCCACCCCTTTTACCTGAGCATGTTACGGAATTACCATGGGTCTATGAGGGATCTGACCCCCCCATAGGGGCAGCAGTAGGCAGGAACCCTCTTTTTGTAACCAACTTGGTGTTGGGTGTTTTTTATTTCAAGTAATGAAGTTCGTTTTGTCAAAAAAAAAACACAGCTTCACTGTAGACCCTAAGGGAGTGAATGAACAATTGGATCATGATTAGGTTATGTTTGACAAGCAAAAAATTTAAGAATTTTGACTTTGTAGGAGAAATTTTGAAATTGGACTTTTTATGGGGTTTGTAAAAAGTTTGTAAAAAAGTTTAAGAATGTTTGATTGTAAAATGATTTTTATTGGAGTTTGTTAAAAAGTAAGGAGAGAGAATATTTGATGAGATTTTTTAATAAAAAAGTAATGGAGTTTGTTAAAAAGTACGGAGAGAGAAGATTTGATATAATTTTTTATTATAAAAAAGTGTTGAAGTTGTTGCGAAAAGGTCTTGGAATTTGTGTGAAAATTTTGAGATGTTGATGTTTGGTTGTAAACATTTTGATCTTTTGAAATTCTTCTTAAAAAGTTAAAAAATTTCATTACCAAACATCACCTAAGAAGTTCATGAATTCTCTTTAAGCTAATTTCCTGATAACATGTATAAAAACATGATGCCTCCATTTTACTCACAATGGCACTCCTAAAATGATAGTTATCAGAATAAAGAAGGCAGTTGTCGAGTACATGGCGACATCTTTGCCATTGTCTCTCAAGTACTCTACTTTCCTCCCCATCACCTCCCAGAAAAGACAGATATATAAACATATATATCTCTCCTGCTCTCTCCCACTAAGTCCAATTTATGCTCTCATCCTATAATCCCTCTCCATCTTCTTGTCGAATTGACATGAGTGGCTAAATGTGTATATAACCAGGCAATATGTGCATCAAAGCTATTAGGGTCTCATGTGTTTCTTTCTTGATTTTCTTGGGTTAATTTCCCTCAGAATTTCTGTCTTGCAGTCAATATTTTTTCTTTGAACTAAAGCCCTGCTGCCTCCTTCCCTAACAAATCAGAAGTAAGCTCCTGATAATAGTGCTGTATGCTTCCTTTTGCCTTCTTGACTCACTAAAGCATGAGTGAGTAAGCTCCTGTTTAATCATGCATACGCTCATGATATAATCCTTTTCTTCCTCTCTTGAGGCAATGTTTAGGACATGTGCTAAACCTAGTTTTGAGTTGTTAGGTTACTTCCTAGAAATCAACAGATGAGAAAACTATATCTCTCAGGTATCTCATACATGACCAAACAGTGATAGATTGGAACTTAAGGGGGGATTAGCACAGCATAGTTACGTAAGGAACTCAGCTAAGGATACTGCAAAGATGAAGAAGAAGACGAAGAAGAACAAAGTCTAACATATGTACATTTCATTTATAGCCTGCCAGATTTTTAATTCTAAGTGAAAATTCATTGTTTGCATATAAATTAGTGCTCAACACTTATGACGATCATATCTCTCGCAGTTAAACATAAACTCAACACAATCTTAGCATAGGACCTGAGAGTCCCAGGAAAATTTGTTTCATATGTAGGTCTCTAGGGGATTGCTATGTCAACAAAGTTTACCGGATGAAGTATCCATATGCCCTATTTGACCTCTAAATGGAAAGAATAGGAAAAGCAAATTCAGTGCCATATCAAAATACAAAGGACCCAAAGGTTTATAAACACGAATAACAACAACAATGAAACATTAAGCTCTGCAATGACACAGTATATAGCAACCAATGATAATGGCCATCTTACCATTATCCTTTGCAGCATTCACAGCCACAACATTAGCCTCGCCATTAATCCTTTTCATCTGTTCCTCACTTCCAAAACCTCCAAGGGTTGAAACAACTGCAGTAGCCCCAACAAGCACTTCATCCCAGTTTACATAGAAAACATCTCCTGCACATCATCAAGAGTATTTTTTTTACCAATCCCCATCCATGGAAAACTAATCATAGAATTGCAAGAAATCCAACCAGTCCTGAAATAAAGTACTTATCAAGCTGCAAATGAAGGTATTATTTCAAACTTGACAAATATGTGCCAAGATTGAAAACAAAAATAAGAAACTAGATATCTCTAATCAAATGTTTTGTAGGTACCAAGAATGTGTAAAAAAAACAAAAATACAATAAGGATCTCTATTAGCTTCTAAATATGGCGTTTGTAGAGTGTTTCCATACAAAATCAATTACTTATATGACCTTACTTGGAATTTCTGAATGGGCCAGTAAAACTAGATATCTCAATGCCAAAAACTAACAAAGTCTAAGATAGAAAGTTCTCAATTTCTACCAAATAATGGGATACTGGCCCCCAAGCACACACACATTCACACCCATAACTTTGATATATAGCTGAAAACAAAGGTAAAAGTTTCTATAATACTGCTCATATCATTTATCGTCTCCAGATTTTGATGAGAAGGATATTTGTGCCATACGATCCATCCATCCTTTTTCCATTCAAATTATGCTGAATCTAAACCACATTATCAAGGCTTTTGTTTAATTTGTATGAAATCTTGACAAGAAATACATTCATCTTCTACAATTTCTTTGTCATTTCTTAATTTACTTTATGCCAAGACCACCAATTCATTAACGGACAAAAAAGAACTCGACAATTAATTGACTATTTAAGCATGAACTGGATGAAAGTATGCAGAGGTGTCCATGAAAAGGGATTCCAAGTGCATGGTATATCTTTTTAAAATCCAAATATTGAACAAAGAAAAGTATTTCCTTTTTCTTCATCATATTATTAGGGAGGAGATGAGGGATTTTTAGATTTTTGGGGTGTTGAAAGAGATTTTCCAAAATTTTAGGGGCTGGAGAGAGGGGCTATTGGCTAAATTCCCTTCTCTGACTAGTTGAAAGATAATTTCAATAGATGAAGCATTTAAAAAAAAATTAGATGCCACATATGTAATAAGTATCTGCCCCAATTCTGGGAGCGCAGAGAGAGAGAGAGAGAGAGTATAGGATTTTCGTCCAGGTCCACAAGCGACTGGACACAAATATATAAAGAACTTCATCTTGGAATCAATTTCTTCATCATGAAAGAAAGAAATAGATTGGTACTGTTTGAAATTTTGACAGCATTTCACACTATCATCCTGTAATCCTTAACGATGATTTGCTTCTAAGTAGCTGAATATATTCCAAGGGCACAAAAATTCGTGAAAATGACATCAAGAAATGCAGCAGTAGTTCCTTTCCGAAGCAATCATCATGTTCGTTTCTAAGATGTATTTCAGATCTCCATTATTTCATTTTGCTGGAATGAATGAAACTGCTGTCATACAGGTGCTGCTATAAACCAAACTAAAACTTGATTCAGCATTACAAATAGGGTTAAGTGACAAGATGACGTATTCCAGGGGGCATAATGAATTTTATGTACCTGATATCCAATTTACCTGATCTACCCATGAACTCCGGTAAGTAGGACGGCCCGATCTGTCAAATTAAGAAGCCATTCAAATAACAAGAAGGTAAACAGGACAAAGGAAAACGTTATCCAATGCTAATAAACTTATTTGATCAGAGTTCCTTAGAATTCTATTTATTTCTGGAACGCTAGAAGACAAGACCACTCATTAGAATTATATCCATTTTCACACAATAAACAGGATGAGAAAACAAAATCGGACAAAACATTTCCCTTTTTACCTGCTAAGACTTGTAACCTCTATTCCCTTCGATACTGCAGCCTTGCATATAGCAGAACCCACAAACCCACTGCCTCCTAAGACTACAACCTACCAGTGAAAGCATCTGGGTAAACGCAGTGCTAATAAGTAGCCAAAACACAGATTTTACAAACAGAAAGACTGACAGGGATAAGTCCTGCATACCCTTTCGGTCTTAATATCAGCTACAACATCGATTGTAAAACCCTCAGAATCAACCTTCACAGATGCTTCTGCATAGCTGCATCTCACACCAAACCTGCACAATGTATAATCAGCTGAATTTCAGGACTACAAGTTCGATGAACAACATTGATTCATACTTCCCCAGAAAACTGAATGTACACTCATGGAAATCATTTCATCAAGACTTGTGAAGCACCCAAGCAATTGCTAATTAGTAGAGCAAGATGACTAAATTCAATTTCCCCGCTCAAAATCCCCGCCAACAGATTAAAGAAACAAAAGAAAAAAAGGAAAAAGAAATTATTCGTCATCACATGCGGAGAAGCACGACCACTTCAAGATGGTGAGCGAAACGTGACCCGATTAACTTATTGTATTCGATTCACAGTTTCTGAGAGCTAGAAAGCTGACCGGTTTTGAAAATGCGAGGTGGGTCGGTTACGAAAGGAAGCTCTAGTGCGAGAGTAGGGGAGTGGTGGAACTGCAGGGAAGGAGAGAAACGACGCCATTTGGAAAAGAACGAAGCAAATATCCGCACAGATATCAGTTCTTAATGGCCTCTGGCTTTGGTTGTTTCGAGTTTTGAGTGACGCACAAACCACTACTGATCTCCCGCCGTAACAATTACGAACGATGCCACATAGGACGGGAGAACTTATGGTCCTAATTCCCTTCACTCCCTCGAGGTGCCGAGAGACGATAGAATTTTGCCAACGCATTAACAAAATCTTCCATAATTAAGAGAACTCATTTGTAATTAAATTTATCATTAATTCGTTATGCCTTATTTTATATTTAAACACAGCATGACTTACACAAACTATGATATTTTTTATTGTATGAGTTTTCGTGTTAAAATTGAAAAGATTGGATATCAAAAAGTACTAAAAACTATATCTGTTAAGATGGTGTCGACACATAGCACAGAAGCCAGACTGTCATTTTTTATAGTGTCGACGCATGAGAAGCACAGTGTCGATACATGTGAAGATGGTGTCGACACATGGTGAAAAAAGTGTCGACACATGCCACAGGTACCAGTGAGCAAGTTTCAGACTCGATGAAGGTGTCAACACATAGACATGTATGTGTCAAAACATGTTGCGGGAACTCTGTTTTAAAAAAATGATGCTTAGCAAGCGAATCAAAAAGATGAGGCACTTAGAGCATCTCCCAACATTCCAAAAAGGCCCTCAGACCCCTCAAGACTGAAAACCTATAAAGAGAACTTATGGAGAGAGAAAAGTAGACTTTTGCACAACTTTTGCCTCTCCACATCATCAATCTTGACCTAGTCTCCTTCAAGTTAGAGAAAACTACAAAAGACAAAGGTTGCACATTTTCTAAGAAGATATGGTTTGTCATTACTGTCATCATCGTCAGATCTTGTCTTGTAGCCCTTTATTGAGCTTTGCTTTGTTGATTTGGCTTTGAGAGCTATTGTTTACTCATTCCTATCTTTAAACATTGAAATCCTTTGAGTGTGGAATACACTTGGGCCTACCCATGAGGATAGAAGAAATTTTATAGGCGTTGAGATTTGTGACGAGTTAAAGAGTGAGGTCAGGGAAGCTCTTGTGACGGTTACTTAGCAACCGGATGCTAAGTTGTAGACACTATTGGATTATAGTGGAGAAACCCAAGGAGAGCAATTAAGGGTGAGAAATTTATCCGGTGGAAACCGGAATTTCCGATTCCGGTACCGATTCCGGCCTATTCCAATGCCTGAATCGGAACCCATTTTGGGAAAATTCCGGAACCGAAACGGTTCGGATATTTAAAAATAAAAAATAAATTTTTAGTATAGTTTAGTTTATTTTGGACAAAATGTAGTGATGTATTTTTTTCCTTTGATGTCTTGATGATCACAATTTGTTTAAAAACCATATTATGAAATTGATGCAATATGGGGGAATTTTTTTTTAAACAAGCCCAATTTTCTGCCCAAAATGCTTAAAAAAGCATTTTGGGCCAAAGTAAAACTAGGCCTTTTGGCCCATTTCTGGAAACTGAATTTCCGGATTCCGTTTCCGGAAATTTCTATTCCGGTGAGTACCGGAACCGGAATGGGCCATTCCGGTTCCATCCGTTCCGGTACTCACCCTTAAGGGCAATAGCCTTGGGGGTGGACGTGAGCAAGTCTTGGTTGGCCTGCATAATCCTGAAGCATACTAGAGTGAAGTTGATCATAAGCTTGTCTTTAAATGCTAAAGCTATCAATGTTTTACATTGTGCTTTTGATGCTAACGAATTTAACCGTGTTTCTAGTTATGAATATACTAAGGAAATATGGGGAAAAAAAGTGTTACTCATGAAGGTACTAATCTGGTTAAGATGAACAAGATTAGTATGTTTGTGCATAGCTATGAGCTGTTTAAGATGAAATCTGATAAATCTATCTCTACCATGTTTACTCACTTTACTGATATTATCAATGAATTGAAATATCTTGGTAAAGTTTATACTAATGTGGAAATGGTGAGAAAAATTCTCAAGTGTCTTCCTAAGGCTTAGGAACCTAAAGTTACAGCTATTCAGGAAGCTAAAGACTTAACAAAATTGTCTCTTGATTAACTTATGGGATTTCTCATGACCCGCGAGATGAAACAATCAAAAGGAGACTAGATTGAAGGGAAAGGCAAAAGAGGAATTGCCTTGAAAGCTTCTTCCTCTAGTAGTGAAGAATTTTCTGATGACGATGAGATAGTCTTGTTCACAAAGAAATTTAAGAAATTCTTCAGAAAGAAGCAAGGTGACAAGTGGTATCTAGAGAAAAATAACTTCAAGGGTGATAGCAGTAAAAAGAATGAGACCATTTGCTTTGGATGCCAAAAGCTTGGTCATATCAAATCTGAGTGCCCCAACGCTGAACCTCACAAGCAGTCATGAGACTTCAAAGATAAGAAGAAAGCATTCTTAGCCGCATGGAGAGAATCGGATGAGAGTGAAAGCGAAAGTGAAGAAGAGGAAGTTGCAAACCTTTGTTTGATGGCAAATGATAGCGAGGATGAGGTACAATTTCCACTTACTCAATGTTTTTCATCTGATGCATTGCAAGATGCATTTGATGAACAATACCTTGAACTGAAAAGAATTGTTTCATAATATAATTCTCTTAAAAATAATTTTGAAAACATTATTAAAGAGAACGATGTTTTGAAATATCAAGTGGTTACTCTTAGAGATGATCTTGCAAGGATCAAGGTAGAAATGAAATTTCTTTGCAAAACAAAACCAATATTTTGATTATTGAAAGTGAAACTTTGAAATCGAAAGTTGAAACTCTTACAATTCACTCAAGGGGAGAAGAACCTTGATATTCTTCTTAGTTTTCAAAGGTGTTGCTTCAAAAAAATGGCATTGGCTATGATTCCTTTAATGATCAAAAATTTTATTCTTATATGATCAAGAAATCATCTAATTCATATAGATTGTGCAAATTTTGTGGTAAATATGGAAATATCTCACATACTTGTCCAACTAGAAAGAAAGCTTCTAGTAGTATCAAATTTGTTTGGATTCTAAAGGACAAGGTGAAGGAAAATGTTTCTAATACCAAAGGATCCAAAATGATTTGGGTACCAAAAATCAAGAAGTGATTCTTTTTTGCATGAGTGCTTGAAGTCTATCAAAGTCAAAGAATATTGGGTTCTGGATAGCGGATGCTCCAGGTAGATGACAAGAGATAAGAGTTGATTCAAGTCTCTTAACCCAAAAAAATCGGTTACTTTTGGTTATAATGGTAAAGGAAGGATTCTTGGTATTGAAAATGTTGGTATGACTCCTAATCCTACTATTGAACATGTCTTATTTATTGATGGTTTGAAGCATAATTTGTTGAGCATCAGTCAATTATGTAATAAGGGAAACTTGAGTCATATTTGAGTCATCAATATGCATTGTTGAAAACATTGTTGACAAGAAAGTCTTGTTTGTCGACATCGACAAGCGAATACGTATGTTGTTCACTTAGAGAAGACTTGTTCACTTAGGTTGTGGCATAGAAGACTTGTTCTTGCAAGCATGAACCTTATTTCAAAATTAGCCAAAAAAAAGGATTTTGTTTTGGGTTTGCCTAACCTTGTTTATGAAAAAGATAAGATTTGTGTTGCTTGTCAAAAAAGCAAACAAACTAGAACATCTTTTAAACTCAAAAACATCGTGTCCACTTCTAGGTCACTTCAACTTCTACACATGGACTTGTTTGGTCCAACTCAAACGTCAACCTTATGTGGCAAACAATACGACTTTGTTGCAATTGATGATTACAGTAGATTTACATGGGTTCTTTTCTTAGCTCATAAGGATGAGACCTTTGATGCATTTGAAAAACTGAGTAAGAAGAATCAAAATGAAAAAGGTTTTGTAATTTCTAGCATAAGGAGTGACCATGGAAAATAATTTGAAAACTCCTCCTTTGTAAAATTTTGTGATGATTTTGGTATAAACCATAACTTTTCGGCTCCTAAGACTCCTCAACAAAAAAAGGTTGTTGAGAAGAAGAATATGAATCTTGAAGAAATGGCGAGGAGCGTGCTTTGTGAAAACGACTTGCCAGACTATTTTTAGGTAGAAGCTATTAACACTAGCAGCTATGTCATGAATCGATGTACGATAACGCCAATTCTTAAGAAAACTCTGTATGAGCTATAGAAAAATAGAAAACCAAACATTGGCTATTTTCATGTGTTCGGTTGTAAGTGTTTCATTCTCAACAACAATAAAGACAACTTGGGTAAGTTTGATGTGAAAGTCGATGAAAGTAAATTTCTTGGTTATTCTATTTTTAGTAAAGCTTATCGGAGGTTTAATAAGAGACTTTAGTTGTTGAGGAATCTATACATGTGGTATTTGATGAATCTAACGTTTCTCTAAAAAGAGATGATAAAGATGTTATAGATCTTGATAAAGATGGTGAGAAACCTGTTACAAGTGAAGTGAAAGAAGATTCTCAGTCACAAGACAAAGATGAACAAGTTCATGAATAAAATACACCTCAAGGCAACAATGATCTGCCAAAGGCTTGAAGTTTGTCAAAAATCATCATATGGATCAAGTCATTGGTAATGTTGAGAAAGGTTTAAGAACTCAATCCTCTTATAATAAAGCTTATAATTTTGTCTTACTCAAATTGAGCCAAAGAATATTTTTGGGGCAAAAGATGATAAAAGTTGGATCCATGTCATGGCGGATGAATTAAAACAGTTTGAGAAAAATCAGGTATCATCTAGTTCCTAGAGCCAAAGATCATCCAATTATTGGTATTAAATGGGTTTTTCAAAACAAAATGAATGAATCTGGGGTTGTGGTAAGGAACACAGCAAGGTTAGTAGCCCAAGATTATAATAAAAAAGAGGGAATCAATTTTGAAGAGACCTTCTCACCTGTTGCTCGTTTAGAATCTATTCGCAAGTTGCTTGTCTTTGTATGTTTAAAGATTTCAAGTTATTTTAAATGGATGTGAAATGTATTTTTCTTAACGGTTATCTTTCTGAGGAAATGTATGCAGACCAAACTCTTGGATTTGAAGATGAAAATCAGCCACAATGTGTTCAAGCTCACAAAAGCTTTATATGGCTTGAAGTAAGCAACTCGGGCATGGTATGAACGATTGGGTTCTTTCTTATTGAGAATGAATTTTCACGAGGTATAATCGATATCACTCTATTTATTAAGGAAAAGAATACTGATTTACTTATCGTTCAAAATATGTTGATTAGATCATATTTTGTTATACTAATGAGTCTCTTCGTGAAGAGAGTTAAAGCGTGAGCTCGAAACGCTTTATAAAGATTCCTTAGCACCCCGGAAGCTAAGGTGTATTTAGTATTTGAAGGATAGTGAAGGAAGCCCAAGGAAGTCAATAGCCTTGGGGGTGGACGTAGGCAAGTGTTGGTCAAACCACCTAAAATCATGGTGTCATCTCTCTAACTTTATATCTCAATTTTACTCATTTCATATCTCTCCTTGTGGTGCTTTATGCCTTACGGTTTTATTGGTTAAATTATTGTTATTTAAACTTTCAATTGGTATCGAAGCTGAGGTTTAAAATCTCTATCCAAGGCAACTCTTGTTAGTACCTTTTTAGTTGAAGGTCAATCCACAAATAGACCACCTTTGTTCAATGTGACTTGTTATAACTATTGGAAGGTAAGGATGATAATCTACATCCAAGCCGTTGACTACGATCTATGGAGAATCATTTCCACTGGTCCTAGATTTTCTAAGACAGCTGCAGGTACTTTGAAAGATGAAAAGGATTTTGATGACGCCGATCTTAAGCTTATGTCCATGAACTATAAAGCTATGAATGTGTTAAATTGTTCACTTGATTCAAATAAATTTAATCGTGTTTCCGGTATTGATACCGCGAAACAAATTTAGGACAAACTTTAAGTGGCCCATAAAGGTACAAATCAAGTTAAAGAAAATAAGATTAACATGCTTGTTCATAATTATGAGCTTTTCAAGATGAAACCTGATGAAAATATTTCATCTATGTTTACTCACTTTACCGATATTATAAATAGTCTTAAATCTCTTGGTAAAGAATATACTAATGTTTAAATGTTGAGAAAGATTCTTAGGTGTCTTCCAAAAGCTTGGGAACTCAAGGTAACCCGTCATTCAACAAGCTAAAGATTTAACAAAGCTTCCTTTGGTTGAGCTCATGGGATCTCTCATGACACATTAGATGAACCAAGTACAGGAAGAGGAAGAAGGATATGGAAAAAAGAGCATTGCTTTGAAAGCCACATGCTCCAATGATGATGAATCTTCCGAGGATGATGACTAAATGGCCTTGTCTACCAAGAGGTTCAAGAAATTATTCCGGAAAAAACAAATAGATAAAAGATTTCCAAGAAAATCTAGCTACAAAGGTGATAGTAGCAAAAAGAATGACATCATTTTCTTTGGATGCAAGAAGCCTGGACATATAAAGACGGATTGTCCTAATCTTGAATCTCAAAAGAAATCCAAGGATTTCAATGGCAAAAAGAAAGCCTTTTTGGCTGCAAGGGGAGAGTCTGATGAAAGTGATAGTGATAGTAATGAAGAAGTTACAAATCTATGCTTCATGGCAATGAATAATGAAGATGAGGTACAAGACTATTTAATTTGTTCTTTCTCTTTTGATGAGTTACAAGATGATTTTAATGAACAATATCTTGAATTGAAAAGAGTGTTTTCAAAGTATTTTTGTCTTAAAAATAAACTTTAGATACTTATTCAAGATAATGATACTTTCAAATACCAAGTTGTTTCTCTTGAAGAGAATCTTACAAGAGTCACAAAAGGAAATGAGAAAATCTTGCAAGAAGAGCCAAATGATTTGAAATATGAAAATATTGGTTTAAAAAGGAAAGTTGACTCTTTCTCTCTCTCTCAAGATCTTACAAGATTCACTCAAGGAAAAAAAACCTTGATATTTTACTTGGTTCCCAAATATTTTCAACAAAATTGGGATTGGTTATAATTTAATGAGTAACCAAAATCTATACTCATATGTGATTATTAAATCATCTACTTCTTTTAACATATGTAACTTTTGTGGAATGAATGGACACATTTTACACACTTTTCCAATTAGAAAGAAATCCACTCATGGGATCAAATTTGTGTGGATCCAAAAAGACATGGTGAAGGAACTTGTTTCTAACACCCAAGGACCTAAAAAGATTTGGGTACCGAAGATCAAGAGTTGATTTCTCTTGCAGGAGTGCTTGAAGTCCAACAAAACCAAGGAACATTGGGTCCTTGATAGTGGATGCTCCAAGCACATGACTAGAGAGAAGAGTTGGTTTAACTCTCTTTGTCTCAAAGGAAAGGGTTCGGTTATGTTTGGTGACAATGGCAAAGGAAGAATACACGGTGCTGGTACCATTGTATGTATCCTAATCCCATGATTGAGAATGTACTTCTTGTTGATGATTTAAAACATAATCTCTTGAGTATCAGTTAATTATGTGACATGGGAAACCGAGTCATTTTTGAATCATCAATATGTCTTGTTGAAAATATTGAAAGCAAGAAAGTTTTGTTTGTTGGACATAGGTCTAAAAATGTGTATATTGTTCATTTAGAGAGCCTCTCCTCGGAAAATATAAAATGCTACTCTGCTCTAAATGATAGAGATAGCTGGTTGTGGCATAGAAGGCTTGATAATGCAAGCATGGACTTGATTTCAAAATTATCCAAAAAGAATCTTGTTTCGGGTTTGTCAAATCTTTCTTTTGAAAAAAGACAAAATTTGTGCAGCATGTCAAAAAGGGAAACAAACCAAAACCTCCTTTAAATCAAAAAATGTGGTGTCCACTTCTAAACCACTTCAACTTTTACACATGGACTTATTTGGTCCAACCCGAACTTTAAGTTTTGGGGGAAAACGTTATGGCTTTGTTGTTGATGATGATTTCAGTAGATTTACATGGGTTCTATTCCTAGCTCATAAAGAGGAAGTTTTTCATGCTTTTGAAAAATTTAGTAAGAGAATTTGAAATGAAAAAAGATTTGTTATTTCTAGCATAAGGAGTGATCATGGAAAAGAATTTGAAAATTCCTCCTTTGAAAGGTATTGTAGAGAGGAAGAATATGACTCTTGAAGAGATAGCTAGAACCATGCTATGTGAAAACAACTTGCCTGATTACTTCTGGGCTGAAGCAATCAGCATAAGTTGTCATGTTATGAACCGTTGCAAGATCAGAACAATTCTTAAGAAAACTCCATATGAGCTATGGAATGATAAAAAACCCAACATTGATTACTTCTATGTTTTCGGATGCAAATACTTTGTGCTCAACAACAACAAAGATAATTTGGGTAAGTTGATGCAAAAGCAGATACATGTATGTTTCTTGGCTATTCAACTTCTATTAAAGCTTATCGTATTTTTAATAAACGTACATTGGTTATTGAAGACTCAGTCCATGTCGTTTTTTATGAATCTAACAATTTTATGAAAAATGGTGATGAAGATATTATAGATCCTGACAAAGAAGTTGAGAAACTTTCCATAAATGAAAACAAGGAAGAAATACTTGTACAAGATCAAGGATCTCAAGAATCACTAGAAGACGTTCAACAAGACAACAACGATCTACCAAAGTCATTAAAATATATAAAAAGTCATCCTCTTCAGCAAATTATTGGTAATGTTGAGAAGGGGGTAAGCATTCACTCTTCACTAAAGCAAGCTAATAATTTTGTCATAATTTCCCAACTTAAGCCCAATAATTTTCTTGAGGTTAAATATGATGAAAATTGGATCCATGCTATGGAAGAGAAGTTAAAACAACTTGAAAAAAAAAACCAAGTATGACATCTAGTTCCTAGACCCAATGATTATCCAATTATTGGTACAAAATAAGTTTTTAGAAACAAAATGGATGAATCTGGGGTTGTAGTGAGGAATAAGGCAAGATTGGTAGCTCAAGGTTACAATCAGTAAGTGTGGATTGATTTTGATGAAACTTTTTATCCCGTTCCTCGTTTAGAATCTATTCGTATGTTACTCGCTTTTGTTTGCTATAAAGATTTTAAACTCTTTTAAACGGATGTGAAAAGCGATTTCCTAAATGGATTTCTCACGGAGGAAGTATATGTTGAGTAACCACCGGGCTTTGAAGATGAGAAGCTTTCAACTCATGTGTACAAGCTGACAAAGACACTTTATGACTTGAACAAGCACCTCGGGCATGATATGAACGGTTAAGCTCTTTTATCAATGATAATGGTTTTTCACGAGGTAAAATTGATACTACACTTTTCACTAAAGAAAAAGACAATGAATTGTTAACGGTTTAAATTTATGTCAATGTCATTATTTTTGAATATACTAATAAATCTTCGTGTCAAGAGTTTTCTCAAGTTATGCAAGGTGAATTTTAGATGAGCCTCATGGGAGAATTGAAATATTTTCTTAGCCTCCAAATCAAACAATGCAATAAGGGAATCTTCATCAATCAAACAAAGTATACAAGAGATCTTCTCAAGCGACTCAATATGAACAACTCAAAACCTATGAGCACACCTATGAGTCCATCTACTAAAATGGAAAAAGATCAGAAAGGTAAGGATGTGGACCAAACAAAATATCGAGGTATGATTGGATCCTTACTCTATCTTACTACTAGTAGACCGGATAAAATGTTCAGTGTATGCATGTGTGCTAGATTTCAATCTTGTCTTAAGGAATCTCATCTTCTTGTTGTCAAAAGGATTTTTAGATATCTTGTTGGCACTCAAAATCTTGGTTTGTTTTGTCCCAAGAGTGCTGAACTTAATTTACAAGGATACTCGGATGCGGATTATGCGGGATGTAAAATTAAGAGAAAGAGTACTGGTGGTGCATGCCAATTCCTTGGACCCTCACTAGTCTCTTGGTGTTGTAAGAAACAAAACTTTGTGGCACTATAAAATACGGAAGCCGGGTATATTGTCGTGGGCAATTGTTATGCATAAGTATTGTGGATGAAACAACAATTGGAAGATTTTAATCTTCATTATTCTTCCATCCTAGTAAAATGTGACAACACTAATGCAATAAATCTTACCAAAAATCTAATTCAACATTCTAGGACAAAACATATTGAGATTAAACATCATTTTATTCGAGATCATGCTCAAAAAGGGGATATTGTTCTTGAATTCATAAATATCGACCTTCAATATTGATTGTATCACAATTTTACTAATTTATCACTTGAGAAAGTTCGACAATTACGCCATTTCCACTAAAAAATGAGAAAATTATGCTTTGGACATTAGTAAGGGGCGAATTGTTAATTTTGACAAAAGCAAGTGTATTTTAGTGATTTTAAGTTATTTGTTTTCTCTCTTCTCACCATATTTTCATGTCCCTATTTTCATAAATATGATTGAAATATTTCCTTTATGGACTTCTGTCTTTACGTTTTGCATATGAACAATGGAGACGAAGTGAGCTCATGGAAGTGAGAGGGAGGCTGGAATCAAAGAGTTGGTCGAGCGGTTGTCTCGCGCATGTCGAGCGTGAAGTCTCTGTCTGCAAATCCAGAGCCGCTCAAGCGCTCTGTCGCGCGAGAAGTCTCTGTTTGAGAATGGGCATGGCCGCTCGAGTGGCTGGTCGCGCGTTACGCTTCTGTGTGAATTCTGATGGCCCCTTGAGCGCGACGTCGCGCGCTGGTCTCACGTTACACCTCTGTGTGAATTTCTTAAAAGGACGCTCGAGCGAACGTTGAGCGCCGGTCGAGCGCGACACGTCTGATGCCATATTTGAGGGCATTGTTGAAAAACGAAAAGAAGCCCTAGGGCTGGTGCTGAGTCACAGCCGAAGCCCCACAAAAGTAGGTTTAAAAGAGAACATTTTGGTGCCAAAAAGGGGGAGTTCGAAAGTTTTGTTTTTTGGCTTGGACGGAAGGCTTTTGGGTGGCTGCTGAGGCTCCCAACACTTTTCTCCCAAGACTTTTCCCTTGTTTTTCTTAGCTGCTACCGTAGAGACCAAAAGCTTGTTACTTTTGGCTTAGTTTTCTTTTGAGCTTTTGGAGTACTTTGTTGCTTTCGGTTCTTTTAGTTTGGAGTTTCTTTTCATTGCATTTTCTCTTGCTGTTGTGTAAACGGAATCCTCCATTCATATTTTGCACTTTCATTTCAGCTTTAGAACATATGTGGACCGAATGTCATGTTTCCTTTATGTTTCTTTATTCTAAGAGATTAATAAAGAGCTAACAAGCAATACATGATAATAAAATAGCATGAGATGGAGTTAAAACTAGTTAAACTCAAGTAGTTGTCGACAAAATATCACTTGGCATTAATCCTGCTCTAAGAGACATTTCATCGAACACTTAGTACCCAATCTTTAGCTAGTCACAACCCAATCATGCCAAAGAATAAGACATTAATAAAGAGCTAACAAGAAATACATGATAATAAAATAGCATGAGATGGAGTTGAAACTAGTTAAACTCAAGTAGTTGTCGACAAAATATCACCTGACAATAATCCTGCTCTAAGAGACATTTCATCGAACACTTAGTACCCAATCTTTAGCTAGTCACAACCCAATCATGCCCATACTCAGTCCAACTAACAAAAACAAACCCAAACATTATTCTAACATTAAGGAAGTGAAATGGAACTTAACAAAACATTTAATCATCCAACCAAAGCAAAACTCAAATCTGGAATATAAAGGAAACATGACATTCGGTCCACATATGTTCTAAAGCTGAAATGAAAGTGCAAATATGAATGGAGGATTCGGTTTACACAACAGCAAGAGAAAACACAATGAAAAGAAACTCCAAACTAAAAGAACCGAAAGCAACAAAGTACTCCAAAAGCTCAAAAGAAAACTAACCCAGAAGCAACAAGTTTTTGGTCTCAACGGTAGCAGCTAAGAAAAAAAAGGGAAAAGTCTTGGGAGAAAAGTGTTGGGAGCCTCAGCAGCCACCCAAAAGCCTTCCGTCCAAGCCAAAAAACAAAACTTTCGAATTCCTCCTTTTGGCACCAAAATGTTCTCTTTTAAACCTGCTTTTGGGGGGCTTCGGTTGTGACTCAGCACCAGCCCTAGGGCTTCTTTTCGTTTTCCAAAAATGCCCTCAAATATGGCGTCAGACGTGTCGCGCTCGACCGACGCTCAACATCCGCTCGAGCGTCCTTTGAAGAAATTGACACAGAGATGTAACGTGAGACCAGCGCGCGACGTCGCGCTCGAGCGGCCAGCAGAATTCATACAGAAGCGTAACGTGCGACCAGCCACTTAAGCGGCCATGCACATTCTCAAACAAAGACTTCTCGCGCGACAGAGCGCTCGAGCGGCTCCGGATTTGCAGACAGAGACTTCACGCTTGACATGCGCGTGACAACCGCTCGACCGACTCTTTGATTCCAGCCTCCCTCTCACTTCCATGAGCTCACTTCATCTCCATTGTTCATATGCAAAACGTAAAGACAGAAGCCAATAAAGGAAATATTTCAATCATATTTATGAAAATGGAGACATGAAAATATGGTGAGAGGAGAGAAAACAAATAACTTAAAATCACTCAATTACACTTGCTTTTGTCAAAATTAACAATTCCCCCTTACTAATGTCCAAAGCATAATTTTCTCATTTTCTAGTGGAAATGACGTAATTGTGGAACTTTCTCAAGTGATAAATTAGCAAAATAGTGATACAATCACACCCCCCAACTAGCTTTTTGCTAGTCTCTTACAAAAATAGCGAAAAGTAATTGAACAAAATGATGCATTGAGACAACAATTCATTCACAAGCAAGTCAGTCAATCAAAAGAATTCTCAATCACAATGACTTTACCTCTCACAATTTCAAACAATATCAGCATCTTTGAAATACTTAGTATCTCCTCTTAATAGGATTGAGGCAAAACGTCTAGAGAAATTACAATTTATCACCTTGACTCTCTCGTAATCCTCATTTCTACCACTGGCTGTCCAAAAGAGTTTCGACCTTAAGATTGATCAATATTGATCCTAACTACTTCAAAGTTGAAGGATCTAGCAGTTTTCGTGCCAACTCTGTTCTTAAGGGTTGTTGAGTTTTCCAAACCCCCAAAGTTTGGGGAACTGTTTCTAGCCCTTGACTCAATAACAACTTAAATTGCCCCTTTCTTATGCTCTTCTTCTTTTCTTTCTCTTTCTTTCGGGTTTTTTTTTTAAAAAGGCACAGCTCAGTAGTCCTGTAGTGTACTTCTCTCTATTCTAGTCATTGGTATGTAGATGAAGACTACTGAGAGATCTCAGGTAAAAGAAATAGCTATTTCTTTGAATTCGCTAAACATATTGAGATTAAACATCATTTTATTCGAGATCATGCTCAAAAAGGGGATATTGTTCTTGAATTCATAAATATCGACCTTCAATATGCGGATATTTTCACAAAACCCCTTAATGAGGATATATTTTGCTTCATTCGCCAAGAAATTAGAATGAGATTTGCTTTGGATTAAATTGGTGATATTTACTTGATTTTTCATAATAATTATGTTATTGAATACATTGGACATGTTGTGATATGTGTTTAAATTACTATCTGTGTGTTTCCTTTAAAAATCATACTTGTCCCTTGTGAAAACCTTGTATGTACTCTTTTTGCGTGGCATGTGTCAACACTTGATAAAACAAGTGTCAACACTTCTGGTCTCTCATGGATGTTTTCATTGGAGAAGTATGTATCAACACCATAAATTAATGTGTCGACACATAAGATTCTCACCCGAGAGCTCTGTTAAACCATGTTCTTGAGCATGTGCAATGTGTCGACACATCTTTTGAGTTTACTGTTTTTAAAATAGGGGTATGCATGACACATTTATACTCTTTAGGGCAAAGAGGTCGACACTTTTACTTCTCCCCATTTCGCAAAACCCATTTCCTCTCCCAAACGGCGCAAATCTCCCTCTCTCTCTCTCAAATTCCATTTACCCAATGCTCTCTTCAATAAATTCACCGCCGATAGCCTTCAATCTCCTCACCCAACCACTGTCGTGATGTGTTCCAGTCGACCCAAGCGTTCCTCTCGCCAGAGGCCTATATTTACAGGAAGAAAGTATTTACAATAACTCACTCCTACTCTAGAGGTCAACATTTACAAGTAAAAGGCTTTGTAAGAATCGTTTTGTACAAGACTTTCGAAATATGAAAGTAATTACTGGTCATTGGGCTGATTTTAAATGGTTTAATGAAAGTAGCTTTGTAAGAATCATTTTGTACAAGACTTTCGAAATTGGAAAGTAATTGCTGGTCGATGGGCTACTTTTAAATAGTTTAGTGAAAGTGACTTTAATTTCAAAGAGATGTTTGAATTTCAAGGATGGGATGTTCTTGTGAATTTGAAGGTGGAATGTTATGTGTATTTGGTGAAGTTGGTTAATGCTAATTTTCAATACTCTAAGTCTGAGGATGCCACCAGTTATATGAATAAGAGGCAATTAGACATGTCTGTTACCACGCTTAATTCCTTGGTCTCTACCCACTAATGGTGGAAATAAATTCTTTGATGCTTATGGTTGGGCGGGGTATGTCTAAGGTAGAGCCTCTTGATATTCTTAGGGTTGTGTTGGATAATTCAACCCTAAATGAGGTAGTTAGACCTACTGCAAGTGAATTGCATCATATGGTCTGTAATACTATCCTGCCAAGAACTGAAAAATTTGAATATATTACATTCTTGGAGATATTTGTAATGTATTGTCTGATTACCCGTACCCACATAAACCTTGGTCATCTAATGCTCAACCATAAGAACGCTACCACTGAGAAAAAGAAGCAAGGGCTTCCTTATGTTATGTTTTCATGCACATGTTTCATGTCCTTGAAGTTGATATGACAGGGGAAGTAAGAGAAAAGCTTAAAGAGTCTAAGGAGTATAACAAGAAAACTCTTCGCCTGATGGGTTTTATGCAAAATGAGGATGAAGAATGAGTGAAGAAAGTGTTGTAGTGACACCTCAGAAAGGTAGTGAAAGGGGTTCCAGGTCTGAAGAAGAAAGTGAAGATGAGGAAGAAGCTGACACTGAAAGGACTCCTTCTGGCACTAGGACTCATTTGGATGAACACACTCCTATCTTTTTTTCCTTCTCTCACGATTGGCTCATCCTCAAGAAGACTTGTTGCTCATTCTCATGAGCCTCGATTCACTTGAGGCTTCTATGACTGATATCAAAGAAGAACAGAAATGATTGAGTATGAATATGAATATGAAGACAGGAATTGGTGACATAAAGAAGATGATTGCTACTCATACCGACAGTTTTGGAGTTCTTGATAAGAACATAAGGAATCTAAAGCATCAAGTCAACAATAGCATCCATGTGACTAGCAATGTGATTCGGAATACCAATCAGCTGAGGATATTGTTCAGGCCACCGAAGTGCATATGAACGTTGATCTCAACCTTCGTCCTCATGTGATGAAGTGGACGTATTGGTTTTCCACCACTTGGATGGAATGGCTGAAGAAGTTTGAGCTTGAGTATCCTCCTCCTCCTATCAAGACATCTCAACCTTCCACCTCTACTTCCCAACCTCCACCTAACTAGCCAGCTGTCCTTGGCCCTTCCCCTTATCTTTTTTTTTTATGATAACAAAGGGGGAGAAGTTATAGAGGACATTTCTTTTTGTACCTATCTTAATTTGTCCTCTTTATGCTTTGTAATTATTATGTTGGCTGAACACTTCACTTATTTTATCTAATGCTTATCTCTTGTATTTATATGTCTCTATTGGATTACTTGATTATTCTCATATTTGTTGATTATCTAATGGTGTTTATAAGGGATTGAGAAGTGTTCTTTCTCATTGCACCTTATTGTGAAAATTGAGACTTGCTTCAAAGGTAGTATCCCTATCTTATATCTCATTATATAAAGTCTTGGATTTTGGTTTGAAATTTGAAGTTTGAGGAAGTTTGGAGGAAGCATATCATGGTGAAGTGGTCACCTGGGTACTGTTTTCAAAAAGCTAGTTGTTCTGACTTTTTAACCTTTGGGGTAGTAACGGTAACTTGCAGCAATCGACAGGATGATGTAAGTGGTCGATTGGTCCAATAGAATTTTTGATAGATTGACCCAAAACAGCTAGAAACGGCTAGTTTTCTTATAAGACCTCTTTAAAACCATCTCAAAGCCTCATAAATGTTGTTTAACGATCATTTATCATATATTAAGGCCAAGAGTGATAAAAAAACGTTTGAATCGTACTTCTCACATCAATTCACACATAATCGACATGTTCACATCCTTGTTATTTTGTGAAGCCAAAGAGAGAAACTTTCATTGTAATATCCACTCCCTTAAGGGAGTTCATTTAAGTAATTTCATTCATCCACACTTACTTGTAACAGAGGGTTTCTCTTGTTTCCTTTTGGTGATGGTTGTTCATCGAAAGAATGAGCTTAGAGAGGTTTGTTCTCCAACCCATTCTTGAGGCTTGAAAAGGAAATTCTTAAGTTCAAGTGTAAGGAAACCATTCCCTTGGTTCAAGAGGTGGACGTAGGCGGGTTTTACGAACCACCTAAAAATCTTATGTTTGCTTCTCTTCCCTTAACTATTTGAATTTATGCTATTAGTTTATTGATCGAATACAAGTTGTTTTTGGAACGCAAGATCGTAGTGGAAAGGATCGTTGAATCAAAACAACCCAAGTGTGTTGCCTCCTTCAGATCCACGTAAAGAGCTTTGAGAGAGAGTTAGAGAGAGAGATTCTTGTAGAGAGAGAAAATCTCACTTTCAAAAATGACTTTTCCTTCTCAAATAAGTTTATGAGCTATTTATAATGGCTGGCTCATAACTCAACTGTGCTTATGCGTGGGATCTTTAAGGACCTCAAATCTCGGTCGTATGATCATCATGAAAAACTTTTTTTCATTAAACCCCCCTATATTATGTAATCCGAATGGATGGGCTTTTAAAAATTGTGATCATGTTCATTAACATATCACAAATGACCCCTAGGATAATGAGATTGTTTTTGAGAAATCTATTTTTCTAACAATTATATACTTATTTATCCTTCAACCATACTATATTTCATATGAGCTAATAGGACCGGAATAAGATCACCGATCAAGTCTCTAGCTCATATAATTCTTAATTCTCAAATTGTACCTAGTTGGACTTCCAAAACTTTCCGGAAAGTTGCAAAAATAATTTTTCGCAAATAGTTACTTAATATACTATATATGTAAAAACTATGAAAACACTTTTCATAAAACACTTTACCTAATGTAAACACAAATCCAGATGTAGATCATCTATCATCAATATCTGATTGAAAATCTAAATCTGTGTATCCCTATATAGTCAGCATGTCCTCTTCACCACACACTAGACAATAGTGTTTGATTCTTCTCAAGTATTTAAGAATACGCTTGACTGTTGTCGAGTGCTTAGGGCCTGAGTGTGATTGATATCTACTCACAACATAAGGAAACTTTCTCATCTTATCTGTCTCTTCCTGTGTCTTAGGAGATATCTTCTTGGAGAGATGAATGTTATGCCTAAAGGGTAAAAAACCTTTATTGGCATCATGCATAATATATTGTGCAAATATCTTGTCAATGTAGTGGGCTTGTGAAAGCCCTAAAAGCCTCTTTTCTCGGTTTCTAAACACTTTGATTTCGAGAATGTATGATACTTTCCCGAGGTCTTTTATTGAAAAATGGTTCGCTAATTAACCATATTTTCAATGATGACATTGTACCGATGTCATTCCCAATGAGTAGAATATCATTAACATAAAGAATAAGGAACATTACTGACCTCTCACTAATCCTCTTGTAAACACAAGATTCATCTATGTTTTTTGAGAAACCAAACGATTTGATCATCTCATCAAAACGGATGTTCCAGCAACGTGATGTATGTTTTAGTCCATAAATGGACTTGTTCAATTTGCACACCTTAGATTCTTGTTTTCTTTTGAACACCCATTTACAACCTATAAGATTGATGTCTTCTTGTTTATCAACAAGGGTCCAGACCTCATTGGAGTACATGGAGTCCATTTCTGATTCCATCACTATCTTCCGGTGTGCTGCATCATTGTTTCCAACAGCCTCTTGGTAAGTATATGGATCATCATCCAACCCCTCAAATTGCATTTGATAAATCTCATTTATCATGCCATGTCTAACTGGAGGTTCACAAATTCTTTTACTACGACGAGGCTCTTGAGTTCTGATCTCTTCAGACTCATCAGTGGGTTCAGTTATATCCCTTTCATCATCAATCTTATCTGTCATAGTTTCTGGCTCAGCTGACTATTCATCAAGAACAAACTTGCTTTTCCTATTACTCACCTTCCAGGAATATCGCATTCCTACTGACAATTACCTTTTCATCCTATTGGTTATAAAAATAATAATCAGTTGATCTTTTGGGGTAACCCACAAACAAACATTTTTTAGTCCTCGATCCTAGCTTCTCCACATCAAACTTTTTAATGTGAGTTGGGCATCCTCATACTCGTAAGTGTTTCATACTTGGCTTCTTGCCTGTCCATAACTCATATGGAGTATTAGGAATGGACTTAGTGGATATTCTATTTAAAATATAAACATTTGTCTCTAAAGCATAACCCCAAAAAATAAACAAGTAATTGTGACATGCTCATCATTGACCGAACCATATCTAATAGAGTTTGGTTTCTTCTTTCTGCAACACTATTATGTTGTGGCATAGCAGGGAGAGTCAACTGAGATATGATATCTTTTTCTATGAGATGAGTTTGAAAATCTCCTGAGACATATTCGCCTCATCTATCAGATCGGAGTATCTTAATACTACTTTCCAGTTGATTATCAACTTCACTCTGAAACTCTTTAAACTTTTCAAATGATTCAAACTTGTGTCTCATCAGGTATACATAACCATACCTAGAATAATCATCAAAGAAAGTGATGAGGTATGAGAACCCTCCTCTGGCTATGTGGTTTAAAGGACCATATACATCAGTGTGACTAACTCTAACAACTCTAGTTCTTTTTCCTTTAAAATGATTTTTGGTCATCTTTCCTTGCAAGCAAGGCTCGTATATTGGGTATGGCTCAACCTTCAAAAGGTCTAACGGTCCATCCCTTACTAATCTGTTGATCCTACCCAAATTATCATGACCAAGTCTTAGATGCCACAAGAAAGTGGGATTTACATCCCTCTTCTTTTTTAGAGTTTTCACACTGGCATCTGCATTTCTCTATATTATTCACAAAATCTCCAATATGTTCCAAGATATAAAGATTATCTATCATAGTACCATAAGCAATAAACTGATTGTGAAACTTAATAAGTTTCGTATTAAAGACAAGGGAATATCTAGATATTCCAAGTTTTGAAACAGAAATTAAGTTTCTATGACATTCTGGTACATATAGACAATCTTCCAAAGTAAAACTTTGTTCCGTTGTAGACTTAGGTGAAAGGTTCCTATGTCAGTCGCAGTAACACTTGCAGTCGTCCTCATCTTTAGGATGACTTCCCCTTCATCTAGTTTCTGAATTTCTTTAAACTCCTGTAACATATTGCAGATATGAGACGTTATGCCTGAATCGACACACTATGAATTTAATAGACAATCTACTAAATTCATTTCAATGACAAACATACCTTCAGCAGATTTATTTTGTTTCAAAGAAGCAATATACACACGGTAATTCCTTTTCTAATGACCTGATTTGCCGTAGTGGAAACAATTTCCCTTAGCCTTCTTATCCGGCTCACTCTTTTTCTCCATTTTTTTTGCCTTTGAGGTAGGATGAGACCTCTTCTTTTTATTAAATTTCTTGCCTTTGGGTTTGAATCGCGAGGGTGAACTGTCTTTTGACTTGTCCATTATCATCAGAGAACCTTTCTCCTTTTTTGATATGTTCTTCAACTGCTTGCAACATATTGAGCAGCTCTGACAAAGTCACAAGCATCTTGTTCATATTATAATTTAACACGAACTAGTTGAATGATTCAGGCAGAGATGCCAATACCGCTCTAACCTTGGTCTCGCTTTCAATTTCTGTACCCAAAGTCTCCAATTCTATGATAAAAGATATCATCTTCATGACATGTTCTCGAACTTGAGCACCTTCCACCATTTTGGTGGTCATCAACAGTTTCATCACTTGCTGGCGTGCAAAACGACTTTGCTCTCCAAATAGCTCCTGGAAATATATAAGTATCTCTTTCACTGTCGATATGCCCTCACATTGCTTTTGCAACATGTTAGACATAGACGCCAACATATAATAGCAACCTAGTTCATATGCCTCATGCCACTTTTCAAAAACAACTATTTGCTCTTGTGAAGCATCGGCCAAGGCAAGCTGAGGGGTCTCCTCTTTGAGGACATGAGCTATTTTATCCACAGTGAGTACTACCATAAGATTTCTCTTCTAATCAAGGAAGTTTAGCCCATTCAGTGTGTTATCATATAGGATTTTAGATAATGCGTTAGGCATCATGAATCTGCAAATATAAGAAAGAAAATTCACAAGTATATTAACAATCCATTAGCATAGGGATTTTAATAGTTAATGGTACCTCCCACTAAATCACAGCAACCAAACCAAAAAGCAGAATATAACATTTATTTCAGTGCTTACAGTGGGTATCAAGAACTTTTAACTTATGTGCACATAATCCTATTTTAGTAATCATGGCACAACTTATAAAAACAAGTAGAATCTACTTATCATGATCACATCATATGTTGTATATCATACATATACAAATTTCATGATTCTTGATATTTCTTTTGGCCACCAACACATACACCATCTTCCCTATTTTAGTGGACGCGTTTATTTGGTTAAGTGCTATTTTAGTCAACACCTCCACCACTCATACATGCTCACTTATTTTCACAATAAGTATACAGGACAAACTATAAAGTCAACAACTAATCGTGCCGATTTTAGTTTTAACAAATTATTAATCAAATAAAATTTCCAAATACCAACAATGGAAGGCAATGTGATTTAATTTTCATGTAAAATAATCCTATTTAACACTTATATTAAATCTGTAAAAAAAATTAGGCTTTTTTTCTGAACCGGTGAAACCGGGTTGGTCCACAGTCAACTGGTCAAACCATGTTGACCTGTTGACCCACCAGTACGGTCCAACAGGTCATACCCGAACCGGATCTGGGTCAAGCTCTGGTCAAATCCGGACATGAACTGGGCTACAGGCCCGGGTACAACCCGTGGCCCAAGCCCCGCAAGGGCTGCCATGGCCCGGATCTCATCCGGTCATGGGCTGGCCCAAAAGGGCCCAACCCATGCGTCTCCCTCTCCCCTTTCATTTTTTTATTAGACTCAGCCCAACTATTGGGCTGGGCCACTAGGCTTTTGTTGGCTTTTAGTCACAATCAATGTTTTGATGATAACAATAGAAGTAATTGAGATATAAAGCAAAGCGGATCCAAAACGAGCACGGAGCGATCAAGCAACATCATCATAAATGGAAGTGCTCTTAAAGTGAAGACTCAAGATGCTAGGGTAGTCTTTGTGACTTTAAGTCTTCATCTTTAACAAGGATTTCAATCACACATATGCATAAGTCTTCAAAACTTGCATAAATCGTTTTAACGTTTGTCGAAAGATTAAAACCTTTTTAATAGCTTCAAAATATCCCAAATATACTCCCAAACCTTTTTATATACTTATGAGAAGTTAAAGTTTAAAATTGGGTATTTTAAGTTGGTCAAAATGAAGTTTTTAAATCAACCGGATCAAGCTTAAAATGAGGAGGTCGACCGGCTCAATGAATCGGTCGACCGGACCTACGACCGCTACACCAAGCAGTCGACCGGTTGCATTTATTAAACAGCCGTTAGCTTCTGACAAAATGACCGTTGTGCAACGGTAACTTGAAGCGGTCGACCGGTTCATGTAGCGGTCGACCGGCTCGTTTTAACAGTTCACTCTAACGGCTATAAACTGCTATTTTTCTCAAGAGGCCTATATAAAGTCATTCTCATGCCTTTGAAACATAACTCAATCGTCCATAATCATTTACAAAGGCTTAGAGTGATAAAAAAAATCTTCCAATCTTTATTCAAACATCATACACATATATTCTTCATTTTCACATCCTTGTTATTGTGTGAAGCCTAAGAGCTAGGTATTTCTCATTGTAATATCTACTCCATCAATGGAGTTTTAGAGGGAAATATTGTTCAACCACACACATTCCTAAGAGAGTGATTCTCTTGCATCCTTTCGGTGAGGGTTGTTCATCGAAAGGAGTTTGGAGAGGTTTGTTCTCAAACTCGTTCTTGAGGCTTGAAGAGGGTTTTCTCAAGCTCAAGTGTAAAGAAACCTTTCCCTTGGTTGAAGGGAGAATAGTGGAGAAACCTCAAGGCTCGGTAAAGGACCTTGAGGGGTAGACGTAGGCGGGCTTGCCGAACCACCTAAAATATTGTGTTTGCTTCTCTTCCCTTATCTCTTTATTTGTGCTACTAGTTTAGTGTTTTAAAGTTTTCTCTTGTAGCTAGCAAACACACTCTTTAGGGAATTTTCGAAAAAGTTTTGAAACTCAATTCACCTCCCCTCTTGGGTTGCCTTAATCCTAGGAATATCAATTGGTATCAGAGCTTGGTGCTCACTTTAGCAAGATTTAAAAATCTTGAGTTAGAATGGCAACTTCAAGTAGCAACTCTCATGTTGAGGGACTCTCAACATCTAGACCCCCTTCCTTCAATGAAAGTGATTACACCTATTGGAAAGCAAGGATGAAAATTTATTTTCAATCCATTGACTATGATCTATGGCTTTGTGTTTTAAATGGACCACATTATCCTATGAAATCCGTAGATGAGAAAATTGTCCCTAAGTCCGCCAGTGAGTATACCGATGATGACAAAAAGAAAATTTTCATAAATGCTAAAGCCATGAACATTCTTTATTGTGCATTAGATAGAAATGAATTCAATAGAATATCTACTTGTGATAGTGCAAAGGAAATTTGGCATACTCTAGAAATCGCACATGAAGGTACAAACCAAGTAAAAGAATCTAAGATAAGCATGCTAGTTCATAACTATGAATTGTTCAAAATGAAACCGAAGGAAAACATTAGTGACATGCTTACTAGATTTACAAATATCATAAATGGTTTGAATGCTCTTGGAAAAGTGTACACTAACTCCGATTTGGTGAGGAAAATTCTTAGGTCACTACCAAAGACTTGGGAAGCCAAAGTCACGGCTATTCAAGAAGCAAAGGACCTCACCAAATTGCCTTTGGAAGAGCTTGTTGGATCTCTCATGACTCACGAAATCACCATGAAGGGTCATGAAGAAGAAAGTCCAAAAAGGAGGAGTATAGCTTTGAAATCTTCCGTCGTTGAGGTTGATGAAGATGATGATGAAAGTGGAGACGAGGATATTGCACTCTTGACTAGGAACTTCAGAAACTTCCTCAAGAGAAAGCAAGGAAGAACTTCAAAGATTTAAAGAGAGAAGAGCCAAAAAAGGAATACTCCAAGGTGGACAACAAGAAGGACCACATCACTTGCTACAAGTGCAAGAAACCCGGTCACATTAAGGCAGATTGTCCCCTACTCAAATACAAAAAGAAAGCTATGAAAGCAACTTGGGAAGATAGCGATTCAAGCTCCTCCGAAGAAGAAGATGAGGGAGAAATCGCAAACATGTGCTTCATGGCATTAGAAGATGATAAGGTATATCTCTCGGATCTTGAAGATTCAAAACCTTCATATGATGAACTAGAAAATTCTTTTGATGAGTTATACACTACATTTGAAAAGCTTAAACTCAAATACAATGTTTTGAAAAATAAGCATTCACTAGCTACAAGTGTCCTTGATTCCTTAAAGGATGAACAAGGAACTTTGAAGCTAGAGAATGAGGAATTGAAACTAAAAGTTTCAACCTTGGAAATTGAGAACAAAGCTTTCAAAGATAAGGTTACTCGTCAAAACACCATTCTTGAAAAGTTCACTCAAGGAAGCAAAGCTTTGAAAAACATTCTTAATAGTCAAAGATGTGTCTTTGACAAAAGCGGATTAGGCTACAAGCCTTATCAAAATAAAAAGTATTTCAAAAACTTCTTTGTCAAAGCTAAATCTTCAAATGAATCTTTACACATTTGCAACTTTTGCAACAAGAATGGACATATAATATTTGATTGTCCTCTTAAGAAATTTGGGTGCAAAGCCCTTAGAAAGGTATGAGTTCCAAAGGGAAACATAGCTAACCCAAAAGGTCCCAAAAAGGTTTTGGTACCAAAAGCTTCATCTTGAATTTGTTTTGTAGGATTCAAGAAAGAAGAAATGCAATAGTTGGTTCTTGGATAGTGGATGTTCAAGACACATGACCGGTGACCCATCAAGATTCTCAAGTCTATCAACCATCAAAAGTGGAAACGTAACATTTGGAGACAACTCCAAACGAAAAATAATTGGTATAGGTAATATTGGCTGTAATACCCTTCCACTTATTGAAAATGTGTTATTAGTTGATAAATTGAAGCATAACTTGCTTAGTATTAGTTAACTTTGTGATAAAGGTTATAGAGTTGTGTTTGAATCTTCTCGATGCCTTATTGAAAATGTCATTGATGGTAAATTATTGTTCATTGGCCATAGAAATTCAAATGTGTATAAGATTGACATTGATCAAAATGTTTGTATGGAAAATTGTCTTGTGGTCAATGTAAATGATAGTTGGCTATGACATAGAAGATTAGGTCATGCTAGCATGCATCAAATTTTGAAAATTTCTAAGCATGATATTGTGAATGGTCTACCCAAGTTAAATTTTGAAAAAGACCAAGTTTGTGAAGCTTGTCAAATGAGAAAACAAGTGAAAACCTCTTTTAAATCCAAAAACTTAATTTCAACTAGTAGACCTCTACAATTACTTCACTTGGATTTATTTGGTCCATCAAGAACTCAAAGTCTTGGTGGAAAGACCTATGCTTTTGTAATTGTGGATGACTACTCTAGGTTCACTTGGATTTTGTTTTTAGCGTCAAAAGATGAGGTCATTCATGAATTCATCAAATTTTCAAAAAGGGTGCAAAATGCAAAAGGATACACCATTGTGGCCATTAGAAGTGATCATGGTGGTGAATTCATTAATGAGAAGTTCGAATCTTTTTGAAGCATTATTGGTTATGAGCATAATTTTTCAACACCTAGAACTCCTCAACAAAATGGGGTTGTTGAGAGAAATAATAGAACTATTCAAGAGATGGCAAGAACTATTTTGAATGAAAACAAGTTACCGAAATATTTTTGGGTCGAGGCCGTAACCACTTTGAAGAAAACTCCTTACGAGCTTTGGAAAGATAGAAAACCAAACATCCATTATTTCAAAGTCTTTGGTTGCAAATGCTTCATTTTAAATACCAAAGACAACCTTGGAAAATTTGATTCTAAAACCGATGTTGGAATTTTCCTTGGATACTCTAATTCGAGCAAAACTTATAGAGTTTATAACAAAAGGACTCTTTGTGTTGAAGAATCAATGCATATTACTTTTGATGAATCTACTAGTCCATTTGAGAAAAATGCAAGTGTAGATATTAAAGATATTGAGGGGGAGATGGAAGGACTTGAAATCAACATTAACCCCACTCAAAGTGAGGATGCTCAACCTCCAAGTGAAGAAAAGGCTCAACCATTGCAAGAAGAAGGTACTTCACAAGAACTCCCTAAGGAGTGGAGGTATGCTACTAGCCACCCTCAAGAGTTAATTATTGGTGATCCCTCTCATGGAACTAGAACTAGGGCTTCACTTAGAAATATTTGTAATCATCTTGCATTTGTGTCTCAAATTGAACCTAAGACTTTTCTTGAAGCCGAAAACGATGAAAGTTGGATTTTGGCAATGCAAGAAGAGTTAAACCAATTTGAGAGAAATCAAGTTTCGGGAACCTGTCCCTAGACCCAAGGATCAAACCATTATTGGCACAAAATGGGTCGTTAGGAACAAGGTTGATGAGCACAGTACTATTATTAGAAACAAAGCTAGATTGGTTGCAAAAGGCTATAATCAAGAAGAAGGAATTGATTATGATGAAACATATGCACATTTAGCACGTTTGGAATCCATTAGAATGTTTTTGGCCTTTGCTTTGTATAAAAATTTTATGCTTTATCAAATGGATGTGAAAAGTGCTTTCTTAAATGGTTTTATCTTGGAAGAAGTCTGTGTAGAACAACCACAAGGTTTTCAAAACGAAGTCTATCCAAATCATGTTTTCAAATTGAAAAAGGCTTTGTATGGACTAAAACAAGCTCCTAGAGCTTGGTATGATAGACTTAAAACTTTCCTCGTTGAAAAAAGGTTTTTCCATGGGTAAAGTTGACACAAAACTTTTCACCAAGTCCAAAAACAATGATATCATAATTTTACAAATATATGTGGATGACATTATTTTCGGTGCTACTAATGACTCTCTTTGTCATGAATTTTCTAAGTTTATGCATGAAGAGTTCGAGATGAGCATGATGGGTGAGCTCAACTTCTTCCTTAGACTTCAAATCAAGCAATCCAAAGAAGGAATCTTCATAAACCAAGCCAAGTATACAAAGGACTTACTCAAACGCTTTGGAATGGAGACCTTTAAAGCGGCCGAAACACCAATGAGCACATCGCTAAAGCTTGATGCGGATGAAAAAGGTAAAAAGGTGGACATCACCAAATATAAAGGTATGATTGGAGCTCTCCTCTATTTGACGGCTAGTAGGCAGGATATTATGTTCAGTGTGTGTTTATGTGCTAGATTTCAAGCTTGTCATAAAGAATCATATCTTGTTGCCTTAAAACGAATTTTTCAATATCTTTCGGGAACTATCAACCTAGGACTTTGGTATCCTAGAGACACTCACATGAACCTAGTAAGTTATTCCGATGCTGACTTTGTCAGGTGCAAAGTCGATAGAAAAAGTACTAGTGGCACTTGTCATTTCCTAGGTTCATCTTTAGTTTCTTGGAGTAGCAAGAAACAAAACTCGGTTGCATTATCAACAACCGAAGCGGAATACATAGCGGCCGGTAGTTGTTGTGCTCAAGTGTTGTGGATGAAACAAATACTCAAAGATTTTGGACTAGAATGTGATAGTATACCCATCAAATTTTATAACACTAGTTCTATCAACATATCCAAGAATCCTATCCAACACTCAAGGACTAAACACATTGAAGTGAGACATCATTTTCTATGAGATCATATCCAAAAAGGTAACATCTCACTTGAGTTCATTAGTACTGAGCATCAACTAGCTAATATTTTCACAAAACCCTTGAGTAATGATAGATTTCGTGATCTTAGACGAGACATTGGTTTTTTAGATGCAAATGCTCTTTGAAATGCTATCTCTTTGATTTCCATGCTTTTTATTTGTTTTGGTGTTTTTAAACATGTTTAAAATACCTTTATGACTTATTACATGTTTGACATTCATTAAATGCATCATTTCATTTCATTTATAGGCCTTAAAACCTCATTTCTCGAGACTGTTCTCTGTAGCGGTCGACCGTCATGTGAAACCGCTACATGTAGCGGTCGATCGTCATGAACCGCTATACCAAGCGGTCGACCGCCTCGTCAAATCTATATATACTGCAATCTCATTTCGGTCGACCGACCTCTCACTTCTCCCGTACAGCTTCGCCTCTCTCGACCAAAACTCTCTCAAATCCTTCCCAAAACATCATAACCTACCCTAAAATCGTTCCCCATCATCTCAAAACCTCATTTTCGACCTAAGCCCTCTGTTTTTTAGTTGATTTACATCAAAATCCGTCAAGAACGTGATTTTTAGGGATTTCGGCCTCTTTGAAACCCTAACCCCAATTTTTCGAATTCCAGCCTCTTTTCTCTCCAATTTTCGAGTTCAATCATCATGCCAAGGACGAAGCAACCTGCCATACACGTCTCTGACCGCCCGGGATCATCTCGATCATCAGCAACTCCTTCGGGTGAGCCTGAGTACAATTTCCTTAATGCTGAATGTGCTTCAAAGTTTTATAGTGACTTCTCAAATAGAAAAGTCATGGTTGGTAGGAAAGTGGATATAGAATCACTTTCAGATTTTGAGATTGAGCGCCCCTTTATGAAGCAAGGTTGGCGATACTTGTTGGATATGGGTAACGAAATGTTTCCCAAATATGTTAGGATGTTTTTTGCTAACATGTCTACTGGTTGGGAAGCGGGAGGCCTGTTTACTGTTAAGAGTAGGGTTGGGGGACGGGACATTGTTCTCGATGAAGTAATTCTCAGTGAGATTTTTGGTATCCCACATATTGGGATTCGGGCCTATAAGCTTAAGACATGGCCCGTGTGTAAGGGCTTTGATTATGGAGCAGCCCTAAGTCTCCTCCTAGAAAATGATGTGGCAAAGGATGCACCTAGAAAAATTCATGCTAACCAGTTACCTGTTCGTCTGAGACTGCTTCATTTGATTTGCACTCATAACTTGATGCCTCGGGGTGAACACCGAGAGGAGGTGACTTATATGGATGTCTTTATATTAGAGCGTCTCCTGAGGGAGAAAAAGTTCAACCTTCCTTACATCATGCTCAAACATATGGAAGCAGCTTGTGAGTCTAAGAAGAATCTACCTTATGGCTTGCTGTTTACTCATATTTTTAGACATTTCGGCGTGGCACTCAGTTCTCAAGAGCAAGACACTTTGACCAAGTGTGAGTTATTTGATACTCACACTTTAACCCGGATGGGCTATAGACGGACTTCCAAGAACACTTGGGTGCCTAAGCGTCAGGAGAGTGATGAGGATGAGCCTGAGGAGGCTGATGCGGCTATTGAGGATGTGGATGAGCCTGAGGAGGCTGATGAGGATATAGAGGCTGAGGATGAGCCTGCTGGTGAGGAGGTAGATGCTGAGGCGATGGAATTTGACATCGATGCAGATTTGACTGATGATCCTCCCACTCTTCCTTCTCCTACCAGAGCTCCCGACCATACTTCTTCCTTTCATTCCAGGTTCATCGCTTTTGAGCAGAGGATGGATGCTAGGCATGAGGCACAACAGAAGTTTCTACACGACAGTGTCACTTCTATACAGAAGGAGCAGAGGCGGTTCTTTGAGGACATGAGGACTTTTATGGCCCGTTTTCCTCCACCATCATGATTTTCATCGCATATGCATTTCATTTTATTATTGTTTATGTATTTCCTTTGCTTATGTATTTCTTTTTTATGATGACAAAGGGGGAGAAGAAATGTGGTGTCTCTTTTTGTATCTTTGTACCCCTTTGAGACTTTGATGTACTGCTTTACTTTATGAAAGCTTTTTTATTATTCATATGTCATTCTTTCATCTTAAATACTAACTTATGTCCATAAAGTATTAAAATGTTCAAAAACCCCACATCAAAGTACAAAAGATAGGGGGAGACAAGATCAACAAAAGAGAGATCAATTAATTTATTGTCATGATCAAAAAGGGGGAGATTGTTGGCTTTTAGTCACAATCAATGTTTTGATGATAACAATAGAAGTAATTGAGATATAAAGCAAAACAGATCCAAAACGAGCACGGAGCGATCAAGCAACATCATCTTCAATGGAAGTGCTCTTAAAGTGAAGACTCAAGATGCTAGGGTAATCTTTGTAACTCTAAGTCTTCATCTTTAACAAGGATTTCAATCACACACATGCATAAGTCTTCAAAACTTGCATAAACCGTTTTAACGTTTGTCGAAAGATTAAAACCTTTTTAATAGCTTCAAAATATCCCAAATATACTCTCAAACCTTTTTATATACTTATGAAAAGTTAAAGTTTAAAATTGGGTATTTTAAGTTGGTCAAAATGAAGTTTTTTAAATCAATCGGATCAAGCTTAAAATGAGGAAGTCGACCGGCTCAATGAAGCGGTCGACCAGACCTACGACCGCTACACCAAGCAGTCGACCAGTTGCATTTATTAAACAGTCGTTAGCTTCTGACAAAATGACCGTTGTGCAACGGTAACTTGAAGCGGTCGACCGGTTCATGTAGCGATCAACCCAACAAGCATCTGATTTAACAGATCTCAACAAATTGCAAAAATTCTCTCTAAAGAGAAAAACGCAAGGACGAAGACAACAAAACACATTTTTCTTTGCTTTTTGTCCGATTCTCACTTTTCTCAAGCGTGTATCCCACATGCAAATCGAAACACAATTTACACATGGTATGGAAACACTTTCCAACAATCAGATTAGCAACAACCATTTAACGAATCACGAAGAACACGTGCGAGAGTTAAAGAGAGAACTAACTTGGAACTGTGAGATTTCGCAACCATTATATGTTGCAATGGAAAGGATCGTTGAATCAAAACAGTCCAACCTTCTTCCCTCCTTCAAATCCACGTACATGGGTTTGAGAGAGAGATTCTTGTAGAGAGAGAGAGAAAATCACACGTTCAAAAGTGACTTATCTTTCTCAAATGAGTTTATGAGATATTTATAATTGCTGGTTCATAACTCAACTATGCTTATGTGTGAGATCTTTAAGGACCTCAAATCTCGATCGCATAATCATCATGAAAAACTCTTTTTCATTAAACCCCCATATATTATGTAATTTGAATGTATGAGCTTCTACAAATTGTGATAACGTCCATTAACATATCACAATTAACCCCTGAGATAATAAGATTGTTTTTGTTAAATCCCTTTTGCTAACAATTATATACTTATTTATCCTTCAACCATACTATATTCCATATGAGCTAATAGGACCGGAATAATATCACCGATCAAGTCTCTAGCTCATATAATTCTAAATTCTCAATCTATACCTAGTTGGACTTCCAAAACTTTCCGGAAAGTTGCAAAAATAATTTTTCGCAAATAGTTACTTAATATATTATATATGTAAAAACTATGAAAACACTTTCATAAATCTCGTTGCGCTGCATTTTTATTTGATTCTAACAATATACAGACACAATGAATATATTGTCTCGTTAAGAGACTGACGGATTCCATATTGAGCAATTATACAAATTCATTTACTGTGCACAAGGTCCAACATTATCTGGAATATTTGATCTACGAAGATCATCACCAAATAACTCAGTCAAAACACCAGCACACAACAAGCAAACCTGCATAACTCTCTCTAGTCTAAGGACAACATAAGCTAATTGTATTGAATATCATTCTCTACATCACTGATCGTTTCCAAAGGTATTCATATTTGATTCGGTTCAGTGCATGTACTCTTACATTGCACCCACTCGTCTGCTTTAGGTCACTACCTTCACTACCTCAATGATGAAGTCCATCATCCTATCTTATAGAGGCTCAACGAGTGTAGACCTATTTGGTACATTATCATGTATCTCTGTCTAGAACATAATGAGTCAACAAGGATCCAAAAAGTCATGCTCCCTGCCTCCGACTCATTAATCCTTGTCCTGACTTTTCTACAGTGTTACTCAACAATATGACATCTTATGTCATTGTATGTACCCAAAATAATATACAAATGAAACAATAATTATCTCATAATTATGCAAAATGATTGGTTTTGAGGGCATACATCTAACAGTTGTATCTTTGGAATTGCATTATCTATTGATTGTGATTAATCTTTTGTTGCAATAAGATACTTTTTATAGAACTCTTAACTAGAAAATACATATTTGAGGGCTTGTTTCGAAAAAGTTTTCAAACTCAATTCACCTCCTTTTGAGTTTCCTTAATCTTAGGAATTACACAGTTGCATTATGTTGATGGAAGTTATTGCAATTTATAGAAGCCTGAAATTCAATTATAAAGAATTTATGAGATGAAAGTGGGAAAAAGTTTTTCTGATAATATCATAGCTAAAATTTGTCCAATGGGAAAGTAGGGTTTTATCAACTCCTATATAAAAGGATGTTATGAATAAATTGACTATCAGAATTTTAGAGAAAAGAGTTTTCTCAAAAACCTTAAAAATAGGAAATAGAGAAAGTGACCTGAATAACTTAAGAGGTAACACGCTTGGGTTGTTAAATATTAACAAGTTTATGAAGTCAAAGTTACGAGTTATTGAGTTAAATCATGTATGTGTTTTAATTCAATCAAATTCGATCCTAGATTCCACATCACTTTAATTTCGACAATTCAAAACTACCAAATATCTGTGTTTTTTGTTCGTCAATGAGAACATGTAGACAAGCTTTTGACATAAGTATGGTTGGACTTAAGGGTGTACATCAGACATATTGGAAGCGGAAGTTAACATTCTGACATCCGGTCGGCTAACTAGCAGATGCCCAAAATGGATTCCGCTTCTGACTATTGTCGGACTTAGCATAAGCGGACTTAGCGAAATCGGATGTTGAAATTCCAATAATGTTTCTTCAATGCAAATACGAATTAAAAGCATCAAATGTACATACATATCAACTCAGCAAACTGATGTTAACAACTAAGTGAACTAACAGGAAGTATTGTTTGTGGAGAAATATACAAGAAGTATTGTTAACAAGTAACAACTAAGTGAACTAACAGAAACTAAGGCCTTGTTCGTTTCTTTTACATTCTAAGAATTTTTTGAATCCTGAGAACACACAAACCGAACATGTTTTTTAACATTACCTAAAAACAACTTCAGCACGTATACCAATAAAGTTAACATCACCTAAAAATTCTCAAAATGCAAGCTAACCGAACATCAACTAAGTGATGTTAACAACAGAAAACCAACAGATTCACAATTAACAAAAAACCAACCAATTAACGAATTAAGTATTCAGATTAAGATATCTACAACTTAATTCAAATTGATGTTAACAACTAAGTGAACTAACAGATTCACAAGTGATGCAGTGCATTCGATCGATAGATTAACAATTAAGATATCTACAACTTAATTCAAACTGATGTTAACAACTTAACAACTAATAGATTCACAAGTGTTGCAATGCATTCGATCGAGAGAGAGAGAGAGACAAAGAAATAGAGATAGGGACAGAGAAATAGAGAGAGACAGAGAGATTGAAGAATGATTGGTATTTTGGAGGTTTACATGCGACATCGGATATGACAGAGCAGCAACGCCGGAGAAGAGAGCTCAAAAAGATAGCGAGAGTAAGAGAATAGAGCGAGAGAGTTGTGATCGTGAAGGAGGAGAGGCCGAGAGGGAGATTTAGGTTTTTTTTTCAAAAACCCAGGGTTTAAGTCTTTTTATTAAAAACATCTAAACAACTTCGTTCCATTTTAAATGGAACGACGTTGTTTAAATATCAAGGGAAAAAACGGAACTAGTTTTTTATTGAACAGACAGAAATGTCCTCTTCCTATTCCGCCTCCAGGAAGTCTCCAAAGTGGCCTCCAGTTCCGGTTCCTAGAAGCTACGGACCTCAGCTTGCCAAAACCGGTGATGGATCCGGAGCCAGAGCTCCGCTAGTAATCGAACCGAATGAACACTCCTAGTTGGACTAATCAAGTGTGGCACCTTTCATTTGGGAGGTCCTAATGTGAATCTTCACTTCAAGTTGAACTGAAATCGTAAAACTTCAATAGGGGTGTCCAAAGCCATCGTTAAAATTCGGTGGCACCGGACCGGGTTTCCGATACCCAGGCTAATCGGCGCTGGTACCAATAGCGTAAATTTTGAAAAACCCAGTGGGTTTATCGGTTCCCAGTGAATCTTCTCTCTCTCTCTCTCATGTGTATCTGTGCGTCTTTTTGTGTTCGATTTGGACTATGATGAGGATGAGGACGACGACTACGATGAAGAAGAAGGTTCATATGTCTTTCTCCCTTCTCTCTCTCTATCCTGCGTGTTTGTGCATCTTTCTGTATCCAACTGTCCGAGTCTAAGGTCGTAATTATTTTCGAATAAGATTTTTTTAAAAAAATTAAATAACTCCCGATATGATTTTGGTTAGTTTATTTTCGAATCACATAAAACTAAAGTGAACGGAAAAAATATAAAAAAGAAGAAGAAGAAGAAAATACTTGGAATATACAGCGGAAGAGCAGATCGTTATTATTAAGATGTACATAATTTTAAATAATACACACAAAATGTTAAATTACCTTATTTTTAGATCGATAATATATTTTTTCTTTTTACTTTTTTTTTACTTGTAATTCCTGAATGTTCCATTGGGTCCAAATAACTTGATCAAGGGCTCCTCAATTTTCTATATTCAATTTTCTTTTTAATTCTCGAAAAGTAGTTATGATATAAAGGTACTTATGATTTATGAAAGCAAACTCAGTGCTTGTCATCTTTTTCATGGGCTTTGTAGTCATTTTCTATATAGAAGTAATTTACGATTTATGCCAACAAAGGTTCATTTGTGTAACTAATAACATATTCTTCTTGAGCTAGTGTTGTTGGATTGTTAATTTTGGATTTTATTAATTTAGACTTAAGATTATCATCTTATCTTTTAAGATATTCTCTAATTTTATTGATTTTGGATTTCAGTAATTTAAATTTTTTTATATGTGATCAATGGACCAAAAGAAAAAAAGAAAAAAATATATTGGTCCAAGTGCGTAAAATGCTAAAAAATGGCCCAATATAGTTAGCTATTAATCGAGAACCGCCACCGTTAATGGCTGATTTTTGCCCTTAATGGTGTAGGTGTAGGTGTCCAATATTTAAAAATCAACCTATCTGGTCGCAAAGGGGAAAAAATAAAAATAAACTTGAAGAAAAGAGAATAATAAGAATGGAAGTTTTGTGAGAATCCATAAGTAAAAAATGATTTCAATTAAATTTTTTATATATTTTTTATATGATATTCTAATCCTTCTCCGATTAAGATTAAAGGAGAAAAGAAAAATAGATATATAGAGAGATAGCGGAAAAAAAAACTAACCAGAGTTATGTTCGTTTTGAAGATTTTTGTAGGATTTAAAGTGTTTTGAGAATTTTTAGATGATGTTAGAGTTGTATTGGTGTTTGAGTAGAAGTTGTTGAGGTGTAAAAAATTAATGATGATGTTTAAAGTTGTTTTTTTTTGTATATTTTGAATTTATTTATTAAAAATTGAATAATATATCAATCTCGTACTTTTCGACTTTTCTCTTTCTTTCACCTCCTTTGTCTCATTTCTCAAAATATATCAAATAATAAAGATTTTTCGTCAGTGTCGTACAGGTGGCAACTGCTTTATAGGTTGCTTCAAGATAATTTGCATACGTGTCGGTAGCAACTGTACTAACACACCAAAAAAACTGTCCAAAGACTCCAAACGTACGATGTATGTCAGCGGGGAAGATGAGAACAGGCCAGTCATCACGTGGTGTAACTAATTGATAGATTTTTCTTTTTTCTACTTGAGCCTGGCTACCAAATTGGACCATACGTGGTGTAACTAATTGAATGACGAACTGCAGGACAGGCGCAGGCGTATGGGGAATGACCGAATGAGGATTGACGAGCTGTTGTTTAGCGGCTATTGACATGCTGCATGGAAAATTTGAAGGGTGAATACTGAATTTGCCGAACATGACTGTATAGAAAATTCAAATCCTAACTTTTTTCACAAAACAAACAACCAGTTACAACGTTTTTTTTTCTTCTCACCAGAGTACAACGTTTAAGACTAGGCCCTGTGGATTTCCTTTCGGGCCGTCTCTGGGCAATTAAGCAAGGCCCATCAGAACGTTTTCAGATGGCCATACCACCGCTATTGGTTTCCCGACGACTAGTGAAACGGGTAAGTGCAATTGTCTGAGAGGGTTTTCCTCGCTTTTTGTTTGGAACGCTGTAAGTAGTAAACATAACGACGAAGGGGTTTTGCGATGGCGAGGACGACTACCAAGGACGCCCAGGCCCTTCTCCAGTCCCTCCGTTCTGCTTATGCAGCCACCCCGACAAATCTCAAAGTCTCTCTCTTTTTCTCCGTCTCTTTCAATTTCTGTCTGAACGTTTAGATTCTAACCCCCGAAGCTTGTTCTTATGCAGATCATTGATCTCTATGTGGGTTTTGCTGTATTCACTGCTCTGATCCAGGTACTCTACGATTCATCGAATACACATATGTATGAATTTGTTTTATAAATCTTATGGGTTAAGGTTTGACACAATTATGTTCGATCGACGACAAAATTCAGGAAAATTATAAAAGTCATTATTATCTTGAAGATTATTTATGTGTTCTTCTTGTTGTTTTTGGATCAAAGGAATGAAAATTTTATTTGGGCCGAGTACTCCCGTATTAGTATCAGTATCAGTATCAGTATCAGTATCAGTATCAGTATCATCTCACTGAGATGGGGGCTTTTTTTCTCACAATATCATCAGTTATCATTTTTGTCCATAGCTTCATGAAACAGTTAAGTGACTGTGTTTCGACAATGTAAGTTTGCTGTGATTTTTTGCATTTCAACTTACCGTTTGGTTGCTAAGAATTTCGAAATTATAAGATAATTCATGAATTTTTGGCGTCATTGTTTGTACCGTGGGATTCTTAAGGACCTGAAAGAACTTACTTGACATCAGATGGTAGTTGTGCTTGTCTTTTTCTACACTAATTTGTTGCAATGAAGGTTTTAATAAATTTCCTTCTGAAGAATTGTAAACTTGCAGAAATAACTCAGTAGACAATGGTTAAAACAAATGTATGGCATATGGAGAAATGCAGCCATATTCACCTGCCTCCCTGTTCAACAAGGGTAGGTCATCATATGAACTGCCCAGGTGTAAGGCTTTCAGGTGTGGAAAGAGTAAAAATATTTGCATTGCCTAGTTACAGTCCTCCCCGTATGCAAATATGAGTTAACCTGGTGAGGGACTCTCCGAGGCTAAAAAATCTCGATTTGGACCCAATTGACACTAGTATGTGAATAGTTGTTTACTCCCAATTAAAACTGTATGTGATAGTCTTTGAACACATTCAAAATATATTGAGTATAGATTCGAACAAATACCAATTTAATCAACAAAATAATATGCGGAAAAATAAATCAAACTTCAATCACACAAAGAGACGAGATTTAGTTGACGAAATGAAAAAATTTTAAAGCTCCCTTAAAAAAAATACTACAGGCTATCAGCGCCACCCAGAATCCACTAAGAAGATCTTGCAAACAGTGATCCAAACACTCACAAAATCCCTTTGCTGACTCTACACCTCAATGTAATAATCCGAGTAACCCTACTTGGACTTACTTCGTGCGGTAACCACCTCAAACCCTTGAGATTCTTCTTATAGACTCTTCGCGAACGATCTTGTTCTTCGACACCAAAATTCCAACAATCAAACTCCTTCACCACTTTGAAGGTTTCACAACGAAAGATTGGTTTCAAGGTGATTGGATGAGAGAAAAAACTAGTAATTTAGATTTAGAATCTCTTATATGTTTCTTTCTATCAAATGGAGGTTCAAATAAACAATGGACAGCCTCCCTTACGTAGAGTACGAGTTTTTTTCCGAAATCGTCGATCCTCGCTCAAGCCAAGGTCGAGTGACAGTCAAGTGAGCCTTCCTGTGAAGGTTGAGCTTGAGCCAGGAGCAAGCGACTTGCTTGTATAATCCTTTTCTTGAGCAAATTGTTGAGACTTCTTTTTCTCTTGAACACTGAGTAGAAACTTATTTGATCAGGAATTACAACTCAATTTGGGCTTAATTTAGCACAAACAAGGGCAATGGCTATGAAGCCAATCAATGCAACGGAGAAATTACAAACTAAAAACAATGGATATCATTTAAACTAAATCAATTGTTTCTCAAACCATGATCAAGAAGAAGAGGGGATAAAAGAGTGCAAGAGCAACTTTTGAGAAAGAACCCCAAGATTCTATTACTTAGAGGCAATGAAAGCCAATCAGATGATATCCAAAATCTCTTTACACCTTTAGTTGCAGGGATTGATAATTAATAGTATGATGTCCAGAGTCTCTTACACGTGTACTTGTACTAATCTCAATCCTGGCTCACAAAGCAATACAATTTGTTACTAATATGCATCCTACCTTGGGTAAAGAAATAATAAACCAAAAGTCTATTTGGAAATCTAATATACCATTGAATAACGGATCCTACCCGACACAAAACAAAGTTATTCTTATGCTCTGGCTTTGCATGCAGCCTTGCCAAGTTGGATATGTAGTTGATTAAAACCCACTTCCTCCTTCATTATATCAAGCTCCCTAGTTGATAAGAACTCAACCTTAAGTTTGAATCATTTTAGCCTTTGATGTCTTGGATGTCCAATCAATGCTTACTATTCACTCTTCCTTTACATGTTGAAGTGAATTACTTGGTGAATGATTGATTCTAGAGAAGACTCAATCTGCACATCCTCTTGATTAACCAGCATACAAGCTTCAGCACAATTAGGGAGCTTGTGTAACTTACTTTGTTTAGTTGGGGTTTTATTTTGCATTAAGTGTTATTATTAGCAAAGAAAGTAAGTTAAACAATGAGCACTTTCACTAGATCAGTGTGTACTATTCAAGTATTGGATATTGGGAGGTTGACCTTTTGAGTTTTGATGCTGGGAAGATGAGATGGAGGTTCTGTGGTGGATATGGAAGTAGAGGTTAAAAGTTACTCAGTGGGGTAGTGAAGATGGTGTATGAGCAAGAATGGTGAGTCGATATTATTCTGCTTAGATTTCCTGGTGAGTTTAGTTGTGGTGCGGCGTGATGTCGATTTTTTTCTAGTAATTTCCGTATCGAGTCTAAGGAATTCCAAGTGACAATTAAGGAGAATGGTGAGATTCAAGTTATCGAATGGAGTCAAAAGTCTGTGAATGAGATTCATATGGGTATGTATGGAGCAGTGTGGGTGGTTAACATGTCCGGCAAATTGATGGAGGCTGCTCCGGCAGTCGATTTTTCTTCTAAGTTCAATGAGTCTAGGCATGGTTTTTTGGCTCAACGATGCTCGAACAGAGGTGGTCGATATGCTGCGATTGTTGAAATTGGAGGAAGAAGGAAGGTGGGAGCGGTGATGGTGCCGGAAGGGAAGAGCGGCCATTGTTGGCAGATTTTGAATCGGGTTTTTCTTGAAGTTCTCTTTTTTCCGCTCATCGCGTCGTGCTGTGAAAACTCAGGGGTCTTTTGGCATTCGTCAAGGTGTTACTTTCGCCATGGCAACGATGGGTCCAGTGGCGGTGACTGGTGCAGGTGGGCAGTCAAGCGTTTACATTCAAAAACCTGGTCGTGGTCATCTGTCAGGGATGGGAGACTCGTCACAATCTTTGCGTGCAGACGGGGTGGCAGACTTTCCGCTTCCCAAGCTTAATTCATTTTGGGGTCAACAGAGCAGGAGTTGGATGGAAAGTGTCCTTTTGTTTTGTCTGAGAGGGAACTAGCATCTTTTAATGGGGTTGATTTGTCGGTTCAAATCACGAGTCTTCGAAAGGATGTGAATCGGCTTATTGAGGTGTTGAGTAAACAGACTCGCAGAGGCCATTCGATGAGCTGTATGGTTTGTGGGTTCAAGTTAAAAGCCCAGGATGATGTGGGCCTCTCAAATCAAGCCAATCTTGGCGTAGGTATTAAGTATGGGTTGAAGGTTGGTTATTCAGGAATTGGATCACATTATTGATTTGGAGGTGAGTTGGAGACAAATCTCGAGCTTTATAGTTAAAGGATGGGGATCGATGTACCAAGTATTTTCACAGAGTGGCAAACGCTAACAGAAAGTTTAATTCTATATCCCAGCTGGGGGTAGATGGGGACGTGTTGCAGGATCCGAGGGACATTTCGGCTCACATTGTTCAATTTTATTCATCTTTATATGTTAAACCATTTCAGTGGAGGATGGGTTGGAGTTTGACTCTATTTCCGAGGACGACGCAATTTTCTTGGAGCAACCTTTTGAGGAGGTTGAGGTGGCAATGGTGGTGCATGCTTTGAATGGGGACAAAGCTCCAGATCCTGATGGCTTCACTTTAGCTTTCTACCGGCCTTGTTGGGATGTCATTAAGGGGGATGTGCTTTTGATGTTGACGAATTTGCTCATTCTGGTAGCTTTGTTCGTAGTTTGAATGCCTCATTTATTGTCCTCATCCCAAAGAAAGCAGGTGATGTTGAGTTGAAAGATTTTAGGCCTATAAGCCTTGTGGGGGGGGTATTTATAAGACTCTTGCCAAGATTTTGGCTAACAGGTTGAAGTGCGTGCTGAACAAGATTATCTCCCCTTCTCAGAACATTTTTGTTCGTGGTCAGCAGATTCTGGATTTAGTGTTGATTGCGAATGAGTGTATTGACTCTCATTTTAGCTTAGGTGAGTCGGGCACGCTGTGTAAGCTGGACATCCACAAAGCTTATGACCATGTGAATTGGGATTTTTTGATGTACCTTCTAAAGAGATGTGGGTTTGGAGCAAAGTGGTGCCGGTGGATCTCTTTTTGTATCTCCTCGGTTAAGTTTTCAGTTCTTGTGAACGGTTCTCCTGAGGGATTTTTTGGTAGCTCTCAGGGGTTAAGGCAGGGTGATCCCTTATCTCCCTTGTTGTTTGTCATTGTTATGAAGACTCTATCTCGTATGATGTCTCGGTTGAATTCGCTTGGTGTCCTTAAGGGCTTCAGAGCCTTTGGGGTGAATAGGGAAGGGGTTTCTATTTTCCATTTGTTGTTTGCTGATGATACGTTGATTTTCTGTAGGGCTGAGGAATCTCACATTCGTAGTCTCTGTTGCATGCTTCTTTATTTTGAGGCAGTTTCTGGTTTGAAGGTTAATTTGTCTAAGTCAGAGGTGATTCCTGTTGGTCAAGTCGGTAATGTTGTGGAGTTGGCTTCCATTTTGGGTTGTAGGGTTTTTGCTTTGCCTATGATGTATTTGAGTCTTCCGTTGGGTGCTTGCTTTAAAAGAGTTCATATTTGGGATGAGATTTTGGAAAGGATGGAGAGAAGGTTGGCTGGGTGAAAGAGAATGTACTTATCTAAGGGAGGTCGTGTTACTTTGATTAAATCTACCCTTTCGTGTCTCCCTACTTACTTTATTTCTCTTCTCTCTTCCTCATAAGGTTGATTCTAAGCTGGAGAAGTTGCAAAGAGATTTTTTGTGGGGTAGAGATGATGAGGCTCATAGGTTTCATCTTCTCAATTGGAAGACGGTTTGTTCTCCTATTGAATGTGGTGGTTTGGGTATCAGAGGTCTCTCTACGTTCAATAAAGCTTTGTTGGGAAAGTGGTTATGGAGGTTTGCTTCTGAGAGAAATTGTATGTGGAGGAGTCTTATTAAGGAGAAATATGGCACCATTGTGGGAGAGTGGAGCACTTTACCTACTGCTGGATCTTACGGGGTCAGTCTTTGGAAGCATATCAGTAAGGGTTGAGAGTCTTTTCGAGGGCATTCTCGAGTGGTGGTGGGGGGAAATGGTCAAAGGACGAGGTTTTGGCATGATTTGTGGTGCAGGGATCGTCCTTTGCGTTGTTCTTTTTCAACAATTTTTTCTTATCAGTATATCCCGATGGGTTGGTGGTGGACTGTATGGAGGAGGATGTTCGCTCTGTTGTTTGGAATGTTCAGTTCGCAAGACGTGTGAATGTTTGGGAGTTGGAAGACTTTTCATCCTTCTTCTCCACTCTTTATGAGTTGGAACTTCACAGAGGGGATGAGGATAAGTTGTGTTGGGTGGACAGCAAGGATGATATTTTTCTGTTAAGTCGCTCTATGCTATGCTTGTTGGTGGAAGATCAGTATCATTCCCTTGGCGTCGGGTTTGGAGATCTAAAGTCCCTACTAGGGTGTCCTTCTTTGTTTGGGGGGCTTCGCATGGTCGGATTTTGACTACTGATAATCTAAGGCGTAGAGGGATTTATGTGGTTGATTGGTGCTATTTATGTAAGGGGGATGGGGAATCGATTAACCATGTCTTATTACGTAGTTCGGTGGCAAGAGGTATGTGGAACCATGTCTTTTCTATGGTTGATCTTCATTGGGTTATGCCGGATGGGGTTGGGGATGTCTTGCTTTGTTGGGGGCGGCAGTTTAAGGATCCTAGAGCTAAGTTCATTTGGACGATGGTTTCTTATTGCATCTTGTGGTGTCTTTGGAAGGAGCGGAATAGGCGGTGTTTTGAGGACTCTTCTTTGTCTATGGCAAGCCTGATGGGTGGTCTGATGAATGATCTTTTTTTTGTGGTCTGGTCTAATGTGATGTTGGGTGGCCCTTTTCTTGATTTCCAGGACTTCTTGAGCTTTTTGTTTGTATGCTGTAATTTCTGTTCTGTTATATTTTCAGTACAATCTTTGTTTTGTTCTTCTTTTTTCTTTTTCGTTAATAATATTGCTTCCTTATAAAAAATAAAATGACTTACTTGGTTGAATATTCTTTCCCTAATTGTCTATTTTGTTTGATCTTGCTATGTAATCTTTTGAAAGGAGTTGTAAAGGAATTATATCAACTCCAGGCTTTTCTTATCTCTTGAATTAGAATTTACTCACGTAGAACGTTGTAACATGAGAAAAGTGAGGGTTAATATATCTTTATAGTTTTTCATTTGCGGATTGGTTTGATTTAACTCCTGAACAAACCTTTTGGCTTGCTAAAGCAATTGTTGGAAGTTTAATCTCGACCATTGATTAGGCATGATTTGAGAAAAAGAGATATCCATCTCACATTGTTGAAGAATATGCAACACCCCCTTTCCAGTACTAGTTAGGATGTCACATGATGTTCATAAGCAGAGCAAAAATTCTAATATTTCATAAAATAAAATAAAAACAAAGTACTACGGTTATGTTCGTTTCCTACATTTTTTTCAGGATTCAAATACATTCACAAAACTACCACCGAACATATTCAGAATTCAAACGCAAACACCAATACATTTTACACAATCTCCAACAACTTTTTACTTTTTATTTAACATAAATTCTCTCTATACTTTTTTACATAACTCCAATATTTTTTTATTAAACAATTATATCAAATCATTTCTCTCTCAACTTTACACAAACACCAATACAACACTATTCAACATAAATATTCACAACTTCTCTAAAATTCTACATTTTTACTCAAACCGAACATATCCTGATTAAAACTCAAATAGTAGCCCAAATTCATAGCTATTAAGTACAACTTCATAAATGATTTTGTTGAGGTTCAAAAACAATTTTGACTAGTCCTTTTGAAGTTAAATTGCAAATATAAACACTTTCTTGGGCCACTACAAAGAGATATTAGAACGGACAATGCAACAACCAATGTGTGTTTGGCAAAAACCCTAACAAAAACATTATGAATTTAAGGGGAGAGATTGTAATACACTTGAATCTTACATGGAGTAGGAAGTGAAGTAATGAGTAATAAAAGTCTCAAGTTTCACATTGGGTCCCTACTAGGTAGAACTGAGTCTGACAATGATTTTAAGGAGCCAGAAAATCCTCCCCCGATACACCCATGCCGTCCTTGACGAGCAACTACCCGATGGCATCCAGCCCATCGACGGAGCATAAACTTTCTCCACTTCGAATTGAAAAGAGGGCCCAGACTCACCCATATGCGATAAAGGCCCGAGGCCCAAACCGCCCAGCCCCTCTCAAGCAGTAGGGGCAGGCCCAACTCATTCTGATGAGCCAGGGAAGCAAAACGGACAGAACCCACATATTCGAGCTGCTGGGCCGATAATTTAAAACCACAGATCAAGCAACAGGCTTGCTGGGCTCCAGAATAGTGTCCAGCTCAGCTTGCAAACGCATTAAATGTCCCCATAGCACCCCCTCTGACCCAACCGACACAACAGACGTCCCAGACAAAATAATAAGTTGAGAAGACATAAAGCCATCAACTGATTCTGCATGGGCTTCATTGGGACTCCAAAAGTCGCCTCCATTTTCAAATTTCCTGCAGCAACATGAGAAACACAAGGCACCCTCTCTTCCGCCACCTTCTCCGGTGGACTAGACCGAACCAACTGGGCAAAGGAGACTCCTGGTCTAATCTCAAAAGCAGCAGACCTCTCCCTCTTACGCCTAAACTCCCCAATGACTAAAATCAACTCTTCACACGCCAACGCAAAGGACTTACACCCTTCTCTCGAATGCCCAACCGGGATCATCACCGCCCCACATCTGCGTCTTTCACCAAATTCAACAAGGACGACATAACTACCATTCTTATTCAAGCATCCCTGAGCTAAAAATGCTCGATTGGAGGTGGAGTGTATGGAGCCTTGGTTCTACCTCCTTAGTGTGGAATTTGCAGTTCTCTAGATCTGCTAATAATTGAGAATTGGAAGATTTTGCTGCCTTTTATTCTCTTCTTTATGAGCAGAGGGTGTGTAGAGATAGTGCTAATGTGATGTTGCGGTTGGGTTCGAAGCGTGTTGTTTTTTCTGTTAAGTCTTTCTATGATTATCTTTCTGGTTGTTCTAGTTTTGTTACTTTCCCTTGGCGGGGGGTTTGGAATGCCAAGGTCCCTATATGTGTGTCTTTCTTTGTCTAGGAGGCAACCCATGGGCGGATTCTGACTATTGATAATCTCAGAAAAATGAGTGTTTATGTCATTGAATGGTGTTATATGTGTAAGGGAGATGGAGAATCTGTTGATCATTTGTTATTGCATTGCCCAGTTGCTAGAGGTCTTTGGATATCGGTCCTTGGTACTTTGAATGTTCATTGGATTATGCCTGAAAGGGTGGCACATGTCTTATCTTGTTGGGGTAGGAATTTTAAGGATCCTTCAGCCAAGGTGATTTGGAGGATGATTCCAGTGTCTGTTTGGTTGTGCCTTGGGAGGGAGCAGAATAGACGGTGTTTTGTTCCTTTGGGCTAATGCTTTGTTTGGGATTCGTTTTTTGGACTATTTTGATTTTCTTAGTTTCTTCATTTGTATGCTTTGAGTGATTTCGGTACCATCTTTGTACTGATTTCGCCTCTTCTCTTTTTTCTCTTTAATAATATTCTTCGTACTTATCTAAAAAAAAAAAAAAACCTTAACTAGTCCTTTGAAAATAAAGTGCGAATGTGGTTAAATACTAAGTACAATGAATTACATTTTATATCATCATCTTTGATGCCAAATTTTATTCTTTTAGATATCCTTACTGCTTCGTTTATGTACAATCCCAATCTAACCTAGATTTAGCACAGTTTTAGTGCTTAAAGATCAGTCTCAACTAGGATCCTAGACATTTAAGATGGGTTTCTGTTCCGCCATTATTCCTTTTTTTTTTTTTGCTGGAGTGGATGATAGGATAAAGGTGATTTTTACTTGTTCTATAGTTTACATGGCCCAATCCTGACATGTTTGCCACTATTACTGACGACCAGGTAGTTTACATTGCTGTTGTTGGATCATTCCCATTCAACTCATTTCTTTCTGGTGTACTTTCTTGCATAGGGACGGCAGTACTTGCTGGTAAGCAGAATATGGAGTATTTTTGTTTTCGTGAGCATTGAATCACATAAAGAAAGGGCTGACATTTTTTTAGCAAGTAGGGCAGTAGGAGCTCCCTGCTGATCACTGACTGGTGGTGTTTGCATGCCAAAATTTTGGAAGTTTAAACATTTTGGTTGATGGGAATTGATGAAAAAGTGAAGTGAGATGATTTGAGTGAATTTTTTTATGTTTATTAGAATAAAAAGAAATGATTTGATGGGAAGAGAGAAATTATCTTATAGTTATTTTATTTGGCCAAATATTTGACATTCAAACCTTACCTTAGCTCATTTATACTTCATGTCTCATGAGGCCAACCTGCACAGTGTGCTAATTGGTATGGTTATTGAAGTACATGTTATAATGACTCAACAAAACTATTGTTGTTGGAAGGGATTTTAGAAACTAATTTGATACTTCCTTTTGAGTTGCAAATTAAGTTTTATTGGTTCGAAGGGTGTAATAAATTGATATTATATGTCCTTTAGAGTTTGCAAACCATTGAGGATACTATACAAATAATACTGTTTAGGGGTGGAAGGAGATGGTTGGAAGAGAACAGTAGAGACACCAAAAACTTAAATGTCTCAGTTAAAAATGCAAAATACAAGTGTTAGAGAAATTTGAATTACGCTACCATTTGAGTGTATGTGGACACATGGCAGTTTTAATAAGAGACACCTCGCTGGGCAGCAGGAAGTTCCTACTCTCTTCGTGTTGCCAGATTTTTTTTCCCCTCTCCTAAAGAGAATGTGTCCAAGACTGATTGATTTCCCTAACTGCAGTTTGTCTCCGCATCCAAGTGAACAAAGAAAACAAGGAATTTAAGGTAAAAGTTTTTTCCTCTACAATTTCTCTCTCTGGCTGCTGTTTTTCTATTTATGGTTTACCGTCTTGCTCGCTTGTTGCTAAGAGGATGGAGAGAAAACTTGAAAGTAACATGCTGTGGGGATTTAAATTTTACGTTGTTTGTGATTGGGGCAGCATTTCTGAATGCCATGGTGTGTGGTCAGATTTGTGTGCACCACAACCAGAGTTCTCATAGTTTATTTATTTGTCATCAACTTGCAGGATTTGGCCCCAGAGCGTGCTTTCGCAGATTTTGTTCTCTGCAACTTGGTGCTTCATTTGGTCATTATGAATTTCCTTGGATAAATTGACGTCCTAGTGACTCCTGTAACGTTGCTCCCTTGAACCTTTGTAGCCAGACAGCCATGTGGTAGTTTTTTTCTCAGTTTGTAACGTATCGAGCATTTACTTCTGTTTATCGGGAAATGGATTTAGCATCAGTGACTTCTCAATCTCAAAGAAACTGACCATTATTTAAAGATTGATTGCCTACTTATTTAGCACATGTGGCCGTTCATAAGCTTCCATATAAGGAGTTAACCCTAATTGCCACATGCTCTAAGATTTCCTAATGTCAATCAAGGATCAATCTTCCCAAATTAAGACCAAGATTGTTTCCTTAAATTAACTTTCACCAACGTGGTAATATTTGAAAATCAAAAGCAATAAACATAACACCCTTAATTAGGGAGATTCAGCCATATCGGGATCTCACATGTAATTTACCCCTATATGACCCTCTCATAGTTGCTTGTGGTGGTTGCCGCTGTGCGCTCCATCACCATGTAGGGTGGTGATATCCTAATGATCCCCAAGTCCTCCTAAGTCTTTTGAGACCAATCTCTTATGTGCTTTATGTGCCGCCGTATCCGGCGGTCGTGTGGTGGAGCTACCAATCAACTCCACTTCGCCTCGAGATCTTCCTTGAATCAACTCCCCATGCACTCTTGGTTGCACCGCCTTGGCTGGTGGCCATAGGGTGATGTTATCAATGTGCTTCATTAACCCCCGATAACCTTTTTGCATCAGCTCCCCATGCACCTTTGGTTGCGTCACCATGACCAATGGTCTTGTGGTGGCTCCATCATTGTGCTCTTCCAACCTCCTAAGTTGTCTTGCATTGCCTCTCCATAGGTTTCTCCTAAGCCATGCTGAGGCTTGTGGCCTTGCTGGCCCTTGTCTTGTGTTGGAAATGTCATGAGGTATGTCAATGTGCTGCTAGACGTGTCATGGCATGTCAAATGTGTCAACAAGCCTCACCTCATCTAGGTCTTAAGCTGGGGTCTTGTCACATCCATCAAAAGCGGTAGATCTGATCTTCTTCTCTCAAGACAAAAAAACCTACAAAAAAAAAAAGAAATTGTATAGAAAGGAAGGAGAACATAGTAAGGGAAGGGAGAGGAAAGAGAAAGCAAAAAAAAAAAAGAGGAGGGGGAAGAGAGAAGGAGCCAAAGCTCGGCCTCCTTTCCCCATGAACGCGATAAACTGGATGGGTGGGAACAGAGGCACTAGGTTTTTCTTTTATTTTCATATAAACTAACGGAGGATGTAATTTGAAGAGTTGAATGGTAGAGAAGAAAATTTGAACAGAGAAGTATTTCAGTGTAAGTAAAGGAAGCAAGTTGAAGACTTCTAAAGCTTGATCGGCTAATTTTCATATTTCGTGGTCGATACAAGTTTGAGGGTTATAAGGTGCAAAGAGCATTGATAAAACTTAAAGTTAATTGTTTTTACAAGTTTAATTAATTTACCATTGTTTCTATATGAATTATCTGCAAAAATATCTTGGGTGGACCTTGGATATACAACTAATCCAACTCAATTCGGATTTGAGTAAGATGAAAACCAATGATGCCAAAAACGAGTTGGCCCACTTGGTAAAGTATGTACCGTTATCGAGCCTTTTTGCTTGATGGCTGGACCTGCAAAAAGAACTATGGCACAGAGCTTCTCCGTGTGGTGATACTTAAAGTCAGAAAATTGTTGAGAATAGATGGACTGATGGAGGGAGCTAAAAAAATAGAGGATTATTTGCCTGCAACTCTCTCTCTAGCACAGAGGATAAGTGGTAACTAACCACCTACCACCCCATCAGGAGCTGTTTCCACTCTTGGCGAGGACGGGGATGGTGGCAAAAATTGAGCTACCATCCAAGCCGGTAGCAGTGGCGATTGGGGGCCAAGCCGGTAGCAGAGGTTTATTCTCTTTTTATTTTAATTTTAAAATAAAAACAAAAACTTTGAAATCATCTGTTTAAGTTAAATCATCTCTTTCTACCACAATAAATATAAAAATCTACTCAAATCTTTTTTCTTCAATTTTTCACCAACTTTCATAAAATCCTCTAAAATTTGCTAACACCAACATGATCTCTTAAACCTACTTCAAAATGTTCACTATATTTTCAGATAATCTAATAAAACTCTGATCTACCTTAATTTTTACAAACATTTTTTTAATTTTTTAAAATTTCTTAAATGTAAACACATTACAAAAAAACAAGTCTATAGCGACGGTCGCTAAAAATGCCGCTGTAGACCCACTATCCCGACGTTTTGCTTAAAATGCGACTAAAAATACCCCTATAACAGTGGTCACCACTTATAGCAATGGCCTGTAGCGGCGGTTTTGTCAAAACATCAACTATAAGGCCAATCTCTAGCGGCGCCTGACCGCCGCTAACCGCCTATAGCAGCGGTCACTGTAGCAGCGGTCGATGATCGCCACTATATACCGCCTGTAGTGGCGGTTTTTTCAAAACCGCAGCTATCAGGCCAATCTCCAACTATAATTATTTAATGTTAATAATTATTTTATAGACTATTTTATTCCTTTTAATACATAATTTTATTTTGTCACGTGTTTAAAAAAATTTTTAGGAGACCTACTTAATAAAATATGGAATTAAAATGAGTTTTATAAAAATTGAAGTTGTTATATGGAATTAGAAATAATGTTATGAAAGTTATATCTATGATTGTTATAGTAATTGTATTTTTATTGACTAAATCTAAATAGTTTAGACATCTATTATCATATGCTTATAATGAGCATATATATTTGTAATAATTAGTAATATAATAATATTTAATTAGCTTATGCAATTAAAGTACATAACTTAATATCTGGTCATAGTTATTATGGTAATTGAATAATTTATTGATTATAAATAACAATTATATTTCAATAATTTGTAATATAAGACTAATTAATTATGACATATTATTTATTTCCAAAAAATATATATTGTGAATTTAACTACTACAATTAAAGTACATGTAATGTATTATAAAAAAATATAACAAATCATACAATGTTATAAAATAAAACGTTATACTTTTAAATTATAAATATTATATATTATTACTATCAACTTGTTTTAATTAAAATTATTACACTAGTTATAAAAAAGTATTAAATAATATGCGATGTATTTAATACTAAATATAAAGATTTTCAAATACTATTATAATTACAACTACTTTTAATTTACTAAAAATATATAACTACAAAATATAAAATTATTATTAAAAAAACTAAAAATAAAAAAACTTTGAAGTTCCCCTACCTAAAATGATGTCATTCCCCCACCTCCCCCTCCCCCTTTCTTAAACCACCCCCTGCGCGCCCTAAAACGCGAAATTCAACCCACCCCCTTCCCCCCGCACATCCCTCACCCCCTGGTCCCCCGAGCTCCCTCTCCTTGCCTTCACTCACCACCCACCAGGCCACCCTCCAGCCTCTCTCCCTCTCTCTCTCTCCCCCTCTCTTTGGCATTATCTTGTTCTTTTCGCAATTTCCCTGTTTAAGGTTTTTTTTTACAGATCTCTTTTGATTTCATTTGGGTTTCTTCGTCGCTGCCCTCTTCGATTTCAGTCTCGATGTAGAAGGGATGCTTAAGCTGTTCTTTATACAAGTGTTAAATCAGCACATGCTTCAGTTGCAATATTGCACAAGAAAAAAGATAAGAGGAGGAATTGTTTAGGCACGTCAGCTGGGTGGGGATCGGAGGTAAAGTATATGTGGGATAGGTTACGACTGTTTTGACATTGCTTAGATTTCCCAATGAAAATGTTATTGTGATAGCTGATAAAAGTAATTCCATCTTTTATGTTGTAGGCTTTGATATTACAATTAGTCATTGCCATGGTTCAAATAGATGTTGATAACATGAGTCCTGCATGTTGTAAAATTTTTGAGGTATAGTCAGGACTCAGTTGTGTTGTTTATTTATGTTCTAGTTAGCTTCCTTATTGACCTTTTTTTTTTCAGAGTTCCGGTTATGAAGTTTATATATTAGAAGCTACGTACGTATAAGGACCCTGTGGTAAGTTTATATGTTTTGCATGACTGACTACGACTGTACATTTCCAGTTTTGTTCCCTCTTTTTGGTGTGTACTAAGATGCAATGTTCTTTGCTTTTGTCTTCAATGTGAGGTATATGTCGGAGATCTTACATTTTTGGTCTGGTGGGATAGGCGGAAAGCTATCTGTCAAGGCAAATAATAAATGCTTGTTTTTGTACATGCCTTATATTTATGCATTTGCCGCTGTTCTAATATTAATTTGACAAAGAAGATTGAAATGCAAATGAAGTTGCCCTGCACTTCCATGAAGCATACATGCAACCTGGGGCTTTTGCAAGATGCCTTTTGAGCTGATTTTTGCTTTTGACGAAGTCATCTATCTTGGGCACAAAGAAAATGTGACTGTTGCACAGGTGAAGCAACACTGTGAGATGAAAAGTCATGAAGAGAAGCTGCACAAGTTGGTACTGCAGAGCAAGATCAATGAAACCAAGGATCATAAGAAGCGCAAAGCTAGCAAGATTGAAAAAAATCAAGGTTTTAAGAACATGTCCAATATTAGAGATTCTTTTAAAGCTTCTAATTACATCTTATTACAATATATTCCTAATTTGTAAAGATTTTGTGTTTGTTGTAAAATATTATTAATCAATAATGAAGTATATTTTGTTTTATTATCTTAGGTCTTTAAATTTTTACATCCAATGAATTATGATTATTAAAATAAATTTGTATTATTGATTAAAAAAACATTTATAGAAAAATATAGGAAAAAATTAGTGGTGATTTGAAAATACTGACAAAAAAAAAGTTGTAAACCTCTAGCGGCAGTCACCTAAAGGTAGCACATGACCACCGCTATAGACCTATAGCGGCGGTCATATTAGGTCTGTTGTGACCGTCGCTACAGATCTTTAGTGCCAAAATAGCGCAATTGCGCATGGGACATACGCCGCTATAGACCCGAGTTCTTCACCAGAAGTCACCCAAACCGTCGCGATAGACATATGCCGACAGGTATATAACGGCGGTACCGCTGCTATAGGTTATAGTAACGGTTTTTTGACCTATATCAGAGGTTTTCGATTGCTGCTATATGTCGATTTTTTTGTAGTGACATGCCCTTAGTGACTGTACAAGTGACCTATTCAGAAATTATACCATCGAGATCATAAAAAAAGAGTTTTATTAGAAAAGAAAAAAAAAAGGAGAAAATTACGATAGAAACGAAGAAGAAACAGTGGAGAGAAGTGCTAGGTTTGACTTTTCTTAGTTTTTTACTTTTTTTTATTAGTTGGCCCTAAAAGGAGAATATATTATATTTTTGGGTTAATGACAATTTTCATCTCCGAGTTTCGATGACTTAACAAAATTCGTCCTTCATCTTCGCCCATTTTTACTTCGCGTTCCAAACACTCCAACAGCTCCACCACTCCGCCATTAATGTCATCCACTCTTCTTTATCATCTGGATTTATCTCAGCTTCTATTTTTCTCCCCGTTGCACATCTCACAGCTACACTATCATTCAACCTCCGGTTGCCCGCCTTCTAGTTCAAGCTGGACTCCGGAAGCCTAAAATTCCACCCAGGACTCACACAGAGAGTTAGATGATAGCATGTGATTTTGTTCTTGTGCAGGGGAAGAGAAGAAAAGAGTTTTATTAGAAAAGAAAAAAAAAGGAGAAAATTACGATAGAAACGAACAGTGGAGAGAAGTGCTAGGTTTGATTTTTCTGAGTTTTTTTTTATTAGTTGGGCCCTAAAAGACAAAGGTAGTACATTTTTTGGTTAATGACCATTTCCTCCCTGAGTTTGTCAATTTTACAAAATTCGTCCTTAGGTTTTCTAATTTATCACAAGTAGTCTTTGAGTTTCATGGTGTTGTCAAAATGGTCTTTCCGTCAATTTCCGTTAGCGAATTGTCTAGTCAACTAACGGTCATATACGTTATAACAAATCAGAAAAGACACGTGTATTTTTTTTAAAAAAATGTCACGTTAATTTTATTGTGCCACATCAGTAAAATAAAAAGAAATTACAAAAGAATTAAGAATTTTTTCTTAAAAAAAAAAAGCTCAAACGAAGTGAGTTGCAAAGCCACCCCTCGCAGGGGGAGCCTAGATCTGGTCTCTCCCCTTTGCGAGGTGGCTCCCGGCCACCCCTTCTCCAAGGGAGCCGGTGGCTCAACGAGCCACCCCTCGCGCTCCTCCCTTTGCCATGTGGCGAGGAGCCACCCTTTCTTCACGGAGGCCGGTGGCTCTCGGCCACCCCTTCTCTAGGGAGGCCGGTAGCTACTGGCCAACCCTTCCAGGGAGGCTGAGGGGTGGCTCACGCCTCCCTGGTTAGTTCGGGTCTTTTTTTTTTTAGTTTCATGAAAAAATTCTTATTTTATTTACGTGGCACAATAAAATTGAAAGTGATATTTTTTTTTAAAAAATTTACACGTGTCACTTTTTGATTGGTAATGACGTGTATGAACTTTAATTGAATGGATAATTCGCTAACGAAAATTAATAAAAGAACCATTTTGACAATATTATGAAATTTAAGTATTAAATGTGATAAATAAGAAAATTAAAGACGAATTTTATAAAATGATCCAAACTCAAAATGAAATTGATCTTTAAAATTTTAACAACACTAAAATTTTAAAACACACGCCTTATATAAAGCTTTCTATAAGCGGTTTTATAATTTTTCCCCATGACATCTCCATGTTTTTCTTCGTAAAAGCTGTGATCTTACGTTAACCAACGATGAAGAAGTTTGACGACCAATAAGAGATAAGAAGTCGGTTAGGATAATGAGTGAGTTGACTAAATAAATTTATTTATTTTAACATCCTAAACTTTGTGATCCTCCCATCCCTCCCCTTCTCGAATAGGAAAAAAAACAAATTATTGGAGTCGATTGCATTGTTGTTATCTAACAGAATATGTTTTTTAATATCATTTAAAAATAATTTTTACACACCAATAAAATTTAATATTATTTAAAAATTCTCAAAAAAGCACTTCAAAACATTATATCTAACCGCACATTTTCTAAGTCATCGTCTTGCAGTTTATCTAAACACGTGGATGCAAAAAACGGAAGCAAAAGAAGACTAGTAGAGAGAGTGAAAACGATAGGACAAGCGGCCGTTTTCGTTGGACCAAGACAAACGGACCCCCTGGCTCCTGCCGGCTGCCGGGCCTTTAACTTGCGTTGCCAATTCCAAGCCACGTGTCCTGCTCTGCCCAATCGAGACTCGCATCACCCCTCCCATCTCTTCGTCTATTCGACGACGTCGTCTCTTCAGGGCGATGAAAATAGAACGTGCGCCCGCCAATCTCTTTACGGCTGCGTTTGTCACTGAAATTTTATCTAAAATTTTATTTCTCTCCTAATAAAATACTCCAATATAATCTCTCTCTCTTCCATAAAAAAATATAAAAAATTACAAAAACTATAAAATATTACCTCTCTCTTCACTTTTTCACTAAACCCAATACCAACACTAAACCCAATACCAAAAATTTTACCACACAAACCCACCCTATCTCAGAACCACTCACTCAAGTCTTCTCTCTCACTCAGTCTCTCTCTCTCTAGTCTCAAACTCTGAACCACAACCTAAAGGCGTAGAAATCAAAGCGTACGACTTCCCCCTCTGTCTACCTTAAAAATTTGATAAATTTGATAAATGAGAAGCGTTAATATGATTATCCTATCTGCTCCGCCATCGTCCACATTTTTCATCACCTCTGCGACCACACAAAGGGTTTCTTTATCCCTTTCGTCGTCTTCGTCTTCTTTTTGTCCTCCTGTTTCTGCTAGTCTTTGGTCGGCCTCTCTGCGATTCGGTGCTCTGACTCGGAGGCCAGTCTTTCCGTGTCTTTCTCACTTTCTGAAGGTAAGAGCCATGGCGGAGACACTTCAGGGCATGGAGTCTGATAAAAATGTTGACAATGTGGCGTCTTCTGCTGGAGAGAGCCACTCGCGTACCTTTCTTGATGCCACCTCCGAAGAAGGTTCGCTTTCGGTCTCCGAACGGTTTTCCGTCGTTTGTTCTGATGTTTTGTGTTTTCTGTGGCCTGTTTGATCTCTGAGAAAATGTTCGGGGGGTAAAAGGATGACAAACTCTTGCTTAGCTTGTCGAATCTTGCGCTGCATTAGCCGTTATTTGCAAATTTTCTTTGCTGGAAAAATGCGGAGGAGATGAAATGGAAATGAGATTCTGAGAAAATTTTCAGTTGATGAATAAGTAACTATGCACGGATGATAACTGAGCTTAGCTGAACTACTTAGTCTGTTGAGAAGAACTGATAACAAAGTAAGCATAAAAGAGGAATGGACTTTTCTTTTTCTTCTTCTTCACCTCGAGTCGGTATAATTGTTGCATGTAGTTCGTTTGATTGAAGTTTTTCTCCTTCCTTTTTGGTTTTTGGGTAGTTATAGGAGACGTTCTTGAAAGTTTCAGATATTTTTCTTTGTAATCTCTCTCTCTCCTCCTCCCCCCCTCTCAAAAAAAAAAATTGTGGTGCACATCTTGGTGGTGACTTTCCTATTCCTTGTTGCGTTTTTGTTTTTCGATTTCTTCCGTGCTTTGATTATGCATTATAGTTCACTGCCGAGTAAGAGTAGCGAAGGAAGATGATTATTTTTATTGACTAATATAGCATATATCCATTTTCCTCATAAACTGTAATGTTTTGAAGCTTCTGCCAAGTCATCTTCTTGATCTATTTTTTTTACTGTTTTGACCAAGAAATGTGAGGAAAAGGAAGGAACGAAGATATTAGGATATTATAAATATGTTTTGGTTTGTAACGTTACTAACGTATACTATAGACTCACCTCAATTAGCCAAATATTGTATTACGCATATATTCATTATCGTTTCTGTGATTAGATATGATGAAGAATTTGAGAATTGTAAAATTGAGTAAATTTCCCTTTCCTTTCATTTTTTATTTGATTTCCAAATGGAGCATCTGTGATTAAAATTCTATTTTAAGTGAAGATGTGAAGTGTTTCTGCAAAAGCTCTGTAATTGCTCCTCTGTCATTAATTTCCTTGATATGCTTCCAACACAATTATAATGGTGCATTAGAAGGCAGACAAAAAAAAGTGGAAAGGACACGCTTTGTAGGGAAAACCATTTTTCCTATGAGGTGAACTTCTATTAAATTTATGATGCTTTTCCTCCTTTTTATAACCTAGATAGACCTAGGGAGTCTTTATCCCATCCAAATCTAAGCAAATCCATTCCAGACTTGTCAAAGTAAATACGATTATCATGCACATACTTCCTGTATGCTAGAGTTATATCTGCTTTTGTGTTTACTAGAATATATATAATTATTTTCACTTGTTAAGGATAATCACGGTTTCAAATTCATTTATACAAGCAACCAATGCTAGTAATTTCATTTGTCACTGAAGATCCCTGATTTCTGTACTTCTCTACGCTGAGTGGTTCAGTAACACGGTACATTATTTGAGTTGTAAATCTGTAAGGGATGGATTTTTGCAGTCAATGGGTTTGATATTCATATGGATCTTACGCAGCCGGATAGACACGGATAGAGTTCTCATTTTGTTGGTTGACTGAAGTTGTCATTCAAGCAGAGTTCATGAAACCAATAACTTACACAACGTCCCTCTTTTTTTTTTATAAGTAAGTCAATCGTATTAGAATAGTAACAACAGTACAAGGGGCTATACCGAAATGACTAGTTCAAACAAGCAAGAAAACTAAGAAAATCATCAAAATCAGTAAAGGGGCCATCCAACAATGCATCAGCCCAACAGAAAAGAGAAAATAACATAAAACCCTGCAACTTGACCAAGGAGCAAGAACAACTATCAAAGCATCTACTGTTCCTCTCCCTCCAAAGGCTCCACCAAATACATGCGGGAATCATCCTCCAAATAGACTTAGCGAATGGGTTAGAGAGAGAGAGAGAGAGAGAGAGTTTCAAAATGACAGTTTGTGGGACAGAATGTTTCACGAGCATTTTGTAAGGGGATGAAATGCCCCTAACTAGAATATTCTGCATGGGTCTTGAATGTAAATTGCACATGTGGTTCTTTGTATAGGATGGAATTTCAATATTCAATGCCTAAACGAGGGAAATGCTTTGTTGTCTTGCATATTTTTATTTCTTATCATTATGGATCTAGATTGTTGTAGGCTTGAACATATTTATGAACTTTGCTTGGACTTTACTTGTCGCACATGAGAGAGAGAGATAGAGAGCAGAGAGTTTCAAAATGACATTTTCTGCTGGAGAGAATGTTTCACGAGGATTTTGGATGAGAATATTCTGCTTGGGTCTTGAATGGGAACTGTGCGTGTGGTTCTCCGTAGGGGGGATGAAATTGCAATATTCAGTGCTTAAATGAGTAAAACACATTGTCGTCTTGCATATTATTACTCTTGTCATTATGATCTGATCGATATAGGCTTGAAGATATTTCTTGACCTTTGCTTGGATGGAATTGCAGTATTTAATGCTTAAATGAGTAAAAAAATTTGTCGTCATGCATATTAAATATCTTGCTGTTATGGATTTAGATCGTTTTAGGCTTGGAGATATAATATTTAGTGTAATTTGGGTACGAGGAATCTATGGAGCTTATAGTGAACATGGGTGATATGCAAACCTTGCTCTTTTTAGTGGATGTCAAGGAAAAGCAGAAGTAAACCTATAAACTATTAATGGCTGAAGATACAGCTAAAAGGATTAAAAGAACAACTACAACTAGTTAATTTGACCTGACTTTACTTGTTTGGGTCTGTCTCTGTCGCATTGATGCAACGCCCACAAAGGTAACAAATGTTATAAAGAAAAAATGTTGTTGGCCTTATAGGATGCCATAAGGAAGTGTGCTTGTCTTTGTTACAAACTGTCCTATCTCTTTAATGGTATCACCATGTGGCAGGGCCGGGGACTAGAGTGGCCAAGCTTGGCTTGTTGAATTCTTGACTTCTATCAAAATGATCTGTGTAATATTTTGAGGAGGTGGATGTCTGAAGAAGATGAAGCTTTTCCTTGCTTTTCAAAACTAATTAGTGTTTCTATTTTATTAGGATTTCTTTTGCAAGGCTTCCATAGGATGCTTAGAATGTTTTGTAACTGAAGGATGTTTTAGCTTTTTGCCAACTTAATGAAGAGGATTGGTCTTCTTATGTAACCGAAGGATGTTTAGCTTTTTGCCAACTTTATGAAGAGGATTGGTCTTCTTATGTAGGGTTTTAAAGAAGCTGCAACTTCTCAAAGAAGCAGCAACCTTGAAAAGCTCAAGCTATACCACACAAGTCCGTTTCTCTTTATTTTTTTTTCTTTTTTTTTGTCTGACAGATAATCACATTGAAACTTAATGGGAATTTTTGAAATTTACTACTAAATATTAGAACTGATAAATAGTAAAGAAGTTAGGATTTAGAGGATAGGATTGGTAATTATTACCTTAGAGGTTCATTAAGCCGGCTGTTTTCAGTGTTTCGTCTCATAGCTGTAGCATCGTCCTATATCGTGCAATGAACTAGGGAGGTGTGGACTTATATATGGAGATGGAGGAGAGCCTTCTTGCTATCCTGAAATGAACAATAGGGAACGTGAAGGATAGGTTAATATGGGATATACCTGTTTGCAAATAGCAAGCATTAATGCTGGGATTATTGGAGGCTGATGGGACGAGATCTGCATTTGGTATGAGAGAAACATTTAATCTTTTCTAATTATCTCAAGGTCACCATTTCTGCTGTAATCTATTCAGTTCAGTAGACCTTGTAGGTTTGTACGTGTATCGATTTGATAAGTAATTATTTGAAGGTTTTGTCTTCTACGTGTGTGCCAAATTATGACATGACGTTTTGTAAGCCCAATTATATAGCAGTTGTGTCTGATACTGTCGTCAATATGTGAGTCCAATGATCTCAGCCACTCAAATAAGATAAGGCATTTAATCTTCTTGCATCTCAGTGTTATGCTGCATGCATTGTTGTTTAGTGTCTACAGTCATGATCTATTCGAGTCTTAAGTTATAACAGAGACGATATTAATTGGTTTAAAGCATGAGCAAATTACTAATGTGAATTATTGCAACACATTTATGTGAGGACACAACCAAGAAATACAAAGTTAGTCATACTTTGAGTATGAAATTTCCTTATTTGATATTCTTATTTGCAAAAATAGAATCTGTACTGAGTAATGCACTGCCATCATCATCGTAAAGAAAGTACTTGTACTCTGATCATAATCATTTTAGGACATAGGACCCATTAATCTTTCAATTTTTTTATTAGGTACACTGTCAAGCTCATACCCATACTGTCCATTATTTCATAAACAACTTGTCATGGCAAGATATGTTGTTATCCAGTTTAATTATATACATGGTACTTAAAGTCAAGTTGGTGGGTCTTTATATGACTCATACTTCTCTAGTAAACAAGATGATGCAGTAACAATCCTCAGAAATTAAAAGGTTCAAATATTGCATGAACTTAAATTTAAACTGAATTCCGGTGCATTTATAATTATGCCTTTGGGATTTACATGCCAACATCCAATCATGCTTTTGTACTGTTGTCGGAGATAGTAGTATATTGTGGATGACTACTTCCAGTGAATAAAGTAAAGAAAAGGAACTATACATAGACTATACGTGAGTTTTAATTTGTTGCAACATCCTTGGCTACTTTTGAATGTGGCTTTGTTAATGAAGATCTGTTTTACTTTTGTGTTTGTTGCTTATCACTAGCCCAACAACAAGTTCTTTAGTCAGCACCGAAATTTGTAGAAGAGGTAACTATGTAGCTTGGAAGGCAGCTCTTTTGTCCTTGATTTAGTTGTTTTGGTTGAGGAGGAAATAGCCAGAGGCTTGAGGGCTAGGAGCAAGCTTGCTGGAGCTCAAAGGCATCTTTGTGCAACCCCATTATTGATGGGTGGTTGAAATGGATGCTAAATTTTGTTGCTTTTCTTTTCTAAATTTGGGGGTTCCTTTGTCTTTCTGTTATGTTATATTTTCCAAAAGCTGGTGTGTTCTCTTTTATGTGTCTAATGGTGAACACTCATCTGCAGAGCTGCTCTTAGGAATCAGGACGGAAAGAGAAGCAGGAAGACTGCCGTCAAACATTGCTTTAGGGCTGGAAGAATTGTATCACAATTATAAGAACGCAGTAACTAAATATTCCCAACTCATGCTTTCTGCTTATATATATTTTTTTTTTCTGAACCATTTGTATACTTTTCCCATTCCTTTTTAAGTAAAATGCATCCACATCAGTGTAAAATTGCTTAGTTGTACATGTAATGAGTCTGCTAGTGAGATACTTTATAAATTCCAATAAAGTAAAATTTTACTATTTATATCAAAAGAATCTGCGATAACAAGTTCAAGACTTCAAAGGGGAGGAAAAAAAAGAAAGTAGAGGAAGACCTTCACTTGATATCGGTAACTGCTTCCTACTAAAACAACTGGACCCAAGCATTCTTCGTCATACTTCCTTATGCTTTGTATTTATTGAGAGTAGCTCACACTTTTGGGTTTCATATTGCATTCTGGCGCTTAAATGCTTTAAGTGTAATTTAGGGCACATATTATTAACATTATTTTGGCGGGCTTCTTGGTTTCAGTTGAGTACCATCTGCAATTTAACATCAGCTTTCCTGTCACAAGTTTTTGTTTTTGCTTTAACTAATGGTGGTAAAAGCCACGATAAGTTTTTCTCTCATATTATCTGTCATTATAAATTTTGATTTGCATAGCTAATAACTATGATAAGTTCCTGATCAGCTCTGTAGTTGAACCTTCCACAGCTTTTCATTTTGCAATAATTGTCAAACTGTTGATGCTTTTAACTTCACAAAACCTTGACTGCCATCCTATGATTGTTCTCAATATCCTATCACACTATTTTTGGGTATGTAATATCTTGTCACACTTAGAAAGCTATTTCTAGGTGAAATTGTATTGTGGTTTAGTGCTAACTTGTTACTTAAATTTCTAAACCCTGGAGAGCATAAGGTAGGATTATATTTCAGATTTCCGTTATGAGAACAAAACCTGTTGTTAATTTAGGGTTCTGTCCTGCAATTTATTGGATACGTCCTTTTTTCTTTCTTCCACGTTCTATCTTCCATCGTATGTTGTATAAACCAAATCACATATTTTATCTCTGTAATGACAGGTGTAAGTGAAATTGTGAGTTAAAGAGTAACTGCATTTGTAATGTACTGATAATATATATATATCTTTGTACTAAGAAAGACAGTAATTTATATACTCTCATGTTTCAGGTTTTCCAGAGTGGAAATCCGAGGGCTGGTGAGATAGTGTTGTCTAATATGTCTGTTGCTCTAGATCGTATGCTATCTGATGTTGAGGTGATGTACTTACTCTTGCATGCATATACAGTTTCAGATTTTGAAAATACTCTGTGAGCTTTTGTAAATCTCGTGTGTGAAACCTTACAGTAATTTTTCAGGATCCTTTTGACTTCTCACCACATCACAAAGCACTGCGAGAACCCTTTGACTACTACATGTTTGGTCAAAATTATATCCGGCCTTTAGTTGATTTCAGGTGAGGTGACAACTTATATGTACTTCCACCTTCAACTGGTTGGATGACAGATCTTGTGCCTGAAAATTGACAACTTGACTTGTTTGGGCCTCTCTACACATGTTTTCATGGATGATCTGCTGTTGCTGAAATTAATGTGCACGCTTTCGCTGATGAACACGCATTCATGTAGTCTATGCATTCTTTAATGATGATATCAGAGACGTAATGTTCATGTTGTGGTTAGGAGTTAGATATGAGTATGGTAAAGATCTTAATTTTAGTTCTTTTTACTGGGGACATGGCATCGATGAGTTATTACTTGGATATGCTTAGAATAATACACATGTATCAAAAAGAGTTACAAAACTTGGTGTGCTTATTTTCTTTATTCTCTCCTATAGGTTTATTTTTTATATGTTATCTTGTTTCTGTTTGCTCTTTTTATATTTCCTCATCAATATAATATTCTTGTCACACCTAATCAGATAGATTGGTACTAAGAAAGAGTCTCAATGGAATTTTTAAGGTAAGAGTTTATTGCACTGCAGGAAAAAGAAATAGTCATAAGGTCATATTATCTTGTCAGAGCTGATCATACAAAAAACTTTCCTTTTGTCATCTACCAAGCTGAAAATCTTATTCTTAAGATTTAAGCAACATGATTTTACTTATAACAGTATCGTTTTGCAAAGCTTATGCCCTTTCAATGCATATTTTTTTCACCACTTGTTACCACACCCCCCCCCCTCCCCGCCAAAAAAGAAGAAAGAAGATCCCTTCTCTTCGTGTTTCGTGTCCTGTTTAGGGTTACAGATGGGTCCAATTTATGACAGATTTGGAAACTTGATTATCACCATTTATAGGATGGGCTCAGGATCTCAGAATAAGCTAAAGGCCACAGTAACCGAACATGGTTTATCTTGTAGTGACCCAAGGCTTGCAGCTCTCAACTATTCCCCATGTCCACAAGTAAATGAAATTACCTTGACCTAATTGAGGAAAAAAAAGGCCCTTATTTCCAGAAAATACTCGACCTAGTTAACTACCTCAAACACTTATTCTTGGACTAAAACAGCTTCCTGCTTGCTCCAGAGAGGATATATTTGAAATCCCCGGTAAAGTTAACTGTGCTTTAGATCCAGTGGTCCATTTTTTAAATCCCATTCTCAAGATTTAGTTGTGGACGAGTCAGAGAATCAGTTAGGTTCTGTCCTATCAATTTATGAGTTAATATGAAAGATAAAATTTATAGCAAACATGTAATTTATGAATGAGATGAATACTCATGTCGTTGATATGTGATTACCACAATATCTATTGTTATAGGTATGTAGTTTCTACTGGATTCCTGATTTTTTTTGAATTCAAAACTCAGTTGCATTTTTTCATATTTCTGTTGGATTCACATTTGAATTCAATATCTATCTTATAACCAGATTCAGTCGGCTTTTCATTAGTCCTTGTCCAGATTGTCCAGTGCGCTTTGTCAGCTTTTGGAGTGAGAATGTAAGAGCTTTGATTTTAGAACACCTTAGGATCTAGAGGAGCTAATGTGCTTAGACCACCGACATATGTGAACCTTGAAACATATCAGTACTCATATGTATTGTGTTAGAGAATATAATTCAAATAATAAAATCTATCTCTTCCTATTAGCTTAAGCTTTTGGGATAAGTAGTAGATTCACATGGTACCGGAGCTAAGGTCCTGAGTTCGAGACCTGACTCCGCACTTCACCCTAATTTCTATTAAATATTGTATGTGTTGGACTTCCCAGTTAAAAGAGAGTCTGGTCCACACGTGAGGGGGAGTGTTAGAGAATATAATTTAAATAATAAAATCTTCCTCTTCCTATCAGCTTAAGCTTTTTAGATAAGTGGTAGATTCACATGGTATTGTTCGAGACTTGACTCCTCACTTCATCTCAATTTCAATTAAATATTGCACTTGTTGGGCTTCCCAGTTAAAAGAGCGTCCGGTTCACACGTGAGGGGGGTGTTAGAGAATTATAATTCAAATAATAAAATATATCTCTTCCTATTGACTTAAGCTTTTGGGATAAGTGGTAGATTCACATCTTGATTATGTAAGAAAGGTATAAGGAAACTCAAATGCTAGTGTTACTTTTTTTTTATTGCTGGTTTTATCTGGTTGTGGTTTGCATGTGTTGGCTGGAGTTTTGTGAGTTGGATCTCCCTATTTGTGAATTAAGTAGGCTCCAGCCTGGTTTTCTCATCATCTCATACGAGTGACCAGTGTAGTTTGCGTGGATGTCAGATTGTTTCAAGTCCTCACTAATCGTCGGTTGGAAACAGTGAATGTCCTAAGAATCTGCCTTCTGAGTAAGATGGACTTGTTTACTCCATCATAGAACTGAGCCAGATTGGCTTCCTATCTTTTATGCTGGTAGACATGGTTCAGTGGTTTTGTGCTATTCAATCATTTCGTTTTTAATCCCTCCTCCTTATAGTTGTTTTACAAGAATAATTTCCCTGTGGTTCAGAAATATGAATAACTTACATGTAATTTAGTCTTCAAACTAATAGCTATTGTTACGTTACCTCCCTAAGTTTGAAATCTTTGATGCAGATATTCATTTGTTGGAAACATTCCCCTTTTCCGTGAAATGGAAGAGAAGCTTCAGCAGGTGCCTATTTTTATTGTTCCTTTATTTTTGTTGGTGGGCGGTTCTGTGCTGCTGCTAATTGCTTAAGCCTGTCCAGTTATCTGTTCCTAATGAGGTTAAAATATAATTCACTGTTAGTCGTCTGGGCTTAGACAGCTCTATCTTCCAAAGTCTTGTGCTGAAACTTATGGATCTATGTCTATTTATATATAATGGGGGCTCTTCAGGATATTAAGTTGATGTGTAATGCTAAGGCATGGTAGAGGACTTAGATATAAATGAAAATAGGTTAAGTGTAGGACTCAAAAACATAGAAGAGAATTTAAATGTGGCAAATTATTACTTTCTGTTAGAGAATAGAATACAAATAATATAATCACCATCTTTTGCAAAAGCTTAACCTTATAGGAAAGGGTTGATTTTAGTATTTGAATTCTATCATCTAACACTTTTATCATAAGGTATATAATATGATTTAAACTCTTGGTCAAGTTACTTGCTGAACTGAACCAACATTAGCTTTTCTTGGCCCATTTTTGTTTTGTTGTAGTAGATATGCTGTTCTTTTCTGAAATTGAGAACCATCCATAGTGAGTTTAGTTTTTTGTGTTAAGGATAAACCTTTCCAATGGAACTGATGTAAGTTCTGTGGGGAAACTTTCATAATGAGTCCTTTTACTGAGTGCTTCCCTTGCATCATAGGTTAAGAGATTAAGGCTGGAACTTTGTTTTGATGCTAGCTTTCCCAATTGTTTTTGGGCATTATTTATATGAGAATGGATGGTCAGAATGCCCAGAGGTTTCTCTGGCATGTTATATGCAGGTTTTCTATTTAGTTATATTTTGTAAAAGTGCCTATTCAAGCGATGAGTGAAGTAATAGAAAATTATAAAGAACTCTCTGCTTGTTTAATGACCCATGATATGTGCTTCTTATGGTTTAAACATTGTTAATACTCACCAATTTATGATCTGCCAATAGTTCTTGATGTTGAAATAACTTTTAATAATACAATAAGTACCTCATGTGATTGATTGCAGGGTCACAATATTGTACTGATGTCAAATCACCAAAGTGAAGCGGACCCTGCGGTCATTGCACTATTGCTTGAAGCAACAAATGCACATATCGCTGAGAGCCTGGTGATGCTTTTTTTACCCGTTTCAAAAATATGCTATTCTTGCATAATAGGAAATGTTTACATAACAAACTCTACTTGATGTGCTGCAGACATATGTAGCAGGTGACAGAGTTTTGATAGATCCTCTTTGCAAGCCCTTCAGCATGGGAAGGTGATTCTAAAGTTTCTGGATAGATCATATTGTGATTATGCTACTGTACGCCCATTCAAAGTTAACTGAATTTGGCGATATTACCCTTTTGCATTTTGCTAGGAATCTTATTTGTGTGTATTCAAAAAAGCACATGCTTGATGTTCCTGCGCTGGTTGAGATGAAAAGAAAAGCGAACGCACGAAGTTTGAAGGAACTGGCTTTGCTTTTAAGGTACCTCTACTTTTCTCACTGTAGTCTGATTGAAGTCTTGAATATTAATGCCTGTGAACATGATGAATAAGTACTCTCAAGTCATTGCTTATTTAATGTGGTCACATGCATGTTGCGTGCATCTTTTTATTCACTCATTTGATTTTCATAGGGCGAATGAGTAGATGTTATACCTTTTTCACTTGATATTTTTCTAGTCACGTTTTCTGGTTTGAAACCTTTTCTTGAACCTGAGTATAACTATTGTATAAGCTTTCTAGAATGGTTGCTGGCAGATTGTATGTTCTGCGGTAGAACTTGATATGTCACGTCCCTCTTTGGATGAAGTCAATGTTAGCAATATGTGTCGTGGTCCATTTTTCAGATATATGGGTCTTCCTGTCTACTAAAAGTTAGCCGACTAGAGGAAAACCGACATAGAATCGGGGTCGGGATGTCTATTATCGAGGTCAGATAGCCTATTCTGGATCCTATTCTTATTAGTGGGCTAACGTTTAGTGGACGCGAGAACCTATATGTCTGAAAAATGGACAAGGATGGGCCCGTTCTAAGTTGTACTTCATAGACGGATTTGTTAAAAGTAAATACCAAAGGGACTATATATGTAATTAAGCCTATTTAACACAATTTTATCCATGCTAGGGATTTAGACACTGCAGTTCAATCTTTAAGGATCAGGTTTCAGATAGGCATACTTCTATGATTCAAAACACATGTCAAAATTGGTTGAGATGCTGGTCAAATGTACTTCAAGGTGTTATAGAGTGAATTTTAAAAAGGCTAGTTGACTCTTTCTAGGTGTTTTGGCTTCCAAATGTAGAATGGGGTTCCCTATTTAGTCATTATTAAATTGGAATGGATTCCACGTCGGTCATGGTAGTATTTCCTTCTTCCTCTTTCTTTGCCCCCTCTCTGTCTCTCCCCACCCTTCCCTCTAGGGAGTCTGGTTCCTGTAAATATAGTCTGACAGGATTACGGAACTCAATGTGGGGTATCCCTGTTATGCATGAAATGCAAATCATACTATTCAGTCTTACATCGCTGGGAAGAAAAACATGAGATACTTTCTCTAGCACAAAGTTACTTTACCCCTTTTAACAGTGGATGATAGAGTGGCAAAGCTGGACGAGTCTGGATTGCCTTCTAGGATTTATAATTGCCTCTAAAGATTGCATTACTCATACCGTACTAGACCTTGAGTGCTATACCTGTAGGATTATTGACCTTGCCTTTTCTCCAGAATGTCAATAGAGTCGAAAATTCATTTGGTTATCCAGTAATAACACAAAATGGGTATCTAGGGAATACTCGCTTAGATGTGAATTTTCCCAGGATAAATTTTATTATTCAATTTTGGATCTATTCTGTGTATATTTGTTTTTTGATTAGTAGATCTATTCTGTGCATATGGATTGTACTAAAGATTCACAACTCATTCTCTTTTAAAGTTATTTATTTATTTCCTAGATGGTCTAAATAATTGATTAAAGTGAAATCCAATGGGTTCAAAATTTATACAAAATGCTTTTCTATTTCAAGAATGTCCAATAAAAATCTTCTATGCAAAAGTATTTAAATATTAGCGTAAAAAGATTCTTCTGCATGACCTTTTTCTTTCTCTTTTTTTTCCAAGATCATATTTGATTGCATACTGTTTCTAGGTTTAGCATCTCGAAATTATTTGAGTAAGTTCTGGAATTGCTAGGTAGAAAAAAGCAATACTTTTACACCTGCACACGTGCACAAAGGGGGCACTCACAGTTGTTAATTACTGTCTTTTGGTTAAATCTAAATATTGTGTTTGCCTCGTGTTCCCAGCTCATACTGATCCTTAAATTTTGATTTCAAATTCTATCATCTATCGAAGTAGGGAAGTTGTTATAGTTTGTCGAGGGCTTTAGATGTTGAATGTCTTCCTGCTGATATACATAATTTAAATGCAGCTCTGCAATTATTTTTGACTGTCAAAAATCTCCATTCTTGCCCTGTCACTTATACCATTTCTGATATAGGGGTGGATCACAAATAATATGGATTGCACCTAGTGGTGGCAGGGATCGTCCAGATCCTCATACAAAAGAGTGGTTTCCGGTAGGATTTTTTCACCCCTTCTCTTTTCTATTTGTATGCTTATGTTGGTTTGTTTCTCATGGCTTAGTTACTTAGAAACCATTAAGGCAACAACTCATGCAATTCAATGATATTTTCAGTGTGAACGTGTAAATCTTGGAAGATATTTGCAACTAAGGATCTTACTGAGATGATTTGTTTCATTTTTAAAGTATTTAGTCTGTACAATGTCATTTATCTGGCCAAGGTTTTCATCATCTCTTTTTCCAAACAAAAAGAGAAGTTTTGAGCCTGATGTTATCTCCACTTTCTTGATGTCAGTAAGTTCTTTCATACCGATATAAGGGTGGTTTAAGTTCTTTCATACTGATATAAGGGGTTCAGGCACCCTTTGATGCTTCTTCAGTGGACAATATGAGAAGGCTTGCAGATAATTCCGAGACTCCTGGGCATATATATCCATTAGCATTATTGTGCCATGACATAATGCCCCCTCCATCCCAGGTATGCCATTTTCTTTGACTGTGACTTTATCTTTTACCTTATTTCCTTCTATTTCTTATCAAAAAAAAAAAAAATTCCTACTATTGTGAACAATACATCCTTTCCAGGTGGAAAAAGAAATTGGAGAGCAAAGAATCATCGCCTTTCATGGGACTGGATTATCAGTGGCACCAGCCATCAACTTTTCAGAAATTGCTGCTAGCTGTGAAAACCCTGAAGAGGTTTGCCTCTTAGTATAGTGGTCTTTCATTGGTCCGGTTAATAATATAGTTTCTGAAACTTATTCTTCCACTGTATTTTTGCTATGATTCTTCTAATCTGATTTCTCATTGAGCTTTGATAAGATTGATGGAACTGTTAAATGGTGCTGATTTATTTTGCATTCCATTATTCTGTTGGTCATCATTGTCATAGAGGATTATGTGCATTTGAAAGTCTACTTACTATTTTTCATCGAGCAGTACTTATACAATGACCACTATGCTTTGAAATCAAAGATGCAAATAACCAATAATGTTCATCTCTCTGATCCAAACATGAGTGACCGGCTGGGTTGAATAAAAGGGGAGTAGCTTCCAGAGAAAATGATCATCTTCTTATTGTTCTCATTAATCCATCATTAAGTGAGAAAAAGCACTTTAAAAAGGAACCCAACCTATGAAGTGCAGAAGCTAGAACCTTTGAGAAGAATGGTGTGCTCTTAAGATATTGCTTGATTACCAGAGTGATTTAAATTGGAAACTAAGTTTTTTTTTTTGATAAGTAAATTGGAAACTAAGTTTCCCCACACACATTGCTTACTAACTTCCATAGGTGTAATGGCTTGGGAGATGGAGAGCCATTATTTCATAACTAAATGGTTTTTGTAGATATTAGGATAAATACAGGTGTGCAAACCTTTATTTCCATCACAGTAAAAGTCAGAGCTTTTACCTCAATACCAGAAAATACAACACAGGACCACGAGTCTTAGGAAGGGTCTTCCCCACGTAGGGACATTAGTTTTCAAGATAAACTTTGCGCACAAGAATGTGCAGGGAGCAGTATTTTAGGTCTTAACTTTTGAAAAAATTGATTGCGCTAGTTCATAATCCATACCAATTGGTGACTTATCATATATTCAATGTTATACAAACTCGCATATTTAGCATCTTAGCCATGCCATGAGATGGTGCAAGCCAGGTTTTGGAATTTGGATTTGGCTGGTTCTCAAGTGGATCATAGTTCTTTGTTGGCATGAACAAGAAGATAGTTGCCAAAAGATAGAATTACTGGAGCCAATCCTGGCGTTATTACATGGTGGCCAACATTTCTGAATGGAGGGACCATGGAGGGCATTTTTCTACATATATAATTGGGGTAGATGACATTGTCGAGTTTGATCTTTACATGCTTTTGCTGGTTGAAGTGCATGCAAAAGATAAATAGTGACACTAAATAGCCAGAATTGTGAGCCTCTTTTGAAAATGCTGTGACAAACGAGGCATACAAGGAAAGAAATAATCTCATAGCAAGCAATCTTTGTACCTCAGGAATTGTCACCATTTATCTTTCGCTCGTTGAAGTGCATGCAAAAGATAAACAGTGACACTAAATAACCAGAATTGTGAGTAAAAGTCCTATCACGAGTTATTGAGTCTTTTGAAAATGCTTGACAATAACAAGGCAGATAAGGGATGAGATGATCTGACAGCAATCTTCGAACCTCAAAAATGGTTAAAAGCCGGTTATAATTTTTTTATCAGCTTCACATAGTTATTGAACTTGCTTTTGACACAATTCATTAGTCTGTTTGTTTGTTAATGTCATGTGCATATATATATGTTCTTGGTCTTTAGATTAACATAAATACTGCCCTTGGGCTTATAGTTTTATGCTTTTAAATGACAAGATTGTAAGAAATTCTATAAAGGCCCCATTCTGTTATTGCGATATGTAGATGGTATCGGTACCTGCTTAAGTTCATATTAGTATCAAAAAATCTTCCTGGACATTGATTACGTGATTCATTGATTCCAAATGAGGTGGCTGTTTAATTTAGCAGGTTAAGGAGGCTTACACCCAAGCGCTCTATAATTCTGTTACTGAACAATACAACGTGCTCAAAGCTGCTGTACATGGCAAACAAGGACTAAAGGCATCGACTCCAACTGTCTCTCTGTCACAACCGTGGAATCAGTGAACTTTGTAGCAGGTACTTTTTTCTTTCGGAAAGGCAAAAGATTTTGGTTAAAGATAAGTGCCTTGCCCGAGTACAGAGGTGGGACACTAGAGACACCTGAACTTATAACATAACATTAGAGATTAGCATGTACTTATCTGTTAAGGTTTATCAATTGGATCGAATCCTGGAAAATGGGTTTATTAAATGAAGCCATTGCTATCATCTAGCTCAAATCCTTGCCAGAAGATGAGCTAGCTATACTATCATCAAGTAGAAATACTCGTGTCTATCATGCTTAGTTTAATTGCTTTTGAGTAATGAGTGTCCCCCTTCCGAGTATTTATTTTAGTACATGCACCGGAATTCTGGTTTTCACCAACTTATTGGAGATGTCAACATTAAACAAATTGATCCGAAGTGATACTTATATGCATACACAATGAAGTCATCGAAGAAAAAAGATGCACTGAGTTCTGTGATATCACACGATTTATGCAAATAAGTATAATGTTGTAAAAATGATATCACATGATTTATTCTCTACACGATATTAATTATTGTTTAAAACATTTTCTATCCAAATTTGATTGTTGGGATGTACTTTTTTAATATCAAATTGGAAAATCAAACTTGCTCATGAGAAGCCAGCCCAGAGAAGAGTTGTAATCATCCATTTATTGTTGCACTGATTATTTCAATAAAGTGGAGTTGATGTATTGCAGGCTGAAAACCTCTTTTGTTATTACAACATGATTTTGCAACCCAAACAAAGGACTGCTGGCCCTTCGAAACAGGCATGCAGTGTGAGACGTAGCCTCTCCATGTACATTGATGACTTGATGGAAGTTGGGCCATCTATATCCTGGTCTCTTCTGAGCGTACGTTCTAGTGGAACTGAATTAATCAGAAACTGGAACTATGCGGAGTTCAATTTTGCAGCATCAGACACTAGGGGCGTAGTTCAATTTCAGCCATTTACTGTACAGGTCCTTCTTGGATCCTTATTAGAAAAACTGGGGGACAGATGGTAATAGCAATTTTTTTTTGTATCTTGTATTGTACTCTTAACTAATTGCTCAATTTTCCTTATTTTTCCGTGAATTAACATAATTTCATCTTGGATGTTTTACTATAATAATTGGAATTTCTGCCTGATAAGCTAATTTTGAGATGGATAATTTTCAGTGGTGTGGGATGAGGGAGAAAGAGGACAAAATATCCAAATCCAATATGGGATTCATGGAGTTGTAATCTCATTTGCTGGATGTTGTGGATGTTCGTGTTTTTTTGCATGTAGACGTTTGAACTGAGTACTCATCCCTAAGTGGAAATAAAATTTGATTTTTGTTGTCCATAAGTAGGGTTGTTCAACCCCGGCCAAAACCGACACCTACATCTGATAGGCCGGTTTTCAAATATTAGTCACCTACACCATTAAGGGCAAAAATCGGCCCTTAGCAATGACGGTTTCCGGTTATCCCACATTCATATTGAGCCATTTTTTTAGCATTTTATGCACTTGGCTCATTGTATTTTTTTCTGTTTTTCTTTTGGTCCATTAATTACATATCATTAAAATTTGAAAAATCAATCAAATTAAAATCTAAACTAATAAAATCTCAATATGAAAAAAATGAGCATAATATGAAATCTCCACACAAAATATGGTGTAATCTTCAACGAAAGGAAAGTCTGCATTACTATTAAATATAAGTAAAACCGGCCAACCTCTTGCAAAAGATATGAAAAACAACGCAACTTATCAGGTTTATTTGCTCTATTTTCTGTCAGGAACACATACATAAAAATCCACAGGAACATTTCACAGAGGAAAATCGTTGATAATAACAATAATACTAGATCAAATATATCAGGTTTTGCAGTTTCTGTGGGGTAAATTTAAAATTAAAGACATCATACTGATAATGTTGAAGTTCCCCAGGAATTATCATATCAAAAGTGAGAAGCTTTCACTATATACCTGAATATGGTCACTCGTCTACAAAAAAGCGAAGCCTCTCACTGATTTCTTCTCCTTGTGAAGTTCCCTAGACAACGCTCAGCAGAGGAAATGAGAGCAAAATGGGAGCTGCAAGCGTCAGCGTGGTGGTCGGCAGGAGAGGGAGGGGAAGGAGAGAGAGAGAGAGAGGCAGATGGGCAAAACACAGAGGGGACAGGGGGGAGAGAGAGAGAGAGAGAGGCAGATGGCCAAATCCATGTAATTTATACTACTACCAATTGATTAAAAATATTTTACAACACAAGAATCTTTACAAGTAATCTAAAAAGTAACAAATTTCTAATCTAAAATAACAATAAGCAAGAACTAACTAAAATATTCAAATACAACACAATAAGCAAAGATCAATTAAAATCTTGCTCCTTTGAAACATCGACGTCCTCTTGAACTCCCAATCAGCCCTAACTTCCTGGCTGGGACAATTGTCTGGGACAAACCTGGGAATATAGAGATCTTAGCTGATCATTTGCAAATGCAACTTGCTTGGGAGTGATGCAGCCAGTCGAGAGGAAATCACCTTGATGTTTGTGAAGAAGAAACAAAGCATATACATTGCAGAGGATCTCCAATTGTTCTTTCACTCCCTTTCCAGGTATGTCTTGTTGAAGTTTCTCAATGAACCTGAAGTGGAAGATAGAGGACAATCAGAACTAAATTCCGCTTCACCATTGATCACTATTTCTTTTCCATCATGAAATTAGCAGAAAATAAATAATCATGTATCTGAAGGGTCAATCACCTGTGTCAACAGCATTTTTCATTTGCATTGTCATATTCAATATATGTTTAAGTGGCCAGGATAATGAGGAAGAAACTTACTTCGAAACAACAATTAATTCGCAATGAGCAACTGCTGCCTCAACTAAGTCAGCCGAAAGCTCCAAAAAGCCTGAAGTGAAGAACACAGTATGTAAACACTTTAGCTCACTAAATACATTGTCAACTCTAGCCCACACTGACATATGGCATAGAAACAAATGGAAGAAATTAAAACAACCAAAAGTACATTTTGAAAAATGAAGTCAATGTTTAAACCAATAAAATCATGCTGGTGAAAAAATATATTGGTCAGAGAGTGAGGGGAAACCCGAGGGGGGGGGGGAAGAGAGGCATCTGGCGTATTCTTTAATCAAGGAGAATAAGACATACCCTCTTCTGGATTTGCAAACTCGGCAAGTTTTTGAGCGCAGGCAACAAACATTCTAGCAGACCTAGCTTCGAATGCATCTACTATTACATTGGGCTTTAACCAATCCTCAGCTGCAGGACATTAAAAGGAATGTAAATTACCAATCTCTGTAGAGCAAACACACTAGAATGAGAAAGAGTCACAAAGGTCAACTTTTGTAAAGCTAATCATGACTCCTAATCATCAGCTAAGATCTTTATATTCCCAGGTTTGAATTCCCAATCAAATGATCAAGGTGATTTCCTCTCGACTGGTTGATTTTTTTCTGTTTTCTAATTGCATCTCACTAAACTGAATTGGGAGAAAAATGATTGGGCAGGGGTCTGCGGCAACTGATTTTTAACTCAATTAGTGGTTATGTGATTACCTTCAGAAAAACCTTCATAGTTTGCATGAACTGTGAATGGATGAGAACCCTCAAATCTTTGCACGGTAAACAACCAGATTGAACTGCCCTGATGATCCAGGTAAAACACATATCCATCAAAATTGCATCTTGTAAATGATAGATAATCACAGTGAACATAGAAGGAGACTGTACTCTTCTTTTTCCTAGTTAACACCTATATCTAAAAGTTATAGATTCAAAGCCAAACCAAATTTTTGAGTTCAACATATTTACCTCTACTTTGACAGAGGAAGGAGCCCCTTGATCCACCACATGAATCTGACTACCTTCAGTGTCAATCATGACCGAAACACAGAACCCCTTTGACTCGTTCAACCTCTTAATCTTCCTAATCACATCTCGATGCCACCCCCTCTAATTATGGCACATGTTAAGCCTAGCCACGTTCATTCCTCCCAGTGCCAACTTCTCCAAGTCCTCCATTGAGCAACATGCCGGCCCAATTGTGCACACGAGCTTGGTCTTCTCAACAACTAACCAAAATTCAGGAAAAGAAAGAAACCCTCGCAACAAAACAAAGCCGAAACACAACAATAAATGAAAAAACAACAAACAAAAGAATAGAGTGAGAGAGACAGAGTAGAAGCAAAAAGGAAACCAAAATTCAAAACCGATAACATCAAAACATATAGGATTGAGAGGTAGCTGTAACATCCATCCCTATTGCTCTTCTGCTTCGATTTCGCTTATCCAAGAGAAAATAAAGAATACCATAAAAGAGGAAAGGTGAAAGTCCTTACCGTGAGAGGCAGAGCAAGACCGGAAAGCTTGGCCGCCGCCAAAACCGCTAGCGGAGGGCCACCAGCCGGGAATCAACAGAAGAGCTGGGAGAAGAAGTCACAGATGGCGCGAGGAAGACATTTTCCTTCGAGAAAGATGAGAAGAGAATAGATGGAGAATCAACAAGGCGTTTGTCCCCGGAAATTTCTACCCCTCAAAATTTCCAAACAATCATAAAATAATCTCTCTCTCCTCATTAAATTATAAAATAATATTATACTATTCAATTAAATCTTCTCTCTCCTCACTTTTCCATAAAATATCTATACTTTTCACAAACCCCAATACCCAAAATCCCAAAATTTCCACAAACAAACACCCTCAAAATAAAAAAGAAGGGTTTTTGATTGGAGTGTAAACCTTTGGCACTAAATGAAAACGCTTTGGCACTCAATGAAAATTTATACATCTTGTTTTTGTTTTTATTTTTATTTTTTTCTAAGTTTCCCGATTGTTGTCTATAACTTCAATTAAATATAAACTAGTGTCATAATAGCAGTGTGAGATGGCTTCTTAATAAGTGTGAGATGGCTTATCTAACAGTGTTGCTTCTCCTCCGTAGATCAATTTTATATTTTGTAGTTATATATTTTTAATAAATTAAAAGCAGTTGTAAATTAAAATAGTTTTTGAAAATCTTTATATATAGTATTAAATACATAGTATATTATTTAATATTATTTATAACTATTGTAATAATTTTAATTAAAACAAGTTCATAGTAATAATATATAATATTTATAATTAAAAAATATAAATTACCATAACACCTATGATCAGATATTAAGTTATGTATTTTAATTGTATAAGCTAATTAATTTCACAAACATAGTTGGGATTCTCGACCGAGAAGCCATACTCGAAAGCCGGGAACTCGTGCCAGCGCTTTGGGTGATTTATCAACTTTCATCCTTGTAGTCTCGTGTAAAGCCTACAAAACATTAAAGCACCAGATGGACGAAAAGATGAGGAAAGGGTAGTTGAACCCTCCTGTACAGTAATCTTTAACAAACAGAAGAAGATCTTGACCAACAAACTTTTGTTTTCGTAAATGGAAGCGACCTTCGTTGGGCAGTGATGGAGCTGACAACGGTGCTGTACTCGGAGACATTGTTGGTGTAGTTTCGCTTGGCGTATTCTTCTAACCAGGGGGTGAGGGCTGTGCGGGGGGAAGGGGGTGGGTTATATTTTGTATTTATATATTTTTAGTAAATTATATTTTGTATGATTTTTTATATTTTATTATAATACATTACATGTACTTTTATTGTATAAGTTAAATTCACAATATCTTTTTTTGGAAATAAATAATATGTCCTAATTAATTAGTCTAATATTAGTCTTAAAAGTATAATGCTTTGTATATAGCCCTAATACTTAGTACGTAAAATGACTTAGAACTAATATTACTTTGAATTTTATACTTAGTATTTAGAAAATCTCAGTACTTGGTAGTAATTATATGTCATGTTACTATATGATCTTTACCATAACTTGATGGTTATAGCACAATAAGATGATTATAACAAATTATTTGCAATCTTTTCTAAAGATGTTATCTTATTCTATAAACTACGAGCGTACATATAAAACATGTATGACAACTAAAAAAACCAATCCTTCTTATTGTGCTAATGGATATATCTTTGTCCTAAGTAATATATTCCTAGTAAACTGATGTGTATATATATACTTTTGTTTTATAATACCTTAATTGGTATATATATGATAGAATTCCAAACCTCCTTGCTTAGATATTATTCAATTCGATTGACATACTTTACACGTTTTAAGTTATGTACTCTAATTACATAAGCTAATCTCACAATATATTTCTGTTTGAAAGTAAATAATATGTCGTAGTTAAATAGTATTATTATATTGCTAATTATTTTTTATAAGTACTAATTATTCAAAATATATATGCTCATTATAAATATAATAATAATAGCGACGTTTTAAAAAAGCGCTGGTAATTCTCCCGCTTACAACAGCGGTTTTACATACGCTGGCGTTTCTTGCTTTTAACAGTGGTTTTAAAAACGCTGGCGTTTCCCGCTTTTAGCAGCGTTTTGAAAACGGTATCGTTTCTCGCTTTTAGCAACGGTTTTTTAGCAGCGTTTTGAAAAAATGCTGGTGTTTCTCGCTTTTAGCAGCGATTTTAAAAAACGCTGGCGTTTCCCGCCGTTAAAAAAATCGTTGTTAAAAACTTCGTAGTCTTTTAATGACGGCCCTTTTAGCGGCGATCGCGAAAAACGCCGCTAAAAGGCACCTATAGCGGTGCTTTTGATGACCGCCGTTAAAAAGGCCGCTGTTAAAAGTGAAAAGGGTTTTGGCAGCAGTTTTTTAGCGGCGGTTTAAAAAAGCGCCGCTATATGTGCCTTTTAGCGGCGTTTTTCGCGACCGCCGTTAAAAGGACCGCTGTTAAAAGACGATTTTTTTTGTAGTGTTAAGCACCGGTAAAGGTCATACCTTTAGCGGCGGTCTTTTTAGCAGCGGTCACAGTGACCGCTGTTGTAGAGTACACCTTTAGCAGCGTTTTTTTTAAACACTGCAATAGGTTTAATTCCGAATTTTTTATTTATTGATTATAAATTATTTAATGTTAATAATTATTTTATTTATTATTTTATTCCTTTTAATATGTATTTTTATTTTGTGTTGTATTTGGGAAAAAATTATTTTAAAGGACGTACTTAATAAAATATGGAATTAGTAGGAGTGTTATGATAATTGAAGTTGTTATATGATATATTTTAATTTATACTATGATTGTTATGGTAATTGCATATTTATAGACTAAATCTAACTAGTTTAAAAAATATCTATTATCCTACTTATAATTAGCATATATATTTTGAATAATTAGTAATATAATACTATTGAATTAAGACATTATTTAATTTCAAGCAAATATATATTGTGAGATTAGCTTATGCAATTAAAGTACATAACTTAATATATGATCTTAGAGATTATGATTTAGTCATTAGGTATATAGGTACATCCATATAAAATACTTAAGTTAATTAGCACATATCATGTATATAATGATATACACATCTAACTAATAATGCAATATTATATATAAAACATTATACTTTTAAATTATAAATATTATATATATTATTACTACCAACTTATTTTAATTAAGATTATTATACTAGGTATGAAAAATAGTATAAAATAATATGATATGTGTTTAATACTAAGTATAAAGATTTTTAAATGCTATTATAAAATACAGCTGATTTTAATTTACTAAAAATATGTATATAATTTATTATTAAAAAAACTGAAAACGGTGAGTTTAGAGTTCCCTCGTTTTTTTTTTCGGGCGGGTTCCCTCTTTTCTCCAAATTCACTGCCTTATAGTTTCAAATTTTCAGCTCACTCCACGTCTTCTTTCCCTCCACCCCTTCCCCAAGCCCTCTTATGAATTTGGTTTCGTCGTTCTTTCTTATACTTATTCCCCTTTTTCAATTTGTTGTAATTTGCAGGCATTGAGACCCCCAAGTATGCAGACACGGTGACTCCTCAATACAAGCCAAAATTTGAGGCCCTGGTGAGAAGGTAGAGCCCTAATGCCTCAAATCCCTAATGGTTTCTGTTTGGTCAACGGAAGTTTGGGAGGCTTAGCAATGGCCACCACTGCTCACCACGACAACAGCGGCCACAGTCCTGCTCTGGACCCGGACCCGGATGCGGATGCTCCGGATCATCCCGGACACGAGTTCGCCCAGTTTGGAGCCGGGTGCTTCTAAGGAGTGGAGCTGGCGTTCCAGTGAGTGGCCAGTGTGATGAAGACCGAGGTTGGGTACTCTTAGGGTCACGTCCCTGATCCCACCTACAGACTGGTCTCCTCCGGAACCTCCAACCACGTCGAGATAGTGCGGGTCCAGTTCGACCCCGAAGTTTGCCCCTACACCAATCTCCTCTCTCTCTTTTGGTCTCACCATGATCCGACAACCCCCAACCGCCAGGTATTTCTAGATTTTTTAAGTGATTCTTGTTGGTTTCATATGAAACTGAATTGAGTTTGTTTGCTCAAAAGGCAGGTGAAGACACCACTGCGAGTGGACTTGGAAAAAATTGGGGATGAAGGGGATAAGCAGTTAATCATACTATTTTGTTCTTTCTCGAAAATTGCTAAGTGTATGTTTGGTAATGCTTTCTGGGGTGAAGATGTGCCTGAGTCGGCCCCGCTTGAAGGCCATTTCCTGAGGTACAAGTGGTAAGTGCTACAAAGCCCCACCATTTTAGCTGTTGTCGAATTTTGGGTCTGTTTCTGCTTTTGGTTGCATATGACTGCCTTTTTTCAGTATAGACTTCAACTTTGTTGTGCCTGATTTAGCTAATGCTTTCTGGTGCTTAGAATTTTTAGTTCTTTTTATTCATGTGCACTAAAAGACCAGTCTGCAATATTTGTGGATTTCAATCGTGTCTGAATGACTTTAATGTTATTCTTTCAATAGTGGTTTCTTGTCACACATACATAGAGTTGTCATTTTATTAGAATTAGAATTTGGGAAACTTTTTTTCCCGTGCTCTTCTGCTTGTTAGTCTCTTTTTGAATGTTCACTGCTGTTGCTTTTCTCTTGGATGGTGCAATTCAATATAATAGATGCAGTAGTTTTTAAGTTTTCATGCTAACTCTGGAGTTGAAATAGCAGTTATTAGAATTAGTTTTTATTTATTTCTGTCTTCCTAAATGTTCATAGTTGAATTATTTTTTACTGAGAGGAAGTTACTTGTTTCGGGATCTGTATATCCATGTTGGCTGGCCTTTGTACCGAAAATATGGTCATGCTTTTGAGGTGAGGAATGTACTCTACCTTATGAATTTATGTTTATCTTGGGAATTTGCTGATGGGAGGCCATTTTGGAAATTGGTCGTTTATGAGGTGTCTGACTGATGCTAGATATAGTGGATAGATTTGATGCAGTAGTTTGTTATTATGTTAGAGACTTCAATCTGATTTCTTCTTTTTATGGTTGTCCTTGCTTTTCTTTTTCAGGTTTGTTAACAGTGTACAATTGCTCGAACAACTGTTGCATCTCAGATTACAATCTTTCTCAAGTTCTTTAGTAAGAATTTGCATCTCAGATTTGACCCGATTCAATGAAAAATGTCTTTTGTTTATTTCTATTTCTCATGTGATATTTATTTTCTATTACAGGAATTCAAGATAGAGGATGTTGATGTGTCAAAGGACGAAGATTTTATTGTGTTGTATTTTAATATTTTAATCGGTCCTTGCTTATTGTTATTTTATATTAGAAATTTGTTACTTTTTAGATTACTTTAGAGATTCTTGTATTTGTTGTAAAATGGTATTAATCAATGATGGAGTATATTTTGTTTTGTTATCTTTGGTCTTTAAGTTTTTACATCCAATAAATTATAATTATTAAAATAAATTTATATTACCGATTAAAAAAGCATGTATATGAAAATATAGAAAAAAATCAGTAGTGTATTGTATTAAAATGCTACCAAAAAACAAACAAAACAAAAATGCACAGACCTTTAGCGGCGGTCGCGACCGCCGCTAAAGGTCTCTGCCAGCGTTTTTACAAAATGCTGCGGGAAAGACAAATTTGTGTTCGGGTCTATAGCCGATAATCGACCGCCGCTATAGACTCGAGGTCTTCACCAGCGATTTCGAAAAACGCCGCGATATATCTATTGCGACGAAGTTATAGCGGCACTGCTGCTATAGCCTATAGCAGCGGTTTTGTGACCTTCCGACCGCCGCTATAGGTCGGTTTTTTGTAGTGGACGTTTCATTAGTTATTTATTGAAAAAAATATGTCCTATGTAATTTTCTCCACTTAAGGGTTTTGCAAGTCATTAACTAAATTTTTTGCTTGCTGTTTATATCATTTTATTCAAACAATATAGTCTCTATAAAAATCTCCTTAATGGAATGGATTTGTATGCCATCAACTACACTTAAGTTAAAAATATATTTGAATGGATTTCTCCATTACATCCATGTCATCCAGCAGCTCCAACGATAAAAGCAATAGCGGTTTATTCGGTGAGCTTCATGAGAGTCCAGGTGACAACCTAAAAGGAGTGAATTAGGTTCTAATAAAAATTAAATCTTTTTCAAAAATATAAGCCAAGATAAATAGTAAAGAATAGTTTAGCACAACACAAAGACAAATATAGAACCAATATAAAGAGAGTAAAGGATAGAGAAATGACACTAATATTTTTAGGTGGTTTGGCCAAGACTTGTCTATGTCCACCTCCAAGGCAATTCGGTAAGATTCATGAGAGTCCAAGTGACAACCTATGAGTGGTTGAATTGGGTTTTAATAAAAATTAAATTTTTTCAAAAATATAAGCCAAGATAAATATTCAAGAATAGTTTAGCACAACACACATGCAAATATAGAGCCAATATAAAGAGAGTAAGTGATAGGGAAATGACAAAAGTATTTTTAGGTGGTTTGGCCAAGACTTGCCTACGTCCACCTCCAAGGCTATTTCTTTCTTTAGGCTTCCTCCGGCCACTAACAAATAGTAATTACACCTTAACTTTCGGGTGCTAAGTAAACATTACAAGTGTTTTCTGAGGTCACGCTTCAACTCTCCCCACAAATCCCAACAACCCAAAGTGAAATTTCTTCTATCCTCACAGGTAGAGCCACGTGTATCTCCACACTGGATAGATAAGAGTGGTTTTGTAAGCCATATATGCAATTGCAAAGCACAATAATGAGCAAGAAGACAAGGTCAGAAAATGAAAGCTCTTTGTCTAAGTAGGTGGTTGCAGTCACTTTGTTGGGATCTGTATTCTTCTTTATTCTTCATGCTCATTCTCTCTTTTGGGAGGCTAGGTCATAAAATGATGATGCAAGTTCTTCTATTTTCTCTTTGTATGTTGTTCCATTTATAGTCCTTTAGACTTGTGTGGTCACCAAGATGCTATATTGTATTGCTGGAGAGGTACCCTAGACTTTTTAAATAAAAAAATGAGCTGGCAACGTTCCTGTGAATTCTACAAAATCGCAGCATGTATCGACACCATCTTCCCATGTGTTAACACCATCAAAACTGCTCTCGAGTACCAATGACATGTGTTGACACCATCTTCCCATGTGTTGACTCCATCAAAACTGCTCTCGGGAGCCAATGACATGTGTCGACACCTGTCTGTGCTATGTGTTGACACCATCATAGCAGCTCTCGGATGTCAGTGGAATGTGTCGACACCATCAACGCTTTGAGAGATTTTTCTATAACTTTGAAGTGTCAATTTCACTCAAAAGCGTCTCCAAAATCTTACAATGAACACTATGAATATTTTAGCTTGCACAACAGTGTTATAGAAGTGAGAGACTTTTAGAAAGAGAGATTTCGAACGCTGGAATTTTTTAAAGAGGGCTATTTGTTCAGAATGCTTGAATGCATGTGAACTTTCTCCAATTGTACGTCAAGTGCCCATCGTCAGAAATTGAATAATCCATCAAACTCCTTCACTCCTAAAAATCATTGGCTATGAAATCGGTAGTAGAGAATACAAGATCTGCGTATAAAACTAAAGAAAGTGAGATATGGTGCCTTTGAAGCTTGAGTAACAACTATAAATACATATAACATTGAGTATTATGCTGTGGTTTAAGTATCGGGTAACTCCAATAGCCCAAGGTTTAGCAGTGCAATAGTATGGTAGTACAGATAAGTAATTACATGTAGAGTTTTCCCATTAGTTTTAACTTAAATGATAGTGGACAGAGTAAGAAATGCATACCATATTCGAGTTTTTTTTTTGTTAAGTGCATGATCTAGAACGTTTTCTTTTTTGGGCAGTGATTTTGTGTTTGAAAGAACTTGAAGAGATTTACAATTGTGGAAATTACTTCCCTATTAAGGTAAAGTTAAATGCTAGGATTAGCTCTCCCTATAAATCAAATACAAGGAATTAATCACCAATATAAATGTGGGTGGTTTAGAAGAACTCATGTTTAGATATATACGAGTTATATAGATATAACAGATTTAAGAAAATTCTCATCATGAATAAGTAGATGTGAGACATTCAATATCTTGGCTTATTACTTCGTCTTTAATTCAAGTTATTGTAACAATGAAGGATATTGTGCTTGTATGAGAGGTCACTCAAGTAAGCTAAACTTTTATTCTCAGATAAGTTGTAATTAAAGCGACACACGGTTGAAGACATTTGGAGGATTTTCAAATCTGTCATATTGTGAGTTGTCAAGTTAAGAATAATAGGTTCTATCACTACAAAGAAACTGACATTTAACGGCGGTCTGTTTAGCAGCAATCAATAAAAACACCGCTAGATGGCCGTACTTTTCAACCCCTGCAAAAAATAAATTTTCTAACACATTTTAAAAAACTATAGCAAAAACTGTAGGTTGTTGTAGCATTTATGAAACAATGCTGCCAAAAGTGAACGATTTACAACGCTTTTAACTGAACGCCACAATAACACATCTTTTAGTGGTGTTTGTTCAAAACTACGACTAAAACATCTGCGTGTTAGTGGTGTTTTTGAAAAGTAGTCTAAAAATTTATGATTTAGCAATGTTTTGTTAATAAACGTCACTATAACCTTATTGTTGTAGCAATATTTTGTTTAAAATACAGGGAAAAAATGATGTCATATATAGTTACATTTTGCTGAATTTTTTTAAGAAAGCGCTGTCAAAAGTACTTGTTGAAGAACTTGTTTTATATTTCAAGGTGTATTTTTTTGGGGGTTTTGGGTAACTATATTAGTAGAGAAAAGAATAAAATATTTTGATCATGCTCAAGCATCATACATACATAAATAGTCTCGTTAGTTAAATGAATAAGGTAAAAACTGCTCACTACAAAAAACAGAGCTATAGTCCAAAAAAACGCTGCTATAGGCCAAAAAGACTTATAGCAGCGTTTTTTTAGCGGCGGTCGCAACCACCGCTATAGCTCCATTGACATAGATATATAACGGCGGTTTAGGTGACCGCTGGTGAAGACTTCGGGTCTATAGCGACGGTCACATAGCGGCGGTCGGAACCGCCGCTATAGACCCGAGCGCAATTGCGCTGTTTTGACATTTAAGGTCTGTAGCGACGGTCAGTGGCCGCCGCTAAAGACCCGATATGACCGCCGCTATATGTTTGTTTTCTTTTTTGCTTTTTTCTTCTTCCAAACCACTACTAAATTTTTCCTATATTTTTCTATACATGCTTTTTTAATCAGTATATAAATTTATTTTAATACTCATAATTAATTGGATGTAAAAATTTAAAGACCAAAGATAATAAAACAAAATATACTTCATTATTGATTAATAATATTTTACAACAAACATAAGAATCTTTACAAATTAGGAATAGACTGTAATAAGATGTAATTACAAGCTTTACAAGAATAAAATGTCTTTCCTCTTGCTTTTTGGTGTAACCAAGCTGTCTCCCCTTTTCCTATGCTGAACGGTTCCCCCAAAACTTCCACCATTTCTTTTATTAATCATCCATCTGGAGTCTGAAACTAGTACCTACATGTGGCAGAGAAAAATCTCAATTATCACGATAGAAGATAACAAATAATACACTTTCATTGATGGGAAATAATGGAATTTAAGGTGACCACTGGCACTGATGTCCAAATCTATGTTTTCAAACACCCAACAGAAAATAAGACACATTTGCATCACAAGTAATGGGAAATACAAAACATAATTCAATAGACAATGACCTGTAGATGGCAAGAGTCATTCCATACCTGGGATGGCTTATTCAAATCTGTCCTTGGTGGCTCATATACAATTGCAAGAGGACTGTTGCTGTCAACCTCTGCAAGCAGATTCCTTTCAGCCTTTACATGCTCCAACTTGTGAATTGCTGTCAAATGTTGCCTTCTGCAGTGCATTTTGAATCTGCCAATGGCCAAGACTAAACTAAGTAAGAAATACCTTCAACCTTATACTTCACCTAAAGCCGATTCCATGAAAAAATAAATAGTACGCAGTGCAGTGTAAAAAAAGCAGACTGAATACTTACCAAAGATCAGCAAACTGAAATAAGATGAGAGGACAAACCTTTGTTGCGAAAACAGGACACCAACCTTCAGCAACAAGACACTTCTTTGTCACATCAAAGCTAAGCATATTTAAAGTTTGGTAAATGGACTTTTGACCTATAAAGTTAAGAGGAGTAGAGTTAAGGTGACATGAATATTCAATAGAAGTGTACTCTAATATAAATCTGAATAGACATGTATAATAAATGCATGCATGAACGCCTACATAAAAGGGAAGAAGTATATAAATGCATAGCTTCATCAAAAGAAAGGCATTGACACATCAAATAAAGAAATTAAATAAACCTGTAGATTCCACTGCTCATATCCATAGCCAATTGTCTGTAGCAGATTGTTCCTATGCAGCAGCCCAACATCTATTGTAGTCTTCAGCTCTGAAAGTCTTCCAGACACCTAGAATTCAAAGTAACTACATATTAAAATTTTCCTGTGGTGTAGCAGATGACTTTTCGCCATTAGACAAAAGCTAATAGCACTTTTAATTTGGTACAAATTGAACACAGGGCCGTACAAATTCAAACTAAGGACCATTGCAAAAATCGGAAAAAGCTCACATAACATGTTTTCAATAAATGAAACTAAAAATCATCAATAGGACAAGAACAACAGTTTTACCAAATAGTATGCCTAATCTATTTAATGAGGGGAGCTATTGAAGTCAGCCATGGATGTGGAAGGACCTGGAAGGGAGGGCTACTCTGTGTCATGTAGCCAACTGTTTCCACATGATCAATAAAGAAGTTTTGTAAAGTTGTTCAGTCCTAAGTTCTCCTAAATTTCCTTGTTTTCTTTTGTCATCATTTTATTTTTTGGACAAGAACTTTATGCCCATATTGTAACGTTTTACAAGCTGGGGGAGAGGCTTCATGAATTGATTTTAGAGTTGGCCTTCTCTTTTTGTTTTATTTTTCATAAGCAGTGTATGGCATTTCTTTCTTACTGTAAATTGAAAATTCCAGTACAATACTACTAGTACTAGGCAAATGTTTCAAAATTGCAAACTGATCTCACAAAGTGTGAGCATCAGGCCACTAAAGTTGACCTATTAAGAACACCTATTAAATCAAAATACTCTCAGCATCGTGTTTACCTATAAAGCAAAATCTAAATGTAATTGGCCGATTGATCTGGTTTGAACAATTAGGAAACCTCTTTACTTTGTATATTCCAGATGACTGAAAATTTGAAATGCAAGTTATGATTGTATTCTCTATCCCAGCAGACAATAAATTACTATTAAACAAAACAAATTATGAATGTGACAATGTCCTCAAGAATAACAATGCTTGCCATAAGACAAGACTACCATATATCAGAAAATACAAACACAAAATCAAGGCGCAGTGTCCTGAAGCTTCTTATTCCCTACAAATGAACAGCAAGAACCAGAATATAGTTCATACCTCTGTAATTATCTGATATTGATTGCCCAAGTCATCTGCAAATGGATAGCGGTTTGCTCCAAAAGCATCACATATTTTCATAATTTTGTTCTTTGCTTTTTCCCCAACAAAAATATTTTTCTCGACCTGCCAAATGATACTTTCTCAGTTTCCACAAAGAAAAGCTAACCAAAATTGGTAAGTGTGAAATATATAAAGCTTGAATTTAGAGCAAAGAATAGCACCATCCCACTGATGTTATTTGATCCTCAAAACCCCACACGGAACCAAATCATTATACGAACATTTCCCAAATAAGTGTGACTAGAAATCGAAATACTCCCAAAGGGGCACCCATAAGGGCATACAGACATACAAACATATTCCCAGCAAGATAAATACAAAGAAATGCAATCAGAAGAGATATGATCTCGCGAAGTCAACAAATAGGTTTCCTCAAGAGAAATTGAATTTCTCACCAAAGGGTCCTTCAGTCGAAGAAACCGCAGAAAATTCGGATGATTCATTGGGCTTAGTACAAACAACGATCTGCCGGCGATGTATCGTCGGGAAACCAACGACGCAAAAGCATGAAGGGGCTAGGCACGTGTAGCTGAAGCGAGAGGATTAAAAATCGGAGAGAAACAGAGGAAAACTCGGAGAGAAGGGAGCGTGGGATTTGGTGTAAATTTAACTGTGAATCCCAAGTAAAGCTAGATTAAAAATCGCAAGTGAAAAAGGTTGGCGCTAAATGAAAATATTTGGGCTTTTTTTTTGCGCTAAATGGGGGAGTTTAAATCAAACAACTCGCCGAAGCTCACCGTTTTGAGCTTTTTATTATTATTATTTGTAGTTTTTCAATTTCTTTGATAATACGTTATATATGTGTTTTTAATAAATTATAATAGTATTTAAAAATCTTTATACTTAGAATTAAATACATAGCATATTATTTTACACTCTTTTTTATAACTAGTATAATAATCTTAATTAAAATAAGTTCACAATATCTTTTTTTTGGAAATAAATAATATGTCCTAATTAATTAGTCTTATATTATACATTATTGAAATATAATTGTTAATTATAATCAATAAAATATTCAATTACCATAATAACTATGACCAGATATTAAGTTATGTACTTTAATTGCATAAGCTAATTAATCATATGATAATAGATGTTTTTTGTTTGAAATTAAATAATATGTCATAATTAAATATTATTATATTACTAATTAGGGGTAAACTCATAGTTAGCCCCCTATGTTTGGGCAAAAATCATAGTTAGCCCCATATTTTTTAATCTAACAATTTGATATCCATAACTTTCAAAACCTATCAATCTTCGCCCCCCCGTCTAAATTAGGCGTTAAATCAGACGGAAAAGCATGAAAAATGACCAAAATGCCCCTCCAAAATAAAATTACTAAAAAAATAAAAAAATTCATTAAAAATAAAAAATGATATTTTTTCAAAACTTAATATTTTTAAATAAAACTATATTGAAACTTTATTTCAATAATTTATTTATTTTAATTTATTTCTTAAATTTATATTTTATTTTAAATTTTAGCTTTGGAGGGGCATTTCGGTCATTTTGCATGAATTTCCGTCAGACTTAACACCTGATTTAGACGGGGGGCTAAGTTTGATTGGTTGTGAAAGTTATGGGTATCAAATTGTTGGATTCAAAAATATGGGGCTAATTATGATTTTTGCTCAAACATAGGGGGCTAACTATGACTTTACCCCTACTAATTATTACAAATATATATGCTCATTATAAGCATATGATAATAGATGTCTAAACTACATAGATTTAGTCAATAAAAATACAATTACCATAACAATCATAAATATAACTTTCATAACATTATTTCTAATTCAATATAACAACTTCAATGTTCATAACATTCTCTAATTCCATATTTTATTATGTAGGTCTCCTAAAATGTTTTTTAAACACAAGACAAAATAAAATTATGTATTAAAAGGAATAAAATAGTCTATAAAATAATTATTAACATTAACTAAAATATAATTTTTTATTTTTTTCCAACTATACCTATAGTGGCGGTCAGTATGACCATCGCTGTAGATACCTAATTTCTAGCGGCGTTTTCAAAAAACGCTGCTAAATGGGGGGGTCTAAAGCGGCAGTCACTAACCGACCGCTGCTGAAGGGGGTATAAAGCGACGGTCACTGACCACCGCTAAAAAGACCACCGCTACAGGTAATACCTTTAGTGACGTTTTTTTTGCAAAACGCTGTTAAAGGGGGGTCTATAGCGGCGGTCAGTGACCACTGCTAAAAAGACCACCACTAAAGGTAATGCGTTTTTTGCAAAACGCCTCAAAAAACACCCTTTTATCAGCGTTTTTATCGACCGCCGCTATAGACATGTTTTTTTTATAGTGGCTCCTAGTTAGCCTCCGAGTAAAATGCTTTCTCCTTCCTTTTCCCGGTGACTCTTTTGTGCCTTGCGCACTTCTTTTCTTCCTTTCCTGTACCGTTTTCCTTACCCGTGATATCATTACATTGTTGCTTTGTTTCTAACTCTGTTTTGTTACGATTCGATTAATTTTCCTGGAGATCTATCTTTGTGGAGGAGATTTTTGAGAAAACAAAGGCTTTATCCTGGAATGATTTATCAGTTCAATTGAAGCAGAATCGGAGTCGGGCTCAACATATTTACCATGCTTCACTGATGGGTTGATTAGTTTCAAAGAAAATCCACCCATCACATATTATTCATCCTCTTACATGGACTAGATGGTGGTTTGTTTTGTACATGATGATTGAGGACGCTGGTCCCAATCGGTTTCTCTTTACTTTTACATCGGTTGAGGACAAAGAGCGTGTTCTTAGGTAGGGAACGTTGAACTTCAAAGGATCCTATATGATTCTGCAAGAAGGGAACCTGAAGGAAACCATTGAAGAAGTTAATTTGTCCATGGTAGAATTTTGGGTACAGATTCATAGATTGCCTTTGGAGATTGTTGATGAAGGGAATGCTCGATTGATTGGTTGTAAGTTGGGGGATGTGTTGGAGCTAGATGATATTGATGAACATAAGTCGTTTATTTGACTCAGGATTTGGTATCCAGCAACCACACCGTTGGAGCCAGGTTATATTTTACTCGGGAGGATGATGTAACTCTCTGGGTTGGCTTCAAGTATGAAAGGCTTTCATCATTTTGTATACACTATGGCTTAATGGATCATACAATTGGTGCCTGTTACCAAAATCCTGCTCATCCACAAAGCTATGCTCTCATAGATAAAATGTGTGGTTTTCCACCCATATTGACTGTGGAAATACAGCCTCTAAAGATTCTAAGGGAGGCATAGCAGGAGGGACAATGGAGAACTCCTACCGGCCTAAGGTCTGCTAGGGAGTCTGTCGAGAGAAACCACCACTCGGCTGATTTTCTGAGTCAGGCGGCGACGATGGCGGCTATGTCTAGTTTAGCCGATAGGCTTTTCTCTGAACTGTTGTCGGGAGGCCATGGCTCACATATGAAAATTCCTCTCCATAGGACTGCTAAGATGAGATTTAGGTCGAATGAAGGATGGCAAGGTGAGGAAGTGTTGGATGAGATTTATGGCATGACTAAAACTATGGAGGAAAATTTGCCTGGTATCAATCATCCAGATTTTGGGGACCAATAGAGGCGATCATTGCCAATTAATGAAGGAATTCAAAATTCACTGGAAGAGACAAAAGAGGTTTTGCAGACTTTGAAGTTAGGAATGAATGGGCTCTGGGCCGATACAGTTGAACTGGGCTGTGCAGGTAGACAATGGGCCTGAACCAAGTATCTCCACGATCCAAAATGTTCATGTTGGGTCATAAACTCTTCTTCCCAGCGGTGAACCTGAGTCTATGGTTTGCAATTAGAAAGCCCATAATACTAAGTGTTGTAGCGGTGGTGCCATATGACATATGGAGAAAACAAAGTCGAATGGGGGAAATCGACTAAACATGGGAAAGATGATCATCGGCTGCAAGGTAGTCAGGAGGAGATTTCACTGGCAGATCTATTTTAGTCAGGGTTGTAGGATCTTCTAAACCAAAATTGTGTTGGAGAATATCAAGAACCAGTAGAATAAAAAAGAGAGTTGAGGATGCTACGAAAGTTCCAGGTATTGATGTTACTATTGTTACTACTAAGGCTGAGGAGGCGGGTCATCTCATGCCCCAGTCTCTCAATGAAGCTGATACCATGGAATTGTCGAGGGTTGGGGCGACCTTCGACAATACGAGCCCTACTGGATATGGTCAAAACCATTAACCCGATGGATATTTTTTGATGGAAACTAAGATTGATAGTGGTTTTGTTGCTTGTGTTATGAAGAAGATGGGTTTTTTATTTCTTTCTTACGGTTCATCCAATCGGTAGGACAAGGGTGAATTGCGTTTTGTTGGTGTCCGAATTTTAGTTTTAAAGTTCTGTGGGATTTTAAAAAAATTATTCATTTGGAAGTGAAACCGGGTAGGGAGGATCCTCAGTTTTATGTTCGTTGGTTTATGGTCCCTTGGTGTGGAGGGAAAAAGAAGATTTCTGGTGTAAGCTTTAGCATCTTGCACCGTATGATAGTTCCCATTGGATTTGCATGGGGACTTTAATTATATTGTTAGGCAGCATGAGAAGCAAGGGGGCATAAGTTTACAGGCCTCGGGTTCTCAGGTGGTTTACAATAATTTATGAAAATGATGGGTTTTGTGCATTTGGGGTTTGTGAGATCAAAGTTTATGTGGTGAAATAAAAGACCAGGGTTGGCTAATATTCGAGAGAGGTTGGATCAGGGTATTTCAAATGTCCCATGGTTTATGGTGTTTCCTGATGATGTGGTTCATCACCATCCTACTACCAATTTAGATCATGTTCCGTTGGTTTTGTGCCTCTTTGGTAATGAACAGCGGGATCCCAAGCCTTTCAAGTTCGAGATGTTTTGGACTCTAGAGGCCGCTTGCTTTGGGGTGGTGGCAGAAGCTTGGACCCGGTTCAATGATGAGAATCCAGCTCAATGTTTGTTTAAAAAGATTAGGGCAGGATGTTATGCTTTGCGAAAATGGAATAAACAACACTTTGGTGAAATTCAAGCTTCCATTTGTTGGGTGCAAGATTAGCTTGCTACATGTCAAAAAATGGAGGCTGGTTAGTTCAATATTGATCTGGAGATCTCTTTGAAGCTCGAGTTAGATGAGCAAATGCGCCAAGAAGAGGTCCTTTGGAGGCAAAAATCACGGGAGACTTGGGTGACTTCCAGTGAGTTGAATAAGAAGTTCTATCATGTGTCTACCGTAATATGTCAATGTGGGAATCAAAGTCTTAAACTCAAGAGTGAGGAGATGGGGTGGATCTCGGGAAGAGTAGCAATAGGCCGAGAACTTCTGGAGTTTTATCAGAAACTGTTTACTACTAGTTCTCAAACAATTCCACCAGACCTTGATAATCCGATTAAGCCGTTGATTACCTGTGAGGATAATTAAATGCTCTAGAAAAGCTTCAAGGCCCGACGATATGAAGATTTTTTTTAGATTTTTTGGGATGTGGTAGGGTCGGATGTGGTGAGCACTGTTCAAGACTTTTTTCCCATGTTGAGCTGCTGCCCGCTTTAAATCATACTACCATGACTTTGATTCCGAAAGTTGATAGCCCATCCAAGGTGAATCAATTTCGGCCTATTAGCTTATGCAACGTCATCTATAAAATTATCTCCAATCTCATGACTGAAAGGCTGAAGCTCGTACTTCCCAATCTTATCTCGCCTTTTCAGCTTGCCTTTGTTTCGAGATGAGTCATTCAAGATAATTATATTGTGTAGGCAAAAATCATTCATTGCATGAATCACAAGCAAGGGCGGTGTGGATGAATGACTATTAAAGCTGATATGGAGAAAGCATATGATAGAGTGGAGTGGGGGTTTGTGCTGAAGGCATTGAAAAAATTTGGTTGTGGATTTGTTGGGTGGAGCAATGTATTTCTACTACTTCATTGTCTATACTTATTAATGGTAGCTCGTTTGGAAGATTCCGGCCTTCGAGAGGTATACGTCAAGGAGACCCTATTTCGCCATTACTTTTTATATTTTGCTCTGAAGTGTTGTCTAGATTATTGCTTCAAGCAGAGAACAATGGTAGATTATAAGGCATTAAAGTTAGCTGAGCAGCTCCTAGCATATCACACCTACTATTTGCCGTTGATTTCCTTTTATTTGGGAAAGCCACATCGAGAGATGTTGCAACTTTGGATGAATGCCTTGGTAAGTATATGGCGTGGTCGGGATAAAAAGTGAATAGAGAGAAGTCGTCAGTGCATTTTAGTAAGAACTTCCGTGGACAACATATTATCTCAATTTTGGATCAGTTACAATTAAGGAAATTACCTTCTAAAGCTAAGCACCTTGGTCTGCCATTGATAATCCCACGAGAAAAAGCTACTGCGGTTGGTGAGATTAAGGAGCGATTTATGTAGAAAATCACGGGATGGAAAGCAAAGATCCTTTCTCAAGCTGGCAGCACTATGCTAGTTAAGGTCGTGGCTGGTGCGATACCATCATACCTTATGAGCTTTTATTCCATGCCAAAATCATGATTCAAGGATCTTGACAGAGAATTAAAGAATTTCTAGTGGGGGCACAAGGCTGGCAAATCTCGTAGCTTATCTTTAAAAGCTTGGAAGACGATTTGTATACCGAAAAGGGAGGGAGGCTTGGGCATGCGACTTACTTCAGAAGTTAATTCTGCATTGGTGTCCAAGATTGCTCGGACAATGCCGACCAATAAAGAATGCTTATGGGTTTGGTGCTGGGTGGAAAATATATAGGAGGTCAGTATTTTAGGGACGCTAGAGTGACAACTACGGATTCTTGGATATGGTAGAGCATAATTCAGCATCGCGAGGCCTTGGTGGGAGGTTTATGTTACAAAGTGGGGAACGATTGTGAAATTTTAGCCCTTAAGGACCCGTGGGTGTCCACTATATTTGGTTTCAAGCCAGTCTTACGACATGATGCTATGGTGGAGTAGGATGCCATGAAGGTTAGTGAATTAATTATACGAGAAGGCAACTGTTTGGATGCTGAGAAAATTCGAAGGATCGATGTTTTCCCAAGAATCGGTTGAGGCTATTATGCATATCAGACTACAAACTGAAGACATGTCTGATTCTTTTTTTTAGCCCATCGAAAAAATGAGAGTCTTCTCTGTGAAGTCAATATATCGTTCTTTGGTAGCCAATCGATGCACTGACTTGAGTATTATGCAGCAAGGAGGGTGGCAAGATTTATAGAGCCTTAAGATGCATGAGAGATTTAAGTTGCTGCTATGGAAAGTGCTCTGGGACATTATTCCTAAAAAATGTAAAGTTGCTGAGTGTGTTGGCAGTAGATCAAGTGCGGAAGATGAGCTACAATGTCCTCTATATGGGACAAGCATAGAAACACTTCATCATTTGTTACTCATGTGTCCTTACGGATGAGTAATATAGAGTGAATCACAGTGGCAGATCAACATTGTAGCCTTTGGCAATGGTTCAGTAGGCGACTAGATCCAAAAAAATTCCACATCCGCACCAGAATATTGGGGATACCATTGGAGGAGCAACATCTATTTCATCTATACGATGTGAATGCTATTGATTTGTTATAGAGTTGTAGAAACTGTGTGGTTCATGAAGGCAAAAGATGGGAGGCAAATGCGTTGGCAGTGAGTGTGAGGAAACTTAGTTTAAAGCATCGCATAACTTGGATACATAAGTTGACTCTCACTGCTAATCTGAAGTGGCAGCCACCATCGGCAGATGTCATGAAGATAAATGTTGATGTGGCAATAAGGAACTAGTTTGCAGCAGTGGCGGCTATTATTCGAGATTCATAGGGTCAATTGCGCGGATTCAAAACAGCTGAGATTGGGGCTGTTGAGCCAGTGTTAAGGGAGGCTGAGGCTGCAAAAATGAGGGTGAATTTAGCACTTCAACATGGCTTTCGAAACATTATCTTGGAAGGTGATTCTGAACTTGTTATCTCAGCTCTTCAACATCACTCTCAGATAACAAATTGGAAAATCCAGCCATTGTGTTGGACATTCATAATTCTTTTCGGCATATGCAAGCTTGGCAGTTTTATCATGTTTGTTGTGGTGCTAATGAGAAGGTGTGAGATCCCGACCTTATTTATGTCGTTTTAAAAGAGAGAGAGAGATTTTTGCTTATGATTCCCTCAATATGTATGTATGATTAAATTAGTGATTTTGATGTAAGTGTCGACAAATTGGAGCATAGTGTCGACACATTAAACTAATACCCGAAAGTTTACAATTTTTCCGGAACTCAAGTGATTTTTGACTAAATGTTGGAAGTGTCGACACCTTGAGTGATGGTGTTGACACATCTAACTAAAACCCGAAAGTTTACATTTTTCAGAAACTCAAGTGATTTTGGCTAAGTGTTGGAAGTGTCGACACCTTGAGTGATGGTGTCGACACATCTAACTACATTTCGAAATTTTATCGGATTGAAAACATGTGAGGTGGAATTCATGAGAAGGGGGAAAATAAGGGAGGGCAGCCCTGTCTTTTCCCCAAGCCATTTTCACGTTAAACACCACACCCCCTCCTCTCTTTCACGCATTTCACATTTTCCTTTACCCAAACCATACCTCCCTTGCCCTAAGTCACCCAACCGAAGAAGAAGAAGGAAGAAGGAAGAAGAAGAAAAAGAAGAAGAAGGAAGGAGAAGGAGAAAGAAGAAGAAAAGAAGGAGGAAGAGGAGAAGCAAGGTAAAAATCCAGCCCTCTTAGGAAAAACCTTGTTGGCCGAAAATCATGCTACCCTCTCTCTCTCTATTTTCTTCTTGTTTTCTCTTGTTGGTTGGTTGTGGTTTGATGGTGGGTTGTTTAAGTAGTTTTTCTCCTTGTGTTCATGGATGTTTAGTGTAGATCTATGCATGCTAAATGTGGATCTATGCATGTTTAGGGTAGATCTTGCAAGTGCTTAAGTGTAGCATAGATTTTTACATGAAAACATGGAAAAATGGCTGAATCCGAAATTAGGGTTCTTGAGAAATTGGTTTGGTGCTCTAGGTGTTTGATAAAAGGCCTAAGAGAGGATTGAAACCTAAATTGAGCAAGTATGGCCGAATTTAGGGGTTGGTGCATTAGGTTGTATGTATGCTAGTCATATTGAGAACCACTAAGCCCTAAGTGTTAGAGATAGGTTCAGATCTGGAAAAATAGGCAAGAGGACCACTAATGCACACTAGGTGTTTGGTAAAAAGCCCAAGAGAAATGGGTAAATGCAATGGTGTTAGCTTGATGAATATGGAACCATGGTTTGGTTATAAACTTCGAGTTGAAGTTGTAAAAGTGGGAGGAAGGTGAGAGGATGGTTGCTGCTAAGAAATGTTAAGTTAGCCTTGGATGTTGGTTGTGACATGGAGAGATTCGGATTTTGGTTGTTGGAAATTTGGAGGGCTAGAAAGATTATTGTGATTGCTGGAATTTACATATGCAGATTTCAAGGCTGGAATAGAGAGTGTGTTTTGATGCATTTGTGGTTATCTCTTGATATTGAGTGGATCCTAGATTGTAGGCCTAGGAAATGAGAAGATTTTAAGTCATACCTTGGATGATTCCGATAACTATCGAATGAGATATGCATTGTTCGAGGCCCGGACGTCAAGCTGCCAGCAATCTTGCACGTCCGGAATGTCAGCTCATTTCGAACACCCTTTTGAGGAATCATTTTAAGTCCAAATTTTACGGGGTTGGTCTTGAATTTTAAGTTTAATAAAGAGGAACGTTTTAAGGTAAATTGCAGGTGATTTAGAGGTATGACGAATAAGTTGTGATATTTTGAAAATTGAGGGCCGAGCTGGAAACAACAATAGTGTGGTTGTAGGATTTTTGCTTAATATGAAATGTTTTTGAAAATGTATAACAAAATCTGCTGTTGTGAAATTTACTCCCTATATTGACCTATGAAAGATGAATATTTCAAAGTAAATTTTGTGTAATTTGGAGCCATGGTCTGGAAGTTATGAATTTTTAAGTTGGAGACGCTAGGGCTGCCCGCTTAGAAATTTGCAGCGGCTTGTATTGTCGGGTAAGGTTTTGGGTGGCTAGCGAGCTTCAAATTACTTAGAATTTTGATATGATATGAAAAATTAGTGTGAGGGTCAATTAGAACAGATTTCGTGTGAGTAATTTATTGATTACTCTATACGTTTAGTAAACCTATGAATAACAATAGTACGATTCATTGTAGGTAACGAGACGTTCGATACTCGAGCAAGCGAAGGTAAGTGAAAATTGTAAGTAGAAACTTACGCCTGTCAAAACTGGAATGATACACAACATGAAAGTATTTATGAATAAGCACATCAAGCATGACATTATCAAGCACGACATGAATACATCATGATCATTTGCATTCATTTTCCTCATGAGAAAGGATAAATTTTATGCAAATGAAAGTACCATTTTTATGCTACTTTATGACAAGTTTTATGACAAGTTAGTTAATGAACCCAAGTCGGTCGGTACCGTACCAAGTCAAGAAGGTGCATCCATACCGAAGGACGTTTACGTGAAGGATGGATGTGACCTAGGGCACCCATACCGAAGGATGCTTGCAAGAAGGATGGGTAGTCCACGAGGTATGTGCAATCACACTGAAGGATGCTTGCAAGAAGGTGTGAACCTCGAAGGGTCGTGTCTAGCCACTAAAGACGAATGCGAGAAGGTGTGCTAGCTCGACCATATGTAAGGTCCCTAAGGGAAATAGAGGACAGTTCCAACAGGAACGCACAACCCTGATGTCAGGGGTAAATAGAGGGCAAGTAGCCCATCAGATAAGATGTGAAATGATTTTTCCAAAAGCAAGAATTGTACAAGTATAAGTATTGTTTCAAGAGCAAGTGCATGTGCATATGCAAACATGAGGCATACACGTGCATCACGATTCATGATCATGCATGAATCGCATTATGTTTACACGATTATGATTTCAAGTTCAAGTGCATGCTTACGATTTCAAATCCATGTTTTAGCTATAATTCCTTACTGAGTCTTTCGACTCACAGTTTTAAATTGTATCATTCCAGATAATGTTTCAGGGGATGAATCTTAAGAAGAGGACCTTGAACCCTAGGAGAAGGGTTGACGAAAATGTCTCTTCCTTGTTGCTTAATTTTAGTAAAGGTTTAGATAATTTTTGTAAGAGTCGGCATGAGTCTCCTTGATGTGGTGGTCATGGGTTATTCGGCTTAGTAAGTCAAGGTTTTAAACTGGTTGATATTTTGAGACCATGTTATGACTACTTTGAATTATCGATGGGAAGCATGTTATTACGTACGTTATACGCTAGCATTATAAGGCTTCTTTTATATTGAGGCATTATAATATTCCGCTGCAAGAATCCTCTGGATGAGGTATATATATTCTGCTGCAAGAATTGTAGTAAGTACGCTTGAGCATTCCATGTCGGGAATGCTCGCGGCTGTCATTAGCCTCGTTTAGCTAGCGTTTGGGGCATGACAGAAGGTGCACTAGTTAGCTCGTTGGGTCACCACTGGGTTGATCTCAGGATGCAATTCTTGTAGTATTGAACATTTTCCTGTTTTATCTTGGTTGTATGAGGGGACTGACTCCCCAGACATGGTGTTCTGATTAAAAAAAAAAGTTACATGAATAAGGTATGCAATAAGATTTGGTATCAATAATGAGTATATCTTTAAATGAAATAACATACGGATCCTTTCTATGCGTACATTGACAGTAGTATATATTATAAATTATAAACCACAATTATTATAATTGCAGATCAATTGACTAAATATATGGAGTTCATAAAAGATATATTATTATATTGAGCATATCTAGAGTAATTAGAAAAACTTGTTAGCCCCAAGGTTACATGATAACTTCAGTTCAATTAATTTTGTTGATAACAAAACATCTATTTCAAAAGAGATTGCCTATTCTTAAAAGTTTGCTTTTATGAATTAATCTTTATGAATTTGAATCTTGATAAATTGAGATCAATTTCAAAATATTTTATTGATTTATCAATATTAATTTGAGCATGTGTTACGTTCATCTCAAATTAATTCAAAAGACAAGGCTCTAACAAAAAAAATCTGCTTTAGAAGGAGTCGACTATACTGTGTAGCGTTGCTAAAAGTTGACCGTACCACTTATTGATGCTTCAAAATGTATATAGCAAGAGCTCAAGAAGGAGCTGTTTGGTCTCCACATGAGTCATGTTCTCCGTTGGGTTGTGCCTAGTGAATATTATAGGCAAAAATGAGAGCACCATGTGCAAAAAGAAGCCATATATCTCTGGTTGACAGACAAATACATGCGATACTTCATCCAACCTGTCAAGATCTGGAACATCTACTTAACATGCACTTGATCTCATTGGCTAAAAATATTGTAATGACATTTGCAAAAAGAGTCACGTTGAGTAACACTTCTTAGAATGTCAAGGACGTGATGTATGCATGCGTGACCACCCAAGAGAGCTGCCACATCTAACCTATTGGGTGAAGACCTATTGAATGGTCTTGAGGTCGAACTGTTAATCCTCTAATCCTTTTACAGGATGACGTAGCACTTGATAACTACCAGTCAAACGTGTATTTGATTACTATGGCCTTCCAAGGACATAGGGAAATCTCCGGGACCTGGGACTATGAAGAAGAAGATCTTGTATGCTTCCACATCTTTTACAAAAACCTTGTTTGGACGACTACACAATAAAAACACAGTTTAAACATATTTTCCCAACGTCTATCGAACAATATCTAGTAGTGAAAATGCGTTCAGATGGATGTACCTTAAACAAATAGTTTCCACATTATAAGAAATTATACTTTAATGATGAATTTGAGATTTCATCCACCCAACCCTATTAGTGCATGAATTTGGGATGAAAGTGCATATTCATCCCAAAAGGCGTTACAGTTTTGCGACAAAAGTGAAAAATTGCTTCAAAATTTAGGTGCCAAATTTAATGTAGACAAACACCTATTTGAAAATAATATATGGGCTTTTCGGATGATTTAGGCCTGTACCAAAATATTATTTTGAAGCACAAAGTTATAATTGTTCGAACAATATTCCAATTGCTATCGAGTCACATAATTGTGTGACCTTTTAACTACAAACATGAAAACAAAATTATTCAAACTAGTTTGACGATGCATCCTCAAAACACACATGTGGTAAAGCATGTTTGAATGGCTACAGGCAAGTTTGACAAGATCGATGGCATTACCTTTTGCAGAACCGTCTCCCCTCATACGTTGGGACGAATCTCTTTTTGCACCGCCACCTTGATACTGCTTATCTTTCGTGAAACCACCATAGAACTGGCATTTTTTCATGCAAAAATTGAGATTCGTTTTTATGTTTATATTTTCGATTTGTGTTTGAGTTGTTTGCTGCCACCAGTGGTGGTAGTTGCCCCTAGCTGGAGTTCCTGTAGGTTTCTAGCGTTATTGGGAGATGAATGGTGTTATGTAGGGTGTGAAAATATGCTAGAGGACCTCGTTCATGGCTTCCATTAGCCATGGACGGTTTTTGGAGTCCAAAAAGTTTGAAGTTGTGTTTCATCGTTCAGCATTGTTCCAACAATAGTACTTTAATTCAAAATTGTTTCAAACAAATCATAAATTTACACTATTTTGAAGTTGTTCAAAGTAGTTCAAATATTTGATGGGTGAAATCCACGTGTAATTCATAGATGTTCGAACATTAGCATGTGTTTTGCAAAGATGTTGGAAGGAATTAGAATTTGTATGCATTACTTGTTTTAGTCGACACAGTTCAAACAAAGCCGTATATGTTCGATGTAGGTCAAACATGTTGCTTGTTCAAAGCTAATTGAAGAATTATAGAATGCAGGGATTTTTTTTTCGTATTATGAACTTTAATTAACTTTTTCATTACATTTTGTTTGCATGTTTATTATGGCTCGAGCAAACAGATCTAGGGCCATGTTCAGTTTTTGAATTTGAGCGGAATGTGTTTTCAAAAGCGCAACAAATTTCACTGAATATAAATGAAGCAAAAAAATTCACCTACCTTCAACTTTTTTTTTCCAATTTAACCCTGGTCTTGAAGTCACGAGCAGCATGTTTGGCTTGTCAAGTTGCTGCAGAATTTCATGACCAGGTGGTGGTGGTGGTGGTGTTGGAAGGTGATTGTTTACAACTTATTACTCAAGTGGAGGGTGGTGCATGTGAACCGGAGTGGAGTATTTTGGGCGCAGTTAATACTATATGCAGGTTGTTACAGGAGCATGAGAAGTGGAGCTTAGGATGGATTCCTCGGGAGCCCAATTTTGCAGCTCATAACCTAGTCAAACAGTGTATACATAGCGCAAGTTTGGGGAGATTTGTCTTTCAGATTTACAATCGGACGTTGCTTTTTGTATCATGCAGATTCCTTGAGTCTGCCTCCCTATTGCTGTATTGGTTATTTGCTTAAAAAAACCCTGATCTTGAAGGTAATAAATTATTAAAATAACCTCCAATTAGGCATTGAGCTCATTTGAAATAAAGGGTAAAAATGGAAATTAAAAACACATGAGACCCTACTTGGAGAACATTCAATTCATTGCAAAGCATTAAATGCACACACCAATTCAATGTAAAGCATTAAATCCCCATCCAAATGACAGAATCGCCCAATCTAAAAGTTAGAATCACGGAATCACCCCTCAAATGAAGGAATAACCATTTTTTTTTTCTCTAATAGCTCATGCCAACTTGTAGGCATTCAATGCACGCACCCATGCGAAATTTAAAATTTTCAAAATTTAGTTACCCAATTATTTTCAGACCTTTTTTTCACTCAAAACAAATTTGAAATTATGATTATTCATAATTTTATGTAAAGGATATGTTAATATTTTGAATGGTTGAGATATTCATAATTATGATTAGTATTTGAATAAATATTTAGTTGTTTGAGTAGAGTTCTAACATGTTTGTACCAAATAATATAAACAAGTGCGAATGTGTTTGAATATGAAATTCAATGTGCGAACCTTTTTCAAACCCCTTCATATAATAAAGGGGATTTATTTACTATACGTGTTTAACATTCAAACGAGTGATTTTATTATTCGAACAAGTTGTGCACAGTTTTGAATTAGAGTAAACACACTCGATTATGTATTCAATTCATTTGATTATAGATATAACATATATAGTATAAATTTAATATACTATAAGTGATACGTACTGGTTAATAGTATAATGTTCACGTACTAAATGGCCTTGATATACATATTTTCTATATCCTTTGTACAACATATGCCTTATTGAAACATAGGTAAAGATGTATAATTTTATGTTCTATATGTATATTATAGTACATTTCAAAAGGATATGTAAGTATATGTTATAGTAAGTACAAAAAATATACACAAGAATCGTTAAGCATAAGTATAACATGTATGTGCATGTTTAACATGTATATTCAGTAAAAAAGTATACTTACATAGTATAAATATATGTTCTATATATGTTCTCTATGTACATATATGTTACAACATTCTATATTCGACTATCTACGAACATATGAATCATTACTTGCATATACACTTATATATGATTTATTGCCTTGTACATACATGCTATACTATTTCTATATTGTATATGATTAATTACATTGCACATACATGTTATACTATCTATATCTTATGTATGATTCATTACCTTGTACATGCATGCTAGCTTAGCTTGCAATACTAACTATATGTTATATATGATTCCTTACATTGCACAGTATATACGATATACTATTTATATGTTATGTATGATTCATTAGCTTGTATATGCATGTTGTTCTATACATATGTTATATATGATTAATTACACCACACATACATTGTAAATATCTCCTATACACGTCATTATAGTATATATGTGTTTAACGCCATTAATACGAGTGTTATTTGGTAAAAAATAATATTATTTAATGCATCATGTGAGCTCATAACGTAAAAACCATATTAGTGGAGAAAGGGGTCATCTACTCTTAGAGCCGCCACATGTAGTGGACGGACTTAGTGGAGAATCATTAAGGCTTGGAAAAAAAAACTTGTAAGTGTACGTAGTTGAGATTGCTGAATCATCTAAAATTTGTTGTATTTACTTCTCTATCTCTTGCACTCCTTACTTTGTGCTATTAGTTAATTGTCATATTCTTATTCTAGAAATTGACATTGCATCATTCATCACTTGTGCTGATCAAGGACGGAAAACATATATAGTAAACTTTTATATCCTGCAGTTTGGAGTTATTTTGAACTAAGCTTAAAGAAAAAGCATAAGTTTGACATGCTTTTTTTCTTTTTAATCTAGGAAAGACGAAAGTTGGAATTACTTTCCATGTAAATGAACAGAGTCATTCAAACTCGTCAAGACTAGTACTTGCTTGCACCTGAATTTTTTGTGAAAGGATGCTTGGTTGATTGGTGATTGTTCAATCCGTTTAGGCTTGCTGGCTGCTCTTGCATCGACGTAAGTATTTCATCCTCCTCTTTTGATGGTTCAATGTTTAGGTCAAGAAGTGGACGTCGTTTCTTGGGGTTCAGTCCCAGATTTGTTCCATTTTCCACCATTCGACTGCTGTTAGTGTTCTCGACTTCATCAATATCCATTTCATTCAGAACTGTGTGATATGCCAGGTTCTGTTCTGGAACCACTCCATTCGAATTGTCTCTGTTACCAACTTCATCAACTTCCATATCTGAGAAAAGAAAAAAATAAAAGGAAATCAAGAAGTTCAAAAGAGGTGACATGAAACTTACGTCTGTGTGTGTGTGAGAGAGAAGAGAGGGAAACCTTCACCGCCATCTGATTCTGGAGGGGTTAGCAAGCTTTTCTGCAATCTGATTGACTTAGTAAACGTTAAAGTGTTGAAGAAGATTAATTCTTTCATCAAGTAATCCTCGAGTTTACTGAATCCACATTTCTCGGTCCACATTGTAACTAGATCATCAATGGATGGAATGACCAAATACTCAACATTAAGGGAGCGAAGGAGCTGAAATTTAGATTAACATCATCAGTAGTTCCTAGAAAGGCATGCAGCAGTTGGAGAGAAGGAAAAAAAAGTACGAGGCTCAACTGATTTAAGGAACTATATATTCTACTTGGTCTAGAACAACTCTATAGGTGTACCAGAGGATTGTGATTTCAAACAATGTCAATAGCTTCGTTCGTTTAACTCAACCCATTTATCACGAAGAAGGTGACACTTTTATATGGAATTGAGAATCTTGTTCAGAAACTTACAGATTCAATTGCAGACAAAAGCTTTCTCCATATTCCTTTATGCCTATATTCTTCACGGGTTACAACGAAGGGCATCTCTGTAATCTGCTTTCCATGAATTCTGTAGAGCCATATATGAGATATGCTCAATTTAGTTCAACGGGTCTTTTTTCTTAATATGCAAAGTCTATAGGTTTGCACACACAAATACGAGAGATATAACAAATAAAGCATATACCTTAGAGATGCTGCGGAGATTATTTCTTCATCCTTCTCAAGAATAGCGGTATAAAATCCTTCAAAGTTTATGCGAGTTAAATTTGATCTGATAAAGAAGGGAGTTATAAGAGATCAAATTATTCTTTTTTAAATGTAAACTACAACTGATAGCAGCACAAAAACAGGGATAAGATCAACCCTTTACAATTCTATGTCTGAATTACATGATACACCTCACAGAAAGACAAACACAATAATCATTATATGTTGTAGGGCCGATATTGCCCAATAACATACATAGTTTAGGGCCTGCATTTTGTATCTGCAATACAATTCGGACAGGGGAATTAATGTAGAGGATCTTGATCCCAAAAAAAGTAGTAAACATAACCTTTTCAAGAAACTAATTGACAAAACATGGTGGTGAAACTTATTCCCCCAAAAAAAAATATGGTAATGAACAATAACACTATTAGATGGTAGACCAAGTAATTAATACTTATAATCTCGAAAAAAATTTAAAAACGGTTCATGCTTACCCTCTGTTAAAGATGACACTTTGAACCACATTTACATTAGTAAAGCGGTCCAGGATTGTACGGAAAGATTCATCCATCATTTCGCAAACAAGAGCAATCTTGCAGTTACATTCCAGAATCTGCTGGAGATTGTCACAGGATGCAGCAGACCTTAAATCTGTGTGGCGGATTAGAGACCAAGAGAATCCTCCATCTAGCTCATATCTAGCTCCAACTATTCCCTCTAAATGCTCAAAAAGCTTTTGTACAACAGGAAAGGTTAGAATGTCCTTGCAATTAATTTCTTTTTTAGGCACAATATAAGATGCAAATAAAAATTTACTTACAAAAAGGGAATGGTAAAAAATATAATTGTTTTCCTTTAAAAGTAGAATCCGAGACATTAGACATGGTCAAATGACAAATATTAGCACGAGATATTAGTACCTCAATGCAGTTCTGCCCACAGAAATAGTTGACCAAGGTCCCATTGCTAAGTGAGAATGGAGTAGCAGAAATATTAAGATCCATCTCGTCTTCGAGATAACATCCCCAGTGAACTACAACGAGCACAAATTGGAATCAATCACCTCAAAATAGTAATAATAGATTGTAATCTTCATAAAGATCATCCGAAAAGCTGTAAGAATTCCCATTAAAGATGAGGTAGTTATGAAAGCACATACATTTCCTTTTACATTGAGAACAGTTGAGTAATTCATCATCGCCATTTCCAAGAAGTCCACAATATTTGCACACACAGTAAGGACATAGCCAATCATCTTGGGGAATGCTCTGAGATTGAAAATGCAGCCACATACAATGTTTTAGATCCGAGACAAGAATATACAAACAATGAGAAATATAGGGGCTCCAGGGAGATATTCAATAGAGCAAGAGATCAAACTCCTTACCTTCAAACGCATGCAATCTACATGAAATGTCGAAGGACATTTCTCACAACAAATCAAGTCCCCTCCATCAGCACATATCATACAAACATCATCATTTTTGTCTACAGTAGTCATCTCAAAGTTGATTTGATTAAATCCAGAATGTTTTGATTTGATGTCCTTAGTGCTAGCCTCAAGTAGGCATTCCAGAAGGGAGTAACACTTTTGGCCGAGGAAAATGTTTACATAAGGCCTTTTCTGATCACTCTTGGCATGAACTTCAAATTCCAATACTGTAATCTCCTTCATACAACAGTCGCATAATATCCCAGCCCTTCTAATAAATCCCCTGAGTAGTTTTCTACCCTGATTGTCATCCTGCTGCATGTACCAAACTTCTTCATTTTCATTTATAATCTCCAAGTCCATCAACCATGACAAGATTGTTCTTTTTCCATCAAGTTTTACACAGGTAGCACTTCTCTTGAGCGAGTAGGGAGCTCGTTTTCTTCTAGAAATTTTTTCAACTTGGTTGCTTTGCATTTGCCCTTTATGTACTCTCTTCTTATGACGACGACCTCTTCTTCTTCTTCTTCTTCGGTTGGAACTTGAAACATCCAGTTCCACCATATGCACATCTGTGGCCTGTTGTAGGTTGCGATGATGAGTCTTGTTTTGTTGTGGTTCTCTTCGAGGTCTAGTACTTGAATAGTCGGGATCAGAATAAATCGAGTCACTATCTGAGCTGCTTGAGCTGAAGTAGATTTTGTCTTTCGACCTTCTTTCCCTCAATTTATAGGCCATGGTTTTTTTTTTCAATAAGCCCTAAACTTCCTCGAGGATATGAATATTTCTATACACAAAACTCCTGCAATAAAGCAAGTAGCTTAAAAGAGAAACCATGACAGAAAAGCTGGGTTTGGTGCAACATAAGTATTGCAGTCATGTTTTGTTTCATAACGAAGATCACTTTGATATGTTACGGATTTGATTTTTTCTGCATTTGCTTTCATTTAATACAGACTTATAGTTTTCTTTACAAATTTGGATGACTACTTAAAGCATTCAAGAAGTACGAGAAATAGCTATATGTATATGAATCCTATGAAACCATGTCATAACTAAAAAGATTCCCTGACATATCTATTTTCATTCCTACGTGAAAATTTATTTACAAGTTTCCCGTATAAGTCTGGCCTACCGATTCTCTATCTTTTATGCTCCACATAAACATGGTAACAAAATTTTGACAAACTTCATGAGCTATTGCTGCTTTTACGACTGATGATTGAATTTAGATTTTTCTTTCTGCAGCATCAAGCATTTTCCAACTTATGCATCCCAAGCAGAAACATTAATATGATCAGATACATTTCATAGCATTTACTGAGATATTAAATCTGTTGAAAACACACTAACAAATGTTTGTTCGAATTATATTGATGAAAAATGAAATTATTATTCTTCGAAGAAGCCTGTTTTAGTAGCTAGTTCCCATTTTCCCTTTAAAGAAACAAAAAAATATATTAAATATAATATTTTTCATTTTTTTTCTTTTGAAAAACTTTTCTAATAAAAGATTTTTTTTTAGAAATGTATAGCACAGAACATACCTTTAGTTTACTTCATAAGTTTGGACATCGGAAGAGATTCAAGTAATTTCCGAATCTCAAATACTCATGAAAACCCAATGATCTTACTTTTCCTCATTGAAACCACATCATCAAATTTTTTTTTGGAGTTAATATGTTAATTGACTCTTCAATCCCTAGTAATTAAAATACAAATCTAATCCTACTTATAATAAATGACAAGACTAGTAAATAAATGTAGTAATAGACTAATGAATCGTTGTCGCCACCACCATCCTATTATGATCATCCTCAGCAATTACTATTGACTCTAGGTTTTATCGCCAGTCATGTCCACACCTTTTGGCCTAATAGTAAAACATATTTGAGATCGATTTCACTGCACGAAAAATAATTCATGAACCACCATCATTGTATTTTTATAATATGACTAATTGAATTATATGTCAATTTATGAATAATGTTTCAGCTATGGCCTAAACATTGTTATGGCTTTTGGAAAAAATCTATGAAATGTTTGGTTGTTGTTAACTACGTAGTCAGTCACTCAGTCTTAATCTCTTTTTTTTTTCCCTCCTGGATTAAAAGTACTAAAATTTCAAGTAAAGAGTATGCTATCATACCATCACTCAGTAGATCAGAGAGTTCAAAGTAAATGGAAAGAAATAAACTAAATGTTTTACAAAACAAATTAAGAGGGTAAAATGTCATCATAGATCCGGTAGAATTACTACTACAAGAAAACAAATTTTTGTCACCCAAAGTGCCCAGTTCGTAAGCTATGGTTTTGGGTGACAAAACCGGTTTGTCACCCAAAGCCCGTCAGCCAAAGTTTTAAGTGACGATTTTGGTATTCTGTCGCTTGAAACCATTCGAACGGTTTTGTCTCATAGCGACGAAATTGAAAATTGTCATATCTAGTACAGTTATCCGTTTGCATGAGCTGTGCGAACGTACTTTCTACACGTTCGGACCGCTCATGCGAACAGTTCATCCAAGGTGAGGAAATGAATTTCATCATGTACAATCCGTGCACACAATTATATAACATTGTCCGAACGGTCTTACATAGAATCCGGACGCTGTCGTAAAGAGGTCCGCATCGTTGTTTCATTTATGATCTATAAATTAGACGAAAAAAATTAATAATTAAAAAAAAAACCTTTCACATAAAAGGTTCTAGACTAATCCAGTCGGCTCTAAGATACTTTACAAGATTTTCCATCGATAAAAAAAAAAGGAAAAAGGGGAACAATATTGAAATCTCTTATACTAAAACACAGAGTACCGAGCCGTCATGGTTTCTAGCAAAATGATGCATCTCAAAAGTAATCAAGAAGGAATAATACCTAAATTTTTTTGAAGAGGGCTATTGTTCAGAATGCTTGAATGCATGTCAACTTTATCTGGTTGTCAAGTGCCGATCATTGGAAATTGAATAATCCATCAAACTCCTTCACTCCTAAAAATCATCGGCTATGAAATCAATAGTAGCGAATACAAGATCTGCATATAAAACTATTAAGAAAGTGAGATATGGTGCATTGGAAGCCCGAGTAACAACTATAAATACATATAGCATTGAATTATATAGAAAAAATGGTAAGTCTGCGCTGTCACAGAGGAGCAAGACACTGGGCAACAGTCCCGGGGGTCAACCTTAAATTGTACGTAGAGATATTGTAACGTACCTTTCTGAGTTTGTTGATTTATGGTGTGGTTTAAGTATCGGGTAACTACAATAGCCCGAGGTTTAGAAATGCACTAGTATGGTAGTACAGATAAGTAATTACGTGTAGTGTTCTCCCATTAGTTTTAACTTAAATGACAGTGGATAGAGTAAAAAATGCATACCATATTCGAGTTTTTTTTTTGTTAAGTGCATGATCTAGAACGTTTTCTTTTCTGGGCAGTGATTTTGTGTTTGAAAGGACTTGAAGAGATTTACAATTGTGGAAATTACTTCCCTATTAAGGTAAAGTTAAATGCTAGGATTAGCTCTCCCTATATATCAAATACAAAGAATTAATCGCCAATATAAATGTGGGCGGTTTAGAAGAACTCATGTTTATATATACGAGTTATATAGGTATAACGGATTAAAGAAAATTCTCATCACGAACAGGTAGAATTGCTTAAGTATATGTGAGACATTCAATATCTTGACTTATTATTTTGTCTTTAATTCAAGTTATTGTAACAACGAAGGATATTGCGCTTGTATGAGAGGTCACTCAAGTAAGCTAAACTTTTCTACTAATTGGAGCTACACACGGATGAAGACATTTGAAGGATTGTCAAAGTTGTCATATTGTGAGTTGTCAAGGTACTTTTATCAGCATTTGTTCAATTAATACATCTTAACAATATCCTTGTTGTGGTACTTGTAAAGTGTCCTAACATCTTTTTTCCTATAGCAGTGTGTTTACAACCGCTGCAAAAAAAAAATGTTCTAACACATTTTTTTTTAAAAAAAACGCGGCAAAAAGTGTAGGTTGTTGCAACATTAATGAAACAACGCTGCCAAAAGTGAACGTTTTACAGGGCTTTTAATTGAACGCCGCAATAACACGTTATTTAGCAGCGTTGGTTAAAAACTACGACTAAAAGCTTTGCGTGTTAGTGGTGTTTTTTGAAGTAGTATTAAAATTTATTATTTAGCAGTTTTTTTTTAAATAAATGTCCAATTTATGATTTTCACCTACCTTCAACTTTTTTTCCAATTTAACCCTGGCCTTGAAGGTAATAAATTATCAAAATAAACTCCAATTTTGCATTGAGTTCATTTGAAATAGAAAGGGTAAAACTGGAAATTAAAAAACACATTAGACCCTACTTGCAGAACATTCAATTCAATGCAAAGCATTAGATGCACATGTCAATTCAATGCAAAGTATTAAATGCACATGCCAAATGACGGAATCGCCCATGCCAATTGGCAGGCATTCAATGCACACACTCATGCAAAATTTGAAAATTCAGTTACCAAATTATTTTTAGACCTGGTTCTCTTAAGACAAATTTAGAATTATCATTATTCATAATTTTATGTAAAGGCAATTTTAATTTTTTAAATGGTTGAGATGTAAATATTAAAATAAAAAAGGATAATGAAAATAATTTTTCAAAACAATAAATAATTTTATAAATATCCAACGCGACCATTTTTTATTTTTCATTAATCCCAATAAATAAAATTTACAAAAAAAACCTTTAAAAATCATCATTACCTTTTTTTACCACCATCAATACAACTCACAAACCAAAACCGATAAAAATCAAAATCCACTTAAATATTCACAACACTAAAAACTACTCCAATTTTTTTGAAAACAAACAAGGCCTAGACCTAGGTCTTCGTCTTCATCATTAAAGCCTTAAGGTTTCTCACCTGAGTGTAGAGGACTTCCAACACGAGACATTAGCTCGACCATTCATATTGCTAATGTATTTATAATTATATCAATCATTATACAACATGTAGAAAATAAATTTTTAGTATACTAAACACGATATTTAATGAATAAATGGCATTCAAATTGTGAGAGTGATCTCTATGTTCAAACAATTTTCTATTTTAGATAGAACAAGTGAGAAGCAGTTGGAACATTCTAATTTACAATTTGAGCTTTATTCGTTGTACCAGTTCAAATAATAAATAGCATTGAAATACTATGGGTGATTAGTATTTGAATAAGTATTTAGTTGTTTTAGTAAAGTTCTTACAAGTGTGTACCAGTAACAAACAAGTGCGAACATGTTTGAACAGGAAAGTCATTGTGCGAACGTTTCACCCCTTCATGTAATAAAGGGGATTTATTTACTATATGTGTTTAACATTTGAACAAGAGATTTACTGTTCAAACAAGTTATGAACAGTTTCAAATTAGAGAAAACATATTTGATCATGTATGCAAGTCATTTGATTATGTGTATGACATATATATAGTATAAAGTTAATATACTATAAGTGGCACGTACCAGTTCATAGTATAATGTTCATGTACTAAATGGTCATGATATATACATATTTTCAATATCCTCTATACAACATGTGCCTTATTGAAACATAGGTAAAGCTGTATAATTATATGTTGGGGAAAAATCATAGTTAGCCCCATAATTACAAGGCAAAATCACTCTGGTACCCTCTGTTTTTGAAAACGGTAATTTGAGACCTTTCATTTCAAATCTCTTCAATCTATGCCCCCGTTTAAAAGTACCATTATATCATATGGAATTTACCCCATGTGAGTCTCATGTGCTACTCTTCCATATTGAATGACCTAAATGCCCTTGATAAGTGTGTATTCAATTACGCCGATTGCCCTTGTTAAGTCCGACCAATTTGGGTAGTTTGATTTAGAGCTTTGTTTGAATTCGATAGACCTCCATTCCCTTTTCCAGACGACATCAATCCCCCATTCCATTTCCCAGACTCCAGCAACCCCTCCATTAGCACCAAACCCTGATTCCCTTTACGCTCGCGCCCTAGACGAACATCAAATGAAAATTTGGTGCAACGAAACGCCGGACACGGTAAGCCATCCACCCTTCGACTTTCATTTCCTCTGTCAAATGCATCTGGAATGTTTGGGTCGAATATGTATTGTGATTTCGTGGGTTGGTGTTGGGGTTGCTATTTACATGTGTTAAGGTGGTCCAAAACTTGCAATTTATAGTATATTATTGCAAGTTCATAATGTTGGCTGACAACATGTGGTCCCTGGGCATTTTTTAATGTTTAATCTTGTTTTGTCTGCACGTGTGTGCAATTATGTTATGTTATGTTATATTGCACTTGTGTCTTTCTTCACCTTGTTGGACACTTTGATCGCCCTATTTTTAATTCACATCTTGTTTTGTCTATGGTATACTTTATGGTCTGCGACTTGGTTTTTTTACTAATGGGACAGACATGTCATTGCTATTACAAATTTATGGGGCAGACAAACCCTACTGAATAGTTCATTTTAATCAGTTAATGAGGAGGTATTATATTAGGAGTATAATGTAATCAGTTAATATATTGCAAGGTACTTGATATGTGCATTTACAATATCTGTAGAGTAGTTGTGAACAAAAACATTGTACCTTTTTACAGTGAAAAGGTAGAAATTAATAAACATATGTAATGATCATTGCTCATTTTAATTTTCTTCCTGGATATTGTATAAAATTTAATCACTTAGTTTCCATCAATGATCAAATTAAATTAATGCTCATTGTGGTATGTTTTCCTTCACAAGGGCGTCAACTTCCCTTGTCTTCAAGGTCTATTATGGAGGGAACTTTGACAGGTCGGATGGGTGCAAATATGTTGGTGGGAAGGTGGTGGTGCACAATAATCCTTACAACCCTGACTGTTTATCATTCATAGAAGTAGAAGGTGTTGTGAAGGTGTATGAGTATAAGTTCGGCGACCTATTATTCTATTTGGAGCGAGAGAAGACCCTCCCCGACGGCCTGGGAATTATCTTTGGTGACACTGATGTGCTTCAGATGGTGGCTTCTTACAAGGGCAAGGATAATAGTTATTCTCAAAGTTGGTTTTGAGGTTGAACCCTAAATTGACCTGATTGACAAGGTTGATGAAGAAACTGAGAGGCACTATCTTGGAATCAATACAAAGTGGTTGGACAATGCATTGAGCAGTGATGACGACCTTGATGATGTTGATGTCAATGGCGATGACGAGGTTGAAGTATGGAAAGAAGCTACTGACATTGGTGGGACTTTAGTTAATGAGGGTGGGCCTCCATTTAATGTTGGTGGTTCTTCTTTCCACATTGGTGGTCCATCATTTGAGGTCGATGGTCTGTCATTTGATGCTGGCTCTTCCTTTGAGGTTGTGGCCCTTCTGGTTGGCCATTGGATGGCACGAACAATGAACATTTTGATGGTTAACATGTTACAACGGATTTCGGTGATGCCACACCTCCAGCATGCCATGAGGGTAAAGATGATGGTAAGCAGATTACCTTCACTATATTATTGTTCGCGTAATGTAGTAATAGACTATAAACTTATTTTACTTTACTTTGATCATGGTGGGGTCTGATATACTTGTCTCCCCTCTAGATAGTGAAGATGAGGTTGGTGGGCTTTCACGATTTGCACCCGAATTTCATGAGCGTGACCTAGGCTCCATTGGCCTTGTCAAAGGGATGAAGTTTCTCACCACTGTCATGTTTAAAGCAGTCGTGAAGGAGGCCAATTTTGTTTTGGGAAAAGGACATCTGTTTCAAGAAAATTAGCGGTGACAAGGTGGTGATCATGTGTAGGAATGAGAAGTGCGGGTATAGAGTATACGGTAGGATGATTCCGGGAAGGAAGCTTTGAGATACAAGATATTCAGTCAAAGCATAAGTGTCCTAGACTGTATCGGCTATCACATATAAGCTTCCATTAGATTTCCAACAAGATGTTTGACCAGATTAAAAGCCTGCCTAATATGTATGTGTCTGGTATATACGATGAGGTTAAGCGAAAGTGGCAGTGCAAGACAATGAAACAGAAATGTTATCAGGCAAAGAAAATGGTCCTAGAGCATATTTTTGGCTGTCATAAGGAGCAATATGGAAGGATTTAGGATTATTGGGCCACAGTGAGGGAAATTAATCAAGGATCTTGTTTGATTGTTATGAGGACCAGATAACACCAGATCTGCCACCGTTCTTCTAGCAGTTATACGTCTCATTCAATGCAGTGAAGACGAGTTTTAGGGATGGGTGTAGACCCCAAATTTGTTTGGATGACTGTTTTCTTAAGGGTGCATTCAAGGGGCAGTTTCTAAATGTGTTTGCGAAAGATCCAAACATGTACCCCATGGCCCTCGCAGGGGTTGAAGCCGAGCTAAAGGACAGTTGGGTTTGGTTTTTAAAGAACTATTGGGTGATCTCGGGGTTGGACCAGCTGGTGGTTGGACCTTCATGTCTGATCGACAAAAGGTTAGTTTTGTACTTTTATTTTTCTTCATTTTTGTGGATGTGCAGTTATTTATACACCCTCTAATAGACTATATGTATGTGTACATATATATATTCTTGTACCGGCATTCGATGAAGTTATCCCTCATGCAAACCACTACTTTTGTTTGCAACACTTGTACACGAACTTTAAGGATGCTGGCCACCCTGGGATAACACTGAAGGAAAAACTATGGGAGCAGTATGACGTATATAGAGGCTGAGTTCAACAAGAGAATGAATAAATTGAAATCTTTGAGTGAACCAGCGCATGATTACCTACAGAAAATTGACCCAAGTGTATGGTCTTGTTCGTGGTTCCACACCTATAGTAAGAGTGTTATAGTTGTGAATAATATGTGCAAGCATTTAACTTGTACTTGTAGTAAGCACGTGACAAGCCGATATTAACCATGGTTGAAATGATACAGAAGAAATTGATGATAAGGTATCAACTTAAGAGGGAGGGAATAAGAAACCACTCCGGTAGACTATACCCACGGGTTGTAGAAAAACTAGAGTCGATCGGTGAGAAGGCAACCCACTACCTTCCGACTTATGTCGGAGAAGGCTTCTTCGAGTTTGAATGTCAATTGAAGTAGTTTGTGGTCAACCTTCAGTAGAGGTCTTGCTTGTGTCGCAGATGGGATGTGACTAGGATCCCTTTTGCTCACGGATTTACAGCTATTATATATGGCAAAAGAAATCCAAAAGACTATGTTGACTTGTTTTACACCGCGGATGCATACCAGAAGGCATATGCACCTGTTATATATCTTGTTCCATCTGAGTAGTGGGTGCGAACATCGTATGAAGTGATGGATCCCTCGCCATTGAGGGCTCTACCTGGTAGACCTAGAAAAGTAAGCAAACGGGGACCCAAAGATTTACACCCCTGGAAGGATTCAGAGGCGACATTTTGAGATCACAATAAAAGGACTTACCCACGACTAAATAAGAGAAGAGCATCGCAGAGGGTTCAAAGTATCGCAAGTGCTCCGGTAGCACCGTTTAACAGCGAACCTCCACCCTCCTAGTCTACAACAAACACCTACAACACTAAGACATGATAATGTTTACTATTATTGTATGTTTGTTATCGCCTCTTATTTTACTGATATTGTAGACTGTGTAGATACCACAACTACATGACGAAACACCCTCGTAGTCTACTACCGAGCCACCAAGTGTACCAGTAAGTTTTTGCTCTTATATATTTATGTCATGTGACTGAAATATATTAAACCTATTTTACTTATCACGTGCTACACAACTTATAAGAAGTCGGCGACTATCACAGCTATTGTCTGGTAGCGTAGAAGAGAGTGCACAACTAGCAAGCAAAGTAAGTACACAACAACTAAAGGTCCAACTTACAATTATTATATTGAGAAAGTAAGTACAAATAAACTAAAGAAACATCCCATAATTATGTTGTTATTTGCACACATCGAGAAAGCAAAAGGCTCGAGCTCCAACTCCATATCGTGAGCCTATAGCTACAGCACTAACAAAGACACACACAACTAAGAAGAATACAAGACCACGATCTACTAGCAGCATATTGCATGCCACAAGGATTGCTTCTCGCATTAGAGAGTGGTAGTAAAGCATTAGCTACAAAGCGTGAGGGAGCGAACGACAAGGGAAAAAACCTAGATGACAGATATAGAAATTTCTAGTTCTGTCATTATAGATCTATTTAGTTGTTGCACATTGTAAATGTTGGAAAATCTTTCTAGTTAAACAATTTGGGGAAGTTGGTTGAAAATGTTAGGTGGGGAAGTTGGTTATGGTATTCTGAGAGTGCCACTTTTTTGTATTTGTACGGTAACATTTTTTTGTTAGTTTTGTATATGTAAACTTTGTTTTGAAATTAATGTAGTAAACTTCTTGAAATGATTACTTAAAGTGGATTGGTGTTTTGAATGTTAATCAGGAATCTGTTATTGTAAGAGATTGGCGTACATTCTCTTGAGGTGAATGTAGAATTTGATTTTTCTTTTAGAATACACATTTGGACGGTAGAATAACAGAGTTAATGATCAACAAAATCTCCAACAGACTATCAGTTACTGCGTTAATAACATTCCCTTAATCAGTTAGAGAGTTAATGATTAAAAAAATCTCCAACAAGAGAATAATAGCTAATGAAGCTAACATAAGCCTTGAAGGAGTACTCTGTCCAGTACTAAATAAGTGAGCAACTAAAATTGCAACAACAAGACACAAGCTGAAGACCAGTGCAGTCATATAACCACTCATCTGGACATCTGAGGCCTTTCTCACCACCTCAATCTATGGATGATGTTCCGCGATCATAGCATCGATTTTGGCTCAATTTTGCAGCTTCAATTCTCGATCTCTGCTCGATGTTGTGCAATCATATTTACCATCTCTACTCCATGTTATTTTTTCATGGCAATCATAGACTCATTCTATCCTTGGAGCTCTCTCTGAATTGACTCCCAAGAAGATTGTTCACCTAGCATCTGCCTATGCCTTGCTCGAAGTTGCCGAATAACCCTTCTTCCATACGGGCACATCTAGGATCCCTCCATGCAAAATAATTGTAATGACCTTCATCCTGCCATGCAATTAAACATATTTGTTACAACCTAATTAAAGGAACTGTCAACTTAATTTAAATAGAGTCAATCGGTTTCAACCATGTCATCCGCATCGCAGACCACTTAATTAAAATATAGTCAACCAATTAATGCAAGCAATTTATAAATATTATAACAAAGCAAAATCGACATTGTACCTAATAAATATAGTACCCATTCAAAAGTACATACAACAGCTAACCTTGTACTTCACACAACCCCAAAAGCATCTACCAAAATTTTCATCTGTATAGGCAATATTTATATTACTCTCAGATTGCAAAAACACCTTGGCCCCTCTTTAGAAACTCCACTTTGTTCACTTCTGGAGCTACCATAATTATGTGATTCAGATATTTCATCAGCTGAAAAGAGACTACACTTTGCAAGAAATAAGGAAAAAAACAATGGCAAGTGGGTCTTTCTTAAATGCCATATGCAACATAAACAAGAAAAGCATTTGAATCGAAATGCATGAAATTGAGAAGCAAATTCATGAAGGAAGTTTTACCTGAAGTTTCTTAAGAGATCTCAAATGGGTGGTTAAAATCTTTGGGAGAAAAATTTGAGAGAAGTGAGTGAGTTTTTGATTTTGAAAAAGTCTGTCAGGTTTAATGTGTCTAATAATCGTCCGCACGCATTTGATTAGCGTTCAGAATTTTCTCAGCAGTATATTCACACGTGGCCCTATCAAATTTAACGTCATTAAATATGCCCGATTCGAAAAGGTTCTAGAACTTATGTTTTCTAAACGCTATTTATTGGTTCGGATGGTATCAATCACTACGAGAAATTTGGCCTTTGTCAACGGAGGCTTCTATAGGCAAAGACAGGGAAAGCCGTCGAGGAATGTCTTCAGCCGCGACATTAAGTCGTCGAGGGGTCGTGGAGGTTGCCGCGTCCGGGTTGCCTTTTCCTGACGATTTTTCTTCTCCGTCAAGATTGGCATCCTCTTTATCGACGACCTTTTGGTGTGGGTAATGACTTACACCGACGGAACATATCGTAGCTGATAGTGTGTATACCTGCAGATACAGTGAGCTTCAACCTCGATGAGCTCCTCGCGGGGAATTAACAAAGCCGACGACCAGGATGGTTTTTGGTGGGCATTGATTTTTGCTGACGACAAATAGCTTTTACGTTTTTATTTGTTTGCACGAGCAGTGATGTTTTCTGGTGGTGGGCGTTGATTTTTGCCGACAAATATTTTTTGTTTTTATTTCCATGAACATGAAGCGGTGACTTATTAGAGCAGATGCCACCATTAGATCATAATATAATTGAGTCAAAGATTAAAAAACAGAGTACTCTTGCATTCCAGATACTTGTACATTAACAAAGCATTCATAATTAGAATGCAAGCATACTTGTTTTCAGAGCTTTACATTTATCAACAAATTGATTTGTTGCATTCCAGATACTTGTACATCATAATCTACCTTTGCTAACAACCCAAACAATAGCTCCAAGAGATTATAAGTTCTATAGTATTCGGGAATTGGCTGGAGAGACTTTGATCCACTGGAGCACCTGGTTGTCTAAGTTCCAAATTAAAATTAGCTCTTGAAGCAAAAAATATGTTTCCAACCTTGTAGAATCACAAACAAAAAAATTAGTAGAAATCCCAACACGAAATTCATAGCATAATAATCCACCAATTTTCTCAAAAAAGGTTTACAGATGCAGCATAGAAAGCTGCACAATGTTGGTTGGAAGGATGGCTCATAGATGCAATAATTCACTATAAAGATCATCGTTCTTCTATCACCTGCTTGATCAAGTGGAGAAGACACTGAGATTCATAATAGTGTTGGTTGTAATAAAAAAATACAATTGAAAAGAAAGATCAAAAGCTTGCAAATCCATCTCTGATACGACCCAATAAGATCCTACCCTAATAACAATCAAGCCTCCAACTCTGGCCCTGGAAAAAGCAGGGGAAAAAGCAGGGGATTCATCAAGCCTCCAACTTTGGATGTCGCGCGAGCATCCTAGCGCACGGCCTTGTGCGCGGGGCGCGCGCGACAAGCCAAAAAATGATATACCGAGTCTAAACGATATAGAAAAAATGATATACATAGTCTAAAAGTTCTAGTGTACTGGCCAAATATAGTTCTTCTTTCCTTTTCCATGACCCTGTTTCTTAATAGACGTTGTTGCCCATATACAGAGTCTAAACTTCGTGGGAAACAGAGTCTAAAATATAAAAGGTTTGCTAAATTCTGTACTTGTTTCTTGAAGTTCCAGTTGCATGCCATCTGGCGCTATGGGTTGAGGTTTGACTGGAGCAATACTATGCCCCGTACTTCTTATCAGTTCTTGGCTAGCAATCTATTCTCGTCTGAGTGAAGTGCCCGGGGCCATGACTGTCGGGATAGAGATAATTGAGAGAGGAATAAGCGCGGGTGAGAGAAATAAGCTGGAGAGAGCTTTTCCAAATAAATGGAGGGAAATAAAAACTTTCAAAATTTAGTGGAATCCTAGGAGGTGCGCATGTCTTGCCTTCCAGGCTTTTTCAGCAACGCATCTAGCCACGCAACTAAATTTACTTCTAGCGACGCATCTAATGGTCTTTAAAGACAAAAATAAAATTTTTGTGGCAATAGGTATTTCTAGCGCCTTTAGTGACCAACAAAAATATTCGGTCACAATAGCCTGACATTTTAGTGACCGAACAGTAAGAGTTCGTGGCTATTGCCATAATTTCTTGTAGTGAATGTCACGTGTCTGAAGTTTTGCAACGTAAAACCACACGATTAGATGAAGAAGCATTCATAATTGTGCGGACTTTTTTCATACCGTCCGGAAGATGTAATTTTTTTATGTTGGAACGCTGTTGATAACGTAGGACTGAATAGAGTGTTCATGACAATTTTTAATTTGTCACTATATCTGACGATTATTATTCATTAGACAATGTCCGTTCAGACGTTGTATAAAAAGAGGTATGACGGTATTGTAAAAATTTTGACGATTCTAATTGTCACTCAGTTACGACGATTTGGAGTCTGTCACCCTGCAGAGAGTCCGAACAGTTTGCTTGTTCGTCCGGACCGTATTTTGTTTTTGTGACGATTCTTATCGTGACTCATTCGCGACGCGTGTATATCGTCACACCAAAAATATGTTCGAACGTGTTTTTGACTAGTCCGGACGGTTTTGGCGTTCCTGGATGGTTTTTGGTGACGAAATCAATATTTTATCAGGGAAAGTTCACTTTAGGTGAAAAAATTTAGTTTGACACCAAAAATTTTGCCACCTAAAACTATATTTCTTATAGTGAATACAACGGCTACATTTCTCTAAGAAATAAGATGTTTCACATTCAAGTGTTTACTATGCCAAAAGTCGCTCTCAATCTGGGCTTGGAAATCTACAAGATTTCCTATGCGAGTTTTTGACACAAGTTGTTTTCCTTAGGAGGGAGGGCTCGAAAATAAGAGACAAGAGGAGTTTATAATAAAGGAGGGAAACGACTGGATTTTGGAAGACATTGCCTTGGGGGTTTTCAAAGAGCCATCTTTCAGAAAAATAATTCCTTCTCGTTTGAAATGCAGGGCTGATTCCTAGGTGAAGCTAGGGATGAACTCGCTTGAATGGTGATACTTTCAATTCTACTAGATCCATGTAATGAACTTTTATGCTTACACAATTATTGTGTTTCATCTCTTATCAATAGCAATTTTCATGTATTTGGATAATTCTTGAACCCAATGTTTTTCATAGATTCAGACATACTTTTTCTATAGAATTGTAAGGTATTTGATTATGTCCAAATCCGATTGTCAATCTTATTGGTGTGATTCTTTGTTGTAATATTACTATTCTCTATACTATTGTCTATGAATCTAAGTCTAATAGGATAACAATCTGTGGTTTCAAAAGAAGATAATGACTTTCTAGAATTACACTAAAAAGAAATTAGTTGTAATGTTATATTTTTCGATTGGAGAGACTAGTGCTATGATCTCTAATTAAGTATCCAATAAATGAAATTATCAAGTTAAAGTGGGGGATTGCCGATACTTCGCTGCCATTAACTCTGGTTACATCTTTTTAATGTTACATTTTGGGCCTTCAACTTATTTATTGTTAGAAAGCATTCATTTTACACTGTTGCTTTGATATTCTCTTAAGTTTGTAGTATTTTTTAGTATTTCTACAATCTCTTTATGGAATCAACACCCCAATCTATATTACGAAACCGCGTTATTCTTTGTGCGTAATCAAGTGCCCGATATTACTGGTGAATCGGGGTCATCCCAGCAAGGGATCTCCGCATAGACGACAACTTTTTGGATTGCATGTGTGATCGGTACATGTTAGTAGTTATGTGAATTATTAATCTATTAGAATCGGATAACATGTTATTCATTGCATATGTAGTACGATTTTAGAAATTCTCTCGGAAACGCTTCTTCAACAGTGTTCGTATTTTGGGATGTATGACAATCAGCATTTGCCCAGTTGAAAATGGTGAGGAAATTAAAGAAGTGCAGGTTGGTATATTGTGTGTTTGTTGGTTGGTATATTGTGGGTATGAATGCATATATAGTTGTAGCATATCCCCGAGGGTAGGTTTAAGTATATATGTAGCACCACTCATCAGCATAATTAAGCATAAAATGACCAAAGATAAAGTACTAACTGGAAGGACTGATCCTCTTTTGAAGTCTGGCAAAGATTTACACAACACCCATTAAAATGGAGTACAATTTATCACAAGTCAGGCATGAAGGACACAAGAAAAGGATCGAACATATTAGGTAAGGAAAGACATAGGAAGGAGACAATCAGGGTGTACTCGTACAACCATATTTTACAACAAAAGCTATGGGATACTAATGAACAACGCCAGTCGATCTTCATAGTCTGATAGTTTGGAGTGGGAGAGCGAGAATGTATTGATAGGCCTCGTCTTTGATGTCTATTGTCGGTGGTAGTTGAGGTGGGTGGAGTACTTGGTTTGCACGCATCCTACCGGGAGAAGAGGGGGAAGCATGGTGCGCTTTGTGGTCGACCATCGATTAGGCTATACAAGATCACGTGGATGTGAATCAGAAGCGACTAGGACTAATGCCTCGTGCCCAAGTGTTGGAGCGGGGAGTACGGGTGATGGATGGCCTTGAACTAGCATGGAGTAGCTAAAATGGGGGGAAAGGCTTTGGTCTCAGTACCGGTTGAGTAGGCTAAGAGGTTGTGGCAATTCTCATGGAGTGTATGGACCCGTAGATGAACCGTGGTGTTTTGTGTTAAAATTTTGGGTATATGAATTGATGAAAAAGTAAAGAGATAGATAATTTGAATGAATTTTTTATATTTATTATAATTAAAAATGATTATTTAATAAGGAAGAAAGATATTATTTTGTAATTATTTTATTAAGTCAACATGACCAAAATTTGGCATACAAACGCAGTCTCTGCATCTCCATGGATGAGTTGGTAAGTCAACAGGAATGTATGGATGGTTGTATGTGCATTAGTCTTCTATGCTTCAAACGACTCATTATATCTGCACAATTTCACAAACTCCGATAAAAACTCATTTCATCGTAATTTTAGAAAGCAAAAATAAAAATTGAGGCTACAATCATCTCTCAAACTGTCAAATACATCCCTAGTCTTTCTTATTGATTCAAGATTAGTTACTTTTTTTTCTTTCTCTTTCCGAAACTTAGAAAATATTGGAACTATTTAGAAAAAAAATAGAAATTATTGGAACTTGTCAAACAGTCGCCAGCCTTTGACTCTAATAAATGCATCAAATTACTCTATTGGAGAGTTTTATTTACTGTCTTTACAATGTCAGCTTTCTACCTTTCTTCTGTTTTTATAATGGCTTTCTCTGGGTTTTCTTTCTTTCAAAAATGGGGTAAGATAAAATTAATATGGCCCTTACAAATTACGGTGAAAAATATGTCAATTGTTGTATATATAGTGTGATTTATAAAAAAGAGCATTTGGAAAGTAATTTTCTTTTGTTTCTTTTATGTCGTCAACCCAATTAGTGTAGAGGATCTTACAATTTAATCATAAGAAGAAGATTTAGGATTTGATCTACTTACCAACTTTATGTGAAATAAGGTAATTTTTTTTACAAGAATATACCCACAGACAAAGAGAGATGAATTATGTGGCTTTAGCCTTTAACCTTTAGGTACTACACCTTAATAAATTAGAATATTGGTTTTTTTGTTGGACACTATCAAACTGTCTTGATTAGCAATACTAAAATTTCTCTCTTTTTAGATAATTTTTTATAAAACAATTTATAACGTTCTTAACCAGACAACAAAATCTCGAATTCTCCAATAAAATTCAATCTAAAATCTCAATAAAAATCTATATCTTACCAAATATATATAAATAAAAAAAACATAATCAACCCATCTCTCTAGTACATTGCTGTTTGGACCCATCTTTCCAGACGTCCTGTTCCTCCAACTTTGCCTGGCTCTTACTTTTGTTGAGGTCGGGAAGATCACCTTCACTTTCCTATGTTAAGGCATGGCTAGCTTTATTCATTGTACTTGCTAACATATGTTTAATTCTTAAACTTGTTTTGTTAAATGTTGAATCATGAATGCACGAGCCTCAGCCAAGGGCCGTCCCACATTCTCAGGCAATTGAAACATTAATATTTTTTTGGTGGGTGGAACAGATACCAATATTGCTACTCTATATATATCACTATCGCACTGAGCAACGTGCCCTATGCATCTACCCATTTCTTTCAATTCTGCCCATTATTATGTAGGGTATCCTCTTCTGTTTTGGGCATTCCAGAATTTCCAAAGATCTTGAAAATAGGAAAACAAAAATAATTATGCAGACAAGTTGTCTGGAGTTTGGATAAAGGATTTTTAATCTTTCTTCTTATGTAATAAATAGTTATTGTATAATAATTCCTTGGAAAAATCAAGAATTATAAAACTCAAAGAAGGTTTTTTTCTTCATGTAATTGGCTAAACTAAGAAGAGTTTTTTTGTGTGTGAATAAACTAAAAGAGATTTTTTTATGGGTAAAAAAAATATTCACTAGCTTTTTCCCTAAAATTCAAACGAGGGTAACATTGGCCAAGTATCCATCGAGACACGTGGCACCAGAGACAGGGAGGCAAGTGGGGACCCTAGAACCGTCGATGTACGAAATCTGAGACAACCAGTTTGGTGATGCATCAGCATCGGGGTACATGATGGGGTCCCTCAATCGCACAGATTTCACGTAAGTCAAAAACCAACTCGAAAATGGGGATGACCCTTAGAAATAAGGGCAACATCCCATCATGAAGCTACTTTAGTGTCACACAGTGGGATGTGAAGTCCACGCGCCACCTCCAACTGGGAGTTTGAACTTTGAAGTAACGAGACCTCGACAAGGTTCGAAATCTGTGGCCCACGTTTGTCCGATTTGACTTTTGAGCACTTGGAAGGGAGGGAGGCACCTGATGGAGACAGCGCGTGGGCCCTGAGCTCCAAGTGGATAAGAGAAGGTTCACAATTTAATGTTAAATGCATGTGAGAACTAAGGGAAGGAAAGGGATCCAGCACCTCTGCAGAGGGTGCAATAGAGGAGACAGAGACACACAGAGTGTGGGTCCCACTTCCGAGCTCGAACAGTATTTTCGAGCAATGTGGGTCCCACCGTGGGACCCATATCTTTGTGTCAGTCTCTCTCCTATTGGACCCCTATAATACCCTGCAGAGGATCCTGATCCGAAGGGAAGTGCAGAATCTCTTAGTCTGTAATGAACAATCAAATCAAATCATTGATATATTCACCATATAATTTTTGAAAAATTAGAAATTAAATTATTTGAATTTTGGGACGGTACAATGGCGATTCTTTAATATTTTACTGATGACAATCAGTTTAAGTAAAAGTCGCAGTATCCTAGATAGATCTGCTCTAATTCTCTAAGATTTAATTGTGTTAAATAGATTAATTTATGTGGTCTGGGGTACAAAGTTTCTTTTCATTATTAAAAAAAGAATAAAATCGGATGATTTATCCTAACCCTTCTCTTCTTAACAAAACTTTAGTATTGTTATATTGAAATTACAACTATAGAAAATATATATGTTACGGAAACAAAGCTTTGGAAAAAAAAACATTGGAAATCCATGCATTTCTGACAATTTATCTATGGAGTTCTGATACTTTGTATCCTAAATTATTATTTTTGTCACATTATATTCGTGCATCATTGATTTTAGTTATTTTATACAATTCGTAAAAATTTCCTATTAATTTGGACGCAAATTGATTTTTTAGCACTTGAGATGATTATTTAATCCGTACAAAAATGTCATTATGTCCCTATAATTTTTTTTTGACATTGTCCATTTTATGATTGTAAAATCGTAATTTTTGAAGCTAAAAAATAAATTTCCTTCCAAATTGACTAAAAATTTTAACGGAGGGTAAATAATGTTTGAAATCAATAATTGGTAGGTGCAATGTGATAAAAATAATAGATTGAGGTGCAAAGTGTCAAGACCCTTATAGTTTGCGGGTGCAAAGTGTATTTTAACCTAAAAAATTTATAAAACTTATGAGATCCTACCCGGCCTTTTCCTGGGGTGGTTTACGACCACTTTGTAATGTACTGAATCGCGAACCACCTTGCTAGGTGGCTCACCCGCGCGTAGCCATTCTCCAGCCCTTGAAAGGGGTGGTTAGGGCCCCTCCATCCCCAGCTAGCAAGGTAGCCATGTCCGAGAAATGGGTGGAACTTTAAAATATGCTAACTATTTTCTCCAATTTTTCTTTGTCCAAATCTTTTTTTTTAAAAAAAAAAAGTTATTTTTTGAGGTAAAGTCATAGTTAGCCCCCTATGTTTGGGCAAAAATCAAATAGTTACCCTAACTTTCAATTCCATAATTTGAGATCCATAACTTTCAAAATCTATCAATCTTCGCCCTCTGTCCAAATTAGCCGTTATGTTCGACGAAAAATCATGCAAAATGACCGAAATGCCCCTCCAAGGCTAAATTTTAAAAAATAAATATAAATTATCAAAATTTAAGAAATAATAAAAAAATAGATTATTGAAATAGAGTTTCACTAGTTTTATTTAAAAAATATCATTTTTAATTTTAATTAATGTTTTTAATATTTTTAGTAATTTTATCTTTGAGGGGCATTTTGGTCACTTTTTATGTTTTTTCGTCTAATTTAACGCCTGATTTAGACGTGAGGCGAAGATTGATATTTTTTTAAAGTTACAGGTCTCAAATTGTGGGATTGAAAGTTATGAGTAGCTATTTGATTTTTACCCAAACATAGGGGACTAACTATGACTGTACCCCTTATTTTGTACTAGTTTGAAGTTAGTCTACACTTGCAATAGAGTTGACTGTGCATCTCGGACACTTGAACCTTGGATATAGTAGATTATGAAGAATGCACTGTAATTTTGAAAAAGTTAGATTTGGACACCATATAATTTCAGAGATTAGAAGCGTGATTAACAATTTCATAAGCAATATGCATACACACTTCCTTGTTGATACCACACCTTTGAGGACTGGTGAAAGAATCACAACTGGGCAAACCAATAATGCAAACAGTGATAGGATAATAACTACTAATCATTTTTCATAGTTTTAAAACTCCATTTTTAGAATCTAATAATATTTTTAAGAGAAGATAGCTAGAGTGACCCAGAAAAGGAATCTAATAATATTTTTAAGGAATCTATCATCTATGGAGGATGTAAGAAAAGACTATGCTTGAATCTACACTCTAAGTTTTGTACTCCTCAAAAGATCAATTGACAAATAGTTGAAATGTAGCAAATATTTTTCGTTTGTTGTGGGGAAAAGTCATAGTTAACCCCATATTTATGGGCAAAAATCAAATCAGTACCCGCTATTTAAAAAACGGCGATTTGAGACCTTTAAGTTTCAAAACTCTTCAATTCTCGCCCTCAGTTAAATTTACCGTTTAAACAGATGAAAATTGCCCCCACGTGTGTTTGCTCATATCAAATGACCTATATACCCTTGATAAGTGATGATCTAATTACGTCATTGCCCTTGTTAAGGTTCCACCGCACACGTGTCCAATTCTTCTTCTTCTTCTTCTTCTTCTTCTTCATTATCGCACTCTCCCTTGCGTCGTCTTGGTGTCCCAGAACGTGGAGATGCTTCATCATCCTCTCGTCTCTCCAATTCTTCTTCTTTTTCTTCTAATCGCATAATCAAATCAATGAGATCATTTGCACCACATCCTGCGAGATTATAATCAGATTCAAGTACTGAATCTTTGGCAAGGGCGGCGCGCAAGCAACGAATTTCAGGGTCCGGATAGATATATGGGAACTTCATCGAGCCCAAAGCTTTCAAAACCTACAAACAATCACAGGCGGAACCAGTCAGGGGCAGTGGGGGGCCACCGCCCCGGTTGGTTCCTTCAAACATCAATTTTTTGTATGTGTTTTACGTGCCCAACCCCAGCCCGCCCCTTCCGAATTGTGAATTTGGTTAATGATTTTGTAAATTTGTGAATAATTAGGAATTGAATAATAATTATGAATTTGTTAATTTTTAGATTGAATTAGTTGATCAATTTTGTTTTGTTTAGAGAATGTATAAGTTTTTTATAAAAAAAAATTCAGCCATTGTGCAGTTGTCTAATACTCCTAAAATGTCTACTACTTCTAAAACGAATATTAGTTCAAAAATACCTTGTGTTTTGTTTAGTCCAAATAAAACTATTGAGAACAAAGTTATTATGCAACGTTTTCAGAAGATACAGACTCATAGGATCCAATTGTCACCTCCCAGTTTCATCAAACAGTACGGTATATTTATTTAAAAAAATTAATACTTTTGGTCCTAAATTTTTGATATTTTAACTCTAAGATACTTTTTGCATTATTTAGGAAAAAAAATTGTCATTTCGACATAGGAGTTCGCCCCCCTTTAAATTAGGTCCTAGTTTTGCTACTGCAAACAATCTGAATTTCTTTTTAGGACAGCTAAGGGTATTAGCACTCAGAATGGTGCCAGCAATAAACAACGACTTTTCTGCAAATTCAAATCTTTTAAACAATACTAAACGATTCTTTAACATTTGAACAAGACCTAAAAACTTGGTTTTGTTAAACTAAGGAAAAAATATTCGTTTAACATCTTTACAAACCCAGAGAATTTGGCAAAGGACTACAGTGTATGTGGCTTGCCTCTGGCGGAGGACCATAAGGGTTTTCGTTAGCATCTAATTTGATGATATCATCAGGCTTCCTTCCAAGTCGGGATGATAATACCTGTATCAAGAAACCCATTGCCCTTGTTAAGGTTCCAC